>OY720144.1:6131619-7598007 GCA_963082955.1 Cheilosia grossa
CGTTCCGTTAGGAAATGTAGCCATAGGTCCAGTCTCCATTCAATGACTCACCATCCCCATTTGTCAAGTAGGTACCTACTTTATGACTATCTGTCAAGAAATGTTGCAACTACCAAACTTCACCTGTCACTAAGTAGAATTGCGTAAAAGCGGCCATAAAAGTCAACACGACACTGGCACTATATGACACAACACATCAGCCCAATAGGTGTAAGTAAGTTCAGTCGCCATGCCATGAGTTCAACCCCGCCTTCCCCCAACGCTGCCTCAGAAACAACACGATACAATATTGAAAACTGTCAAATCGTGTCAATTTGACTTTTCTCCTTTATGGCGTCACACAGTAAAAATACGGCGAAAATTTCCACCTCTGTTTCACAGTCGGAGCCGTCGAAACAGGACGAGGCGGGTATTTTATTGACGTCTTCTCTTGCCCCAACTTTCTTTGCGTTCCCTCTCATTTATGATGTTTTATGGCAGCCATTGCAGTTCGAGGGGTGCAACATCATTTGGTTCAGCGACAGTCCCACCATCAGCTATAGCTGCGGGGTAGAAAGTCGTAAGCAATGAAATTTTACATTAAGTGCGGGCGGGAGGTATCTGATTGAGGATATTGGTAACAGTGGTGGATGATGGGGTATTGGTAATAGTGGAGTCAAATTCGGAGTCGGGGTTCGGAGTGTGTTGGCGATTTAGTTGACAGGAATTCAATTGGCATGCTTACCACTAGGATGGCTGTTAGTCAGTGGTCGGTGGTCGAGGTAGCTATTACAGTTCAATTCATGGAGCGCTGGATAGAGGGGCAGAGAGAAAGGGTGGCATGGAATGGACTGGTGCGACTTCAAAGGACGGAATGTCATGACTTGTCGTATCTGGCTGTAGAGTGAATAGGTATGTCTGTCCGTTTGTGGTGGTTACATTAAGTAAATGGATGATATTGCTTAAGGGATCAGTGAATTAGCTGATTAGTTACAGGGGAATGGACAAAGAAATGGCAATTGTGCCAGTGAGCAGGCAATTCACTCACAAGATTACCGTGTAAATTGTGGTCGTCCTTAGGAGCCAGTTTTAGAGGAACCTGGGGCCTGGAACAATTCTTCTGATTAATGTTTCGTCGCTACTCATGGAGACCGGCATGACTTTAAATTAAGGTACTCTAAGAATTTTGAGCATCCAAGAATGTAAGGAGCTATACGAATATTGCTCGTTGGAGGGTAATTCCTAACTACGAATGACATGTTGAAGTATGGGCTAGGAACATGGGGTCATGGCTGGCTTTGAGTATGAGTATGTCGAGTTCTAGCATGAGAATTTACTTGGGATTGGTTTTTCGGTCTGTTTTTAGGATGTTCTATGATGTGATCATTACGTAGAGGTCCTGTCTATCGCTTAAAAAGGCATTTTTCTGAGATGTATTTATCTTTTTTTATTAAAAACTAGGTTTTTTCTGAAATATCCTTGAAATCTTTAAAAAGGACAGTTTACAAAAATGTTCTTATTTTAAATTTTGAATATTTTACTCTGAGGTCCTTTAATAGGTAGGTATACATATGAAGGTTACTTCGAAAAAAAAAACAGTATGTCTTTACAAGAAGTTCTTGAAAAGAGATTCTTACCAAAATTTCCTTGCAATCCTTAAAAAAAGCATTTTACCAAATTGATCAAAAATGAACAGTAGATTTTGACTTTCATGCATATTTTAGCCTGAAATCCTTTAAACCTATAAAAGGACATAACTAACTGAATTTCTTTTCGAAACCATAAAGAATGTACTGTTATTTTTAAGAGTGGCTTAGTAAGAGTTTTATAAAATTTAATTTTTTACCGAAGTGTCCTTCACATCCTTAAAAAGTATATTTTACGAAATTGATCTCAAGTTAGCAGTTAGAATAAATTTATTAAATTAGAATAAATTAGTTCAAATTTAAAATAAATTTATAAAGTTTATTCTGAGCTGTTTGAAGCCACTCAAAAGGACATTGATCATGGTATTTCATCTTCAGTAGCTCTTGAGAGGCTTTTTCTATTTATTAATTTTGCAGTATTTGGTTTTGCAGTAACTTTTTTGATTCCGAAAATTGAAGAAATGAAATGAAAATGTACATCAACTGAGCCGGATCCAGGATATCCTGGAATCGCTTCATTAAACTAGTCAAGAGGGTTCCTAACTTTGCTAGCATTTTAAGCAGCAAATTTCCTACCCCACTGCATGTAAGGAACACCCTAGAGGATTGAATTCCTTGTTAGATTGCTTCCAAAAAGTATGATATTAATTAGTTTTTCTAGCTTCCCCACATCGTCCTTAGCCGCGGGACCTATTCATATTGATTTACACAAAAATAAAGCAGAATTTCACCCTGCATAAATATCGTCGTACACAGGCCTAAAGGTCTAATTAGCCCGAACAAGTGTAGCTTTGAAGTTAGTAAAAATATTTACACAGTCACCGGCTCAATCCTTTTTGTTATAAACTACCAGCTTTTCCAATTTTACACAATTTTCTGTACTTCACTTAAATCAAGGAACAAAGTCCACCGCCTAAAGTAACACAATATGTCGGATAATGAGGGTGCACTCGCTCGCTCTATATGCGGGTAAATCAAAGTAATAAATCATCCCCGGAGATACATCCCAATTGCTTAACTGGCAGCAGCAGGTATTACGAAATGTTGGCGAAATAATTAAATCCTATTTGCATTTGGTAACCTCCTTGACATTGTGTGTCAGGGGAGATGAGTTTTTCTATTTCTCTCAAAACTTCATCACACTGTGACAGGGAAAGCACTTATAGGACTCAATATAGAAAATCGGTTCGTCTCTGAGGGTTCTTCTTCTGTATTTGCATCCATAAGCCAAGTGACTGAATCCTGACAAGTTTTCAATGGATCCGATGTCGGGGGTATTAGCCTTTGAAAGGTTGGCCGTGAGGGTGCATTTATGTCAGAATCCGTTGTCAAACCGAATCTGACAAAATAGCACACTTCACCAGAGCCGCGGTGAATCAATCATTTTATTATAAATAAATACACGCGAAAGCCCCCTGAAGTTTTCGTTCATTAGTCATAAAGGATTCTTCCCTTCCATCTAGACCTATAGAGGATGGCATGGCGACCTACACAATAGGCTAACGAAGGCACGTACTATTTTGGTAAAAATAAAATAAAAAAAAAACTGTAACAATCTGTTGTCTTCGTATAAGGAAAACAAACAAAGTAACTGCGCGCAAGGGATTAATTGAAAATCAAAATTAAGTATTTGTCTAAGGGAAATAAATGATTCTCTGATGGCTGGTAAGGGATGACGGATTTTTTTTTACGGAGGGATACACATTTTTTTATTTAATGGAAGTTGACAAATATTGATTTGTTACTGCTGGGTATTTATTTTTAGGGGATGAATTCGGTATTGGCTGTATCGATATTGATTGGCAGATGTGGCACACAGCGGTTGTCCCTCTCGCTGTTATTAATTGGACGTAAATGTGGTATTTTAGAGCGGACTTAGCGAGGAGATTTGCGGAAGGAAGCGTATTGTTCGAGATGAAATAATTAGGAGGAAATTTGAGGAAATTGGTTCAAAAGCACCGGGGAGATTAAAATTAAGAATCGAATGTCATTGTAGGAGAACTTAAATTGTTTGGAAGTCTTGTAGTAACGTTGGATATCTAGTCGCCATTACCATGGAAGTGGAATTAGACGCTCGAGTTATTTATATAGAAGGGTTTCCTTTTCAATTTAAAGTTTACGGTGGGTAGTTCCATCATGACAGTCAATAAGTGACCGTCTTAGATACTTTTATAACGGACGCTTTTCAACAAAAATATGTATTTTGTTGTTATTTATTTCGTCAATAATCTTCAAAAACCCGTTCAAAACCGAATCTAAAAATGCGTTTTAAAATGAATGAAAATAAATGTGGGAAATAATGTCCAACGTCGAAGCACACTTCTAAAATCGTGTCCAAAAAGGAGTCGCAGAGCGGGTCCAAACCATGTCATAAATAATCCCAGAAAAGTGTCAAAAATCAGGTACCAAATTAGCCCAAAAACGCTTCGTAAGCTTCAAAAACGAACAAAAAGAGCTTCCAAAACCAATTCGAAAGCGAGCCCAAAGTCGATTTAAAGAAAGTTTACAAAAATGTTTTAAGCAATGCTTCAAAAAACTCGTTAAAAAATACGTCATAAACGAACCCAAAACCTCATCAAAATTGTGTTCAAAAACATGTCCAAAGCTCCAGAAAAGCATCGGAAAACGTATCCAAACGTATCAAGAATGAGATCATGTACAAATTTGGACAAATTTAGAAAAACGCGTCAAAATTATTCCTAAAATGTTCTAAGACACGTGGAAAACGTGTCGAAGAAGGAATTCAAAAACCGTTTCAGACACTTTTTAAAAACAGGCAAAAAATAACCCAAAATTAAGTCGAACGCTTTGAAAAACGCTATAAAAAACAGGTCAAGAACGAGCTCGAATCGTGCCAAAAACACATAAAAAACTATAAACCAAGAAGATTCGAAGAAAGCGTCCAAAAATGCTTCAGAAAATCCGTCGAAAAAAGCTCAAAAATGAATCCAAAAACACATTAAAAAATGTGTTGTAAGAGACGTCAAAAACTAGAAAAAAAAAAATTTCGAACACGTTAGGAAAATGCATTAAGAACGCTTCCAAAAACCTACTTAAAAATAAAAGGCCTAAAAAAGCCTTGTTGCCCTCGATTTAGTTCTCATCAATTGAACTGAATTGCTATGTAGTAGGTACCCTCGTTTTAAGGTTTTGGCTAGCCTTCAGGTGGAGTAATGTGGAAAAGGGATTTGAGTTCAGAGTAAAGCAAGCAAAAAAGAAAGCCCACTGCTTGTCAAGTTCGCTCTAAATTTAGTAGCTTAAATTGAAAGTTGTTATAGGTATTGAATATAAACGACTCAAAAGTTGTAGCTTTAACTTGTTTCGACAACTCTATCTCGAAGAGGGTATCTAAAGTTCGTCACTTCAAGCTGTAAACAAGTTGCAAAAGCAACGAAAAATACATAATGCTGTGATAAGCCGAAAAAAATCCCCTATCCCTTTTGCTACAACCGGAATCGAGAGAAATAATTTAAACACCATGCCAAGGCCCATAATCCCCGCCCAGCACGTGGCTCCCAATAAAACACAACAATTCCCAGCTACGAAAATCCAACCATTCGCACATCATTCACAGGCGAGCATCTGAATTTAATTTTAAAAATGTTTACCGAAGATTACAATCACATTAAGCTCCGGCAGCAATAAAGTGCATTCACTGCGTGTCCTTAATATTCAAAATCACCCATCAGTGTCCCCCGTCTCTGGCCAATAATTCAAGCATTCACTTTGCAATTTAATTAAACAACCAGGAACCGAATAGAAAAAGACGCACTCGTAGGAGCTATTAAAACGAATTACATGGAAACGCAATAACAAGAAGAAAGCCCTGCCAGCATGGTAACAATGTGCGGTTACCAGGACATCAGGTATTTAATTGAATGCTCCGTGGGCTCCTGCTCATCGATGTGCATCAAATAATGTAGCCATAGATAGGAGGGGGTTAGCAACTTTGAGTGCACGCGTGCAAGGACATGCGGCACTAGGAATTTGTCAAAAGCCGAGATGATATGGACAAAATTGAATAAATTGGACAAACAACGCTCGCACACAAAAGGGGAATAATGCTCTGCGCAATATAGTGCAATACAAAGTGATTGGAGGACGAAGAGGTAAATGGAAAAAGGATGTATTCATTGTAATAACAGAAGCGTGCCATCTCAACCACCATTTTAACGATGCAAACTCTCGCATCCCTTCATTTGACGATTATTTTACTACGGTGCTTTGGCAGGATATTAAAATATTTAAGGACACCAGCAATAAAGGTAATTTCTATTCATCCAACAACTAACACCATGGCAACACAATAATGCTGATCAGCGATAAGATGCATTTTTTATTCCACCCCCAGGAGCAATAATTGTCTGCGAAAATAAGGGACGGAAATAAATGTGACAATTATTAATGCCGAAGGATAAAAGGACGAGGATAAACTTTTGTGAATTGTGACAATGTTAATTTGATGTCTGCATTATTTTTTTTTTTTTTTCTTTGATTCTCTTCGTTGTTCACATCGTCAGTTTGGGGAAAGTTGCATTTGAGCAGAAGAGGATGCGATTGTGTACATTTTTTCGTTCTCCCTCTTAATATCCTTGAACAAAAAAAAAATCAAACTCTCTGTGATTTTGACAACGATTGTAAGTTTTTTAATGAAATTAAAAAGTTTTCCTCTGATCATTGTCACGAACTCTTCGAGTGAAGAGAACGCTGGGCGTTCCTTTTATAAATGTCAACTTTGTGCTGGTGTGCTGCGCTATTGTCATTTCATTTGCAGTGTGATCGTTTGAGTTTGCGAAGGAATAACAAGGATAATTTCATTAGTACTTTGCGAGGTTCAAGTGTTAAAGTAAATGTTGGAGGAGATTTTTATTTTTAACACAGTTTTTTTATTTTCTTGTTTGAATTGGGGGATTTAACGATTTTTTTTGGGTGTTTGCCTTAAATTTTTGGCAGGTTGCGATGATTGTGGTGGTTATTTGTATCTACCGAAGAACGGTTTAGAGGATCATTGGAGAACAATTTGGAGTTTATATAGCTGTAACTAGAATATATAACGCTTAAAGTTGACTACCAGTGCAATTTTGAATACGACAAATAGTTTCATACTTTCAATGCAATCGTATGTTGGCTTAAGCTGGATTAAAGTCATCGAATCCAGTAATAGTGTAGCCTCTAGTAAGGTTGGCACTAATTTTCGACAAGTCGGTTACATATTTGTAAATTCAAACATTGGGATCAGTAATAATAGACTTCCTGACAGCGAAGTTTTGACTTTTGTCACCCTTTTGACAATTAGATCCCTCCATGTTTATGGCATCGATTTCGATTTTGTTTTCATTTGTGTCTTGAGTAGATAAACCTAAAGTCTATATCGTAGATTGGCCAATGCCTTCTTGATCTGCCTTGTTTGATGATTTCTGCTTTTCAACTTAGAAAAATAGATACTTTCGTTCTTGTCTTTGTAGAGCTGAAAAGCGATCTTCCAGCTAAAGTTAGAAAGTTAAGAATGTAAGACTTACGGTAGTTGCCCTATCAATTTAAAAAATAAATTATAGAAATCAAGCCGTATTTTAGATATAAGGTCAGACACAAAAGTGAAAGTCGTATTTTTATATATAGAGATGATTATTTCCGAACTTCTTGACCAGCTTTCAATATACTTTCAAGGATTTTTTTAGATCGAATTATAAACAGTTTCTGACGATGCAAGGATTTTTGAGCCGTTGCAGTTACTAGCTAAATGTTTGACAGGATGGCAAATTCATTTTGGATTATTTTAATTTTTAAAGCGGTTATTGAGAAAAAACGAAACCGAGTTTCAACGGGGTATTGTTGTTTCTTCTCTTTAAAGAACTGCATTTTGAAATATTGTTTCAAACAAAAATTTGAATACCTTTTCAGAGCGATTTTTTTAAATATTTCTTTCAAATAGTAGAAAATAAATTCAAACAAATTTGATTTGTACATATGTCTTTTTTTTAACGTAATTTTTGTAGCATCTTAGAATCGCTTTTCCTATGTTTTTAATAGATTGTATTTTTAACGTGATTTACGACAGTGTTGGGTGGGTTTTTGAGACACTATTGAGGACTTTTTTATATGAGGTTCTAAAGGTTTTTGAGAGCGATTTTTGGAGGGTTTTCGAATGATTTTTGATATGCCGTTTAACTCGATTTTTGAAAAGCTTTTAAACACTTTTACGATCAGTTTTGCCAGTCTCTTACAAGTTTAAGGAAAGGGTTATTTGAACATTTTTCAATTTAACATCCGTTTTTGATGAGTTCTCAGAACTGAAACTGTTTTCAAACATTTTAGACCAAGTTTCGTACACGTTCTTTGATGCGAGTTTTGAATAAATTTTGACTCAATGGTATTCTAGGTCCTTGGTGGAATATTTGTTTGTGAAATCAGTTTTTTAAAGCCTAAAGCTGATTTTGTTTTACACACAAAAAAGGACTACTTAGTTAGTTGTTTATTAATTTCTTAACAAGTTATTCTTATAAGATTTTTTTAAATTTCGAAGACTTTCCGACTTCATTTACAGTTTAGTGCACTTTTGAAAAGATCTTTAAAGCAATTATAATAGAATCTTAAACGCGACTTTTAAGGTGTTTTCTTATTTTTATCGTAAACGCATTGAATGGAACCATTTCAATCACTGGTTACCGCATTTTAAGGCGATTTTAAAACTTATAGCAGTATAAATTCCCTTGAAAAAAGAAAAATTGATCTCCATTTTGAAATATTTTAAAAGTCGGTTACCATCTTGGAAGGAATTAACAATTTAGATCTAAGCTGTTCACTACAGACCATTTATAAGTGCTAAGGTCCCTCACGGCGTTTGCCCAAGGACTTAACGTTGCTAGTCGAAATGACATTCAACTTTTGTGCGGCACAGTCGATGTTGGCGATAACAAGACTATATAAAAAAAGTTTAAAAGTTTACAATACTTCCGCTTGCTGATAGCCTCACAAAAATTTGGAAAATAATTTGCAGCGCTTGAGGCCTGGCATGGTGACACTTTAAGCATAGGCTCTGCTATTTTGTAAAGACCTCTGTTTTTTATAACTCTGTGAATGTTACTAAGACTTTTATTATTCACGCCAAAAATTGCTCGCGAACTGTACCACTTATTCAAGACAGCAACATAATGAATTTAAAAAAAAAACCTGAAGCTTCTTTTGTCCCAGACAATCATAAAGAAGTTAAGGGCCGTTTGCAAATTCTGCTGACTGAATTAACAATTTCATCCTCTTCCATACAGAGTTGCCATTCGATTTATTTAATATGTTTAAAATGATGTAAGCATCTAAGTTGACAATTTCAGCCACCATAGGAAACTAATCTTCTAATATCGCTTCTGGAATGTATTCCCGGGGCTTAATTTAAGGGTCAACGGATGATACTAACATGTCAAAGCTTCCAGCTATTTAATGTATGTATGGGTCGTGAGTTGTCTTTCTTGAATGCAGAGTTTTGAACACCACCCATCCATCATAAGTCACTGTTAGGATTCTATGAAGAACACCTTCCATTTATTCCAAGTGACCATCAAAACTACAGCAGTAGGTATACCTAGAACTAAAAAACTAGATTTCAATATTTCAAGATATAAGTTGAGGATATCCCAATTAAAATGAGCATTTTAATGGAAGAAATGTTGAAAAACACCGTGATATTTTTAACAGTGTATTTACACATTTCAAAAACAAACGCAAAGTTATATTCAATCAAAATGCTGTCAGACACCCTCTTGACGATGAAGCGAAAATACTTAAAAGCAGTTACCCTATACCGCCTAGTGATTGCCCACCCTCGGATATCCGCACATTTCAAAACCAACACCAGCTCCTTCGATTGTCTTCTCAATATCTTCCGATTTGGATCATAATTCGAAAACTTTGCAGACAATTTCAGAGAGCATTTCCCACTACAGTACCATCCGCATTCCCTTCGACACTATCTATCCACCGCGCCTTCAGCACCTCTAATCCGCAACAGTCGAAACTCGAAAGTCCAAAAGTGTATGTTATGTCGAGGCCGATGAAAGGCTGAGACGAGGAGCCGAGTTAAGGAAAACATAAATTGTAAGCGCAGGGATACCACATCGTAAAATCGCACAATATCCTCAGCCACCATTTACACATGTGTTCCGCAGCAGCAGTGCCAGTGGAGCATTTCACTCCGCCGCCACCTGCGACCCAAGGATGTATATACATTTATGCAAAAGTGAGAAACTGTGTCGGCTTAGTTTCCTCCTCTTCGAATGGTCTACACTCTACACTAGCGGGTGATGGTGAGTTCTTTTCCATGTTGCTGTTTTTGGTATTTATAGAATTTTACGAGCCCACACACATGCACTCGCACATTTATGTACGGTTCGCAGCATGTCCTTTTTATTAGTGAAAGGGATTTTCTTTTGTGAGTTTGATATGCCAACAATTTCCGGTTTTTACTATCGAACACTGCGGAAACTTCTGCACACCGTTGCATGGTGGATGTTGAATAAATTTCGGTCTTCCTTCGGACATTAAATGAGGACCATTAAATGAAGGGTTTTACTTCAGTGCTATTGGCTTCTTCTTCTTCTTGTGTATGCATGCACGCGAGAGTCCGAAATGAGGCTGATATTAGGTTAACTTTGATGATGGATTAAATGCGGAGGTGTGCAAGATGTGGTTGGGGAGCATCCACCGTCCACACATGAGGCGGCAAGGAACCATGCGATAAGTTTAGGAAAGGCGGAAGGTGTATTGGTTTTTATTACAAGTTCTACTGTAATGAAGGGCATTTCTTTGAGGGGGTTTCTTTTTTGTTGTACCAGGTACCTAATCGTATATCTGCCATCGTAACGAAGAAGTTCGGACGTAAAATTAACGGTTTTCGGAAAGGCGATCCCGGCAGAGGAAGTTCCTTAGATGGCAACTCTCTATAGATGGGAACCTTGGAAGTTGGAAACAACTCGGACACCTTCCTTACTTATGTATAAACGTTCGCGTATGGTGGGGTTTTTCAGATTCAGTTATACTACTCGGTTGAAGGACGACAGGTGCTATAGGTAGCGAAAAAAATTAATATTTTGACACGGGGATCAAATATAAGAGTCTCATATAAGAGTCTCATATAAGAGTCTTATATTTGATCCCCGTGACCTCCGAGGTCAGTGATGATGAGGATGACTGGGGATAGGAGGGTTTCTGTTCATTTCTGGATGTTCGCGAGTTCCTTTCGGAGATCCTTTTTCACATTTATATCCACAAATGGCTCAAGCTTTTATGCCACTTCCTGGTTAACTCTACTGGGGTCTCAGTAGCCTGTCCAAGCCGACCAAAAACTTAATTTAACTGCAATTAACCTTCATCTTCATCTGTTCATCTGATGACGCACCATCTCCACTTCGCATTCCAACTGAAAGCCAAAAATATGCCATTGAATTGTTTCCCCTTGGCAGGTAAATAAGGGTCATGGAACCCGGAATAAAAAAGGAAAGAGATACGAAGACGAACAGTTTAACGTTTTCCTTTCGTGGAAATCGATAGCGCACTTCTTGCTGCACATCATAAAAGTACTCCCGCCCATATGCCATATCAGGCCGCCGGAAGCAATTTTGCGCAACGCTGCTCCTTTTCGTCCTTGAATCCCAAATTCAATTCCATATTCTTTAGATGCACACAAAATGAGTTGGCATATAGAAACTTTGGAAACGAACGAACATTGAAAAGGAAGTTCGTCCGCCATCGATTTCGATTCCCGCTCCTCTGAGTTGTCTGTCTGTTCGTTTGTCTGACCACGCCCTACATTCTCATGGTCTTGCTTCTAAAGACTGCACCGCGTCTTTGGTCGATTCGTCTGGCCGGAATCTATCCTCTTCAATTTGCACCCAATATTAATATTGACACTCTCAGACTAACAGAACTCAATTTAAGTTTTCTCCCACTCCTGGCTGGGCCCCCTGTCCCTCCCATCTATACAACTCCGGCAAAGAAACAATTCCATTATATTCCATTCCGTCTGTGTCTGTCTCGGTGTCCTCGCAAATGGCTATAGCCACCGAGAATATGGTGCAAAAGAAAATCATCGTCTTCGTGGAGTGGTTGTAATGATGGGGCTGGGCAGGCATCCGCACAAGGAAGACTATCCGAGCTTCGGTTGTTATGGATATCCCTTTTACCTTTGACTGGTATAATTTGAATACAAAGTAAGGAGTTCAAATTGGTGACGAGGGTGAATGATGGACCATAGTCGTGCGGGCACGAGTTCACTGCCACTATACCTACTGCCTGTCACTATGGTGCAACTTAATTCGTCCATTGTCTTACGGGTTCGTTGAGATGTCTGGAAGGACTCGGTATATATTCCCTTTCAGTAATTTTTTTCTTTGTCACTGCGAATATCCTCTTTCATGAGATTTGCAATTTTTTTCTCCAGTGAGTCGCGATATTTTGTTTCAAGTTGTTTGGCAAGTTGCTTTTCATTCATATTTACTCGCGAATTGCATAGTTGCTGCAGATAGATGAGTCTGTGAGAGGATACCCTCACGAGTTTGCTACTTGAGTGCATATAATGGCATTTTCCGCATGTCTTCATCATCGGTTTGACTTTGAACTCCGGCGTTTTTCAATGACATTACTTCCTTCTCGCGTGCCTTATTAGGAATTCTTGCTTCCTTGTTTGTATAGGTAAGAACCGACGGTAGCTGGTGGTTGAAAATGTCCCTTTGATGGTTAAAGGCTGTCTGGCTTCATGCATAGTTGATAATTTACTGAAGTCAACACAGGGGGTGGTCATAAAGGAAGGTATCACTGCAAGGTAGAGAGAGAGAGAGCGATGTTCAAAAAACGACTAACATAGCATCCGTCTGACTGTGTTATCTGCTACAATCTGCCAAATTGCACAGTTTTGAAGTTCCGTTTATTTCTGGCGATTATTTGTGATATTTTGGGTTTTTTTTTTTTCAGTAACAATTACCGACTGCTGTGTGGCTTGGTGGTTAGTGTGTTGGACTACTAAGCGAGGGGTCCCAGGTTCAAATCCCGCAAAAACCCGAATTCCAACTTGGGGTTTTTTCCACTGCGCCACCTCTCACGAACGCCTGACAAACATCCGAGAGTAAAACTTACTTTTAACTTCTCCATAAGCCATTTGGAATCGGCATAAAATTGTAGATCCCTTCCCATTCGTTCCAAAAATGAAACTCACATAAAACGAATGGTTGTGAGAAGCTAGGCCTTGGGTCCCTACGGACCTGTTGCGCCAACTATTATTATTAATTACCGACTTAGAGGGTCGTCGGCAGGAGGTTGTTAATTAAATGGAATCTTGAAGCCTAATTGCATGGTCAACAGGGTGGGACATATAGCTTTACGATAATAAACTGTTCATTCACTTAATAGTTATGACCCACCCTATCTTAACATTAATAAATATCATAAAACCTTTTTAGGAGGTTATGTCTTTTTTCAAAGTTGGCAATGAAAGAAGTCAACTTATTTGGATGAAACTGGTTTGGAATTATTTCCTGTGACTGCAAAAATGCTGTAGGCTGTTTTTTATTGCCACGCCTACTCTTTGGGAGCCTTTTGAACCAAAATGTATTTTTTCTCTCACTTTACTGGCTTTAACTTGTCATCATTTAGATAATTTCAAATCAAAATAGAAAAAGAAGAAAACGTTAGGGGACGAACCCTTCCCAAAATATTTTCAGCTTCATCAGCTTTTGGCTTCATTCAGAATCTGATCTGCTAACCAACATTTTGAAAGATCAAATTAAGTGTATATATTTCGCCAAATCGAACGATTGTTATTTTGCTTTGGTGGCGTTGCATCAGAGCATATTCACTCAAACTGTATGTCCGTCCGTTTCTCTGTTGAAATGTGCGATGAATGAAATCCACGGCGACAATATTTTTCTGCCGAAATAAGTAGATGGTACCAATAGTTGAATTTCCACCGTCAGGTCTTCCAGGTAGTCAGCTATTCCAAAAGCCAAAGGGTTTAAAAAAAGTTTTTTAATTTTCATAAGGGTCCATCGGAAACGAAACATGTTTTTCTGTTTCGCTTTGTGTTCACATATGCGGTGTATAGGCTGTCCTAACTATAAGCAGATGTCCATTATTATAATAATAATAATAATAATAATATTTTATTTCATATGAAAGACTAAATAAATGTAAACATTTTAAGGTTCAGATTTTAATAAAAAAAATAAAATAGTAGAGTACATTCAATCAGTTGTCATGATGCGAATGTCAAATATGTTTGAAGTAGACAATTTATGGGGAAATTATTTTTAAAATTTAATTTAAAAACAAAGCAGGAAATCAAAAAACACAAAAATTAAGAAGAACAATAAAAAAAAGAAAATCAAAACAAAATACTAAATAAGACAACAGGTATGAACAGAATGATTAAAAAAAAGCAGTAATTTTTTGACACCAAACAAGAACACAGTTTTCAATGCCTCACATGTCACATCAAAGGTTACCATTTAAGATATTAAACTAACGAGGTGCAGTGATATGGTTACTTTACTTTACTTTACTTTAAAATTAATTTTTATTTACTTCTTTCTTTTAACTTACATACTAGATAAAAACGATTAAATCTAAATTAAAATTAACATTTATCTTATTCTAGCTTACTGGCTCCGAGCGAGCGCTCTAAACTTATCAATATCCTTAAAATTATTGCCTTTCGGCCTTAAATCTATCTATATCTATGATTTGTTTTGTTTTTTTAATTTTCAAGAAACTTTAGAAAACTTGAATTCTTTATTATTATTTGTTTAGAACAACTTAAAACTACCTTAGGTGGTGAGCAATCTCATCGATTGTTTTCGAATTTATACAAGTAGGTACCTACAAATGCCAAAAGTAGGAGCTCTACGATTTATTCCAATTGCATATTTTTGTTTACTTAGTAGCGGCTTTATTTCATTGCAATACGTACCGCACCAGCAGGATATACCAAACAGTAGTTTTGATTTCAATAAGCCATTGTAGACTGACTTTAAGGTAGTTAGACGACAATTGAGACTATAGGACGATAAAGTTGCGTCTCCACAACATTTAGATATTGCTTCGGATATTAAGCATGAGCTTACAATCGAATATAATATCTTAGGCCAAACTTAATTTAAGTTTTCTCTCTTAGGTCTCTTTACATTAGATATTTGACACTCTCCGCGACACAGAAAAGAGTCTTGCAAAAAGAAATCAAGCAAAAAAAAAAAGTGTGTGCAATTCTAACAATTAATATACCCCTGCTTTCGGTTCAATCGCTGCAGTAATAATTTATCAGTCAGAGAAAGAAAATGTAATTTTTTTAGGCCCCCAATTCCCCTACCTTCGTTCGCCCCTGCAGTTCGGTAATACCAACTGGAGCCATCCATAGTCTAGACATCAAAATAAAATCGCTACTCAGAGGCTTATGAAGATAAAGCTGGTACGAATTTGATCAATAAGCTGGCTCGATCCGTTCTTCTAGCGTCAATAATTATTCATCCAATATACCAATTCAGTGTCAGAATCGCCGATTATATACCTATCTTTGCATAGGAAAAAAATAGCCAAGCACTGCTCGTTCATGGATAAGGCGATACGTCGTACAGAGCACAATAAAGCTATTTGCGAAAAAAATAATTAGAAAGTGGAACTACACTTGCACGCATACACTTTCGTAGGGCTTGCGAAGGCCCCGTAAATTTCATGACCCTTAGTTGCTTTTTTGCATAAGTCTACTAAGGTGCCTACGACATAAAGAACGAATTGACACAAATGCTTCGTCCCGTAGAGACTTTAAGTCTAACCCGGTTGTAAAGGGTTTTCCAATAAGAGGTGTTATTTGGTATTCAAAGAAAAAGGAGATAAATGATCGGATGTTTATATTTATCATAATAAAAGGGAAGGTACGCTGTTAATATCCTTTTCATGAAATTTTCCGTAACCAAATCTCAAAGTGGCTGCCCTACGTCCTCGATAGCCTCACGAATTCTATCTTTGAGGTCTTGAATCGTAGCTGGGCTGTTGGCGTAGACCTTATCTTTCACGTGGCCCCAAAGGAAGAAGTCGTAAGGTGTTAAATCACAAGATCTCGGTGGGCAATTGTGATCACCTCTTCGAGAGATAACACGGTCCGGAAACTTTTCCCGTAAAAGATCAATGCTTTCGTTGCTTGTGTGGCACGTAGCGTCGTCTTGTTGGAAGTAAACGTTGTCCAGATCAATAGATAGATAGATAGTTTCAACCATCCAACTCCGACCATAAAAAATCATTAATCATCTCTCGATAGCGCAATCCATTCACCGTAACTGTTGATCCAACCTCATTTTCGAAAAAGTAAGGTCCAATGACCCCACCGGACCATAAACCGCACCAAAAAGTCACACGTTGAGGATGGAGAGGCTTCTCAACAATAACTCTTGGGTTTTCCGAGCCCCAGATGCGACAATGCGGTAGAGCACAAGGCATAACCTTTTTCATTTTACATTTGGCTTGTTTTTTTTTTAATTTTCAATGAGCCTTATAAAACTTGAATTCTACAAGGCATGAGCTCATTGGATTGCACAACTAGATGCAGTTAGCTAAGGACTAACAGGAGAGACTTATCTGTTGCGGTAATGTTTCTCTTCAAAGAGCTGTTTAAGAGGATAAGGAGCTGCTTCACGAATGTAAGATTCCGCCCTTCTTTGCTGTCACTCAACCCGCCTTCTAGATATATAGTACTCAAAAAACGCTTAAGAACAACAGGGCAGCCTCACTTTGAATACTGATTACGCTGCAAGAGAGTTTGTGCAGAAGGTCTGTCTGATTTTTAAGACTCCATGGAGGTACGCAGCTCTACAGCTGTACTTACTTAAGGTGTAGGACCTGTATTTGCGATTACTACAACCTGAAGATGGTTCATTCAGGTTGTGCGGCTAATTTAGTTCATGGGTTGGCAAAATGTTATGTCCACCGTTTTGAAACGCCTTCATAAATGGTCTTGTCAAGCTGTTATCGATTGTCATTTATGGGCTACTTAATAGCTTTAGCAAAGTTACATGTTTGAGCTGATAAAAAACTTTCTCAGCATTAACGTCCTTAATTTGTCCCAAATCACACTTTAATAACCGCTCAAACATCCACCAAGCTCCCAGGTTTGTCATAGATCCTCTACTATACAAAATTTCAGTCGAATTTCTCCTCAGGCTAAAGGTTGTTTAACACCTTAAACTAACCAAGTCCCTCAAAACCCCTCAAACAATAACAACACAATAAGATTTCAACTTTCCAACAAAGCAGTGAAAGCAGGGCTATATCTGTGTCCCCATCTCGCTTCATCTATCCTGTAGCACAAACACTTTTATCTCCAAGAATATCCATTTCATATATCAAAACCTGTCCCCAGGGAGGTCGCCTTCAAATACAAACACTATGTCAGTTACAACAAAATTCGTGGAATACCCATTCAATAAACCACCTATGTTCTCCTGTCAGAGAGTTATTATCCTACGGGGAATTTTCAGAGGCTGCCATATTCATGTAGGTAATAAACCTATCTATTCCTCGCCCGCTCGCATAGGAGCCTTATTGATTCACACACACTTCTGGTAATTAAGACTGGTAATGTACGGATTGACCACCTGAAGCCAAAAACAAACACGCCGACGACATTAATCGATTTTCCTTCACTCAAAGGATATTTATGCTTGTTCTTCAAGCAATGAATATTGTTATAAAGCCACTTCAAGGAAATTATTATTCGCCTTGAACAAGCGACACTGTATGTAGGTGAAGCAAAGAGAGAGATATGGAATCAAAAGGAACCTCTCAGGTCTCAGTCAGTTGCAGGTCTCAGGACCTGCATCATAGAGAATATTCTGGGGAGAATGGAAATTTTCCCTTGCAGCCATTGAGCCATTAATTACTTCTGGAGCAGGCACACTGCACACCGCACATACTACATATCCTTTGGAGACTTTTCGAGTGCTCGACGTTCTGGCTGCTTGAAAATGTCAGAAACCATGCTTCTTCATCTACATGTGGGCGGGGAGGGGTGGTCGAGCCCATTTGTGTTGTTAAGCTGCAACATAGGTACTAATACTACTAATACCGCTTCAGCAATCATTCCCGCCGTGACCATAGTGTGGCTAGCTGATGGTGTGGAACGACCTCTGACACATGTAGCTGCAGTGTATAGGGTGGGTAGGACATTTCTGACTCTCAAGTAAAAGCTTTACGACGTTTTGTCTGACTTTATCAAATTTGCACCAATTTTGGGGGCTTTTCAACAGGAACTTGTCGGGAGTAGGATATATTTGAGAAATTGCCCGATACCGTTGTCGAACCGAAAACAGGTCTAGGAGATTTATTTTTACATTTTTTTCGTGGTAGGCTCTTTTTTCAATTTTTTTTCTAGTCGCTTAAGATATTTACGTTTCGGGATAAATTTTCTGAGTGTGACTTTGTCCTTAAATAAAGCGGATACTTTTAAGTACTTAAATTAAACAAAATCCATTTTGATTTGACCCAACAAAAATTGCCAAACCCTTTTTTTTTAAGCCAAGCGTCTTGTATCGCTTATTTTAGAGGTCGAAATGTTGCGGTTTTCAAACTTTGTACCATTCAATTTTGAGCCAGCAAAAGTCCCTAGGAATTCAAAGTCCTATTCAATGATCTCTCTGAAAACTTTGGGCCTTATAACGAACACAAATTTTTAGTTTCTACTTTAAATTTGAGTAATTCCCACTTGCAAGATTTTTCATACTTGAACTTCAGCTTCCGCAAATCGAAAGTCGAGACCCAAATTTTTTCTCAGTACCTAAGACGCGTTGTTCAATTTTGTTAAGGTTATTTGGTTTTGAGCTGTAGAAATTTCCAAATTTCAGCACACCCTGTATAACATAATTGTAGAATCTCGCTTTTGGATAACTTCGTTCAGTGTATCCTCCCACATATTTTTCCTGCAAACTAGCAGCAAGCCAGAGGTTATCCCTTATGTAGGAGGGGGATATGTGTGTCTGCATGAGGAGCCACTATTCTTCTGCATTATAAAGCTGTCTTGGTTAAGGGTTAACATTACGTGGTAGAAGTAATTTTTTGCCCTTTGCTGTCTTCATTTCGGACAGTTTTATTTTATTAATGGTTTCGGTCGGTGGGTGTGGGTTTTTAGGTTGGGATTTGAATGCACACGGTGTATGATTGCGTTGTCTTTCGAAATGATTTACTGTGCGGTGGCTTTCTATAGTTGGTTAGTTGCTTTTTGTAACTGTTTAAATAAGTTTAGTGGTTTAAAAATCAAAGGAATTGATGGAGCAGGACTGCCTCAATAGGCCATAGATGACTAAGCACCAGCTTTCCCAAGCTCTTACCATAAAGCCTTTTTCTTGGACAACACTTTCTTGTGTAAGGTCAGATTAGGGTAGGTGCCGGTCTTGAAAGACACACTTAGACCATAGTTGTAGTGAGAAAGAAGTGCGATGCGGGCAGACGAGTCTCCATTTGAAGCTGACAGCTAAAAATCCTTATAGGCCTGATGTTTGTTCATATTTTGAGGTCAACAACAACGACTCACTTGTGTTTGAGGCTGTTTCGTGATTGTTACAGGACATTGCCAATCCGGTCCGACGTTGCATTGAAACGGATGTATGTTTTGTCAATTCGGCTGACCGCATCCTGGTCGTCCCTGAATTCCAAAGCCTTCACGCTAAGAACTAAGTCGTATACAATTGGCAACAAATCTGCTGGCTACAAACGAGTATTTTAAGTTCCACAGATTTTTCCAATCCAGGGAACTATATGTAGAACAGCTTGCGGGGCAACTGTACAATGAAAAGTTTGCTCTTATGCTTTGAACAATTTGCGAGAACAGTCGTGGCCTGTTATCATGGATCTACATTGTTTTCTAAGTGTGGCGGGTAAACGTTTCTCCTGTCTTGCCAACGCAAATACCTATCGGTCCTTAAGGACGAAGAGCCAGTGAATCGATTATCTTTCCGAAACTTGATCAAAGCTGCTGTGTGCAGATGGAGCATAAATCTTGACGACGAACAACTGATAATGAGTCACTCCATCAAGGAACGAGCTTCGGTCGACTGAGCTTGCGAAGGAATCTTTGAATCCACAAAAGATTTATTACCAAAAGCTGTTCGAAAAGTTCCACAGACTAGAACCCAAACAATCTGACAAACGATCAAAACGTGCCCCGCAGCCACAACAAATTGAATGAAAAAGAAACCGGCATCCGGCATCCCTTTCAGGACTCGTCTTATATCAGAAAATCCTAGTTTAACATTCACACCTCCCGTACACGTACACCTCGTCGACGACGACGACACTGCAAATCCTTTAATTATTTCTTCCATTCGCCCTGCACCATTGTCATTGTAATCCACACGCCATCTTAACCCTCCAACCTAAATCCTTTTAACATTTTTTGCGCTTTCGTCTCCTCGTCAAACTAATTACACAGTAAAGTGGATGCAAAATGGCAACGACGAAAAAAAAAAAACATATAGAAAAGAAACCAACCTCCGAACAGAATGGAAAGACTTGCAGTAAATCCGGTGGAAAACAAAAGGACATCCCTGTCGTCACCGTCATCGTAAACTCAGTCAACTAACTCCAAGTGTGTCCTTGTCCTTGTCATCATGCCTCAATCCCACGAGACAGAATGAACACCTCACCTCCTGGGAAATTGCTCCTGCACTAATTTAACTTTTATTTTATATTTTCTCGTCTCTACCTTTCTACACCCAGCCACGACCCACTATCCCCTACTACATACTGGGAACTGGGAACTGGAAACTGGCAACTGGCAACTGGGATCCCTGTTAATCTTGCGCTGTGAATCGGCTCGGACGACACGGGGCGAAACAAATGCAAATCCTTTCTGATTCTATACACGTTTTTTGTCTCGCTTCTGTTGGGCGGCCAAAGAAAGAAACACAGGCCAGAACAGAGGTTGCAGTTCGAGACCGTTTCTCTGTTTTATTTGTCGTCCTTTCTATTGCCCGAGCTGAACGCTTTCTTTCATTCTGATCCTGCATACTCTTTTCAGTGGAAATTAGTTTTTATTTTTTATTCTCGAGTTCTTTTCACCTTTCTGTGGGAGAGAGAAAAAAATTATTTTTCATAATCATGATCCCCTTTGTCAGGCGAGTTCACCTCGCGCATTTCATTCGGCGAGTGGACAGTGTAGTGTTAGTGTGGGGTGGTGGTTGGTGGACTCATATAAAAGATCCCCATTCAACGGTGTGTCTGGAAATTCGCTCGACATTGTGGGGATGGAAAATGTCATCACACGTAATAACACGTTGCAGAGGGTTGGGGGCAAAACGCGAAGGATTTCGCTTTGCGGCGCACGTTAGAGAGGTAAATACACTTGCTAAGTAACCACTTTGTAAGTGAATGTGGTTACAGTTCATGAGTGCGCTGCGGAAGGGTGCAGGAAGCTGATGGCAAAGCACATAAAATTAATCGGGATACTTTGCAGGGTATCTAGTCCTTTTTTCGCTTTTTGATGCCAGAGGACGAAGCGGTCCTCTGCTAAGTAAATGGAATTATTTTTGTGGGTTGTTTATTTATCTATTTCTTCGTCGTGTTATTCTCTTTGCGTGTTTCGGAAGTTATTTGAAAGTCCTAAATGAAAACATTTAACGAGATTAGTTATTGTCCGTTTAATAAGGTGGGAAAACAAATCAGAAAACTGTGAGCTCGCTTGATGGAAGAATAAAAAATAATGACTAGGAGTAATCAAAGCTGGGAAACGATTAGAAGCGCAGTCTTACCTCCTCTTCTCTTACTTCATCTAATAAAGGGCTTCACCCACAGACGCTTAGAAATATTTTTCCGCACAATTTTTCAAGGCATTAAACGCCTAGTTCAACGGCCCGGAGTTTTGAATGAGTTTTTAGCGTAATTGAAGGACTTTTCATTACCTACATTCGGAAACTCATTGTCCGGTTGAACTAAAGTTTGAGCTGCCGAGCATTAGTCGACTTACTTCAGTTTGTTCGTAAAAACGTCTACAGAGTCATCTGAAGGTACTATAAAGCCTGCACAGTTACGTCGACAGTTAGCGCGAACTATCTGCCTCCACTTGAGCACTTACGGCGGCACATAGGACGAAATTTTCTGCGTTCTCCCTCCGGCTTGGAATCGAAGACTCTACTGACCAAAGCATTGTTTTTATTTCGCTATACAAGTTGCCGTCAAAGGCCACTGATGAGTTTAGGTTCTTTTCTCGAAGAGTTCTTTAAATTTTCACTCGAAAAATGTTCCAATCGAAGAGATCACTTGAAAAATTCCCGCTTTTCTAAAGTCCATGCTCCGTCGCCATAAAGCGGGATTGGATTGACGAGAGTCTTATATACAGTCTTCCTAGGTTTTTTTGACAAGGCCCAAGTAACAGCAATTGGCAAGTGTAACCCTTTTGCTTTGGTTTCTGCTTTCTTGCCATATTCAGAAGGAGACAAAGTCCCTACCTCAAAGTTAAAGGTGCATATCGTGACGTTAACCATCTTAATGGAGCCGCCCAAGTATGCCATCGACAATCGGTCAAAGTTTGAAGGGATGCCAAAACTAAAGATAGCTCTTTAAAACTCGTCTCTATAAATGCTGCCATAAAGGCTTTGAAATCGGTGAAAATATGGTGATGGTTGTAGACTAACCGGGCCTAGGTTAGGTTACGTAACCTTTCCCTAGTATTTCCTGGTTGCTGTGACGTCTGGGTCGCATCTATGGTCGCACGGAAAGTTCGGAAATCTAAAAAACTTTAGGAGTGTTTCGCGTCGATCGCAACATGATCAATTTGATTGACGGTCTGATGATCCGGTGAGCGTCATGTTCCTTTGTGCAAATTGAGGTAATGAGACCGTGTGCTAGCTATAGTAACATTATGCCTCACAACAAAGTCAGTCAGCTAAAGTCTGTTTCCATTTCCAGACGGGGTGTTATGCTCTCCGATTGTGCTGCCAAAGATGCCCACTCTTCCTATTTGGGCAGAATTTTAACGTCATACTTAGGACATTGGTGATATTATTTGTCAAGAAGCTCGTTGAGCCTCTGTGCGAGGGCATGAGCGCGTTTAACTTGACGTGGAAAACTCAGGACTTCGTACCTAAATCTGGCGCTTACAACCATACGCCTCAAAGCTGAATAATGCAGTAAGGCCGACAGTCTTTGACCAATTAAATATGGACACAACTGATGACTTATTAAATTGAAAGGCCATCATAATACTCCATGAGCTCAACGACATATCTACTGTCCTTGGTGGAGAAACTGTAGAACTGATTCAGTAACCCTAATGATTTTACGAACATTTGCGACTCTCCAGCCCTATTGCACAAAAGTTCAACCCTAAGTCTTTCTAAGCATTTGCTAAATTTTTGATTTTGATTCCTAACGTGAACATGGCTGCGAATTCCAGTTCTCCGCATTTTTCTTCCAAATGTACAATATTCCAGAACGCCTAAGGATATTCTCCAGTTCACCGCGATAAACTGCACAGAACTCAGTTTGTAAGTTTTTAACTGTCTTCCACCACTCCAGTCGTTACCTTCTCGAAGTCCTCTCACTCCGAGCAGCAGAACTCTCGAGCTAAACTGATTGCAAAACTAATTTCAAGAAATGCGATTTCTGAAAGGCTGTCATATCCTTGCCCATCTCTGCTTCCATTATAAAATATTTAAATCCAAACTATAGTCAAACTCAAAGTCCTGTACAGCTCTCAAAATTTTCAAATGCAACCTCCCACAAATATATAGGCATAACCTTTGAACTTTCGTTACGAAAAATTTAACAACAGCTATTTAATTAACTGTTATAAGAACATCGCATTGCAGTTAATTAAATACCCGACTCTCGGTCTCGACAAACAGATAGAGAGAGAATGCAGAATATTTATTCAAAAGTGAATTTTCGCATTCTTCTCACGTGATCTGCCAGACCGCCAACCCTACTACCCCAAACCAACCCCCAGCACATAACAATGTGTTGAAATGTACAAGCAACCCACCTGGCATTTTCGGGTAGCCCAACCCCTCGACATTCTTATTACCAGCGGTTTTCCATTCGTTTTAATTTCAAACTTTCCGTTCAACTCTATTCCTGTCATAATATCCTTTTATTACGCGTCACAAGCAAAAAAAGAACAAGCTCCTCCGTATTTGTGCTAAATATACCTAGGTCTTGTTTTTTTTTTTTTTTGCATTCCCCCCACTATATGTTTGTGTGGGTAGATGGTGCACTGAACGTGTATACGGCATCACCGTCGCGTCGCGTCGTAAACCGAAGCCCGAATCCTTGTCGTTTGTTTTATTTATCATCACACACAGAAATATAGACACTCATTAAGCTCATTATAATGTTATCCTTTTATGATCTGCCGTTAACAAAACTCCGGCTTTTATTTTAGAGCGCTCGCTCTGCGTATGTATGTGTGTGCCGAGCAAAGTACTGCTGGTTGTTGTTATTGTGGGCACAAGTACTGTGCCGCGCAGAGATCCTGATTATGCAAAGCATTGTAAGCGTAAGTAGGTGGGGGTTGGCGCGGGGGTTGCAATGGAAATCCTGCACAAAACTGGAATGGGAATTTATATTAAAAAGCAACTCAACTCAAAATTATTTCAATTTAATTTCACCATTCGGTAAGAGCCCTTTCCTCGCTGTCGCGGCTCTCGGAACTCGAATATCTGGTGCTATGTATAGCTGCTCTCGCTCTTATGCTAATTAGATTTAAGAGGAAATCGCATTGATGTACACACAGGCGCACACACGAAAACAGACGACACACATAGGTATGCCACAGTGGTTGCTGAAGTTGATCCTGATGCCTCCTGCTGTCGTTTAATTCGAATTGCCACGTTTTTCATATGCAAATCGTTGCCGGTCCTGCACTGTAAAATGTCAGAAACACCCACCGCCCGCTCTTCCTTATATTGAGACCAGGAGTGGTGGGGATGGTGCGTGAGTGGATATTGTTTGGTTTGTTTGTCGTTTGAAGTATGTGGAGGAAGTTTGTACTGTGATTGTGATTGTGATACCGGTGTAGAGATTTTTTGAGTGGCGCACCTACAGTCGAGGAACGATATAGTGAGCTTTGAGCATTTTGAAGACTCTTATTGGGCTGGCGGGTTTATTCATTCCTTCTTTCTATGGGGTTCAGAATTGTTGCAATAGTTCGTTGATGGCTATGTATACGTCACGAAGACTGCCAACCGCAGACTTTTGAACTGTCAAAGAGTCGAAATAGATGTGATCGGACATTTTGGCTATAGGTTTTATCATAAATATAGTTGACAGAGAAATGCAGAAAGGACACTTCCTGATCACTGTACTGAAGAAACTGGACATGGGCATGTGACATGCAATGCTCAAGAAGCAATTGTCGAAAAATACGAGAAAATCAGTTAAGCAATTGACTGTGGACAACCACAGGGGTCTGGTTTAGTCACTTAACTTGTTCTGAATATATTTGAAAGCATAATCTACTTCTATGTATATTGCTAAGGTGATGCTTAGCAGTTGGAGCAGTAGCTCAGTGATTTGTATGTTGGACTGCTGAGCGAGAGGTTACAGGTTCGATCCTCAGGAAGCACCAAACCAGAATTTAAAGAGTTTTTACGATCGTCGGATAATGTAACCGCTCTTAGAAGCTAATCAATTTAACTCTAAATTATAGATCCCATCCAGTCAAACGAATGGTTGCCACATGCTAGACTAAGGGTCTTAACGGATATATTGCTCCAGTCTTTATTTTATTTAAGCGCTTCCTATACAAAGGGAAGAGCAAATGATTGCTTCTCTTAAAATCATTCTCAAAACTGGCTGAGAACTGGATATTGATCTTGATCCTCAGAAGATTGGTAAGGGTGCTTGTTGTACCGAAGATTGGCTAGTCCGACAACTCCCTCGTGAAGACTATACACCACTGTGTTACTGCAGGTCTAAACAGTGCTTGTCAGCATGAAGGTGTTTGGTCTTCCCTGTTATGGTGGATAATAAGTGCTACTATTTTAAAAGCTTATGTAGCCTATGCGGATACAGCTCCACTCTTTCTTGGTTCATATCTGTCAGAGATAACTGTAACTTGGTCGATTAATGCTGCGCCTGTCGTTAATACTCTTAGGACAGAAGTACCTTTCTCCACAAGGAGAACCACTCGTTTTGTGTGATGTTTTACTTTTGCGGCGAATTGTAGAGCCTACAATTTTATGAAGACTTCGAAGGACTAGTTGAGAAGCTCTTTCATTGGAGTGATACTCTTGGATGTTTGTGAAAAGTTCGCTAGAGGAATCGCAGTGGAGACATTTGTGTATTTATTGAGATCGAACTGGAGCCCCTCGCTGTGTAGTCCACGATAGCTTGGTCTTTAAAAAAAAATTCCGATCTTCATCACCAATAAGCAGATAAAGATCGAACATTTATTTTAAAGAAATAAGACTAACAGCTCCAGCAACGTCTACATGGGACCCTAGGTGTAGCTTGCAACAACATTTTGTTTCTGTGGGTTTCCCAAACAAAACGAAGATCCTTTGAGGGTTCTTCAGTCCGTAACAATTTGGCCCTTAACAAGCCTAAGTACAGGTTCTCCGCAAAAGAACGCCAAGCATGAAACCAAATCTGTGTAGCTCGCCCCGCCTTCCCATTCTTTTTTTTTTATGTCGGGGAGTCCATCAATTTGTAATTTATCAACGTATTATTTATTCGAGGAAAGGCTATATCAGGAGCTTCTAATATTAAAGAAACTAATCAATTTCCAAATGATGGTGTTGCGGCGATCAGGACCCTAGCCTTACAGCAATGGAAACCTCTTATTTTCTTAATAGTTTTTCAAAAACGTTTGAAAGACAAGCCATCCCACTCTAGAGGTCTATCAATTTCAAGCCGCTACTGTAGATATACAGCGAGAATTTGTTTACCTTGGTTGACATTTGTTTTTTTTTTTTCTCTATTGTTGCGTTGTCCTTCTTTTTCGGCTCCCCTATATTTTTTCTACGCTTCATAGCATTAACACGCTTTATTTTCCCTTGTCGTTCGTTGTTGTCCCCCATAACCTCACCGCACCGTCTGTAAGTACCAAGCAACAATAAATGCATTTCTTGTAATAAGCTACAATATAAAACGTTTCCAAGAGGGAGTACATCTTCCGTACACAATACAACAACTTGTCTTTAAGACAAAAACCCAGACGACAATACTCCCTGAATAACTTTCAATTTCGTATCCTTTTCTTATAGAAAATTGCCACCGCATGCAAGGACAGATTTAAGGGTGCTCTTGTCATAACAAAAAACAACACAGATACTCATATTTTTATACAGCTTTCACTTGTTAGTTAGGGCGAGCCGGTTGTCCTGTTTAACTAAAACTACCAAGGGTTACTTATGCGAGCATCACCATTGCCCTGCGTTTCTAAATAAGAAAATCCTTGAAAATAGTAAATTTTGATTTATGGAGGAGTCATTTGAATATTAAGTGGCTTAGCAGCCGACGCCGCCGTCGCCGCCGCCGCATTCGATGTTGTTGTTTTTGTTGTTCTTGTCGAAATTATAAACAACAGTCGGCAGATTTTAATTAAATTTGATTTACGGCAGGGATGCAAATGTTTAAGGACGACGATGCTTTGCCATCTTAAGGTTGTGAAGGGTAAACGCTTTTTGATGCTAGTTCAGCTTACTAATGAACTTTTGTGTCATCGTTGTCATTTAGTGCAGAATTAGGGGATGACTTTGGTTCGACCCCCCAAAAAGCATATCATTCGGAGTCTAGTGGCGAATGAGGGTATATAGCACGAACTACGGTCGGCGGTTGATTTCTTGTCTGTTTGTCATTATTCCTTTGGAAAAGGTTTGCAAATTCGTCAAGACAGACAGAAAGCAAGTACACACATTCTGAGCGAAGGGATTAAGTCAACAACAACTGAGGGGGATGATGAGCGGGGATTTTGTCTGATGCGGGGATGGTAGGTAAAGCACTAACCGATTTGAGATAGTTCAAGTGGAGCTTGTCATTCTTTATGGTGAGTGTTGACTTTCAGTTGGGACTTGCTTTGCGGTGCGCGATGGTTGACCCTGATTCAAGTGGCGGACAGGAGTAGCTACGGTCAATTGGCTGGGAGGTTTTAGAAGCGGGTTTTTGTTAGCAGATTTATTTGAACTCGATTGTAGTGCAGATTGAGGTTAATAATAATAATAATTAGTTGGCGCAACAGGTTCGTAGGGACCCAAGCTACCTAGCTTCCCACAACCATTCGTTTTGTGTGAGTTTCATTTTTGGAACGAATGGAAGGGATCTACAATTTTATGCCGAGTCCAAACGGCTAATTGAGAAGCTCTTTCAAGACAGTTATACTCTCGGATGGTTGTCAGACGTTCGCGAGAGGTGGCGCAGTGGAAAAAACCCTGAGTTGGAATTTGAGTTTTTGCGGGATTCGAACCTGGGACCCCTCGCTTAGTAGTCCAACACACTAACCACTAAGCCACTGCGGAGATTGAGGCTAGTTTCTAGAATTTTAAGAATATCCTGCCCCTTAAAAGGGCCTCGTAAATTTGTGAATTCCTAGTAAATTTCAGGTTTAAGAAAGCGCTTGACTTGTTTTGATCTCTTTTCAAAACTTGTTCTCCTATGTAGTTCAATCAGTTCCACTTTACCTAAGTGAGAGCTGGTGGTCTTACCGGTGCGTTGCGAAATAAATCATCTAACCAGATCAGGGCCGGCATGCTCTGACCTCTGGACAGTTCTAAGTTTACAAGGAATATACAATGCGTGTGAATAGTCCACGAATTCACTGTACGCTAAGTTCCAAGCACACATTTTTGCATTTCATAATCATTCAGCGCTGTTTTTGACGATTCTTCATTCTAGTTTGCATGTCACAGGCGATCAGGTACACTTACTTACTCTCTACAGAAATCTAGCGAATAAGCAAAGAATAGAGCCTCTGCGTGCTTCTTTGGCTGCTACCAACGTTTCCGTAAAAGTGGTTCCGCCTACTGTCTGAAATGGATTTTAGCAAACAGGAGATTCCTGAAGCTCCCTTAAATTTAAACCACTAGCCAACCCTTTTGGATTGTTTTTGGTCGGGCCGTTATATTGTCAAAATAACCCCCGAAGTAGCACTCGACTCCCCACTATAATTGCGCGAACACCGTTGAAAGTCCCATCAGTCTGCTATTTAGCTGAACCTACCAACATTTTTTGTTTCTCGAGGTTGTCCTGAGACTGACTCTAAAAACTGCCACCTACAGTAATGGCTCCCAGGAAAGACACAGAAATAAGTCACTCGCTCCAGCTGAATGCGAATCAGAGGCCAATTACCTCGATTGGCCACTGTCATACCTGATGGCAACCATTTTAAATATAAAAAACCCTCTACATCAAACCATTACTTATACAACCACCCACCCGCCTCGCATTTTCCTAAACCACCATTAAATGTCAATATCAGTCGCTGATTTAATACGTCCTGTCCATTCGTGCACATAATACCCACTACTGTCAGAAATAAATGTCCCATTAACGTCTAAATTAAGTGAGCCGGCCAAGCCGGGGTCTTAATCACCAGACGGTCACAATTCGATTTCAATCGTCGCGTCGCTCGCCGTCTGTGCGAAACCACAAAACAGACTCTTCTCAGATCGTGAGTCTTAATTCCTCAATCCCTATACACACGCACACACAGCAAACGGACCCCCACAGCACCGCCTGAGTCGTCTGCCCATCAACCTCACCGTCTTGACATCCTTGGGATGTGTCGCCTCTATGCAAATCGCTTGCGCTCACATGTCAGATAATAATCCATGGCCAACAAGATGAGAGACCCCATCCCCGCCGCACAACACTCATTCTGATTCGGATTCAGATTCATTGGCCGAGCCGTTGTCGTTGTGCCACTTTGCGCTTTGCGAAGGGATTAACTCGCACTTGACTCTGACAGAAATCAAAGCAAAAGATGACATATTGACAAGTCGGCTGTCAGTGCGGTCGGATTGTTTGGTCTTGATTTTGTTGGTGGCCACAGTGTCCCGTGAAATCACTGATGCAGTGGTGCATGTCCCTATTAATCCGGCCAACAGCTCGTATCATAATTAAGGATTAAACAAAAGCGAGACGTGTTTCGATCGATTTATCTGTTTCACTTTCCCATGGACCAAGTGATAAACAGAACTGTCAATTGGATCAAGTCCGCGTCCTCCACTCAATGCATTTTGTTAGGCACAAAGGAAGCCGATTTTCTATAATTAGCGCAATTACTATGTTCGTTGGTTGTTTGTGTTTCCCGAGTCCTTGGCAGATTTCACACTTTAATAAAACAAAAAAAAAAAAAACAGAATACTAACATTCACAACCATTCTCTTAGAATGTCGCTTCGCAACTAAAGTCCAATCGGAATGAGACACATTTTCCATTTATGTTTCGTCGCATTCCAAAAAATCCAATTGGACGAGAGAGCGAGAGAGCGCGCAGCAATGTTGTCATTTGTCAATACACTTGCCTTGTTGGAAGCAGCTTTCATTTTCATTCAACATCTGCATTGTAGTGTGAGTGTCAGCATGTTTACTCGCATGTTGCTGGGACGATCTGTCTCAATTGGAATGTGTTCTGAAAGACTCACTGGTTGGGGAACATAATTGTTTGTTTTCTGTATTAGACTCATGCTGCAGAAGCAACAAGGTGGAGGTACATGAAACAACTTGTTGGAATTCGTTAAAAATGTTTCTGGTCAATGTTGAGCAGTGGAATGTTTATTTGTTGATCTGTTAAAGCGATGTTGTTTACAGATGGTGGAGTTTTTGAAGGGAAATTATTTAACAGTATGTACGGAAAAAAGTCACCCAAGAGATGAAAGGTGGAATTTTGAATTTAAGTGGAGAAACGCAATCAACAATCCCAAACCAATTAATTGGTAAAGTCAGTGGGGTGTTTGTTGGTTTTGTGACTGTTAAGACGATGTCTAGACGAGCTTGGTTAACCAGACAGAGTTTTCCTCCCAAACACTGAAAGTTATTGCAAAATATGATCGTCATAATTTTTACTGTAGTCTTATTGCGTGTGAAATGATACCAAAACATTTACGAGTTAATTATCGTCTTTGGAAAGTCAACCAACCTCTGTTGGTTAGACCTCGACGTCCAATGTTAACATAGATAAATCGGCCAAAACGTGGCAATGAACAAATGTGACTTTAAGGGTACCTTACTATGACTTTTTAATATGCGTCGGCTCTGCTTACACATCTGAAAATGGCATAATACTCAAAATAATAACTCTTACCAAAATTTGTTTCTTTGGGCTTATAAAATTTAACTATGGTATGTTATAGAAGTTTAGTTTCGCCTCAGTTGAAAGCGGACTAGTAAATCGTTGGGCGTAATTTACGTGCGTTCATGGGGAGAATAGCGCCGCTAAAAAGTTCAATAGATGTGATAGTAGTTCGGGCGCTTTTTGGTGCAGGGCAAAGGCTAGAGGCGATCACTTAATCCCTTCCACTTGCACAGAAGGTGAAGTGAAATCGCTTTTTTGGTTTCGGTAAAATGTTTTTGAAAAATTCTAGCAAAGATTCCGCACAACTGGAGGCACCAACTATCCAAAGGATGCAGCTTTCGATGTGCTTAAAGTGTCGACCAACAGTCATTTTGCTCTTTAACTCTAAGCTAAGCACCATCATTCCCATATAAGCATACTAATTTCCCATAAATCTGTAAAATAGACTCGCGGGCTTTTTAGGAAAATATGTTGGTTGCCCTGTCAAGACTGCCTCTTCGAAACGTAGTACCAGGACCGAGAAAAGATCTGGTTTAAATGGATTCCCTTCGGATAGGTACGTAGGTATACGAAGATAGCTCTCCGAGGAAAAAAGAAGGAAAACTCCTCTACAGTATTGATATCGCTTCACGAAACGTTCAAGAAAGGATAAAGGAGACATAAGTCAAGGCCTTAAATCGTGGAAAAGATAATGCAAAGATGATCAAAGGAACATTTGTTTTTGTCACCGTCGGTGCTGAGAATTTTCTACAGACTAATTGACCACTTAGGCAGTAGCCATTCCGCATTGAAGAAGCTAACCAAGAATCGCATCAGCTTTACAAAAGTGGCGGGAAGGAGTTTCAAATCGAAAGCCACCACCATAAACTAAGTATTAAATAGACCGCCAGCTCCCGTGCACCTACCCGATTCCCCTCGAAAATTTTGAAAAGAAAATTCTCTCTTAAATTTCGTATGCGTGAATACGTGTGATGCAGCAAAAAAAAAAAAGAATTCTGAATGGAGGGGGTATAAACAAATAATAACACTGAGCAGTCATCCAACATCGTGGTATTTCTACCTTTTTGTAGAAATGTTGACGTCCGACAAACCTTCCGTGCAAAACTAAAATAAAGCATCAAAATTGTGGAAATATTAGGAATCTGATGAAGAAACCCTAGAACTACATTGCAACACACTAAATGTCCATAAAAAAGGGATTTAACTTTTATTAAAAATTTCTAGTACCAATAAATAATTATTATGATGCTAACAAACTGCGATTTTTATACTGAAGGTTAATTTAATATGAATTTCTATCCGAATAATACTAATTTTACTCTTCAAAGAAACATTTTTTCATAAACAAATCGAGGGAATTTGAGTTCGGTGAAAAGGGAAAAATGCCCACGCTACGTGGGAAAAATAAAGAGACAGTGCTGAGCACAGTGACTGACAGTAGGGTAGTTGGTAAGTGTCTATCAGCTGATGGATGCGTTCCAACAGTTTACATTTGTTGTTTTATTTCACCACGAAAGCATTTGTTTTACAAAATGGTTAGTAACTAATGTAATCAACGTATCAATAAAGAAATGAACTGAGAAATATTCATTCGCAGGAATAAAATAATACATTTTTGTACTTACAGTAATTCTTTTGTTTTCGTTTGTTGTTTTGGCGAAAAATTATTTCGCCGGGGAATGTCGACAGGAAAAAGGCAACGAATTCAAATGGAAGAATTGATTAGGAATATTCAAATTTAGAGTTCGTTGGGGTTCAGGCAGAGATATGGGTTACAGTTTTGAGTTTTGAGTTACAAAATTTTCATGAATTTTTCAGAAAACAAAAAGGCAAAAAAATTAATACAAAATTTCAACAATTTAATAAACAAAAGAATTCTAAACTAGCGTAATAATTAATGAAAACACTTGAGTCAGCCGAGAACAGCCGTGAATAATGTTTATTTAGAAAATAACTTTTTTGTCCTATAAATTGGGCTGTTGGTCTTCATACTATTTTGGTGCAGATTTCTTTTCGAAATGTAACCTTCAAAACGATATACAACTTTCATAGGACATGACAAACTAATTTTTAGAAATTCTCATGACGAAAAAAAATTCTTTCAACTTTTTAAAATTATTTTTTTTTCTAAATTTTCATTGAACTTTAATAACAAAAATGTCTTATAAATACAACCAACGAAAACGAATTTAATTTCTGTATACTGTACGGGAATAAAATGTATAGGTATACTATCGGTAAAATTCCAAATAATTATTTGTAGATACTGATTTTATTTTATTTTTGCCGATGATCCCTATAGTTCATCGGTTTCCATTGTTTACAACCACAATGTAAAGATCCTGTACTGTATGGATTATCTAGATAAAATAAAATAAGTCCTTGTAATATTCGTGTTAATGAAATAGAAATTGTTACTAAATTCACCACACCATACACACCGTTTTCTAGACACATCCCTATAACGGCCAATTATTTAAATTATTTGAATTTTTTCCAATGTCACCACAGAATGAGTTGTCAGTCATCTGTCAGGTTGCTATGTGCAAATGTATGCGTGCGTCTTATGGACTTTAACATGGCACACATACTTTCGCACATAGGAACACGGAAAACAGCTTGTAGGCAAACTCTCTTAAGTTGGAAGAGCTGACGGTCTATTTAATACTTAGTTTATGGCCACCACAAGCACATCGTTTTGAAGGTTGCCTTGATAGGGTTGTTATAGGACAGTTACAAACGTGCATCGCAGAGCCACATGTTTAGCCTTGGCATGGAAACCAATCTCATTTGTACAGGATGACATTGGAAGTTTCATTATAGAGTCTCCAAACGTTGTCCTGTAAACAAACAAATAATGAAACTTCATTATAGGGTTGGTAAGAATATCACCGAAGGTTTTCATTTCATTTCTTTAACATCATAAAACTACAACACAAGCCACCTTTGGACGTAAGATCTCCCAAAAGTATATGTATAATGTAATCAGAAGATCTGACGCTGAAGCGTCAAAGACAGGTCGTGTTGTTCACCAGAAAAGACGTTCAACACCGGCACCTTGGACAGATATTATCTTTGAGGCAGCAAAAGACTTGGTCTACCTATTTGAGACCAGCGTTTTGGTTACCCGAAAAATTACTTGCTCATCTACAGACTTTGACACTATAAGTCAATTGAGTTCAGCGAATCTCTTCCACACTTTACATAAGCCCTTATATCTATAGTGAACAGAGCTTAGAGAAGGCAGTTGGAAGAGGGCTTCTAGTGACTTACCAAGGAACTAGTTGGCTGACGAAGCATCTCGGTTATAGTGCCATCAAAGCTCATAGACAGCAGACGTAAGTAGGCCACTTCAAAACTGAACTGGTGTCAGTTAAAATATATCGTTTTGCAGCTCTTAACTCTATTCCACTAGAAATGTTAGGAATGTGTGAAATTACAACCATTCGGGCAATTTCAAAGTTCCAAGCACTTGAGCTGTTTACCGTGCAGTAAAATATTGAATTTCTGTGGGGCATCAGAATCGCACACTAGCTCAAATGCTCTTACACAGTGATTTGATTTTGACGAATCGGGACGCGATCGTTACTCACCAGGTGGTAGCTGATCCGATAATAGTGCACTACCAATGGGCAAAACTTCAGCCACCAACATTTTGAGAACTATTCAAGAGCCTAGAGTCCGTGGCTGACTATAATTTTGCCCAAGTGTTCCCATACTAGGCGACTGACTTTCCAAAAACAAAACAAAAGTGTAACAAATCATTTGTCGACTTGGGTTGGTTGTCTGGTATCAATTTTGGTTTGTTCAGATGTTGTTGGGCGATTTTTTTAACGGCAATATCGCAACGGCCCTGAATACTTAAAAACTGTCCTCATTAGACGACTTAACTAGAAACTTCGAAGGCCACAACCGAAGACCAAATGAGTTGCCATTCCGCAACCAAATACAAATTGGAAACGTGTCTCTGTTCAGTCTACCGCAAAATTGACTTATACCAAACGAAAGATCACCCGAATAAAAATCAAAATTGAAATCGCAATCTCAATCAAGAAAACAAAAAATAAGAGTATAATCCCAAAGTTAATTTTTTCCCTCTTTTGGAAGAAAGTGAACACACCTCCGTTGAACGCCGAAGAACCACCAACTCCTCCGCCTCCTTCTTCGTCTCACTCAGCTTTGGCATGACATCTTGATTGAAACGGGCAAAGTAAAACAACGCACATGCACAAAACAATTGAACCTTTATGATTATTATTTCTCGAATCGTCTCCCCAAACAGGAATCATCCTTCCTTAAGATTTGCCATCAGATATCCGTGCGCCCGCTGAGAAGGACTCCCTTAGTCCATTGATTTTCGATTTCAATTGCCAGCCAAAGGAGTATACCAAGCGAAATTACCTCTTAGGCCCTGAGGTGCCGCCGCCGCCGCTGCCGCTATGAACTGGTACGAATGGAGAAGGTAACAAAACAAAAATACGTAAAATCAAAATCCAAGCCATATCCGAAAGGAGGTGGTAACGAACGAATTCATTTTCTCGATTGTTTGTTTGTTCGTTACGGAAATTAAATCAGTCCAATCTGAGATTTGAGTTCCGTTTGCACCCTTTTTTGGGGGATTTCAGTTTTTTTTTTTTTTTTTTCTTCACTGTGGGCATTGACATGACCATCCTGCCACCTGTTAGTGGAGTACGAAAAGAAAGAGAGCAATTTAGGTTGGCGCACCATTTTAATTGGGATGTTGGTGGTGTAAAAATTCCTTTCAAGTTGATTTACGACTCCTTCGGTTAGAAAAGCAATTGACACTGACAGCCCGCTGCAAGTCGGCTTGTTTGCACTGAAATGAGTGCGCCCGAGGTACATTTTGCTAACGTCTTCATTCGAGGAACTATGAGTAGATAATGTATTTCGTTGATGAGTGTTGCGAGAACTGACGGGGAGTTTCTGTTTTTCTTCTGGTTTATTACACCAGACTGTGGTGGCAATTAGCTTGAGCTCGCAGTGAGGCTAAGGACAGATCAGAGAGCAAAAAGTTCAAGATTATGCTAAATGACTTTGGTAGTTTTGAGATGGGTTCTTCAACATAGTTTGTTTTGGTTGCAGATTGGGTAGTTGAGTTGATTACTGTGAAGTGAATTAGTTGGTTGCCTGCAATTGGGTATCCTTTGAGATATGGAATTGGGCTTAGACGGCCTTAGCGCAGGGAGTAAATGTTGATTGGAAATGCATTGAATGCAATTAGTAGCAGTTCCCACAAAAAGAATCAATTTTATCAGAGTTCTTGCTCATAGTTTATGACGTAAAAAGTTGAGGTATTTCCCAAAATTCATGGCGCAACTGCGAGCAGTCTACGTTTTTGGGTGTAAAAAAATGGCGTGCGAATAAATGTCTGCCAAAATACGTCAAAAACGTTGCGTAAATAATAAGCCTAAAAAGTACCGAAAATCAGGTATAAAAACGACCAAAAAAAACGCCCCTAAAAACAATTCAAAATCGCTTCAAAAAATATGCTAAAATCACGGCTTAAAACGCATCAAAAAACGAAGAAAAACGGGTAAAAACACTTAACAAAAAATGCACTAAAACGATTCAGAAATATTCCTAAAAAGCAACGAAGAATGCATCAAAATGTGGGCTTCGAAAAACACTTAAAAAAATTACGGAAATGGGTAAAAAAAAACACTGAAAAACTCATCTAAAAGCGAGCCAAAAACGCTAAAAAAATGTGCACCAACCACTTAAAAACGATTGAAAACGCTTCATAAAATTTGCTTAAAAAGTTAGGCCTAAAACACTTAAAAAAAATTAAGAAAAACGGCAACGAAGAACTTGTCAGGAAACGTATCGAAAAATACGTAAAAATGAGTAAAAAACGCACCGAAAAACGCGTCTAAGAGCGAGTCAAAAACGCTTAAAAAAATGTGAACAAGAAAGCACCGAAGAACGGTTAAAATGCGGTTGTTAAACGCTTCGGAAACGCAACGAAAAACATGTCAAAAATTACGAAAAACGAAAAAACGCCTCTTCGGGGATTTTACCAGTTGTTTCAAGTAGCTAAGTGATGGACCCTTAGATTCCCTTTTCCTTTCAGCAGTAGTATACAACTCTTTCGTACTTCCAAGACTTAGGAAGAATGACCTTCTGAAAAGCACCCTCTATTACTATTTACAGCATCCAACAACGAAGAGTCCAAATAGACGACACTACGACAGCTAGTGGCAACAAAGAGCAGGACAATCTGCGTTCGCCTGCCTAATGGACTTTGCAGTAAGACTTCTATCATATCCGAGTGCTAGACCCAAACTCCAGTTCTCGGTAGCACAAAATTCCATCCATTGTTCTCTCTACCACCAATAGCGTCCCAGGCTCATTGTGTGGCCAAAAGTCGCTCCCATGAGCACATCGATTCATCTTCATTTAGGAAAACACTGCGAATTCTCGTGCCCACCTCGAAATGCCAATTTATGTGTAATCACGCTTCCTCCATCTAGAGGCCACTTTCACTTGACTATTCCGCAGGTATGCGAACCTCTTTCTCCGCGTTCGACTGCACCATGCATCGCCACACACAATCACCCCCATCAATCGGGACAATTCCGTTTAAAGCGAACAAATGATGCACGGCGAGTCGAAGCGAACCTCCCGAATGCTAGGAGAGACCCACCAAGACGATGATGTTCTAGTGCCCAGCTACTCTACTGCACTCTGCAAACAAAAGGAGTTGCAATCATAATCCGCCAACAAAGGAATAGGAAACTCCCAGCCTGCCGACAACCCAGACTACTCCTCGCACTACACATCAGCACTTCAGTGGGCAACTGTATCCACTGAAGGACAGCAGCATTAAAAATAACAATAACGACGGGGCAAAAAAATGCAGGAGCTACTACGCTGTTGCTGGTACGAAAGGCAACACCCACTCGCACAGAACACTCTCGCACCAGCAGTCGGGTATCTCAGCGCTCCACCTGAGAACTTCTCGGTTATACGTGCACATTAGACTCATGCCTCACGGTGTGTTGGTGCTGGCATCGGCATCGGCATCGGCATGGCTGGCTTTCCACCGAAACAAACCTAATTGACTTGTCCGTATGGGGCTCTCTCTCATATCTCCTTGATAACTTAATCATCGTCATCATCGGGATGGACTCCGCAGAACAAGTGATCCAACTTGAACAACAATCACGAAGGTCCAACTGCAGGAAGACATCCAACTCAGGTGGTTGTTGTTTTTGCCTGAAACCACCAGCACCGCCATCACCACCAGCACCTTCGTCCACCTCGCATGATTGAGTGCAATAAATATTAATGTACGCGCTGGCTGTGGCTGTGGCTGTCCTCTGCGCACCCAAGACCACGATCACGCCGGTTTCCGTTGTTGTTCTTCGATGGAGTTGTACCGCATTCACATGTGCGAAACGTCATTTACATTGAACGCTGCCAGAGCCTCTAACTGGCCGAATGAATGTTCTCGTCCCGGCCGTGCCCGATGGCCGACGCTTTAACTAGCAACATCGTTTCAACCTCGAGGGGATAATAATTGTGGAATTGAATTGCGGTCTAATGAAAACACTTGTTCGGTTGTTGCATACTCTGTTGTGCATGTGGAAATAGGTTTTGAAAGTTACCCGCCGAGCCTGGTCGCAACGGCTGATGCTTGCCACCCAAGTGAAGGCGGCCAGGATATGGTTTACAATTGTTTTGCACGTAAGAATGTTACTTTAGAAGGTGGAGGTTTGTTACTACCCAGGCAATTATTTTGGCGGTTTTTTGAAGAGACTTGTCTTAAAAGTGTCTTTTGTGGGAGTGCATGCGGTGTCGCTAAATCATATTTTTATAGAATTTCATCAGTCCTTAAAACAAAAACCTTATCGTTTTCAGGACGGCCAACCTCGAGAGCGTAAAGTCTAATAATAATAATTAGTTGGCGCAACAGGTCCGAGGGACCCAAACCCAAGCTACCTAGCTTCTCACAGGCATTCGTTTTGTGTGAATTTCATTTTTGGAACGAATGGAAGGGATCTACAATTTGATGCCGAGTCTTAACGGCTGATTGAGAATCTCTTTCAAGACAGTTATACTCTCGGATGTTTGTCAGACGTTCGCGAGAGGTGGCGCAGTGGAAAAAAATCCCTAATTGGGAATTTGGGTTTTTGCGGGATTCGAACCTGGGACCCCTCGCTTAGTAGTCCACAACTTTTACCACTAAGCCACTGCGCCTAAATTCTGTTTATCAAAATTCAATACCTTTTATATAGGTCAATATGTAGACAAAGGGAATTAAACTTGATCTAAAAGTACGATCGGATCTACCTGCTAACGTGGGTAGCATGGTTTCCAGACTTTGAAGACTATTTTCCCCTTTTTTTATGAGCAAAAGCATTTTTAATTTTCCCCTTTATTTGAAAAATGTTCCCCTTTCTTTCGCCTAACTGAAATTTGAGGAAAAATATAAAAAGAATTTATCCCCTTTTTATTAACAAGATCAAAATAAATATTTATCATAAAAATATACATATAAATATAATGATTTCCTTTTCTATTCGACGTAATAATCAAAAAGAGCGAATACATTCGGAGCAGAAAAATTCTTATACGTAGATGTTCAATGGGCTGCTGTCTTTCATTATATTATTAGATAAGTATTAAAATTTCATTGTGAGTAAACTTTTAAGCATTTTCGATTTTTTCCCCATTTTTTTAGCTTGTCCCTCTTTTGTCCCTTTTTTATTATTTCGGGCTTTTCCCCTCAAACTGGGATCATTGGTGGGTAGTGCAGGGTGGGCCATAAATAAAGCGGGCTTAAAGAAAATTTTAACTGTAAGAAAAAGCCATATTTTTAAATTTTAGGTTATAGATAATCCGTTTTAAAATAATGAAAGACTGCACGACCAGGCAAAAGAGTTTCGCTATTGAATCCTACATAAATCAGATCAACTCAATTATATGGACACTTTCGGAATAACCCAGTCATTAATGAACATTTTTTTATATCAACTAGGCGACATTCATACCAGTTAAATATCTAAAGGAGCAAGACCAAACTCACGGAGGGTTTAAATTCTTCACACAAAATTTATGGAATCATAACATTCTACCGAAGATTCTCTTAAGTCTTCAAAAGTCTCGAGTGTTACGAAAAGCAAAATGGTAGCGAATTTTTTTATGTAATGTATGATGAAATAAATTGCGAAACAGGCTTATTTAGTTAGTGGTTAGAATGCTGTAGGTACTACTAAGTGAGGCGTCGCACTTTCGATCCCCGGAGAAAGATAAGTAACGTCTCCAAGCTTTTTCCATTGTGCCTCCTCTCGCGAACGTCTGACAAAAATAAGCGAGTATTACTTTCATGAAACAGCTTCTCAATTAGCTGTTTGGATTAGGCATACAATTATAGATCCTTCCATTCGTCCCACAAATCAGAAAATCACACAAAACGAAGAAGCTAGGCCTAAGTTCCTCACGAATCAGTTGCGCCTACTACCTACTTATTTATTTATTTTTAATTCCAAAAGGCAGTGTTTGCTTTTCCTCTTATTTGTCAGGAAAAAATCCATCACACAATCACTGTATAAAGTTTTTAATACATACACATCAGAAAAAGATACGAAAAATAATTGGTTTTTATAATCTTCACCAATGCAAAATGTAATGGGCGATTCGAGGTCTTAATAAACTGTTTTCCAATTTTAAATAAAACGTATAAGCAGAATGGTGGTAATTCTAGTAGAAGAACAGTATCGGAAACTTACTTTTTGAATAGAATATCCTGTAAATGTTGCCAGCGACTACGCCGTACATAGTCAATTCTGAACCTAAGTACGCTGCTCGAGCCAAATTAAATTTTAGCTGCTCTCCAAAACTTCTCTCTCTAAACGTTAGGCAAAATCCTAGCTTTATTTTGACTATTTATTTGTAGATAACTAAATTCACATCCAACTTTTCCAACATCTTATGTTAATTTCGATACCTGCTTCTCTCAATTATTTTAGAACACTGTAATGTAAAACTATTCAAAAATCAAGTCATTTCGGATTCATAGTGCAAAATAGTTCCAAAGTCTTCTGTACAAGCAAGCACATAGGATATGGATATTCAGTTTGTCTTTTTCCCCAAATCAAACTTGAGACCCCTCGCTAAGTAGTCATATCTACTAACGACCTGAAAAGTAACCTTTCCGATTTCAATCTTTTATAAAAATAAAAAGTAGTTAAGGGTCCAAGTTGTTAGTCAAAAAAGTACCAAGACTTTGGGCCTTACTAATGATCAATTTTAAGCTTCACACTAAATATTTTGTAGGTAAGAATGGGAAATTTAATATGGAAAATGTGACGTTTCGCGCTTTATCTCTAGGCGCGTTTTGCAAACAACTTTAAAAGCTACAACCTAGCAAAAATAAATCAAAAACAACTGTTACTAAATGAAAATGTTATTAAATATTTTCTGATAAATTATATCATAGATATTGAATTGTTTAGTTCCCAGCAACCTGGGTACTCAAGAAATTGTATAATCATTTTTCAATTTAATTTGATTTCAATAAATTTCAATTTCAAAAAAATGCGATTTTTTCATTAATAATGTAAAGTTCCATAATTCCACAAATTCACACGAGCAACATTTTTTTTTAACTATGTATATATAAACCAAACGAGCAGTTCCCAATTTCAAAACTGTTGAAGGTTCTAAATAAGAATTGGAAACAATACAAAAGCTATGACTCTCGTCCATCCGAATCGGCACTATACTAACAAAAAAATCCATGCACCTGTCACTTGCGATTGTCTCACTTTGGGTTTGGTTACGTATTATTTACGACAAAGTGTTTAGAGACGTTTTCTGCCATAAAAATACGTAATGAGTCGGAAATTATTATCTAAGCACAAGCCATTACCATTTTATGTCCACCATCAGGCAATGCCTCTCCTCATTGACCAACTTCGCATCAACTACGTTTGATTACAGTGCGACTATATACGATCGCATTGAATGCACCATGAAAGACTGTTACCTGTCAGGGCAATTAGCATTCGCTATACAAAATACAAGGCGTGAGCTGAGGCTATAAACGCAAAAACGTCAGCGGAAAACCTTAGTTAGGAGGATCTATGATTTATCATACTTATTATATGGTTACACCGTTTTTTTTTAGAAAGCATGCATAATGAAAGAACATTATGCACGGGCCATAAATCATGAACACACTCATTTGAGAGACGAGATGTGAGCAACTTTGTACATCTGCGTGATGTGTGCGTGATACTCTATAAAAGGAAAAACATAGAAATTGTAGAAGTCTATTAGTGGACTTAAAGGGAAACCTAGTAGCGCATTTCATTTAGCTATGGCAGATATTTCCAATGCGTGCCTATTATACTTGTTGAGGTTTGCCGATCGATATAAATAGGAGAAAAGCGTGACCACGCTGGCTCAGGCTGTATGCATATGCAAAGCCTATTTCTTTAAAAAATTTGAGAGGCTTGGTACACTGAAGCTGACCATCTTTATAAAGTATTTGGGCAGATGGACTATGAAGGAAGCGGTCTGAGGTTGAACGCCCAGAAAAGAACTTATTAGGTACTTCCTCGGGTTTTTTTTCCACCGCACCAACTCCTGCCAACGTTTGACAAAGTTCCGATATTAAGGTGTTATTTGGGTATTCAAAGAAAAATGTCATTTTTGGAGATAAATGATCGGATGTTTATTTCATAATAAAGAGGAAGCTATGCCGTTAATATTGAAAAACAACATCAGCCAAATGGCCACCACGAGCACGCATACAGGACCATATCCTTTTCATGAAAATTTCCATAACCAAATGGCAAAGTGGCTGCCCTATGTCCTCCATAGCCTCACGAATTTTATCTGTTATCGTTCACGTGACCCCAAAGGAAGAACTCGCAAGGTGTTAAATCACAAGATCTCGGTGGCCAATTGTGATCACCTCTTCGAGAGATAACACGGTCCGGAAACTTTTCCCGTAAAAGATCAATGCTTTCGTTGCTTGTGTGGCACGTAGCGCGATCAATATATATATATAGTTGGCGCAACAGGTCCGTAGGGACCCAAGGCCTAGCTTCTCGCAACCATTCGTTTTGTGTGAGTTTTATTTTTGGAACGAATGGAAGGGATCTACAATTTAATGCCGATTCCAAACGGCTAATTGAGAAGCTCTAAAGACAGTTATACTCTCGGATGTTTGTCAGACGTTCGCGAGAGGTAGCGCGATCAATACAACCATAAAAAATCATTAATCATCTCTCGATAGTGCAATCCATTCACCGTAACTGTTAATCCAACCTCATTTTCGAAAAAGTAATGTCCAATGACCCCGACGGACCATAAACCGCACCAAACAGTCACACGTTGAGGATAAAGAGGCTTCTCAAAAATAACTCTTGGGTTTTCCGAGCCCCAGATGCGACAATTTTGCTTGTTGACGTAGCCACCGAGGTGGAAATGGGCCTCATCAGTCAAGATGATTTTTCGGTGGAATTCCGGATCATTTTCATGCATTTCAAGGACCCAATCAGCAAAGACACGACATTGTTGACGCGTGTATTGTTCCATTTTTAGTAATGGCGTAGTTTCTACTTGTCAAATGTCAAAGAATAAAAGCTTCAAAAGTGACAGCTACCGAAATAGCGGGTTATTCACTATAACACCTCTTATTGGAAAACCCTTTACTATCACTGCCCTGAAAAAGTTTCTAAATTCATCTGTTCCAATTCAGAATAAAATCTAACCTCACATTCATAGTTTAGACGGAAATTTCTTTCTCGAAGAAAGGACAAACATTTTGAGACTTTATTAAATCAAATGTTCTTTCATCCAAGAGGTCTGTTGCTAGGACATTTTGTTTGTCCTCCAGTAAAGTATATTCTTCAAAAAGCATTAAATATACAAATACTTACCCGCCCACACTTCTCGTTAAAATATTTACACTTGGTACTTAGGTTGAAGTAAGTTGTCAGCAGCTCAATTCTAAGTGTTGGAGTAAATTAACTAATGCTGAATTCTGAATATTAAATTTTAAATACTTTATTATTCAATTTATTCAATTCAATGAATTTTATGAATGCTTTTTAAAATCACTGTTAAAATGAAGTCTCAATTTTTTTGTTTGTCACTAAGTGAGGTTTTTTTTTATTGTTTAAAATAAACAACTGAAAGATTGGTTTTGAGTTTTCCGTTTAAGACAAATTAAATAAAATTAAAAAAACAAGGCAAAAGAAAAATAAGAAAAAGAGTGCGAGTTGGAAAATCGGAGAGATTCCAAGAAAACACTGAGCAAAAGTAGAAATGAATAGGTGAGGTTGACGCCTGTGTCATGGGTGTGTTCCTAAAACCTCTACTGCGTAGTGGATTTATTTTTTTGAAAAAGTAACCGAGTTATAATCCCAATCGCAAAGAAAAGGTCGAGGCACATACCTAACAAAAATAATTAGACTTAATAACACTTTATCAGAAAGCATTGCAGACTTTCAGGCTGATGCGACAAAGGTTACTCTCGTTTTGTCATTTTAATTTTTCTCTCCTGACCCAGATGTTCCATGAAAACAAACCCAATATCAGTAAGTACGTTAAAAGCTATGTGCTTCGTATCAAAGACAGGGGCGACCAGTTTAATGACCTTCCCGCGGCATCTTAGTAGTATTTAGTTGGCGCAACAGGTCCGTAGGAACCCAAGGACTTCTCACAACCATTCGTTTTGTGTGAGTTTTATTTTTGGAACGAATGGAAGGGATCTACAATTTTATGCCGATTCCAAACGGCTAATTGAGAAGCTCTAAAGACAGTTATACTCTCGGATGTTTGTCAGACGTTCGCGACAGGTGGCGCAGTGGAAAAAAACTCCAAGTTGGAATTTGGGTTTTTGCGGAATTCGAACCTGGGACCCCTCGCTTAGTAGTACAACACACTAACCACTAAGCCACTCCGCCTACCGCGGCATCTACTTGTAGGAATTTCTATAGGGCAAATTTTGAATATCCCTCTTAAGAGAGTTCTAATAAATGTTTTCTGACATCAAGCAAGGATTTTTCCCTGGGTCGACTTAGATCTGGTTATGTTTACTTTGTATGATTGCAGTGCCATTTCCATTTTTACAGACTTCGGGATCACCTTGTACAGATTAAGAGCTACTTTTCGGCGCCTTCCTTGTCTAGTATGCTGTACAGCCGGTTTTTATATCTATATGATTTTATTTTTTTAGCAAAACCTTTCTAATGTTTCAGAAAAAAATATAGATCTGCATGTTTTACACAAAGCTTTAGAAAAATATATATTTCAGAGTTGTTCGTCGAATCGACGAAATATTAGCTCAGGAACAGTCAGTAACCTTAGCCTTCCAGTGTTAATATCTCGTTAAGAGATTTAAAACTGGGTCCAATCAATTCAGTACTCAATGTTTGAGATTAAAATGCCTTAATGGCTTCGCTGTACTTTGCCACGTCTAAATTCGAAATGATCTTACATTCAGCTGCTAAAAATGGGTCCGATTTGATAGTCTGGAAGTCTGGTTTAGGGTAGAAGTAGAATTGCAGCGCATACCTGTTTCCGTCTAAAGAGCATGGACTGTCATAAAATAAAGTTCATTCGCTTATTCAGATCAGGACTGTATTTTTGTGTTTCTTTCGTCGATCAGAACACGATGTGAGCGCAATTAAGGAACTCTGAATAAATGGACTGAGCTGAGTAAAAATGAAAGCAGACCATATTTTAATAGATACCTATTCACATACTGATCAGGATTGTGATTGGGGATGTCCATAAATCTAGTTTTCTTAGCTTGACAGCGGACTGACTTGACGTGTTTCGCTTTTATGGCCTCGTTTGGTCACGTGAACCGTTTTTTCAGACGTTTATAAAGGGGAAGCAGCCGACATATCTTATCAAGAATTTATGCCGAGTCCAAGCGGCTAATTGGAAAGCTCTTTCATGACAGTTATACTCTCGAATGTGTGTCAGACTTTCGCAAGAGGTGGCGCAGTAGAACAAAAAAACCTTAAGATCTAGCAGCGTTTGTCCAAACCTGTCTGTGTCTATATATAAAAAGCAACCCACACTTTCGTGTCCACTCTGCTAACTATGAAGATTCACACAAACAAATTCAAATTACTTCACAGTCAAGTTGTATCCTTTCTTGATGAACCGAGTACCTCAGTTGTGGTTACGGCGAATGGCTGTGAAGGGCGCACACAAATTTCCAACTTTCGAGACAAGAATAATTTCTTTAATTGTCTCTGTAAAAAGAAATGTCAATGTCCTTGCATTTTGCAATCCTTTTCTTTCGAATAATTTAATTAGCTGCGACATTGTTAGGTTTCGCATCATTTCCAGTTGAGTAGCTATTTCTTTTCTTCTGCAGGATTATTCCTCGAAATCGCGAAAGGATACTTATTTTTCTGCTTAGCTCATTTCGTCTGATATTTTTTTTTAACAACAGAAAAACACTTCACTCGCATTATCCCCGCAGGAATTAATTTCTCTCCATCCCATTTGTAGTGGTTCATGTGCAAGTGCAACGCCACAGGATGTGTTGTTGTTAAATTAAATTCAATTCGACTGTTTTTAATTCACTCTATCCAGCGGGAAGGACATGCAACAACAAGATATAGCTCCTGACTTGGAATAAGGACTAACTTTCCTTTACTTCGTGGGGTTCGTCTTTATCTGTTAGCGAGGCAAAAATTCTGACATCGAATTGAATGGAAATTTGCTGGCAATTCTGTGTAAGAGAAGAAAAAAATAGCTGCCTTCCTTCCGGTTTCTGGTTCTTTGCAAAATAGCGGTTTTTTCTTTCAATACGCTAAACTGAAATTTATACTTTCGAATGTGTTTTGGGGGTTTTTGCTCTTCTCTTGCGGTTTATTGAAAAGTTTCACTTGAGATGGTGGGGGTTGTGTTCTCTGTTTTTTTTTTTCCATTCTTCGACTTGTTATCCTTGAGAGGATTTTCGTAATGAGATGGAATTTTTCGATTTTCTTGAATTTTTTTTTTTGTCGCGTTTCCATCTGGCGGCAGTCAGTGGTCAGTTTGGGAGCGCAATTTGTTTTTTTTGTTTGTGCTTAATAGTTTTTTTTTTTTTTGAAATGAGACGGTCTGCTTGATAACTTAGGAAAATATCTTTAAGGTTCGGGATATGCAACTGTTTCGGTGGTAGGGATAAAGTTTGAGGGGTCTGTTGTAAGTTTGCTGGGATATTTTCAAGTAAAATGCAACAAACTTTGAAGATGATGCAAGAAAAGTTTTAAATTTATTTACTTGCCGGAGATGGGCCTGACAGGCATGTGGTTGTGGACGTGGAGGAGGTATAGAAATGAAGTAAAGGGCTTATGCAAAAGGCGAATACATTTGGTACAATTTAGTGATCGTTAACCACTCGGGGGGCATAGAGTGGTCACAACGCACGCGCGCCATCGTTTTCGGCCCTGAGCCGCCTCCAACTCATTGAAGAGCTCGATTCCTCCTCAACTACTCAGCCTGTCTGCATAGCTTTCCAGAGAGTTCAGTCAGGTTCTTCTGGATTGGTACTGGTTGTAGCGTAAGTTTGTTGTTGGCGCACTGGAGGATGCCGAAACCAGAAACATCTTCTCCACCAATGACTTGTCTATATATTATTTGACTTCCTGAAAGCCTCACCTGAAGAAAATATAGGTAGATGTCCAAGAGTAGGTACGAGATGAATGAATATCCTCTAAGTCGTATACTGGCTTGATTTTGTCCACCAAAATTAAAAAATCTTCTCACCACGACCTTGAGGATAGCGTTCGTCCTTAAGGAATGGTGGACTTTATTACCTATCCCTCGCATTAGTCCCAGTTGTGGGCAAATGAGTCTGTTGGCTATTTTAAAACTCCAGCAATAAGCCAACGCAAATAAAAATCCATTTTACTGCATATTTTTAGGAGTAGAACAGGACGGTTCATAAATACCTCAAGTTAAACGCAATAGAGCGAAATAATCCAACGACATAAAAGCCGATATGCCGGGATGAGAGTTTATCCCAGGAACGTATTACCTACCTATCTACCTCCGTGCGGTTTTGTTTTTTATTTTCCCTCCTCGTCCTAGCTGGTCCGCCATAACTGGCCATTTATGACCGAGAAACTTTGTTCCATCAATTTTATATGACAGGCATGGCATTCGTCCACCTGATCCAGCCATATACTCACAAACAAGCACACATAGACCCACTTATGGAGGATACTTATTTATAGCAATGCAGTGTGCCAGGACGAACAAGAAGAAATTAAATAACTTTCTTGTGTGGGGTGTGTCCCTCTCGCTTCCCCCCTTCGGCTACGGATGGAGAGCTGGTATTAGGTCTAGAATAGGGCATTCAAAGGACATTCAACATTCAACATTCGACATACGAAATAATAAAAACGACGAAAAGGACGAACCAAAAAAGGAAAAAAAAGACAGGGAACAATCCTCCTGCAAGTTTGATTAAATGACAAAAAGTTTTTCTCCCTCTTCAGTGACACAGAGAAAGCTCACAAAAGTCGACAAGTTCGAGGTCGAGACGTCAACAAAGTCAGTTTTTCGGTTCGACAGCAAATGAGGGGCGGTACTCTCATATACATTGTGGACACAATGCACATCCGGTCCAACGTGTAATAAAATCCAAATTAAGAAACATTTTGCTTGCCTTGCGTTTCTTTCGTTTTGCGAGGACCAGGTTTCAACCTCTCACAAGGATATACATGTGTGCCTTCACCTATATAGGGGGTCTTAAACAAAAAGGACAATACCCACAATATCGTGTATCAATCTTAACTAAAAATAAAGAAAAGGATGTGCCTGCCATGTGCGGTGCGGCGGGAAGTGACAGTAAATAGTTATAGAAGCACATTAAGGATCGTTAAAAAGTTTATAAATCATTAAAGCTTATTCGAGCGGATGTGGGGATGAGCAAGTGATAGGTTTTCACATCAGGAGCTATATACGGCACGAGAGTCAGTCGTTTCGATTCGAAGAGGGTTAAGGATAATAAGCATAAATCAAAGTGAACGCTATGTGAGTGGAATGATTATGGTCAGTTTCAGTTTAATGTGTGATACCCTTTTTGAAAGGGGCCCAGCTGTCGGTCGTCGTACAGTAATGATGGACATCCTCGGGAAACGTTTGTGCGATAGGGGGGTGGTTAATCGAGTGATAGGAAGTGGCTTTGGGATAGTGGTTCAGGAAGTGGCCAGAACTTTTCTGCTCAAGTGTTGTAGCGGACAATTTTATAAGTTTTGTTCGGTGTATTAGTTGTGGGGTGGGATACTGTCTGGTACTTATATACTGCATACACAGGAATGAATAGGCGGATAGACGGTAGAAGACGGAACTATCTGAAAAATCTAAATAGATCTGCGAACGTCTTGTTGCTTGGATTCATTGGACAGAGATCATGAGCTTTAGAATATTTTAATCTTTTGACCGCATCAACTCAGATCTGGCATTCATACAAGGGGATAGAATATGTGACTGTCATAAGAAGTTTCAGCTGACTTGTCATTAGTTGTTTGAAGTTTGACATAAGTATGCGACTACGGACCATGTGGCGAAAAAAATGTTGGAAGCTTCTACGACTAATGGAGACGGAACTGAATAATATCCTAACTCGTAACTTCAAAACTACTAGCTAAAAGATTTCACCCAAACGAAATCACCACTCTAAATTTTACAACGGCAGTCAAATTTACAATAAATTGTATATTAGTGCAATAAACAGCAAATGCGTTCATATTCACAATTAACTGTAAGTTTTCCAGAGTTTTCTCTCATTTTAGCAATGAATTTGTAAACTTATCGAAAATTTCTTGTTGTGAAATTGACATCAATTTGTCAAATTTACCAGCAAAATGCTGAACGTTCTTAAAACCTTAAACCTAAAAATCGCACAACATACGCATTCAAATCTCCAACAATTTGCGGTTGAAACTACATTCAGTTGTGCTTGTGAAAATTATGGCTGCATTTACTAAAGCTGAGGATGTTCGAGCAAGCATTATAAACAGGGATACAATCGAAGATAGTTCTTTAATAGGAAACGCGGCTTCTGGAAAAATATCACTTTTGGGAGTGGAAGTTTTACGTGAACAATATCACACTTTCTAAGAGTGTTTGTTATATTTGCATGTTAAATGATGCCCACTTGAAAATACAAGAAGTAATTTATAATTATTATCATATTATTTTAAATATTAATCAGTTTACAATTGATGACAACAATTTTTCGACGTAAGTGTATTTTTTTTTTTTTTTTTTTTTTTTTTTGTTGGATTGCAATACATATATTTATTATATTGATAAAATCTTTAATATTAATTACTTAAATAAACAGAATTTCAAATATTTTTTTTTTATTTTTATTTTAAAAAATAAAGTGCACGACTGGGTCGAACGAAACTTTCGCATTCGTCAAAAGTTGTGTTGGTTGTTTCCTTATTTGATTAGGTAGGTAGGCAAAAATCCGATGATTATTTCAATATAAAATTACCGTAGATATGTGTTAATAGATCAGGAAATATAAACAATTAAAAAAAAAAAACTATTTTTTTTTCGAATATTTTGAGGAAAACTAAGTTGGGATCTTATTTACAATACTGATATTATCTTTAATATCTATTTTGATCAAAGTCATAAGAGATGTTTTTCTAAAATTAGCAGACATAACAGTAAAAAAACATTTCAAGATTTAGTTTGAAAATTTACTATTGTTGATTAGCTCATAACTGAGCATTAGATGTTGTTCGGGATAAGAGCATTACTTGGTTCTTGAAGTTTTCTCCAAACCGAAGATGCGGTTTCCGAGATATGAGCAGGTTCTTAAAACTAACGTTTACGGTGATTCGAATTGAAAATTAACGACACAATAATTTTGGAAACATCAATTTTACTCTGAGTATGCATTTTGGTCAAAACCCTTTCCGGTATCAATTTTGGTGGAAATCGTTAGAGCAGTTTTCGCACAAATCAAACAGGTATGACATTTTTGCATGGAAGTACCATTAATATTGAGGCTGCCTTGCAAAAAAAACACAAACTCCAAATCCGAAGTTTGAACCTAACGGGCAGCCGTTTCGACTGTAGACCTCGGGACAGACATACAGAATTTCGAGACACACTTTTTTGAGTTCCTCTATCATCGTAATGCCAGAATCGATAAATATCTGGAGTTCGAAATTTCGTACGAATGCTATAGCTTTCTCTTACTACGTAATGATAGAAATTGCATTTTGACCGCAAAGTTTTGTGAATAATACAACCCAAATCTGTAGTTTATACACATATTGTGTGTAATTAACTAATTGTGCTGATGTACACGCAACAATGAATGCTGTTGTATTCACAATTTTTCTATTAGTTATAAAATCTACTACAAATGTTGTCATAATTCGGTTTTGGAATGAACCAGACAGCATTGGATGTCGGATCTATTGTTTCAAGGACTGTCATTTGAAATTAAAAAGCTATGTTTAGCTGTTTAAGATCATCTTAGGTGGGTTATATCGGCGGGACGTTCATTTTTACGCATCTCCATTCCTAGGGTTTCATCAAATGGAACAATCCATTTTTAGGATCCTATAATTGAAGTCTGAGCGATAAAGTAAAGCTTCTCATAACCCTTCAGACATATTTTCCCATGCCGAAGGTGTACCCTAGGAATTCAGAATATATCTCCATCTGGTAGAGCTAAAAGTTTTTTTTTATGCCAAGAATTGGGAGAATGACGAATTTACCCGCTGACAAAACTAATTGGTCACTATTTTCAGTGTTGATAAATCAGACTTCGCTAAGGTTAGGGTGGGTTAATAAGAACACACCTTTACCTTGCAAGTTGCTAAGTTCTACTCCGCGTAATTGTTCGACATTCACACAGTGATGAACACTGTTCCTGATGCTTGAATCGGTATGTATTAGACTTAGTCTTACGAGATGCTTGCTCAGAAGGCGACCATCAGAGAGTATAACCATCGCTAATCTCAACTTAGAATCTGCTTCGAATACACCAACAAAATGGTGGAGATAAATTCTGAGACTACATTTCGACAGCTATTTACCGAGCGAGTAGCTTCAGTAGCCTTCAAGTCTAATGAAGTCATGGAAAAATGTTCGAAATCATTTCAGTTACTCGTGACGGGTGTCAAAAAGTACATGTTGGCTATTTAGGTATCGGCTACGCCAATTTAGGCAGGCTACATACGAATATTATCCCGCTAGGCGAAGGGTTCCTCAACCCTGTTTCCTGTCCCTCCGGGTTCGACACGACGTTCGACGGCTTCTAAGGTTAATGGATCAGAAATAGGTACAAAACAACGGTTTAAAGCAAAATACTTTAACCATCTTAAAGGAAATATTTCCCAGCAGAGCAGACCTTTATTCATGATGAGTATATCCAATTGATAAACGGGACAAACTTGACATTCGAACACCTCCCAAAGGATATCAGTACAGAAAATAAACCTCATGTCAACATCATCTCAGAGATCATAGGTCGGCTACAATGATCTTCTTTACTAATGTAGATCTTCTGAGAATGAAACTAAGGCCCTATAAAAAAAGGGGAACCTCCTTTAAGTAAGCTTGTGAGGTAACCGGCATTTGATGAGGAGATCGGCTACGAAAATACAGACGAGATACTGAGGGGTATATATGTTGTTATTGAATGTAGAAGGCCCAGAAAAGACAAGCTTGAATCCGCTAATTTATTTAAGAAATGGTAACCAGTATCAGTAAATCACGAATCAGCAACAAGCTTTGAAAAGATTTGAAATACACTAGAAACAACTAACACTGGCTAGTGACTGGACGTGCAAATCAAATAAGGCATCTGTATGCACTAAATTATATAGCTAGTCTCGTCACTGTCCAGTGTTTTCATTTTAAGAGCTGCTATCCATATCCAGCCTATCTTTTTATTTGTAATAGATGACCCAAAGTCAGGTCAGTACGTGGAACACTTAGGCAGAACAGTTGTGACCTTTCAGTCTGCTCAAAAGAATCTATACATATGCACAAATGATGGATCTTCTAAACAGATCACTTGTACAACCAAGGGCAGCTCCGGAAAACTCTGTCAAATTTCAAGAAGCAGGTTTCAAATAATGGATCTGCCTTCTGACGGTTAAAACGCTTTCAGGAATGGTGCTTAGTATTTATACAGTCCGCGGCAGTAGGAGCCACGTAAAAGGTGTCTTAAAGAAAGAGGAAGCTGTCAAGATCCAGATATAGGTGGTTTGTAAGGACCAGAGTAAGACCCGCCCTATGATAGATTAAAAACTGGCCTCATAAAGCATGTAAATTAAATAAGTCCAAAAGATGGGATTTCCTTATGGTGGCTCTGAAAATTAGAACAACTTATTGGAAGTTGGAACTGGCTCCGAATCACTGAATAAAGTAAGACAATTAGATGCGTTTTTAGCTTGTACACTTTCCGATTGCTTTAGAAACGTACGACTAGTATGAGAATCGAGGTTGGACAAGACTTTATGAAAGACAGATAAGGATACCTTTGGCCATCTGCTCCCAAAAAGTGGTCTTCAAGAAACCGCAATAAGTTGTAGCCTCAAAGCCAGTGCAACGAATCCTTCAGTGATAGCGAAGCCGGGCTGATGTTACTTCAGATTTTGAAATAGATTGTGATTCACCTACAAGCCCTTCCTCTGCCTATAAGTGATCGCTTCGTCGGATGTGTTCTAATGTCCTTATTGGATATTTGTGTTCGAAAATGCTAAACATTGTAAAAAGTTACAGCTGTAAGAATTGATAGTTTGTGGCCCGAATAAGAACGCCAAATCCCGACTTTTACACAATGACCGGGACCGATCCTCATTACGGATCTAGTTAATGATGGAATTCCCAATCGGCAATTGAACGACCCGACACAAAGTGATGCACAAATAAAAATATTGAACGCCAGTTACTACCTACCATAAAGGCCAAGTTCGCAATTAACCCTAGCAAGAAACTATGGCATCTTCTTCGTGTCCCCTTCAGGTCGACGAGAACATGTTGTTAAAACGAGCTGAGCTAAATAGGTACTGCTCGTCTAATGGACCTTTTTCAGTGACGATCCTTCTGCTAGCACACCCTTCAACAGTGCTACCATCAGAGATTTTTGGTAGGACTAAGATGCTGACAAACATGGCCAAACCTTTGTAAGACATCAAGGCACCTCCCTCTAAAATCCCTAAAAATCTTGCAGTTCGTCACCTCTCTCCCCCCTTATTCAGTCTTTTAGTGCATCGAAACTTTCATAGACCTACAAGCTCAAACTCCTCCTTGCAATAGCAGTTTTAGCATTACCAATTACCCAGCCAGCCTCCATAAACAGGGTCTGTCCGAATTCAATTAAATTTAACGACCTTCATTCGCGCCTTCATTGCCGACCCCACACTGCAAAACCACAAAAAATATAAATCTCCAATCGAAAAGCCAAAATTTATGTAGCAGAACTATTTACACACAAGTACATAGAAGCATAGTTTCGTTGCGCGAGTTCCATTTCTCAAGCAATCAAAACAAATAAATGACCTCCCATCATAAGCCATTAACTTCATTGTAGCACGGAGCAGGAGCAGCAGCAGCAGCAGCATCGGCGCGCACTTCCTCGTAAAAGGATTCGTTTTCATTTAGCCCAAGCTGCAATTTCGGGTGCGGGCCATACACCGCCGCCGCACTAAGCAATTAAACGTAACCATTATGAGGCATCTTCCTCCGAATATTTCCTTGGGGGAGTCGGCGGTGGCGGCGTCGAGCTTTTCGCTGTTGCAGTGTGGGAGCGTATACCAAAAATAAGATTACAATCTGCGATGAGGGAAATTATATATACAATTGCCTGGTTGCACTGCAATTGCAAGCAAACTACCCGCTGCTCCTGTTTGCTCCTTGTGAACGCGATCAGTGTTAAAGAAAATTTATTTTAATTGCCCGCAATTAATTATCGAGAAAATGGGGCGAAAGTGTTCCCCGCTTTGGCAAGCAGCTACAGCTGGATCCTAACCATGGTTATCCGTTTGTAATCCCTTTACAAGGTGCAACAAACAAGCACATATACCCTAAATCAGCACGTCGCGTTGTCCGCATTTCAGTGTTTGGCACAGAGGTATGCGGGCTAAATGGAATTTCGTCCATTCTCCGCAACGGAACTGAGTGCAATTTGTGTAGATCCTTGAAACGAATCGTAATTAAAAGTTCCGTGCGGATAAAAACACACAAATTTATGGCTTTTCAATAATAAATTTCTACTCGGTTCGAAAGTGCAAAAGTTTCGTTTAAATCTATGGAAGGATGAAAGGATATAACGTGTTCTACGTGATCAGCTCTCGTATGCTCACATAAGGGTTTTTTTTTTGTTGGCCATGGTGAATGTGAGGAATGGCTCCTTAATTCGATATGAGTGTCCTACATCGTTGTGAAAAGAGGCGAGCTACAGTACAAGTTTTAACATTTTCGATTAGCGATAATGAGGGGATAGTTTGTACCTGAAACACGAACTCAAATCGGGTTTCAGTTTGAGAAGTTCTTATTAGGAAGCAATAAGTTTTGTGTGGGATATTACAAAAAAAAGTTGACGAATTAGGTATGTATGGTATGACAAGCTACACTTTGGCAGATTTAGAACTCGGACTTATCAGCCTATTGCGGTGTGTCCTTCCGTTCGAAGAGATAAAGAACGTCGATTGCCAAAATTAAGTAATAGAAGAAAACCCCTCTTTGGAATGTCAAAGTCGACCTTGTGTTTTTGCTAGATTTGAGCTCGTCAATTCAATTCAATTGTGGTCTTTGTTTAACAAAAAGATTTACATTTCTAAAACATTTTTTTAAATAATTTTTTTTAAATAAAGTGCGTTCAAGAATGACAAAAAACGTCGTCTGTCGGACTTAACTTCTGCGTTTACGTAATTAATATAGTACTAATTTATTTAATTTTTTTTTATTTTTCACCAAGGATTAATTATATTCTGAGATTAACATTTTTCGATACACTAAAGCTTTTCACACACAGGGTATTGCGATTTGCGGGGGAAGTGGATAGGTGGGCGGCAGCTGACGGTCTATCCGATAGGTGGCGCTTTTGTCGATCTCCGAAACCAATCAACCGATTTCAATGCAATTTTGTGGATGGGTATTGTTGGTTCCAGTTTTAAAGATAAGATAGTTTTAGACCCGATATGTCCAAACGAAAGGCACGGGCACATCCGGATGGGTACAGCTATATATAAAAGAGACTGATGTCCGTGTGTGCACTCATAACTCGAGAATGGATCGTTCGATTTTTACTTTTTTGGCTTGGTGGATTAGTATCGGCCCAAGGAAGGTCATATGCTACTTTTTGTCGTGAAAATAAAAGTTTATGGGGATGAGATTGTGGAGAGCACTTTGTATGGGGAACCGCACATCCTGTTGTTATTATTGCCTTCTATGGGAACACAAAAGTTGACACCGTGTCTATTATTATGCTGTTGGAGGGTGTCGATTCTAGTTTCTTTCTCTAAATAAAAAGCAGCCACAAATACAGCGAAAATGACCTCCAAAAAGCTCTTGAAAGTGTTGAGGCACAAGCTATGTCCAAAAAGGCAGCGACCAAATTTTATGGGGTCCCTCGAACAACGCTTGTATTTCGATTAAGCGGAAAATTTGTCAAAACAAGACCAGGTCCTAGGACAGTTTTAACTGACATCGACGAAGAAGCCTTGGAAGAATGGACAACCACATCCCATCGAAAAGGTTTTCCTTAAAGAAAAGAGGATGTGCTCCATGCCGTTAAAGAGTTTCTCGATGGAGACAAACGGGACCATCCATTTGGGCCAAAAATGGACACTTGTAGCATGCCTCGTTGTCTGGGTTGACCTCAGGGTGTTCAAGTCCGGGTGTAGTGTTTCCTGCGATATGCTGCATATATCATTTACGGATTCACCCGGACTGCTTACGAATTTGAGCTCCTTTACGTGTAGAAATAAATAGGGAGTGGTACCCAGCGAGCTTTGGTGCGCCCAATTTTTCTTAATCCAGGTCCCGTTTTCCCATCCCGCTCACATTTCTCAAGGTGCTTTGTTCGGACTGCTGCCCTCCTTGAGTGCTAAGACTTAGCGTTTGGAATATACAGGGAACGTCCATTCAACCCTGATCACACTTCGCAGGAACAGTTTCTAAAGATTTCTAAAACAACCAAAGTACAGAAGGACACGAAGTAGAATTCTCTCTTCTGTTTATCCTACTTACAGATCTGAACGCTTCGACAGATTTTCATAAAATTACGCACGGAGATAGATAGTTATAGGGAGCCGAACAAAGACAACATTTTACTATAGTCCAGCCACGTAACGCCTTCACAGGTCGTCATGTATTGTATGACGCAGCAGTTTATGGGCTCCGGTGATTGTACGTTTTCACGTTGCCTGCTTAGTGTACGACTTTGTGAAGAACTGACTTAATTGATCTCTTTCCGTCAGCAAAAATATTGTCAATCAAAATTTCCTTAATTTGCAACGCTACCTAAGAGTGTTTGTCAAATGTGACGCAGCCGCAGCTCCCGCATTCCATTGATTAACCTGATGACAGTGCGTAGCCTTTTCTCTGTTACAATTCTTGCTTGCATCAGTCCAAACCTGGTCACCCAAAGAGGTTAATTGTCCCCAATCATCCCTCAAATTGCTATCATCTTTCCTTCCATCACTCCGATTTCAACAACATCACTGCCACAACTGCCTTCGGCACATTTTTCCACCTGCACGTGCCACTTCAAGATAACAACGCCGATACTTTGTTTACGAACCTATCTACAGATATATTTTGAAGAAAATTCCCAAGTCCCTATTCCCGAAGTGGAAAAAAGGCATCCGGCTTCAACTCATTTACACAGGTGAGATTCAATTTCCATCGACATCGCACCGCCCGAGGCGTGGTTTCATTATCCAATTAATTACGAGTAATTATCCAATCGCAGATAAGGGCGCACATTAATCAATGTACTCGCAGCGCACAATGTTATTTGTTTCTTCGTTTCCGCCCCCCCACCTTCTGCATCGCAACTGCTTTTATGCTGAGTAATTAATGACGCCATCGTTTGTGCCCCAAAAGAAACCCGATATTCCCGCCATGGCTGCGATGACTTTGCAAAGTCATCAGCTACAGCCAGCGCACACAACGAATCATATCGGAATTTAAACTCATCCTTCGGGTCTTTGCATTCCCAAAACACTGTGTGTGATGTGTTTGGTTTTTTTTTTTTTTCTTCTTTTTTTTCTCTGTTTAATATCCGACCCCACAAAGCCCTCTGTATATCCAGTTCGAATGTGAATACGAAATGGAATTTTAATGAATTGAAAACACAAGAAGGTCAGGTACGATGAGGGTCCTTTTCTAATCACTATTGCCGTTCGGATATCTGGTGAACAGAAAAAAAAAGCAATCTTTAACATGGGTGAATATTTGATTTGAAATGGATATATATTATGCATCCGGGGGGCAGCGTAATTAATAAGAAAAGAATTTAATTAAAAACAAAAAAAAACGAGGTTCATTATGGGGAACAGGCTCATGTATGACGCTGCGAGATTTTAATTGAATGTGCTTTTCAACGGTCGGTGTTCTAGTTCAGCCTCCAGAGATATAATGTAAAAAGAGGCACCTCCAACCATAAATTCAGCGCCGCAAACTGTCCACCTCGAAGCAAGAAATTAATATGTGCCATCGCACTAATAAAGCCATAGCACGGACTTGTGCATGCTTTAGTCCGCACCCTCTGAGCTCTGACACACAAGGGTTGTGTGTTGAATTGTGTGTACCACTTGTTACAGCAAACATGCCGCTCCATTAATTCGAGCAAAACGAAAACTTGTCAGCCCGGTCACACTGGCTAATAAATATCGACTCGACCCGCAGCTTATAGGCCGTTTTTGGACCCACCCCTATTCGAGTTCGTGACCTCGTCGCATCATTGCACGCCACTTTCCCAGAATTATGACCCAACAGCTATCAGTGCCGTGTCACAGAAACGCTTAACTGTTATTCGGGGGCCATTCTCTCGATTACCTTTATCAGCGCTGGCCATCTCTTTGTAAGTTGGGATAGATTACAACCGGAAACAGGGATCGGCGCTGTTCATTTTTCCACTCGCGTTTCCTGTGCACAGCCGAATTAAGTTATCAACAACCAGCAAATAGTTGCAGTCCCGCTGACAGTTTTCTAAGCTCTACGTCAGGCGATAATGGACGGGAAATTAAAAGACCACCGCACACACACAGAAGGGGGTGCGGGTGGACTCAGTTTTCGTGCCATTCTGTTAATTTGTTGAGGAATTTTGTGCGGGGTTGGTCAGGAAATCATATCCAGCGCTGGTTGGGGCGACTAATCAATTTATAATTTCTCTTTTAGGGTGCAGTGGCGGACAGCCAGGAAACATGCTATTAGCTGATGTTGCTTCTTCGAAGACCTTAATCGGGGCACGAGTGGGGAGTTAATTTCCCGTTGTTGGATTTGCGGCAGCTATGGTAGTTTTCGGTCAAATTAATGGCATGCAATCAATATTCGTGTTCTACGAAATATGGATGACAACAGGCATATAAGCCACATGAAGCACGGACGAAGCTGGAACAATGAAAGGTTGTCATGCAATCGGGTGCTAAGTACGAATCTACTTGCACACTTTTCTTTTATTCTGTATTATGCACGTGGGTATGTAGAATGTCGAAAAGTTTCCAAGAAGGCAGGACATATTCGTCAGCTTTTCTTGGATAGACGAGAGCTTTACCAGGGAGGTACACAAAGACTACTGCCATCGAGACGTCCTTAAATTTCCTGCCAACAATAACCAATTTAATGAACAATCAGATTAAGAACTATAGTGGTAACCCGACAAAGACTGAAAGTTGGTCCTCTAAGTAACGTGGCCAAAGACCCGTTTACTGGTGGAACCAATAAAAGTTTCCACGGGTACTCATAACCCCAAAAAGTCGTCGGTGTGACCAGTTCTTTCATACTTATGAAATAAGCAGCACTTTCCAGAGTTTGCAGTTGCCCTACCTTCACTATTGAGTCTGTTATTTAGGTACAACTAAGCTCCGAGAAATAGCGTTTGAAATGTAGTTTCAATATCTCAAGGCATGAACCCGAGTTAGACCTGCCTCTTTTCTAGGTGGAGGCTTCTATTGATTTTTCTGTTACTCACATTTAAGAATGGGAAAACCTTTCTAGATAAGGCTCATCGGAATACTTCTCAAGGCATGAACCCGAGTTGGACCTACCTTCAAGGTGAGGGCTCTATTGATTTTTCTGTTACTCACATTTACGATCGTTTCTGGTGTATTCTGCCGGTATACTTAATGCTATCCGATATTTGCGGATATTTAGCGGCTTTTCTATTATCCATAGCGAGAGTAACTGCAGTCGACTCAGAGGTATATTGATGGGCCACTATGTTGCACCAACGCTTCTTAGAAGTCTTTGGAGGTATAATCACAAAAGCCCTTACACAGTGACCCAGTGATTAGTGTGCTGGACTACTGAGCAAGGGGTCTAAGGTTCGATCCATGCCAAGACACAATTTACGTATACATTTTACGATTACATCCTTAAGATTTTTCCAATGCGCGACTTCTACCAAATATCAATAAAACTGTCCCTCGAAAGCTTCTTAATTCAGCCGTTCAAATTGGGCAAAAAATTGTACATCCCTTCCAATTGCTCCAAAATTTAGAACTCACCCAAAGAAATAGTTGTGAGTCATCTACGCATCTTTTGCTATCTATCTATCTAACTATCTGTTTTCCAAAAGCCTTGAGAACTCGACTTGTGTGTTCGATAACACGTTCGAAAAACCTCCCGCTGAGCCATCAAAATACCCACTCAAACTAAAGTTTACCCTGAATCCTCATTCATCAACAAATCAACAAACGCCCGTTCTCGACAGAGTCCCAATTTCCAGCAGCATATTTAATTCGACAAGCCCCCCCCCCCCCCCCAATCCCCCATGCAGTCTATCATCACAGCCAACAAAAGAATGGCAAAAAGGAAACATCAATCCACCTGTCACTCGTTTATCAATTTCATCGTTGCACGAATTCAATCATTTTCCCATTACACAATCCTGATTGTTGTGATTTGTCCCATCCTACACCCGGTCTGGTTGGGAGGGAGCGAACCACCCAAAATAACAACATCTAACGTATGTCTTCCTGCCTCTCTGCAAAATTTATTGCCAGAGATTTTTCCAATTTTCATCGTCAAAATAAGAACCATAATTGCGTTCGGGATTACAAATGAAGAGTTTTCTTGTTTTTTTTTCGCCCCCATTTGTCCTGTTTCTTGTGTTGTTTAGTGCTCCATCTTTTATCCTGACATCCGCACCTTCCTTCACCTCTGTGTCAGGAAGGTAGAAAAGAAGAAGTAAATTCGCATAACGCACCACACTTCGAAAAATAAATAATTGCATGCGAGACTGGTGAAGGCAACCTACCGCTTTTTTATTTTGTCAAAAACACTCCCAGGAATACAGATTACCAAAATCAAGGATACTCCCCCCACCGGGGAAAGAACAACAACACGCTCACCTGAATAATTCGCTTAGAGGGTCTGTATGGGGTTTTACGAGTAAATGAAATTTTCATCAGTCAATGGGGTCGCTTGTCATCACTTTTCCGAGTATCCCCCTCCACCCACATGTTCGTATATCACTCGAGACAAAAGTGCGCTGAAGGATGCGTATATGTAAGGTGTATCAAAACCGAAACGGACTCCAGAGTTGGTTGAGGGGTGATTTTATTATTTATTTGCCATCGCGTAAATCACAGGCGATGAGGAAATTTGTTTTGCTATTTGCATTCTGCGCGAACCAGGCCGCAGGAAGTCTACGTATACACAGACGAGTGAGACGTGATAACCATAAAACGTTCTGACTTGGACTGAGTTGCTGAAATTCATCATGTAAAATGTGTTAAACGCATGGGAGACGCGGCGACCAGGAGTGCCGCTCTGAGATTGTTTTCGAGTTGATGATGAATTGGCCCATTAAGATACTCTCCTTGGCAAAGGAGTGAGCAGGCCACAGGTGAGGTAGGCGCTCATTCATATAGTGGATCGAGGAGTTATTGCCGAATGAGGTTAGAGGCCTGTACTACAAGTACAAATAAAATAGTTTATTGTCCATTAGGCTCTTACGATTTGTGGACAGCACACGAAAAACACAGTCCAACTGACAGGACTTTTTCCAGCAAGTTTGCCTGTCAGATTTTAGTCTGTGCCGGGCATTAATTATGTAAAACTCACATGTCACTCCTTCTAAATCGGATTTTTGCGGCACAATATCCTTTCGTGCGCGAACAGAATTGACTTGGTAAGTACGCCATCTAAAAGCGCCTCTATTTGGCGGGTAGTGACTGAAGTGACATGTGACATGTGAGTAGAAATATTAGTCGGGAAATATTAATTATTCATAACATGGATGTTACTGGTAATGGCCATTAGCCTATTTCAAAAGCGAGTGCTTGTCTCAATGCGGTCCACCTACGAATTTGATTTCACAGCAACTGACAAATATTTTTGTTTTTTTTTTCTTTATGTTTGGATATCATTTTCACTTTTATTTTCAATCCAACAAATGTCACTTTATGAATAACTTCAAAAAAGACGTCTTGAACTTGCTGAAAATGTCTTAAACTGCCAAAAATTGAGTCAAAAAAACGTGCTGAGAAACTTAAACAAAACATGATGAAAAGAACGCGCGGAACAACGCATTGTGCTGAAAACAGCGTTAAAAGGTTCGAAAAATTTACCAAAAAATGAGTGAAAAACGCATAAAAGACTGAAAATGGACAGCTGGAAACAGGTAAAAAAAATTCACACAACAGATCGTCAAGATACGTGTGGAAAACGCGTTAAGAAACGCATAAAAAAAAATGTAAAAGACTCGGTCAAAAAGGGGCCGAAAAATACGTCAAAAAACGCGTGAACGAAACCTGACGAAAAACGGCTTAAAAAAGGCATCAGAAAAACGTGCCGAAAGTGCGTCAAAAAAATCCAAAAAATGTCAAAAACTGCCAAAAAAACAACCCTCTGAGTAACATGTAAAAACGCCAATAGAGCGTCATGAAGCATGCCGATAAACGCATAAAAAATACGTAAACAACGAGTGAAAGACGCGTGAACAACAATGACTTACATGCAAGCGTAAGAAAAGCACCGAAAAACGCTTCAAAAATTGTGTCGAAAACGGTCTTAAAAACGATTTGGAAAACGGACCAAGAAATGCGCCAAGAAACGAGTGAACAATTTTAAAAACTCCTGAAAAACAGATTATAAAACCACCCCAAGGGAGCGCAAGGAAAGCGCATCGAAAAAGGAATCTAAAAACGTGTCAAGAACGAGTGAAAAGCTACGACTAACAATATGTGAGAAACACTTTAAAAAAGCGACGAAAATCGCATCAAAAAATGTGTCGAAAACTGAGTTAGAAGCAATTCGAGAAACGCACCACAAAATGCGTTAAAAACGAATAAAAAACGCATCAAAATTTTAAAATATGCCGGAAAACAGGTTAGTAAACTAGCCCAAGAGGTGGTCAAGAAAACACATCGGAATAAGAGTCAAAACCAAAGAAAGCGTAAAGAAAGAACCATGCCGAACCCATAGTAGCGATCTAAAATATCAGAAAAGAGAATGCCGCAGAGTGATGTGAAAATTTTCGGACTGACTTTCCCACGACGATTATCCAAAATACCCTTTTTGTCCATGTCGTTATTACATACATACAAAATAAAACTATAATTTATGTAAAATGCACAAACATTAACAAAAATCATGAGCAGTCTTCTCTTTTAATTGAATTCGAATTGTTTTTCTTCATATTAATTTTTCAGTATTTCAAATGCCCTTTTTTTTGTTTTAAGAGATATTAAAACGTCCTTTCTTCGTCCTTTTAGCTTATTTTTAGGTGTAAAATGCCCACGAAATGGTTAACAACCCCCGATCTGGCATCACTGCCGCAGACCAACAAAGAGGTGTCCCCAACGGACGTGGTTTATGGTATCTCGAAGACACCTGCTGGGCAAAACAGAATTAAACAAGAGCAGATTTGTACCTGCTTAAAGTTTTGTCAAAAGCAATTGTTGACACTCTTGCAACGAAAGCCCTCAATTACTTATTGTTCTGGAAGGTAATTGTCCTCTTTGCAGCGTACCTACCGCTACCTGCAAATACGCGGCAATATCTCACGGAAGTCGCAAACCTTCCTACAATGATAATCAGCGCAGAGTCCAGAATTCAGTTGAAATCCTCTGAAAAAGATTGGATTACATTTGCTCCTCTTGTGAAGCAGGATTGAGGCTGGTCCCCCCTGTCTTTTTAGACTATGAAATAAATAGAAATGCATCGACGCCTCCTTGAAGCTACCAAAGCCAGGTTCGTTGTTCAATTTTCATACCCATTTCATAACATGTTGTCCCCATTCTTCCCCAAAGAATTTGCAAGGAAAACTTACCAAAACCCTATTTTCTTAGCCGACAACATCTTCCGCCTCCATCCGTGCCAATGAATGCCATTTTCTGGCAAATAACAAAACACACAAACACGTCACCAGCACCACATGCGTCTGCGGTGTATTTCTATCTATGTGTAGTTGAATTGGCGTCCTCTCATAAGGAAGGACAACACACAAGACCCGTGTTCACCAGAAGTAATTGAGTACAGAATTAGTGCTGCGTGAAATATGGAATTAGCTCAACGTCATGATCCTTGGCGAACTTAATTTAGCCAAATGTGGTTTAATTATCCGTACGGGTCGTCGGTGTACCGCATATGGAATAAATAAGCTTGACACTCGCTCTTATACCGAAAAAACGTGTGAATGTGTATATTTTTCTTCCCTTCCTGCACTCTATGCAGGACCACGTTTGTTTTCCATAATCCCCCAGAGGTAAATAAGCAGGACAAATGGGGAAAAAAAAAAGTTCTCAATAAAAAAAAATGTTTTTTAGTTAATTTTAGTTAGACACAAACGACCTGGGTGTACGCGAGTGGTCTCTTTATCATCCTTAGCAAATTGTGTGCGCTCAAAACAAGCCTTGTCGTCGTAAAAATCAGGAGGCAAAAAAATGCTCTGTCACGGACGACCTAATTTTCAAACATATTCTGCTGTTCCCTCGCCGCTGCGCCTTTGTGTTTTTGGTTTTTGTCATTGGAGAAACGAAATAGACCGCCAATTTTTCCACTGCACCCCATTTATATATATAGAGCGGTATAACGAGATAGACGTAGAATAAACAAAAAATCTCTCCAAAGGATATTTTCAAAGTTCTCCCTTAGGCGCGCACATTTTCATCAAAGCGAGACTTTTTTCTGTTTAAACTAAATTTCAGGTTTCATATCCTGCCAGAAAATTCCTTCACATGCGGAAAGGACTATCTGGGATTAAAACGGAAATTGTTTCAGTTTTATGGACTTTTTTTCTATCGCGAAATTTGATCTAACGTGTCCCTAATTGAAAAAGAAAAACAAAATAATAAAAACAGAAGTGTCCTGGGCATGGCTGATAAGGACGATGAATCCTCGATGAAACAACTTCATGGGGTGCAGGCCACTCTAACGAAAATCTCTGTCAAAGGAATAGATTTTGGCAGATGGAACACGTTTGGGCGAGTGTGTGTGGGTCTGCTTTGTAGCTCGTGTTCTAGTTTTCGAAAAATTTATTCCTCGAATCGAATGACACGATTTCGTATATGGGTTGTCCTTTTCTTTGCCTTTGTTTGTCGGTGCGGTAATCTAATGAAGGTCTGGTGATTGTTTTTTATGCGCTTCAGTTACCTGATAAGTTTAATTTAACAGACCGTTTAGAGGACGTTATTAAATTGGCATCAGCCTGTGGTGTGGGGAAGTCAATATGACAATATGACTGTTGAATTAGGCACTCTTGGGTAGGCCTATCTGTTTAAAGATGAAGGTATGATGAGACCAGTTTAATTTTGAGATAATCTGAAAAAGGAGCCATCATTTTTAAAGCAGTTTTTGTTGATTTTGGGTGCAATATCCGGGCGCAGGATGTTTGAAGAATTTATCGAGCATCGGATTTTGATTTTATGACGGCGGCAGGTTTAGTTAGGTTCGTACATTTTTATAATAAATAAATAAATAAATCGTTGGCGCAACAGGAACGTTAAAGAGCCTAGGCCTGGCTTCAGCACAAAGATTTATTTTCGTGTGGGTTTTTTATTTTTGGGACGAATGGAAGGGATCTACAATTTTATGTCGAGTCCAAACGGCCAATTGAGAAGCTCTTTCATGACAGTTATATTCTTGGATGTTTGTCAGAAGTTTGCGAGAGGTGACGCAGTGGAAAACACCTTAAGATGTAATTTGTAATTTTTCTGGGATCAAACCTGAGACCCCGCACATAGTAGTCCAACACTAAGCCACTGCGACAACTTTTGCAGAGGGTGCAGAAAAGTGAGTATAGCTCACCTACCTAACCAACTCGTCTACACAACAGCCAACTTATCTGACAAGCTTTGCAGACTTAAGGCGCGGCTAGAGCTCGAAACTTTATTGCCACACAAAAAATTTGCCTATGTAGAAGGTTAGAACTGGTATTCGTATAAACCAACGGGCCTAAGAGTGTTTCCTATGAGGTAGTTAAATTTATATTTGATATCTGTGGATGAGTTGTCCTGTGTTAATCATATGTCCCGCTGCTGAAAGGATTTCATATATTCAAGCCAACAGACAACATGAAAATGCTGTGACAAACGAGCGCAGTGGCTCGTTGACTAATATGCTGGACAGAGTGACGGATCCCAATTTCGATCCGAGGAAAAGCACAAATTCCATGAGAGAGTATAACTGTCTGGAAAAGCTTCTCATGTTCGGATACAGCAGACAATTGTAGGCCTCTTTTGTTATGGCGACATATCAAAAAAAAAAAGAACACACAAACGAATGGTTGTGAGAAAGTAGGCTTAAGTTGCGCATATTGACTTATGGTAAGCCATAGTACCTTGCCATCAGTGGGAGCTTCCTCGCGCTAATATGAGCTGCTTAAGGTTCAAAAATTTCGACGGCTTACAACTCAGACATCCTAATCAGAGTCTTTCCGGACTATTCGTGGACAAACACCGCAACTATTTATACTCAAGCTGGGCGTTCTTCCTTAAAATGACTTAAAGCCTTCAGCCTTCGAATACCGCGATCCAGACTCTTAGCCTTCAGCCTTCGTGGACTGCACTCCAGATTTTTACTTGATAAACAACATAACCACACGACGACGCAAAACCTCTGTGCAACTTGAACCCGCTCAAATGGAAACCCTAATAAACCGCACAATATCCTTGTGAACCCACCGAATAGATATATTCAAGATTCCTCCTCGAAAACTATGTATATGTCTGCAACTCCTTAAGAAGAATCTAAAATTCATTCATCACAGATAGATTACATTTATTCCCACACGTACCTGTCTCCATGCACATCATGCCGAAGTGAATGCTCCTCGCTGCCAACTGCAAAAAGAACGCTATATATGTAAAATCCTTCTGCGAATTTTCGGAGCGAAAACCAATTCCTACCAGATACTGGCATCTCTATTCAAATAAAATAAAAAAACCACACCAATGTACCCAAAAAGGATTATTCTTCCCAAATCCATAATTTTCTTTTCGGATAAAAATGGATGGATATCATCTTGGAAGGACGACTGCAAGAAAATAAAACGAACGAGTTACTATATACACAGTGAGATTTCCAGCCAAAGGAAATCACAGCATCTGAATAAAGGATTATGGCGAAAGGACAGGACGACGGACGAGCGCTACTACAGACAAGAAGAAAAACTAACTGCACCATAAGAAAATATCGAATAAACCTTAGAAAACGTAGTCAACAGGATGAATTTCAAGAATGCATCCTTCTGATGGGGTTTTTTTTTTGTCCTTCTTCATCTTCACAACTTCCATGTGGATTATCGTACAGCGGTGCATTCGTGAAAGAAATCTAAATGCAAGGACAACGACGACGACTTGAAGTCAATGCGGGCGGAGGCGACACATACACCATCTAGTGCACCTCCTACCTATACACATTTGAATTTCTACGAGAGATGTAAATCCTTTTTTGATCATCGAATTAGAAAAATGAAGGTACGAACGAGTAAGATGTAAAAGTCCTTTTCTTGTTGATATCCAGATTTGAATCACATTTACGAATGGGTGCCGGCTATGGATATGCGAGTGAAGTATGGGGCTAAGGATATTGAATATGTTCACAGCAGTTGAAATGTATTTAATAGGTTTTTTCCCATTTTTTTCTTTCTTTCTCTGTGGTGCCTTTGTATACGGACAAATTGAAAGGACGCAATTTTGCAGCAGTTTTCGCAAAATTTCCATATTGAAAATAAATTGGAATCGACGTCCGATTCAGTGGTAGGAATGATCTGTTGACAGGGAGATGCATGATTTGAGGGCAAAACGTCACTTGACAGGATGTGCAGCCATATATGGTTTTGTTCAAGAGCCAATTGGTCTTGGTGAACCGCATGTCCTGGGGGTTTTTCAACTTCGAACCTGACTTTGAATTGAGTTGGAATCACTGGCGGCAGTTTGTTTGGTGTTGGACTGTTGTGTCTGCTTGGATTTTGGGACGTTTAAAATCGGTACAATTATGAAAGGTTTGTGTAACTATTCATTCCCATGGAGAATATGAAGGATTTGTCCCATCAAAATGTATGAAGACTACCGGTTGACTACCGCAGGGGCATTTGAAATCAATCGGGTTAACAAGTATGCCTTTTCAAGCATCCTGCAACTATACTGTAAAAAGATTTCATATCTAATCACAAGGAAAGTATGGGATAGGAACTGCAGTAAGACAGTTCTGGGATCTGCAACTCCCTCTAATACAACACAATACTAAGTGCCTTAGCCGGTATAGTCACCCTTCGCCTATCAGCGCCGGTAATAAACTCCTCACAACTTGGTAATTAAGCAAAAATAACAAAATTTGCATAAATTCCAACATCCTCTTCGTTGTTTGATCCCGGTGGTCACGAAACTCTCCATACAAACAACAAAACAAATTGAATTATACCCCTAGCCAGAGTTCGCGGGTTGACTTAACAGGAAACAGGTACTTTACAGGAACATATCCCCAGAAGGACCTTGTTCAACAGAATACTTTTTCATTTTCTTATTTGGACACAAAAAGGAAACAAAACATTGCTTCCATATAATCTTAACCTCAAACTTTTCCACTCTGAAGTTTTCCACTCAAAGTCCGAGGAAAGGACCCTGGGCGGAGGCGGGAAAAATGTTTTTAATTTAAAATATCACCGCGAACCTTTCATACTGAACCTGCCTCCGCCTCGGTGTCCAGTTTATACAGCGGTATACAGGCGGACAGTCAACATGGAAGCTAACCCACTCAAAGATACTTAAGGAGTTAAAATGGGCTGCATTTCCCATTTGGAAAATTTGTTTATGTTGTTTCTTTCCTGTTTGTTTTTAACGCGGGGTTTCCGGTGCAGTCTAACCTGTCAGTTGATAAATTTTTTTTTCTTACTTGTAAGTAGACAGGTAAAGTCCTGTAGCTGGAAAAACGGGTATGGCGATTTTTTGTTTGGCAATTAAGTAGAAAAACACTTTTGCCTGCAGTCGGGTCGATGTGACCGTGCTAGTTGGGAGGAATGTCGCCGTCCGGAACAGGGTATGCCTGGGGGAATTCTCGGGACAAACATTAAATCAAATTAAGTGCTAAGCGAAATGGTAAACGACAAAGAAATGAGAGAACGTGCGACAAAGTGAATTCCACTTTGAAATGGCACGAGTTGGTTAAGATGCGAGGTCCACATAAATGAACACTTGAACAAGGAGGCGACAGGTGTCAGGCCGCTTAACATAGGTATGCAGGACACATTGCATTGTTTTAGGTGGCAGTGAGTCTGCGGTTCCATTAACTTTGACATTAGCAGATTAAAAGATTTCGGGTATTTTTCAGCCTAGGGGGGCGTGGCACCTTCTTTACAACCTTATTACGATCAAAAAAACATATACCTTGGCACCTTTTGCAGCCAAGAGTTTGGGACATTGTTTCTCCTTCAAAAAAAAAGAAACTTTCGAAGCGCTATTCTTTGACACTTTATAAGAGCTAAGGTCTTAGAATTTGGAATGTTGTATTGGGGAAAGGGGCGTGGCACATGCAATACAACAAATTCATTCGAAACACTTTGAGCAATACTGATAATCATATTTCGTGTCCAGGGTAGATTTTACGAACTCTCAATGATTTTTAGTGAGATAATTTTAGATTTTTAAACATGAATTATAGAAAATGGTGGTGGATCAACGATTTAGTTGATCAATGGCTATGTTCACATTCCGGGATTGCTTACAGCAAACTGGTTCACAGCAAACCGGTTTTTTTTCTTCATGGATTATGGAAGGACCTGAGTGTAAATTGAAATGTTAAAGAAACTCGATTAAAAAAAAACAACAATGAAATTTACTTTTTTCCTCTTATGAGGAATTGTCCTTTATTATCCGAACGCTCAACTAAGACTGAGGCTAGATTTAATAAAATAAGTTTCCACTAGAAACAATTTGAAACAGTTGTTTCGCGTGTTTGGGGAACTCGATGCTGCTGTCTGTGGAAAACTTTTGTTTGACATCATATTGCTAGTAGTTTCGTGGGAAACGTAGCGTTCCCATAGCTCATACAGTTTATAATATGCTACTTGGTACAAGTTTTATTTTTCCTAAATCCTAAACGCCAAATAAAGCCTTTTGTGACAGATTTCAAGCCAGGGCTGAAGCTAATTTCATAACCAATTGGGTAAATCTACAATAAAAAGGCAAGCAGGAGCTGAGATCATCCTAAAGACCATTGCCCTAATGAAGCTGTAACCCTCTTTCAGCGCAACACCTGTCCTATGCGCAGTGTTGCGAGTTGGGGGGTTTCACCCGCAGTTTAAGGTTTTTTTTTTTGTTCGACGGGGTGAAATCTGGGGGGAGGAAATGTTTAGGGGGAAATCTGGGTTTTTTTTTTTTTAATTCTATTTTATTTGAATTTCATTATAATATCCTTTTTGGTGACCTTAAAATCTGTGTGTTAAATAAATCAAATAATTATAACATGTTTTTAAAGTGCAACATTCATTGACATTGCGTTGTATTTATTGGGCGCACACTTTTGCGTTCGGGAAACCAATCTTACTTGTTGGCGTTTCAAAATCGAAATTGCTTCAAAAAAAATAACCAAATCTGGGGGTTTTCAGATTTATCTAGGGGGAAATACTTTGGCCGTTTGGCAACGTTGCCTATGCTCAGCTTTATAAACCAGATCGATTTTCGATCTCGTTCTCATTCTTGTTCTCGTTTTCATTCTCATTTTCGTTCTCGTTTTCATTCTTGTCATCGTTCTTTTTCTAGTTCTAGTGTTAGCTTAAGTTTTAGTGCTAGTTCTAGTTCTAATTATAATTCTTAATCTCGTTCTCGATCTCGTTCTCGTTTTAATTCTCGTTCGTCGAATTTACAAACAACTATAAAGCACTCACCACATGACAATCTCCCTTAAAAACCTCGCGGTCAATACTACCTTACCTACACTCAGCGATAACAAAAAAGCAATGACAAACTTCAAATTAATGAGCTCCCAGTCAGCGCACGTGTCACTCCGTGCCGCAACAAATTCCCAAATCTCCTTAAAAAAAACCGCAAGTAGCTTACAATATTCAAGCGCACTATCCCGCCGCATCCATCCCAAAAGAAGAGACAAAATCTAAAAAAAAAAAGAAGGATAAATCTCCGCCCATCAGGACTGTCGTTGAATTCAATCAGCAGCACCCACTCAGCCACAGTTTAAATGATCCGGAAAATTCAATGTACTCGTCAAATCACACGCCCCAAGAGCACCTCGAAATTGCGCCTAAGGGCGCAATGTCCACTATTCAAGGGCTATTCCCGGCCGCCGCTGCTACTGCTGCTGCAAAGTTTTCGATAGAAAGAATCGGTGATCCATGCTTTTCTATTTCTTTTGTCCGCCACCGATATAGTTGAGCAGGAAAAAATAAGAAGAAAAAATCCTGCTTTCGGCATATCCCTGCAATTCAATGATAAACTCATTTTTGTGCAGGCAGGCGCTTTACTGGAGCAACCCAGCGTTGTATGGGAGTGTCCCAAATCACTCAAAGCAAAAGGCCAATATATTCGTCCTTCTGCCACTTTTCCAAATTGCCATTGTGCTATCTGTGAGCAGGATATACGACTTTACGAGTGCATGTGTGTGGGAGGATAATATTATATGTGCGCGTGTTTGTGCGCTCCAGAAACCCAATGAAGTGCAAATGCCGCTCCATTGAACTACTTGTGTTGAATTGGCACTGGGAACTGGGAACTGGGACTGCGGTCAAAATGTGAATTTTCAAGTCGTCGTCGTCGTCGTTGTCGTGTTCTACACTGGACTTGCGACACTTTCCTTCCAGTTGTGTGATTCCTTCGTCCTTATTTCAAGCGTGCACATAAACAGTGTACCGAGAGTACTATATACGGATATAGGGTTTGGCCATTTCGGTGCGGAGAGTTCGAATTCCTATTGAAGGAGGAAAATTTATGGTTTTTCATTTGAGTGCTATTACTTTGCGGTTATCCGGCGTCGTCAGTTGGTGACCGCCGCAAGGAAGGGGGGAATTTTACACTTTAAGGATCGGGATCAGGATAAGACGACTGTGTGCCGCATTGAGGCAAACGCGGTTTCATGTTTATTTACTCGCTCATGTAGATGGGGGCAAACATTTCGATATTAAATTTGTGGTTTTCCAATTGAAGTGTGGACCAGAGAGGTAGAGCGAGGGAGTTGATTTTTTTGTCAGTTGCTGAACATTTGGTCCGCGTGGTGGCATGTGTCCCGCTAAGATTATGATTTATCGCTTAAGTAATTGGAGTGATAAAGTTACCGTTTGAGGTTTAACTGATGGAGTTGGGTGTAGTTTCTTTGATCGAAAATGAACGTGCCGCAAATTTAAGAAGGTCGTGCAAATGACACGACTAGAAGATGAGACTGAGTTCAAGAATGAGAACGGGATCGACTTTGATTCGTATAACCAATAAAAATGAAATGACATTAAAGTGACAGACAAAAAAAGTGGAGACGTTATTTTGACAGTGATTTTAACTAGCATTCAGATTGGCAAAAATTGCAATTAATTGAATTGACTCAAATTGACTCAAATTGAATTGTAAATTATTTAAAATATAGTATTGAGAATAAAGCATTCGTTTATTTACTCCAACAGAAACACTATTTTAACTGACGGCCATTTTGTCAGATGTCAAGTGATTTATTTTTGGTTTGGTTTGGCATTTCAACATGAATAGACTGACGCCTGAACAACGCTTCCAAAAAGTGTGTAAATTTATTTTGAAAATCATGGTTCTGCTCGAATTACCTATCGCGTACTGCGTCCATTTTACGGTCAACATAATTGTCCATCAGAGCAATTAATTCGATTAACTTTGAAACGTTTTCGCATCACGTTTCCTCTAAATGATAATACGCATCCACAGGGACGTCGTACAGTGCGTACGCTTCTGTAGAGCCTTCTTTAAAAACGATGCTGGCCAGAACGTTACAGTCAATGGTGACCGCTATAGAGCTCTCATATGGCTGAGGAAAAAAATGAAGGCTGACATTTTCAAGACAGTTCAGGGTCAAAGTTGTATAAAAGAGCTGTTAAATCAGCCTTGGTGATTGGCGCCTACGAACACTCATCAAGGACAAAAATAACATCTAACTGAACTTGAGATGCTTAAATGGGAGCATTGCAGAGTTGTTAGGACTCTCTCTTAATCTATTCCTCGAAGCGTAGTCATTTTTCCCATTTCACAATACTTAATTTCCCTTAAAAATCCCTCGAAACTTTTTGCGAAAAATTCGAGTTTTTAAAATAAAATTTGTATTACACGGAAAAAAATAGTATTAAATTAAACTTTAGCATTAAAATAGCAGATTGTTAACATTACTATGACAATTTAAGTGATACTAGAAAATCTTCATAAAAGTTAATTTACGTGATCAATTTTTTTGTGGATACTTTTTCATGGTAAAATGTAGATGTTTTGATGAAACTACAGCAAAAATTTTTAGTTTTAATGTTTTTTGTTAGATTCCTAAAAATCCAACGGTTTCGTGTTATTTCCCTTTTGGACACCGAAAATCCATATAAAAAGTAAAGCTTTAAATAAGTGAAAAAAATCATACAAAAAGGGATAAATCCGACGATATAGGAATATTGGCGGCATTGAAAATTCTAGACCAAGTGCGCAACAAAAACTGTGTCCTTGACCCATTTACTAACCAAACAATTGTACTATATATTATGAACATAGAATCTTTTTCTATTTTTGCTTCACATAGTCCAGCGTTGAGGAATATTTTTTGAACTCATCTTAGCTGGCTTCCAAAGTGCACAGTCTGTTTCACAATATCGGATCTATTAAGTGTAAGAAAAGCGCTCTGACCATCACCCCATGATGACTTCCAAAGCGGTGATTTGTCAAACCATTCGTGAGACTGTGACTGTGATAGGTTGCAAAAACCAATACCGTTGCTAAAAATGCATTATGGGTCACCTCTGCCCATAAGGACAATCAGTTTCTAATTGACAACCAAAGTAATGCCAAATGCCACCCAAATGCATACAGCTGCATAATTATCCACCAGGTAAACATTTAGGTGCAAATTAAATTCAAACATTTTACAAATCTATCAAAATTCATCGGCTTAATTGCAAAACTCAATTTGTTTGCTATTCAAATAAATTTCGATTTATTTGCAGAACAAAAATTCATCACCACTTTGCTCGCGTCAATCTGTGTTAGATGAATATTCAGCCAGATAATCGTCGCTCAGTCGCAGTGCGTGGGAATGGGAATCCGATGAAAGGGGGTCATTGCAATATGCCCCTGCTCGTAAAGTTATAATAACAATAAAAACGAGATAAACAAACGAATACAATGAGCTGTTTATTGCATGAATAATTTATTTAATTAAATATTTTCTCTCGCTACACATCCTTTTTTGTTATGCTTTACTTTAAGCAATTGCATTTAGCAAAATAAATTGGCGAGTGATTTATAAACAAAAAAAAAATATATCAACAAATATTTTTAATTTCATTTCAGTTGGGTTTATTTTTATTTTTTATTATTTTCTTGTTTTGCTGTTGGTGTGTCTGTTGTTAATAACTGCAAACTCGTTACAGCTTTGTTCTCTTGTTAATATTTGCATTTGACTACCAACTCTTATTTGCATTTAATTTGCTTTTGTAATTAAATTACCACGGAAATATGTTTTGCATTCAAATCACATATCTGTGCGAAACAGATTTCGGTTTGGTTATTGTACACACATCAAACATAGTGTGGCTGATGAAAGCAATTTTTATTTTATTTTTTTCATTTGCATTTTTTCATTTGCACACGAATGAAGAATTGAAATTGAGTTTGATTGGCAGTATATATGGGTTGGATTTAGGTGCTCTTCCATAGATTGGACAGAATTTATATGTACTTTAGTAAGAAGCAAATTGGGTGGCAAAATGTAGTCATAGTTTGCCTGAGTAGTTTAATACTCTACATTAAGCTGCTCTTTCCATTACTCGTGAATAACGCCCTGAGATCAATAGACTTGTCCACTTGTCTCAAAAGATTAACCCTACTAACATGCAGAATGCATGGAGTAGGCGTTCTACAGACGTACATGCATTTTACTTCAGAATTTTGGAATCGGTCGTGTGCCTTGTCAAAGACTACAAACACGTGTCACCAGGGTCGGCATTCTGTTAGGCGAAACGGCCAAATGTTTTCGTGTGCACGAACGATTTACTTATGTAACTTAGAGCAACGTTTTCGACTTACAGATTCTGACCCCAGGTGTGCTATTCTCTCCGCCAGCCTTATCAATGTGAACACTTGAACGCAAATTGTATTCACGCTGATGAGAAAGCCATCTGCGCATTTTCTCGTATGGACGATGAATTGCACAGTCGATTATAGCACTTAATTCGACAGAAGCTTCAATTTCTTCAAGTCTAAAATGTTGGCTGCATTCACTTCAACATCACATACTGCTCTTCTGTTCTGCTCGCACCAGAGGAAACGATACACTGTGCTTTCGAGGTGCATTCACATCTAAAAGCAGAACCATCCTCAAGAAGGTACTGTTCGATTTGATTTCATTTAAGTTGATCATGTTCGATTTGGTCTGTTATTCAGGTTCTGGATGAAGCAGAAAACTGATTGATGGCTTAAAATATTTGGTAGAATGTTGGCTCCCTAGGTATCACTTTGAACTTTCTCTTATAAAGGGTTTTTCAAAAGGGACGCTACAAAAGTAGAGCGACAGGGACAGCAAACGACACTGAATTTCTTGCCGCTCTTTTAACATTTCTCTTCAATAAGGTTTGCCATCTCATGATGGAAAGATATACGAGCCAACAACGAGTCGAAATTATTAAAATTTACTACCGAAATTCGGAGTCAGTGGCCTCAACGTTAAGAGCGCTACGTCGAATTTATGGTCGTCATCATTTCTGGCTGAATGGCTTCGTCAATAAACAAAATATGCAGTATTGGTCAGGCAGAAATCCACACGTACTCCATGAGTCATCATTGCATCCCGAAAAAATTAAGGTTTGGTGTGGTTTATGGGCCGGCGGCGTCATTGGGCCGTACTTCTTCCGTGATGATCAAGACCGGCACGTTACTGTGAATGGGAATCGCTACCGTTCAATGATAACCGAATATTTTTCGCCCCAATTGGATGATATGGACTTGGAGGACATGTGGTTCCAACAGGACGGCGCCACAAGCCACACAGCGAATGTCACAATCAATTTATTGGAAACCAAGTTTGGAGAACGTGGTATCTCACGAAATGGTCCAGTCGCTTGGCCGTCTCGGTCGTGCGATTTGACACCGTTAGACTATTTCCTTTGGGGCTCAAGTCTATGGTCTATGCCAACAAGCCAGCGAGGATTGATGAAATTCGTACGAATATCGAACTTGAAATTGCAGCAGTATCGTCCGATTTATGCTGGGAAACCGTCGAAAATTGGGTTCAGCGTCTGGACTTCTGCAAGCGTGCCCGTGGTGGCCGTGCAAAAGAAATCGAGTTCCATACATAATGGCATCAAATGTACTTTCTCAGGAATTCATTGATATCCAAAACCGTTTTTGTTTTATTTAAAAAGACTTTTGTAGCGCTCTTATTGAAAACCCCTTTACGTAGGAGAAAAAGAAATTGTGTTCGTTTAAAATTTCGAAATCAAGATTTCAATCAATTCTGACATTACGATGATTGAGCCTCGCATTTCTGTCCGTCTGTCTGTCTGTCCGTTGGCTCCTGAAGTCTACAGCCTTAACGGCTAGGCGGATTTGTTTCAAACTTCGAATTTGGAGTTTGTTGGCTTACAGTTGGGTAAATTTTGTTTATGCACGCCCCATTATTAACGATGCTTCCCATATAAGGGTTCGATTTTTTCGCAAACGGCTGCAACAATTTCAAGCAAAATTAATATTTAGGCTTACATAGATTACATAGATTTTTTCGAATAACGGTATTTTGAAAATCGGACTTATCTCAAAAACGGTCAAACCAAAAATTAGTTTCTAAAGTAATATGATCACTTACAGATCGATTGCAAGCTCAGTTTTAATCAAAATTATCGTACAATACATTTTTTTTTAAAAAAGTGTTTTTTACATTTTTTTTAGGTTACTTCAAAAGCACAGAACGACTTCAAACACAAATCAAAATTGGAGCAAAATTAATATTTTTAAAATTATTGCGTCCAATATTTTCCAGTCGAATGACAGTAAAAGGTTCTTTTAAAAACTGTTCATGTCTCGAAAACCCCATTTTATAGTTTGAATTTTAAAACCAGGTAATACATAGATGCGAACAAATACCTTGTACCTTTTAGCTAAGTAGTATTTTTCAAACTATGCATTGAGCATCTGTTAGTATTTTGTCAGCAAAATTAAAAAAAAAACAGCTCTATCGATTTTAATCGATCCCTTACCTAGTTTTTCTTAAAAAATGCAAATAAATTTGTCTAAAAAATATTTCTTAAAAATGAATACCCAAATCTAATCTGTGTTCACACATCACTTTATGTTTTTAGTTGTTTCAAGGCCAATGCCTCAATAAAAATATTATAACATTAGGCAAAACTTTATTTAGCAATTATCATCAACTTCGCTCTCCTTCTAAACATACACATCGGGCTGTTTGTAACTATAAAAGAAAAAGAAAAATTCAAAAAACAAACCTAGAATTTTTCGAATATATTATCGGTGTAAAGATTTCGGTATATTATGAACCCTTCCAACTATGGGCACGAAAACAAGAAACTGCCCTAACAAGTCAGAAACTCCTCCCGCGCTTGATTTTGCACTCAAAAATCATTTAAGGTTTTAGAGCAAAAAAATGTTTTTGCTGAAAGCTTAAGCCTTATATTAATATTTGATTGAATGTCATCTGAAATGAATTGTTTATGCCAGTGCATTTTTTTTAAGTATGCTCATATGTTTTCTTTGCGGTTTGTTTATGAAGTATCGCTTCTGAGTTTTTTTTTTTAACTACATTCGTTATAAAATAAAAAGCAATCAATCAGCCTTGAGCCTTCTCAAAGTCTTAAGAAACATTTAAAAGAGAATTTCATGGAAATATGTCCAGGAGTGTTCACGCAAAGCGGTAACAGACATAAATCCTCTTACAGTTTTATTATATGCGTATGAATATTATTTACAAAAAAATTTGTACATCAATCCTTTGAATTAATTTTCTTTAAACATTTGTATACAAGACTAAATCAAATTTATTTTAAAAACGAAAAGTTCTTGACTGGATTATTGACTTAAAGCGAGATTATGTCTTTAAAGCGAGTCAAATGTTGGTATTTAAAAATTGTGTATGTAAGCTCTACCCTAAAAAATTTCGCCCTACCCCAATGTTATCTTTTGTTAAAGCTTTCATTACAAAGGTAGGTACAGTCGAGTCAATTATAGCTATCATATTATTAAATGGTGCATTTCTTTCAGGGCAAAAAACAACATCCTCTCAGTCATCGGCCCTATTTTTGATATATTTTTATCGCCTCAAATGTTGCACTAAGATATGATTTGTATCCAAATGAATGAATCCACAACCATCGGAATAATAATACTTGTACTCACAGACCCTGCGTGTTATTGGGTATGGGTACTTAGATGTAAAATATCCACAGTGTTAAAAAGCTTCAAACTCTTGCTAAATTAGAAGAATTCTTCGACCGGCTCTTTCTACTGCTGTTTGTTTAATTCTTGTATATTTTCCCAAAATTAAACTCACCAACAAAGAATCGTTATGAGGAACTAGGCCTAGAGTCATATACGGACCAGTTTAGAAACATATTTTTTTTTATTTCATGTGCTGCTCTGACAATTCTGACGATTCCAGTAAACAGATTTTTGCGACGATAAAATTTGAAAAACTTGAAGACGTTTGCTCTGAACCCATTTTTTCAAACACCCCAATTATTCTAACTGCTTCCCATCAAACCAAAACCATGTTCACCTGCCTCAAAGCGAACAATATCTTTAATTCTTGTTATCATCATGAAGAGAGTTTTTTTGCAAGAAAAAACGACCGAATGAATTTCTTAAAGTACAACATTTAAGCAAGTGAAAAAAACAGTTTGGACCGCTTTTACAGGAAGGCCAGATTTTGAAGTGTATTACTCGTTTTAGACAGGCCTGAGAGGCGTATGTATGTAGATGTAGTTAATAAATTGCAGGTCTGAAGGAAGTAGTGGAATTCGAACTCAAATCTCTTTTTGTACCTACATTTGGGTTTTAGGAAGCTTTTCTAAATTTTTTATCTACAGTAATTATAAAAAAAAAAGCAGCAAGATTTATGATTTTTAGGGGCATTTTATTCCCGGAAACAAGCCGTGAAATGAGAATTTCCTCCGAAATTACCAAAGAAACTAATATCCTTTTGTAAGAGAAAACAAATCAATATCTCAAAAGACGCTCCATTGGAAAATTCGGGCATTTGTGTGATCCAGCAATTTGTACGCCTGTTTCTCCATAATTTTAGAAGCGCACAAATAATACCTACCTGCATCTGCCGTTCAATTGTAACAGCTGACGGCTCGAATTTATTTCACTTAAATGATACACAGGCTTGCAAAAAAAAAAAATACAATTAAATGTCCTAACTAATGCCTTTCAATGTATCATGCCCCAAAATAAGATCAAGAAAATGACCATCACTGAGTTATCCTTCCAATATCTTATCACCCGCCAGCAACTATACATATTTAAGGAAGAACCACTCTAAACAGTCGCCCTCTTTTGGGCTTTGAAATCTGAAAATCCAATTCAGACTCATTGGTCACTGAACAATCAATCCCCGAAAAAACTGAAGCCCAATTACCCAGCAATCAGTACAGTGTAACGAGCTTCCATCAATCGTTTACCATCCATCATCTTGGCCCACCTTCGGTAGCAAGATATGAAATCATTTCAATTTACCTTCGGCCAGAGAAATTTCTCCGAATTGGTTCTCTCGTTCATGGCCGAACTATTGAAAGGACCTTTCTCGGTTTCCGTCTCCTGCTTGGTACTTGCTTTCTCTTCAGTAATTTCAATTCAATTGTGATTTATTGATGAAAAGGCACATATAGTCCCCCTTCAAAAAGCGGTAGACAAAATTCAACGGCTTCGCCAACGAAGAATGATGAAAGTCTTTAGGCCGGTGTTGGCACGTTCTACGTGCGCTCCCCCACACAATATTTGTCTCTACGTGTCTGCAATGAGAGAAAAACGAAGAGAGATCCCAAAACTGAATGAAAAAAATTATCTACCTATACTGGGTACCTCATATTGACACAGGGATATCCCACAGAATCCCTCCGTGCCATTCTAAATCAGTCACCCGATTGCAAAACTGGATGAAAAAAAGAAAAACATGGAAACCCGAGTGGTACCGCACCGGTCGGTATGCCACTTGATTTATGTTTGAATTTTAATGAAAGGATATCTCAACTGGATTCCGAAACGAATACGAAAAACGAGCATTTCATATTCCATCTTCAAGGGAAGGTCTGCTCTGCTGATGGGAGAGGAGCTGCTACTCCTTTTCCATTGAGTGTTTGTCCATGACGAAGGTAGATCAAGGAGAAAATATGAGAAATCCCAACTCGAAACTATGATTGCGTATTGAAATTATATTCGAATGATGGATGGCAAGCAACTATGGTTGGAGGGATGGAATTCCGTTCCCAGTATATTTGTTATTCAGTAAAGTATATGTTTTGTGGCTCAGATAATAGCCTGGGCACGATTGTTATTTGAAATTTTCATTCGAAATTTGATTTTATGTGGAACAGTGGAAGCTGATATTCATTGTGCTTCCGGGGAAATTAGAATCATCCATGGGTCATTGAAAATGTCTATAACCAAGCATAATGAACGCCAGTTGATCCAAATAGATACCCTGTATAGACAGATGAATTCGTTTAATTGAGTGCAATTTCACGTGTGCATGCCAGGTACTTGAACTCTGCCATTGTGCTGAGATATATGTTCACACCTACATAAAGCCTTTTTTTTTGAGACAGTATATCAACTATTGGGATATTTATTTATCCGTCCAACCAGGTGGGTGCTTCTTTTCAAAAAACCCTCTGTTAGGGCTACACAGCACTCACTGTGGAAATAAGTTTTCAATATTTCCCAAATTTGTTTTAAGGGTAAAGCGACTCATTTCATTCAGCGGAGCTATCATACTGACTTTCTGTCAAGATTGCGAGTGGGAAAGTTGTCAGTGTCAAAATAAGCAATGATCTCAAAAGGCCCACCCCGTAGTTTATTTGAATTTAGCTAAACTTCTCAACTATGTACTTGAAAACAGAATGAATTGGAATGGGTATATAAAGTTGTTTGTTTAAGGACTTCCTCGTAAGATTTGGAGCAAGCCCCCCTGGAAACAAACTCGTGGCTACACGGCACTGCACCCAACACCGTCGATGTCTCGTTTCCGCACTAATTACTAATGTAAAAGGAAGTCCACTTCTATTTAATTTGAAAAACGATAGCAGTTTTCTTTTTGGGCAATCGCAGCTGTCTTGACGTATTCTATTAACTTTTTAATTGGTTTTATAAAAAGAGCAGGTATCCTGTAAATATGCAACGCTTTCTATTTTCTTGAAAACTTAAATGAACAAATCCGTTTTATTAAAATTTTGTCATTTGTAGCAAAATGTATTTATGAAACAAAATACATTCTTGCCTTCTATGAAAACTCACCTTTTTTTGGCCAATATTGCATAAAAGACGATTTTGAAATATCACCGTAATCGGTACTGCACCAGTTGCGCACACCAAGTCAACTGAGAGTGCGAGCAGCACCTAATGCGTAGTATGCAGATGGTGTGAATCGAAATTTTCCGGTGGTCTCCAAATGGACAGCGAAACGTCGCGAAAAGGCAGAGTAAAATAATTTGCGGAGAGTTCCATTAGCTGCTGCCCAAATAGCAGTGTTGCCATCACCGGCTATTTATCACCGATATAGATACACGAGCATTTCGCTGGCTCCTTAAAATTGCCATTTGGGTATTATCTTAATTTAGACTATTTACTTTAAAGTAGGCGCAGTGGCTTAGTGGTTAGTGTGTTGGACTACTAAGCGAGGGGTCCAAGGTTCGAATCCCGCAAAAACCCAAATTCCAACTTAGGGGTTTTTCCACTGCGAACGTCTGACAAACATTCGAGAGTATAACTGTCTTGAAAGAGCTTCTCCCACTTAGCCGTTTGGAATCGGCATAAAATTGTAGATCCCTTCCATTCGTTCCAAAAATAAAACTCACACAAAACGAATGGTTGTGAGAAGCTAGGCCTTGGGTCCCTCGGACCTGTTGCGCCAACTAATTATTATTATTATTACTTTAAAGTTTGGTGATTTTTATGCTCGTTAGGTATTTACAAAAAAAAAACGCATACTTCAATTGCGAACGTACGCTTTTCGTATAAGGCCCCAGTTACATGTAGCCATACGTAAGACGAAACCGTAAACATTTTCTTTTGCTTTTTTTGACCACTTTAACTTGATGTTTGATCTCAATCTTGGTCATCAGTTAATTCGACAAAAAATAAAATAAATCATTTCACTGAAATATTTAATTTCTTTACTGTTCCATCTGTCAAGAATTTTTTTCTAATGGAATCAGTTTCGGTTTTGGGCTGCACGACTGAATGGCAGACCACCAGGCTCCATTTTCCGTCGTTTGCCAAATGAAATCACCTTTCCGTGACTTTTCTCCACACCTGCATGTCTACATTTGACATTTTAAATTCATTTTTATTGAGCTATTTCATTAAACTTACATACAGAAAAAAACGATTAAATCTAATTTAAAACTAACATTTTTCTTATTCTAGCTTACTGGCTCTAAGCGAGCGCTCTAAACTTATCAATATCCTTAAAATTATTGCCTTTCGGCCTCAAATCTATCTATATCTATGATTTGTTTTGTTTTTTAATTTTCAAGAAACTTTAGAAAACTTGAATTCTTTATTATTGTCTACCTGCATGTCTACCTTAAGAAACTTTCCGCCGAGTACAATACTCGTTTTAAACCGAATTTAAACGACTTTCTGATGATCATTATGCATTAGGCTCTACATCATCTCGACATTCCATCACAGCGTGGCACTATAAGGGCTCTTCATTACAGACAAATGTTAAAACCCGGCCGGTGAAATTGCTCGTTCAACATGAAGCGCTGAATATAACAGTCCAAAGTCTTACGTCAAAGGCACGGACATACGCACCCAGTCAGTGGTATCTATCCATCCATACAAGCTGCAGTTCATTTGGTCCGATAAAAATCTTACTCTTTCATTCAGTAAAAATTAAGTTCACCATATACCATCTTCACCATCGTAAAGTTCCCAATTATTAATGGCCACTCAAGGCTGCCTAACAGCTTTTGTACGTTTGTACTTCACCGGTCGTCTACATTCTACTCGCCGTAATGTGCTTCAAGAAACCGAAATAACAATAAAAAAAAAATAGCATTTATTTTAACAAAGGCCTCGCTTCATTCCAGTTTAATCTACTACACCAATTTCTATGCAGATTTATTAGATCCACACAAAAAAAAATTAATGCCACTGATTCAATGCTCAACCATGAGGCATTCATTAATCATCACCAAGAGCTGTAAGAAAAATTTATTGTACCATCTGAATCCAAATTATTAATAATTGACAGTAAATACACAAGCAGTTAAAAATCCATCTTGGGTTGAATAACTCCAACGGTTTATTCAAAATAAAAGCATAAAAAAATATAACGATATTGACCTATAGCTTACTGTTGAAATTAATTAATTTAAATATTTTTTTTGTGGACCAGCTGCCGAAATGTAAATTAGGTTGGTTGACGGTTTACGCGCTGAATGTGAGTAGGGAGCTTGCGTGTTCTTACAGACTCTTGTTTGCTCTTAATTAAATAACAAACGTTGACAGCTAAGATGTATTTCATAATCTCAAATTATGAATGTCAGCGTGCCGGCAGTTTTAGTCAGATGATATCATTTACCTTGTGGGAAGTAAATTAGTCTGGGCTGTTATTTTTGATTGTCTTTCTATTGATTGCGGTGATTTTTGACAGAAGAGACTTTGTTCTGATTCGATTAACCTATTTATATTATTTTATTTAAATTTTCAAAGGAGGGAAAAGCGATGTGTATCATAAACCAGCGGTCACACCTGGTTTCGCCATATATTTCTCGAGATAATGAAAAAGTGTATTAATAATAAAATAATTATTGTTTTTTACATTTAAAATTACAGGACTTTGAAATTTTTTTAAAAGTATGGAAAACTGCCCCTAAAACCGAATTTTAGAAATGCAATAAAATGGGTTTTGCGCTTATTAATTTCCAGATGTTCTATATCTTATATTATAAATTTCATTTAAACGCGACAAATATAAATGGGAACCAGACCCCCAAAAAAGGGGCTTTGATCAAAATCTCATGAAACACGTGTCGAAATATGTTCTATTTTCCTCGTTAATATTTAAAAGTTATGGCCCATGCGAAAGTGCATACTTTCATACTTTCAACATGCAAACTGATATTTTCGGGGATCGAACCTGCGACTGAGTCCAACACACTAACCACTAAGAAACTGCACTTACGGCTTAAATAATTTCTACATCTTCGTATTATGAACTGTCAATTCAATACGACTAACAAAAAACAGTAAAACCCATTTAAAATGGTGGGGATTATTTTGCTTTTATTGTCAAACATTTTGGAAAATGGTTATCAGTATTTGTGCTGTGGCGTACCATTGCCAAAGTGCAAGCAAATTCACCAACAAATGATTTATTTATCCTTAGGCGAATTGCTCACTTAAAACGGGCTTTTTGAGTGAAATTAAAATCAGTCATTTAGTTATTTTAGTGTCCTATAATTACATAAGGCTGTGGTATTTTATTTAGAAAGTTGTAGCTCTTAAAAATTTTTTATATATTACCCCCTTAAATGGGGGTAGAGGAGTCAATGACTGCGGTGCACTCATTTTATCATTCTTAAATCTCCATCAACGTGTTTCAAAATTCGTCAGTTACATAAAAGGCCCCTTTAAAAGGTCTCTCCTTTTTCTTTGGATATATAGAGACTACAAGTCAAGCGGTGAAAAACCTACACTGAAGAAATAAATAAATTTAAATATAACGTGTCGATCAGGCATTTGTACTGGTTCTTCAAAATTAAAAGATTTTGTGTTACTGACAACGCTCAAAAATGTGGCAAAAACTTGTGTTTGTAATTTTACTTGTTCCTAGAAGTAGGTAGAGTTCGATAGGTACATTCTACTAACGCATCCATAGTGAACGCGATCTTTGACCAACTGCTTCCAGCTATACGCACTCCAAATTAGTTAAGGTCACCTTAGATTTGTTTGCGCAACTAAAGGCTATCCGCGACACTTATAATCATTTTAAGTGTCCAGACTAAAGCCAACAAGTGAGGTGGTTTGAAATGGGCGATTTGGTTTATTACCGAAATTATTCATCAGGCCCCTTATGGCTAGAGGGTAAGATGATCGAAATCACGGGTCCAGTATCATATGTGGTGAAATCTGTTGACCATAAAGTAGGACGTCGACATGTGGATCAGATCAAACGCCACGTTGTAAATGACAAGCCGCCTTTAATGCTATACCAATGCATCCATCCCCATCCATCCCCACCCGCTCTGGAAGATTGTTAAAACCACCCCAGCGCTATGGAACAAACTAAGAAGGGAGGAATGTGGTAACTGCGACACCCTGGTGGAGGTTTCTACCTTGGAGGCTGTCATCTGCTGACAGCTGTCATTTGAGGATTTCACGTTACTGGGCGTAATTGCGCTCGTGAACCCCTAACAAAAGCGCAAAAGCGATCGGACGCTCCAAACCCGAGCTACCAATTCTATGGGACAAAATCGTCCCAACCCCATAAGGTGAGGCATCACACGACAAAATCAGTGGTTTAGCGACGTCATAGTGTATCAGCAGGGTTTCGGAATCGAGCAAAGCAAAAAGTGATTATTAGTAATGTCCTATGTCTTCCCTACTGTGTTGGACCTCCGATCTGGAGTGGAAGTCTTTTTGAACTTTATCTTAAATGATCGATTTGCACTTTTTGAACTAAGTATACAGACGCACAGTTCTTTTAAGCCGCCTTCTATCAAGCTTTTAATCGGAAACGGGTCTGAAAATCGCTCCGAAAACTTAGCGAAGGAAATCTCAACCTTATATAAAGTTTTTTTTATTATTTTTTGACAAGACCCCACTATACATTTGGCATCAGTAACTCCACACCTGATATCTAATAAGATATGGTTATCAGAGCCTTCCAGCAGATACCACGTGTCTATGATCATTAATTAATAAATCCAAGTTACAGCTTTCTTTGTGATAATATATAGTTTGTCATGGCAATTTAATAACTTTTGAGTTCCCCTTCTCGTTGACAGCATAATCGTGCTTCTGTCATCATTCAACATTTACAGGTTACAGCCAATTTTAGTGAGTAGAGGGAAATTCCCATTTCCATCAGAATTTTAATGTTAAAAAAATATAATATATCTTGTGGAATAAGTTGAAAGGTTTCTTTTCCACTGCCCCACCTCTCGCGAACGTCTGACAAACATCCAAAAATATAACTGTCATCAAAGAGCTTCTCAATTGGCCGTTTGGACTCGGCAATAATTGTACATTCGAGGGGAAAATAGTGGCAATAATGGCAAACTACACTAGGAACACGAATTCCGTCGCTTCCTGGCTCCTGGGTAATTTTACTCTATATTTGGAAAAATTTACTTTAAGAAAGGTTAACTATTTGTGCGAAAGGGGTTTCACGTCAACACATAATTTGTATATCAAGTTTGACATGTCGTTCTTGTCATCCAATAAAAGTGGCCAATTCTTATGATTACGTTAGGGCCTACGAGCTTAAGTCTACCATGTCAATATCATCAGCGTATGCCAGTATTTACCTTGGATAATTGTTTCTTTGGTGTCCGATTCAACGTTCCTAAGCATGATAAATTGACGAACTCACATGCCGACAGCGCATAACCTCAGTTATTACCTTTATCGACATCAAATGTTTCGGTTTCTAACTCAGTGGAGCAAAGAGCGTCTTTCTCCACAACCTGACAACTTTGCTATAGGTTTTGTATATAGAGCCTCTATATACTGTATGTAGAGTCGCTATATACAACGGTATAGGGCAAATGCTTTCGCCTTAAAATCGATTAAGAGAGGGTGGCTATCAATCTGAACTTCGTCGATTTTCTTCTGGATCTGAAGTTGTATAAATACTTTGTCGGATAGGAACCCTACGGCTCTAGGCATTAGAAACTGTCTACAGCTTTCCTTATCAGCTTGCACTTTAAGTGGCATATGACATGTTAGTATCATGCTCTTTCGATGCCTCTGTTATTTCGCTAGGGCGACAGTACTGTTATAAGTGGGGTATGAGCAGTACTATGAATTTAACGACTTTATGTCTTGTACCATGATAAACATCCACTACAGACTACGACCGTAGGTGTCATCTTGAGAATATATTCTGTACAATGAAAAGAAAACACACACCGCACTCATTCCCCCCATTTAACGCTTCAATAACAAATTTCAACAAATTGTGATTATCCTCAAGAGGGTCTTGAACAAACTTGTTAGCGCTAGTAGAGTTCTTATTAAAAATTCCTCACCGCACTTTGGCACTCACTTGTGCGGTGTTAATTAATTTTCCACAATATGTCTTTAGTCCTAGCACACCCCCCGGTAACCCCAACCACTCAAAGCCTGTGCGCTTACACTATAATTCCTTGTTAACTGTTGTTACAATGTGTGTACTTAAACAAATCGCTCCCCTTTGAGTGCGTAAATAATTCGCAGAAATCGTGATCCACTTATACCGTTGCCTCACAGCCGCATCCTGGCATTATAAATATATGCGGCTTCTGCAAGCCCCCAACCTTCTACATGTTTGCATACACATGCGTCTCAGGCTCTCGGGGAGAAACAAAAGGAAAAACCCAAAGGAATCGATTTTGATTAGGTTTCTTAATCTTGAGGTACATATCCGTATGTGTGTTCTTACCTACTTCCACCGCACAAGGATGTGCGTAGATTAACCACGTGCGCAAATAATATTTCCATGTCTGTCGAAATAATAAATTTTCCAGCCCGTAGAATTTTCTGCACGAAAATGTTCATCATAGGTAGGTACTCGTATAGGTACACATGTTGGAGTACTTTACAGTGGGTAGAGGACTTAGATGCGGATGTGACTTTATTGAGTTACAACTAACAAGTGGAGGAGATAGGGAAGAAATGACGGTAAACAAATGACTTGCAATTATCTATTCTCTTGGAGGATATTTCTTTCCAACGTGTAGGGACATAGGTACTCAGCTATAGATGAATTTGCGGGAGTGTGTTGAATAGTTAGAGGTGGATGGGAAAGGACTGGAAAAATATCTCGCCGTACGTAAACGAATGTTTAGCTTTCTTTGAGGAAAATAAATTGTTTCTTTGGCAACGCGAAACGCGTGCAGTGCGGTGTCCTTTCATGGTGTTTTGTCCAAAACTGTAATTAATTTGCAGAAAGAGAAAACTGGGCAAATATAGCGAAAAACTCTCCGCTAGTATAAAAGTTATGTTTAGACGGTTTTAAAATAAAGAAAACGCGCATGAATTTCTTAAAAACTTTACAAATTGCTGGTGATTAGTACGAATATGATAATTTACCGATATTGCATTGTTTCAATCCTTAAAGATGTGTAGTTTTTGACTAGTGTCAAATAAAAGTTTATTTCGTATCCACAATAGGTTCGGTCGGGTACTTTTTTGGAACCATAAAATTATTAAAAATTTGCTAAGAAACTGTGGAAACTCGACCACGTACTGACAATATTAAAAAATAAAGTGCACGACTGAGTCGAACGAAAAACGTTCGTCCAAAGTTTGGTTGGTTGTTTTCTTATTTTATTACGTAGGTAGGAAAAAATCTGAGAACCGACACTTGATAAAAGAAACGCATCATGAAAAATACGAATATCTATCTAGTGATAAATAGAATTCACTTTTGGGTGAGTCATCTGATACGGCAGTAGCTACGAGTATATATATCAAATAACAATTTGAGTTGAAGACGGTAGACTGTACTACTTTATAGGCTCTTACATTTTACAAGATTTTTGAGTACGAGGACGAGCCTAGTAGGAGCTTATGTTTTTTGATCTACTGGGAGTGTTGGGGCATGTTATTATTTTTGACTGGAATATATAAGTAACGATGGTTTAAGGTGTCTATATGATTGGAAGTAGGCTTGCATCGATATCTTGCATAGATATATATGTAGGATTTTAGAGATTTGTTTTTGAATTTGTATTAGCAGTTATAAACTGAATATTGCCAATGGAGGTGTGCGTGGGCGGTGCAAATGAAGTGGGAGCTTCTGATTGTGTAAGGAAACAAGTGGTTAGAATTATTTTAAGGTGCACATTCAATATGGTTGAAAAAAAGAACAAGTGGAAAATATTTGCTAAAGAGAAGTTCTTATTGCATTTTAATTGGCAGTAGGGTGTTTTACAATAACTAAGAAGCCGGTTTATAACAATTTTTTTAACAAAAACTAAGTATGGAGTCTTACTTAGAATACTCATTTAATCTTTAATATTTATTTTGGTCAAAATCGTTTGAGCGGTTCTTGTTAAATTTGGCAGACGAAACAGTACCAAATATTGCAATGTTTAGTTTTAAAAATACTATTGCTTAATTATGTAGCTGAAAACTGATTATAAGTTATTGTTCGTTTTTAAAATTTTATCAAAATCGAAGATGGGGTTTTCAAGACATGAGCAGTTTTTAAGATTAGCGTTTTCGGTACTTCGAATTGAAAATTAATTACACAATAATTTTGAAAACATCAATTCGACTCTAAGTTTGCTTGTTTGGTCAAAATCATTATTGAGGTTTTCAGTTAAACTAAACAAAACTAAATTTAAAACAAAAAAAAAAATATTTTCAAAAATCCATTGTACGATAATATTGAGAAAAAATGAGTTATAAGTGACCACATTACCTTAGAAATTAATTTTTGGTACAATCGTATGGACCGTTTTCGAGGTATGTCGAAATTTCAAAAGTACCGTTAGTTGAATTTTTAGCCAAAAACAGGGTATGCAGTCATGGTAGCTTAAATATCAATTTTGGTTGAAATCGTTAGAGCAGTTTTCGATTAATTAATTTTGAGGTTGACCTTTATTTAACGATAAAGTCACAATGACATTTCTTAAACTTCTCTCATTGCGAGAGAACTCGCTCGCCGAAATAAAAAAATAATCAAAAAGAAGAGGAACCACAAATTTGAAAATTGTAAAGTTTTCCTTGGCGGGAATATTCAAACATTTATGTAGAACGAAGTACAAATTTATATTTAAGAAAAGATAATAATTGAATTTTTTGCAGCAATTTAAAAGTTCGCTTCTCTTCCTTCTTACATCTATATTAATTCTATACGAGTACAACATATAAATGAAACCAAGCAAAAAGTGTGTTACAAAATAGAATTTGAATGATTTGACAACCGTCTGTCAGCTATAACCAACTAGACCACAGACATTTCTTGGGTCAATATTTTTTTATGGAGAAATATTTTACTCTCTCTTTTTGGCTCTCTTCTGTCCAACTTTTGCGTAAGAGAGAAAAGTTTGACTAAATTAAGAACAAGTAAATTATTATCAGTATTTCCGAGTCCAAAACTCCAGGCTCTGTTCGCCCACTTCTTTTCAATTCGAGAGAAGGACAACAGTTAGTTGTTTTTTTGGTGGATTAGTAACTGCCTCGAATTTAATCATTTGCAATACGATTTTTATTTTAAATATCTACGAAACCTTACCGTCCATACTACCTAAACTGTAAATTAACGACGTACTTGGTACAAGAAAAAAAATCCTTTGACCTGTTTATATGATAAAAAGCTTCTTCATAATAAGTAAAGTACACGACAGGGTATCATGAAGGTTTCCTATTTATTGGAACTTCTATTGTGCTTAAAACATCACCCTACCATTTGCTATTACTTCAGCAGGATACGGAGTCATGTATCGCATTTAGTTTGAAATCCCGAGATATATATGATTGAATTTTCACGTTATAAAGTGACCTCGTTGTAAAAATAGCTCTTGTTCTTGGCCAAAAAAAGGTGAATAATCTAGACTTCTTGATGAATTTCTAAAAAAAAAAAAAGACTTACGACTGATGCAAGTCTGTTTTTAAGAAGGTTAAATACTTCTACGAAAGCAAAAATGGAACTAGCTGGTTCTTAAGAACAGACTTTTCTCGAAGACCATATAAACAATTTTTGTTTAAGCTTTTCTTTGTCAAAAACAAATACATTTAGTACAAACTAGGGGTTTATGCTTTAAAATAAAATAGGCTACCTTATTTTTCAGCTGAATCAGGCCATACTTAATTTCCTCAGAACGGTTGACTTTCATAACAACCGAGATTAGAAATGCACTTTAAAAAAAAAAAATCCCGTACACAGTTTTTGACTAACGGCGGTAGATGTTTCATAATGGCATGCGCCGAAGGAGGAGAAAGTCATCCCTATTGAGTTGATAATGATCAGACCACTCATTACGTATGATAGGTCTTCTAATGCATACAACTACCTTCCTCGTCTACACTGAGTGGCCTTTCTGCCGAACTGCAGAAGCACATGGGAAACCTGTTGTGAGAGATCCGTAATTTACTTTAAGCCCCTCAACTGGTATTGTTTCTAGAAATTCCAAAGTATTTTATCCTTGCTCTGTGAATACTCGCTACCCCATCTTTCGCTCGTCCTTGTTGAAAACTCAACCGTGAAACAGAGAAAGCACTCCAATAATCTGGTCCATCACTGTTGCATATATTTATACTTTTTCCATAATCAAATTTGCATCTGATGTGCACTCAACGCTTCCGTCTGCACTCAATCAGCCGGCGGATTCCTGTGGCCACCCATACCTCAAGCACTTTAATCCTCGATTTTAATTAATCAATTAATTAAGAAGCGCCAACCATGCCACAACGCCAACATCCTCACATTCCTTCTGCAATAAAATACGGAAAATGAAAAAAAAAAAAAAAAACTGCAGGACTACCTATACCTACAATAATATTCTGTCCACTCTTGGTGAATTATTTTTCACTCGATCTGCGATGAGCTCTTCGCAAAATATTCCACCGACAGTTGGTCGTCGTTCCGTCCGAAACAAAGGACTTGAAATGTTGCAACTCACATGTACGTCCGTCAACATTATTCGATTCGGTTTTCGTCCTGCACCTGAGCCGTGAATCAGTAGGAGATGGAGTAGAGTACGGTCCATCCAAACAGCGTACACACATATAACTCCATTTGAATGGCGTTTTCATGTCAAATTTTAATTAAATAATTTTTGAGCCCCATCGAACTCGCCCGTATTGATTGGCTAAAGGATGCAAGGGCCCATCGCCAGACGAAAAAAAATAAAAAATTAAAACCAAATAAACAAAGTGCGGAATTAATCTGATTATGCCTGGGTTAATCAGTTGGGCGCAATCTAATTAATAAGAATGTGTTTGCCGGATAATGCACAGGACAATGAATGATAATGGAGTCGCGCTCGCCGGCGATCTCTTTGCTCGTCCTGCTGCACACATAAATTTGTTTATTATTTAAATATTTACGGACCAGTCAATCACAGGATTACAACCGCATAATTTTGCTTCACGCATGTTCTGTTCCGTAGTATAATTACGCAGGACTATCGGATATGTGTGACACGAAGCAGTTAAAGATAAATTAAAGTAAATTTCGTCCTGGCGAAGAAAGTGCAGGCGAACCGAACGAAAAAAATCGAATCAATTAAATTTGATTAAAAAAGTTTTACCCAGGAGTCGGTCCGTTCCTTCCGTTTGCGACTTTCTTAGTCATATGCAGACATGGAAATGAACAAGAAAAGAAGACAGATGAATAAATTAGGAGATCTTCCAAGACGGTGTATGAGAAAGACAAACAAAGACGGAATAGGGAATTGGTCATTTGCCTAATATGGTTGGTTATGTGGCGTGGGGGGAAGGAGGCAAAATTTCCACACCCCCCGAGTTGCAAAGTGAAAGGAAACTTTGCAATAGTCATTAGAAACTTTATGTTCGTAATATATTTTCCTTCTTCCTAAGGCAAAGGGAATTCCTAGGAAAGTTATGGCTCATGATCGTCTAACGTCAAGGATGTACCATCGAAAGAATGCATATACAAATGAACACCGAAATTCGGAATTTAGACAAAGAGCCGGTGGAGTATGTTCCTTGTCCGAAAAAAAGGATTCAACAGAACATTATTTTTTTCATCATTGAGATATTTGGTAGGGCTGAGGATATTTTGTCTGCTCTCATTCAAATCGACCGTAATGAGACGTCTATATGTATACCAAAATGACGCGACGGAAAGGCGAGAGTTGCTTAAGAGAAACGGCGGTGGATAGAAGGAGGTCATTGGGGAACCCATCACCCTGAGGGTCAGTGAAATACCACCCCATACGATATGGTTAGTCTTGAGTTCATTTCGAGGGCTGACAGGTGGGCTGACGCGATGGGACTCAAAAGTTTAAATGCAATTTTTTATAAAGGATTTCGAAAGACGGCACGTTAACATGTGAATAATTACCAACACAATTTGATAGACGACACGGCGCAGATAGCTTATGTGGAATGTATTGATTCAATTTTCGTGTCTAAAACGAAAAGCCGGCTTATTTGAAAATTATAAACGTGTATACGTCAAATAGTTGAAAAGAAAAAAAAAAACTGTTTCATAACCAATTGTTTTACAAAAATGATAGATTTTAAAAAAATTAGATTTAAATTCTTTAATGGCATTTTCTTTTACAAATTTAGTCAATACTTCCACCTTTCCGTGTTCGTAAGGAATTTCTGTGGTACAGGACCCCAAATCACAAAAAAAATCTCGCATACTTTATCTGACAAAAACTCCGATGCGATGAGATGCGAAAAATTTAAATTTGCTGTTCTCGAAAACCACATACGATACTTTCTCTTCGAATATTACTCGTCTGTGCATCTCGTATACGGAATTACGAGTTTCATAGTTAATAAAACGGTTTGTTTCTTGATTTGTGTGTGAGAACAAAAGAGTCGAATTAAAATAAATCAAACAATTTAAATGACATCACTTATTAAATGATATCCCTCGCATTGACATTATTAAGCATAGCTCGATTTTCTACCACATTCGAGAGGTGAATATAATTTTCGTACAGCTGAAAAAAAAAACCCGTACAGCTTTTAGAATAATAATCCTATACGGAAGTTGAGAATTGGGGGTCCAGGCAAAGCTGCTGATTTCGTATACAATTATCAATTGCGACTTACCAAATGTTTAAAGCCAAGAATGGTTATTTGGAAAGGCGACTGGCTATAAATTATTAATTATGGTGATATATTATTATTATATATTATGCCCAGGAAATTTTTAGGTGTCCCAATAAATTCAAGCTCCATCCAGGATATAGATCACGTTGCTCTTTATGATATTCCACGAATAGATTTCATTTATTCAAGTCCGTCCATAAAAATATCGTTTAAGTTCTAATGAGTTGGCTTACGAGTAACTGAGAAAGCAATTTGGGGTGTTTTAAAAAAATATGAGTTGAAGTTACTTCCTTATTTTTCATACATTGTAAGATCGATAGTTCCACTGTCGTGATGGGCGATAAACTTAGCCGGTATTTATCAAGCATTTAACATTTATTTATTTCAAAGAATAAGTTTACAGTAAGATTACATCTTATAGTTAGTGAAGGCTTTTAGAAGATTTAGAATTCAAGAGCAAATTTATCATTAGACAGATGAGGACAGACTAAATGTGGTTTAATTGGAAACTTACATAAGAGAATTAATAACAAAAACAAAAACAATATATAAAATTTGACAAACCTCTTAGATTTATATCTATGTATCACTGGCCATGTGTGTGAAAAGGTAAGTTTTAAATGTGCGCTATAAAATCGATTATTAGTTTTAAACTTAAGTTTTTTTGACGCAGTACGAGTATTAGGATTATAAAGGGTGATTTTTTAGCTGGTTTGGTTTTGGCAACACTGGTTTTGACAGCTGACGTGTGTTTAGTACCTTGTGTCACTGTCAAACAGCTTCAGTTTGGTTTGCAATTTAACCATGGATCGTCTTACAAATGAACAACGCTTGCAAATTATTGAATTTTACTATCAAAATTCGTGCTCGGTTCGAAATGTTCATCGCGCGCTGCTTCCATTTTATGATCGGAATTCTCGACCTTCTGAGCAGTCTATTCGGAAGATTGTGACCAAATTTCGCACCAAATTTACTTTGTTGGACATTAAACCACCAACACGTTTACGTACTGTGCGTAGTGAAGAAAATATTGCGGCCGTATCAGCTAGTGTGACAGAAGACCGCGAAATGTCGATTCGGCGCCGTTCCCAGCAGTTAGGCCTTTGTTACAGCACTAAGTGGAAAATTTTGCAGAAGGATTTGGGCGTAAAGCCTTTTAAGATACAGCTGGTGCAAGGACTAAAGCCAGCCGACCTACCACAACGCCGAATTTTTGGTGAATGGGCTCTTGGAAAGCTGGCCGAGGATCCGCTTTTTTATCGAAAAATTGTGTTCAGCGATGAGGCTCATTTTTGGTTGAATGGGTACGTAAATAAGCAAAATTGCCGCATTTGGAGTGAAGATCAGCCAGAAGCATTGCAACAGCTACCAATGCATCCCGAAAAAGCCACTGTTTGGTGCGGTTTATGGGCCGGCGGCATTATTGGGCCATATTTCTTCAAAGATGATGCGAATCGCAGCGTTACTGTCAATGGTGAACGCTACCGAGCGATGATAACAAACTTTTTTTTGCCCGAAATGGAAGTTCTTGACTTGCATGATATGTGGTTTCAACAAGACGGTGCCACATGCCACACAGCACGCGAAACAATGGCGCAATTGCGAGGCGAGTTTGGTGAACAGTTAATTTCACGTTTCGGGCCGGTCAATTGGCCGCCTAGATCGTGCGATTTGACACCATTAGATTATTTTTTGTGGGGGTATGCCAAGGCTAATGTGTATAGGGACAAGCCCGCTTCGATTGACGCACTGGAAGCCAACATCCATGCATTCATTCGTGAGATACCGGCCGATATGTGTGAAAGAGTATGCCAAAATTGGACTCAGCGGATGGGCTACCTGAGACGCAGCCGCGGTCAACATTTGCATGAAATTATCTTTAAACATTAAATTGCAAGGTTCAAACTATCGATTCAAATAAATATTTCATTCATTTTTTCGAATTTTTTGTGTTTTTTTTTTAAAAAAGTTCTAAACCTCTTAAAAAATCACCCTTTACCTATCTAGCTTGATCGAACAAATTTAATCCGAATAAAACGTACTTATCAACTCTTTTTCGAGAATGTTAACTGTCAAAATCAGTGGTGGTAATAATAAACATAAACTAATTAATTTTCAATTCGTTTGTTTCAAATATATGTAAATAGTATCGAAATTAAATTAACATATTTTCAGGGGTAGAGTAAACAAATTTCCCCCAAAACATTTCGCATTTTTCAAAAATAGGTAGGTATCGGCAATGATTTTCGAAAAAGGGGAAAAAAGTAAGAATAGAAGCAAAGAGGATGCAAAGAAGTTTTGGAATCTTCTAGAGAAAGAGCTGAACAGTGCCAATGAACTCAGCTTGACGATGGCAGGAGTGGCGAATGGTTTTTGATTGTTGGCAGGTTGTCTGATAGAAAATCCAGCAGATACTTAAACATTGGCTTAATGTCCCTGTATTGCAGCGCCTTTTAATTTCTACTTGCACCGAACGCGGTAACTCTAAGGAATTGGATTTATTTCTTAAAGTTCTTCTGTTCAGTTTCACTTAATTTTTGTTCTCCTTGAATTTGTTCATCGGCCAGCAATCCAAACGCTGCGACGTGCATTTTACAAGCTTCATAAATTTTGTTTTATATTTTACCGAATCGAACACTTTCTTTACTTAAGTACGGATAAATCCAATTCGCGTCTTTTCAATTGTTCAAATTAACGAAATTAATTGGTTCAAAACAAATGTTTGCAAAATATTCCCAAATATGAGCTTAATTGGCAATTGAATAAATCACAATTGACAACTGCCAATGCATTCGAAAATATTTCCGAAAAATTCCGGGGGAGATAAATTCGAAAAGAGACTCGCGATAGGAGGAATATTTTGCAGTTGACAAAAAAATGTTCGGGGGGAATATTTTTCCCTCGGAATTGCCGATATCCGTGTTAAGTATTCGGTAATGAATTTCGACTAAATTTATTGATAAATTGTTAAGATGGCGAACCGATTTTAATTTATAAGCATTTGTAAGTGATTCACGTAACATCGATCGTGTAGCTCTGAAATATATCTAAATAGAAAACGTATTCGAATTTCTTAAAAATTGAATGCTTAGTCTGCGAATGTGAGCGATGTTCTTGGGACTTCGTCTATCAGTTCTTTGTCCTCGGACTCCAGCTCAGACGAAGAGGAGCGCACCGAATTTTCGGACGAAGCCGCAACGTGCACAAGAAAGAAGAAAACACTTCGAGATTAATATACTGCTGTTGTTCCACCGATGCTGCTTTCCACAAAAAAAAATAACTTAATTGTTTCGGTTGAATTTTACTTTTATCTCCTCCGCCCCAATGCTTGTCAAAAAAAAAATATAAATAAATAGTTATTGGCGCAACAACAATTTTATGCCGATTCCAAACGGCTAATTAAGAAGCTCTTTCAAGACAAAAAATTCCGAGATGCCGGAAACAAGCCCACTTGACCAAATTGAAGAAAAAACGTACTAGACGTACTAGATTTCAGACTATGGTTTTGCTGCACGTTCATAGATGGCTTTAACACTTAGTTACAAATTAAATTTATAAACACCGAAGGCCTCCAGTTGGTAAAGACTTTCTTAAGCTGTATGGATTTTATCAAGAAAGTTTAGAACTATGTTTCGGACAGGTGGCGCTTGAAAATTGCCTTTTCGGTATTTAACTTTTCACACCCCTGAGCCCCCCCTGAGCCCTGACTCTAGAAGTTGGTAGGATGGTCGGTTGGTTATGTTCCAAGTTAAGTTGATCTAAAGAAATACGTTAGTAACGAATAAAGGAACAGACCCATAAAAATTGTCCGTACTGGATGTGTCTAAAATCAAAGACACAATCGATTTGGTTATAATAATTAAAATTCCATCTAAGTAAACAGGAAATGGGACACACATTATTCCCCCAAAAAAAAATTACAAACTTAAAGGCGTCCTACTTATGTGAAAATGTTTTGTCATATATCATCTATATCTCAAAAAATAATTCAGCATCAACAAATATTTCTTTAACTATTTTCAGATGTGGCACATTTTTTCACCCATCAAAAAGTCAAACACTTTTTAATCCAGCAAGGATATAAATAAGAAAACCGGTCATAAAATCACTTGAGTTATGACAAAATACCAATTAAATTTTCTCATATTGAAGATCTCTCAAACCAACGCAACGCGCAGAAGAGGAAAATCCAATAAATTTCCAACACGCGTCCCTGACTAGGTATATAAATATTAATTTCGACTTTCTCCCCATACGATTTTTAATACCTCATCCAACTGTCGTGGGTCAACCAGAACTCTCCTTCGAATTCTACCAATTCGTGGCACGCACAGGAGTTGCCATAAAATATCCTCAAATCCTAATGTCCTGTCAGAATATTTGAAAGGACAATCGATACCCATATAATAAGAGTGTACGCATAAAAAGTTAATTTCCATGAATTCCTCTTTATTTACGACCAAAGGGACGGTTCTTTTTTTATCGATATCAGACGACGAGTTGACCCATTCACATCGAATTGACACTCGGTGTAAAATGGTCGGGTGTTGTGTCTAATTAAGTGAATCTATGCACGCATCCAAATCAAGTGACCATCAACAGCAACACCACGCGACTCAATTAAAAATTCGGTGAAAAATAATTTCCCCGCTTGGTTTAATGATGGGTGGCAGCGAGAGTGATATCGTAACGGGGTGATGGCTGTCAGAAATAAATTTTTCCTGTGGAAAATGACTGACCATTAAAATATTGCTTTTGTAATTGAATTTCTACTTGCAGGAGGTAGCTCTGCCTATATTCCATCCGGTGGTAGGGAAAAGTAATAAATCTTAGAACGCGTTGACAGTGACGTTTTAAATATTTACCGCACGTAGTGTTGACATTTTAGAACTAGTAGTCAAAACAATGAGAAAATTAAAATTTAATTTATGGAGGATTATGCTTATAAAGGTAATTGGTCATTTGAATTCAAATGTTATTATAATTGGTGAGCAATTTCAATTGATTACATCGGTTTAGGGTGCGTGTTTCGTTTTGCTATAATGTAAAGAGCTTGTTGTTATTTTTTTTCTGTAGATTCGTTAGAAGACTTGTTAAAACAGTGGAAATTGACACATGGTTAAGTCAAATGAAAGTGTTTAGTGTAACTTTTACACACTGTAGGCTACCGATGAACCTGTATGTCGCTGAAAAGGTATAGCCTTAGCTCTACATGATGTTCTTAATAGGGAATGTAGACAGAAGAACGTGACGGTAATTTTTCGTTGTTGCACCTTATCATCGTCAAGTAAAGATTAAAGTTAGGTAGATAAAATATGTCTGCCGTAAGTGAGGCGATAAAATCAGTGATGGGCAATTTTGTGTAAGAAAACGCATATTTTTACGTTTTTATGTAAAAATTGGTAAATAAAGGTAAATAGGTAAATAACGTGTAAGTGAATGAAATGTGAAAAAATATATAGTACACAAAAATATGCAAAAATATATTTTGTTCTACAAGAATAGAGGAAACAAATATTTAATTTCGTTGAAGATTTTATTATAATTAATTTGAAACTGTTCTTGAGGTAAAACACTAGACTTCATATTTTTTAAACGTAGTACCATTATTTTCAAGATATATATCTATACAAGTTTTGTACATGGGTATACATATATTTTGATTTTTTTCCGCGTAAAAAAACCGTTGAAAAAATCGATGTAGAAAGCTGTCTAAGATTCACTCTCCGTAACTGCAGAAAATTTCATGAAGAAAGGAACCCAGTTTCACTGAAAAATATTGTATGGTTGTTTCTGTAGATCCTGGGTTAAACCAAGGACTGCCATCAAGCTACCCTCTCAAAAGAAGCTGAAACTAATCAAGACCCCCACATGAATAGAGTAAAGTAGGGTAATATGGACCACCATTCACATTTTTGTTAATAAAACACAAACGGTGTAAGTTTTATTAAAGATGTTTATTTAAAAAAAAAAAAAACAGCCTATTTATATTCAAAAAGTAGGAACTTAAACATTAATTCAGTTCATACAAAATTAATAAATACTAAACTAACTTAAACACAATAAAAAAGAAAAGTGGTGGGTAATATGGACCACCTGGTCCACATATTCCACAAGCTATTCCTCTAACGTATTTGGAAAAATTGGTCTACGACTTAATTTAAAATTTACCAACGCCGTACTCTCAGTACTTGAATTTTTAACCAGTCTTATGAGAGTAGTTTTTGGTACATAATGTAATTTTGATGCTTTTATATAGCCACGCGAACTTGTCCTCACCATTTCAATAGCGATTTTCAGGTCGTCCGGATTCTATTACTTGCGTTTTTCTTGCTTTGGTGTTTTTTTTTCTCGAATTTATGGCCTTGGAAAAAAAGAAGAGATTTCAGACTCCTTTTACGCGGGTAATATGGAGTCCATATTACCCTCCGCTATCGTGGTCGATATTACCCGAAACACGTGATTTTAAAAGAAAGCTAATTTGCAACAAAACGTGATTTGTTTAAATAATTCTACTTATACGAACCTTAAAACAAATATTCAATTCTTATATTTATAAAAGGAATGGATAAAAAAAGATACATTAAACTAATTCAAAAAGGAAGAACACTTACGAAAAAAAATGGCCTTCGATTTTCTTTTATTCAAATACACATTCCGTCTGACTGCTGGAACTACACTAAGGTAATTTTAAGCGCGATCACAAGCGTAAGCAGTACTCCCCTCAATTGCATTTGTGAGAGCTGAGCAAAGCTGGTGGTCCATATTAGCCGAGTGGTCCACATGACCCGACTTTACTCTACAAGAATACAAGAAAATATTTTCGCTTTCATCAGTTTGTCAACACTGAAAGTGATGACTCTAATACCGGTTTCATGGTGAAAACTTGCTTATTTTACTGTGAATTATGATTTATGACTCAAATGTCAATTTTCTGAAGCTTATGACCCTTAACGCACAGCACGAGCTAAAGAATTAATAAAGGGTGATTTTTTAAGAGGTTTAGAACTTCTTTTTAAAAAAAAACACAAAAAATTCGAAAAAATGAATGAAATATTTATTTGAATCGAAAGTTTGAACCTTGCAATTTAATGTTTAAAGATAATTTCATGCAAATGTTGACCGCGGCTGCGTCTCAGGTAGCCCATCCGCTGAGTCCAATTTTGGCATACTCTTTCACACATATCGGCCGGTATCTCACGAATGAATGCATGGATGTTGGCTTCCAGTGCGTCAATCGAAGCGGGCTTGTCCCTATACACATTAGCCTTGGAATACCCTCACAAAAAATAATCTAATGGTGTCAAATCGCACGATCTAGGCGGCCAATTGACCGGCCCGAAACGTGAAATTAACTGTTCACCAAACTCGCCTCGCAATTGCGCCATTGTTTCGCGTGCTGTGTGGCATGTGGCACCGTCTTGTTGAAACCACATATCATGCAAGTCAAGAACTTCCATTTCGGGCAAAAAAAAGTTTGTTATCATCGCTCGGTAGCGTTCACCATTGACAGTAACGCTGCGATTCGCATCATCTTTGAAGAAATATGGCCCAATAATGCCGCCGGCCCATAAACCGCACCAAACAGTGGCTTTTTCGGGATGCATTGGTAGCTGTTGCAATGTTTCTGGCTGATCTTCACTCCAAATGCGGCAATTTTGCTTAATTACGTACCCATTCAACCAAAAATGAGCCTCATCGCTGAACACAATTTTTCGATAAAAAAGAATTTTGATAGTAAAATTCAATAATTTGCAAGCGTTGTTCATTTGTAAGACGATCCATGGTTAAATTGCAAACCAAACTGAAGCTGTTTGACAGTGACACAAGGTACTAAACACACGTCAGCTGTCAAAACCAGTGTTGCCAAAACCAAACCAGCTAAAAAATCACCCTTTATTAGCGAGGAAGTACAAGGACGGGGATTGTCAACGTTTGAAAGTTATATCTGTTCTTATATTCTGCAAATGGTTGGTAAGGAAATTAACTTAGAAGTCTGAGAAGATGGTACCTAAGGGAATAGAAAAAAAAATAAAGGGAAAGGTGTCAACGATCCGTCTGAAGATATAGATACTAGAAGCACCTAAAACAGTTTTCGGTTGGTTGACATTTCGATTGAGAGAATATACTCAGTCCTCATGCCCTTAATTAACTTGTAGTCTGCAACTGAAGGAAGACCGCAAACGAAGTACGAGTAAAGAGGCAAATTGTTTGAGGTTCAGGTGCATCCCCAGAATGCTTGGCAAACAAGCATCTTAAGCCTGCTTCTTTAATACGACATAATACAACCAGAGCTACTTTTATGCGTCGTCCTTAATGAGAACACATAGGTTAGGTTAGGTTAGGTTGAGTGGGTATGTGAGATCGCTACAAACGACCGGGTACATTAGCGGGTCACTAGTGAAACCTTCTCGTGAGCTATTAAAGCGCTATAGATTCATGAGGAAACTACGTGAAAAAATGACAAAAACTATATAAAGCTTCTAAAACCTCTTAATCGAGCTAACGATCATACATCGCAAGTTGTAACATTTTTTTAGAAGATTTTTAATATACACTTACATCTACTGAGTTGTTAGAACCTCATCACAGCGAGAGATTGGGAACCTTAATGGATATCATAGCCTCTTAGAAGGCTTGTAAGACACTTAAACTTAGCTTGTACAACAACTTCAGAGACCTACAGAGCTCACAGATCGCATAGTCTCATAGAAACCCGGTAAATACCAACATACACCTCCTTAGCTGTTACAGGCTTTTCATATAAATTTAATTAATTAGTTGGCGCAACAGGTCCGAGGGACCCAAGGCCTAGCTTCTCACAACCATTTGTTTTGTGTGAGTTTCATTTTTGGAACGAATGGAAAGGGATCCACAATTTTATGCCGATTCCAAACGGCTAATTGAGAAGCTCGCTCAAGACAGTTATACTCTCGGATGTTTGTCAGACGTGCGCGAGAGGCTTTTCATATGCATCTCATAAAAACACTTCCCGGCAGTGAAAAAGAAATGAAAAAGTTACTTTTACATCCCCAGTCTTTTAAAAATGACGGTACACAGTTTTGGAACAATTTTTAAAAAAAAAATCCAAACGTCTGAAGTCTGAACGGAACGATTCCTTTAAAGGTTTTAGCAACAGAAACAGAGGTAGAGGACTACTCTGTTAAACCTATAGACTCACAACTATACCTTTTTCTCAAAGGCTAAAATTCCTTGTCGGCGGCAAGCTTTCCCTCAAAGAAACACCAAGCTTTGGGTCAATTTACAACTGTTATGAGTCCTACTTCTAGGCAAGATATTTCTGACAAGGGTAAAAATCTTAAGAATTGAATATTCTTAACCTAAGAACTAGATTGGAGGACGTTACAATGTTAGGACTGCTGTAAGAACCTCTAAATGCATTCTATAGAGGAAGAGTTGTGCCTTTTCCAACTCCGCAGATTTTCGACAGCTTCAATAGGATATAGCATGCGTGAAACTTGTCAAAATCTACACACAATCGTCGGCCCCAATAACCTGTTAAACACCAATGCAAATAGCAGATTCAGCAGGCACACATTGGACTCACCTTCTGGTGAATCTAAGTCTCATCCCAAACGCGTGCAGATACTTCCCAATTGCGAACATATGACTGCTCCCCCCATCACAGAATCGAATAGTTCTCTCACGCTGATCATTTGAAGGAGAAGACATTCCGAAGACCCATTCATTCGGACTAAATCGGCAATTTATTGATTTTAATTTCAAGTCTGCTCCAGTCGCATGCATTATAATATTTTATCGAAAAATAAATACGACCTTGATTCCGACGATAGGTCGCCGCGGCAAGCTTCACTGTGGTACCCCTGCCTGATTGATGTGTCCATGCCCATGCCCATCACCTACTGCATCGACTGACCCACGGTGTCCGCGCTTGGCTGCGCATGCGCCGACATTCTACACTGTGATTCTGTACAATACCTTACCCATCAAGCTCACCAATCTCAATCGCAAATCAGGCCTCTTCTGCCCAGTGACTTCCGAGAAAATCTACAAGTTAAACGAAAATTAAAAGCGCGTAATTAATTAATTAATTCATTACCACTCGCAGCGTTGTGTGAATGGTCATTTGGATCGTCTTTTGCTGCTGGTGCTTCTTTCAGTCGAACTAATTGTGCTAGCCGTCGGCTTGCCTCCGAAAATGGCCATGGGCTGCAGAGAAGCTTTTGTCTTATAAATGGTTTGTCCGTCGGAGAGTGGTCATCATTCGATCGCTAGCTACTGAATCGAACAGCAGCTTAGTGATTAGCTGAGTTAAAAAATGGTAAGTCGGGAGCAATCTTTTTCGCAAGGCTCTAATCATTTCCCGTTTGCAGAAATTCTTCCTTGTTGGTTTCGCCTTTGTGGCGGTGGCTGCGGCTTCTACTCTATCGCTCTCACCGCAGGAAAGCTTGGCTGTCCTCGAAGAGATTGAGACTCTCCAGCCGGCAGCAGTCTTGGCTGATGATGGATATCGATACAAGGCGATCAAGCGCCTAAGGCACCGTCGTGATGTCAGTGAACTACCCATCGAATACCTGCCGCCGCAGGAGTTGTCGCTGCCGGAACCCAACAACCAGTACCTGGTTCCAATTGAAGCCGCTCAACCCGTTGAGCAGTTGGCCGATGACGGCTACCGCTACAAGACTGTGAAGCGTCTTCGTCATCGCGTTCGTCGTGATGTCAGTGAACTCTCGCAATACCTGCCGCCTGTGCAGCAAGAGGCCGCCGGCTATGCATACCCTGCCCCAGCGCCAGTTGAGATTGCCGCTCCAGTTGAGGTGGCAGCCCCAATTGAAGTTGAAGCTCCTCTGGAAATTGCAGCTCCAGTGCAAGAACTCGCCAGTGATGGATACAGATACAAGACTGTGAAGCGCATTCGCTACAGGAAGCGTCGAGATGTCAATGAGCTTCCAGCCAGCGAATACCTTCCCCCAACTGAGTTTGCCATCGAAGAGCCCGTGAATCAATATCTCGCTCCAGCTGAGATTGCCGAGCCTATTGAACAAATCGCCGAAGATGGATATCGTTACAAGACCGTGAAGCGCCTTCGCCACCGCATTCGTCGTGATGTTAGTGAATTGCCTTCAAACGAGTACCTGGCACCAGCCCAGGCCGACGCTGGTTATGCATATCCAGCCCCAGCGCCAGTTGAAATACCCGCACCAGCTGAGATCGATGTCCCAGCCCCGTTCGAAGCGCTTGCACCAATTGGGATCGCAGCACCAGCTGCAGAGGAGCCAAGTGCGGAACTTGAAAGCGACGGATACCGTTACAAGACAGTCCGTAGCATCCGATACAGGCACCGTCGCGATATTAGTGAACTGCCCAGTGAATATCTTCCGCCTCAGGAGTTTTTGCTGCCGGAACCCAGCAACCAGTACTTGGCGCCAATTGAAACCGCCGAACCCATCGAACAGTTGGCCGACGACGGGTATCGTTACAAGACTGTGAAACGTCTGCGCCACAGGCATCGCCGCGATGTCGACGAGCTCGCATCTGCTGAATATCTGCCTCCTGTTCAAGAACCAGCAGGCTATTCGTACCCAGCTCCCGCTCCAGTAGAGATCCCAGCTCCAGTAGAAATCCCAGCTCCGGCTGAGTTGGCTGATGATGGATACCGCTACAAGACCGTCCGTCGCATCCGATACAGACACCGTCGGGATGTAAGCGAACTCCCGTTGAACGACTACCTGCCTCCAGCTCAGCAAGAATCCGGATACTCCTACCCCGCGCCAGTAAGTGCAGAAATTCCAGCTCCCGCTCCAGTGGAAATCCCGGCCCCAATCGAGTTCGCAGCCCCTGCTCCAATTGAGCAAACCGCTGAATTGGCCGACGATGGATACCACTACAAGACCGTCCGTCGCATCCGCTACAGGAAACGCCGCGATGTAAGCGAACTCCCAGCTGAATACCTTCCACCTCAGGAGCTGTCACTACTGGAGCCCAACAACCAGTATCTGGCTCCAATTGAAGCCGTTGAGCCCATTGAAGAGCTGGCCGATGATGGATACCGTTACAAGACCGTGAAACGCCTCCGCCATCGCATCCGTCGTGATGTCAGTGAACTTCCTCAGTACCTGCCGCCTGTTCAACAGGAAGCTGGCTACTCCTACCCAGCTCCAGTGCCTGTCGATGAAATTGCCGCACCTATAGAAATCGCCGCACCAATTGAGCCAACCGCTGAACTTTCCAGCGACGGATATCGGTACAAGACTGTCAAACGTCTGCGTTACAGGCATCGTCGGGGTGTCAACGAGCTGCTAAACGGCGAATACCTGCCACCAGGTCAAGAGCTTGGACTTCCCGAGCTCGGCAATGAGTACTTGGCGCCAGCCATTGAACAGCCAATCGAGCAAATCGCCGAAGACGGCTACCGCTACAAGACTGTCAAGAAATACAAGATCAAACGTCACTAGATATGCGTCTGAGTGATCAGTTAAGATTAGTGTTATTGTAAGGAGTGTATATTGAATCGAAACAAAGTGATTGAGTTATAGGAAATATTATAGAAGCTCTTTAAAAAAAATAATATGTATTTTCGTAGCTTGAAGGAATTGTTGTAAAGGGGGCTTCAAAACTAGCTCATTTCGATCTAGAAGCGATTTATTGGAGGTTTTACCAGCCATACTGTTCAGTGATCAGTTCCTTTCTGAGAAGCCTGTTTTTCCCTGCAAGAACTTTCAATGTGTGGATGAGTTGGCCGTAGATCAGTTGTCAAAATCGGCTTTATACTTTTGCTTTAGTTTTTAAGGCGTCACCTACACTGTTAAGGGCTCTACAGTTCGTGTCTCCAAAAACATTTGATGCGAGGATGAGTTGGCCGTAGATCAGTTGTCCAAAGATGCACTTCTTGGGTAGGACATCATCATACGGAATGTCTCTTTGGATATAACGAAATTTTAACAAAATCAAATCTACTACATACTCATTTAAAATGCCATTAAAAGTCAATAAAATCCCATCCTTCGACAGGCATCAGCTGCTCATATCAACATCAACAGCATCACGTACCCCCAAGCCAACCGTAGATAAGATCAAATAATCAAATACCTACGTCTGATCCATAAGGATAATCGTATTCTCCACATCGATATGTAAGCTCAAATCCCAGAACATAATACCGCAAAAAGGAAAACATCTTTGATTATCCTTTGAGCTTCCATTTATGTGCCACAAACGCAGAGAAAAATCAAAACAACACAAGCAGCACTCTCTCCCCAAAAGAAGTGAACAATCAGAGGACACAAACTCAAACCACCTATCGCAAGGGAATATTCATAAACCAAAACCACTTTGATCCTCCAAATGCTGGCAAAATCACACACACACGCACACACTCATACTTACGCCATGAACATGAAATTGAATTTGCGCTTCAAGAAAGGGAATCCAAAAAAAAAACACACCAAAACATTTTGTCGGTTGTGCGCCACTATGTGTGCTCCACGAGAAGGATACGAGAAAATCATTATCCCGAACGGCGATTTTGTGTTGCATTGTTGAGCGTCAAACAAGAACCCAGCATAGCAAATATATTTCCCATTTTTTCCGACTCTATTATCCCGGTGGTTTACCCAAAGAGAAAACCCATTGACCTAAGGTCATTCCAGATATCCTTAGGAGCACAATAAAGATGTGTCAAATGGAGGAATAAAGAAAATTGTATTGTCCCAGTTTGGGGTGTTTAGAAAATCGATTCGAATATTACGTATTTCCCGTGGTACACTCGTATGTTAAAAAGGACATCAACAACACTGTACAGTGCTGCTTCTTCGCTCCTGTCCATTTGGGGTAATGTAATAAAGTTGATTTTTATAGACACATTTGGGTCCATTATTCAGAAACGCAAAGAGTGAAGAAAGAAAACCTGAGACGCAGAATGAAGTGGACATTGTCCTTTATTGAATCGACACACACAACAAAAGACGCTCTCTTAAGGAAGAGGATTTACGCTTTTCTGGGGGATACAACTTCTCTGGGGGGCTTCTCAAAAGTAGGAAGTATGGAAAACATACGAGTGGCTTGGACATTATTATGACTGAGGATAGGAATTTGCATTTTGCATCCTCACAGTACCGTATAAGGAAGTCCTGGGTAAAGTTAATTTAAAATGTGGAAAAAAATGCATATAAAAGATGGAAAGAGATTAAACTTTCTGAGAACCTTTATTCTAAATAATAGTCTGTTCTCGCTTATAAATCAGAGCTGGGTAGAATGTGGACACTGGATATGCACGTCTCTGGGTCTGGACGCGTGGAGATTTTTTGTTTGGAGTGAACGGGGTTGTTACCCTTTGCGGTGTGATTAATGCTAAATGGATTTAAGTAAACATCTCCTACGAGGGGAGAGAGAATGGAGCTTGGACTGAATCTTTCGTACATTCTTTTCATACTTTCGAGCTGACCAGTGGAGTCTGCTACATCTAGATCTTTGTTAAATAAAGCCATGTGAAGGTCATAATGGATGTGGATTTTTATGGCGCCATCTACTTTCATCAATCGAGGACTAAGACCACTCTGAGTTGAACCAAAATCCGAGATATACACCAAAATAACTATTTTACAGCACTTCACCGAAAATGATTGCATACCTGCGGGCTGATTTCAAGCTGAATAATTGTTTAATTCAGCCACTCACTCAAACCGTACCCCCATCACGTTTTTCAGTGCGCAGGAGTTTTTGTGCTACAATATATTCAACACTGTACTTACCACTTCCAGCTTTCGTCGTCTCAGTTCTGAAAGGCTATCTACGGCTCATCATCTTGCAAAGGTCCGGATTACAGACCAAATATCAACTGTACCAAAGTCGGTTCTCAAGACAAAAATCTGTTAAACAAGTTGATGAGAATTACCAACCTTTTACACCTTTTCAGTCGGGCTTTAAGCCTGGGCACAGCTTTTCCAATGCATTACAAAAAGTCACGTATTACTCGTTCACGAGTAACCCAATTTAATTCTAAAATGTTGGTCTTTTATTGATGGAAAGATAATCCATGAACAGTGTCGAAATGCTGTTTTTCGAAAATCTTGTTTTCTTTGGTTTTGCTTTTCAGAAGTCTGCTTTCAAATTTAAAGCAATAAAATTCAGCTGATTCTTCTTTTTTCCAACTAGGTAACGAATGTAAACAAACAATTACATATACCTCAAAGAAATAAAAAGAAAAACTGAAATTTAGATAAAATAGAAGTGGAAGTCTAAAAAAAAAAAACTAAGATTAATTTAAAAATAAGAAAAAAATTCAAAATTACGAAGTTTAGTCAAAAAATAAAAAATAAAATTAAAAAATTAAAATAGAATTTTGAACTTAAAAAAGGCCTCCTCTGCTTTACAAAATTCTACAAATAAAAATCTATATATGTACATATATATATCAATCAATTGCTGTGCGTAAGTCGGGTAAAAACTCGAGAGCGGCTCAACCGATTTGAATGATTTTTGTTTTGTTTTGATCGGCTTGAATCAGGGATGGTTTAGGAAATAAGAAAAGCCAGACAATTTTGTAGGCACACATTTCGTTTTTCAGTTAAATTCAACTATCTTCTATAGTTTAAAAATACAATTACAACAATAAATACAAGATTCCTTCGGTGTCAAACTCGATGACTATAACTCGAAAACTGCTGGGCCAATTTTCATGAACCTTGTTTTTTTTGTTCGTATTCTTCTATTTCAGGTTTAGCAAGGCTTAATTGGTAGAATACTTTTGGACCCGATAGGTGGCAATGTTTTCGATCCGATTTCAACCGATTTTATTGAAATTTTGTGGATATGTATGGTTGGTTCAAGATTGAAAGATAGGATACTTTTGGACCCGATAGGTGGCACTTTGCAAAAAATAAGGGGGGCTAGAAAAGGGGTTGTGGCACCTCTCATTAAAAAAAAAGTGGCGTGCTCACGTATGAGCAAACCTTCCGCCTTGTACGTCGTGTACCGTGAAGCACTTTAGTGAAGAAGCGGAAGGTTGGCCGACACGTCAATCATTTTATTGCATTTAGACACGGCCTTTGGCAACAAATTAACTCTTAGTCTAAATTAAAAGAAATAATACATTAAATTTGGCTTTAAGTAAGGAAATAGCTGGATTGGAGTCACCGCCAGTGATGCCAACCCGGATCCAAGTTGTTATGGCTAAGCCCGTAAAATATTATGCATTTTTAGTGGTAAAAAAGATAAAAAAATTGTTATTCAAAAGATTGTTAACAGAATGTTGGTCGATCCATAGGCAGTTCTATTTTTTCTTATCTCTATAATCTAAGGTTTTGGTGGCATTTGTCACAAGCGTTTTTACTTTTTCGAATTTCCCCTTGCTTTATCTGTCAGATTAGAACAATTTTTGTTTATTTAGTTCACTTCACTTCAACGACAACTTGAAGCTCGCCTCAGGTGAAACAACAAATTCAGTTACAATAGCTAGCAGATGTTGATTTTTTTTAAATCTGTTTCATTTCTGTGAAATGCTAGGTGGAATTTAGAGGTCACTAGCAAAAGAGCTTTTCTTTTTAAGCGCCATTTTCTTTAATATAACTTTTGAATAAAGAATTTGAACTGACCGAATTACATAAAGGAGCATGTGCATTGTGCAGGCGGTTTATAGTCGGTTGCGATCCTAATGAGCTCCCCTGAACTCAAAACATTAAAACTAAGCATATTTCGACCTATTGAGTTTGACATTTCGAAAATTGGAACGTTTGTTTTGTATGGATTCAAGAGCTTTTTTAAATTCCAAAACTGTTTGAATGATTTTTGAGAAATTTTAAATTTGAGTTTCAGAACAAATATTCAGAAATGGTGTATTGGAAAAACGGATTGGGTTTGAGTTTACCGATTTTAAAGACAGACGTGGTATAATTTCAACGATTTTAAACACAGACCGTGCTTGAAGTATGTCAAAAAGAAAACCTACCTAGTTTATATCTAGCAAAAATTGAGCTTACTTTCTGAAACATTTTAATTGATTTTCCAAAACAAACCTTGACGTTCGAGGACTGCGTTCGTTTGTCCCACTTGTATCAGAAAACTTAATGTTGTTCCATTGAGGCCCGTTTGCTGATACTACTCATAGCGAATTAGGTTCTATTTAAATACCTTATGGGATACTATTTCTATGTCATAAACTGTCACATTAGATTTTAAGTGCAACTTAAATCGCTATGAGCAGTATCAGCAAACGGGTCAGAGTCTTGTATTATGTATAAAAAAAAACATATATATATATGTATATATAAACAAATCCGCATAACTATTTAACTATACCTACACGGAGGCTTCCGCTTCGCATGTGAAAAGTGGTTATTGAACTACACTTTGTCAATGCGTTATATTACGTCGGGAAGCAGTCACAAGCAGCAAGTTCCCCAATCTATTTGTATAGTCACAGACTTTATTTGATGGTCGGTTGCGGTCGGTTGCGGTCGTTTCCGATTACAATTGGACCTATATGAAATCCAATTAAAACTTCCGAGTCTCCCAGCTTCCCCAGACCGCATCAAACTTGTTCACATAAGTGAACTGAAAATTTTTAATTTGTTCAAGCCGGCAAATTCCACTTGTCCACCTCCTTTCCATGCCGCCTGCAGTTAGGATACAATAGAATAATCCAATTCTGCAAATCAAAACGCTGGAAGTACTATACGATTGGGTAGCGCATTTTTTTGCGCTGATCCTCCAGTTGTCAGCCGTCAGTAACACTCTGTGTTTCCAATTGCAAATTGGTCTATTGCCACCTCCACTCTAACCACAAAGGACTATTTTCAAATATTTGCAAAATACACATACGCGTCTATGGATGTGCTTTCCACGCGTCTGCACTGAAATGCGGATTCAAAATTTACTTTATCGGACCGTATGCAGATTGTAGAGCTGTTTCGCAAAGCTCAGTCCTCACTCACTCCATTGAGTAAGTTGCCCCTAATATTTATGGTCATGGACGATGGCATTGTGCTGTGCTTTGCGAAATCCGCGACCGTTGTTATTTGATTTGGATGATTCCTAAAGGGTTGTTTGAAATATCTACCCAACCAGCAAAATTTAAGGAAATGTTTGTATATTAGTTTTGTGAAAAGGCTCTCAAATGCAGGAGTTCTTTTTGAGGACTCCCAAGACGTACCTACCTACTTGAGACCAAAGTTAATTAAAACACTAAAGACACGAGAATAGTTGAAGTGCACTCCTCGTGCGCACAGCCAAGATGAAGAGAGGAGACTTACAGGACTACAATGGTAATTACTTCATTCAGTCATTTGCATATTACTTAACTTTCTGATCATTTGGCAATGGTATATATAGCAAGGACTGCTGGTCACAGTTCTGTGATTTGAGTAACTCAAAATTAGGCACTTGGAGGACGTCTTTTGTGCGATATTATTGTCCTTGGCAATAATAATTTAAATTAATTGTCAGTTGGATTTTGAGGTTTTTTGCTTTTCGCAGAAGTGGTTGAGGGAGATCTTATAAAGTCGTCCTTTGATGAGTAGGATAATGAGGTAGTTCTGCGATATGATTTCATAGAGCTTCTTCGGGCAGCTTAATCTGCAGTGAATTGCAGTCAGTTTTAGATTACAGGCAGCCGGTGATATTTTTGTCCTTGAGGATGTATTTTTGAAGTTACATCTTATGATTTATTTGCAAAAGGTTCCCGAGGGCCCTTACATACTGTTGGTAGTTATTTTTCTAGAAATGGGACCATATTTCGAAGGGAAGGATGTCGTATTGCGGTTGATATTGAAAGTAAGCCTTAGTGAGGGTTATGCATAACTTGGAACTGCTAAAATCTACCTTTCAAATGTTCCGGCCTTCAAGCTACGGCTAAAAGCCGGATTTTCCACCAACTCAAGGTTGAGTACAGTGCGGCAATGGCTTCTGAGTGACTATGGATACCTTTGTTCACGTGAAGCAATTTTGGACACTGTACGATCCTAGTGGAGTAATTTCCGGGAGTAACAAACACGGCGTTTTCGACCAAAAAGCAATTGATATCCGGAATAGCAAAGGGTCAAAGTAAATAAGTAGCCTATATACAGTCGGGAGTTGTCTTAAAAACAACATAACCACAGGCTACGGCAGCTTTTCCGTGGACCCAAACCTTAAAGTCTCTATACGAATGCCGGTTATGAGCAGTGTCTCCCAATAAGAGCTTCTGATCTATATCTGGAAGTGATATCTACATCGAAAGCTGGGCTGCCCGAAAGGCACCAGAATCGACTATATACTGGGGTTGCTACTTTAAGATTTAAGATCGAAAATTGTTTATTGTGTGTTTTTTAAAATACTCTCCATGATGATCAATATATCTACTTTTCGATCCATTTGAACTAATTTCGAAGAATTTTTTCCACTCTGATTGAGGTACTTCCAAAACATCTGATTTGAAAATTTAAGCACTTCTTCAGGCGGTGAGAAACTTTGACCTAGCATTTGTCAAAGTCCCGAGGCCTACAGCCTTAACGGCTGTCCGGATTTGGTTCAAACTTCACATTGGGAGTTTGTGGGCTTACAGTTCGGGCACCTTTTCCTTTTTTTGCAAGGAAATTCCCATGCAAAATTTGCGTACCAGTTTGATTTGATCGAAAACGGCTGTAACGCCAATTTTAACCAAAACTGATGTTTGAGCTTAAGTAGATGAGGTTACCATGACTGCATACCCAGTTGTTGGCTAAAAAATCATCGAATAACGGAACTTTCGTTATTTAGACATATCTCGAAAACGGTCGATACGATTATTTTTTTTTTTTTTGTTTTAATTTAAAATTCATTTTTATTCAATTCTACTTTTTAAACTTACTTACTCGACCAAAACGATTAAATCTAATTTAGAACTAGCATTTATCCTATTCTAGCTTACTGGCTCTTAGTGAGCGCTCTAAACTTAACAATATCCTTAAAATTATTGCTTTTCCGCCTTAAGTCTATCAATCTATAATTTGTTTTGTTTTTTAATTCCCAAGAAACTTTAGAAAACTTGAATTCTTGAATTCTTTATTATTTTTTTATTCAGTGCAGGACCGGCCCGCTATAAGGTTTTTGTCCCGCAGTGAAAAGTGTCCCGCAAAATGTCCCGCACTGAAAATTTGTCCCGTAAAATGCCCCGCCTTTCAACTTGTTGCCCTATTATTACTTCATTACTAAATAAAAAAAATAACAATTAATAATAAATAGATACATAGAAACTATAGCGCAAGCACTAGTAAACTATAATCATAGCTTACGAAGTGTGAAGTGCGCCTTAATCTGATAATGATAGTTCAGTGGTCTGAGTCCAAAATTGGGTTAGTTTTTTTTTTCAAAAAGGTTGAGGCACCATAAATTTCGAAATTCTCTGCAATTTTGTATTTTCGTTGCCTATTTCTAATGCAAGCTCTGAAAGGATATTCAGTTTCATGAAGAAATCATGGAGAGATCAGCGTACTCAGCTTTCTGTAGAAGTATTGGAAACAGAGCTCTTCGTAAAGCAGCGGTTTGCAGGGAATTTGAGGATTTTTGCGAAACTGACTTTGGAAAAAATCAAATAGCCTCGGAAATAACTTCATCCAATAAGTACTGAAATTTTGAGTTTGACTTTTATATAAAGAACATTAAATCGAAGACTGTTAATATAAATTAGAAGCAATATAATATTAAGTGAGACAGTTCCTCGTTCATTTTAACTTGTTAGTTTCGTGATCTGAATCGTTAGTTTCTACAGTTCCTTTGTAGAATTCATTTTTGTTTATATTTTTATATAAATTTGGCTTAGTAAATACAAAGACTGATTATATATTATCTTAATATATAATCTTCATATAAAGTATTTATTATTATTTATATTAAGTTGTATTCCTTTTTGATTTTTTGCTTTTAAAATCCGAAAACTAAATACGCTGCAAGCATTTGCTTTGAAAAAGTTATATTAAATGTACAGATATGAATTAAATGGCTTTTACTTAAACCAAATATTATCTACTTATTACAACAAATAAAATAAAAAACCTTTTTGTCACTTCAAATGCAAAAATGTCCCGCCAGCCAATTTTTCAAATCTGGCATCCCAACTGTCACGATTCGGTGAACGTCTTTTAAAGCCACGAATCAGCACGACCCTTTTTGGAGAGGTTGCCAAATTATGGGCCTGTCAACGCGAACAATTCTTTTTGATGGCCAAATGCTCATCATGCAATATTGAATGTATGCGAGTGGAACTAATGCCAAAGCATGCCTTAATCTCTCGACTATCGATTTTTACTGGCATAACAACCGATTCTTACGAAATTCGAATGAATTCAGAAAACCAGCCATACCCGGTGGATCAAAAAGTTGCCTCATTACCAAAAGTCGAAGCGAGTTGACTGTTGTTGGTTATCAACTATCCATGTGGCAAATTCAAGACAGTCATTGCACGAAGATGTTCACGATTCAATTCCATTTTCGGATAAATTTTTCAAGTAGCCATAAACAAGACAAATACAACTCGTATGACAAAACGTTCTGACTACGATTACCATTAAAAATGTCAAAGTTTCCGATGACAATGTCAAATTTGACCTCTGTTTTTTGCCATACCTCAAGATTTAAGAAGCAACCTCCGTACTATCATCAAGTCTGTACGTAAGTAGTGAGGAGCTGCGGCATCATTCTTAAAGTAATAACCCAGAGAGACCGTATTTGCGCCAGGAATAAGAACCGTATCGCTTTAACAACCCCAATGCTCACGATAAGCATCCATAAATGAATTCACAGTGATAACCACGTATACCCTTCGGTAATTTGCCAGAAGCGAGTGCTTGTACACAAAATTTCAATTAAACTTTGATGGGATTTTGTTCTTACGATTTTACCAAATCTCACTTTACATTGCGTGTACCACAGCTGTTACAAGTCAAGCGTGTGTAAACTCCACCCACGCAGACCAATCACCCCTCAAGCCAGACCACACCGGCGACAACTTAACAAATATTATGAAGGCTCAACAGCACAACGTACGACACAGAATACATATAATGTACTGTCCAGTGTCCAGTGTCCTGCGTCAGTTGATAGGCTGTCAAAGAGATCCTGCCGCCCTGCCGCAAGGAGGTATCAATTTATTCCAAATGTTATCAAAGAGCTTAATGAGTTTTCCTCGAATATAGTTCTTGGTGGCAGCCAAGTGCTATCGGTGCGAAGGTAGTCCCGCCGTATATACAAACTTGGCCAGAGAATTTATGTGTGTCCTTTATTTATTGGTTCTCATATCCTGCTTAATGTCCTATTGCCGCTGGAATTTGGTCAATAAATTCTCCGTTTACACTGGTGAAGTGGTGAGCAAACATTTTGGTTCGGCCTTAGACATGTCCATCCGGGCACTTGAGGTGGCACCATTGCACACTATCCCACCACAATAACGCCCTCTATTTTTATGTGGGTCAATGTGGGGTCGGTCGTTATTCCCATGACATTGAAGATGTGCTCTCTCTATGTATGGAGGTGGCAGCAACAGCAGCAAGCGTGTAACAGGGTAATTTGATGGTTGTTTTATATTTTCGCAAAAGACGAACGACGCAGTCTTCGGTAGATACTTTGTTTTGTTTCATGATCGGCTGTAATATTTTATTTTCTCATGGGTATAGGTCGAAGGAATGGATAAAGGTCTGTTAAATGAAAGGCGCAAAAGGGTAAAGCGACGATTCTGTAAATGGTTCGGAAACATGTTCAAAGTTATACAGTTGACATGATGCGATAAATATCGCACTTAATGTTATGAACTCGTTTATGGTTTGTACATAGGGCGGTAGGAGGGGTATGTAGGTCACATATTGGAGGCGAACTTCGTTGATACAGAGGTTGCGCCCGATATATAGGCTCTCCTTATTACCGCACTAAAATTTTCTTGAGAGGGCTGTACGCGATGCCATACCTGCTATTTCTAGCCAGTGTCCATCATAGTAGATTGCCAGCTTTAGGGTCGGTTCTATCGACCGTTTTTAAACAGACCAAACGTATTATAGAGCGTGAATTTCGGCAGTTGTAGACAAGGACTCTCATAACCAAGAGAAGGCATAATATTTTTTCCCAGGCGAAGAACGCATCAGTACTCTCCGTTATTTTGTCCCAGATGTCATTTTACAGATTTATTGAAAAACGCCTCAGATACCTCTTAGAAAAAGCTTCAAAGATGGTTACCAGAAACAAGTCAAAATTGTGTCCAAAAGACCAAGAATCTTAAGCGTCAAAGCGTTCCAGCCTTTCTAGGGATCTCGCTGTATGGTCGCCATGATTTGCGTGTGGACTGCTGGTCTTCGGCCTAATGGAACTCTAAACTAGAAGAGTTAAAAGCAGAGATCTCCTCCTACGCCGGGCCTTACCCTTCATCCAAACCTCTTGATTTCATTACCAAAAGTCATCATTTGCTACCAGATATTCATTAGTTTTAGTTTGTTTAGCAAGGTCTAGGGTCTTCGTTGAAGGCTTTGTGAACTTTGTCTACCTTTCGTATGGGTACTTCTTTATATACCGGGATCGCGGCCAGCGTTACAAAGTCAGTGCTTTCATTTTAGTGGCGACGAAATAGATTTAGCGCTTAGGCTTTTTTTAGTGCTTAAACAAATATTTTAGTGCTTTCTTAACGCTGACGCCTCACAACGACTTGTTTGTCTACTTGCAGGCACATAACACATGAGCAATTATAAAAAATAAAAAAAACAAATTAAATCTATTTGTTGAATTTATTATTTATGTTCATTTTTATTTTACTGTGCAATATGAATATGAATAACATTTTGTTCTTGTTTTTTTACTTTAATTTTTTTTGTTAACTTTGTGGTTGTTTTTAAAAAAATGCAGTTTTGGTGGCCAAGAGGTCAAAATTAACGCTGACAAATCTAAAAACAGTGCTCATAATCCAAAATGACTTGGCAACGCTGATCGCGGCATGGATTTGTGTTTTTCTTTTAATAATATCTCGTTGATCTTCGACGGGTACAACTCAAATTAGATCACGCAGATGTCTCTTTCAAGGTTACGGGTCTATGCAATGCACGAAAAATTCGTTTCTACTATTTTCAATTTATTAAACTTTTTCTGTAATATTTCTATGTTTAAATTTAATAACTGTTTCAAATACCTCTACTGGTATTACTTTTGAACCCAAATATACTATTTTGTCGCTCAGTTAAGCATCTAGAGTCATTTCAAGCACGTCCTACTCAATGAAGTATTTTGTGAATTATTTGAATAACGTTTTCTTAAAGCAAAAATTAACTACAACAAATGTTGATACCTGTCCAAGAAGGATGTTATTGTGCAGTTTTTTTATTTCCTTAAGTTCTGAAAAGCAGACATGTTGCCTTAGACGATCAGCACGGTCTAGAGATTATAGTTCATTGCCTTAGAAATAATGCTCTCACATACAAAAAAGCAAGTAAATGGCCAAATAATTCATAAGATATTTCAGGAATATATGTTTTTTCCATCATTTACCGGCACTCTATAGGATTATTTTCAAAGGGCCTGTTTTTTTATTAAAATGTAATATTTCTTGAATTTAATTATTATCTATTTCAACTTAAAATAAATACAAAACTACCTAAAAATATAATATTTTTGGTATTGAATTATACCCCAAGAATTTTAATAGAATCTAAATCTTATGTATAAAATTCTCGTGTCACAGTGTTTGTGGTCGTACTCCTCCGAAACGGCTGGACCGATTTTTATGAAACTTGTTGTGTATGTTTGGTAGATATGACAATCGGTCGTAAAGTATACTAAATACCGCTAGGTGATTAAGGTGAACATGCCCACAACATGTTTGGTTTCTATTTTTGACGAACATTTTTTTTTTTTAGATTCGGCATCCAAAAATATTTATAACTCCAAATTTTCATCCTCCTACCCCCACCCCCATTTTCTAATCGAGATTTTACTATTTTTCAAACAGAACGATGTATTTATGTTGTTAAATGACAGATGGCGGTACGTCAATCGAACGATTTCAACGAAATTTTGTGGATGTACATTGTTTGTTGCAGTTGCAGAAAGATGGAATAGCATTGGTTCCGATAGGTGGCGGTGTGGCGAGATACATATTTTTTTGAATTCATTCCATTTCATTTTTGAAGTGAATATTTCTATGGGCACGCGGGAGCTGGGGAGTGAAGTAATGAAAATGTTACGAAAAGTGTGATCTGGCAAGGCAACGGAAGTGAATTCCCTCGAATTTGAATTCATATAATTAAGAAAACTTCAGTTTCAACCACGAATTGAACCTAAGACTGTGAAACTCATAAGTATTCTTAATATTCACTTCATTGACAGACAACCATTAACATTCAACAACTTTTTGGAATATGGTTAGACACCTACAAGATACATAAGTGATGTTTTTATATAAATTAAACAAGTGATTAGAAAGATTAAATTGGCTTATGTTTTGAATGAGACATCCGTATCAAATATCATACAAATTTATCGAAGCTCGTCCTATACAAAATTACAATATGTAAGGGTTTAATTTAAATATTTCTGTCATAGAAAATAATGTTTCCTATATTAAATTTAAATATTATGGATATATTTTGTAATAGCACCCATTATTTCGTTTCAATAAATCCCTTTTTTTTCAAATTGAATATATAATACATATTATATTGTTACAATTAATACAATAATTAATTAATGCTTACAATAACAATTAAGTATTAATTTTATCACAGAATTTATGAATTGTTGCATTTTAAATTACATCCAAACTTAAATCTATTACAATCTTCTGTCTCAAAACTGTAATTCAAACGTAGCGCCAAAACACCAATGGTCACCATATTTAAATTTAATTATGTCCTAAAGCCTGTGTAAATAACCGAATTGTACTAAACTGCTAGCCATATAAAATTCGTGGAAAAAATAAAAAATCTGTTTGGTTGGAACTTTCAAGTTGATCGGAGCTTTTTTCTTGAATCGATGTCTAATCTTGTCGTCGTTTTTCGCTCGCTTTACTCGATTTGAGCAAAAACCAAATTTGGTTCTCGTCGCTAAGCAAAGGCACAAATCATTTTCGTTGTTGCCGAGATTTTGAGCACAATTAAATCGTACATTTCCGTTCATATCATTTTCGCGGGAATTTTCCTACTCGGCCAAGTAAATTGTTTCAAGGAACGGCTGGGAAAACCTTCGACTGTACGTATACTCTTATATTTTGCCAGCGTTGACTTTTTTCCTAAGGACTCTATTTCTACAACAAGAAATATGCGATATTAGGAGCAGGTTCCTTCTGAATTCTTACAAAGCTGGAGGTAGATGTTAATCTCGACGATTTTCAAAGACCAAGTCAATTCCTTTTATCAAACCTACAATAACCTAGAAATATTGATGTTAAAAATGTGCTTTAACCATTTTTTACTTAACAAAAAAAATGTCCTCTTTTATCTGATTGGAAAAATGGTCACGGACGATGTAAACTTGTCGAAGGTATGTTTTTCTTCACCTACTAAGTCGCTGGCCATGTTCTCCTGCGTTACACCAAGATTCCGTTCCACCGCCTGCCAGTGTACAGTCTGCCATATTCGATCAAGGTTGTGCATTCTATACCAACGATCGTATACGCAGTTTCTGACAAAATATGGGTGACTTCATTTGAGTTAAATCCTTGGGGGATCTGTCCTTCTTCCATTTTATTCGCGTGACATAACTTTCGAAGCCATTCGTCTGGCATTTTCATCGATAAATTGTGACCACTATGCCAGTGGCCAGCTCATTGAGCCAAGGAATACATTTTTTTTTTTGATTTTCCAAGTTCTGTCATTTTGCGTAAGTAGTTTCTAAGGAATTGGCTCCACTTTGGCATGACTGGCTCTGGATTATCTCAGAGATTGTCACTTTGATAAAGTCGTCAGCCTAAAGAAAGCCTCTTCTCGTAATCACTGTCCAACAGGTCGCTAAAATTCCTCATCAACCCCTAAGCTACCCACTCACAGTCAAAATGTTTGCATTTAATCTGCACAGTGCTCTCGTCAGCTGCTGTGTCGCATGGTCATGCACTGCCCATTGCATCCACACTTACATACAGCCGCTCTTGGGCACTTAAATACTTCGCACGTAGCAGCGAAGCTGTATCAATCATCGTTAAGCGCATCTGGCTATCCTTCCTCACCATCAGATATATATGCGCTGCGGCAACCCCTTTCGCATACGAAAATAGTTTCACCAACTGCATATCAGCGCGTTCGCTTCCAGATTACACGATACTTCCGGAACAAACTTGTGTGCGTCGTCCAGGATTATATTTGACCCCCGTTTCAGCTCTCGCGAACACCGATGGTGTAAGGAACCATTTCCCAGTTGAAACTACGCGACTTGTCAGCATCCTGTCGTCGATATGAAGACTGATATCGCATCCGGTTGAGCCATTATGCCATCTGGTAGACAACTACTGTCACTGCATACCAAAAAGTGCAGCGCATCCGAGAAAAGTGGAGAAAATCCCTTGAATCGAATTTTTTGGCCAACGACAGTCCGACCTCTTAACATTCCGCAACTTGACTCAATTTTCAATGAAACGATTTTCAATGGGCCGAGCAAAGACAATTTCCCCCGGATGCGGGCGATACGGAATACGGACCTGCAGCTAGAAGGACATGCAGTGTGGTGTTCATATACGTGCCAGGAGGATGGTTTCTCATTCAATTGCAAATAAAGTCAATTTGTGGGGAACGGGGCTCGAGTGGCCATTGAGGATGCATTTCTCGTTCATCCTCTTCCATGGTGTGCTCGGTTATTTAGAATCTTAGGGAAATTTGCGGAAAATCCAAACAGCAAATTTCCCTTTGATCGAATTGACGTTTGGAACCATGGAACTTCGGTTTCCTCTCCCTCGCCACAGAAACTACCGAACGGATTCTTCGGTATTTGAATTCAATTTCAAGTTTGGTTCTCGATGTGCATAGGATTTGGGATATGTGCGGTGGTGTCGTTTGTGCGCATATACGTCCGGTTGGATATTTACACTATTATTAGTGGGGAATTACTTCGATGGGGAAATTGAGCATCCGGAACAAGGACGGTAGTTTGTTTGGAGAGGTCCTGCCTTGAGTTCTGCGGACTAATTGTTCGGTTTCGTGTTTTAAGTGATCGTGGAAATGAGCATGAAGTGTCTTACCCGGACAATATGTACATAGAGAAGTAGAGAAATGTTTGGTTCTCTGGGAGAAACTCATTTAGGAGGCAGCTATTTAAACCAAGTCACTCTTCTTGAAGAAACTTCGATTATGGTCAGTGGCGTTGTGATTTTGTTGGCATCTATATAGAGCTAACCACAAATCTTAGTGAAATGACAGCCATCTTCTGTGCACCGACATCACCAACAAATTTTTAACTAAAATCCTCCATCGGAAACCCTCAATTTTCCTCCCTGTTAGTAGGTTTAAAAATATGGTCGCAACGTGGCAATATTCCAACAAACTGTCAAATATACCTTGAGGCACATTCTTTTACAGTAAGCAACTTTGCTGCCAGCTTGTAAAAAATGGATTTTTAATTTTCACTCTTAACTGGCGCCCAGATCTAAGGAGCCAACTTGTATGACTGGTAGCTAACTTGGGCCGTTTTATGCTGCAGAGATAAGCTTATGCGAAGGTACATAGAGACAGAACGTATGACAAAAGACTACGGACTGATGTCCCAAGTATCAGCAGGTAAAACAGAATGTGCAGGCTCGAAAACAGAGGTCCGAAGAAGAGAAGGGTCGAAAGAGTCGCTCGTTCTCTAATTTTGTTGCGCCCAATGTGTCCTTTGCCCAAATGGTATCTGGACCGGGTAGCTCAATCACAAAAAGCGCGCCGAAGGTTCCTACACCGGAAGCGGATCTGGATTTGAAATCGATCCTTCTGTCACTGCACGGAAAGATCGACAATTTCCAGAAACAATTAAATGAGCATGCGGCTCGAATAGACATGATCTATTCGACGCTGTTTGCCGAGTCTGCCGCGCCATAAATATGATGGGTACGCTGGACGAGGTAAACTTAAAGATCCTTGCGGTGAATGTAAATTCACTAATTAGGATCGAGAGAAGGATCAATCTTTCCAATCTGTTGAAAGTCGAAAAGCCAGATGTACTTTTGGTTAGCGAAACTAAGCTAACGCCGAAGCACAAATTAGGCTACAAAAATTATCATGTAGTTAGAAGAGACCGGCCCAACTCCACACAGGGAGGTGGTGTCGCTATCTTAATACGTAAAGGCTTGCGCCATAGGGTCATATATAGCGGAGACGTGCGTAGGTTCCAAGTGTTGGAAGCATGCATCGTATGCATTCCCCTCAATACCCAGAGGCGGATGTATGTGGTGTCGCTTTACGCACCGGAATCTCCTCGACGCATTGAATTTTTGAATGAGATCGAGACGCTTTTTCGTTGCTTGGAGCTTCAATCGGAAGATAACTATTACTTTTTGGGCGGAGACCTCAATGCTAAGCACGCGGCATGGGGAAATGATGTTCCGAACCCTAGAGGCAACCAGTTTCACGACTGGTGGCGTCATAATATGATTGAGTACAAACTCGAATTGTACGCGACGGATATCCCGTCTTTCCCTAGAGACGGTTCTTTCTTGGACTTGGCGCTAGTTGACGAAAGACTGGAACTAACAAACATTGATCTAAGCACGCGGAACTGTTTACGAACGGTTGAGTACGATAGTGATCACTACGGACTTGCCGCCGTATTACGGATCCCGAACGAGCAGACGCAGCTGGAGCAGTACGACCAAGTGCGTTCTTTCGATTACCGAAAAGCGCAGTGGTCGCGCTTCTCCAGAGTGTTAAAACGCGACATACGCTCATGCGAGATCGACCCACCGACAAACAGGAACTTAACGAACGATGAGATCGACAGTCATTTACGGCAAATGAATGACGTCATCAAACAGACAATGGAGCGGACTATCCCCCGGGTAGGACGTTCCACGGACGAAGAACAAACTGAAAAGTATCGAAACGCAACAATCGATGCTCTGTACAGACATAAAAGTAGACTGCTCTCGAGGCTTAAACGGCTACACAGACAGTTTACTGACAGGAACGACCCCGAAATTAGGACACTGAAGTCGATGATCAAAAACTTGAAACAGTTGATCACCGAGAATTACAGAAAATCTGTAAGTTTGTATTGGGGCAATAAAATTCGGGCTATAAAAGCCAGTAGTCCGAAAATGTTCCCGCAAATAAATAAACTGTTCAGGCGGAAGGATCATAACGACATTTCAAGTGTTCGAATACCTCGGACGAACGAGAACAGACAGACATTACTGACTGCTGGCATAAGTCCGGAGAGTGCCGACTCGAACGACGGTTTTTTCGTGGTCGAAGACCCGCAGGAGAGGGTGAATTTGATGGGAGCTTTCTTTGAGACTGTGTATACGGTGAACAACCCTGTTCGCCGTAACCGCGACCTCGAGGAGAGGGCCTTTCTTAACCACTTTTATCTGCGGACCGAAATTCAAGATTGGCGATCCGAGAACAACGGTTTCACCGGGTTCAATGACGACAACCGTGCAAATGGCACAATCGCCGATGCAAATACTCATCTGTTCGTGAGTAGAGATGAACTTCGGTGCATCTTTGAATCACTTAAAAACAAAAAGTCGGCGGGAGTGGACGGTATCCCAAACGTCGTATTAAGACACCTGCCGCTAGAGGCGATAGATATCTTCGCCACGCTATTTAACAATGCGCTGAATAATGCATATTATCCGGAGCAGTGGAAAATAGCGGTGGTACACCCTATCCCGAAAAAGGATAAAGATAGGACGAACCCTGTTAATCTCCGGTCAATTAGTTTGCTTCCGAATGTTAGCAAGGTATTCGAGAAAGTCGTCAATAGATCTCTTTTGAAATGGGTTGAGGAAAATAAGATCATTCCGGACAACCAGTTTGGCTTCAGAGCGGGGCATGACACTATTCATGCCGCGTCGAAACTGGTTTCCGACATTCAGTGGAATAAGAGTAAGAAGCAATGCACGGGTGCCTGTCTGGTCGACTTTGAGAAGGCCTTCGATACCGTATGGTTGGAGGGGCTCTTCTATAAGCTGACCAGATTGGGCATTCAAAAACCTTTGCTATATATGATTTACGACATGCTTATGGGAAAGAAGTTCGTTGTCAAAGCTGGCAACGTGACTTCAAGCAAGGTTTTCGAAATTAAAAACGGCTTACAACAGGGAGCAGTGAATTCTCCGGTCCTGTTTAATATTTACACAAGTGATCTGGTGGGTTCCCTCAGACATGCTATAGCGTACGCGGACGATTTAGTGGCGTACAGGTCAGGACCAAAAATCGAGGTCATTAACATCCTTCTGCAACGTGACTTCGAGCAAATTAAGAGGTATTGCGATGATTGGAAGTTGAAAATCAATTTCCAAAAATCGGAAACAATACTGTTCAGAACAACATTGGCTGGGGCCTCTGGGGATACCAGAAAAAACTGGAGAAAATTAACAATTATTGGACAGCAGGGGTGACCATTGGCGGTGAAAAACGTGGTCCGGTATCTTGGCATCTGGCTCGACCAGTATCTGTATTTTGACAAACATATAGCTGCTTGTCTGGCTGGGGCTAAGAGGGCCTACGCTCTGACAAGGAGACTGTTTCGCAGCAGTCAACTTGATTCCAGGGTGAAGGTCATTTGCTACGTGGCCCTTATAAGGCCTATCATCGCTTATGGCTGTCCTATGTGGTTCAATATAGCGCCGTCCTATATGGAAAAGATTCGGGTGTTTGAGAGACAATGTCTCAGGGCCTGTCTAGGGTTGTTTAGAACTCCTGAATCTCAGTACATAAAATACTATCCCAACAGGACCCTATACAATGGGGCTCGACTGAATAGGATTGACAATTTCCTTATTAAGGTGATTCGGAGGCACGTCGCAAGGGCGATGGCCAGTGATAATAACCTGATCTCAGGGGCTTACTACCCCAATCTAATGTACCACGAGAGTACGCTTCGGTCTGGCTTTATCCCGCCTGAGGCATTTCTCCATGTAGATATGAAAGGGTTAGTCCAGCAAAAAGATGGTGTGCCGGTATTGTACCACAGCCACCGCGGCGCGAGGGATAAGCGGCTCATCCACGACGGGTACGCCGCCAATGCTCAGGAGCTCCTCCGTTTTAGTACCGCAATAGCGGAACGGGACAGGGTCGATACGGTCAAGCAGTTCACCGAATTTTGGTGGCTTGATGAACAGGTGAGGGTGGATACGCTCTCCCGGGCCGGTGCGCTACTTATGTAGCATCCTCCTTAGATATTAAGTTTGTAGTTTTAGGTTAGAGTAGGGGGTCTTTGGGAGGTGCCGGGCTAGCCAACATGATAGTGCGGCCGAGACTCGAGCGACGCTTATAGCCTCGCTCGAGTCGCGGTGACACTGATGAACCCTTGTGGGCGGCTATCAGGCGCCCATGGACGCGATCAGGATGGTGACCAATCGATTTGATTGCTCACCACCCTGATTATAGGTTAATTTAGGTTAAGTAGCTTAGGTAGTCTTAAGTAGTTTTAAGTAAATCAAATAATAAAGAGTTCAAGTTTTCTAAAGTTTCTTGAAAATTAAAAAACAAAACAAATCATAGAAATAGATAAATTTAAGGCCGAAAGGCAATAATTTTAAGGATATTGATAAGTTTAGAGCGCTCGCTTGGAGCCAGTAAGCTAGAATAAGATAATTGTTAGTTTTAAATTAGATATAATCGTTTTTGTTTAGTATGTAAGCTTAAAAAAAAGAAATTAATAAAAATGAATTTAAAATGAAAATGAACTCCGGACTGAAATTTGGTTCAGTTTTTAATCTGGTACAGTGAGCTGTAGGTCTCACTGAGACGTAATATCCGAAAAGCAGAGAAATATAACAGCTGGGATTTTTGTTTGCCTGATACAATCTCCGCAGTCGCTCTGGTCAATTAGCCTACAGCTATATTCGCACTAAAGGAACCGTACTTAGTCGTAGGCCTTTACGGAACCAACTGCTTTTCGCTGGTCTTCTTTCTGACAGCGAGGAACCACATTAAAAAAATCGCGCTTCCGATCACCAAAGCACCACATTTACTCGAGTGACTTTACGGACCCACATGCTAGTAAAGTTGGGAAATTTTTTTGGGACCCACAAGCTACACTTAGTCGGAGGACTTTGCGAAGCTACCTGTGTCCAGTTGGAGTATTTTACTGCCGCCAAATGACAGCACTGTCGCAGTGGCTTAGTGGTTCCTGGTTCGATCCCTGAAAAAGCTCAAATTCCCTCTTTAGGTCTTTCCACCCTCGATAATCTGACAAACATCCGAGAACTTGACATGAAAGAGCTTCTCAATTGACCGTTCGGCATAGACTTGCAGATCTCTTCCAAACCGAATGGTTGTGAGGAACCACGCCTAAGGTCCTTGCGGACGTGATGCACCAACTATTTAGTTATTTATGTGTTTATTTAGAAGGCAGCTCTTATTCGTAGTTCCTTATGAAACGATTCTTCTTATATGACGTTGGTCCGCTTCCCGCAACCAAGGAACCGCATCTAGTCGAAGGGCTTCAGGGCTTTTTGCGCCTATTCGCCAAAGAACAATTTATAGTCCGTCAAAACCCAGATTAACTAACAAATTTGTGTTCCGACAGATATAGAATAAGCTACGGACTATATTAACCAAAACGCAGAGCACACCCACCATCAACAGCCAGCATGAGCTTCCAGACCCATGGGAAGGCGAAGAGAGCCCACTGGAAAGTTGGTGGTTGTGTTCCGTCATGTTTTCACTTAAACAGTCCGCATGAAATTTTTTCGGTAAACTCATTCAGCAAAAAGTACATATTTATACGCAAGATGGTCGCTTGCTACTGTCGACTTTGGAAGCAGGGCCACGTCTTGTAAGGCATGTTTTAGCCAGATCAAGTTGAGGGTTCAGGGTAAAAGAGATTTTGAAGAACTATTTCACCTTGCCAGTTTCAATTGATTCAGACCACAAAATGAACGCACAGATCGACGATAAAGGAGGTCTAGCTTGTCGTACCCATTATAGGTTTTATGAGGTTTATCTTTTAACCTAATGAACGGGACCTGCAATTTTATACGACATCTAGTCGACTGAATGGAGAACTTTCCTCAAGAAATTTTAGGATGTTTGTCAGCATTAGTAAAAAAGGAAAAGGGACTGGTTGTGGGGCTAGAGTTTATAAGATATTAGCTCACATATAGGTACCGCAGTCTTCAAGTTTGCAGTCTTTAAGGAAGATATTGAAAAACATACCGTCATTATCAAAAATTGTACGCTGTTTCTAGTTGTTTGAAATTTCTTGCCAGTTGTAGTAAAATTTGGTACAATTTTTGCACATCTGTCTGTGTACAACCTATGAAACAGAACTTCCCTTTCCAGAGTAGTGACAGTACTTTTATATGGCGCAAATTATTTAATGTTCCTGTTCTAAACATAAAACTACTCATCAAAATTCATCAGAAACTTGAAATCTCTTCAACTGAAGTGTGTTCACCTCGCTCACACCAAGAAAGAGTCCAATCCACCGACAAAACTGCACTGAATTCAGTCGCAAAGTACAACATTTCCACCATAACCAACCCCGTTTTCAGTAACTGACTCCCACTCCCACCCTCACTGTCACTTAATTGGCATATCAATTCAAAAGCATGTTGTCGTTATGTCCCTCCTGTTTGTGGGCTCTCTTCTGCGTTAATCGATTTCCCAATTTTATTTGCAAACAAACCATTTGCCATTCACGTCTAACGCAAATCATTGCCACTGATTAACCCAACAATGGGCGAAAACCCTCGGGCGACCTTACAAGTGCTCGCACACTCACACCGCAACGGCCCGATATGCGGTTTCGTTTCAAGTGCGTGTTCGGTACAATCGATGGAAATTTATTTATTCTCGCCTTGCACACACACTCTGCCACCCATCCACACACAAATAGAGCTTCCCGGAGATAACAAAAGTTTTGGCCCCCAAATCTAATTGAAACCCCGGATGCCACTTGAGCGTAGACATTCCCTTTGGCAATCGGTATCGCCACTTGAACGTCAAGTGCTTTATAGTAAGAGCAAGAGAGAGAGAGAATTAGTGACGCTCGCACATTCGACAATGACATGAAGAGCATCAATTTGCCACCACCTGCACTCATGTGAGAGGCTCCTCCATCAACCATTGGAATCCCAAAGTTCGATAAATAGACGCAAACGAGTAAGACGACGACGGCGTCGAAGAAACCGGCAAAGGGAAGCGCTTCCTGGGGGTAATGAGAATTTGCATAAGCGTAATTCTTCCCGCAAAGGAAGGATACCTTATCATCATCGACAGAGTGATGATTCAATAGGTGGTAGGTGGTAGATGTGTAGAGGGCTTTGAAGAGCTCGCCTCTACCTCTATTTGATATGGGTCTGGTGCGGGTAATTGCATTTTTTCAGGACCTTCACAAATCCCTAGGGAAATTCTGATTGAATCGATTGGATGGTTTGCCCTCTGCCGTCGTCGTGGTGCGGTGACAGTAAATTGACAAGAGCATTCTGCTGATCCTTTTGAATTTAATTTGTTGTGTGTGTGTATACAATGCTCCCTTGCAATATCGCGCAATACTCGCGCGTTTGAAGTGTGTGATTGAATCACTTAGAGTTGAGCACCGGCGTAAAGTACTTGCGCAATTATCCTTTCTTCAGATTTTTCCACCCCGGGTAGGCGAAATTACACTAAGCTCGTGTCTAATTGGTTTACACACAGATGACAGGTGATAGGTAAATCAACTGTAATAAGGGATTTGGGAATTTTAATCCTTTTCTAAGGATCTGTCTACGTTGTAGGGACATTGTTGGTTGTACGCTTGAGGAATGCAAACTCGAATTAATTACCAACCGTCAGCATATGTGCACACGCTCCAGACAACGATATTCAAATTAATTCCACTCACGGCTATGTCATCAGGATGTAATTGTTCCGAGGTGCCATATGTGTGGCAGTATAGTGCGGAAGGACTTCAATTTGGGGGAGGATTTGTGTGTGCGTGCCATGCCAGGCGAAGGCGATTTGCTTTTCTGATGGCATTTAAGGCGCATCATTTTAATGTGAAGTTATGTTGGCCATTTGGTGGAGGAGAAAGATAGACATTAGCTGCATGTGGCTCGACAACGACGACGCTCGGCGAGAGTTGGAAACAAGTTCAATTCGAAACATTAAACAAAAATCGTAGGTAATTAGAGATAAAAGAGGTCAGAGACGCGGCAAATACTTGCGCTACGAATGTGTGTAATTATGAGTTTTGGCGGTGGCACTGGTGTTATCAAAAAAACGATGCGAACTCTTGGATTGAGATAGGTACCACCTACGAGTATGTGTGTGTGGTTTGTTGAATTGAATTTAGGGATCGCAATATCGCCTAATGTTGCAATTATCCTCGAGTCATGTTACACCTGTATCTGCGGGGAAAGGGGGTGGTTCAACTTAGGAAAATAATTCCATCCATTTGTCGTTAAATGAACGCAGTCAGTTGATGCTAAAAATTGGCCTTAAAAGCCTAACTACCATTGAAGAAACTAAAAAAAAGATGTTGGGCGCCGAATATTTGAACTCAAATCCTAAACAAGTTGTCGATAATAATAGTTTCGACACTTTTCCAATCACTTCCAACCGAAAGCTTCGAATATAGCTCGAACTTGATGTTGTGTAAACTTTGAAGGGTTAAAAAAATGTCCCTAAACAGTGATCCCAGATTTTAGGGGGAAGCGCGACAATTTTGGTGTTAAAAAAAGGGAAAAGGGGAGCTTTTATGGAGTCTAGGGAAACAAAGCTGCCTTTACTGATAAAACAAAAAGTGAAAAACAGTCTTCAAAGTCTGCGAACACTGCCTTTTAAGGTTAAGTTTTTTTTTTGCTTTATATGAAGGGCACTTCTGAGCTCCAAAGTCCATCCTATATACGCTTGCAAGAGTTTGATAACATTTTGGAAGATGCCAGTCCTACTAGAACACAAGTTGTTACAGATTGATGAATCAACAACTTTGCGGTTAGGCTAGGTTCTGAGTGTAGTATTCGTGCAACACTCAGTGAGCAAGGTAGAGACTATAGTGACAGACTAAATATTAGTTCTTCGCAATAACTGGAACAGATAAGTGATATCCACTAAAACTGTCCACACCTCCTTGGATAGCCAAGTCTTTAAAATCAGTGCTAAGATTCAATATTATCTCTACACAGTTGCTCAGTTTTTAGCTGAAATGTAGAGCAGTTCAATATTCAGCATCAAATTTGCTAGGCTGATGGACTCGCCAAACATGAACCCAAACTTTATACTACTCATTTTACAAGACAATGATAAGCTGAAAGCGCTTTCGAAAAAACAAGTGTTCACGTGAAATTAATTACAGTAAACTAAAATATAGAATATGTAATGTAACTCGGGCCTTAAGCCAAATTGTAAGTTTTAATCTAGTACAATTATTTTTAGCCCTGAGCCACTGCAGACAAATTTCTAGGCTTAACTTTCCTAGCATAACTTTTCTAGCATTTTTTTTCGTCAATGGTTTATTGCCAAGTTGTAAGTTTTAATCTAGTACAAAATTATTTTTAGCCCTAAGCCACTGCAGACAACTTTCCTAGCATAACTTTTCTAGCATATTTTTCGTCAATGGTTTACTAACCTTGTTGACACATATGCGAACTGTCCTCTAGTACTTCAGTCAGCATAACTTTTCTAGCATTTTTTTTCGTCAATGGTTTATTGCCAAATTGTAAGTTTTAATCTAATACAATTATTTTTAGCCCTAAACCACTACAGACAACTTTGCAGGGTTAACTTTCCTAGCATAACTTTTCTAGCATATTTTTCGTCAATGGTTTATTGCCAAATTGTAAGTTTTAATCTAATACAATTATTTTTAGCCCTAAGCCACTGCAGACAACTTTCCTAGCATAACTTTTCTAGCATATTTTTCGTCAATGGTTTACTAACCTTGTTGACACATTGGAGTCATTCAAGAATCTAGTTATCTAAAGTCGACTAGATCGGTCTGGACTAGATGTAACCTGAATGCAAGAACTAGATTTTTCGGGAATGTTACTCAGTACTCAGTCACGAATTTTTTGACTAGATTCGTCGGCTACCCCTCCATAAACGTCAACTTAAGCTGATGTTCATTATGACCGATTCAACAGAGATAAATCGAGTCAGCCAGCTGTCAGACTTACTGAACTGGATATTTGGGCACTTTTTGCTTTTCCTTGTAATTCTCGTAAGCCAGAAGAAGTATCATTTCATAATTAATAAGTAATAACAGATTTTCATTGCGTATACAGTTAAATGATCGAGTTAAATTAAATTTGATCGAGTTTGATTGTAAGCAACGTTTTTCCTCAACAAAAAGCCTTACATAGACGAGTAGTAAGAAATGTTCAGCAACTAAGCAAATTTGGCCAGTACAGTGGTTCAGCCCTTTAAATAATATTCCTCTAATCCCTTCAAACCAAATAAAAAAATGTCCATCTGAGGCATACCTATTTCGACTGCCCTCCCATTCATCGGGAAATTCTGCCCCCCCTAATTGAAAACATAAATTAACCGAAATCAGTGCTCGGTGTCCATATTTATGTGCATCTATCGACTCGTAATCGAATTTGAAATTAAAATCAAATCACAGCCTTCAATAAATGCCGCCATTTGAAATGATTTTACGCTAAATTAACATAACTCTATGCGCAGACAAATCGCCTAAAACAACTTTCTAATTAATCCAGCAAACGGAAACGAATCGAAAATAATTCAATCCATTATTTCGGATTGAGTTTACATTTGTTGTTACAAGGACCACCTATTTGCATCTCTGCATCCCTGTTACACCTCATACGCAAAAGTGCATCAACCCCGCCATTGCAGGGTTAAGCTGGCTCAGATTATGTACAACCAACGAATTCTGCGAATTTATTTTAATCCATTTATTTCCATCAAACAAAAGCGCAAGCGGCCGGATATACATCCAAATGGTAATTGTGACTCTATGTCCGATGTCGCTGCGCTCAAACATTCCCATGCACAGTAGAAGTATGTTTTAATTAACTAGCTGTCGCGATTAATTACTAAATTCGAGTGTGTCCACGCCATCTGTTGGACGGCACAGCACAGTGGCGGAAGTCGGCGAGGTTAATGATTTCCATCTCTGCCACCAATAGCACTGTTTATTATTTTGTTTACCCATCGAGCCTAGGGGTATGCACAGGCGAATAACAAATTTTTCATCCGCTTCAATTATTATGAGGCATGGATTTAGGCGTTGTCAAATAAATTGAATATGTTGGTTGTTGTATGAGGAGGTTTGAGGCTGAGGTGACGCTCTTTGCGTGTTGCCATTGTTAACAAAAAGGTTAAATACTGTCGCAACGGATAAATAATTTTATTTGCTGCCACACATCCAATTCCACAATGGTGCAATCTAAATTTAGAACAATCACGTCCTCCTAAGCGAAGAGGGGATTAAAAACAATACCGACACAAATTGAAACTATTAATGGTTTTATTTGACAGTAATTATTGAATGGTTTGTGGGGGAATATTGGCTTTGTCATTGGGTTCTATTTGACCTATGGGTGTTTGTTTTTATTTACCGAACAGTTTACGTATTAGTTTTGATTGTAGTTTTAGTCCAGGAAGTAATTTATGGATCGAATGGTGTTAGGTGTTTACTAAAATAATTTTGAAAAGGCTAATTGGATGCGATTCGGCAGGGTGATTTAATGACATTCGATTGGCAGCTGGTTTGAAGTGTTTGTTTATTGCTTTAGCGCGTAAATCTGTAAAAGGCAGACAAGTCAATATACATAAATTCAATCACACGGGAATCATTATACTCATAGATGGCGTTGTTTTCCAATTAGGAACTTGTGTCTGGGATATTGCTAACTTATTACAAAGATATTAAAACATGACAAAGTAGACAGCCTTGTTTAATTCTCTAAGTATCTAATATGAGAGTAGACAGAAGCCCTTTTAGTTAGCGCTTATTTTTGATCGGGTCTTCTTACAGTAGAGAGAAAACTGCAGGATAGTAATCCAGCTTAAGCCAGTGAGCTGTATATCATTATTCTTGTCATCTTGTATATCGTTCAGGGTCTAACACGATCTCAAGACAACAATACACAAGTATTCAAGTTTTTTATCTAAATCGAGTTATATCTGAATCTGTTTTTTATCTAAATCGAGTTATACCTGAATCTGTCATCATGTTCAGCCTCTCAACTGAAGATATCGATTATTGCATCCCAATGTAAAAATTTAAAAGGGCGGACTATGTTATAAAATATCGTGCCTGAGTGAAAATGGCACAACCGAACGGAAGATATGAATAAACGTCGCACTGTCAAAGTGGTATTTTGGATAACTTTTGACAGACGGTTTTAAGAACTTTCAAAATTCAGTTTTCCAACCCATTGCGTCCCATTTTTATGCGCTGATTCAGATCCAATATAGCTTTTCTTTTTACTAGTGCATTTGCAACCTTATTTTCAGCAGAACTTTAGTGGATTTTCGTTCATATTTGACGCTAGCTTAAGATCACTTAATACAATTTGAGACCAACTTTCTTTTTAATTTTTTATTTCCTTTATTTTCTAAGTTCTCTTATTCTGCGGGAATTGAGTCAGTAGTTACACTGTTATCAGTGACAAAATTGATTGCCCAACGAAGAGAGTTCATCGCAACATAAACTGACAGATGGTTAATACTCGTATGTACACACGCCCAGCTTATGGAGAGTTGCCTTGTAACAGATAAAACTAGTTTCTTTCAAATTTTGGTGTCCGTTCATTGCGTGGACATTTTTTACAAATCAAATTCATTCAAGAAAATTAAAGAGAAACTGTCATTGGTCGCACATTTTGACAATTCAACTGCAAGACATTCTGCCAGTTGAATTATTCTGCAGGAAATATTTTGTGCAACGGATATGCGATTGATTTTATGGCATTCTTCCGGTCGTACAATGCGTGTTAACGTTAACGCTGACGTTGACGTTGACGTATCTGTCAACACAGCGGGTTGGACACATAGTGTAATGCTGGGTCTGTATCTATCAAGATCAAGATCAATACTATACTCAAAAAGAGCTCTGGGTGAAAATGATAAAAATGATGTTAGTCTTAAATAAATTTGTATGCCTTCTGTATAATTGGACAAAAAGTTCACAAAAAGTCTTTTAAAATACCCCCTGGGCCTTGAATTTTTCATCGTACCTCTTGTACAAGTTTAGAAGGTCACCTTTTAATACGAACGCTCTCCATGCATCCCTAATGGCAGAAAGCATTCAGGGCAGTTTTGCTTCTTTGTCAGTATTTTATACCCAAGCCTCTTTCTTTACAAGGTTTTCCTGTTAGCATCAGTCACTTGAATAGAAGTTTTGTTGTCGAACATGAAGCGGTTGACATTTTTTGAGACGCATGCGGCATGCAAAGGTTCTGGCGATACAGATGTCTTTTCGGCACCAAATCTTCTGACAAAATTGACATCTGTACTTTGGCGCAGTCATCAAGCAACATTATATAGGTCTCCCATACCTTTGATTGCTAGTTTGCTGATTTTCACCAACAATGATCCTTGTGATCAACTATATAGCTTCAAGCCGCATAAGCCGTCTCTATAGTTATAAGGACTAACCACCAAGTAGTGAACACTTGCGTCAGTAAAGCAAAGTTCGTCTAAAAGTGACCCCCCTTAGGAAGTTGGATAAGCGCAAATAGTATGCTGTCTTATATTTGTATCAAACACACCTCCATCAGATCGATTGGCTAAAACACGAAAATATTCCACCGCAACATAATAATAAATAAAACAACGTGACATCGCGGTCAGTTCGCGGTCAAGGCTACACAAATTTCAAAGTCAACCTATAAGACGATGCTCTCGGTACTGACCTTTCCCCGATTGGCTTACCACAAGTTGCCAAAGCCACAGACCGTAGCAACTAGTTTTAGAGCTTCCCATTCCCATCGAATACCTTATTCACTTTAGCACGAGCTCGAAACTCATCGAATCTGGTTCGGCAGTCTGCACCCATCCAGATACACTTTTTACTAGTTCGCCTATTAATTCCACTGTGGCCTCATCAAATAGTTCCAGATGTTGTGTGTCCAACTAATCGCATGCAACAGCCGCCTGATTTGACATTCAAATTTCGGCCAGCGATTCGATCGGATGCAATGTTTATTCACTGTCAAGATGTGACCACGTGCGGAAGATTTTTGTATCTGCCGCCGGTCGCCGGGAAATTTATACTGACCGAGAGGTCACTATGCAGACCAAACTGCGTTTGGGAACAGCAAGAGTAGAACTGTCGGCGCCCTTAGTCAAGCCAAAGATACAGCCGAAGAAAAAGTTTACCAACTTGCAAGACAAATGGGAGGCGATTTGAATTTTAGAGGTCAAGGGGGCCATATATATAACGTCAACGCTTGGTTTATGGATAAACAATTTGTTTGTTTTGGTGAAAGGCAACATGCGGTGGAGTCTTGATCTTCTCAGGGCTATCGGGCAGAGTGCTGCTTCTACTGTTGTGAATTTCCATTTAGAACTTGTTCTCAAAGTATATAAACTTGTTCTACATATTTGGCAAGTTTTTGTTTTCTTTTTAGTCACTGATTAAACAAGTCGACTGTAGGCAGTGGAATATTCATTTAAAAACAGTTAAAGTTAAATAATTATCAGGTTTGAGTTATGTAAGGTGAGTTCGGAGTGGAAGAACTCCCGCAAAACTTGTTGTCGTCGGACTTACGTATTTTGAAAGAATCCGAAAGATGGCCGGCTACTTGCACAGTGGAGTGGAAGACAAATATGTAGATGGCAGAAGCTGCGTAGGTCTTCATTATACAAATCACTTAGTCAGACGATTCACAGTCATGCATTATTTATGTTCTAACTTAGCTACTCAAATAGCTAATTTGTTGGCTCAAAGTTCTGTTTTCGTCGGATAAATGCTTCATTTCAGTTAGACCCTTAGATACTTTCTTTCGGACTATGATGTTGCGGGTACTTTGCGTTCATTTATATAACCTTACAGCTGTGACATTAGCGATGGCCTGATCTTCTGCTTTTACGGAGACTAATTATGTCAAGATTTTCCAAACCAGCCGCGGTAGCTGGATATGGGTCTTTTAAAAATATCACCTCTCTAATTGGAACTTGCCCTTCGCACTAGCTCTCAGATGTACATTGAAATTATAGAAATCATCTTCTTCCCAACTTGCAACGCGTATTTAAAGTAGGTAGTTCGGAAGATCACCGTTTAACTGTCCATTGCATGGCGTACTTTGTATAGTCGTGCAACATTATGTAGATTGGACTTCCTTACTTAATCGATGAGGGCGGTCTTCGCCCTCTTTGGCCATTTCAAATTTTTGCTACAAATAGGGCTGCAGGCTACAAGTATTTAGAGCTATTTTGACAGTTGCATCCATAAAATTTACAAGGTTGCCGCAAATCAGCGAATTGTTAGCCAAAGTTTTGAGGAAACTAATGCTTTTGATGACTGCCAAATTACAGATGTCGATTCTGTCAGAAGTTTTGAAGTCAAAAACCTAGGTAGACCGCATCTGTCTCAAAAATTGTCAACTGATTGATGTGCTAGATGTCATTAGGTAGACCAAAACAATACTTGTGTTTTAATAACCAACATCTGTAGGACCAGTGGCTTAGTAGTTAGTTCGAATCCCGAAAAAACCCAAATTCCAACTTGGGGCTTTTTCCACTGCGCCACCTCTCGCGAACGTCTGACAAACATCCGAGAGTAACTGTCTTTAGAGCTTCTCAATTAGCCGTTTGGAATCGGCATAAAATTGTAGATCCCTTCCATTCGTTCCAAAAATAAAAACTCACACAAAACGAATGGTTGCGAGAAGCTAGGCCTTGGGTCCCTACGGACCTGTTGCGCCAACTATATATATATATATCTGTAGGACCATAAACGCATGATGATATAAAAGAGTGACTTGTCTAGGCTTGTAATTCTTTGGTTTTTTACAGGACTTATCTTGGTGTGTTAATTTGGCCTAGTGTCGAAGTTGCCAAGTACGACTTTGAGTATTTCGGACAAGTTCCATCGGCTACATACAAGAAGTCATACAACTTCTAGTTCAAGGATCCTTAGGTTACAAGATTTCCATGTACCTTTGATGTTTTGATGTGGAACACATAACTAAGTTATCACCTTGAAGGTGGTTTCTAACGAAAAATCGGTATCTCTGGTTGCTGCTTCTTCTTCTTCTTGTAAAATATTGCTATGATGTGGAAACCAGGTTGACTTTGAAAATCATCTTCAGCGACGAAACGCATTTTGAACTGAAAGGTTTCATGAACAATCACAATGACGATGCGAGAGAGATTATGCCAACACCTTTTGCATTGTGGAATTTGGGTCAACAGAGTAATCGGACCGTATTTCTTAAAGAGCGCTGGCTGTCAATGGGGAGCAGTACCGACCCATGACAACAAAGTTTGTTTCATCGTAAATAATTCATCACTTGGGCCCTGACTACGAGCTACATATCAGCTGGAGACTCATTAAACGTGAGATTTATAGGTTATGAAATTTTACGAAGAACTTATACCAATTGACTGAAAAGATCATGATCAGTTTGGCGCTGTTTGACTTGTTTTCTTTGGGGTTGCGCTAAATCGTGTGTGTATGGACAATGAATTAGCAATAATCCGACCTTGATAAAATGCTGCACAATAGGACAAGAGTCTTATTTTTGATTGATAAGCAACTGCTGCTTACTCTGATCCCGCTGTAAAAATTTAACCAGAAGTCTTCCTACCGTGTGCTATAAACATTCAGCTCAGTAAATCGCCAACTATTGGCGACAAAATTTACAAAAAAACAAAAACATTCTTTCCCTGTTTTTAACGTCACCATTCATTTTAATTTCATTAAAATTGGTTTCGAAATAACACCCTTAACACCCTTTGCTTTGCCGAGATCGAAGCTCAAAAAAACATACCTAATGATATTTGTGGTAAAATCAAAGAAAAGGTACTGAAAAACGTGAGTAGCTCGGGAACCTTAAACATAGGTGTGCCTCAGGGTTCTGTTCTTGGTCCAATACTGTTTTAAATCTATATAAATTCCCTATTTAGTCAACCGTTTATAGGGAAAGTAACAGCCTTTGAAGACGATCTTGGCATTGCGTATTGGCCAGATAACCCTTTAAGCTTAAGGATATATATATAAATCAATATATTCATATTCAGAGAACATGGTTTACTGTGCACAAGCTCGTTGTCCTTGTCAGTAACAAAACTAAATTAATGAACTTCAGCTCTAGTACTCAAGAATTCCCTGGCTATTAAATCTTTTTTCACAAATTAAATTGTAATAGATCCGCCATGTCTAATTGTGCCTGTATTGTGGTGCCTGCAAGGACGTTGTCTACCGACCAAATATCATTTAGGGACTAAATAAACTAAATAGTTGGCGCGACAGGTCCGTTTGTGTGCGTTTACAATTTTTGGAACGAATGGAAGGGATCTACAATCTACAATAACGAAACTCCAGCCCTGGGTTGTTTTGCAAAAGTGCGCTATTAAAATAGTTTGTAGGGCAAATCGCTTGGCTAGTTCTATGGCTTTATTTAGAACACTGAAAATTCTCTCGCTAAAACATTTGTATTACTTTAATGTTTAAAATTTTTTTTATGAGCGGTGGCTACATGCAGAGTCAAAAATGGAAACACCTGCAATTTGCGTAGTAATTCAAGTAATCTTGTAGTTTTGCCTACTTTTCGCACCAATTTGCTGAAAAACTTCTACTCTTGGCTACTTTGTTTCGATCATGAGGAAATTAAAGTTTTGTTACGCTATGTTATTTAATTTGTTTTCTTCATTTAAATTTTTCTTCTCGCTTTTTGTGTTATTTTTTAAATTAATTTCTGTTCACCCCACTTCTAATGTTATTTTTCATGAAGTGACACTACAAATATTTTTACTTTAAAATAAAATTGTCACTACTTATTTCTAAATGTAATTTTGTTAGATTAAGTATGTACCTACGTTACAATTGTTGAATTAAAATACGAATTAAGTAATAAATAAGAAATGTAAGTAGTTTAAATTTAGTCAAAAAATCCAAATAAGTTGTTTACACCTGTTCCTTGGTCAATGCAATGACAGAGATGTCAGAAAATGCCAAACCAGTGGCGCATTATTCAGCAAAAGTCCGCAAAAAACGTCTTAAATTCTGTTGAATATTTCATTGAATCCGATTAAGGCGTGACTTTTTCACGATGCCAAACAAATAGTCAGTTCGTCTTTTGAAACACAAATCTACTACGTGAAATAAAAATGAAACTTTATCCCTCCCAATTAACAAACGAACCGTATAAATTGAACACAAATCGCTTCCTTAACTTAACAATGCAAATTTTTACCATTTATAATTAACACTGTTTCGTTTAAAAGCTTAACAAGACCTTCTGCCTGCATGTGTTTGCAGCCCACTGTTAGCGAAATGGAAACTGACATTAAAATCATTAACTGATTATTCGTGCGAATTGCAAATTAACAGCCGCCAAAAGAATATCGAAAATATACAAAATTAGGTATGTACACAGTGGGAAATGTCAATGAAGACATATTGTATAATTTGTGGGTTAACTGAAATCAAAAGTATACTCGCAACCAAATGACATCTCCGGTATTGTGTTGTTTGTAAGCGTAGGCTTTGCGCACGAGTGTGTGTGATTATGATGTGACGTGTTGACATTTGAAAGAAATCAGCTTTTCCCAGAAGCCTATGGCATCCCCTTTGTTGCCTGTTATCTGAGTGCTGTCAGTCAAGCGTCTTATGACTGTCAGAATTGCTTTTCAAAGTGATGGCACAATGTAAATGCCGTGCAGTAGATCTAAAATAATTTGTGCAAAATGGGGCCTTTCGCCATATACCTATATGTAGATGATTTAACTCGTCTCTTTTGTCGTACGCATTTTGATTTTTTTTTCCAGTTCAAAACATAAAAGGGTTAAAAGTGAGGGTTGGCTGAGAGCGAATATAAAATTAAATTGAATACCAGTAAGATAACATTATAATTTTATAATGGGTTTCTCTATATATCCTTTAGCAATTTTCGTGATTTTTGAATGGCAGCGATAAAACCGCCAGATTTGCTTAAAATGTACACTTTATTGGCTTTGACTGCGGTTCAATTATTCGGTACAAGTCCTTGGGAGGAATATGTGATTTGAGAAACCAAAAAAAATGTAATGGCTTATAGCTCCAATGGATCAAGGACGATGATACTAAAAACACTTTCTTAATTCCAAGAATCCATTCTTGAGTTAGAAGTGCGTAAACACCTTTTATTGAAACCACTTAGACCTCGAATTTCGAACACTCGGCCACTATAAGTAAAAGAACCATTTTCGTTTACATTCCCGAGAAATGAAGACATTAAAAGTTAACACGACAGCCAGATCCGTTTAGTGGTTGCCGAGCTTAACACAGTCATATAGCAGATTGGTGACACAGCTTACACTGGAATATTATTTGAAACAATGCGTAATTATATTTATAAACTAAAGCTTTGTCTATATAAGGTAAGTACTCAAATGATTTAAACAAAAAAAAACCTATTTTTGAAATAAAACTATTAGCAGGTGTAAATTGCTTATAATGATAACGATAACCTGGTTATGGTTACCCCTTTTCTGTAATTTGTTGTCTACCTACTGCCGTTATATGAAATAATATTCAATTTTTTTTTTTTTTCAATTCAAGATAGGAATTCAGATAATTATTTTGTTTATAAAAAAATAACAAAGGAAAGCCATCACACAATTTAAAGTACAGAGATATGATATGGGTATGTACATCTTTCTTAAATATTTTAAATCCAGATTTTTTAAAGGGAAACAACGAGAAAATACAACATTTAATAAAACAAAACTTTAATTAGTAATTGATTTTGAAAATTTAATATCAAATGCTAGCAAGTAAGATATTTTATAATCATTTAAGTAAATTAACAAATAAATAAATAAATTACCAAAAATTAAACAAATATCTATTATTAAAATTATTCCAAACCCGAAAGAAAGTTTTTCAAAAAATTAAATTATGCTCTGAAGTAAATCTATAACCTTGATGAGGCTACTGCGAAACGAACATTTTAATTTAATAAAACATAAACACAAACTAAAAAGATCTGAACAAGACACATTTAAGTAAAAGGTATTTTATTAGCGACTTGACAACTTGAAAATTTCAGTGTGAACGCAACTTTAAACCGATTACCGAACTGTCAATCTCAAACTATTCAGTGAAATCAACTTTTCCATCGTTTTACAAATAGTTAACATTAACTACCGAAATTCCGAGTCGGTGGTCGCAACTTTTAGAGCGATAAGCTTAGTACGCTGCTCGAGCTAAATTTTCGCTCCCATAGAAAATTCTCTCCAAAATTTAGCTGAGCTAAATATAAGCGAACCTATTTAGCTGAGTGGAACGCAGTTCGAGCTGAATAATCAAACTTTTGTTTCAGAATGTATTTGTCAAGATTTAGGGCACCCATTTAATGGGTCGGGACATTTCCTCAGGCTAAATTCTGACAGATCGTTCTTGTTTATTTTGCGTTTTTGTATTGCGAAGAATGGGTAAAGTAAGCAAAGATGAGTTTTTTTAATAAATAGCTCGACGATGAGTAAACAGAATTGGAAATGGATGAAATCAGAGAGAGTTGAATTTTTGGAGTAAGTTATTTTCCAAGAACAGCTGTTTATTTCTGACATTTATCCACAGAGCTCCCTATGTCAAAATTTATCTATGACTAGATGTTTGGAGGGAAAAATTGGAGACCAGATCAAATTTAGTTTAGCTCGAGCAGAGTACTAAGCTCTAGCGCCAATTTTCAATTTTCAGCGATGAAGCGCATTTTTGGTTAAACGGCTCGATCAAAAAGCAAAATATGCGCTACTGAACAGGTGAGAACCCACATGTGCCTCATGAAACAGCATTTCATCCACAAAAAGTCATTGCGGTACGGTTTTCATGCCGGTGGAGTCATTGGGCCGTTTTTTTCGTCGATGAATATAACCGTCACGTTAGGGTAGATGGAATTCGATACAGAGACATGTTGCAACGTTATTTCTTTGTGCAATTGCATGAATTGGACATCAGCGATATGTGGTTCCAACAAAACGGGGCCAGAAGACAGTGGGTGCAACAATCGAGTTATTGAAGTCTCAGTTCGGTGAACGTGTAATCTCGGACCCGTCTATTGGTCGCCGAGACCTTGTGATCTAACGCCTCTAGACTGTTTTTAATGGCGCTACATTAAATCATTGGTGTATGCCAACAAGACGCCGACATTAGAAGAGCTCGGAGCCAATATTAAACAAGAAATAGCAGCCGTATCGGTCGAAATGTGCGGCCGAGTCATCGATAATTGAGTTCAACGTATCGACCGCTGCACACGCTCCCGTGGTGGATATATGAACGAAGTCGAATTCCATTCATAAATGTTTTGCAGTAAACATATTTTGTTTAGATCTATCAATTAGTTTGCATTTTATTTAAAAAAGAAGTTGTCAAGCCCTTAATGAAAGACCCTTTATAACTTTAAATATCTTTTTTTGTTTTTCGATCTCAAGTCTCTAACACTCCGGGGCAGTGTTCCCAGACTTTGAGGACAATTTTCCCATTTCTTATAAGCAAAATGGTTTCCACTAAACACTAAAAAAAATCCTCTTTTTTCCTAAGTGAAAAAATGTAACCGAGTTTATTAACAAGCTTAAAATAAGCATGTAACATAAAAATATAAATACTATGCAATAACATCCGTTGCCATTAGACAAAATCGTAATGAATAATTTTGTTTTTTCCAAAAATTAGGGCTCTTCATGGACTTGTTGTGCCAACTATTTTATCTATCATACTTTATTCTGGTCGACCCGCTACCCTTCTGTCAGCCTTTGAGTTCAGATTCCAAGGCGCAACTAGACAATGTCGAACATATTTCCATTGAAATAGAATCTGTACCTTTTAAGGGCGCAGATGCACAGCTTTTCATTCACGACTTACAAAGGAGCTAAATATTTATATTCCAAATTTGTTGCTTCAATTTCTATCTTGAAAAGAATTAGAATGGCGTTCATACAACAAACTGTCAAGTTCAGTCATAAACTTTTGCTGCATCTGAGTAAATTCGGAAGTTAAGACCCTACAGACAGAGTTTGTAGCCAATTGCTTTTAACAAGTTGACAGTGTTCGGGAAAAGCTTAAAAAACTCATCGGCGTTCTGTTAAAAATGTAAGAAAAATGTTACTTCGAAGTCAGCTTTAAGCTCTAAGAATAGAAGTCAGGTGAAGAATAATATCTACTTCATGCCAAACATTCTTTTTTTAGAAAGCAAATGATTAGCAAGCCTTATAGTTAACTCGGTGTACGCAACTACTTTTCTGTCCTCCCGTCTCTTTTCAGTGGTAACTGCTGACAGATTTTGTGTGAAATATTCGGAATCGGTCTTCTGGGTTAACAGTTTGGGTGCATTATTTAAATTTTAAATTGGCGTCTGAGTAAACGCGAAACCTACTTCATCTAGAAGAGGGCCAAAACTTGATATTTCTCAAAAACCCCTTTGAAGATTTTGACTAAAAGGGATATGTGAACAACTTCGATGAACTAACAATGATTGAGCAAGTTTTATGCGAGTCAGGCGTGCAGTTTTTGAAAAGGTGCCACTGTGACAGATCTCTTAACTGGGTTACGAGAAATGGCGTGGACTTCAATAAAGTCTACACAACTTTTTAAATAACTTGAGGTCTGCAATTTGTTCGGAGTCATGCAAAAAAAAATTGTAAACAAAAAAGGCGAGTCAACAAACGGCCCAGCCAAAATTATAAGGCCCAGCCAAAATTGAGGCCGCTGCGGACTGTTTCGTGCTTGTTTTCTCTTTGTAAGCGAGATATAGGGTATAAAATACTCTGTCTGCGCCGGCATACAAGATACAACCCAGACGTGTAATTACTGCCAATACGCGATTAAAAAAGTAGAAAAACCCTGAAAACGCAGACGCGAGACTCTGCAGCTGCGGATTTGAGTTCTCTGTTACGGCCCCACATATCTCTCTCTGTCCCATACCAGAGGCACTTAAAGGTTATACGTAACCACCGGCACAAGTCTTTCTAAAAATACTTTTGTATCTAGATTGCACATCTATAGTCGACAACAAAGCGACCTGTCTTTGCAGTTCCAAATTAACTTGCATTACTCACCGTCACCACGAATCCAGTTTTACTGGCCTGCAGCCCAGAGAGCAGTTGCAAAAATCCATCACGTCATGATAGATCACTAAAGCAATTTCCGAAACAGGCTTCATCGCATTTAATAATCAAAACGTTCAATCGATGGAACCGTTAAGCACAGCGACAGGATTTCTGCGAATGGTACCAGCCACAAATCAAATTGGAACATCGATCCAATGACGCTGGCCTTAATGTATTCAGAGCACGATTCCTCGAATCTTGTCTGCATCTAGGTGCTGTTGTCAAAATGCCTTCGACCATACAGAGCACATCTTCATACAAATGGCTGATACAATCCGACCGGTCAATCCGGTCTGACATCCATTACTTGTATCGAAGAGACATATTTTTATTGTTCTATTCGCTTGGACGTAACCAAAAATGTTTCGCCAATAACAGAAAGTGGTTTGAGCCGAGTCTATAAATATAGAAATGCGCCACAATTAAGGCTCATTTCTTTCAGTGGAGAACACGGCATACAGAAATGGTAAAATTGGCTCAATCAAATAGCCAGTCGGGAATCCTTAAACACCGCTCTTGTCATTATTTTGCAGAAGGCCGTTTCGATTGGACTAGAACTGCTGGCTGTCATTGGGCTGGCGCTTGGGCTAGAAACGCAATATCTCCCACCGGCGCATCCGGAGTATTCCCTGCAATCGCTGGAGTACCAGGGGTCGGAGGACTTAGTTGTACCAGCGCACACATTGGAAGAGGATGGTTACCACTACAAAGTGGGCAATATCGTACGCAACAAGCGGGAAGCACTGCAGCCAGCCACGTTCGAAGATCTGTACGCGCAATCGAAGGATATCACACAGGACTTTCAAGAGTCGCAGTTTATAGGACCATCGCCTGACCAGATTGCTGTGCCGTTGTATGACTCTGCTGCAGACGATAACTACATAGGACCGCCGCCAGATCAGATAGCTCGACCTTCCGACGAAGAATCCATTCCCGACCAAAGTGAAAATGCGCAAGACTTCTATGGAGCGCCCAGTTCATTCCAGCCTGTTCGGCAAGAACTAACCGAATCGGCTGTGCTCGCCGACGATGGATACCACTATAGGTCGGCACGACGAACCCGATACCGGTCTTAGTGCGAGCCAAACGTTTAAGTGTTGTGACGATTTTTTGACCAAAAACTACACCCCCTTCCCCACGCCAATTCAGTGAATAAAATGTTTATGTGTTAACTCTTGATCGATGGAGTTCCCTCTGTGCGCGCCGCCGGTTTATTGTGCACATTAGTGTTAGTAGAACTTATTTATTGTGAACATTTGCAGAACGTTTGCTTTTGAGTTGAACGAATGAAGCTGTTTTGAAAATATATGAACCAACTTTTGCGAATCGCTGTGTGTGTGTGTTGTATTTTTATCTACCCAGTTTGGCATTGGCGATGGAGAATATTTCGAGGAACGTTACAGCCATCTTGGCTTGTGACTATAAATCGTCTGTGGCATCGCCCTAAAGTCGGTAGTCGCCGAAAGAGTTGTTTTTGTTGGTGAGAACTGGCCGTTTGCCTTACCTATACTGGCGCTTATTTTGCTATTTACCAATGCAGGGGGTATCGGCAAAGATCCAAATCGCTAGTCAGGGTTCAAAGCTTGATCTGCACATATTTCTAGATCAAAGTCTCTGATGCCGTATTCTCACTCCAGTCCATCCCACTATAAAAACAGACTTGATGACGTTGTAAGATAGTAACACCCTGTGCGCTTGTGCGCCTGTCTGCAGTAGCCTGTCCACCAGTCAAGTAGAACAAGACTTTATCCCCAAACCTCCTACTTATAAGTATACGAGGCGCTGGTATTTGGTACTGTAATCCGTAGCGTAAGGACGTCTAAGGGCCGCTTAATGTCTAAGGTCAAATATGTCAAATACGGCAATAAATATTGCGCCTTTGTTGCTAAAGTATAGACCAGTGCTATGTTTGGCTTTGGAGAGCAGACGATATAAATATGGGAACCATTTATATAAACGGAGACACTTGAAAAGCGAAACAGACCCAAGACTAACGAAAGATGTTCGTAGTCTAACCTACAGTCTTTAATAAGCTTTCAATGTGGAGCAAAGGCGGTGTTTTGAGATCAATAGTCGGCTACCCCCAGGCACAGCAACTTGATAGAGGTCGCTTGGAAATTGTGTCAAAATTTACCCAGTTATCTACAGCCACAATCGCGAGTGACAGTTAACGTTTGTTATTTAATGCTGTCAGTTTATGCAACGTCGAACTTGTTGGTCAATAGAACCGGAACTTAGCACTTAAGTTATTGCCAGATAGAAGGAGAAATCCACCTCATATGTATCACTTGACTTAAGCTGAATAACCCCCATGAAATAAAGTTTCGCTTCTGCCTATACTGATCTCAAAAAGTGCCACGTTGCGAGGGCTTAAGAAAGCCCGCAATTCAAACTAGAATCCCGTTCACTTGCTTCAAATGCATTATCTCAACCAGTATAGTCTCATTGACTTTAGCTGGATACCCTCCATGCAGTTATATTCTTATTGGCCGTCTTACTTCTTTAAACGAAGTGCGAAATAGAGGCTTAAGAAAGAATCTCACACTGAAAAAGCGATAGCGCAGGATCAGTGGAAGACCTAATGATTTTCAGAACTTTTTTTTAAATAAGAAGTATGAATAGAATAATCTGCCATCTCCTGTCTTCTGTATTCCGTATTCTATATTCTGTCTCCTGTGATTTGTCTTCCGAATTTTGCATTAATCATCTGTCATCTGACCTTTGTCTTCTGACTTCTGTGTCTTCTGACTTTTGTCTTCCATCTTCTGTCTTCTGTCTTCTGTCCTCTCTCCTCTGACTTCTGAATTCTGTCTCCTACCTTTTGTCTTCTGTCTTCTATCTTTTTTCTTCCGATCTCTGTCATCTGTGATACATCTTCTTCTAACTTCTGTGTCTTGGCTTTTGTTATCTGAATTCTGTCTTGTGTCTTCTGACTTTTGTCTTCTGTCGTTTGTCTTTTGTCGTTTGTCTTCTGTTTTCTTACTTCTATCTCCTGCCTTTTATCTTTAATCTTCTGTCTTCTGTCCTCTAACTTCTGAATTCTGTCTCCTACCTTTTGTCTTCTGTCTTCTATCTTTTGTCTTCCGATCTCTGTCATCTGACTTCTGTCTTCTGTGATACATCTTCTGTCTTCTAACTTCTGTGTCTTGGCTTTTGTTACCTGAATTCTGTCTTGTGTCTTCTGACTTTTGACTTCTGTCGTTTGTCTTCTGTCGTTTGTCTTCTGTTGTTTTACATCTGTCTCCGGCCTTTTATCTTCCATCTTCTGTCTCCTGTCTTCTGTCCTCTGGCTTCTGAATTCTGTCTCCTACCTTTTGTGTTCTGTCTTCTATTTCTTGTCTTCCGATCTCTGTCATCTGTCTTCTGCCTGTCAAAAACTTCGGCGTGGTAATGCGACTTGTAATCACTCACATTCCTCTAACTATCCGCCAAATACTGCCGTCAAATATCCAGAGATAATTATGACCATATATTTCTCTTCTCTTTGATCGCCCTATAAAACCTTAATAAATTGGGTGTGTGGTTGTACAAAAACGAAACTGCATGGGAAGAAAATAAGTCAGATGTCAATATCTATCAAAAATATATATTCCTGACTGTCCACAACGAAATAATAAAAAAAACAGGAGTTTTAAACTTTAAACTATGCAGATTTGACTATTTTAATTCTACATTCGAAAACCTGTTAAAACTCAATGATATAAATAATTTTGTTTCCAACTTTCATGACAGTTAGTTCATATGGGACTTCTTTCCTCTAACTACTAAGTTGTTGGCCACAAAAGTGCCCAAACGAAACCATTCACAGCAAACTCAAAACTAATTCGAAAGTTCGCATGAAATCATTTTCACTTATTTCCTATCCAGATGAGTCCATATCTACCTATCCCAATTCCTTCTATACAACTATTCCCAGCCCAACTGTCCTTCGTTGAACAATCGAAAAATATTAAAACATATGCAGCGGTATATGTACAGTACTCCACCAGCAGCCATAATCAGAACAGACGACGGGGAGAAACACCACCCGCCCCCATGTGAGGAACGACTCCCAAACTTATAGTCTAACTACGCTTACTTATGGAACAATGAAAAAAAAAAAAAAAAAAACACATCGGCAACCATTTGTTGCTTCCACGCCATTTCAACTGCATGAGCAATTGAACTTCAGAAGCATTAAAAATGTTGGCATTATGCTCGAGACATTGTTGCTTCTATCATCTGAATATGAGTCGTGCATTTGCACAATGAAAACAGGATAACACCCGCCCACCCCACAGCTCCATACGGTAAATATGTATTTGAATGGAAATTCTCAAACAATTTAAAATTTCGAACATTTTTGGTTATGCTCTTATTATTATACTTTTTGCCTGCTCCTTGGATCAGAAGTCATAAAAGCAAATGGACTTCCTTTCTGGGTTTGGCAACGGTCAGGGTGGAAATATGAAAATAACAATTCCTGTAGTGAAAAGCCAAACAATATTTGTGAGAAATAAAAATTTCAGGAATTAGGATGACCGAACATAGGATGTCAAGCGAAAGTGTTGCTTCATTGAATTGGGCGACCATTTCAATTGCGAATTTCCTTAGTTCAGTGGTTTTGGGGTTCCGTTGGAACAATTTGTTGGTATTGAAAAGGATTTCATTCAATGCGAAGAAGTATTTATCGGATATAGAAAAAGTTTGGCTAACAGGGGGAATTTAGATTTCAATAACGAGAATAATTCTTTCCAGATTATTATGAAAGATGATAGAAGATAGAAGATGGAGATGGCAGAAGAGAGAAGACAGAAGATAAAAAATGACAGAAGACAAAAGACAGAAGAGAGAAAGTAGGATACAGACGGCAGAAGACAGAAGACAAACGATAAACGAAAGACGGCAGAATTCAGAATGCAGAAAACAAAGGACAGAAGACAGAAGTCAGAATACAAATGATAGAAGACAGAAGTAAGATGTCATGATACAGAAGTTAAAAGACAGAAGTCGGAATACAGACGATATAAGACTGAAGTCAGAAAACAGAAGTTAGAAGACAGAAAACAAACGACAAACGACACAAGACAGAAGTCAGAATGCAAACGATAGAAGACAGATGTCAGAACTCATAAAACAGAAGTTAAAAGACATAAGACAAACGACAGAAGACGGATGGCAGACGACAGCAGACAAATGACAGAAGACAAAAGACAAACGACTAACGACAGAAGACAGAAGTCGGAATACAGACGATATAAGACTGAAGTCAGAAAACAGAAGTTAGAAGACAGAAAACAAACGACAAGTGACAGACGAAGACAGACAGAAGATAGCAGTCAGAATAAAGAATAAAGAAAACAGAGGACAGAAGACAGAAGACAGACGACAGAAGACAAACGACAAACGTCAAACGACAAACGACAAACGACAAACGACAAAAGACAAAAGTCAGAAAGCAAACGATAAAAGACAGAAGTCAGAAGCCATAAAACAGAAGTAAGAAAACAGAAGACAGAAGTCAGACTGATCTAAACTCATCTGTCAACCCACACATCAGTTAAAAACTTGGCAACAGTATTTTTTGAAAGATTCAAGAAAGTACAAACCAGTTTTTGAGTAGTTTTAAAAGAGTTTGGTTCGTCATTCATCTTACATTGATTGCCAGGAACAATTGATCCACTTTTTGACTGTTGCGCTTCCAAAAAATGATTCGTCTGTCTTGCTATGGAATTGTGTCAGTTTTAATCAAAGCTCGTGGCGGTGTTCCAAGTGCCACTTTAGGTCGACTCAATTTCCAGATGGACCTATAATTTATGGCGAACATAGAAAGACAGATAAGCTGTCTGGCGATTGTCGGAAAAAGAACCACAACCCTCTTAAGTCTGTTGGAAGTGTCATTTCTGGGCTGCTAGTCTCTCCAACAGAGATGTCTGATCAGCTTTACGGATTTCTGTCAGAGGAACGGTCACTGGTTATAAAGAGATACCTGCAAATGAAAATTAAGTTTGGATCTCACCAGTACATAAGACTGTATATGGAAAATCCTAGTTACATGTCATCTAGTTGACTTAATATAGGTGGATTTTATAATGTTTCCCATCATTGACTTTACTGTCAGTTGAAAAAAATTCTTCCCAATGAAGACAACATCACTGTCTTCCCAACAAAGAAATCCTTCTTCCCGTATAAAACAGGAATTATCTCAGTGACAAAACGTAGTAAAATCAGCATATGAATCGAATACGTCAAATATCAGCGCAAATGTCAAATTCATTTAGTCCGCAAGTAGGCAAGCAAACGCCTTAACCAGTTTTCGTGATCCAACTCCAAAACAAATGTAGATCTTCCAAACCCCAACTTAACTCCTGTTAAAATATACTTCGACCGTCATTGTGGATCACAATGCCAAACTTGACGACAACCAGTTCTAGTGATCTGCACGATAAGCCACTTTGCGAAAATAAGTAATGAGTGCCTTTATTCCCGCTTAACAAACCATATATCCCTCTGCTCCCACTATACTAATTTATCATAATTAACGCCCGATTTGTTCGGATTATTGATGAGCGAACGAGAACTGAATTCAAGTTCTGTTTGAGGAAACATTGAACTTGACCGTCACATAAATTACATCATCAGCTTTTGTTAAAAAAAAAAAGAAGCTCATTTAGAGCAGAAGACCGGTTCAAAATTATTCCGTTTCGATCCTATTTTCGTAGGAAAATGTCTATTGAATTTTTTTATCTGCGGAAATGTTAGCCCTAAAATATTGAGCAGAATTAAATTAGTCGTCAATTGGTACTAAATCTATGAGATCATTTATCGAATAGCCATTTCGAATGGCAACTGTCGGAAGAGCTGATTAACCGTTTAATTCAGTGATTAAGGGCCAAGAGGTGACGACTTTGTGCGTAAGTCGTTACCTCTTCAGTTTCTAAAATTTCTGGTTTTGTGGATAGTATTCCGTGACATAAGTTTATAAGCTCCGCTTACATGTTGTTTATCTTATGTTGACATAGGTCATTTGTCTATGGAAGTCTTTGTTAAGTGGTTGCCTTATAGATATGTCAATGCGTCGTCTTCTTTAAGGTTATTATAACTAAGCGGCCCATACACGTTGCACTTTTGGTTCGAATTTATATTTTTGTTTGCGTTTAAGCCCAGTATCCTGCTTTAGTAACTGGTTTCCCCTCAACAGCGTAGATCAATGCTCTGAAAATCTGTCAACCAGATGAACCTATTCAGATGGTATATTTCTGTTACGTGTATGGCCGCTTTAACTGAAACGATGGTGTGCAGCACTGAAGAACATGCATTTGGATTTTTGTGGGCATCGTAAACCGTTTTTCATCAGGGTTAAACTTGCCAATGTGCGAGACGTTAAAATAATTTTTAAAATCTGTTCATCAATTGCAGAAGAGCATTGGCAGCACTGGCAGAAAGCCGGCATTAATGCCGCGATTGATGTGCTGGGAGTACAAAATGGCGCTGCGAATGAAGAATGAAGAGCTGCGAGCTATCGAAGAAATTGAGAGATGCCACTTCAAAAACATCGCTGGGAAGTTTTACCAAAAGGTAGAAAGAGCTAGGCAGCAAATCTCGTACAGAAACTTGTAGAGATGACAAAGAAAACCTTGTAGTAGAAACTGATTCGGTGCTGAGAATGCGAAAATGAAACTTAGCATCGCCTGGTATAAGACTGTATGATCGCATTCAAAATCTTGGTATGGCCCCTTTTCAGTGCGGTTAAATGTCAAGAAAGTCGAAAGCCAATCAAATTGTTACACCGACAGATCCCAAGAAACTCCAAGAAGCTAAAATCGATACGCACCATCTCTTCATCGATTTCAAATCCACCTATGACAGAGTCTACAGGGACGGGCTTTACAGAGCCGCATCTAGTTTCGAAAGCCCTATAAAATTCGTCTGGATAGGGCTGGAGGAGGCTCGTTCCTGCATCTGGGTCGGTAAAGAACTCACCAAAAGCTTTTTTTGTCAAAAAGGCTGTCAAACGATTTCTTTAACCTAGTTCTGTAGATAATTTCACGGAACTCACAGGTCAGCACTCAGCACACAAGGCATCATCTTTTAAGAGTCAGTTCAATTACTTGCATATGGTGATAATAAGTAGAGCACAGAGAGCTATCACTAGTACGTTTGGTTGAATAGGAGAGAAGGTCTAGTAGCAAAAATTGGCTTTTAACGAAGCCAAAACCAAATATAGCCTGTCAACCAACATCGAAGAATCGGATAGAACGTCACAATTGACAGCTACAAGAGACTAAGATTCTGATAAAGAAACATCAGATAACCCTTTCTAATAGCTGTTTCATTGGGTTCAGAAGGCAGTACCATATCTGGAACAACTAAAAAATTCTGTATAAGACCCTGATAGTCCCAATCTTTCTTTATGGCGCTGAAGCTGGGACTTTGTCGTTGGAGGTAAATATAAAATTGTCGGTTCCGTTTGTGTTGACGGGCTTTGGAGGAGAAAATTCAATGACGAATTACAAAAACTGTACAGTGATATCGGCCCATCGTAAACTATTTACATCGGTGGTCAAAGCAGAGGGATTGAATACAAATTTTCCGGCCCATAGTCCTGTACGTGAGACCTCATCTTAGGTGACGAGCACATGTCAATATTATACAAGGAGACATCAAACGACTTGTGCGAAACTGGAAGCTGGAGTCAGTTGGCTAAGTACCGGGCTAATTGTAGAGGCATATTAGTTGAGGTCTCGATTCAAACCGAACTATAGAGCCTCCCAAGAAAGTAAGTAACAAATGCTCCAATTCATTTTGAAAAAACAGCTTACGCCAAGATAAGTTTGCCAAAATTTCCTTTAAAGTTCTGCTTAAGTTCACAATATTTTTTCTTCAACGAGAGGTAACAGCTGAACTAAATTGAAGACTTTGAATTTTCAAGCTTAAAAACTACCTCCTTTTCCTTTTGCTCGCCCAGCTTCTGTTATTGAAGACCGGCCCTTCTCGTACGCCAATCTTCCGCAAGACAAAACATTCTAAGCCAGTAAGAGGTCGGTAGGCCAAAAATAATCTACCCAATAGCAACTACTCCAACTTGCTCCAACGTGTGTGAGCCTCTTTATCCATAAACAAATGCAAATCACACAATGTGATGAATTTTATTGTTAACAGGTCGATTTATATGCCTTAGCTCAGATAAAGAATGTAATTTAATTTAGGATACATCCGAATAGACAGAGTGAAATCGAATTTTAAATGTTTTCCTACATGATTGATTATGCCACTTTGATGGACACATTAACTAAACTGAAGTTTTTGTATACATTCTCTCCAACTGAGCATATACTATTATATCCGCTTATAAAGTTTGGAATGGGGAAATGACAAGGACTCTCTGATCACGTTGTTTAGTTCTTGCACGAGCATTTAGACCAATGTCAGGCAATTAATAGGCCATTCAACAGCGTTGTTTGAATGTCGACTTTTATGAAGTATGAAACAAATGCAAGGTAATTTTCCGTATGTGCTTTCACGAATGTATGTCTTTGTTACAACTTCTCCCATGAATAACAAGGAGGAACTTGAACCTGGAGACGAGGTAGATGTAGGAATTAGAGAGGTTAACAATAGAACGTGAAATATTGCAGCTCATTGAGGAAGCTGTGTGTTTTCATGTACGGATCTATAAAAGTGAAAGAATTTAGAAAAATCTCTTTTGCACTGATTGATTAAGCACTTGGGTGCTTAACTATAAGTATTTAAAAATCCCACTTTAGGAAAGATCGCTTAAAACTGGTCTTATGTTGCGCAAGACAATTTGTTCCCAAAGCCTTTCACAAGTTCGATTGGATATGGATTTAAGAAATTATGCCAAAAAACAAATGGTAAACATTATAAACAAAATTAGATGTAACAATTCCTAAGTTCTTGCTTCATTCTCATGTCAATTTGTTTACAGAAATGATTAGCCTACACATAGAAATCGCCACACACAGGTACACGGATATGTGATGCAAATTGTAGAATTTTTTGCTTGGCATCATTTTTGGTATACCCCAGTAGAGAATTGATCTATTGTTAGAACCAGAAATTGAATCTAATAAACAAATTCCGAAGCCAATGAATAATAAAATAGTGCCCCCAGAAAGACATCAATCAAATTTAATAATTGTTTCTTTAAAACAAATAATTATAAACACTCAATAATAAATTACTTATCTTGCACAAATTTTAATTAATCATACTGATGTGCTGTCAATTATGTATAAACAGGAATGAGCTGCACACTCAGAGTAGGTGCCTATAATAAATGTCTGAGAGCAAAAGTACTAAATTTCCTCATAGATATTTAAATTGTTTTTTAAAACTTTCCAGCCGTTGAATATTGCTACAGCAAATCATTATGTTTTATGGATGTTATTTAGTTCTTCTTTTATACTTAGTCCATGACTAATAAATGTTACTACAGTGGGGTGTAAAATATTTCTTTCAAGTTCTGAATAAGACAGATGAAAGGGTTCTTGATACCGGACTGAGAAAATTTATTACCACCTTTTTAGTATTGATAATTCGGATGTTTTTATAATTGTAAATTTGGTAATATTCGCTATATAGTGGATAGAATATTATTTCCTATAGTGGAAAGTTTGTAACCAAGGGCATTAGGTAAATAATAAATTGGTCGTGCGTAAATCATTTCCTCTTGTATAGTTTTGTCAAATATAGTTTGCAAAAATCGTGAGTAAATATATCTACTGCACTATCGGGAATTATATATTTTGCGAATATTTTCTATTCAACAATCAGATTTTTAAAAGTCATATTGCGAAAGCTTATATAAACAAGAGAAAAGAAAATTACTTGTGACAAAATTTAGAAAAACCTTACTGCAAAGGAAATATTTATATTCTCGCGGCTAAAAATGGATTTGAATATTAGAATACGTTATCTTTCTCGAATAGATCCACTATCAGTGTGACCGTTGTCCGACTAAAATTGCAATTTATCACAAGAGTCTGTTTTTTGCTGCTTTGGCCCTATTTTTAGTTGGAAAAGACTTTTAAAAACTTTTTCAAATGCTCTTATTTCCAAATAAAAACCTTTGAAATGTACCGCTGTTGAATATCATAACTTTATTATATCGTGGGCAAATTGTCAATTTGCAGAATGGGCACAGAAATGACACTTTTTTCTCATTTGTCCTTTTTCTTGCGTCTTTCCAGAATTCTGCTGCGGTCACCCTGTCTACTTTAAACTTTTATTACACTTTTTGCATGATATATGGAAAGTAATTTGTTACTCTTTATGACTTGATTTTCTATCGATGCAATACATCGTTTCCAACTCGCTACTGCGATGACTCGCAGATTTTATTTATGTTTATTTATATTTGTTCGAATTTATTTACATTTGTTTACATTTATTTATGTTCAGGTATTTATATTTATTTATATTAATTTAAATTTGCTGCGAAGAATCGACACAAAAAGCAAACAATTAAGCTGTATATTTTGTTAGTTTTATATTTTTTTTTTATACTTTCATTATTTTTGTAAATAAATAACTGTCCGGTTGTATTTTTAACCTCACTGTATTACTGCAGTTTTGTATGAAGAAACGAAAACAATTGCAGCTACTGCTCATGGAAATAAAGATCGTAAAGAATTTTTAACATTGGGCGTTAAGAAATTTTGCAAGTTAGGCCTGGTTATTTATAGTAGGAAAGTTGTTCCAAAAGAACACATGATGCAATTGGTCAACGGCAATTAATCTTTCAATTGCTTGGTCTTTTATAAAAATCTGCTTTCCAATAACGCTATTCTCGGTACGACAAGAAACATTCAGATTATTAATATTTATTTTTATTTCATTAATATACATAATTTGTTCGCTGTACATTGAGATTAAGTGTATATTGAAAAAATTAAAGATTAAAGACAAGATCCGAATGTAATTTTATTTAGATGCTCGAAGCTAACAAAAATAAAATAGAAATAAATTTACAGTACTCGTATATAGATAAATAGGAAAATATAAAGAATGTAAATGTTTTCGATAAAAATAAAAATACATACCAAAAGTATTGTTCCGACACTTTAATTTTTAATTGATTTTAAGTTGAATTTTAGACTTTGCCGAAGGCCTTCTTTACAGAACCGGCGTTGCCTTGTTTCAAGATGAAGCTGGAAATGGTAGGTTAATGATTATAAGAAAAATAAACAAAATTAATAATAGGAACATAATATATGAATTTAATAATTTTCGATGGTTATTTGTTCTGTTTCATTCATTTTACAGTGATTATCTGTTGAATATAGTTCTACATTTCAAGACAAAATAATTAAATTAGTTTATAATTGTCTTACATGCTTTAATTAACAACAAACTATTTTTTGGAAAGAAAAAAACCCAGCCGAAGCAAAGTAACGAACAAACAGCTTTCAAATTTCTTTCCAATTTCAATCCAATTACTGGAAGTGGAAGCTGGAATTATTTTTAAGGAATGCCAAATGGGTAGAGTTTGAAGGTGGACCCACATTCCTTTAGTCCGAGGTTACATATAAAATTCTTATTGGCCATGATTTTTTAAGAAAGTTTAAAAAATAAAGTCAGTAAGTATGATGAATCAAAAAAAGAAAAGAAAGATATCCGAACTAAAAAAAGATGCCATTTTGAAAAGAAACAAGCCTTAAAGCTAATGAAATAATGCCTAAAAGGAATGGAAAAAACCCCAGTTGGCATCACTGGCTATAGGTATTTTTCATTTGGGAAATGTTGGTCATTGTTTTCGTTGGTTTGTTGCTTCTTTTCAATCGACTTTTGAAGTTGGTAAAAGGAAAATATTTGCAAAATCGTCTTTGATGCTTATGTCAGTGGTATGAACGGTGGCTAAACGGAAAAAAGCAAGTGTTCTTTATACGTGTGAGTTTCTATATTTTATTTTTATTTTTATTTTATTTTTATTTTTATTTGTATTTTTATTTTTATTTTTATTTTTATTTTTATTTTTATTTTTATTTTTATTTTTATTTTTATTAGATTACTTAATACACAAATATGCTTAAAAACGACCACCAAAGCCTTAAAACATATTTAATTTATTCCTAAATGAATCCCTACCAAGATGAAAATCAAATATACTAGAATTATTGGACTCCCTTAGGTTCATTGTATCCATAATTAACTCTATGATAAAGTACATAAAATAAAAGACTCTCGAAGAGTGTACTTCATAAAATGGATTCCATACTACACTGCAGTAGGTACGCGAGATGAGATCGGACAAATGCAAAAAATATACATTTAAGAGTAGGTGGTTCTTGAAAGTCTTTCGAGTTCCGCAATATGAAACCTAGCATCTGACTACCTTTGGCAACCAAAGACTCAATGTGCTTGCAAAAGCTAAGTTTTGCGTCGAAAATTACTCCAAGATCTTTTTTGGATGAAATAATGGACAGCGAGGGGTCGTACGTAAAGAGTATTGGAGAGAGGTTACGATAAAAAGTTAGTTTGGAAACAAATACCTATATTGTGGTTAACGCGATCAAACGCTTTAGCAAAGTCACATTGCAAGCTATTCTCGCGGAAATTCAAGGTAGAAGTACAAAAAACTGAGAGATTTGAGGTAGTAGATCTGCCTGCGACGGAGCCATGTTGAAACGGGGAGATAAATCTCTTTAAGAGAGGTGTAAGTTTGTCACAAACTAGTTTTTCAAACAACTTAGGAATAGTGGAAATCTTACAGATTAGACGATAGTTAGTAATATCATGTCTCGATCCAGATCTATATATGGGCGTTAAAAATAAATGAGCCCTTCCGATTTTTTAAAAAATGTCCAAACCGGAGAGACTAATTAAAAGTTAAACAAAGATGTACAGAAAGCTCGAAGGAGCACTTTTGAAGTAAAATTGCCGGAATACCAAATAAACCAGGATTTTTATCAAATTTTAATAAAGAAAGAGCAATTTGAACTTCAGGGATCTCATTTGCCGATATTAAAGATATCACAGGACTTTGAGGTAGGTATTACTAGAAACTGCAGGTGTGGTAGTACCACAAGAATATATTTGCTATTAATATAAGTCCAACACATCAAATTGTTTTTGGAGCATCAGCTAAACTTTTAAAAGTTCCGTGGCGTTATTACTTTTACGGACTCGCTTACAGGCCTTATTTTTCCTATTATTTAAACTTATGATTCTATCATTAAATCAAATGGGTTCAAAACCCTTGTTAGACTTCATTTTAGGTGTAAACAAATCAATTGCCATTTTTACAGTATACATAAATAAATTAAAAGAATCACCTAAATTACAATTATTAAAAATATCTATCTATCATTATTGGTCATATTTATTTAAAATAAGTGTCACCGGAACCTGATTTAAAAAATGCATGGAAAATGCTACATGAAAAACAGAACTACGAAAAAGTGGGATTTTTTAGTTGTTAATACTAATGTCGAGTTCGGAATTAACAAATTGCAAGTCAAGGATATTATTAAATTCACTAGGAAATTTATTTATACGACGAAGGTCAAGCTGGGCAAGAGTAGCAACGACTTCACGCTCATAATCTAAGTTAACATTAAATGGAAGAAGTCTAGAATCATCGCAGTCAAATGACTAAATTAGGGCGAATTCTATGCTTGAATTGAGAAGTTGTTTTATGACAGTAATACTCTGGTGGCGCAGTGGCAGTATAATTATATAATAATCCGTATATAAGAACAGGATAACCATGGTAAATATTGCCTTTATCAAGAAGTTGTTTTATGACCTCTGGGAAGGAGCCTATTATACGGAATCTCTCTGAGGTACGATTTCGAAATAATGATAAGGTTGAAAGGTAAGACTTCGTTTTCTTAGTTGGTAAGTAGGGACACCTCGAAAAAAAATTATCTTAGGACTGACTGAAAAATGGAAATATGGTATGATTTGTAGTCCGTTTCAACGATCCCGCTGAGAAATTTCAAAAAGTTGACAAAAAAGTATACAGAAAAAAAGCATACAAAATACAAAATAGATGTAGCAAAACAAAAAAAAAAACAACAACAAATTTATTCACTGCGAATCAGTTCTTCTCATATGGTTGCATTCTTTTTCGACTGAAAAAGGGGCCATTTTAATTATTTTTAAGAAATAGGGGGCCAATTGTCTTGGCGGTCAAAAAGAGGCCTTTTGGCCAGTAAAGGGACCAAACGGCAACGCTGGTCCGATGAACATGAACCTTAGGAACAGGCGAACTACTGTTATCTACTCATCAACAGCGTATAAACAATCTGTTTGTGGAGGGGACTCACTAACAATCGGTTCTAGTCAGTGGTTAAACACTCAGAAAGAAAAGATTGTTAAGCGAAGTATTTTGAGATTCTTAAAAAATTGTAAGCTAAAAGTCCTTGCTTTAAAAATCATTTTTAATAACAATAACTCGGTATTACGAATAAAATACTCTGTATAGTTATTTTCTCACATCATTGCCAACAATTTCATTTGTAAATGAAGCATTTTGATATTTGGGTTCATTGTAACAAACGAAAATTGTGGGCATTCAATTTTTTTTATTTTTCTGAGCAAATGGCCCCTGCGTACTTGAGACACGAGGCTCGATGACACACTTTGACTAAATGGCTTTCAATGACTTCTTCGCTCCCAAATGTAACATCGACCATTATGATCACATCTTTAAAAATGCGCCCACGAGTACTCCCTGCCAAATAAAAGGGCCATCCCTGGCAGCGGGTTCACTGTACCCCTATTATGATCCAACGACATGACATCATACAGACTGAAGTCTCGCTGGCTTCGCCCCAGTCTGCAACTTGACATATACGTCATCTTTCGACACCAAGGTCGCAGCTGTACTCTCTGAAAAAAAACCGCGCAGCAGTTAAATACTCACCGCACCGCAAGAAGCAATCCCATACTTTTCGCGTTGGACCCCGTTCACACTTTTCACAATATTTAGTACGGCAATTAATTTTCCCCATTACAACCGCGTCTGGCCGTTTGCATCTATTAACCTTTTCCATAATTAGATAATTATGTCAGCAGAGTTGAAAGTAAAATTAAGAACCTCTTCGTAAAGCGCCCATTAAAAACAACAATGGCGCATAAAAATATAAATAAAAGTAAACAAATAAAAACCGAAATGAGAGAAGAAAACCAATCTGCGAGCATATATCTTACATTGCTGTGCATATTAAGCGAAAACCCGTAGGGCGGCATTCAATATTTTTTTTTTTTTTTTTTTTTCTTGTGTTTTCTTGTATTTTAAGCAGATTTCATTCTCGGCGCTTCCTTATATGCGTATATAGATATTTATTTGGGAAATTTAAACAAAACTTCTCCGGTATTCTCGGCAAAGTCACGCAAGTTTTGGCCGCAAGAAAACCAGTTGGTATAGCTTAATTTGCTGCCAACTTATGTAAGGTTATTTTTTTTATTTATTTGTGGGTTTTTTTTTATAACCAAGTGGTGAATATAAATTAAGCGGCATATTTGTCGCTTTAGGTGGGGAAACGCAAACCTATTCTTGTGCGATAGAACACTAGATGAGGGACCTGGTCGGTGATTATGGCATAAATCAGCCGGGCAAGGCGGAGTAGAAGAAGCCTGTCAGCGTTTCGTTTTTTCTGACTATAAATGTTGAGATCGGAAATATGGAAGCGTCATTCGATTCATTTACACCAGACGAGGAGTAGGAAAACCGAATTAGCAAAATGGTGAGGATTATAGGGAGTGAAGTGAAAGGACATTTGTTTGAGAGACTTATACTTTTGTTTTGTTTATTTGTGATTGCAGAAAATCTTTATTGTTGGATTGGCGATAATTGCCGCTGTCAGCGCCGGAGCACCATCTGTGGAATATTTGCCCCCCGCTGAAGAGGTAGTATCGAGCAACTTGCTGGATGTTGAGCCAGCACATACTTTGGCTGAGGATGGTTATCGTTACAGGACCGTAAAGAGGTTCCGTCATCGTCGTGATGTTAACGAGCTTGCATCGTCGGGCTACAACTACGCACCACCCCAGGGAAATTCGTTCACCACTGTTCCAGTTAGCCCACAGGCCGCAGCACCAGTGCATGTTCATGCTTCAGTACCAGCTCCGGTTAAGTACCAGGCTCCAGCTCCAGTCAGGCATCAGGCACCAGCTCCAGTGCATGTGCATGTGCCAGCTCCCGTCAACGAATACATTCCCCCATCGGCACCAGTGAGGCACCAAGCCCCAGCTCCAGTTCATGTTCAGGCACCAGCTCCTATCAGGTATCAGGCTCCAGCTCCAGTTCATGTGCCAGCTCCAGTCCATGCCCCAGCTCCAGTTCATGCTCAGGCACCAGCTCCTATCAGGTATCAGGCTCCAGCTCCAGTCCATGTGCCAGCTCCAGTCAAGGAATACATTCCCCCAGCACCTGTGAGGCATCAAGCCCCAGCTCCAGTTCATGTACAGGCTCCCGTCCATGTTCAGGCTCCAGCTCCTGTCAGATATCAGGCCCCAGCTCCAGTTCATGTTCAGGCACCAGCTCCTATCAGGTATCAGGCTCCAGCTCCAGTCCATGTGCCAGCTCCAGTCAAGGAATACATTCCCCCAGCACCTGTGAGGCATCAAGCCCCAGCTCCAGTTCATGTACAGGCTCCCGTCCATGTTCAGGCTCCAGCTCCTGTCAGATATCAGGCCCCAGCTCCAGTTCATGTTCAGGCACCAGCTCCTATCAGGTATCAGGCCCCAGCTCCAGTCCATGTGCCAGCTCCAGTCGAGCAATATATTCCCCCAGCACCTGTGAGGCAGCAAGCCCCAGCCCCAGTTCATGTACAGGCTCCCGTCCATGTTCAGGCTCCAGCTCCTGCCAGATATCAAGCTCCAGCTCCAGTCCATGTGTCAGCTCCAGTCAATGAATATATTCCCCCATCGGCACCGGTGAGGTATCAAGCTCCAGCACAAGTCAGCTCTCCAGTCTTCGGTGGTTTCGAGACAAATTCCCTTGGCTCTGTGTCTGAACCAGAACCAGCTCATACCTTGGAAGCTGATGGTTACCACTACAGGACCGCTAGGCGTTTCTAGATTAAGGATACCAAACAACGACGTCAAAGCTTGTGATGTAAGCAAGTAGGCTTTTTTACGACCTGAAACAAAACTGTTAATAAATTATTTATAGAAAAATGTGGACAAACGGGTTTTTAGTTAGACGTTGACAGGTGGTCGCTTGGATTAAGATAAGCCTTGTTGAAGGTCTAATTATAGCGGCATAAACTACGATCCTTCTCCTTTTATGTGTGGCTGGCCTCTGGGAAGAGGGGTGCACCAGAAATAGAAGAAGGAAGATAAAGGTTTTCTTAGATCCACATGGTATTACAAGGCACCTTATATTGGAAAGGGTGTGACGTCTCTTGATGACAGCCACCTCAACCTAAGCTAACCTGCTAACCTATGTAGCTTGGTAGGTAAATTTTTACGATTTCGTTGCTCTATTGTTGCATAGAGTGATTAAATGTTATTCATTTACCCGGATATTTTGTACGTGACCCCAAGGGTTTTTTTGTTTTTTGTGAGATAATCGTCTTAATTTGATGTTGCAAAGTAAATTAATGAATGGGGATGGCCTCAATGGGAATCTTTTTGCAGTTTGAATACCGGTCAGAGATGCTTTTGGTTTACTATCTACAAAGTTCCGGCTCAATAATCGTGCGGTCACAATTCGTAGAAATTCCAAGTTTTGTGGCGCAACTTTTGTTTGATAAACATGTTGCAAAGGCGCGTGTTGTGTATTTTGAGAAACACCCCCACAACCGACTTTAAAAGGGTTAGACCATTGTAGGTATATAGAGACTATCACTTCGCCGAAAAGAAATATTTTAGAGGGTGAAAATCATAGATATCGTTGGTTTAGTTTAGTTGGCGCAGAAACCTCGATGGTGGCGGTAGTATTGGTGTCAGCGCCAACAGCGTCTGTTGCTTTTATGAATGAGAGTACCTATTTTTGAGGAGTTGGATGTGCATTTCTTTTTCTTTGGAAGAATTTCTGCATTACGATTTACGAGATTTTTCAATTTTGGTCTGAGCACATTGCAAATTCTATGGGCATATGATTTACTCTCCTGATTTACTCGACGTGTTTAATTTGTTATGGGGTCAAATTTTGTAGGGAACAAAATTGAAAGCAGGTGGATAGCTCGTCATTTCTTAAACTGGTTAAATTGGTATTAAAGTTGTTTTATATCTCCCCCATGTTATTTTTCACTTATATATATATATGTTATTTTTCATACTAAAGACACGTTTTAGAATACTTATTATATATATATAGTTGGCGCAACAGGTCCGTAGGGACCCAAGGCCTAGCTTCTCGCAACCATTCGTTTTGTGTGAGTTTCATTTTTGGAACCAATGGAAGGGATCTACAATTTTATGCCGATTCCAAATGGCTAAATGAGAAGCTCTAAAGACAGTTATACTCTCGAATGTTTGTCAGACGTTCGCGAGAGGTGGCGCAGTGGAAAAAACCCCAAGTTGGAATTTGGGTTTTTGCGGGATTCGAACCTGGGACCCCTCGCTTAGTAGTCCAACACACTAACCACTAAGCCACTGCGCCTACTATACATATTAAGGCGATGAAATATTGATTCATAAACCGTATAATCTGACCTATGCTAATGCTTTAAGAAAATATCATATTGGCGCTATCCTATGCACTAAGGCCCAACTACTGAATATAATATTTAAAAAAGAGAATTCATTTCCTTAATCAGGACATTCGGCGTAGAGTGTAAAGTTTAAAAAACCGGACTGTTTCGCGCTTATAGTCATATCATCGGTCATCCGCATAGTTTTGTTTTGTGTTGGGTGTATTTTTGGCAAGGGGTCATAAATCTCAAATCTAAAAATCCTCATCTGAAATTTATAGGATTTCTCCGTAAATTTAGGTGTTAACAAAATCTGTAAAAACACAAGTTCAATTTATTTACTTAGGGTTTTCATAATAACAAAATTTAGATAGACATCGAACCAAATTCAATGAAAAATTATTTAAACGAGTTACAGTCTGCCTTTTTTTTCCAAAAATCCAATGAGTCGGTAATATTTGGAATCAAAACATGATATCATTTACACTGTTAACGTTTAACTGACAAAAATTCCTAAATATTAAAAAAAAAAAAAGGAATTACTATCTTGAAAAATCCTATCTTGGTGGTTTTTTGAATGAACATGTCTAAAATAAGAATTTTATTCTGAATAGCTTATATACCGGTTGTAATAAGGTAAAAGCATTTTCTGTCTGTCATTCTTTAGGTAGGTCTATCCCCATGCGGACGTTTTTGTTCCATAATCGGCTACCGAGTGTCGAAATCCTTTCTTTTTTGAATATGTCATTACCTACAACTCGCCCTCTGATTATTTATCATGTAGGTATGACAATTACAAAACAGTTCATTAATGCATAATAAACTTAGGTAGGTATGAGGATAAAAAACCCATGAAAGATCATCAACCCATCCACCCCAAAAATCGCACGACCAAAGCCACCTGTGGATCAAGGCCGTCAATGGTATCTGCTTTAGCATATTTGGAAAAATCGCATCCGCAATTGGGGTTGATTATAAATGCAAATATCTAGATTTGCCTTTCAAACAACCGAAATTCCAAGTCATAAATTTCTCATCGTTTCTTTTTCACAGAAACTACTCATACATGAAACCCTCATTGTGTGAGAAACACAGAGAACATTCCCAAATGAAATTGTTGTCCCTTTTTTTGAATACCTACCCATCGCCACCAGCCACCAGCCACCAACTGTTTCGCTCCACTAATCACAACAACAAGTTCTCATATTTTCTTTCTATTTTGGTTTGAAAAGAAACTTAGCAGACAACAACGCTACCTGACGGTGGAATCTCTCAAGAAAATGTTCGTGTTGATGGCAGTACTATTTTTTTTTTTTCTTGTAAATACTTTTGGATGCATTCCAAAAAGCCCGAGACGTATTTTAGGATTGCCCCTGAAAGTTGACCAATTTGTTTGTGCATTTTTCGTTCAAAACGGACTGTCTTGTGTAAGAGACTATTAAAAAATATAGGTAACATGAGTCACTCAAATGGGGAGGACTTACGGCGAATGTAACGGGTTGAGCCTTATTTAATACATGAAAACACACAAATAGTAAAAAAAAAATATTATTATTCTTGCAAGAAAAAAAACCAGACTCTTGCATTTCAAAGTTCTGAAAATTGTTCCGCAAAATAGTTTATTAATAATATTTTTTGCTTGATTTAAGTCACATAGCTTATAACCGATGTGCTTGAAAAAGTTTAGAATTCTAAATAAAAAAAACATCAAACTTTAGATTATTGTGCGTGTTAACAATTTGTGAGAATTTTATCCATGCTCGACTGTATTACCGCAGTGGGCGGCCTAAAAGCGATATTTCCGAAGTAAAAAATGGTGGCGCAATTTTCATTTGTATTATTTTATTTAATGTTTACATAAGTTACAAAACCCTGTTATGGTTAGTTAAAAAAAAAATACTGAACATCAGCCCAACTTGTTCGTTATTAAAACAACAGTAATTTTACTACGTTATAATAATTATACTTAAAGAGGCAACCGTTCCGTCACAAGTCAAAACTAAGCCTAATAACTAATATCTAATCATATGTCATGGTTAATCCCATCAACGATGGCCAATCCGCAGCGCGTGCATCCGCCTCCATTGGGTGTCATCCTCATTTCGTGTTGCATCAACACCCGGACTTGAATACCCTGAGGTCAACCCAGACAACGATGCATACTACGAGTATGAATCCGAGAAGACAGCCACAATTTATATAAAATAGAATTAAGTAAACAAACATTGTACACCGTTGGGGCCCTACTGTTGAGTCAACGCATTTAAATATTATTCACCACCATTTGTTACCTAGCCTTAAGTCAAATTGTATACACAAAAAGTTTAATAAAAGCAGATGTAATGAAATGTAACTCATTTCGTGTCATGGGAAAGCACTGGCGTAGTTAGTATTAGTACTGTTGTTTTGTGTGGGACCCGGCCAATCACTTGCTGACTCAGTAGTGCGCGTTGATATAATTATATTTCTTGCAGTTGTGATGAACTTATATTTTATTTTTTATATTTTTTATTGTTATTATTTTACTAGATTTAAAAATCGAAAAGACAACTCTTTTTTATTCTGATTAAATTCATTAATCACTAAATCAGATAACTCATCAAAACAATACAAGTAAAATGACCAACGAATTAAGAATATGAAGCCAAAACGTAAGCGACTTTGCAAATACCTATTTCTATGGGTGCGTTCAGCACAGCGAAAAAAAAAAATATTAAAACTTACCCAGATTACTCAGATTTTAAAAGGAAGTATTAAAAAAACATCCAAATTTTATGATAGTGAAATTCAGAGGCTATTATAAAGGGTTTTCCAATTAGAGGTGTTATTTTGGTATTCAAAGAAAAATGCCATTTTTGGTCATAATAAAGAGGAAGGTATGCCACTAATAATGAAAAACAACATCAGCCAAATGGCCGCCACGAGCACGCACACAGGACCATATCCTTTTCATGAAATTTTCCATAACCAAATCGCAAAGTGGCTGCCCTATGTCCTTGATTGCCTCACGAATTTTATCTTTGAGGTCTTGAATCGACGCTGGGCTGTTGGCGTAGACCTTATCCTTCACGTGGCTCCAAAGGAAAAAGTCGCAAGGTGTTAAATCAAAAGATCTCGGTGGCCAATTGTGATCACCTCTTCGAGAGATAGCACGGTCTGGAAACTTTTCCCGTAAAAGATCAATACTTTCGTTGCTTGTGTTGCACGTAGCGCCGTCTTGTTGAAAGTAAACGTTGGCCAGATCACACCATCCAACTCCGACCATAAAAAATCATTAATCATCTCTCGATAGCGCAATCCATTCACCGTAACTGTTGATCCAACCTCATTTTCGAAAAATTAAGGTCCAATGACCCCACCGGACCATAAACCGCACCAAACAGTCACATGTTGATGATAAAGAGGCTTCTCAAAAATAACTCTTGGGTTTTCCGAGCCCCAGATGCGACAATTTTGCTTATTGACGTAGCCACCGAGGTGGAAATCGGCCTCATCAGTCAAGATGATTTTTCGATGGAATTCCGGATCATTTTCATGCATTTCAAGGACCCAATCAGCAAAGACACGACGTTGTTGATGATCGGTCGGCTTGAGTTCTTGTGTTAACTGAACTTTATGAGCATTAAGACCCAAGTATTTATGCAAAATACGGTGTAATGACGTTTGTGGAACGCCCAATTCCAAAGAACGACGAGGAATTGACAAACCTGGGTTTTCTTCAACACTTTGGGCTACAGCAGCAATATTCTCAGTTGTTCTTGAGCGACGTGCACGGGTTTTATTCTTCACATCACTAACTTGTCCCAACAGCTCGAATTTTTCTACCAATTTCTGTATTGCGGTCCGACAAGGTGCTTCACGGCGACCAAAAAATGCTTTAGTTTTGCGAACTGTGACTGCAAGATTTTCACCATTTTGTAGTGAATTTTAATAATTTCAATGCGTTGTTGAAGCGTGTATCGTTCTATTTCTAATGGCGTAGTTTCTTCTTGTCAAATGTCAAAGAATAAAAGCTTCAAAAGTGACAGCTACCGAAATAGCGGGTCAGTCACAATAACACCTCTCATTGGAAAACCCTTTACATATAAAGAGGTAATGTTTGTTTAAAGAGGTTATTTCTGGAACAACTGAACCGATTTCAATAAATTCTTTCACTAATAGAAAGCTACGGGATTAGAGTGTTGCGATAGGCTCCTTAATTTTTTTGATTTTCCATTTTCGATTTTTTTGATATCTTGCACTACGTGAATGAAACACTGCGTAGCAGCCTCCGTGATAAAAGTTATACCTATCCATGCATCCATCCATCCATCCACTCGATATTATTTCTGTAGTTTCTGTACTGTAAATTTACCTCTTGCAGTTCACACGCTCAACGAATCTTAACAAATGAAGTGTCAGTAAAAAAAATTGTTTTGGTGCTTATTTTTGCATTTTTCCTTTTTTAAAATATTAACAATTGAAAAATACATGACTCTTCAGTGATTCACACGTATTCACAGATACGAAATCTAAGAGAGAATTTTATTTTAAAAATTTACGTGGGAAGTGGGTATGTGCGCGGAAGCTGACGGTCTATCCGATAGGTAGCGCTGTTATCGATCTCCGAAACCACTCAACCGATTTCAATGAAAATTTGTGGATGAGTATCAGCGTTGTGCAGAAGTACCCAAATGGGTAATTTGGCTCAAGTATCTTAGCTTCGGCTCAATGCTCCGAGCCATACAGAAGTGGCTCACATTTGTCTCCAAACTTGAATATCACTTTCTTACAAAAAAAGTTGAAAAAGAAAACAAATAGGGATTAGGAAATTAGAATTTACTCGACTAAACGCCTTTAAAAAAGGAATAGTTGCTTAAAAGATTCACCAAGCGAACACACCCATAAATTTTGCATATATATTTTTAAGGTATTACAGAAATCTCCCTCCTCGTTTTCGTTCAGCTAATGTGGCTCAAACTTGTGTGGAATGGCTCGGAAAATGGCTCAACTATAATATTGCTTCGGAACAACGCTGATGAGTATTGTAAGTTTCAGTTTTAATAATAAGATAGATTGAGGCCCGATTGGTCCAAACGAAAGGTACGCGCAAAACCGGGTGGGTGCAGCTATATGTAAAATAGACTGTCGTCCGTGTGTGTACTCATAGCTCGAGAATTGATTGCTCGATTTTTACGATTTTGGGCTTGGTGGATTCGTATTCGCCCAAGGAAGGACATAAGCTACTTTCTGTCGTGATAATACAAATTAAAGGGGATGAGATTGGGGATATAACTTTGTATGCGGAACCGCACTTTGAAAACATTAGACTGTCAATCATTTTGGTTTGATTTCAACATTGCTATACTTTAGTTATTTCTATTGTATTTAATATAACTTTTGAATACAGAACTTGAATTGACCGAATTACATAAAGAAGCATGCTCGGAATTATTAGATATTTTCATTACAATAACGAATTTGGGCAGAACGAAGTTCGCCGGGTCAGCTAGCAATTCATAATTCAGAGTTAAACAGTTGACAGATGTCATCATGAAAAACCAATGCACTGATATAAATGTAGTGTACCTTACAAACATAATGAAAAGAAGTATAATGAATAAATTTGTTTTTCGTTAATAATAATTGTCTTTGTTGCTCTGTTTTCTTTTTTATTTTGCTGAATTAATATTTGCTGTATTTTTTCGGCTCGGGCCCCTTTTTAGTTCCCTTTTTGAAAGTTTTCAGCGGCAACGCTACCCATATCCATATCCAATATGAAGTGAACACAAAGTTAGCTTTCATGTAACTGTAGGAACTAGGAAGTGTTCTTAAAATATGTCAAGGGATTTCATTTCATTTGATGGGAGTTGTCGTCAAATTGTCGTTTGTCATTTGACTGAGACCTGAAAATCGTCAGAATGACGATAAGTCGTCAAATATGGCATCGCTGCATGCAAGTGAACAAAACACAGCAATTAATTTTATAGCGAACGTTGGTTGAATGATGATAGAAGTCGCACTCGCTTATGGTTAAAAAAAACATCGAGTAACCGAGTGCAAGCGTCATTCGATGAGCACAATCATCAGTTAGCAGCAGCATAATTTCTTGACTTGAAGGCATACGATTAAGGCTGAATTCAAGGACTTGACCACAAATTAAAAGAACTGAGGTTTTCTAGCCCTCTCATTAATAGAGCAGATGGAAAATGGACGACAGCCAATCACAAACGAAAGACATCAGAGCCGGATTGAGGCTAGGACAGGATTGCTTTTCAACATATTTATATCAGCGACTTCGAGATTGTCAACGCCCGCATCCTGCGAACATGGTTTGTTGTATTTGGCTAGAATACTCCCTGTCAATCAGTCCGAATTTCTGCTGAGATGTATTTCATAGTAGGATTCCCCAGCGATCCACTACACAATGTGACATTAGTCCCACCACCACCATACCTCATACTTCTCACCGAAGACAGAAAAACATTTCAAGTCCCTAAAGACCAAGGCTCTTATATTTTTCATGTTATCATTTTTTAATGTAATACAGTTCCCCAAGCAACAATACACCACCTAATAAGCGACGTGAAATAAACTGATATAAATCTCTTAAGAAAATTAACATTCATTCATAATAGCGCTAAATTTGGACGAATAGATTGAAGAGAAAGGTATAACAAACGCCAATAACTAACCATTTAAGACAGCTCGGTAGTGACCTTGATCTTCCGCAGCATTTGTTGTAATGTTGCTCTCAACTTCTTCACTTCAAATCGGCTAAACAAAATTAGTTATGGTCACGGTCTTGCCAGATGAGCGTGAAATAACTATTACAGTTCGTAGTAGACAATGTCTGCACCTAATACATAAATTATTTTTTCTTTTCATTTTTGGTATATAATGCTGAACAACAATTAAACACGGAAATGCCGATTTGGAGGCAATTTTGCATTTGCATGAATGAGTTACTGAACAGATCGAGCTAATAGAGCGAGACAATAAGTATAAATTACTAAATAACCGGATACACCAATCGGAGTGCATTATGCGGTCCATTCTAAGGCAACTGGCCGGCAATAAGAACCGAATCTCATTCGAATCTCATAGAACAACCCTGTTTGGCCTTCGATATTGCATAAACTACTTTTGAAGCCATGTTTTGTGGCTGGCTTTTCGCCCTGCTACGCGTCGAATTTTTAATTGTATGCCACTCCGATGAAGAAGATCTAAAGGTGTTGCGTTTTGATATAAATAGGTGGAATGGAAGTCGGAAAAGTATCACTACCCTCTCAGGGCGATTGGAATATAGTTGACCATTAAAATGGTAAGTTTCGATACGCATTCGAAAGCGATTGGTTGGTTTTGACGATTTCACTTTGATTTTTAGAAAATTTTCGTCGTCGGATTTGCGCTATTTGCTGTAGCATGTGTCACTGCAAGTGAACAGCCATCAAGTGAGTACTTGCCACCAATACAGGAGATTTCTGGGTCTTCATTCATCGCCGAACCTTCGGGGGTCCTGGCTGATGATGGCTACCGGTACAAGACTGTCCGTCGTTTCCGTGTACGCCGCCGCCGTTCAGTAAACGACCTACCATCAGTGGAATACCTGCCACCAGTACAGCAACAAGTATCGATCCCACAAGTGTCCCAAATCGAGATCCCATCCAACGAATATCTGTCTCCAATTGGACCATCTGCCCAAGTTTCCGGGATCTCATCTGGAGTGCTTGCCGATGATGGATATCGTTACAGGACCGTCAAGCGTTTCCGTTCCCGTCATCGTCGTTCAGTAAACGATCTCCCATCAGTGGAATACCTGCCACCAGTGCAGCAACAAGTGTCCCAAATCGAGATCCCATCCAACGAATATCTGTCTCCAATTGGACCATCTGCCCAAGTTTCCCAGATCTCATCTGGAGTGCTTGCCGATGATGGATATCGTTACAGGACCGTCAAGCGTTTCCGTTCCCGTCATCGTCGTTCAGTAAACGATCTCCCATCAGTGGAATACCTGCCACCAGTCCAGCAACAAGTGTCCCAAATCGAGATCCCATCCAACGAATATCTGTCTCCAATTGGACCATCTGCCCAAGTTTCCGGGATCTCATCTGGAGTGCTTGCCGATGATGGATATCGTTACAGGACCGTCAAGCGTTTCCGTTCCCGTCATCGTCGTTCAGTAAACGATCTCCCATCAGTGGAATACCTGCCACCAGTCCAGCAACAAGTGTCCCAAATCGAGATCCCATCCAACGAATATCTGTCTCCAATTGGACCATCTGCCCAAGTTTCCGGGATCTCATCTGGAGTGCTTGCCGATGATGGATATCGTTACAGGACCGTCAAGCGTTTCCGTTCCCGTCATCGTCGTTCAGTAAACGATCTCCCATCAGTGGAATACCTGCCACCAGTCCAGCAACAAGTGTCCCAAATCGAGATCCCATCCAACGAATATCTGTCTCCAATTGGACCATCTGCCCAAGTTTCCGGGATCTCATCTGGAGTGCTTGCCGATGATGGATATCGTTACAGGACCGTCAAGCGTTTCCGTTCCCGTCATCGTCGTTCAGTAAACGATCTCCCATCAGTGGAATACCTGCCACCAGTCCAGCAACAAGTGTCCCAAATCGAGATCCCATCCAACGAATATCTGTCTCCAATTGGACCATCTGCCCAAGTTTCCCAGATCTCATCTGGAGTGCTTGCCGATGATGGATATCGTTACAGGACCGTCAAGCGTTTCCGTTCCCGTCATCGTCGTTCAGTTAACGATCTCCCATCAGTGGAATACCTGCCACCAGTCCAGCAACAAGTGTCAATCCCACATGTGTCCCAAATCAGCGTTCCATCTACCCAGTATTTGTCTCCAATTGAACTCTCTCCAATAACTTCAAACTCATTGTCCGGAGTTCTCGCTGATGACGGTTATCGTTACAAGACTGTGAGGAAGATCAAGCGCCGTCTTTAAATTGTTCGTTTGTCTGATAAATTGGCTATCAAGAAACTTGTACAAAAGATCTGTTCCAAATCAGGAAGAAAATTGAAATAAATAAATATATATAAATCGTTATCAATATAATTTTTTTAAGAATTCTTAACTATACAAACAGAGTTTGCAGGATTGGAATATCGTGAATGTTACTCCTTAGGGTACAAGACAGAAATAGATCTGGAACATCCGCTCGGAAGATATGATTCAATTGCTTTACACAAATGTTAATGACACGAGCTCCAATCAATTCTAGTTTTGACACTAGTATGTGTCAGTCTGATGACATTTTATTTAATTTTACCATATTTAACAGTCGTGAAAATATCTGCAAACAGTTTGACGGACGTCTGGCCATAAACCAGTTTAATATCGGCCGGTAAGTGACAGTTTGGTACTAGTTTCGCTAAAACTATTTTCTTAAGGTTTGCTTTTAAAACAAGATGAGAGGTTTTACGACAAAGTCAATAGTGTGCCAATTTTTTGGAGTTGATGATACCACAGTACAGTGGCAGCACTTTTAATGATCGGAGCTCTTTTGTTGCTCGACGTTAATATTCCTATCCGTTTTGATTTTTATTTATTTTTTGTTAACAATGCTATTTGCCACAAATCTGTCAGAATGTTTTCACAATCCACTGTCAAAGCGAATCAAACGTTGGCAGATATTCTATTACATTGGACATATTCAAAAATCTAAATATCTTAAGTCCAGTAGATCGCAAAAACTAAATTGGTCGGTAACGTCACTTTTTCTACGTCAGCCACCAATACGAGCTGTCAAGTTATTACTCAGTGACGAGATTATTGACTAGATTTGTGGGCTACCCATCCCAACCATAAACGTCAACTGACAAAATTGTTCATGTGATCGAACAAAACTTGGACACATAAAGTAAGCCAGCTGTCAGAATTACGCAACAAGATTCTTGAACGTTCCCATTACCTCGCAAAATAAACAGATTTGTTTGGCGCAAACAAAAGTTAAAAACTCAAAGTGAGAAAGAGAGCGATAGGCCAACTACCAGGAAGACTTTTAAAAACGGTAAGAATTAAAAAATAAATAAATTTATCAAATTCAATCTCTTGTTTGAAAGTTTTTCCATTTTTAAGCTTCCCCTTAGGTGACATATTTTCACATCTTGATAGCTTCCTCAGGGACTCACCTAAAATAGTTGACGCCGCAAGCAAATAATAATATCTCGTCTAGCAGAAGTTGCAGCTACAGTTTTGGATATAATTTAACAAATATAGGTAAGGTTTCGACCTTTGTCATTTTTGCCCTCGAACTGTCGAAATTCTTTTTGTACCTAGCTCTATTCAAACCCAAAAGTCGTTGTCAAGAGTTTACCAATCATACAATTCCATTGTGGTTGGCCCTTTAGTGTTTAACTGTTCTTTATCAAACCATCATGACATAGAAATAACATAAAACAAAAAAAATAGCGCTCGTGCTGCTTGGCTACTGGACGCTCTTTGACTCAATTAATGCAAACATTTGGTAAATGTTGTGACGTTAATTCAACTCTGAATTTTAAAGTTCATAACTGCTGAATTTGTTCTGCATTTTATAAAGCCACACTTGACTTCTTTGTGTAACACTTGAACACAGAGAAGTCATATTGGGCGAGCACTTCCATAATCCTTTTGGACACCGATGATTTGATCGCTTTCAAATCACTTGACTTATCAAACATGTCGGGCAATAGTGAGTGGGAACTGTCAGGCCATCACCCTATTCAAATACGGAACACAAGAGATGAGATCATGCTTGCAAACTTTACCTGGATCTTCACATCAATAAACCGATCAAAATTGAAGCCATTAATCTTTATCGCTACCAAATCTAACAGTCCTTCGTGTGGCGGCAGAAATCGCTGTTCGTGCTATAGCTTATATTGGCATAATCTTAAGTCCATTTTTCTCGCAAATCTCTTATTTAATGGCGTTCAACCGGTGCGAACTCTATATTTTGATTAAGCTATCATTTAATGGCCCCTGCTCGCCAATCATTGATTAATGATGTTCGGGCTTATGCCTCAAATTTCCATAATAACTTAAAAGCTTATTGGCATCTGCTGTTGAAAATTGAATCAGAGCGTTATTTTTGTCGCCGTGGAAAAAAACAGACCTGCAGCAATCTGAATGATATTCGTTTAAGCCGCTCGATTGCAACGCCTTGTCAGCTTCTTGAATGGATTAGATTATGGAAATTATACTTCAATGTTCGTCGTGATTTACATTTGAGAGTTGACACGCACATTGTTAAGCCGATGTATATGTATACATTGCGCGTGCGGAAGTATCGCTCCGGAGGCGTGCGGCGCCATCTGGGCTTGACTTGTTTTTTTGCTTTCTTTTCTGTTAGTTCGTGTTGCTCTTCATCTTGAATCGCACAAATTAGATGATGACATTGACCATGTGCCGAGCTGTGATGCTGAGAATTGTATAAATATGATGGTTTCGTAAGAATTTGATATCATTCGATCGCCTGCTCTATTAAGCGGTTAAATAAGTTCAACAAAAATGGTAACAGCATACCACTGAGGTAAGGGGTATAGGTACACAAGGACTAACTCGGTATTCTTATTTTTTCGTTTGCAGAAAGTCTTTTTTATTGGAATAGCCTTGTTGGCAACAGTATACGGACAGTACTTGAACGAGTACCAAGTTCCTCAAGATAGCTTGGCCGCTATTGAAGAGATTGAGACTCTGCAGGAGCCCTCAGACTTGTTGGCCGACAGTGGATACCGTTACAAGACAGTCAAGCGCTTCCGTCTCCGTCACCGTCGTGATGTAAACGAACTTGCTCAAGAATACCTGCCACCCGTTCAGGAACTCGCTGTTGAGGCTCCAACTAACGAGTACTTGGCTCCAATTGCCCAAGGTGCCCCAGAAGTTGAACTTTCTTCTGGAGTTCTCGCCGATGATGGCTACCGTTACAAGACTGTCAAGCGCTTCCGTCTCCGTCACCGTCGTGATGTAAATGAACTTGCTCAAGAATACCTGCCACCCGTTCAGGAACTCGCTTTTGAGGCTCCAACTAACGAGTACTTGGCTCCAATTGCTCAAGGTGCCCCAGAAGTTGAACTTTCTTCCGGAGTTCTCGCCGATGATGGCTACCGTTACAAGACTGTCAAGCGCTTCCGTCTCCGTCACCGTCGTGATGTAAATGAACTTGCTCAAGAATACCTGCCACCCGTTCAGGAACTCGCTGTTGAGGCTCCAACTAACGAGTACTTGGCTCCAATTGCCCAAGGTGCCCCAGAAGTTGAACTTTCTTCCGGAGTTCTCGCCGATGATGGCTACCGTTACAAGACTGTCAAGCGCTTCCGTCTCCGTCACCGTCGTGATGTCAGCGAGCTTCCAACTGGCGAATACCTCCCTCCAGCGGCTGCCCCATTCGTTGCTGACATTCCAGTCATCAGTGGTGAATACTTGGCACCCATCGGACAGGATGAAAACATCTTGGCCGATGATGGCTACCGTTATAAGACTGTCCGCAGATTCAAGGTCCGCCGCCATTAGATTTCACACAACTAAGGCCCGTTTGCCGATACTACTCAAAGCGATTTAAGTTCTACTTAAACACCATATGGGCTACTTTTTCTATGCCATAAACGGTCACTTAGTTTAACTCTATATCGCTATGAGCAGTATCTGCAAACGGAACTAAGTGTAGGTCTTAAGAAAAATTAGTGTGATTTCTGCAAAGCTATTGATAATGAACGAAATAACTGAAACAAAAACTTGTTTTTTTTAATTGATGATTCGAATTTGCAGAAGCTATCCAAATCTAGCCCAAGCTTACTTTGTTTATTGTTGGGTTTTTGCCGATTTCCCAAGAAGTAGATTTAAAATTAGTTGAATTTTTCCACGAGCAATTTAGTACAAAATATAGCATCTCCGGTTTTGTTCTGTAGTTGTGTGCACTATTGGCTCCAGAGAAACTTGGAAAAAGATGTTCAACTTATTTTCTTCACCAATACAATTTTCAAATACAATTTTTAAAGTAATAAATCAGCAACCAGTTCTGCTGGGAAATAGTGATAGTACTTTTAGTAGCACACTTTTTTTCAACAGCGTTATTTCTTGACTTATTTTTATGAAATACGGACCAAAGGGAAGGTGAGTTTTATGAATTGATTTCCCGGATGCATTGCTTTGAATGAAATGAAAAAAAAAAACACCGAGTTATCGATTACATAATAAAAGGGAAGAATAGAAATAATGCATTGCATATTAAAAGGCGACACGCATTGTCCTACCGATTGTGAATAAAAATGGTAGGTGTGCTGATAATAATTGTGTGATGAGTTTGTTGTTGATCGTAATTTTATCGTACCGTTAAACATTTTCAGCATTAACTGACAACTCGCCTAAGACACATCAATATTTCACAAAATCTAGGCTATTTTGCATTCCAATGCGAACAAGCATTTAACATTCAATTTCAATGCGAACAGTCGCATAGAATTCGCATCAAATTATTTTGGCATAAAATAGACAATTCGATTTGCAAATTAATTGCACTATTTCTGTTCTTAAAGAGCAAGGCTAAAAAAGAAAACTGCGATTGAATTTAAATATAATTCTCCTATCAATCTTGTCATTGCTGTGAATGAATGTTCAAGATGTTCTCGCTTCATTTGCGTTGCAGTTCTACTAATCTACAAATAATCATCTTGCTTTTTAGGCGCAAACAAACCGACTTGTCAACGTTAAGAGTATAGTTAAAAGAAAAAAATTTGTGCGACTGTATCCAACAGTCCCGAAATATGTGTAAAAACCGTGCCTCAGAACATCATTGACAGTTGATCGTGATGTCGTCGGTTCATTGTCAGTAATTGTCGCTCCAGTTTGGTTTGCGAGACGAGTTCTTCATTCACGCGGGCGTTCAGTATTCGTTTTCCCAACCTTTTTTCCGACTTTCAGAGGTTTACTTGCACGTAAACGCGCCCTGTAATCTTTTGCACGTTCTGCATCTGTCTTTACCATATCTGAAAATAATTTAATGCATATTCAATGACGGCAAAACATTGCATTATTGTCAGAAATATGGAACTGTATTTACGTATTTTCCTGTATTTTTCTGCGTTTTACTATTGAAACGCATGTAGGTACCTACAGATGCGAGTTGGATGACAGTTGAGGTTAAGGAATCACAACTGAATGAATTGTAAGCAGTGTATTAAACAGTGAAATCGATCAGTGAAACAACGAACACTTAGATGTTTACACATCAACAAACACTCCTAACATATGCAGTGGAAAATACCCGTTTGCATTTCCATCCCCGCAAGTTAAATGACATCAACTGTTATACAGTAAATGAAAGTGTCATTGGAATTTCATTCGGCTTCCATTGCATATTGTAGAGGTGCTGGTCTACGACATTTTTGTTAGTTGTTGTTCAGCTGTGATTTCTGCGTGCCTGGTAATTCACGAAAGATTTGGCACTGAATTTCCTCGAGATGCCCATCACAGGGAAGAAATGTGAGAACATCATAGATGATAAACATGCTTTATTTCACATCAACAAAAAGCTGAAATTAATATGCCCTAACTCATAAATGTATGCAATGATAAAAACGTATGCAATGATAAAAAGTATTCAATGATAAAACACCGTGACGCATTTCCGTCCCCGCAAGTTAAATGTGTGGAACTACTCCACCAGATTCCAACAACGCGCGCTTAGATGTTTACACATCAAGAAAAAATCTACTTCACTTGACAATAAATGATGAATTATCCAAGTCTAATCCAAGTCTACCTTCCAAACAATCCGACACACAGTCGAAATGAAGTCAATTATAAAACGAATCAATCTGCTCAAGTTGAAATAAATTAAGGATGACCGCCATAAAAGTGTAATTAGCATAAAAAATAACTTAATCAGTATCTATTATCTTCGTATGTATATTTAACTAAAACAATTCCATATTTAGCGTTTTTCTTTTCGCATTGACTGTGGTAAGTTTAAAGTGGAAAAATTTGAAATTCCTCAATTATTTGTGGTAGATGAAAATGGGGCTTGCTTACCAGGAAGTTGATGGCAATAGAATTGTAAAGGGTGATTTTTTAGCTGGTTTGGTTTTGGCAACACTGGTTTTGACAGCTGACGTGTGTTTAGTACCTTGTGTCACTGTCAAACAGCTTCAGTTTGGTTTGCAATTTAACCATGGATCGTCTTACAAATGAACAACGCTTGCAAATTATTGAATTTTACTATCAAAATTCGTGCTCGGTTCGAAATGTTCATCGCGCGCTGCTTCCATTTTATGATCGGCATTCTCGACCTTCTGAGCAGTCTATTCGGAAGATTGTGACCAAATTTCGCACCAAATTTACTTTGTTGGACATTAAACCACCAACACGTTTACGTACTGTGCGTAGTGAAGAAAATATTGCGGCCGTATCAGCTAGTGTGACAGAAGACCGCGAAATGTCGATTCGGCGCCGTTCCCAGCAGTTAGGCCTTTGTTACAGCACTACGTGGAAAATTTTGCGGAAGGATTTGGGCGTAAAGCCTTTTAAGATACAGCTGGTGCAAGAACTAAAGCCAGCCGACCTACCACAACGCCGAATTTTTGGTGAATGGGCTCTTGGAAAGCTGGCCGAGGATCCGCTTTTTTATCGAAAAATTGTGTTCAGCGATGAGGCTCATTTTTGGTTGAATGGGTACGTAAATAAGCAAAATTGCCGCATTTGGAGTGAAGATCAGCCAGAAGCATTGCAACAGCTACCAATGCATCCCGAAAAAGCCACTGTTTGGTGCGGTTTATGGGCCGGCGGCATTATTGGGCCATATTTCTTCAAAGATGATGCGAATCGCAGCGTTACTGTCAATGGTGAACGCTACCGAGCGATGATAACAAACTTTTTTTTGCCCGAAATGGAAGTTCTTGACTTGCATGCCACACAGCACGCGAAACAATGGCGCAATTGCGAGGCGAGTTTGGTGAACAGTTAATTTCACGTTTCGGGCCGGTCAATTGGCCGCCTAGATCGTGCGATTTGACACCATTAGATTATTTTTTGTGGGGGTATGCCAAGGCTAATGTGTATAGGGACAAGCCCGCTTCGATTGACGCACTGGAAGCCAACATCCATGCATTCATTCGTGAGATACCGGCCGATTTATGTGTGAAAGAGTATGCCAAAATTGGACTCAGCGGATGGGCTACCTGAGACGCAGCCGCGGTCAACATTTGCATGAAATTATCTTTAAACATTAAATTGCAAGGTTCAAACTATCGATTCAAATAAATATTTCATTCATTTTTTCGAATTTTTTGTGTTTTTTTTTTTAAAAAGTTCTAAACCTCTTAAAAAATCACCCGTTATAGCGACACGTGTAGGAGTGCCTATTTTGACAATATTTTCAAGCCCTGTTGACAAGATTGTGTGGCCAGAAGAACCCCTCAAATCTTAATCGTGCGTTATAGACAGACACCCACTTGGTATTGGATTGTTTTTATTGGATGAGCTAGACATGCATTTGAAAGGTGGCTTCAAAGGTTATATACGATACTGGGAAACGATTCTTTTATGGAAATAATTGTTGTTCGTATCTTAAAACATTTTATTGCGCTGCGAGTTTATGCTTATGTTAAGCGAGTCTAAAAATGTGACTGGAGTTATTTTGGCACACGACACAGGTTACAGGTATTTAAACTTTCAGGTATCTACTGTATAAATATAAAATTAAATAAAAGTAATAGAAAATGGATCACTCCACGCATAAAAAATTCTTCGAATTTTCCACAAAGTGGAAAGAAATTTTCGTCGAAGTTGTGCACCTATGCACAAACCGAAAAAACCTCCAACGATTTGGGCACTTGTGATATTAGTTCAGCTGTTCATGAAATAGAGCGGCATTAGATTTTCTTCCCGGTCATTAATTTACAGCTCAAATTCGAAACAACTGCTACCGGGAAAAAATGTCAAAGTACGCGTCGAAAAACTGGCCAAAAGAAAGCCTCAGAAATAGAACCCAAGAGATGTCAAAAACAGCGTCGGAAAACACGTCAAAAAACAATCTAAAAAGACGTCAAAATATGAGCCAAAACCGGATTGAAAAACGCTTCTGAAAATACGTCAGAAAATCTGTCCAAAACTGTTGCAAACAACTAATTAAATTCGTTCAGAAAAGCTAAAATCTTTTTATAAAACGCGTAGGAACACGCATCAACAAACCCATCTAAAAGCGAGTCAAATAATGCTGACGAGTACTTGTCGATTAGCTGAAAAATGCTGATTCATCTCTGAAAACTGATCAAAATCGTGCCCGAAAACTAGTTGAAAAACGAGTCAAACAAAAATATTAAGACCTGTCTAAATATGCACCAAAAACACGCCGAAAACGAGTCCAAAAACTCGTCACAAACGCGCTGGAAAATACGCTTAGTTAAGGTTAAAAAACGTCTCTCAAGATTCGTAAAAAAGCTTTATAGAAAGGATCAAAGTCGGATCAGAAAACCGTCGAAAAATGCGTCAAAAACTTGTCCAGAAACTATTAAAAAAGAAACAAAGCCGAGAACACGGTAAATCGCGGTAAAAGAATCGCCAAAAATGCTCCAAAAATACCCAAAAAATGTGTCAAAAGATTCAACACGTCAAGTACCGCAATGTTCAAGAATCTGACAGAACAACTTCAATTGACATCACTCAATAAATCTATGGGATAAACTACGTTTGTAATTCGTCGTCCAGAAGTCCACGGTCAAGGATCTATTTTCCAACAATTCACAAAAAAATATCCACTAAACGTTTTTTTATTTTTTTGCCACAACAAGAAATATTTCAACTATTCTAGTTCCAAGTAAATACCCCAGATGGAATTTTCAAATTTCCTCCAATACCTACAATACATAATTAAACTCTTTACGCATCCGATCGTCGAGAAAAATACGTTACCAACATCTTGTTTGCGCTGGCTTAGGCATGAAAAAAAAAACAAGGTAGACAATCGGATTGATCAGACGAAAGACCCGCGACTGAGAACGTGTTTCAATCGTCATTATAACACAATTTGTGTGATTTTCGTTTAAAGACTCGACAACAAATCCATTTCGTTTTAATTATTTTTCAAATAAAACTTGTAACGACTGTTGAGATAAGAGAGGAAACGAAGAATCATTTGCATATTATATTCTGTTTGTGTCCGGCTAATTTATATAGCATTATGACTTACGAGTTCAGAAATGGTGGGCGACTAACGTCAGGCGTCCAATACAATGGACCCCAAAACAGTTAAGTGCTGTCACGATGCCTTGCAAGGCCTAGCCAAATACAACAAGGTAAGGCTTGGCTGGGTGCCGGGTCATCAGGGTATTGCAGGCAACGAATATGCGAACAAACTAGCTAGGACTGGCTCCGAATCTTTTCTCTGTGGACCAGCACCCTACTGCTCAGTCAATTGGACTACTGCACTAAGGCAAATTAACGATTGGGAAAAACAACTTCGTCTTGGACACTGGGAACATGTCCCGGGTCTAAGACAATCCAAACGATAAATTAAGCCTTACTCCTATAAGGAAATACTCAAACTCAGTTAGGATAACATAAGAAAGCTAGCGGGCTTCCTCACAGGTCATTGTGGCCTTAGATATCACCTCAACAAAATGAACCTTTGTCCGGAAAAAGAATGCAGATTCTGTGTGGAGGATATCGAATCCTCTGAACACATCTTCTGTGACTGTCCGGCTCTTCATTGGTTAAGTAAACGTGTCTTCAATAGAGAGACTCGTACACCAACAGAGATAGCGCACTCTGCTACTAAGGACTTACTGATCTTCATTAGGGAGGTCGAACGTCTCTTAGCTTACCCTCTCCCCATTGACACAATAGATCTTTCAGGTCGCAGTGTCAGCCATTTGGGCATGGGAGAATTAAAAAAAAAAAAAAGAACGTAAGGCCTATGATTTGCAGGTACGACGCATTAAATGGTTGGTAGGAGCTGCGTTATTTACAACCGAGTGATATGCAGATCTTTGCAAGGTCTGCGTGGCTAACATTTCTTTATTCAGTATAACAGCAGTTTTACTTGACATAGGTTTTTTGCCACATTTACTGTCACTTTAAATCAGAAGTTTTTTGTGATCTGCAGCCGGCCATCTAACGCGTGCCAAATTTAAATTGGACTTAAACATTTACTATTTCAAACAGTTCACGAACTAATTTTGCATGATGACAATAGCTGTTCGTTACAGGATTTTTTTTTGGAACGTCTGCCTACCATTTAATGCGAACAAAAAATCCATCGACGACTACACCTTCCCACGATCGGTTTTGTTGATCTTCTTATGCTCATCGCAGCCAGTAGATTCCACTAACAGTCTACATCGCTATCATCCAGCAATTTAAAGCTCACCAGATACTCACCTCTCGAACATCAGCACACGCTGGCTAAATCTGCTAAAAAACGGGCCGCGTGACTTCCGCATACGCGAAAACCAATTGAATACTAGTATGTGCGCCGAAATGATGAACCAAATTTTCTACCCGCCTGTTAACTAGCAACAGCTAGTGCTCAACACTCCAATAGAAACGCCACGGTTGAAGAAGGTGAAGTGCTCTCCGACAAATTGTCTGTGTCAGCGAGGGCCGTCAAACTACTCCGAGGGTATTACTGTTTCGGGAAATCTACTCAAGCATGTGTACGTTGTACAAGTCACTTCTTGATAAGATCTTGGTCGGGTACTGGCTAAAAAAAAAACAACCGGGAAAAGTCTGTCTGACTCAAAGTGTCGATCTCTATACTCGTGGGCTTGGAGTGTGCTTTTAATGGAGCAATCGATGATTTGTTTGTTGTTGGTGGTCATCACGGTGGGGTATTGACTCAATTGGAAAGAGGACACCATCAAATAGCTCGAAAGCCATCATATGGAAAGATCCTTTAGTATGAAATATGGGCAGCAGAAGATGAACGCTGCATCGCGAGCAGAAGATCCTGTGTAGAAAAAATTGCCCTCAAAAATAGGTCTGCAGAAATTAAAACCTGTAACTATAGGCAAAGTTCTCATGAACACAATTTCCTTTCATTGTGCACCTCGTATGTCCCCTTTTCTTCTTAATTTAAGTAATCGAAAATAGAAATATCAAAATTTCGAATTCCCTCTACTCTCAAATGTGTATATTCCCTCCGTGGCACAATTGTTTGACAGATTTGTCGGATGCAGCTTGAAAAGATACGCGGACCGCTCGCACAAACGTTTTACTTCTTGTTAAGCTCTGTTCAGACGACTGCCAGATTTGACAATATTGTCAGGTCCACAAATGAAAAAATTGTCCCAAATGTCTGCCAACCGTGTGAACTGGCAGTTTTGTCTACCAATATTTGCAGAAAAGTCATTGTGAGATAATTGCCAGGCCGCCATCTGGCAATTAAATTGTCGAGTATCTGCCAATCATCTGAACACCCAATTTTATCTTTGTCAGACCGTTGCCAGAAGTTTAGTACATTTGCAGACCCATTTGCTATTGGCAGATGTACTGCGGTTGCGACATCTGCAAATTTCTCATTTAAAGACAAATATTTTTCGAACAAAACGAAGTTTCAGAAGTTTTTCTCTGCATTTTTTTGTAGATTGGTGCAAAATGTGTGGATGAAATAATTTGAAATACGAACGTGGACGAAAAAGTCAATGTAACATCGAAAAGGATCTATGTAAGCTTTTAACCTTTTCCTTTTTTAATGATAGGTACTTCTAAAAGGATCGACAAACATTTAGAATCCTTTCTATTTACTTTTTTTTGTATTTAACAATTTACATTTCACGATCCTTGTAAAAGGATATGGAATTACTTATGATCCTTTCTCCAATGCAGTTTAGAAATTGCCAAAGTTCGTAAATTTGGTAGCAACAGAATGCCGGGCCTCTGATGTTCTCGGAAACCGTGTTCTGTAATGAAATGATTTTCCTGAAGATACTCATCCACGAGCACTTTGTAGATTGCATCCAGAACATCTGGAATGATGGACGAGATCATCGAATCCATACCCAAACAATTGCGATACAATTGTGGCTCCCCAGTTTTCAATTCCACGAGCAATTTTGCGTAAAGTTCCTCCTCCTCGCTACTCTCAAATACGTACACTGCCAAAACAATCCCAATTATGCATCTTTATGTTAAATTAAAAATCTTTTTTTTCTATTATTACGCGCTTCTCGATCAAGATTTCATCACCGAATGAAAAAAAGAAAAAACTATTTTTAATTTGTATGACAATGATCTGCAAATATTTGGTAAACAAATATTTGCCAACCGTGTGAACCAGCAATTTTCTACCTGACAACGTTGTCAGACAAATTATTTGTAGGCAAACCATCTGCAAATGGAATTGTCGGATTTTTGGACAAAGCCTGGCAACCGTGTGAACTGGCAATTTGGTGTTGTAAGGTAGTATTTGTAGACCTGACAACATTGGCAGATCTGTCAATCGTGTGAACATAGCTTTAAGTTAAAAACGAAAAAAGTTCGTTTTCGCGAAAGGAAACAGAATCAATTTTATTGGTTTGGTTACGCAACATAATATGATTTCTCTCCCGTCATTTGTTTTCCGCTAAAGGTTTATCTCTCATTTTGAAAGGAAAGTGAAAACGAAAACAAATTCACATAAATTTTCGTTGTTTATTTACTTCATGTGACTCTAAGAAAGGTGAATATTCCGTTTCGTCCACAGATAAGAAAACGAAGTTGACGTTTTCCATTTTCATTAAATATTTAGTGTTAATAGCATTTGCCACTTAAACACCCAACCATTCCTAAAAAATAAGGTGTCAAATTTAAACTGAGTGTCTATAATGAGGCGATGCTGCTTGTGATTAATTTGTGGGCAAAGATTCCACTATCAACTTTGAAAAAAAAATTACCTAATAATAATAGGATCGCCACGTACATACAATAAATGGAATTATTCGGAGCCAAAGGATAATAACGAACCCGAATAGGAAAAGTTTCACAAGGATACATCCACTGCTGGAGTCAAAACCCAAGGTTCCTCGATTTATGAAAACGATCCTAAAACAACAATTTAAACTGCACTGCTTATTAAATGATTGTAAATAGGAAAACGAAAACGAAAACGAAAAGACTTGGAGCTAATTTTGAATTTTTTCCTTTATTTTTTTTTTTTTTGTATGCAAAACTGTTTCGTTGATTACCTTTCGAGCGAAGCGAAAGTGTCTTTCATTTTTGGAGGTACTTGAAGCTAAAAAAAACGATAGTGTTAAAGGAATAGCTTTCGTTTTTAAGGTTCCGTACCCAGAGGGAAAAAACGGAACCTTATTACTTTCGCTTTTGTCCGTCAGTCCGACCACTAGACCAATTTCTAGGTCTATCTCAGAAACTAATTGATGTAGAAGGCTGAAATTTGCACACAACATCCGGTATAACCTCCAATACCAATGGTAGCGATACATCGACTGGTTTAAGAGTAATAAGTGATTTGGTGAAAAAAATATTTGCATTCGCACAAAAAGCTGTTTATTTCCTAATTTACAGAAAAAAATCTTTTTTTGTAGATCATGCTCGTAGCTATATATGCCGAATACTATTTTGTAGAAAAGTTAATATTTTAAAAGATATTTACAAAAAACTGTCAATCACTATATAAAGTACGCTCCTTTTAACCATTTCTCATTCTTAATCGTTTTCCTTCCATTGGTACTTATCCAATTAAAGCGTGTTATCTACTTTTACTCTTACATTCATGTAGTTTAAAACCTCATCTGCTAAAAATCTCCGCAATAACCAACTCTAAAGAAGTACGGAACCTTCGGTGCGCGAGTGACACTCGCACTTGGTCGTGTTTTGCGAAAATTTCTTTCGCCTTAAAACTTATATGAAGCAAAACATTCGTGCAAGTGAAAACGAATAAACGTTTTCCACTTAAAAATGAAATCGATAAGTAGCACAACCTTTCGTTTGGGTCAGTTTCTATTTCTGGGACGAATGGGACCTGCAATTTTATGCCGAATCCAAAAGGCTGTTTGACGAGAAGAAGGTGGCGCAGAAGAAAAAGCCTTATGAAGTAATTTGTGGCTTTCCGGGGATCTAGCTTACACCAAGAATAAAAACACCACTTAGGCTTATGAAAGCCCTTGGAAGCAAAAATGTTTTCCAATTGCTGTGCTCAAGAAAACAAGTCTTCTGGGAGCACTGGTGTAGGCACATGCGTTGGATTTTGACGTGCATTACTTTATATTTTTAAAAGTCGATTACTTTACCAAAGCTAAATATATAAGTACTCGTAGTTCCTCGACGAGCCCAGGGATACAATACATACATACACATACCCAGGGTGCAAGGTCCATAAAGCGTTAATGACTCTCAAAAGGCATTTAAAAGGAGTAGTCTACCAGAAGCTACCTATTACTGTCAGTTTCGAATCACCACCATATTTTGTTCAAGTCATTTCCACCTGCTAATACCAATCAATCATCGCTACCATCGCACTAGGCTAATGACCTCACCATCCCATCAAATCGAATAAACGAATACAAAGAATAATCCTGTGCTCAACATCGAATGTCAATTCAGAGCCACACTTAAAGTGAGAGGCATCTACAGAGTTTTTGTTGTTTACTTTTTTCAAATGCGCTCCCATTGATTTGAAACCTCCAAAATCTGCGATTAATTCTGACGGCGAAGACCCGTCTTTTTGGCTTGAACACACGACACGAATCCTTTCTATATAGGGAAGAACTCGTTATCGAGTCGGTGATTTGCATAAATAAAAACAAACAAAAACCGCCAAGCAATCTCCAAGCCACTTAGTGTGTACTCTTTAGAGGGCATTTGTTTATTTTTCCAATCTAGTTTGTCAAAGCTAACCCCGAATTTAATGGGCCATTGAAATTGGTCGAAGACGAAGATGCGCGGGGCCCACAAAAGTGCGTGAGATGCGAAGCCGACAAATTCAAGATCTACATTCGAAAATTGAAAATTATTCGGTCTTCGGGTGGGTAGAAGGTTTCCGTGAACTTGAAGTGATTATCGGAACCTTGAAAGTTTCGAATTCCGTCCAACAATTCATGACGACACACGAGATGCCGAGATGCGATAGAGAAAGAGTATACGCGCGCTAAATTCACCACTGACCACACTTCCGATTGAATCTATAGATTTGGTGTAGGGGGGGAGGGGGGATGGCTTGTCGCGACGGTCTTATTAGTTTGTAAATGCGGAGACAAAAGTGAAGGGGACACCTGAAAGACGGTCAGCAGGCAATCACTTGTCTTTTGTGAAATGTATGCGACTGTTCCGTGCCAAAAATTATGCGTATGCAGAAAGTTCATGTGAATTTGTTTTGTTTGAGTCTGTCATCTCAAAAATGGTGTGCAAAAAACGAAAACATCCGGTTGTAGTCACAAACACGCGTACACAGTGTCAATTACGCGCCGATTTTTGTATGTTTCTCCTCACTGGAAAGAGTATTTTAATGAGTAAACGATCTCATTGTCCGAAATGTATTAGCAATCCATTGAGTAGAGCAGAGATCGAGGATAGAGACGGGTCTGGCGGGGCAGTAGTGGTACTTCTAGCATTATTAATACACACTTGGTCTCCAATTCGGGTGTGTGTTAATGACGGCGGGTTAACATATTCATGACTCTACAGTTGTAGCCTAGAACTAATGTAGTAGACCGACGATTGGTTAGAAGTTCGATGATTCGCGTATAAATATGAAGCGATGGCGGTATAGGGCTATCAATCGTTTCTCACTTTTCTCAGGAGAGTGACCGAAAAACCAACGCGATGGTAAGTACTGACGCTAAGGATACACGCTCATTTGGATTATTTTCGCTAACTTTTGGTTATTTATAGAAATTCTTCCTTGTCGGATTGGCGATTATTGCCACGGCATATGCCACCCTACCACCAAATGATTACCTGCCACCTCTGGAGTCTACTTCTGCAGAGAGTCCTGTGGATTTGCAGACATTATCAGATAGCAGCGTGCTAGCGGACGATGGCTACCGCTACAAGACACTGCGGAGAATCAGATACCGTCACCGTCGTGATGTCAATGAACTCCCTTCCAACGATTACTTGCCCCCAGTTGAAGCTGCTGCACCATTAGTTGCTGATGTCCCAATCGCCGTCGAAGAGCCAGCTCAAGAAACCGCCGTCTTAGCCGATGATGGCTACCGCTACAAGACACTGCGGAGAATCAGATACCGTCACCGTCGTGATGTCAACGAACTCCCTTCCAACGATTACTTGCCTCCAGTTGAAGCTGCTGCACCATTAGTTGCTGATGTCCCAATCGCCGTCGAAGAGCCAGCTCAAGAAACCGCCGTCTTAGCCGATGATGGATACCGTTACAAGACCGTGAAGAGGATCAGGTACCGTCACCGTCGTGATGTCAACGAACTCCCTTCCAACGATTATTTGCCCCCAGTTGAAGCTGCTGCACCATTAGTTGCTGATGTCCCAATCGCCGTCGAAGAGCCAGCTCAAGAAACCGCCGTCTTAGCCGATGATGGATACCGTTACAAGACCGTGAGGAGGATCAGGTATCGTCACCGTCGTGATGTCAACGAACTCCCTTCCAACGATTACTTGCCCCCAGTTGAAGCTGCTGCACCATTAGTTGTTGATATCCCAATCGCCGTCGAAGAGCCAGCTCAAGAAACCGCCGCCTTAGCCGATGATGGATACCGTTACAAGGCCGTGAGGAGGATCAGGTATCGTCACCGTCGTGATGTCAACGAACTCCCTTCCAACGATTACTTGCCCCCAGTTGAAGCTGCTGCACCATTAGTTGCTGATATCCCAATCGCCGTCGAAGAGCCAGCTCAAGAAACCGCCGTCTTAGCCGATGATGGATACCGTTACAAGACCGTGAGGAGGATCAGGTACCGTCACCGTCGTGATGTCAACGAACTCCCTTCCAATGATTATCTGCCACCTGTTGAGGCTCCAGTTGAAGCCCCAGTTGCCATTGAAGCTCCAGTTGCCATCGAAGCTCCAGTTGAAGATTCAGCTGTTTTAGCTGATGACGGTTACCGTTACAAGACTCTAAGAAGAATCAGGTACAGGTACCGCCATTAGACAACGTATTGTATACTTGTTCCTGCTGAAACTAGAAACCTTTTACATTTCTGCGATTATAACGAAAATACAAGAAAAAAACAAACTTATTCAAAACTTTTTTTCATATCACCTCGCCAGGGCAGGGAAGGGGCCTAAGTTTAGACTTTGGTAGGTTAAGGTTACCTTCATTAAACTTAATGTCAGTGTTACAGTACAGATGTTTGAAAACTCTCACGAAGGAAGATGAGTATGTAACATGAGCTGGAAAGGCGCACCTACTATCCCAAGAAAGCTATGCGGCGGTTTCGACTCTCCAAAAATAAGTTAGTGGTGTTACTTAGATAAAAAGCAAGTAGGTCGTAAGGAATTTTAAGCACGCCTCAATGGAGAGCAGGCAGATTTGTCAAGCATCAGAATACTCATTATCTACTGAAGGGAGTATTGGTAGTGAGAAAGAATACTCTTGCTCCTGATTACAAGTTAGGCCCCTTTGCTATTGAGTATATTCGCTGACAAAACGTAGGTGGTAAGCAGGAGAGTGTCCTCTAAATTGGAAATTAGCCGTAGTCTAAATAACGTATGTACGAGAAAGTAAGTGTGACGCTAATGCTTCAAGCTAATGTGCCATAGGGATCAGATTTTAGCTGCACAATGGAGGCGATCGGCGGTCAATAGATTGAAGTTTAATTTCCAACTTTGCTGTTTTTTGCATGGTAGGCGCCACAATGTTGATTTAGTGATGATGTAGAAAAAGACGACACTAAACCTGAATGTAAATACTTCATTGTGAACTTATGTCGATTTCTCTTAGCTTATGTGGAAACCCGCCTTAACAATGAATTCATCTACAAAATCTATTAAAAACACTTGCCTTTGGGATTTGGGTATTAAATATATGATTTAAGTAGCTATCGATTGGGCTTGAACTGTAGCAATGGGATCTTCAAACCCAGTTCACCTTTAACCTCAAAGTATAAGGCCAACATAATGTGTAGACCACAATGTAAAGTCATCCAAGGGACGGCATCCTTTCAGCTCTTAAAATTTTCAAATTAAAACGTCTTGTCTATTAAATATACAACACCTATAGGTGCTTTGTAAGGACCCATTTGAACTGTGAAATCCGCAGTTACCGCTTGTTTTATGAGCACAACAAAAGAACCGCTAAAAACAATACCCCCCCCCCCCAGCCACTGCCCGAGAATATTTCTTTCATTTCAATTGCTGCATTGCATGCAGCATTTTCCTTCGAAATAATGGACAAACTTTTGCCAAAACGAAATATTTGCCCTAACACTTCGGAGGGCTATAAAAGATCCGTTCAGAACTTTTAATCGGTCGTTGGTTCAGCGAAAGCTGAGAATTCTCATCCCATCAGATTGCTCACAGCCGTACTATCCACCGCCGAAGATGGTATGGATAATGGTTATGTTACTGGTTTCGGATCCATGCCCAAACCCACGGAAACATACGAATTTTCTATAAATTCAAACATGAGGGTCCTGCGGTCGTATATACTCGTATGCGGACGTACGGGAACACATAGCTGATTAAACCAAAAATAAAACAGGAACAGGTTTAAAAGTTTCGTTTAATTTTAGCTCAAGATTCCTGTTGTTTACGTACGTGCCGTGTGGGGTAACGGGTATAATGCTGCAGTGGATCGAAAGTGGAACAGAAGTAATAACAAAAACAATGCCAAAGTTGATTTGAAGTTGAAGAGCTCAGGAGATTTGCGGCGTTGAGTTTTTGAAAATAACTTTTGTGACCTGATGTGGTGCAAATGAAATTCACAACTAAACTGGGTTATTCGTATGCGGATTGTGGCACATCTCGAGGGAGATTTCGAAATTCACATGGAATTTTATTTTCACGGAAGTGGGTTTTTATAACGAAAACATTGGAATGGGGGTAGGTGCTGTTAAAAATAATTGTTTCTTGAAACTGAATGAACGGCTGAAATTTTAACGGAAACATAAACGTGTTAGTATGCCACTGGGGCATACACTGCGACTCTAAATAAAGCTGCTCGTTTGCGCAAACAACAAGGAAAGACCTTACAGCCTGAACTACATCGAAACAAAAGTTGAAAAAGTACAAAAAAGTGGAAAAAATCGGATGTTCTCAATTTAAAATTTTCACTTTGTGGAAAGCTCGAACATGTTCCAGCTTTCACTTTTCGCAAAGCGACTTTTCTAATAGATGTCATATAAATATGCGTGTGTTTTCGATGAGTTTCGATGTTTTCACTTTTTTGTACCTTTTGCCACTTTTGTTTCGATGTAGTTCAGGCTTTAATCAGCTAGAGCTACTTAAAACGAAAAATAAGCAACAAAAACCTGCTGTCATAGAGCTTTTCTTTTTGACAGCTGGCTATTTTCAAAGTTTTCAGACCATTTATAATTTCTCCAAAAGAAACACACCACGCGAAGAGAAAAAATTCCTGTCCAATGGAAAACTGAGAAACATTTGAGAACCACTGGAAGCTCTAGAATCTGGAAGCATATGGACTTACAACATGGTGGACTTACAACATCACACAATATACTAACATGGAAGATTATAATTATGGATGCCCAAAACTAAAGAGCTGTCTGACTGAAAGGGACAGCATTACCTAACAGGCAAAAAATTGTTACCCTATATTTTGGTCGGCCATCTTGTTTACGTGGTAGGAATTGTGGGAAAGTTCAGCATGTTGATATTTTTATAGCAAATGCTTTGGGAATTTTCGCATTCATACAAAACAAAATGGGTTCCGAAAGTGATTAATTGACGGATTGTTGTTATTAAACATGTTTTAAATCAGTAGGTAATGGAAAGGTTTAAGTATTAGTTTGCCGACGATGAGACAGTCCAAAGAAGATCTTACCATCGAAACCCTTCAGTTCGGACGGAGGAAACAATCGCTGCTGTAGCTGCTGCCATACAAAACAATCCAAGAGTTTCGACAAGAAGCTTATCTGCTCAAATGGTTATAAGCAGACAGTCATTGCAGTCAATTATGCACAATGATTTGGACTTATTCCCATATAAAATTCAAATGGCTAACAAACTGAACGCAGCAGACTTGCCGATTCGCTTGGAATTTTGCCAAAAGATGCTTCAAATGGTGGAAGAGGACGGAAACATGTTGAGTTGTCTTTTTATGTCTGACGAGGCCCATTTCGATTTAAACGGCAACATAAACAAACAGGATTGTCGAATATGGAGTGCTTCCGACCCACAGATACTCCATAAGACGGAATTGCATCCACTCCGTGTCACAGTGTTGTGTGCAGTTTCATCACGCTGCATTGTCGGGCCCTACTTCTACGAAGAGAACGGTCACACCGTTACGGGTACTGGAGACCGTTACAAATTGATGTTTATGTTGAGCATGTTGAGAGAGTTTTTCTATCCAGAATTACGGCGAATGAGAATTTCTTTCAACTCTGTGTGGTTTCAGCAAGATGGTGCAACTCCGCACATAGCCCGGCCTTTTATGACAGAATTGCGAGCTGGTATCCAGAAACTCCACATTCCGTTGGCCTGACCTTACTGCACCTGACTTTTTCTGTGGGGTTTTTGCAAACAGGAAGACTACAAAGCTAAACCAACAATATATTTAATAAAATTGAATGAGCTTTAACATGAATAAAAGAAAAATGAGTTCCATACACTGAAAACAAAAGAAGTTATTTGAGTTTCTTATTGTAGCAATATTTATCAACCACCCTGTAAACGTAAAACTGCCGTTCAAAATCTACTGGAATAAGTGAACAGAAGTGTATACCCCCAAATAAATCGATTTTTCTTAAAAATTGATCTAGATCAAAAGAAAAGACTTATGAATAACAATTTTGACAGTTCAAAGAGGGGAACTTAAATATAAATGGTGACAACATCGGCCTCAACACTTTGCCGCTCTTGGACTGGACGTCTACAGGTGACAGAGGTAGTTGTACGAGGTTATTAGGTGTGTTTTATAGAACATCCATCTCAGAAGATTAAAGTAAACTGAAATAGACACTTCCTGGATTCACACTAGGTATTTATCCCAACTGGGAGTGATTTGACAGCAGCAGCATATTTAAAAGCTTTTGCAGATAACTTTTTTTAAACTGTGCTAGGAAACCCTGACCGCCGTTTACTTTTAGAGAGAGATATTTAGTGCATCGATAAATCAAACACAAAGTCGATACACACAACCAGAATTATACGAGTTTATAACACTTTTCACAAATGCGTCTGGAACAGTTGTCACATTTGACAGAAAAAAAAAAGAAAAAATAAAAAAAACATCAAAACGCTCTGAGCACGCTCGGTTCAGAGATAGTTAAAGTTTGAGAGCAGTTTATTAAAACAAAAGTGACAGAAGTAAATCTGTACCAATAAAAGGTGAGTTCGAGGTTCGATTATGTATTATTTTGTTGCAACTTTTCCCTAGAACGCTGTCTAATTACGTTTAGAATTACTTTTCAAACAACACATTACAGTAGATCCCTTCCACTCGTGCCAAAAATGGAACTCCCACAATCGAACATACCCCCAACGGTATATAATTAAAGCACAGCATTCTTTTCGCTCCATCCCGTTTCCAAAAAGTATTCTATTAACTAACCAAAAGTAGTTGCACTGAATTGACACTTGAACCTCACAAAGTTAGTTCCAAGGACTCATATTAAATGAAGAACACCATTAGAAACTATGTCAACGAAGTTCGTTTGAGATGGAGTCCCACTCTCTCCATCTGTCACTGATCCAATTTCCCTCGTTTCAAGTGTCAACATTTCACAAGACAAAGGACAAAGACAGATGCAAAAAAAAAAAAAAAAAACAGAAACCAATGCCAGATATAATTTGTGCCCTGCGGACTATTGCATTATCCTGGGATTTAATTTTTGCAGTTTTCTTCTCAAACTATATATCTCTGTGTCAGTGTCTCCTTGGACCAACAAATAAAACTTCTTGCCATATCAGGCGTATGACATAGTCCCATCAGAGAGGACGGGGATGTGTCCCCGCTATTAATAGCATTAGCAGTCATCATCAGGGCAATCTGAACGTCTTCCCTTAACTCCTCCTCGTCTCCATGAGTGATCCCTCTCTGTCTTATCCGCTTTTCTCCTGGTGTGTACATTCTTGGTAGGGTCTTGATTTTCTTTACACATCTTCGTCATCCTGCGAGCTGTACGATACTCTCTGGGATGGGTTTTTGCCTTTGGTATATGTGCAACAACTATTTGGATGGAGTGTCTTCGCAGTTAGCTCGCTTGGGACTGTTTTTGTTTTAAAATGGTCTCAGCCCTTCCTTCCACCGTAACCGAGAGACAGAATTATGATTATTTAGACGTTTTGTAATCTACACGAAGAAACACAGAGACGAGTGTCTCAGTGGAAAGTTCTTCAGCACAAGTTGGTGACTTTATTTCGAAATGAAGATAAAGACAAAGGAGCTGCATGTCATGTGCAAACTATATCTTGATTGGTTCATCAGACTGGCAGTAATAAAAGAATGCCATCGAGGGGATTCAGCTGAGCATTCCCTAAAACACAGGACAACTTCTCTGTGTCCAATAAAAATAAATCACACACATGAGGTTGAGGTATGCGTTTGCTTGACCATTCCGCGTGTGTACTGTCAGAAGAGACAAAGAATTCCATTGGTTTTCAATTAAGATACAAAGAATCATTGAGAAATGTTTCCATACACACACACACACATAGACAATTGTTTCGTTCCGTGCTTAGAAAGGACATCGCATTTTTTTTGCACTTGCACTTAAGCTGACTTTTCTCGCTCGAATGGAAACAAAAGGCCCTTGGCAAAAGACCCACATAGAAGTAAGGGAAAAATAAAAATCGTAAATACGTTGGAACATTTAATTGCTACTCATTGGGGGAAAAAATGTCTTTGTAGTTCGATTTCAAAGAGCGAAGGTCCTTATTTTTCTTTTCAATTTCAATTAGCGCTTTCCAATTGGATTTTCTCTAATTAAACTGGAAGGCAAAATTAAAGCTAGTGAGGCGAAGCCGAATAGTTAATTCTGTAGTTTTCGTGAGCGTTTTAATCTTGAATTGGACTGACGCTTAATTGTGCACCGAATCGTTTCTATAGTGTGGTGGGTATTAATTGGGATACTTTTTGAGGTAAGGTCCTTGCACTTGAAGGAATTTTTACATACAAGGACGGTAACATTTAATTTCGCACAAAGTGCACAAAAATCGAAACAACCAGATACGATATTTAATTGACTAATCACTACTAACAATATAATCTAAATATTTAAACCTCACATAGACCAAATCTGCCAGCTCGGAGAGTCTTTCCATTTTTCAAATGCACGCATCACAAATCCACAAAGTGTACAGTGAAACATCCCTCAAAACTAATTGAATTCATTTGCTATCGTGACACAATGACAAACGCTGCCAACAAATCATAAAGGACGACGCAATGCATGCTGCATATTCAACATATCCATTTCGTATCTTTAGCGACATCACAGATCAACTTTCATCTCAATAAATCATTTATGCCCAGCACTTGGATAAGCAAAGTTAATTTTCCACCATCCTACCTGGTACCGCACCCAGCAGCTTCTTGAATTCCTCATGAACCAGCAAAGGACAGAAAAAAAGAATGGCATGCTCAGCGATTTTTGACATGGGTATTGTTCTCTTGTTCAAGAAACCAGATCACGAACTTCATATCACTCCGGCAGCAAGGATTGATTCCAATTTCCCTATACCAGTAGACTGACGGGAGTAACACAGAGGGAGATGGAAGAAGTCCTGCAGTTCCCTCCTGACGCAGATGACAGTATATACCTATACTTAAGAGGAGTCCTTCACCATTTTCCCGGGTTATGATCCGCTACAAAAAAAAGAGGAAAATAAACCGTCAAAGCCCCCAGTTAACTTAAGCAGAACAAAGGTCGTCTATTCGGGAGAGCGTTTATGATTTATGAAGTCTCGTCCTTTTGAATAATTTGCGTATGATATAGGTTCTACTGGGGCTACAGGGTTCTTTTTAATTGTTTACCGGAGACTGCATGAATATTTTCTTTTTTCTTTTGTTTGGTGTGCTTTTCCCGGTTGGGCGGGAAAATGTTTACCGAGTATGGTTACTTTTTGGTAACCAGAAGGGTCTGGCGTTGTTGTGCTAATTGGTTTGGCCCAAGTGGCGGTTGGTGTTTTCGGACGCAGATGACTTGAAGTGAATAAATGCCGAGGCGAAAGTTTGATAGTATTTGAATATGATGCGACTGTAGACGTCGTAAATTTAAATTTTGTTTCCAGTTACAGATTGTTACAGGTTGCGTTAAAAAAAAATAGTCAAGTGGCCTATGGGCCAGAATTAACGTGAAGAATCCGCAGTTGTCAGCGAAAAGTACCAACCCCTTGCATGGTAGATGATTCTGGGCGAATAAAGTTAAATTCTTAGCTCCGTAGTGTTGTCCTTTTTTACATGACTAAGCTGATATTGGCAAAAGAGTCCGTTTGTTTTAATACAAGGGTGGTGAATAATGTTTGTGACTGAAAAGTTGAGGTAGGTTTTTTATCTCCTATAGTTTGCGTTGTCGAATGTCCTACGTATGGTTTGAGAACTATTGTACACAAAGTTGGGTGTTGGGTGTATGGCGACGTTCAACTGGAAGTGGGCTCTTGTGACAAACACTGGAGCGAATTCAGAAATGCCGCTGTACTGGTAACAATTCTAAGTTTACAACGGACACGATACATGTGGCGAGACGGTCTGAATAGTATTCTTTCGAAATTTTTCGATCGTCGTAGCATTGTAGCAAGAATGCTCATTTAATCGATTATGAACATGTTTTATTACATATTTGCACAAGCACAAAGTTGCTGGTTTTTGGCGTCTACATTTCACGAAGTCACAATGGAAGATTTTACTATACATCACTACCTATTGAGACCTACAGTTATGCCCCAACACAAATGTATACATAAATGTGTACTCGTATCTACTCGTATATCCCAAAGAAGTTCAGTTACCTATTTGACAAGACTCACAAACGTCAAAAAAGTGGCAGACATTTGGCACAATCAAAAATCTAGTTACCTTAAGTCGACTAGATTAATCTGGACTATAGATGCTGACTAAATGCAAAAAAAAAGATTGGTGGGTATCGTCACTTTTCCTACGTCAGCCATATAGGTATGCGAACTGTCAACTATAGTACTCAGTCATGAAATTCATGACTAAATTCGTCGGCTACCCCTCCATAAACTTTAAATGGAAAAGCTTTTCATGTGACCGATCTAGGTCAATCTAAAGGGAGATACTCAAGACAGCCAGCTATCGGACTTACTAAAAGACAAGACTACGTAGATCACGACAAACATATTCTCAACCGAGTGCATTCAGAGCGATCTGATTTACTTATGACGTTTGAGCATAAGCCGCCCAATTTGTTTTAATTATCTATCAGTGAAACGTGTCACAAGGTACTCAATTTATTCTGTGCTCATAAAGTGCACTACTGTACGTTTCATAGTTGTATAATGTATAAAGTGTTTTTATTTCGCTCTTTTTCTGTGCGAACCAAGTTACAAGAACACCTGAAAGCTAATTTGACAGCTCACTAAAATTCAGTCACATCTCGGTTACAAGTCAAAGTCAAAAATACCATTATGTATGTTTCCCGAAAACTTATTCCCTACTTTGGTCGCCATTCCATCCTGCGCTATAAAAAGTACGCACTTTTATAAACTATACACTATACTGTTACGTTGGGATATCTGCTCATGAAATTACATAAAAAAAAATCTCTTAAGTGTTTAAATTAAAAAAAATAAACACGAACTATGCTTACTCGGTACTTGTTACACTATAGGGAATTACATTTTGAGTTAAAGATTGGCTCTTTCTGTCTGTGAATGGGAGTAAAAAATGACAGCTCATTGGGTTAAACTGTCAAAAAGTTATACTTCTCAAAGGATACTTTCAATTGGCTTATTTTTTAACTATCTCCAGGTAGTAGATTATTATCTGGAGATAAGAGATTAGCCCGTTGGAAAAATATTATGACGTTTTCTTTCGCTTACGTTTTACATGATTAAACGCATGAATTTAAAGAAGTCTATTTCAAAATTGAAGTTTAGTAACTTCATACATAGTTGTCTATCCAAACACCATTGTCATTTAAAAACACAAACAATTCCGACTTCTGTGGATTATATTCTAATTCACTTACCTCTCTCTCTCTCCTTAACAATTCATCAATGGTTTGAAAACTATTTTCACCACGTGTCTCTCCCTCATTTTTCGAACTTTAAGTATTTTAAATCACAGTTGCTCAACTTTTTGTAGTACCTAGTTAAGGATTTATTCACCAGTAAACCCGGATATTTGACCCAGAGTCGGGCCCTAAGGACCCGATTCACGAGATATCTCCCCAAATTGAGATAAAAAAAAATAAAAAAGAGATATCTAAGTAGCACTTAATCAAACGCTTGCTGACTCGGAGGAGGTGACATAGTTGTTGTACTTAACTTTTGCTGCGATAGGATGATTGTTTTAAGTCCGTCCTACAAAAAAAAACAAACAAAAATAGACCAATCTTCTGTCGGTTTAGCGATTGGAATCATTATTTTTACATGGAACAAAGTGGAAAAAACAAGATTAACATGAGTTTAAAGAAATTCACCAGGAAAATGGTGGAGTTCCTGGAGAATCTGATCCGAAAATTGCCACTGTGAAGGTTTGAAGACAGCTGTTATAAAAATATCATATACACCGACAGTTACGGTTGCCTACTTTCCGGCGCTTCGATATAACAGAACAAGCAATTCAAATACTCCACTTTGACAGCAACTGGTGAAGATGTATCGTGGGCACGAATCATGAGTAAAATGATTACTTCACCGAACCCCAGCGCACGATGGCAGGACTATCTAATTATATTATTCTGGAAGTGTTATATTTCGCCTTCGCAGACGTCAGTTGGTTCTCCTGGGAATACATATTTATACACAAACAATTTATGAGAAAACAAGACACTATGCTTAAAAATGCAACCAAACCGGTTCAATTTCGGTTCCTTTCCAGAAAATGACATTTCTGTGTAGAACTTTAGGTAAATTATATAGGTAGATGGGTGCACTGAAAAAAAAACAATCTGATTTAAGCCATTAAGGGCCAATCCTTTTTTCATTTCTCAAAACAGCCACCAGTTGCTACAGAAACAGGGTTTAACATTCACCGTCGTGCGTGCATTGAACTTCGTCTCAGGAGTGGGTCATTGGCATGGCGCATGGCACATAAAGTATTTTTGTTTTTCTTTATCAGTCTTCCTTATGCAATCGCAGTTATGCCTTCCCTCTTTGTGTCTGTGGTGGGTCTTCTCATGTGCACTTCAGTTCAGTTCAAGAAATTCCACTTACCAGTTGCCAGAAGTTCCAGAAGTTGTTCTATTGGTTTTGCTCCTGATACTGTATGAATAGTAATCGGTGAAGGTATGAAGAGGGGCTAACAAGAAGCAGGGTGAAGGTGGAAAGAAAATAAATATTGACTTTCAATATGCGATTGTATTTCTCTTAAAAACTAAATGTCTTAAGAGACCGGTATCGGTATGCGTGCGTGCTATTGTCATGGAAGATGGAATGAGTAGCGAAAAGTAGTATCTATAGCTAGTACTAGATATGGGAGATAACCTACCGCACATGCGTATACTACAGTGCAAACGATAAAAAATAACTTCTAACAAAGCGAACTCAAACTAAACTATCCCACTCACTGTACCACACTCACTCACTTGTGTTTCTTTTACTCTAGTGCTAATTAGTTTTTTAACTTAGAGCGTTGTTATATACCTAGTTTTGACGGTTGAAGGTTTCATACGAAAGTGGGAGTCGGACGTGTCTAAGTTACACGTAAAGATGGATTTACGTCCTTTTTTTATATTATGGACTGTTTTTGACATTTTCGACACACAGAATTCATATATAAAAAATGCAAATTACAAAACAATAGTGGCGCTACTGTTTTAAGTAAAAGACAAAACATCAAAATATGTCAAACAAAATATAAATATCTGTGTCTACTTAATGTGGTAGTCAATGAGCAATGCAATAAAATATTAACCAAATTGACGTCTATTTATGGATTTGACAGCTGAACACTGAAACAATGAAAGAAATGTTAATTCGTCTGCAGGTTCTGTATTCCAGCCCTAAGAAAAATGATAGCCATTTTTTTTTCTTTTCTTTTTTTGTCGTCTGAATATCTGTGTGACAAACGATACTCTTTTGACATAAATGTAAACAACTTAGTATATAACTTGAATCCAATATTTACATACATAATGTATGTATGTACTTACACATTCATATTGTGTTTGAAGTTCTGAAATTCTTAAATTCAAATTGATAATAAAAGAAAATGAAGAGAAGGACGCTATTTGTGCCTATATTATTATTAAGGCACAAATACCAACTTGACGTTTTACTCAAATGTTCAAAAACATGTTCAATACAATTTTTAAATACGAAATGTGAACAGGACGAAGTATGCTAATTTTAAAAGAAATTTTACAATAATTGTCGGAACATCAAACCATTTCACTTTTGCACTCAACTTCAGTGTCTGTCATTGCGGAGAATTTCGTTTTATGTCAAATTCTGTCAAAAGTTTAACAATTAAACTGCAACAGTGGCGAATTTTGACAATTTTTGATTTGAAGCCTCCACTGTACGGTCCGCCAACACGCAAGTACTGAAGAAAAACAAAACAAATACAGTTTATCAAGACAGGTTCTCTGCACCTAAGAGAGGATTGTTAAGTTAATAAACAAATTGTATTAAGAAGACCGTGGCCATAATCAGACCTTGTTCGCTATATTATTGCGGTTATTACGGTGCCATCTCTATTTTGCATCATCTGTATGGTGGGGGAGAGGGTTAAAAAGAAACCGCACTAGAAGAAGAACGTAAACTACAGCGGAACGTCCAACAGGCCCACCATTAGAGAGATATCGTCGCCCATGAGCAGAATCCACCCACAGTCACAATGATTTTATTCAGTCTTCAGTGTCGCAGAAGCAAACGTCAGTCTTCTTGTCATTTGACATTGCTATTCTTAATTAAGTTTGATTACAGTGGCAACTGGCAAGGGCAAGGGTGCGAGCTGGGAGATAACAAAAAAAAAGAGAATTCCAAAGAGAAGCGTTGCGTTCCTTCAAAATACGTCGTCTATCAGAAAAGGCGTTGCGTGAAAGTTAATTTAAAGAAAGATAGATACACATTACTCGTCGGCCCATAATTTCAAAGAGATTTCCCATTTTTCTTGCTGGGCTGTACATGTGCAGTGGTAGTGGTACTGTATTGTGCGTGCACACGAAAGAGAGCCAGCGCTGGGTATTACAGGAAAATAATAAAAATAAAAAAAATATAAATTCAGTGAATTTTCCACCGTCGAGTTGATTGCCGCGGAAAAGAATCTCGTCGTGCGCTCCACCGAATACTTCCTAATTCTTGTTCAACCGACGCGTTTGTACTTGCCGGTGATTACAGACGATTTCGGGGCCTACTAATAATTTGTTTGCTAAAACTGTTATTCTATTTCTAATTGATAACACATAATCGCACCGCGCTATTAGTGATAAAAACGAAATTCCTTTGACTCGCTTAAATTCGTCGATCTCACGTTGTGTGTGAGAGACAAACTTTATAACATTGACCTCTATTTGACATTAACAATCGTTCATTGAAAAATAAGAGAAAAACAAAGTGAATTAAGGTTTGTATATGAATTTAAGCCAACAACATTGATAATGTAGGTATACCTACTCAAAATAAGGAAAAAATCAATTACCTATGTCGGTTTTTTAAAATGCCCATTTGACAGTTCTTGCATAGAGTCAGTTTAAGCGGTGCATTCGAGTCCAACGGTATTTCAATTGCCATCAAACAGCTGTCACACCAATTGTTCATTGTCATTGTCATAGGTAAGAAGCAGGAGGAACTTTCACTGTCGGTTGAGTTGTTGATTTCGTTTTTTTGAAAAATAAAATACATATGTGTACTCACCACGTGAGATCAAAAGAAAAAAGATTCTATTTTGGACTTGATGCTAAAGGTTCCGACGTAAAAACGGAAGTTAAAAATAAAAACGTTTCGATCAGGCGCGCGTGTGTGCACTTTCTTGTGGCCATCATCTTTCGATGCTTCCGCAGTTCAGTTGACAGGGGAGGTGGTTGGTGGATGGCGTGAGGTTTCGGGCAATGACCTTGAAAATGACAAATGTATTAGAAAGCGGCCCGCAGTTGATTTATTATGTAAAATGTAATCGATTTCGAAGTTTCATTGAACTAGGGTTGTTTTCGATGAAATTGTTTTAAAAATTTGTTGATATTCTTAGAATATGTCAGGTTATCAGTTTTTTCGCGTGTCAAAATTTTTTTTGGATGTCTTGGGACGTATTTTACATTTCGTTGATTATGGTTACCTCCGCTTAGTCAGGTACTAGTGTCGGAAAATCTTGAATTTAAAATAAATCACCCAAAAATTACATTATTGTATGTATGAAGTTCAACTGACATATTATATGTGATATTGATATTTCTCTAGCATTTGGTAAACAATGCTTTCGATCGCCCGTTATCACAATCAGAAACTTCATCCAAAACAGATTTTTCTTCTCGATGCGTGACACGCAAAGTTGTGATGCCGGCTCAAAGTAACGAAAAATCAGCCGATTTACTCATAACCTTATATTTAAAATTAAAAAAGAAAACTGTTCTCGAAAATAGGAAGATGTACGAGTATGTGTCGATTAAACTCCGAGTAATTTTGACAATAAACCGTCAAGGAAAAAAAGATAACATGTTTAAGCATTATTACTTAAGTTCTGTCAAAAATACAATTCGAATGTAATCGGACATTAACTGAAAACTTAAAATATGCATCGCTCAGCTAGCGGTGAATGGAACGTAACCATTGCCTTCCTTACTTCCATTATTCTGAAAGTACAAAATTGAACAAGAATTCATGTGCAATTACAAATTTCAGTTCTTGTGACGTTTCTATTTATTACACATTTAAGACCTTGTGACGTTTCCATTTAAATTAGCTGGTTATTTTCATTGCTGCTAATTGTTTGTTTATTTAGAAAGAAGCATACGAATAAATTTTAGAAGCGTGCTATTGAAAGACAGTCTATTAACAACGAGTGCTGAAAAAGCTATTGTTTATTATTACGCGTCTTTTATCGCTTTATCTATGACCCCTCTGAGCTCTAAAACACATGAATAGATTTTATAAAATACCTTACAAACATTTAAGCTGTATGATGTCCCGCATCGCAATTATCAAAATAGGAAAATAGTTGCTGTTTTGTTGTTATGGGTTAGAGAGCGCTTGTTAAAAATAGTTTCCGACAGAGATGTCTGCTGAATTTGGGGGCAAACATTATTTGACGTTTAATGCCAAAATAGCAAAACTATACAATAACACCAATGGGCGTTCTTCTTGCTGCAGCAACTGCATTTAACAGTGTACGTAAAGAGTAAGAGTAAGAACCAAAAAAAAAATATTAAACACATCTGTAATAGAGAAAAGCATAGTTTCTGCCGTCGCGCAAGTTTCGAATCATTTAGTGGTGATCTTTCGAAAATGTCTTAAACAGAAAGTCAAGGTTACTTCGAGGTTGATGCGTCGTCGCGTTGTTGTTTAATGTCCGCGAACATGTTTTTATTTACGCACTAAGGGTGTTTTGAATTTAATGGGGTTTCCGACAAGCCGCCGGCTGCGTATGCGATGGTCGGCGCATTGACTACACGTTTGACGATCAGTTTCAATTTAGACTGGCAACTCCCCTTTTGTATATTGTTGATGGTATATTGATATCAGAGAGATGTTTACTACATTATAATGTATTTGAAAATAGAAAGATTCACAGTGTAATCTTCGTATTTTTCTCAACTGCTCTCTCGCTCGCTTTACATTTTCGGAATGAAAGCGACACATATATGACGCATAAGATTCCTCTAAATGTTGACATTTTACTCTGCAACTTGTGTTTTTGCGAATAAACTCTCCGAAAAACCCACATAACCTTCTCCGCGAATTGTTTGGTTTCACTTCTCTTGTGCGTCACAATTTTATAAGTTCCCACACACGACTGACATTACATAACCAAATCTATAAATTCCACGCAGCGCATTTTTGTGAATATTTTCTTTTAAAAAACATCAATCTGCTATCTTGAATTGTCAGCTCAGTCTACGTTATGGCGTCAGTGATGCAACAAATAGTTGTTCTGTTTACTCTACCGCCAGACATAAGGTATGTGCTACCCCTTGAGGTCATCAAAAGAGGTGAATAAATATATTATTGACAATTCCAGCATACGCATACCACCAGAGATGTTTTCGTCTTGCTACATGTACCATAATAAACGGGGCGCGGTGGAGGGGGATTGCTTTACCTCATTGCCTTTGCAAAGTAATACATAAACTGATAACTGAAGGTACGACACGAAATTAGATGCCCTTATCAGTGGCTTTATGAAATGTTCAGTTGCTGGTCTGCGGTTGTGGAGCTTGGACTTAGTTCTGTTTTAGAGATCCTCGATCGTTGTTATGTTGAAGAGGTCGCTGTCTTTCCGTTTAGAGGATAGGGAAGATGGCTGTGATTATAGAGTAGCTTACCAACATGTCTGTTACAGTGTTTCATTCTCAAATTGTTTCTTGTTTTTTTTTTCAGATGAATCGAAGGTTTTCACGCGTTGAGTCCGGTGCGGACCTTAAAGGTTACTTTGATCGTGGTGACATTGCATCGCGCGAGAACCGATGGAACTTCGAAATCGCATGGGAAGTCGCTAACAAAGTTGGTGGAATCTACACTGTCATTCGTTCTAAGGCTTACGTATCAACAGAAGAAATGGGTGAGCAATTGTGCATGATGGGTCCTTATAAGGAGGCCTGTGCTCGCACGGAAATTGAAGAGATGGAATTTCCGCGCGGCAGTCCCCTTTTAAAGGCTGTTACTACGCTGAGATCGCGTGGATATAAAGTGCATACGGGACGTTGGTTGGTGGATGGAAATCCACAATTAATTCTCTTCGACATTGGATCGGGTGCATGGAAGATCGACAACTTCAAGACCGAATTGTGGGAGAAATGTAATGTTGGTGAGTACCTCATGGTGGACTTCTTTTTCACAATAAACTAATTCAATGCCATCGTCATAGGTGTTCCACACTTGGATATCGAGACCAATGATGCCATCATTTTGGGCTACATGATCGCTGAGTTCCTGGAAGAGGTTTGTTTGGTTCACTCGAAATACATAGAGAACTATTTTAGTATTGACTTTTTTACTTAGTTTAGAAATTGTGCCGTAGAATACTCGGAACAAAATGATCTGAATAGCCCACGCATTGTCGCCCATTTCCATGAATGGCAGGCTGGAGTTGGTTTGATTGCTCTACGTACACGTCATGTGGAGATTGCCACTGTGTTCACTACACACGCCACACTGTTGGGTCGGTACTTGTGTGCTGGCAATACTGATTTTTATAATAATCTCGCCAATTTCGCCGTCGACGATGAGGCGGGAAAACGTCAAATTTACCACAGATACTGCATAGAACGGGCTGCAACTCACCTTTCTCATGTATTCACCACGGTGTCTGAGATCACCGGCTACGAAGCAGAGCATCTCTTAAAACGGAAACCAGACATAATAACACCAAATGGATTGAATGTGAAAAAGTTCTCAGCCATCCATGAGTTCCAGAACTTGCACGCCATGGCCAAGGAGAAGATCAACGAGTTTGTGCGGGGACATTTTTATGGGTGAGCATATAAACCTATCTATTGAGAGAATTATTTGGCTTATAACTTGTCGTTCAATATTGCATATGATTTTTCAAATCAATTTCGTTACTACTACTTCTTGCAAGTACAGAAATAATGTGCCTTCGTTTGTTGGTGGTAAATGGAACGAGTTCATTTTTTTTAGTTTCTCTGAGTGCATGTTTTAATAATTTGGCTCAGAGTTACATAACACTAAAATGGCCACCAACAGCGAATGTTGATTTTAATCGTTAAAGCTTATTTTTCTTTCTTGAATCAATTTGACAGATCATTTTAAGCGCCATATTTGATAAATTCGTTGTGTCATTTCAGTCATATGAACTTCGACTTGGAAAAGACCCTATATTTCTTTATCGCTGGCCGATATGAATTTGGTAATAAGGGTGCTGACATTTTCATCGAATCTCTAGCCCGACTGAATGCAATGCTCAAGCGCGAGAAACCAGACACCACAGTGGTGGCGTTCCTGATTTTCCCAGCGAAAACAAACAATTTCAATGTGGACTCATTGCGTGGACATGCGGTGATAAAACAACTACGTGATACCATTAATAATGTTCAGGCTTTAGTTGGTAAACGAATGTTCGACACCTGCTTGACGGGTCGCATTCCGGAACCGGATGAACTGTTGATGAAAGAAGATTTGGTGAAGATCAAGAGGTGTTTGTTCTCAATGCAGAGGGACTGTATGCCACCGGTGACAACACATAATATTGTAAGTATCTAACTAGTGTTATTTTGAAGATTTAAATGAATTCGTTTCTTTTACTTTAAAGGTTGATGACTGGAATGATCCCGTCCTGAATGCGATTCGTCGCTGCCAACTTTTTAACACAGTTAACGATCGTGTGAAAGTTGTGTTCCATCCAGAGTTCCTCACATCGACGAATCCACTGTTCGGCATCGATTATGAAGAGTTTGTTCGCGGCTGTCATTTGGGTGTATTTCCATCATACTACGAGCCCTGGGGCTATACACCCGCTGAATGTACAGTCATGGGTATACCCAGTGTCACCACCAATCTTTCAGGTTTCGGATGTTTCATGGAGGAGCAAATCCCTGATCCAAAATCATATGGCATCTACATTGTTGATCGTCGTTACATTGGTCTCGAGAACAGTGTTCAACAGCTGTCCAACTTTATGATGGAATTCTCACGCCTCAATCGCCGTCAGCGTATTATTCAGCGAAATCGTACAGAACGTTTGAGTGATCTACTTGACTGGCGATCGCTGGGCATTGTAAGTGTCAAAATGTTGCCATCGAATTTGGACTTTTCATTAGATTTATTTCCAATTGCAGTACTATAGACAAGCGCGAGTAAAGGCTCTACAGACCGTGTATCCAGACTACGTAGACGAAGGCTCCCTCTATGGATCACGAAGTAATCTGAGCTTCTCACGACCATACAGTGAGCCACCAAGCCCAGCTTCCTCACGTAAGTGTTTCTCTATTCTACATAAACTTCAAATCTGACTAATTGCATCATTTCATAGGACATACCACTCCAGCGCCATCTGTACATGGCTCCGATAATGAAGATGAAGACTCTGTAGATGAAGAGCATGAGTTGAAGGAGCTCGGAATTACAAACTAAATGCCAATTTGCCAGTCGTTGTCCTTTGTTTCTTATAATATATCCAATCTTTTTTTTTTTTCTTTTTCTGTTCGTCAAACATGTGACATTTTACAATTGTATTACAAGAGTGTTCCTCAATTTTAAATATGTCTGAAAATAATTGACATTATTCCTTAAAAAATCTGTTGGTTCAGTAGTATTGAAGATCGTTATGCTTTATGCCCATTCTGCCCATTTATGTCATCCGCTGCACAGGTATACATTGACAAAGACCTATTTACCTGACTAAAACCTGAATAAATATTGAAAAATAGTTTAGCAATCACAAGTAGGTATTGTAATAGTGTATAATAGAAAAACTGTTCCTTGTAGATCTAAAGTTTATATAATGTTTAGCACAAGATATTGTTTACTGTATAAAAACCCAAAAGAATATGTCAAAAACAACAAAAAAAAAACAAGAAACTCACTATTTACCGTACAAACTTATAAAAAGTTAACTAAATGTTGCATGCGTAAATTTTAATTAGTAAAATTTATGTAGAAAGAATTAAAGCAAATAGGAACTTCTGATCATAATCTAAATTTAGAGAAAATTGTACTTCAACCCGAACAAAACGAAATAAAATAAATTATTTAAAACAAAAGTAGATGCATTTTGTTTAAATCTAGTTCTATAATAAAAACGACTCCGGACCTGGAAAGCTACAACTTAGAACCTAGTGTTGATCTTAAAAACAGCAGCAGTTGGTTTAATTTAGGCGTGTTAATTTAAGAAGGCAATCTCGGAATCGCCCAAAATTATGCTTCGGGAATGTACCACAATTCGGGGAGTACTTACTTTAGATCTGAATTCCGCCAGTCTAGTCCAAAAATACTCAAAATAATTTAATCTTCCGTAGCAGTTAAGTTGGATATTTCAGTTGTTCAGTAATGGAGAGTTGACAAAAGATATGTTCGCCAAAGTGAGCTTTACCAATCCGATAAGAAACCAAAGAAAATAACCTCATTACAATCATTCAAAATTAAGGCGAAAAGTATGGAATAACAGCAAAACTAACACAAACGAAATAAATATAGACTCTAACTCTCACTTAAGCACACAAAGTGCAATTGATTTCCACTGACTTCTATCGATCATTTTTTTTTTCATTTAAAATCAATTTCCATGTAATTCAAGAACAAACTGCGATTTCAAATTATTCATTCAAAATAAAGCTTTTTGGTGCGTGCCTTTACTTTAAAACAGTTGAAGCATATTGGGACAAGTTCAAGCTCATCCCTGTCAATGACTAGCTTCAGCTAGCCATAGCAGGTGTTAGTTAACGTCAATACATTCCGCTGGAGTGTTAACATAGACGCTGGTGTACCTACTGCTGTTGTTAAACGGAATTTTTCAGTTATCTTCGAATCGAAAATTATTTCTGAAGAAATCAGGCAGGTGAAAAACTTTTGATTGTCATTTTACGAATGATTATGTCGTATCACCTCATAAATATTTGAAACGTTTGATCAAGGGATTCTATATAAAATATTTGTGCCAACCTTTTTTAATAGTGGGTTCAAACGCAATCAACATAAAACTCAATATAAAGTTTGGACGGACTTTATTTCCAAAAGTTTTCACAAAACTCTGACAGCTGACGTTTTACTTATACTTCTTATTATACTGCATTTACACCATCACGCACGCGTATTTTTGCACGAGAAGAGACAGAGAGATCCGTGTGTTCGCAGTCAATGCGAAACGTATGAATGAAGTCTCATGATTCTTTTGCCAATGAACATAAATAAACCCAAGTTCCGGCGACCGAAATTTCTGCAATAACTTAAAAACATTTCTACTTCTGATGAAATGAGAGTGGTATTAAGTTTCAATAAACAATTCATCAATCATTATTTATAAAACCGCAGAATAATTTTAGCCATCGCCAAACTTTCCTATAATTCCTACCACGTAAACAAGATGCCCGACCAAAATACATTTCACGAATTTTTGCGTGTTAGGTGTCCCTTTCAGTCTGATGGCTATTTATTAGGCTTCCGCTTAATCATCCGTGTTAAAGAAATGTGTGATGATTCACCATCATGGACAGCAAGGATACTAGCAGAAAATCGAACTGTTGGCCCCTTAGACTGGTTCAACAGATTATTTAAATTGTATGTTGCTCGGGAAAATCTTGACATTATTTGTCTAGCGAACTTAGCATGTCTTCCCCACTCCTACGCACACAAACCAACTGCATGTCAGTGGGACAAGCTTTAAAAAAGGGCAAAAATACAAAATCTCTTAATCACCGACGTTAAATGTTCAAAAATAAAATTAAAACCTGTTTTCATTACGAAAAAATTGCAAAGAATGAATTGTTCATATTAAACTTGAAAGAAAACAGCCCATCGAACGTCTACTTAGGACGTTTTGCGCATCTGAATGCATATTTGATATAATGTCTAGTAGAAAAGGAAATTATTGTATAACATGTATATTTTTATGTGATATGCTTCTTTTTAAGTTTTTCTTATGAAAACAATTGCAAATTTCACTTACGGAACAAAAAGGGTTTTTTTTTGTTTTGAATTTAGGGGAAAAGTACAATTTCTCCTGTTAAGAAAAGGGGATAATAGTCTTCAAAGTCTGGGAGCTCTGACTGAGACTGCACCTCAATAGGAGTAGCCAATTGCAAAAACTTTATATGCAACATAATCTATTTCCGATTTTCCATTGGGGAGATTTTGTTTGATTTTATGATTTCCTAATTTTACCATAAATGTTCATCGCCGAGTTTTGTTGCCGTCATCTTTTTCATTCAATACAAAACAATATTTTGCCGACGGATAACGAAACGTATGTTATTTTGATGATAACATGTAGTGTTGCAACCCATGTTCTGCAACGTCCAGACGTCTATTTACGAAATACATGTCAATAAATCGCAAGTTATGCCTGAAAAAAGATTAATCCATTGCAATAACAAAATTAAGCATTATTTCATTATGGAACGAATTTTATCGTTTACTGCGTTTTCGTAGTGTCATTTGAGTTTGAAGTCGAAGTAGATCGATGAAACAAACTAAAAGTCAATCAACACACTTAACAAAGTATACCAGTTTGAAAAGGTGACTGCAGTAGTGTTATTGCGCATTTGTTTAGATACTTTACTGCAATAGATGCCAGCATTTCTGTGAATTTACTAGTTCGCTGGTTTTTGACTTTAAAACTCTTGAAATACAACTAAACGAAAATCGTATTTAAAATCAATTGAACGTAACGATCTTCGAATTCACTCCCTATGGACGGAGCAGTAGAGGAAGACCGCGTCTCAGGAGGCGCACGCCTATGGAAGGCGGGCCTTAACCAACATAACGTGCGAAACTTAAGACAGCTGACTAAAGATCGTGCTGGCTGGAGACACTTGTAGGTTAGGGCCCATGTCCACTCCACACGCCAGTAAGTAAGAACTTAAAGTTTAACACTCTTTATAAAAGCTAGTGAGCGATTTCAAGTATGAAGGATTCAATCAGGATCTGTAGTAGAAAATATACAGAAGCGTCGAATAGGAACGAACAAAATAAACAATTCTTCTATAGGTGCGTCGTGTTAGACTTAAATTTTACAAAACTATACGCGAAAATATATTGATGCTCATCTTTTTATTAAGATTAATTTGTCGTTGACTAAATTTGTTCGTATCTGTTCCGGGATGCTTGGTTTTTCAACAGAGAGTTTAGTCGAATAAGACTTTCGTGATTAGAGACCTAACAGCAAGGTCTCACGAATACATAGTGGAATGCGGAAAATTGTGCACCTCACATCACATTTATGCACTTGAATTATTGCCTCCAACTATTTGATTCCCTGCTATATACCTATAGTAACTATTTGCTATCGGTAATATATTTTCAGTAATATACTTTATTGCATTTAATGAATTGATCACTTTATCAGTGACAAAGTAGGAACAAACAATAACAACTTGTCATTGGTCATTATGCAATTACAACAGCATTAATCAATATCTGAACGGATTTTGTATCGAGGCCTTTTAGGTTTCTATTTACTTATGTCACTCGAAAAATTACAATGAAGTATGTACATACATATACATATCTGAAAATGCTGTCTAAATGGCAATAGTTGTGATTTGTTTGTATCCGTCATACCAACTTAAACTAAGTTATCAACTAAAAAATAAAATGTGTAATTATGTAACCTGCTTCTGGTCAAGTGCTCATCAAGACATATTTCCTAAAATTCGTTATCTCACTGAAAACTGTCAACAAAATAAAATGACTATGTAGAGCGCTCATTGTCAAATTACACTATTTGACTTTTGAAAAAATCTATCTGTCAACAACGGTAAGATCAGACAAACTATGTCCATTATACTGCATACTCAAACATTATAATTATTATCATATTGTCACACATGGGCTGGGATTCGAAAAGATAATATTTAAAATTGTTACATTTTTCTAGTAAAATCATTTTATTACACTTTTATGGATTATTTACTTATTAAGTACCAGAACAATATTACTTAAAAATTCTTCAACGATTCAAACCAATCCCTTAATTCACTCTATTACTTTTCACTTATTTATCTTCACAACCGATTACTATTTCGAAATTTAACCAATAACTGTTTAAAATCAACTGTCTCCCTGTTCTAAAACCTGTCCTTTTAATTCTGCTCTGCCATCTCTTCGAGAACTTTCTCGCTAATTCCAATTGGTTCTACAATTGGCTCACATACTTTTCCCCTTTTCAGCAATTGATAAATTTCCAGTTAATTTAGCTTAGTGGGGAATTGACAGATTCCAGTCTCCATTTGGAAGTGGAACTTTTTTGGTGACTAATGGGGGTTGTTTTCATTTCACCATTTTAGGTTCCACGATTCATTAGACGCCACAATATTTTCCTTATCAACTAAATGACATGGCAATACAAAGTTTGAAATGGAGCGAAATGTGACGTTTTACATGACCGTGTTTATCGGCAGGAATGGTATTAATTAACCGTTTTAAAGTCGGACACTCTGCAAAATGTATACTCACAAAAAAGACAAAATGTTCTCGGTAGGCAATATTCACCTTTATAAAAATAGAATAATCTGTTCAATAAAACAGTTTCAAGTGACATTTGTGATAAAGTGGTATTACCCCGTAATTTTTTGTTTTAGTTATTTCAAATTGATTTCGAATTTATGTAGATTTTTATTTATTTATTTTTTTTTTTTTTCTAACCAACGCTACTTAAATGCAATTTCTGGTTGACTTTTAAATCGATCGAGAACCGTAAATATATCAGCCTTTTAAGAAAATATAAAAAAAAAAATAAAGATCTTTTGTCGGGCACCAAGACATAAATATCCGGTGCTGGCAATTTACGTAATTTATTTATTTTCAACTATTTTAATGACAGTTGGTTGCGCTACTGACAGTATCATTATTACACCATTCCTCGATGCAGCCATCAAAGCTACTGCAGCCAGAACTTCCCGGATATTTGGTACAGTATTCAGACTGATCGATAAATGTACAACGTTCTTTGGGACAACGATAGCGGTAGCAATACGCTGAGCAGCCTTCTCTCTGATTTTTCGCACAACCCGAGCAGTCTATCAAATCTGAAAAAGATTAAATTGACAAAATGTTTAAGTTAAGTTATAAAACAAGTTGTAACTAAAAACAAACAGTGAGTTGGTTGTGTATGATCGTCACACAATATGCGTTCTCAAGATTAGAAATGATTTTTGTATCAAACAAAAGAGATGATTTTCGTTAGATGAAATGTGTCTGTTTTCAAGCTAAAATAAATCATGACATTTTAACGATCATAAAAATGGCGCGAGTCGGTCATAGTCCCAAGACGTTAAAGTTGACTGGGCGAGCACTTGCTGTGTATCTACTTTAAATGAAAACATCAGTGTGCACCAAAAACAATAACAAAAATTAATATAATTAAATAAGTGAAAACTTCAACTAAATTAACAAATCTGTCAACGTTCCCAATCGCAGCAGTGTTTACTCGATAGTCAAAGCTTTGACCCAAAAACTCGTGTCAATACTGCTCTCAACGCGCCCACTCTCTTGGTTTTAGATGTGTTGAATTATGACACCACGTCGCGACGTCCTGCCTTCTGGCACAGCACTGGTTCACAAACATATCGGTGTTGAAATGTTCCAAACAAACAATAAAACATTTGATAACAAAAAGAGAGAACAACTAGTGTCACATTCATAATCTAGTTTAGTAAGTCTGACAGCTGGTTGATTTCATGTGCCTCAGTTTTGATTGATCTAGACCAGTAACATGAACAGCTTTATCAGTTGACGTTTATGGACGGGAAACCGGCAAATCTTGTCAAGAAATTCCTGACTGAGTTATAAGTTGACAGTTCGCATAAATGTGGCTGACATAGAAAAAGTGACGTTGCCGACCAATATCGTTTTTGCGTTCAGAGTATGCAATCTAGTACAGGCCAATCTAGTTGACTTCAGATAACTAGATTTTTGAATTACCCGATGTTTGCTTGAAAATGGACACCTTCATATGAGTACATTTGTTTTAAAGTTAATTGCTATTGTGGTCCTACCTTTTGTTGCACACGTTTCATCTGCGCAAACTTGCAGTGGTGGATTGGGGGGCACCACCACATATGAAGCCTGCTCAATAACCTTGGGCACTCGTAAATATATAATCGAACGATTATCACAAACATGGTCGCACCGTTTATATTGCCGATTGAAACAAACCCACTTCGAGTTGAACCGCTTGCAAATCCTCGGCGCAATAATAGTACAACATTTTGTACTTGCATCTGGCGGTGGTGGAGACGTTGATGTTGGCGTTGCTGTTGTTGAACAGACCTTACTGGTTGATGTCTCATAAGATTCGGTGTGATAAACGACATTGTTGACGGTGCTGGGTTTTTGAGATACTGGGCCGGTTTGATTGAGCTCTGTGATGAATTTGCTATCAATTTCTAATATGGTAGTTATAATTTCAGGTTCGCCACATGAATGACCAGTCCATACAAGACCATGCGAACAAACAGGCTCAAGGCAACGTCCTTTATAGTTCGTTCCTTTCGGGCAGTAGATTAATCGACATTCTCCGTCAACTAGAACCGATTCGGGTGGACAGTCTTTTTTAATTTCTGCAGGTGGTAGTATCGGCGGTACGACTGGGATGGGAGCAGGCGTTGTAATTGTAACGGGCGTGGTGATTGTTGGAGGCGTTGTGATTTGAACTGGGGCACACGTCGAAGCACAGTTAAATATTCCACATGATTTAGGTTGGCAAGGTGCTGGCGCTGTCGGTATGTTTTGATAGCATAATCCATTATACAAAGTATAGCCTAAAAGGTAGTGAAAAAAAAATGTTAAAGAGTTTGTTTAGAACTGTGGCAACTCTTACCATATGTACAAGAAAGTTGTGGCGGAATTGGTTCAGGATATTGGGTGGGATGTGTGGCGTTTGGTTGGCATCTCCCATCTACTAAATCGAAACCATTCGGACAGATTTGTTGTTGTACACAAATTCCATTTATAAACGTGAACCCATCGGCGCACTGTGTTGTTTGGGGTTTTGGTTGACACAATCCATTGACTAGAATTTGAGATTCTGGACAAAACCGTTGAACACAATGTCCATTGATGTATTCAAATCCAATGCTGCACACCGCCTAGAAGTGAATAACGCACAAATTGTTGCATAAAACTTTTTCAACCATTAGGCTGTTGGTGGTGAATTGAACATAAGTAACGGGCTGCAAAGTTTTGACCCCAAAACTAGTCTGCTTTTTCTGTTCCTCTGTATCACCAAGGAATTCTTAAAGTGGGTTCCCCTCTTACCGAATTTTCGAAACGAACTTTTTTAAAATTTAAGCTGTCACAAAATTTCCCTAATTAAAAGATCTTGCGCGACATCGGATTTTTCTGCCCCAAACAAATTCTATAGAGAAAATTCAAAGCACTTTTGGCTTAACATTTACCACAATGCTACGTATGCGTACATGGACATGAATCTTGTTACTTAGGTATAAGCAAAGAGATCTGTCTGTCATTTATGATACTGTTCCACTGTAGAATTGTACATGCACAATGCACATGCTGCTTTATGTATTTCAGTGAATTAAAATTCTGTATTCAAAACTTATAGTCATACAATAGAAATAACTGAAGTACATATAGCAATGTCGATGTGTTTCACTCAAACCGCATTGATTGACGTGTCGGCCAACCTTCCGCTTTTTCACAAAAGTGCTTTATATGATACACGACGTACAGAGCGGAAGGTTTTCACACATACAATCAACCATGCGAGTAGGTAACATGGGAATTCAAAATTGGTGCAACAAATTTCCAGGGATTGTCCTTGCGACTTATTAACTGTCATAGCGAAAGCGAGACGCACGGGAAATTGAAGACGCTTAAATGCGAATGGCAAATCGTTCTGAATAAGCGGAATCCGTGGAATCAAAATGTTTGCCTTTGAATATTCCCATCAAAATCGTTTGCATGCATGACATTTGATTTCTTCGCAATCAAATCAAACGCGTTCCGTTGCAAAATTTCGGAGCATTGAGGTTGCGCAACAAAAATATAACTGATCCGACTTTCGATTTCACCAGGAACATCCAAAGAATTAAGAAATTAAACATTTTAAATAATTTTTTTTTTTTTGTATTGGTGACACTATCCGTTTTTCTATCCAGTCTATTCGTTTTAAAGTGCGGTGCTCCAAACAGACTTCTATTCCAAATCTAATCCCCTTAAAGTTTTGTTTTCCTTACGAAGCCACCAAGCCCAAAATCGTCAAGATCGAACAATCCGTTCCAGAGTTTTGAAAGCAGATACGGACGGAGCCTCTTTTATTTATAGCTGTACCCACCAGGTTTTGCGCCTGCCTTTCGTATTAAGTCCCGACCTCAAAACTCAGGAACGGAACGGAAAGTCTACTACACGAAAAATTTGTTTCGTTCCAACTTTTTATAACTGAGTAAAGATGAGCCTAGAGAAGTATCTAGACTTTGAAATGGTTGAAATATAGGAAAATTGAGTTTTCCGATAAAGCTATTTTTTTTTTTAAAGAACAACTGTTTTCTGTGACTCTGTATAGAGGCTCTATGTCAAAATTTAGCTAGGATTCTAGCTAATCTTTATAGGAAAAATTTGGAGAGCAGCGTACTACCTTCATGTTCAAAAATTCATTTGATTGCAGTTCGCTTCCATTTAAACAATCCATTAAATCCTCAAAAAATATTCCAAAACTTCAGAGGAAAAGTTCAGTGCAGTGATCGTGCATTTTTTTTTTTTTTTTTTTAAATGACATGTTTCTACATATCAACTTTTAAAAGATGTCTAGTTTTCATGCAATATTATGTTTAAAAGTGAAAGCTGGCCTTAATATTACCAATCGGACATTATTAGGCAAACAAAATATTTGTTTTTATTATTTTGAAGCTAACCTAAAATCTTATTGAATCCGAACAAAAGAAAAACCTTTTGAACTCAGTCACACTGCAAACATTTCACTGTAGATTTCACAGGACTCACTGGAAAGCAGTGAATATTTTCGATTCACTCGAAAAGCGGAATAGACTAAACGTGCATCTTAAACGGATACGGAACCGTCCAGTAGATCGTTGCTGCCAAACTTTTATTGAATGTGAATGTTTAGAGCGACCCAGTTATGCACTCTAGTTGTTTGTGTATTTCACTTTTTCCCAGTTCAAATCTGGAAGAGGAGAATATTCTTAAGATTGAACACTTGAAAAGTCCGAGTCAGAATTGCAGTCTAATTTGTTCCACAAGATTTTTAAGGGATCAAGTTTAAGGACTGTTTGATTCTGATTGCAGTTCAAACTTCGAGTATTACCATCGCATAGAAGTACATATAAACTAATTTCCTATATTCTTTACCAATATTTTCACTATTCATAGCAAGCAACCTGCAAGAATGTTATTGTTATTGTCGAATTTATCGTTTCTTTTTAGAAGTGAATATTTATTTTATGCACTTAATTTTTATGGCAAATTCACTCAAGTTTGTTAAGGACTAAAAGCAGCATTATCTGACACAACATTTGAACATTTTCTACAACACTTTTTTTCAAATTAAATAATTTATCTTTCTATAGTTGTTCACAAGAAAGCATTTTGCGTGTGATCAATTTTGCATCATTTCGGTGTCATGATTTTTTTTTATTGAGAATATATTATGAAGGGAAAATATCATTTGATTAACAAATACAAATATCTACAACAACACACAATTAGTAAGGAATTAACTCACAATATCTTGCTGATAAGATAAGCGGATCGAATTTAGTAATAATAAAAATGCAGCTATTGAATTCACTTCCATTGTGTACCACTTAATCGATTTGAATCTCTAGTACATCGTATAGTAATTCACTAGGAACTGAAATACTGATCCGATTTTATAGAGAATCTTAACATAATTTTGTAATTGTATAAAATCTAATAATGGGGGTCAAGTTCATCTATATGATTCAAGACCATAAGATTGATTATAGCGTGCTGCTGAATTGTTGTATACAAACGTAGGTTTTATTTTTTGTATAGAAAGAATTTTTTTTATAAAACGAGAATGAAGAGGAATGTTTTAAGGAAAATCTGAGGAAAACAAAAAATTTAAAGGTCAAAAAAGGAGCTTAAGACAATTCTGAAGAAGATTATTAAAAAAAAAAAAAAACAATCGGGAAACTCGCAATGTCGACACTTTAAATGCATAGATGGAGATCTGTTTATCAGTCCAATGTCTATTGTGAATTGATCTTACAGCTTTAAGACAGATATGCCTATCAACAGGTAAAAAATACATCATCGGCCGCTTAGTGTTTATTGTACTAGACCTATGAGCAAGTTGGAAAGAAGTCAATTATATATTTGTAAAACGTTCCCCAAGATGAATCATAAGCTCAATTGGACCTCCTCAATCGTCCACCACGGACGAAGTTTCATATGCCTCGACAGATTAACCAACTCTTAGCTATCTGATCGCCAATACGACTTCCACCATATTGGTATTATTTTCTGCCCTACTCAATGCTATGAATCTGAAATCTTAAGTGCGCTGCTCAAAGTTCACAAATGTGACTGGGAACTGTTTTATTGGGCATTTTGTATACCTTAGTTTGTTTTGAAATGCGGCTAATGGCGTTTCGCCATTACTACCACCTGTTTGACATTGGCTGAAGTTGTTAACCGTAGTTGTTCGTCTTTGAAAATAGTAACAGACTTTTCATTCTCCACACTATAATATTATATACACCAAAGATTCCTTTGTCAGCGAGTCAGAGACGAGGAAAAGAGAATGAAAGCGAACATTAACTTGAAGTTGGCTGCAGTTGCCTACGCAATTGAATCGTGGTCACAGTTTGACAATACAAACTAACTTTGCTTATTCTCTAGCACAATCAGCTTGCTTTCAACCCATAAATTAAAGTATTCTTAAGAAATGTACCCTTATACACTTATACAGCCCTCTTCTATCGTAACCGTTTGGTGAAGGAAAATACAAGCAATTTACTGGGTCTCATCAACGCCGATAGTTGTCAAAACCCAAAGAAAAATATATAATTACCTACCACCACTTTATTTAGTTGTAGTTGCTCATCGTATTTTGGTTCATTCGTGGCTTCACGTCTGACAATAAGAATGCAATATCCACTTATATTTAAAAAAAAAAAAAATCTGAATAGACTTAAAGCTGCTGTGTATGTTTTCGGAGCTTGCTATGCCAGCGAACGGCAAAAATGAGAACTTATCCCATGACACATCACCTCTGTGTAGTGGATTGCATATGACTTATCAGATTTAGAAATATAAAGCACGACGTAGTTAGTAATTGTTGTAATCTTCCATTCGTTTGCGAAGCATATGAATGTGTAACCTTTACCGCTAAGCGTTCTTTTTTCATAACAAATTTAAGAAATGCAAGTCTCTATTATATACGTTATCAATTTGCATTTTGATAAAGCATCATCTATTTGATCTTACCCCTTATTTCCTTGATCGAAGCCAGTGCTTAAAAGGAGCGATGCTTAGTTAAATGTCATTCATTGCGCGTCGAGTCACTTTGCAACGATTAGCGGATTAGTAAAGTATGATATTTCACTTGTATGTCTATGTCGCTGTCGCTGCAGTTATAATTGATTGTGCCACTTCTACTCCTGTTCCACAGATTTTGGTAAGTTTAAATTAAATTAAAACCATGTAGTAAATAAAATAAAAGCATTGTTAATGATTTAAGCCCACATCCGTTTGTCCATCAACACACTATCTTCATAATGGTGCGTGTTTTCTGCTAAATTCAAGTATTCAACAGAATGCAATAGCAGTCGCGCAGCCATGCACTTCCTGTCAAACATCGAACTGTCAGGCAACAGCGCCATGTCAGGCTGCAAACAGTGGATTTCCGACAGCAGTGTCGTGTCAAACAATGTCATCGTGCACGAATGCAGTTTCAACGTGCTGCACTCAACCGCAATGTCGTGTGACATGTAACCAAGCGTGTACAACTGCAATAAACTGTGGTACTGCTTGCCAACAGCCGTGCCCTACATGTGTGAACCAGTGTTGTTACAACCATAACCAGTACTGTTACTGTCCCAATCAAAACACATGTTATCAGACAACAACAACGACACCTCCAACAACGACACCGACACACCCAACAACACCGACACCCGCAACAACGACTTCGACGCCAAGTCCGCCGATTATAATATGCCCAATCGGAACAATCCTCTTGAATGGCTACTGTCACCTAATATACTGTGGTAGTGGCACATTACGTAATGGTAAATGCATTATCACAGTCTGTCCAGATGGAGCCGTTTGGACCGGTTCAAAGTGTGAAATACCAGCGCCACAAAACCATACGACATTGAACATATCCAATGTTGTCATCAGAAATATCAATCAGACGAGCAACGGACACATTATTAATTACAATAACAATTTAGATATATACATAACTGAATCATCTGACACCGAAGTAGTTACAGTGACTCCAAATACAACCAAGTGTTGCACTATCGTCACACCTGTTACATGTATCTGGATGGGCAGTCGTCACAACTGTACCAGTACGAAATATCGCCGATGTGGCTCAATTTGTACGAATATCTACATTTATCTGCAACCACCCGTGATAGTACCAAGTCCGGCGCCACCCTGTATCGATAACTGCGTTTATGATCACCGTAAGTAACTTTTCGATCACTCACACTTTTGGTTGCATTTCTAAAAAAAAAAAAACTTTTTATTCTATAAATAGGACCTCCGTTTTATCCAGACTGCACAACTTGCAATCGTAGGAGGGATGTAGGCTGTTGGTCATATTGCCAGAGATCCGTCTGTGAAACCAGTAACTGTCATTCGGTAGAACTGAGGGGATATTGCGGACGTTACCCAGGATCTATTGGGTGCAGAAGGAATGACGGTTGCACAAGTGACTGGTGTAGTGATTATTAATGAAATTAAAATGGTATAATTTTTTGAGCTCGAATAAAAACGTAGAGTAAATTAATATTTAAGTAGTTGGCCCAGCTTTGCACCATTTTTTGTGTGTGTTAATGTTTTTAGGACGAATATAGAACTGTTTTATTGAACACCTCATCTTAGCAAGGCAAACCAATTTAAGGTACCTACGCGAATGCCCAAATACTTTCCAGTCCCATTTGTGATAAAGTCTTATAAACTGGTATATTTTGTTATGTGTTGGTTGACAATAGCCGTTTTTTCTTTTTTAATTCAGAGCCGATCCTGAACTGTTATACAAAAAGTTCGTGTTTCTTTTTCAGTTCAGAGCATGATCAGAGCGCGCTCTATGAGCTCAGAATTAATTGACTGAGCAGGCTGAGTTGAAGGCTGATTACACATGTACATGCACACTTTCAGTCACATTTGACAGAAAAAAAAACAGAATAAACAAAAAATCATCAGAACGATCTAAGCACACTCTGACCTAAAAAAAGAAAAAAACCTATTAAGCCACTGGGTGAATGCGTTTTCTCAGATCCTGCTGTACCACTGACGTTAATTTGCATCAACTTCCTCTAGCTGTTCCCATTTTGTTACTTCGCATGCGTTTTGGCGAACGGCCGGCCGGCGACATGTTCATCGAAACTCGCTGCAAAGATATGTATCGCCTGGGACTCTTAGAAGAGCTCGCATATAAAATCTTCTTCCGGGCGATCATAAAAAGAATAAAGTCCGGATCGACTGGAAATAATTATTGCTAGCGCTTACTATACTTGTGTTGTTAACATAAAACGGGCCCTGCGTTGTACTTTTAGCCAAATTTCCAAGGCCACAATTGCGACATTTTTTCGTGCATAATTATTTATTGTGACCTAAAATATTCTACTTGAGTAGAAGGCTGTCAGGCATAGGGCATGGTACAACCCGCAGCTCATAAACTCAAACTATTCGTTATGTTTCGGCAGAAACTTTCAGCCATTTCGTGTGTTTCCAAAATCTTAATGCTGATAAGATTTCGTCTCTCTGCCATTGATGCGAAAGAATGTTTTTCACTCATCTTTAAATAAATTGTGTTTAGCAAAATAGTATACATTAAGCATCGAAGTATTTACCAGCATCAAGAGGTCTGATAGAGAATGTTTTTCTTCATATATGCCACTTGTGCGGCTGTAGTTTTATTTGATGTCGGCACATCAGTTCCAGTTCCCCAATTCGCGGTAGTATTTCATTTGAAATTTAATTTTTTGTGCATAAATTGAGTTTTTTATTATTCTTAAGCCGATCACAAGTTGTCCAAGCACACACTATCTACAGAATGGCGCTTGCTATTTACGATCTGGAACACCAGTGGCGCAGCCTTCTCCTCCAGTAACACCACCCTGTTCATCGGCTGTTCCACCATGTGCGCCTTCTCAAACAGCGCCTTATCCAGCACCTTATCAACCGCAATGCAATCAACAGCCCCCCACAATTGCATGCACAACTCCTCCACCACCGCCGCCGACAACACCAACCACAGCACCTACTACCACTACAACCACAACAACAACTCTTGCCCCGAGACCAGATCCTATCATAAGATGCCCAATCGGTACCATGCTCATCAATGGCTACTGTCACCTGCTATACTGCGGTACAGGTATTTACCGTGATGGTAAATGCATTGTCACGGTCTGTCCAGATGGCGCTATTTGGACCGGGTCAAAGTGCGAAATACCACCACCACTAAATGAGACGACATTAAATATATCCAATCTTGGCATCACAAACGTCAATCAAGCGGACGTAAATCACGTAGTAAACTATACCAGCAACATAAATTTATATATAACGGAATCACCGGAACAGGAAACGGTTACAAATACGCCATGCCCTCAACTATCTACAACACCCGCTCCGCTACCCACAGCGGCTCCGCCTCCGACTATTTGTTGTACTATTATCACGCCTCGCATTTGCAAATGGGACGGCACTCGGCATATATGCAGAAGTCAAAAATATCGTCGATGCGGCTCAATTTGCACTAATGGTAATATTTATTTGTATCCACCCACAGTTGTAGTACCGCCACCACCACTACAACCACCACCAACTCCATGTAAGGATGGTGGCTGTGATTATGATCAAGGTAATTTCTCATTGACAATTCCTCAAATCGATTTGATTTTAAAAAAGCTCGCTTCCTTTTTCTTTCAAGAGCCTTTTTATCCGGACTGTTCGACATGCGATAATATGAGCGACTAATCCTTCAGAACATTCTGTCAAAGAAACATCTGTCAAGAAAGACGCTGCCAATCGATCGAACTAAGAAATAATTATGGAAGCCATCCAGGAGCGATTGGTTGCAGGAGTACAACTGATGGCTGGACGCGGGATTGGTGTGATAGTAAATTGCTTTATGAAAAATAGTTTGGATTGATAAATAAAGTCAAACAGACAGATAATTTACAATAACTACGTTTTATTTTATTTTTTCCTGGAAGCATATTAGGTCAGGTATACCTACTATACCTAATGGGTCTTGTTAATAATCATTTCTAAAATCACAATGTAATTTTGTATAGAAAATTTCGCCATTGTGAGCTCGAAAAATTAAGCTTCGACACTAAAAATGATTATTGTTATAGCGGAATGGGACAGCAATTCTCTCACTCGCTCACCCAAGCAGCTAGAGCACAGATGATGGCAATTGGGAGGTCTCGGCATATTTCTAGGTCAATGACAGCCGCTTATCGATGATTTGTAAGTTGCCAACATTGAAAATCATAGTTCGTCTTAATCTTCATGATTTTAATATTTTTAAAAGCAGATCTATTGTCAATAAATAAACAACACACATTAAAGATGCGATATTATCTTAGCGCCGATACTTTTCGTTTGTCAAACTTGTAGCAAAGGTCGTTTTTACCTTGGTGAATATTATTTGACAGCATCGAAAAGCAAGCAAAATTTTACATTTGGACAGAGCGATTGACAGATTGAAAAGCTCAATTTTATTTTCACTAGGCATTACAAATCAGGAATTTTATTGGTAAAGGTATCGATAGTTTCACAGAGATTTGCAAATTAATTCGGCGGTTTCTCAGTACCTACACCCTTTACTGCGACGTAATACCTACTTTTTCTGAAAGTCCAGCCAATACTTCGGCTACATCTAAATTAACATTGAATCTTTACTATTTTTAAAAATATAATTTATTAAATTAAGACTCTTGGATATTTTTGACAGGTGTTTTGAAGTTTCTATAGCCGGCTTAAGAGTGTATTTAAGTGCATGTACATTTTTCCATGACCAGACCGCAGTTAACATACATATTTGAATAGCTGTTAATGAAGAGCAGTTGATAGTTGCTGGACTAAAATGGAGTCCGTCACGTTGTCAAAATGAAATAATGTACAAAACCAAAAGTTGGAACACTTTTGGTTCTAGTCAAACAGTTTAAACATGCATCGTATGCGATGGAGGATGATTTTCTGCGCATGACATTTTCAGAACAACATTTGACATTAAATTTAATTAACTCTGTGTTCGTATGAGGTTTGTTCCAGTACTTTTAAAATTAAAGCTTGTAATGTATCAGATTGGGAAGAGTGTTCGGAACCGCTTTGTAAAAAGATTTCATAAACTTAAACGCGTAAACGTCAGTTCAATCATTACATTTGACAGTTTAGGGAATTTCTTGGGTATTCGATTTTTCTTCAAACTGGATTTTCTATTTCGAAACTTCGGGAAAAGGATATTTTTACATTTATTGAACTTATGTAAGATTTGGCAAAATTTGTGTTATGACTTCAGTTTATTATAGGGATCTATAGTTGTAATAATAATAATGAATCCTTTTCCGTCACTAATGTCTGTTTCTTCTATGTCTACGGCCGCCTAGGTGAAAAGGTCCCACATTCATGTTATCACTGTAATCGTAGTCGTAACTATCGATAGTGTCGTTATCTAAGTCCTTGTTATCTTCATGTGGCGAAGAACTGGAGATTACGTCATCCTCATTACCCACATCAGTGGGACAATTTTCTAGAGTGGTGCCGTCTTCGCTTAGGCATTTCCGTTCCTCCAATTTCCATCCATTTTCCGAGGTTGGCATTTCAGAGTCATCATCATCATCAAGTATAGTCCAACCGTTTCCAAAGTTGTTATAATATGGCGGTGGCTGATATAATGGGAAATATGGATGATATGGCTGTTGATACATCGGATACTGGCCGTAACCGCCGTAATAGCCCGGATTTGGCTGGTAAATGGGTGTACGCTGACGAGCAGCACCGCCTCGGCTAAAGCACGGCAGGCAGGCCTGGGATACTTGCCCTCTTATAACGTGTCCGTACGGTATCCTAAAACACTCAGCGCAGTTGGTTCTTCTACTCCCGTGTTGCGTGCCCGACCGGCAATTAATAAATGGCCACTGTGAGGTGTACTGACATCCGGGACGTCTAGGTTGTGGAAGATATTCTATAGCTTGATTACAATCATCAGGATTGGTTTCGCTGCACGTGACGACCCGCTTGGCACGCATTACTCTCGAAATACAATGAGCACCGCATGTCCGCTGATGTCTGTGTGAACAATTTGGTCCGTTTGAAGAGCGTCGACATCTTCCTGGCTCGACCAGATGGCAGCAAGGTCCCTTCTCATTGTATCCCAGGCCAAATTTGCCTCCCGTCTTAGAAGTTTTGTTCTGATAAATATTTATGTTGTTTTCACTATTGGCAGTGATGTTTCCCAAACTGGTGTTTATTATGTTGCGAATCTCATTTGTCAGCCGAATGATGTTGGTCTGATTAAGTCTTGGAGTACCAATTGGCAATTTGTAGAGGGTGTCATTTATACCCTGCACTAGGACATCCTGATCGATTAAAATCGGACAGATTGGACATTTCTTTCGGCAGGCTTCGTCAGTCTGTGCACACTTGCTGATGCATTCATCACGGCTTTTGGTGCAGAGGTGGTATTGGGAAAGAGTGGGATTTTCATAATGCTGAGCTACTGTGTTGATGACAATCGGCTTCTGACTGATTACTTTAATCGAATTATCGTCATCGGTGGCGGCAGTCGAAGCACTAACTAGTGAAATGCCTATGATAGCGACAAGCGTCCATTTTACTGTGACCTAGAAATAAAGTTATATACAATAGATATAAGTGTTGGTATTGAAAATGTGCACAGCTGTATGTTATCTCGCGAATACTTGCAAAAGTAAAAAAGTAAAGACTGTAACTACTTCAAAATGAGTGTATTTTAAACTACTGAATGGTTGCTAACGCCTTTTTCGAAGCTGAATTCGATTTGATTAAAAAAAGAAGACCACTACAGTTTTTTTTTGGATTTTCTTTTCTTTTTATGAAACAAACTAAGTTTGGAAAGAGAAAAAAACTTCCCTGAACTGTTATAAAATACAATTTCTTGGTGCAAATTCATTAAAGTTGCAAAGAACTATTAAAGTTTAAAAATTTGACTGTTTGTGTCCAAGTTTAGCTACAAGAACATAATAAGGAAAGAAAATCGAAACTTCTTTTGCCAGGCTAAAACGAGTTAATACGCGTGTTCCATGGTTTGCTATCAGTATTGTGTGCTGATTTGAGAAGAACGCGGCCAGTTGTTTTTTATTTTATTTTGTGGTTGCTGTTAAACAGCTTGCCCGCTATTTAAGAAAAACAAAAATTAGTCGCCTTCCAGTTCTGCTTGCTAAAAAATGTACGGTTAACTTTGACAGTTAAAGGTCAAAGAGTAAACAAAAGTTTATTACAGACTGATGACGTTCACATTTCGCTCCTCTTTTCACCGTTTTTACTACACCATGCACTTATTCCAATAAATAAATACCAAAAACTATCAACCTTTTCGACAAATGTGTTAAAGATTAATACATAATGCGCAGTACCTATAACAAATTCTAGTCTTGACTATAAATTAACGGAAGCTCACAGTTGCTAAATTTATATGGCCACTGTGAACTTCTAAAATTTAGAGTCGAAACTAAAAATCTTTATTGGTAAGGCCCAATGTGTGGAGACTTTTCGTTCAGTTGGTAACAAATTTAGCTTAAACTACGTACAATTCAGCTGAACTCCTTTGCTCAGTTTTGTCTTTGACGAAGGGGTGGGCGCCTAATTTTATTGCCAACGCGTCAGCAAATAAATCTCAGCATCGATACAAATTTGACAAGTGCTTGTGTAGGCAGCAGTTAAAACGAAGTTCGTGGCAGAATGCCGTCGCTAAATCATATGTGAATGTCGTAAACCTTTCGATTAACTAAAGGAGATAACACAATTTAGTTGTCAATAGTCCGTTACTACAAATTATTCACCAAATTCATACGATTCGCTGACAAACAACTCATTTGCTAATAAAGTTTTGATTTTTTTTATAATGCTTGACATTAGTTTGTCGGTATCCTTGATTTATCCGTCATACAAAGATGTTTAACAAGATAAAATTTAAAGCGGCAGTTTCGCTAAGCAAAAGAATTGGTGCCACTAGATGTCTCCGCTATTTTAGCTCGCGAAGTAAAATGTAATTAGAAAATGAAACAGAAATGCAAAAATAAAACTGCCAAGACAGATATTTTAAGCCATTTATTCATCTGTATAAACTCTGTGTAAACGTAATTTTGCTGACAAAAAAGTTCAATCGCTTTTCTGACTAACTTGTGCAATTGCATTTTTGAGATAATGCAGGCGGTTTGTCTTTTCCGCTGTGTTAATATCTGCTGTCAAATAAAGTTTCTATTCATACTCAACTATGTAACAGTTGATAACGAGCGAAAAATATCCTTCCTCTCATTCGGGAACACAAAAGTAAACATCACGTGGATTCGATTTCGAAAGACGCAGCTAACAACTTCACTTGGGTCTGAAGAACCTTGAGGTTCATTTTTATTTCTGGGGGGGGGGGGGTTTAATTTTAAATACAGATTCCGTAGTTTTAGAGAAGCCAAGATGTGTACACTTTTCATTATAAGATTCATAGAGGATTTTCATTTGACAAAACAATATCTGAACAAGATGGTGGCTTCTTCTCACATTTAAATTTATGTAATCACTCAAAATCTTTTGATAAAAAAAAAAAAACTAATACCACTTCCACATTGGAATATTCGCAGATTAAATAGGTATTGAACTACCAAAAATACCTTTATGTTCATGTCGCGAGTTGCTGTAAAAATGGGTTACTTTATATCGAGCTTTTTGATTATACCACCGTCAAAACACTGACCGATTTATCAATACAGAACACACCTTAACCGTAACGATCGCAAGGTATGAATGACTTTCGATAAAAAGATTAGGTTGTACTTATATGTACCTTCATATTTGAACTGGAAGTGTTTGCGATCAGAAAACCACACATGAGCGACACGAATGCAATTGCACCGCCCTGAAATTGATGGGGTTGGAGGGTTTTGTTTAGTCATATTTTCTTATCTCTATTAAATATTTAGCTTTTAACACTCATAGCACAGGGATTTTCCAGGGCAAAGGAGCATATACTATACAATCATGGTCATGCATGCCAACAATTTGAGGTTAGAGAAAGAGAGAGAGTTCAATTTTCTACAGCATATCATTACGAACCCTGGTATCACTGGACTGCTAAGTCTCGAGAATTTTTCTCACGGTACGTGGTACGCCTGTATGGCCATGTAAATATTCTAGTAATAGAAAAATCTTTACGACTGTATGGGAATAACTTGCTCCTTTCATACCATCGAAACCCACCGGAACAAAAATCATTGGATATCCCTAAATCCAATCAAAATGCATAACACCAGCTTGTGTCATTTTCACTTCCCAATTCAATTACGGAAATATATCATTCACATTCGTTTTTACTTTTTGAGGGTCTCACTCAACTGTATTCGATTTTTGTATTGCCGTTTGGTTTTCTATCGATTTTTTTTTTTTGGATTTGATACATTTTCTGGATGGCTTAAAAATGGTATTCATATACATTGTATTTTGCGATGAAAGTCTGTGCCAGCGCATGTCAAGTTATCGCAAGCAAAATGTAACTTTCAAATGCTTTTTATTTAAATGGTGAACTTGCTTGAATAGGAACGTCAAATAATCTGCAGCTAACTTCACATTTAACCGATAAATCGCAATAATGCGTTTAGATTTAAAAGAAATGCTGAATGGTTACACTATAATCTTATGTGGTATTCGTTTGGGCTTCTTCAGATTTGCCCTCAGATTTCAGATTTTGTGTGCCTAATCGAACATAAAAACGCTCTTGCTCTTTTTTGTGTTGATATTCGTGCGATTTGAATATGTGTAGTCTTCGACACTTTTCTATGCGCTTTCCATTCACTGGTTAAATTTTATATTAAAACATTCGAAATTCCCGTCCCGATTGATTTCTAAATATTTGCACATAAATAATTTACGAAAATAGATTCACCCGATGCACTGCCTTTCTTTGCTGTAGAAAAAATTCACGCAAATGTAAACAAAGTCCACCAGTTGTCAAACTCAAATGCATTTGTATTGGTAAATCTGAAGCAAATCTGAGAAAATATCTAGATTCGAAAAAGTGCTCTGAAATCTGAAAAAAATGCTTTTTTTTGTACCAAACGAACATAAAAATTGATCTGAGGGCAAAAAAGTGCTCTGAGAGCGCCCAATCGAATACCACATTATCCTCTCGGTCATCCGATAAGTTTGAAGCATCGAAATATTCTGCGAGTATTCTATTTGTTACGGTTGTACACGACGATGAAATAAAATTCCAAATTGTCAGTGCATGAAAATATTCAAAGCTTTAAAAACATCTGCGAAGAAAAGAAACCTTTTATATTGATCAGGAAATTGAAAATTGTCTTAATTAGGATTTGAGCCATCTCTAATCTCTTCCTGTCATTTAATTCCTTCGTTTTGATCGCCATTTTATAAACTACGGTATCAGCATTCGAAACAAATTTTTATTCAGCTTCAACATAAACCCGTTAACAATTGCATATGGGAAAGACGTCACTTATAAAAGGTAAACAAGGTGGACAAGTCTTTGTGGTCTTTCCTTAGGGAAAGAAAATACGTCTCTTTCAACATCACAAGGTTATCATTTTCTAATGAAGCCAAATAAATGCTTCTCATATTCTAGGTGCTATTTGTAACTATCCTGACCGATAAAGTGTTTAAAAAGTACCGCTTGGTTTAAAGAATTTCAATACAGGGTATAACGCTACACGCTTTCTTAATTGTCTGACATTAGTCACCAAGTATTGTAAATAATCAAGCATCTAAATAAAATTATTTTGTGTTGACAGTTTCACTTAGCTACGCACATGGGCTTATGGTTTTTGATTTAATTTGATGGTTTCTTACTCTTACGTATCTTGAATGTGAATTCTGCTGACCAGATCTCTCTGCAATTAGTTCTGTATGTATTCAAATTCGAAAATAAATTTTAAGAGTTAAAAGAGATTCCTCGAACAATAGAATCAAATACTGTTCGTGGATCGGTAACTGTCTGCACTCCCGCGTAGCCTATTTCCTTACTTTTGTTAGTCGCTTATATTTTGCATTAGCAGAGTAAACAGAAAAAAAATCAAGTTCAAACATCGAGGAATACCATACAAAACCAACCCAGTCGTATACGTATCATTTTTTAGTCATGTCGTCAACATGTGGATACACCCCAATGCAGTGCAATAACTGGTGTGTGTATTAGGTAACTAATCCCAGCCTCAGACTAATTTCAGCAAATAGGTGTCACTCTGCTCGGCTATCAGCTGTCAAACCTTGAAGTTGACTTTTGGACTTTCTTGCTAAAATCGCGCAGTCGTATTGAAGTAAAATATTTTATTTATTTTTATAACCTTAACACGTTATCAGCACTAGTGTTAAATAATAATTCATACAACTCCCCGATACGAAAAAAATGTTTTCCAGCACAAGGACGTTTGTTCGCTCCAACATCGTAAGTATATATTGATGACAAGCCACTTAAGCATTATCTCAATTTTATCGACAACTAATTTTCAGTTGCACCGTTGCAAGAGCACCCTTGTTGTTGCCGAACACAATAATGTGGCTCTGAATCCCATTACTTTGAATACAATCACTGCTGCCAAGAAAATCGGTGGTGATGTTACTGTCTTGGTAGCTGGAACCAATTGTGGACCAGTAAGTAGAAGACATTCTATTAAGAATCATTCTTAATCGCCGCAAATCTTTTTTGTTATCTCTTCTAGGCATCAGAAGCTGTATCGAAAATCCAAGGAGTCGGTAAAGTGATTGTTGCTGAAAATGAGGCTTTCAAAGGATTACTGGCTGAATCTATAGCTCCTCTAGTGTTGGCCGCACAGAATCAATTCAAATTCACACACATTCTGGCTGGAGCAACTGCTTTTGGAAAGAATGTTCTGCCACGCGTTGCTGCCAAGCTAGATGTGTCGCCAATTTCCGAAATTATCGATGTCAAGTCGGAGGACACCTTTGTGAGGACTATCTATGCGGGTAAAGTTTATTGCTATACTTACTATATAGGAGGAGGGGCATTGTGCTTTGATTATGTAACACAACATGTTGACAATTCATATCATTCAACTCATAAAGATCCCATGCTCTGTGTGAACCTATTCGACAATACGAGCTCTGTAGAAATGAAATTGTTACGTCACCGCGTTGCTGTGATTCTTACTTTCTGACTGATCATGCCACTTGGATGGGCGCCTCAATTAAATCAAGTAAATCTTGAAAATATTGTTCTATATGTCATATATCGTACGTAGTAAATTAAGATGGAATTTGTCAATGTCATGGTTACCCTTATGGCTGTTGGCCAGCATATTGCAACATTGTTGAATGTTTGCATGACATGCGAGTCACGAAATGAAACTTTTATTTCAGACTGAATCGGATTTCTTTGAACGGCACTGCTCTGCGGCTTGGCCATCAACTTTGATAACACCTTCAAGATAACTCATATTTTATAAACAGACTTTTCATCCATTTCTTCTCAGGCAATGCCATTCTTACTCTGAAATCCAAGGACGCCGTCAAAGTGATCACCGTTCGTGGAACAAACTTTGAAGCTGCTTCCGCTGGCGGTAGTGCCGCAATTGAACAAGCACCAGCCAGTGAATACAAAGGTGACTTGTCTGAATTCGTGTCGCAAGAACTAACCAAGTCGGATCGTCCTGAACTGGCTGGCGCTAAAGTCATTGTGTCTGGTGGACGTGGCCTGAAATCCGGTGACAACTTCAAACTATTGTACGATCTAGCTGACAAGTTCTCAGCAGCTGTTGGAGCTTCCCGTGCCGCTGTAGATGCTGGTTACGTACCAAATGATCTGCAAATTGGCCAAACTGGAAAAATTGTTGCTCCTGTAAGTATTAAAATGATTTTCTTTCTCGTTTAACACACAAATTCATGAGTTTTGTCGGTAGGATCTATACATCGCTGTTGGAATCTCTGGTGCTATTCAACATTTAGCCGGCATGAAGGACTCTAAAACGATTGTTGCTATTAACAAAGATCCCGAGGCACCCATCTTCCAAGTTGCTGACGTCGGCTTGGTGGCTGATCTTTTCAAGGCCGTTCCAGAGTTGACAGAGAAATTGTAGGAAGTTTAAAAAGAAATTTCTGATCACACAGTTGCCTTAGAACTTCTTTGATTTACTCCCCCCCCCCCCCCCCTCCCTTCCAAGAGAGTAAATCGCATTTATATCAGTTAGTAATTTTTAACATGTTTTGTATGAGCTTCATTTTTTTGTATTCATATGAGATTAATGAATAAAGTGTCTAGTATTTCCATCATTGTTACCTACCTACTTTTCTGTGGTCTTTTTGCGTTAAGAATTTATTGAGTCGCAAACACTGCTTCCCTATGAGTTAAAAGTCTCTACTATCTGAAACCCTGCAGCCATCCATCCACTGCGATCACGAGCACCCTGCAGCCATGTATCAAGACCAACCTGTCCGATACCAGCGTTGGCATGGACATTAAAACTGAGGTATGCACAACCATACATAGTAATGCATACTTAAAGTAGAATTATCTGACGTAGATATTTAGTGTTTTTCTTGTTTACAACTACCGGCGGCGTTTCCGAGGATATGTGTTAAACTGTTACTATGCAAAGTTGTTTATTTCGATTTGAGTTGTTTGTCAAATTCAAACAATTATCGATAATCGCAATATATTTTATTTATTGTAATCTAAAGGACAATAATGGGAGAAAAATCTGTTGATGCATTTCAAACTCTAGTCCGATATGATAATCCAGTACTGGTCGTCAAACATCCAGAAAAGAAGGGAGGCGGAGATGCTGTAAATTGAAACATCAAATGATTTTAAGTCATAAAGTAACAACCGACTTTTACAGGATATACCAAGACCACAAACGGCTGCTGTGATTTTCGACACAAAACGAGAAACCGAAGAGATTTTAAACTCAATTCTGCCGCCAAGATGTTGGGAGGAAGATGGACAACTTTGGACACAAACGGTAAGTTGAATATACGAGAGGTTGATTTATAAGTTTTAACTAACATTGATGCATTATTGTAGGTCTCCAGCACACCCGCAACCCGACAAGATGTTATAAATCTGCAAGAAATGTTGGACACACGACTGCAGCAAACGCAGGCTCGTGAGACAGGAATTTGTCCCATTCGGCGGGAGCTTTATTCTCAGTGTTTTGGTGAGGACAACCATTTCTTTGTGGTTGACTTTATTAATCATACAAATCGAATTCCTTTTAGATGAACTAATTCGCGAGGTGACAATCAACTGCTCAGAGCGAGGTCTACTTTTACTTCGTATTCGGGATGAAATCGCCATGTCCATGGAAGCCTACGAGACGCTATACTGCAGCTCGGTAGCGTTTGGTATGCGAAAAGCTCTACAGGCTCACGAAGAGAAGGAACGACTTCGGGAGAAAGTGAAACAACTCGAAACCGAAAAGGAAACCCTCGAAGAAATCATTACCGACATGAAGATAAAATCCGAGCAGAACGAAAGACGTAACGCCGAGTTACGTGCCTCGGAGGAAAAGAAATACGCCGAAGAGGTTGCATTCCTCAAGAAGACCAATGCTCAGCTCAAAGCACAATTGGAAGGAATTACCGCCCCAAAAAAATAAGCAACAGAAAAGTTTTTTTTTTAGGTTAGAAGTTGTAAAATTTATTTCAAAATTAATGATCAGGCTCGGGTTCATCGATTTCATTAATAATCGGCGTTTGTTTGAATTGCTTCACTGAATCTTTGACTTCCTTTACAGCTTTTGGTTTTTTTTCCGGAGTTGGTGGCGGTTCCGGATTAGATGTGCTACTGAGTGGCTCATCATCATAATCAGCCGTTGTTGGCTCCCCAATGTCAGCTTCCTTCTCTGTTTCTGCTTCTTTGCCGACTTCTTTTTCTTCTTGGGGGATATCTTTGTAAATCTCGGCAACTTCAGTCATTTGCTCTTGCAGGCTTTCCATCTTGCTCATGTAGAGATTGTAGACGTATTCGGCCATTTCCGACATGGCACTGATGTTCTTAAACTCGGTGTCGATTGAATCACCTATGGCTCGGTTGGTTGGTATCGTTTCCTCGGTGAGAATTTGTAATGTTTGGGGACGGTTCGTTAGCTGAAAGAGAGATGGTTCTGTTAACTGAATTTATTTGGATGATATTCCAACTTACCAACTCAAAGGTCGGACGCAATTCAAAGCAGTTCTTGAAGAGTGATACTCGTCCAAAGATATACAACCCGAGGCGTGCACGACTCATGGCGACTACCAAGCGCCGGACGTCGCGCAAATGACCCACCGCCTTTGTGCGTACCAACGAAATGAGGATATAGTCGTTCTGTTGGCCCTGGTACTTGTCCACTGTAGTGATCTTGTGTGGCCATCCTATAAGAGGATTCTTGCCGCAGCGGAGATTGATAACATCGCGGATTAAATGCTTCTGTCCGTTGTACGTCGTGAGAATCGAGATTTTCTCAGCCGGATAGCCCAGCAGGCGCATGTACATGAAGACCGCTACAACGTACTCAGCTTCAGCTAGATTCTATAGGAAAAGAAATTCACTAAACGCTTGATGATTTCGAAAGGGTCTTCCTTACTTGATAGAAAAACGGATTTGGCTCGGACTCCCCAACACCATTGAAGTCCTCAACATTGACGAGTTGATAGTCATGCACAAAGCCGGCATTGGCCTGCTTGTACTCTTCCCTATTGAATATGTGCTCCAGATCATCCAATTTCTTGTAGCGCCACTTGTATAGCGAACAAATGCTCGACCTAGCACGACCCTGTCCATCTAAATCAACAGTCGGCACCCCAAGTCTTACCAGTCGGGTGAACAAACTCTGCTCCATGTTCGAATACTTTTGGAAGGCCATATTCTTAATGACAGGCGGTAACTGATGATGATCGCCAATCATGATCCAACGCTTTAGACGATTGAAACCATCCATTGGATTCTGCAACAGCAGCGGTATGAAAGTTTCAATCTCTAGAATTTGTGCTGATTCTTCCATCAGAATGTTGTCATACTTGAAGCCAAGATTTACCAACTCCTTCCTTTTAAGGGCCGCGTGAGTACACGTCATAGCAATGATCTTAGCCTCCTTAACCAGCAAATATTTTGATCGATCCAAACCACTGCGAAGTAGCTCAAACGCTCGAAATTCCTCGAGCTCTGTGAAAATTCTCGATATATACCTAAAGCAACCTTCCGCGATGGCCAGGTAATCGTTGAAGGTGTCACCTTTGAACAACGGTTGGGGGGCATCCATGAAAAATTTACTGAAAGGGAATTGTTCCTCAAACACAGCCTTCCAAGCGGCGTCCTCTTTGCCGCTAGCTGCGGTTGCGATATTAAGGAACTTCTCCCATCGTGCCATAACATTATAAAGATAGAAATATCCCGCAGTTTCGCATGTGTACGCATTGTCACCGGGAACTTTCATCGATTCCTGCAATTTCTGAACTTGATTGAGAAGATCTAGACGCTTGGCGAGGACGTAATTCACACGTCCGTATCGACTGAAGTCTTTTTCGGTTTCGAGCGCCTCCTCACCGTGGCCCAAACGCAGCAGATGGCGTTCGTCAATGTCCAAGGCCATAATTTTCTCGAAAAGCTGATTGAGGGCTTGATTGGAATGTGTCACTATGAGTGTGCGTTGATTTGGGTGGTTGTGATAGAGGTTGGAAATAATTTGAACTGCCACGTCCGTCTTGCCCGTACCAGGAGGACCGACAACAAGGGTCAGACCGGGTTGCATTCCAGCACGAATCGCCTCAACTTGTGTGGGCGTGAAGCGGACTGTGTTTCTGCAAAAGGAAGAAAACTCTAAGTCAGAAAATTGTTAAAATTAAAGGGCGGATTCTAACATTTTAGGAGCGTTTGCCACATAAGGTCCTCTGCACTCGAAGACGTATGGCTCCACTGTTATCGTTTTGGGGAGATCTTCAGCCGCCTCCTGCTCGTCGTCGTCATCATTCGTCTCGGGGACATCACCAAATGTCAATCGGAATGGAGCCTTTAGTAGCTCAACCTGCTCCTCGGGACAGACAATTTCATAATGCGGAAAGCTACAGCGAAGATGATCAATATCGAGAAACGTGTCATTAAAATCCAAGGACTTTTCTTGGTTTGACATGCGAGAATAATGCGCAGCACTAGGATCGCCATAGCCAAGAAGTATATCGTGCAACCATGGTGGCACCACACACTCTGTATTCATGAGATGGCGAATTGTCTCCAAAACAGCTTTAAAGTTGTTCTCCTTCGGCTTGCGACGCATTATGATATTAAAGCCTTCATATACGTCATCGGCTCCCTAAAGCAAAGGTGCGATATTGAAACTGTATACAAATTTAATTGATATTCGCATACCTCTTGTAGGTCATCCATATCCAGGCGGTACTGGTTCGAGTCCAGCCAAACACGGTAGGTTCTCTGCTCCCCGGATAGGACAGGACGCGGATCAGGGCCGTCCTCGATCACACGACCATTCGCATCGAGCATTCCTTCGATTTCACAACCGCGAACGCTCACCAAACCTACCTGCGGGATAAACGGCTCGCGAGCGTTGTATTTTGTGCCTGAAAGACATGATTATGAGTTTGCCGTGTCGCATATTTGCCTTGATTTTGTTCGTCATTAAGTTCTAAAGGCACGTGAGAGATTTTTAATGTTACTCTTACTTTCAACACCTACCATGCAAATTCTGTTGTGATACAACTTTTGAGTTCCACTATATATATTGCAGTTGTGCAATGCAACTACAAACAACCAGAATATCGTACCCCCAACTTACCATAAGGCTGAGTAGGTCTAACCGTAATCAGAAAGCAAACGTCATGCTTCCTCAGATTCTCCCATTCGTCCTTGATTTCACGACGAACGCTTAGAGTCACCGAAATGTCAGCTCTCACGCGGGAAGGTTTCTTTTCGCCAATGTGCGGCTTTGCAACCTCAACCACTGCAAACGATGCGATTGGTAGGGCCATTCTAGCCCAACCACCAAACACGACATCGCCATCCTCTGATTGCCATGGCAACATACGACTGACAGCGTCTTCAATGTCCTGGCGAATTTCATAGGTAGACTCCAGTCGAAACAAGTTGAAATTTCTCAACAGGTAGTCGTGCAGTGTTAGAAACTGCAGATTCAACTTTGGCAATGCCAAACACCCATCGCCAGAATAGTACTCTGTCGGAACGATGTTTTCATCCCAAATGATGTCCTCTGTTGGATAGAGGGGCATTTCATTCAACGCCTCCAGCTGAGAGGAGTGCCGCTCGTGACGCGATATCAACAGCTCTTTGAGGAAACCTTCGTCCAAACGGTGCCAGTCAAAAGGTTCCTTAAGATCGTCAGGAACTAGATTCAGAAACGATGCAATCTCTTTGAGATTGTGCGCGTCCAGAGCTCCAAAGTGTTTCTCAAGCGCGTCGCGACTGTCAACAGATGCCACATTGGAAAGCGCAAATGTCTTAAGGTCCGGGAATTTGGCGAACGCAGCACGCTGCAGCGATGTAATCTTCTTATAGTGAATCTGAGTCATGTCATGGTCAGTAAGTGGATCGCCAGTTACGTCGTTGATTTCAAAGCGCGTATAGAATTTCAGCATGTCGAGCAGCTGTAAGAGAAATTGCAAATTAAAGTATTTGAATATGTAGGGAAATTGAATGGGAAATAGACTACAGGACTATTGCTATATAGTGGACCGTAGAGAATATTCATCACCTTTAACAAGAGTGCTAGTGGTTAAGAAAATGTTGAATGAATGAATGAATGAACGAATGAATTTAATACTGCAACATCACACATTCCTAACACAGAAGATTAAAGGGATACCTAATACAAAATAGCAGTGTGACTGAAACGGACAGCATTACCAGACACGCAAAAATAAGTCGCACGTTGTTCGTTCCGCCATCTTGTTAACGTAGTAGGAATTCTGCGAAAGTTCAGCATTGTTGATATTTCTATAGCGATGGCTAACTAAAACCGCGTTCCTATAAAACAAAATGGCTTCCGGAAGTGATGAACGGACCATTATTTATTTATTTCGTATAACTGGTAAATGAAAAGTTGGGTTAATTTAAAATAATAAATGTTTTTAAGCCATTGCAATAATGTCGACGGAATTCGTTAATTTCCGTTTTACGCATCTATAATTATGGTTAGAAATTCTGTATTGTGATCTCATTCTTACGCTTCGATTGGCATTGACTGCGGACAAACGGATCTTTCTGTCCCGTCTCGTGCAAGAATGCGCATTCATGATGATGTAAATGCTGTATTAAGAACGATAACTCATGTTCAGGTTCTTAAAGCACTTGACTTTGGTGGTAGCACATGGACATGGCACACCTATACGCAGTCATGCCTGTGCTCCAGCTCCAGTAGGTTTTAGAAACTGAGCGGATACTCTGCCAGATAATGAAAACAGACTGTCAGATAGCTGGTGGCCTAAAGTCGATAAATGATGCACTACAAATGATCTTTCGGTCAATCTTTTGAAAAAGTGAGGTTCTTCTCTCAACGAGACGGACTCAGCTCAGCAACTTCGACTGCGGTGCAAATTTAGAGTCGACTTTCCTTGCGTTCAGAGCTTAGCCAGAGCTTGGGCCTGGATTGAGTTATAGTCGAATTTTTACGAATGGCTCCAAAACTAGTCCATTGCTGGTATCTTCGTTGCATACTAGTTAGGCCGGCATGTCTTCATTTTTCCACTGAGCATCTATGCTGTGTCAAAACAGGACACTGTCTCATAGGCAGGCATGCAACAAGGCTTGGCGTATTTGCAAACAATTTTTGCAGAAGCTGTCTTGACGAGGAGGAGGAAGAAACTATTCTCCATCTCCTCTGTACTTGTCCGGGCCTCTCACAAAGACGAAAACTCCTTTTGGGAGCGTTCTACTATAATGATCTGAACGATCTAAAAAACACAGACATTCGTAATCTCCTACGCTTCATTAGAAGTTCCAATTGGTTCAATGAGTAGAAAGAATTAAATTTTAGATTCATGCGGTATCACAAGGGACCTTACAAAGGCCTTACAAAGCCGACAGCTACTTCAACCTTACCTAACCTATCTATGCTATCCTAAATGTCGACTCAATAGCTAATAATAGGTGATAGGTCAGAGAATCTGCGTCGAACTGAGAAAAATGGACATGTTGCGGATTACTCCAGGGGAAGGGGAGTGCATCCTAACTAAATTCTTACCCAATAACAAAAAAAACCACGATTAACCCGACCAAACCCGTAAACCCGTGCAGATTTCTCAAAGTTGATTCTTGATGTCAAAATTTGTGGGTGAAATCGAGTATAGATGCGATGTTTCTTATTTGATGCGTTCCTGTCAGTGATATAGAAACCAACAGCCGCAGGTTCAAGCCCTCAGCGCAACGCGACATATTTCTACCAAATGTTCCTCAATTAGATCGCACCTGACACATAAGCTAAGAAGGTAAAGAACGACCGTTTCTTCCTATTAAGCTGTCTAAAAGCAAGATCCAAATGAGCTAAGGTAAAACTCAAACCGTTCGCACTATTGTATACGAGGCAAAGACAAATTGCCACCAGCTCCGTGTGTAGAACTCTCCCCCTTAAGCCCAGCTTCTGCTTAAATCGTGTAGTAAAGAGAATGGAATAATTCGAATAGGTAGTTCTCTCTTCCCCATAGCAAAATTGTATACGTAAAATCCTACCTCAATTAATTTTTATTCAGCAGACTATTTCCATTATAAATAGAAGACACGCCATCATCAGCGCCACATCCAGAAAGAGGTACAGCCATGTGTTCTAAAACATAATCGGTGTGGTAACCGATGAGACATTTCCCCTACCACACTAACTAAGCATAGGTCCCAATTCCAACAGTGAATAACCGGTCTCGTCTAATGATCTAATACCCACCACTGGAACCATAAAGGTAATCCTGAAGAGAGGTGGGTTCTCAACCGTCTAGAGTCTACATTCTGCAATGGGATTCCATTGATACCGTGTACGTAGGTAAAACTCCTTTCGGTGTGTCGGCTTTTTTTTTTTTTTTTGTACATAATACTCAGGGATATAAATAAGAAATAAAAAAAATAATAAAACCGACAACGAGCTCGAACAGATGTAATTTGACGCACGCACGCAGTCGTTTGGTTATTCTTCGGTTCTTTTTTTTAGGTTACGTTGTATATTATTTACCAGCATAAATTTAGGGTGCCTTACCTGTCAAGGTATTTACTTAATTCGATTTAGCTGTCTAGGACTAGGCAGTAGGTCGAAGGAATAATAGAACGAAAATCAGGTTAGTTTCCATGGCGAAAGAGCAAACAGAAAACTGTGTGTACACTGTACACGTCGCATGGCGGGAGAAAGCCAATTGCAGGAGCGGATGTCACTCCGTGGCACTTCCTTGCCACAATTAATGGCATGCAGGGAAAAAGTTGTATACATGTGTGTACAGTGTACATAGTGGTGCAGACAAAATCATTGCAAGAGCGTTTGCATTGTGTTTATTTTATGTGGAGTCGGAGTACCTTCATTAATTTGATGGCATTGCATTATGTTTTGCTTATGCTTACAGTGGTGTTGAGGATATTTCGAACGGGATCTATAATGAATATGATTTGACCCATTATAAGGGTCGCGTGTGAAGGATGCTCAAGTGGACCCTTCATAGCTCTCGGTTTTCAGGAGCAATTTCTATAAATATAGGGCGGCATAATCAATCCCAATTCAAATCCCAAACTGAAACGCTCCTCGCCACGATTGCGGGAACATTCAGTCCATATAAGTATTGAAAAGAAGAAGTGGCTGTATGGAAGGAATGCATTTTTAAAGTTTTTGAAACATATGTAGACCAGGCTTAGGCCATTACAAATGTTTTTACATTTTTGTGTTCACCCCAGACGACTTTAATGAGACTAGAGAGGCATTGACACCTAGGACTTGGGGCATTTCTGGCCGGATTTCTTCCACTTCGGTAGATTCATTTAGGTAGAACTTTTATTGGTTGAGACTTGTTCTTCCTTGGAACTATTTTCTGTCCTATTCGTAGTGTGACTGTCATACTAAGTGACCCGTTTGGGATTGAAAAACTCAGAGAAGCGCTTGCTCCATGCGCGTAAAATGATTGGGTTTGACTCTTTTTTCCTCTAAGTCGACAGATGGTCTTCACATTGCAGATTGTTTGCAAATCGGTGATCCCGATCATACTTTTTGTCAAGCTCTACCCAAGAATATTTTTCGGCTGCCGCAACAGGGACATTTCAAGTACATACGAGTACTTTAAGCTCCTCTTTTTCTTCTCGCTTCGACAGCACAGGTATTTGATTGTAGAGATGGGCACAATTGAACACCGCGTTCAGTTGACAGTTCAGCCCATTTCATACATCACAAACCTTTCTTTTACTACACGACAACACCACAATGAAAACTATCTTCGAATTCGTGATAACCTTGTTTTCGGTTGTAAAATTTGACAGTTTGTCACCACCGAAATGTAATAGAGCGACGTTGATAGCTATTTCTTGTATTGTGACGTATCTGCGTAAAGTAAGAGCAAATACAAAGCACTTGTGGCGGAATTTTAAACACAAGGTTACGTAGAATGTGATCAAATTAAAACCAAATGTCATAGTAATATATTTCCTTCATTCATAAGACGACCTCGAGACCCTCGCTCTAATTTGACAACCCTTGCATTTCATAGTCTCGATAAAGAAATGCTTTCAGTTTGGAACGCAGCGCCATCTTGCTGCAGCCACTTATACTGCAGATCGTTCACATTTTCGAAGACATAATGACTAATCTCTGTCGGCTGATGGTGCAAATCTATTCAAGTGAACGTATATTTACGAGCACAACTGTTAACGATTTAATGTAAAGTACCTTACACACTTTTCACAAATCGAATCAATCCAAAATTACTGGTTTCCGCTTGGGCCAAGCCAAAGTCTATAAAACCACTTAAAGAGAACCATAGGGAATCTACTTAACCAAAGAGAGTGCTACTCGCCCTTGCTTCAGGCTTCTTCGTCAAGCAAAATTCACCACTTACACCATACCGGTAAATACAATATACAAATACTGCCAAAGTATCTGTATCTACCGGCTACTCAACAGAATTCCCCTCAATCGTATTCAAAACGTGCTTGAATGAGGGCCATGTCGATTTGTCTCGCTCGTAACTGTTCGCCGTACCGCGCTATTTAGGGTCTGAAAAACGACAGTGAATTAATTACAGATTTCCGTCGTCACACGGTTTTTGTTTTGTGGTTTCTGCTGGTAATGGTTGTGGAAAAAGTGGAAGTGATGTTATAGTCTTATGATGAATTTTTAATTCACATACAAAAGGAATTTGTTATTCGAAATACAAGAACCGAAACACGGAAGTGAGCCAGTCGACTCGAAGAACAACACCAGTTCTCGGCCCGAAACAAAGAGCAGTTGTGTGTGCAAAGGAATTCGGATTCCAATTTTGATTCAATTTGGTGTTTTTTTTTTTTTTTTTCTGCTTGATCGTTCTGGCCGCATGGAAGTACGTACACAGAGGGAAAAATAAACCAAAAGGCAACCTTCTCATTCACTTAATAAAAATAAACCGTGCGATTTAGTATCATCTGTCTTGTTTTATGCTGTTTGTCTTGGCCTGCGTCGGGTGGAACGTGGAAAGATACTCGAATTTCATTTGAAACACAATTTCGAATGCGAAAACCGTCTGTTGCCGCGCGTAATGTTATGATTGCGAACCACCTCAATCAGTATTTTGTTTGACAGAGTGAATGATGCGCGCAAAGTATTCCAGTAATATGATGACTCAACAAACCCTAGGTCATAGATGGACGGGCTTAATGCTGTTAATGGTGAGTTTGTGTGAGTTGAGTGGGATCGCCGGTGAGACGCTCCCACAGCAACAGCCAAATCGTGATGATGTTAACCTGGTACAGGTGAATAAGTGCTGTGAGAAGTTCGAGGTACATTTGGATACAGTGTGCACTCAGGTGAATGAAACAGGTGAGCATTCCCAGTTGGCTGGCACAACAAAACTACAGCCTGAGGTAAGACAGAGGTTCTTATGGCGCTATGTGTATAGGTCTGATTTTACGATTCACAGTGACGGCAGAGCAAATAGTAAAATAATAAAGTCCAACTTTTGTCTTGCGAAGTTGTAAACTAGTCACGGAGGTGTAGGCATCATTTGTATGTAATGTGACTCAAGCCCGACTTAAAGGGGAAACGGACGATGAGTGAGCAGCGAATATGACATATCGGCTCAGGGTAACCACAAATTGATAACAAATAACCACAGAGAGTGTGAACTAGTTACGAAATCGCTATCACAAGCCGGCTAAATAAAGAAACCCCCATCGTGACACTTTTGTTTTATAACATGGCTTGACAGATTGATAACAATTTGTTAGGTACATACAATATGAGAACGTCGAGATGGGTCATCTTTTTTCACGCTTGCGTTCTTTGGACAGATACTGAAACAGTAGCGCGTTTGGGTGGACAGAGAAGCAGACTTACGCGGCTTGCCAGTTGAATTAAACAAATGTTTGTTTTTGTGACGTTTATATATGTGAGTATAACTTAGCCTTGCATCTACCTGAGCACTATGTTATGTTTTTAAGCGTAAGTGACGCCTTTACGCAAAGGATGTTGCAGACTTGTCAAGTACCTACTCGATAAACCGGTGGTCTATCGTCAACTTTGAGTACTCCAAAAACTATAGATTTATTTCGGTAAAACAATGCCGCCAATCTTTTAACGAGCCTTCAATTTTCTTGTTCTGGATTTATGCTTGCAGATTGGAGGAACACTAAATTCCAGACAAGGAATCAAGCCTTCATTATATTGTTGCTCAAAAAAAAAACCTTGTGGTGGTCTCACTTAAAAGGGTTTTAAGAGCCGCAAACAGGGGGTCGATTTATTATTTCAAAACTGAATTTTATAAAACATAGACCACATGAAAGGTGAATTGCCGCATGCTTAGACTATAGACACATTTAGACTATAGAATGAAACAAATGGAAAAATGCTTCCATGTAAATTAAAAGCTTAAGTCCTGGCTTTGTCCTACCGATTTATAACTTTTCCATAAAATGCGGGCAATTTTTAGCTGGCAATATATTAATATCTGTACAACCGGAAAAAAAAACCGTCGAAATTTGAGGCTAAAAGGACAAATACTTAAACATATTTCAATTAAATCAATTAAAAAGTGTAAAATCAGCTTCCAACGACTGTCTTAGAGATAGGGATGCTTGTAGAACGGGAATTCACTACAAAGACTTGTGAAAGAGGTAAAGAGACGGAAAGAACCGCAGATCTTGCCACTTAACGCACGTTTACCTAATGAGATCACTATTTTTTTGAAGACCAGAGGGAATTGTCAGCTTGTCACTGCTGCATTTGCAAAGTTTATTACACTAAAACTGAGAACACATATTCCATTTTCGGTCGCACGTCTATTCCGCGCCACGAAAACCATTTAAAATGAAATCATTGCGATTGCCGGTGTCATGTGTCCTCAGTCGGGGTGAAAGGTTAGGTTGCTGTCTAGGAAAACACACTTAGACCAGAGCTCTAGGTCCATTCTGATTTAATCGATAGATATGTGTATTTTCTTCAATTGAATTGTTGTGCGACAACAAGTTGTAAGATCCCAGGGGTATCTATAATATTAATTTGTTCTCCTGTGAAGCAGAGAAAAATAAGGCAACCCTAGTAAAAAATTCTAAACTTCCTCGTCCAAAATGTGGTTTCTGGAGCTACCTCACATAAACTTCACGAAACGCAACAAAGCTAACGAACGTCTTATTGCAGTTTGATAACATAATCTAGTACATTCGCGATTTGCAGGGTGTTTACATTAGACAAGCTGTGATTGGGCTTAAAGATGTTTTGTTTCCAAATATTTAGACATTGGGACCAAAGACAAATGGATCTTCGGTGCACCAACATAGTTGCGAAGGCATTCCCTTGAAAAACTTGGCAATGTAGATGCGTAAAAACTTTCGATGACCCAACATTCGATACGCTTTACTTTAGTGGTGCATCTATAGCGTCCTTCTTTTAATTGCGTCACCCATAAAATTAAAAGCGACTCAACGGCACCTTCTAATACCTTGCATATGTTTCAGTTACATCTTACCTTGGGCGTATTGTTATCTTGTCGACTAAATTTGTCAGGACTAGATGCACCCTGAACGCAAACCGTCACTTTTCCTGTAATAGCCAGATATGCTTACTGTCAACTTAGTACATAGTCACGATTTCTTGACTAGATTTATCGGCTACCTCTCCATAGACGTCAAATGAAAAAAAAAAAAACAAAAAATGTTCATGTGATCAATCTAGACTAGACCAATTAAAATAGAGGAACATCCAGTCAGCCAGCTGTCAGACTTACTAAACTAGATACTTGAATGTGCCCATTGCTTACCCAGTCTGATTAATTTAAATTTGGCTGACATTCTAGAAACTCGCTAATGATGTTTGATTCTCGTCCAACCTGAGCAACACAATACAAATTTAATTAAGCACTCCAACCAGCGACGGTTTACATTTGATGCGGAAATAAATAAACAGTTCTCCTCCGATGTATAGATATCACTCTGCTCTGTGGTATGCTTAGCTCATAATTTATTTATGAAGTTTAAATTTCGTATCAATAATATACTAACAACCGCAATCCACTGAAGTAAGCCGTATCCAAACCGCACAAAATCTCGATAGATAAAATGAAAGCAAACAGCTGTCGCGGAAGAATACAAAATTCGAAAACATTTTTATTGGGTGCCCTAATTTCGCACATTGTCCACACAGCACACAAACTCCTCTATTAGATTTAATTGATGCATTATTTGCCTTTTCTATTTTTATTTATATTGCTTTGCAAACTCGTTAGGATGACGCGACGCAGCTCACAAGTCATCTCGTGCCACATGGCCGTTGTCGTTCCATTTATGCAGTTGCAGTCCCACTTTCACAAAAGGGCTAAACATGTTGCATTGTGTCATTTAGTTGATTGAATTTACACCAGACAAACATTTAATTTACTGGTATGCAGGCGCAGATAGATGGGCCTTTTTTTGTGGCTGCAGGTGGATAGTGACAGGAAACACACAATTGACGTCTCTTGCGAGTCCGTTGAACTTGACTGGTATGTAACAGTCCATTTAGCTATTGCGGACTTGCCCTAAATGGCGATTTAATTAAAACTTGTTACACAGGGAATAACTGACGCTTCTGGTGATTTATTCCCTGTTGGATGCGTGCAGTGAAGGAAGCGGCATTCTGAGGCTTGGTTTTTTTTCTTTTTCTTTTAGGAAAGTATCGTGCAGTAGCAGTAGCAGACGCGGCAAGACTTATTTAGGGGAGGGCTTTAAATAATTTATAGCATGCCGTTGTTTATGGACTGTCGTATTGGCTTCTTTTGATTTTGACAGGGGGTGACAGAGTGATAAAGGAATTTAGGAACTTCCGAAAATGCCTACTGCTGGTTGGTTTTTTTTATTTAATGACATACCTACATACATTATAGGTATTTGGTGGTGAAAGGTGCGAGAAGTGTGCTACTTGGTTTTATTCGTGCGATGATGTTTAGTTGTTTGGCAAGTACACGGGTCTTGGCGATGGAATGAGTAGTCATTGCGTGTTGTTAGCTGGCAATTAACGCGTGGAATTTAGGTTTGAAAGAGATACAACATAACAATTTTTCAGCGTTTAGAATCGGTGTGGGAAGTCACATGGATATGTCCTTGAAATGTCACTTCTAAAGCTAAGATTGGGGACGTTGAAGTATCTACATATTTTAGTAAGTCTGACAGCTGTCTGGCTATATGAATCTCGGTTTTGATTGGCTGAAATCGGTCACATGAGCTCCTGTTTCAGCTGACGTTTATGGAGGGGAAGCCGAGGAATATAGTCACTCAGTGCTTAGTTGACAGTTCGTATACGTGAAAAAGTGGCGTCACCGACCGATCTAGTTTTTGCATTCAAGGTACATGTAGTCCAGCCCAATCTAGTCGACTTAAGACAACTAGGTTTTTAAAATTGTCCATTGAACTGCATACCAAAAGGCAAACAAACAAATTAGTTGTCAGGACAGTTACAAATTTAAGTAAACTGCCATTCAGACATTACGCTTGAAATCGTTTTTATTGTCCGATTACACTAACTAGTATTTGTTATTTTTATCTGTCATAATCAGAATGGTCAAGTGTGGCATTTGAATATTTGAGGTATGAACTGTCCATTCCCCTGCATGACCCTTTAGGTTTGTTTGACGTTGGCCCTAGTGCGCACTCGTTTAACCCTAATGTGTTCGATATAGCTCTGAGCTCGTCCTGGTTCTGAAAACCTGTGTTTGACATGGCTTCTAGGGCACTTAAGTTGTGCCCTGAACTGACCCCAGTTTATTTGTCGGGGCAAGAATTCAGTGCTGAGTTTCGCTGTCATTTCGCATGCTGAATCAACAAAAATACTAAATTTGTATCTACAATATGAACACATTTTTGAAGTCGATATCCATTTGGGATTTTTGCAAAAAACAAATGCAATTTGAACAGCTACCAAATAACGCACTTATGCATTTATAAAAGCAGAACAATTTCGTTGCGCGTTCCATTTGGAGCGTAAAATTTGAGATCTGAAAAAGATTTCTGGTGGTCCCAATGGAAAACGACATAATTTTACCAATACACCTTAAATCAAGAGAGGGAAAGAAAGATAGAATGAAAGAGAGAGAACAGGAGTCGCAGTTGGTTATTGGTAAATTATTTAAGACAAATTATTTTCGGTCGCATTAGAAATCATTCCTCGAACATTTCCTTGAGACAAACGTCAATGTGCTTAAGTTATTGATAAATTCAGTGCGTAAAAGTTGCGAACATGGCTTTCTGATAGGTTTACAACATTTCTGTCAAACAACTTGACTAGTCACTAATGTTGCCTTAACGATTGTTATTTGCAGAGTTTTTCCAACCCATGTTCACCAGCTACAGCGGCGAACACAACATTCCAGTTAAGTACAAATTTGTGATTGGAGTGCCAGGATGTGGATCAATGCAAACATGGCCGATATACCATTACCCTGGGGTAAGTGTGTGGTCAATCACAACTTATGCATCACTTTGAATCTGTTTTTTCTCAGAGCGCCGACAAATTAATCCTACTGAGCGATGGTAAGCTGCGACATTACACAAACACCGATGAGGACCAATACGAACACGCCGACTACCAGGATGAAGACGATGATGGACGTAAGCCTCTATTCCACGACTACAGACAAGGACAGTATTGCATTGACAAGGTAAACCTCTTAAGAACAAAACTTCAAGATCAGTCTAATCGGGATCCCTTTTTCGTAGGCCATTTCAACAAGTGGTAACCACCGAACGATACTGTTTGCCAACATCTGTTTGTCGAAAAAAGAAATCAAATGGACTGACACTAATTTTCTGCTGAGGAAAATTCTAAATCCCATCTTCCATGGGATCTCTATGATCATACTTTTAATGATCGCGATTATCTATTTTATTCTACCGACGTTGCGAGACTTGGTTGGGAACATTATAACAACGATCGCTGTCTGCTTGATGGTGAGCCAAGCGGCTGATCTAGTGAGAATCTTCACCGAATTGAGTAGTCATGTTAGTTTTATCGTAGCCGGTAAGGACATCGACGGTTGAGTTTGTTCCTATTTTCATAGAGCCTACTTTCAGATACAATCTTATACGTTAGTCTGCTGGGTGCGTTTTTCTGGCTTAACAGCTTTGGATACTACATATGGAAGACGTTTAGGTGCAGTCTCCCTCCTCATGATATCTTCAAAATAAATGAAATAATTTCTTTCCACTTCTTCTTTTAGATCGAGGAATGTCTTCCTGCGTGTAACAGACGGTCGAAAGTATTGCTACTATTCAGGATACGCATGGGGGGCTACTGGCCTAATGGCGGCGATGGCTATCTTTTCGCATTGCTTCCTCGACGCCGAGTCGTACAAGAAGCAAAATGTCATTGGCGAGCAGGAGACCATCGGTTGGCTGGGAATTGCGATATTCTTCTCACCAATAGCGTGTACAATCTTGATTGATATTTTCTTTTATGTGACAACGTTGAAGTTGATCAACCGTAGAAACGTCTACGGAAGGATTCAGCATAAACTGAAGGCAAAGTATGTGTAAGATGATTTATCATTCAATTGCTTAGAATGGCAAACATTTCCTTATCGTTTTTCCTTCCAGCTTTATAATGTACGCGCTGCTGCTGCTGGTGATGGCGATATCATGGATATTCCTGATTCTCTCGTGGCTAAAGTACGATGGGCTACTTTATGCGCACATTATAGTCAATGCGGTGCAAGCGCCTTTGATCCTGTATATATGTGTTCTCAGACAGAAACATGTTACGTTTCTATTAAAGAAGTCGTGCTGCTATAACGAGCCACCGTCATCGAATGACTGGGGCGACGAAATGCATTACATGAACGGCAACGATTACTGATACGATTACAATCATGGATGAACTAGAAACTAGAATCCCACGAATGTGAAAAAAACCTTGTTAGACTACCACGAATTATGTATTTTAAGTAGAAGTAGCACTAAAGTGTACTTAAAGAAATTATTTATTATTTTTTGGAATAAAACGGAGAGAATATGAGGTGTGGCTTTTACTAGATTAGTTGGAGAAACAGTAACGGTCAAGAAAAAGAGCTCACAGTATTATAACAATGCAAACTGAAATTGCTTGCCGCAGGTGTCATTCCGAGTGTACCTCTAGAATAGATCTATTAAGAGAATAGAAACAGGGTGGGCTGATTGACACCTGTTATCAACCTCGCGTCGTCAGTAGATCAAAAGATAAACAATAGAGACAACCGTATTCAAACCGACTCGACGTTTGCCTCTCGAACTGAGCTTATGTGTCATATCGCCCAATCAGCAATCCGTCATTGCTGGACCATGCCCAAGGGCAATAGCATTGATTGGGAAACAGTGCTGAGTTATCACAACAAACTCGTTTCTTTGTCACAGCATTGGTCTATGGATTGCTCAACCGACGACATACCCAGTGCTGCAGCTGTTACTGTTACATTAAACGTAGGTATTCATTTTACTTCGTGGTAACTACCGGGACCGTGACATTGACTTTCTGTATCTATCGCTCTATCGCAAATGACTGACTGCACGAGTTACTAATGTGGTATTCGTTTGGGCTTCTTCAGATTTGCCCTCAGATTTCAGATTTCGTGTGCCTAATCGAACATAAAAACGCTCTTTCTCTTTTTTTGTGTTGATATTCGTGCGACTGTAATATGTGTAGTCTTCGACACTTTTCTATGCGCTTTCGATTCACTGGTTAAATTTTGTATTAAAACATTCGAAATTTCCGTCCCGATTGATTTCTAAATGTTTGCACACAAATAATTTACGAAAATAGATTCACCCGATGCAATGCCTTTCTTTGCTGTAGAAAAAATTCACGCAAATGTAAACAAACTCCACCAAATGTCAAACTCAAATGCACTTGTATTGGTAAATCTGAAGCAAATCTGAGAAAATATCTAGATTCGCAAAAGTGCTCTGAAATCTGAAAAAGATTGCTTTTTTTTGTACCAAACGAACATAAAAATTGCTCTGAGGGCAAAAAAAGTGCTCTGAGAGCGCCCAAACGAATACCACATAAGAAAATGAGGGAAAAGATATGTCCTCCTTTTGAGATCATCATGGCTTGGTGATTTAATAAAAGGTAGCGTCAGTACTGGGCCAACGGTAGCTCTCATCGGAAGTGGCAGCCCACCTCAGGTTTCAGGTTGTGAGTACGTTGAGCTATCAAAACATGTCACATACAACTAACAACGAATTCATCGTATAGGAATGGATTGTTTGCTAATGAGTTTGCAAACCCCAAGATGACAAACTCGTTTAGATAAGCAACTGACTCCGGACAAGCTGCGTGGAGCTGACTAACTAGCGTACTTCCTAAACTGCTTAGAAGCAGATATCACTGCTATAGGAAAGCCGTAAAAAAAAGTTCTATCAAAGACTGTTTCGATCCCACTCGACTTGAAGAATGTAACATAACAATGAAATAATCAGTTTTTGTCAAGACATATCCGACTCACCTGCCCGAAGAGCTTTCCCTCTTCGCGTTTGACCAAGTTTGATATCTGACATCTCACCAACAAGTGACAATCATCCAAGACCGTATTGAAGAATCTTCTCGTCGGTAGCAGCGCTTCCAAATCAATAATAAACTCAAGAAACCGTTCACAGTAGTGAACTGTGTCATGCTCGATTCCACCCACTTCCGGAATCAATTCCAAAATATTCAGAAAGTTCACCATTAAGTTCTAAAAGATGGATTCAATCAGTAAGTATACCATGTGAAACAAAGAATCACCCTGCACACCTGAAGGAAATGTCGTTCCCATTCAATTTCGGGTTTCTTCTCGGTCTTTTCTTTCTTTTGAATCTTTTTCCAGAACTTTTTCCATTCTGGTATTTCCCGCAGTTCTTGATCACGGCGTCCTATCGAATAATGGAAAATAAGAAACAGTGCGATTTAGGCCAAAAAATTGAACCTACTTGGCTGCAAGCACGTCCACATTGACAGCGAAACCAATCGTTTGGCTTGCTCTCGACACAATTCGATCTCCATACTGTTGAAGCAATGATTGACGAATATCAACAAGGCTGTTTGCTCACGCATTTGCAGAGCACTCATATTAGCTCGAGGCATACATGATTCAGTAACTTGCCGAAAGAAAGATGCAAATTCTTCGGATCTCTTCTCAAATATTGGCCAGATCTCAACACGTTCTCGAAATTTCTCGTTAACCATAACCACTATGGACATTATATGAGCATGACTTGATTTGCCACCTTTGTAGTTGGGCCACAGGTAATTCTCCAAATATTGGCTGAACTCAAGCATCATGATACGACGAACCGAATGCTTGGAGTCTTGGATTTCTTTTGCGTAGATCTCTTCAATAACATTGGCATCGAATGGCAAGTGCTCCGATTGGATCTCTGCAGACCAATACTTTGTTGCGAGCTATTTAAACATAAAACTTGGTCAAATTTTGAGCGACACTTTTATAAACGTTTTGCTTACCAGTGAGATAACATCGGCGTTTATTTGTGATATTGTCACAACGGGCACTTTGAACTTTGTTTGACCCTCGGCTGTTGGTTTTTCTTTCATTTTGAGATATAAATATAAAACAACTTTTTGGGAGAATATAGATAATTAACAAATTTAACAAAACAATTGAAACTTCCGCAAAATAAGCAGCCGCACGTTTGTTTACCGGCTGTAAAATGACATCGACTGTCAGTTGGCAACAAAAAGTAATAGAAGAATGAACGCATTCAGCTATTATTCTGAAAAGAGTGTGATCAGGAATTTATTTCAAATTCTGTTCAGCGCTCGATAAAGAAGACACGACACAAAATTTGGTCACGAAATATACGTGTGAACTATAATGTGTGGATGTACCTAGTATAAAAAAAAATAAAAATAGATAGGTCCAATAATTTCAGGTTTTCAAAGATAAAGCTTCGGTTACAACGTGCTCTTGCATGAAGTAAGTTTAATTTGCCACAGACATTAGGCATGTGCAACGCAAAGCAAACTAAAGTAGGATTCTCAGAACGCAATTAAAACAACTACACTCTACTTGACTATTCGAGGACTCACGGTAATTGTTGTCATTGCGTGCTGAAAATCCTCCCTAACTTTGCTTTGCTGCGATCGAAGCTCAAAAAACATGCCTATTTTTTAAAATATAAAGCATTCGAACATTTAAGTCGAATTTGAAAAACATTTTTTTCCATAAAAATATGGCAGCAAAGTTTAGCTGACAAAATTTGTTGTAAAGGGTGATTTTTTAGCTGGTTTGGTTTTGGCAGCACTGGTTTTGACAGCTGACGTGTGTTTAGTACCTTGTGTCACTGTCAAACAGCTTCAGTTTGGTTTGCAATTTAACCATGGATCGTCTTACAAATGAACAACGCTTGCAAATTATTGAATTTTTTATCAAAATTCGTGCTCGGTTCGAAATGTTCATCGCTGCTTTTTTATCGAAAAATTGTGTTCAGCGATGAGGCTCATTTTTGGTTGAATGGGTACGTAAATAAGCAAAATTGCCGCATTCGGAGTGAAGATCAGCCAGAAGCATTGCAACAGCTACCAATGCATCCCGAAAAAGCCACTGTTTGGTGCGGTTTATGGGCCGGCGGCATTATTGGGCCATATTTCTTCAAAGATGATGCGAATCGCAGCGTTACTGTCAATGGTGAACGCTACCGAGCGATGATAACAAACTTTTTTTTGCCCGAAATGGAAGTTCTTGACTTGCATGATATGTGGTTTCAACAAGACGGTGCCACATGCCACACAGCACGCGAAACAATGGCGCAATTGCGAGGCGAGTTTGCTGAACAGTTAATTTCACGTTTTGGGCCGGTCAATTGGCCGCCTAGGTCGTGCGATTTGACACCATTAGATTATTTTTTGTGGGGGTATGCCAAGGCTAATGTGTATAGGGACAAGCCCGCTTCGATTGACGCACTGGAAGCCAACATCCATGCATTCATTCGTGAGATACCGGCCGATATGTGTGAAAGAGTATGCCAAAATTGGACTCAGCGGATGGGCTACCTGAGACGCAGCCGCGGTCAACATTTGCATGAAATTATCTTTAAACATTAAATTGCAAGGTCCAAACTATCGATTCAAATAAATATTTCATTCATTTTTTCGAATTTTTTGTGTTTTTTTTTTAAAAAAAGTTCTAAACCTCTTAAAAAATCACCCGTTACTACTATCCTAGTTGTTTACAAGTGATAGATGGCTGTCAAATATTTTAAATGGCAATTTGTAACTGAGTATTTGCTACATTGGTTTTGTGTTGGTTTTTCAATTTAATTTATTGTCTTGACAATTCGTTACGAACACCGCAAGGCCATTTTTGACGCGTTAATGTTAAGAGTTTTGGAGTGAGCATTTTATTTTAAAATTTGCTGTTGCCCTTTTATTAGGATGTATTTTTCGATTGTTGTCCTTTAATAAAACACATCCATTCTAAATAAATAACTTAAACATTTATTGGCAATTTTGTTGTTTGTTCAAGCTTTCAGTTATTATTATTACAATAATTAATACATACTATAAAATTATAGCATTATAGATGTTCTTGCTAAACAATTATTCGAGTTTAATATTTATTAATTTATATTTTAATATGTATATTTATAAAAGGAAGTAGACTATGCTATCGCTCCTATCACCGTTATTTTGTAGTAACCGTCCACTCTTTAAATACACATAGTACGCTAGCAAGTTGCATGTTTTTTTCGTCGTTTTTTTCTTGGTTTGTGTTTGTATTTCAGTAAATATACATGTTTCTGTTATTCCAATATCTACACTTAAAATTGTATAAGTTCATCAATTTCCTGTTTATATAGTATATATAGATTCGTTATAAAATAGAAGCGCAAAATTGTTTTAAAAAATAACTATAATTACAAAACATAAAATTAGATGCTTTTGTTATGTACGATAGCAAATATTTCGATTTCTTTCAAAAGTTTCATAGTCTATAATTAAATTCCTAGTCTTTAGATTTATGTATACATAATATAAAGTAAATAGTCTAACGTGTTGCTTTTTTAAAAATAAATGTTTAACTATAATTTGCTATAACTTTTTGATTATTCCTTGTTTCCTTGAAGAAAAAAAAACGATGACAAAATTATTATTCTTTCAAAAAATAAAGCAACAGTACTATAGGTTACCAAGTTATTTAGATTGGCTTTTTGTTTGTTGTATATTACGGTTATAACTAAGCTTATTGTCATTATAGAAATACTTTCATTTAATATATATATATTTTTGTTGGTTTTGCTCCATCTGTTAAATGTTACTCAACTTAGTGCGTCCGTTCATTAGCAGCTGCAATTATTGTTAATGAACCTATCTACTATAATGTATATGTAAATATAATGTATAGCAATACAATATAATGTATATATAAATTATCAGGAGTATGGTTTTAATAATAACATTTATATAAGTTCAGCCACAGCATCATCGCCTTCCCTAATCGGTGCTTGGAATGTTGAGCCTGTAAATTCGTACATCTGTGGGGGTGGAAAGTCAAATAAATTACAAATACGTACTTAACAGGATTCAATTTTCATTTTGCATTTTATTTAGTAAAAGTTTAAGATTATTTATGTTAAATGGTGCATTTAAGGTTTTAGAAATTTGTGTACACATGCGAGTTGCGGACGTAAGAATACGTTAGCGGTTTTAAATGGTGCATCATTATTGTATTTAGGGAGCCTTATAAGGATAGAACCATCTCTCGAGGTATGTTGATATACGAAATTCTAAAATCCACAAAAGTTTAAACCCACAATCTTATCCTATCTTGTACAACCTTATACCGATTCAAATATCGTGGATGTACAAGTGAATTTCAAGTTGCAGGTGGCAATTACTAAACAGAATGCACATTTGTTATAGGTTTATTTAGTTGGATCTAATAATAATAATAGTTGGCGCAAGAGGTCCGTAGGGACCCAATGCCTAGCTTCTCACAACCATTCGTTTTGTGTGAGTTTCATTTTTTGGTACGAATGGATTTACAGTTTTATGCCGATTCCAAACGGCTAATTGAGAAGTTCTAAAGACAGTTATATTCTCGGATGTTTGACAGACGTTCGCAAGAGGTGGCGCAGTGGAAAAAACCCTAAGTTGGAATTTGGGTTTTAGTCATTTCGCTTTTTGTGTCGTTTAATTTAATATCATTTAGGCATGTAAATCTTTAATACTAGAAGTCAAACCCTATCACACACGACCATAAACATAACCAAACAAACAAAACAATTAGTCAATGTTACATTACCGAAGGTGCTCTGTTATTTCTAAGCGTTGCATAGTCGGCGAAATCACTCATCGGATGATTATCCGCATTTCTAGGCTGTATTGTTGCATAAGTATTGTCTACCGGGTGATGTGCGTGCTCAATTGAATTCCGTCTGTCCAATGGTGCCTATAAATATGTTGTTAAAGACATACGGGGATATGGCGTGACTTTAGTGTATAGTTAGTCATAAACTTTCTTCTCACAATCAAAGCATTCACTCTCGTCAAAAATATGTTCGAAAGTAAAATTAAAACAAAAGCTTTGTGCTGTTAGAATAAGCTTTGTTGGCAATAGGACTTCAAATAACTTACCGGTGCACCATCAGAATTGGAACTATGATCTGGTTCTGAGAATACCTGCATTGTGAGCTCTTGCTCTTCGTAAAGTTTAAGTTTTCTATGTAGAAAAAGAAAATATAAAAAGAGTCAATCGGAAGGTGGACAATCCCAAACTTACTGTTCAATCCAAAGTGGATTCTCTGTCGTATTCAGGTCTTCGATGATTTGCTTCTTAATTAAAGCTTCCTTGCGGCGGTTCTCGACGGGAACAGAGAGGTTCCTGAAAATTGAATCAATTCTATAAAAGCTCTTATCCTTTGACGGATAACATACCAATGCTTGAGGCAACAACATAGCACAATAAAACTGATGACACCAACAAATAGAACAATGATGAGAGCCACTAAGCCGGCCAGCGCCAAATCGAATTCCTCCTGCACTATGGTAATGTACGCGGGTACCACATTTTCTATCGCAAAACCAGCGTAGTAGTCCTAGGGGAGAAGTTTATACAAAATTACACAAGTATCATGCATTTTTTGAAAATAATTATCTTCTTTACACAAATATTTATTCTGCAACAGCACTGGCACACGTCTGCGCAATACTTACTCTCAAATAATCGTAGTTGGCATCGATGACTTTAAGAATATCATCGACTGGAGCTATCTGTTGATCATTGTTATCCACCGCGTGGAAGAAAAGATCACACCAATCCATACGAATGCGTCCCATCGAGTCCACATGGAAGCGAATCTCGTCTACGATGATTCTATGCTGGGTGGCATTCCGCAGTTCAGCAATGATCTCATCTTGTTCCTGGTAGACTTCCTCTGGCGGACGTGACAGGATCACTCGAATTAGTTGAGACGAGTCAAAGATCCAAATCTGAAATAATTGAAAAACTTTTTGCAGACGGAAAAAACATGTCAAAGACTACTTACATTAACTTTCACCTTAGTCGATCGTTCTGGTGGCTCGACTTCCTTTGCGACCACATCCAGTTCGAAGCGATCTTGGTTATACTCGGCCATAAATGCTGCGGTTTTTATGCGACCTTCAGGGGTAATATCTACAAAATACCAATATAACAACAAAGAAGGAGGAAACAACTCTCAACTACTTACTAAATGGACTTGGGACAATTGATCCTGTCGACTTGGTAGAGCCATATTTGTACAAATTTGATGCAACAATCATGTATTCGATTTTTGCGTTCTTTCCATAGTCCTTGTCGGTGGCATTGACTACTGTCACAAAGCCATTCAGCGAGGACTTTGCATTGATTCCAGCATAGTATACCTAGAAAAATATAGTTGCACGTCAGGTTAGGAAAGGCATTCACTGCAAGAATTTGCGGCAATTGATTGATGACAACATAACCCTACAAGTTCTTGTTATACGAATTTTCACAAGTGCAACACCTTGTAGTTTCGTATTATTATTTCGTCGCCAGTCATTCATACTTACAGATTTCTCAAAAACGGGTTCATTATCATTCACATCGAGCACAGTGATCAGCACTTTCGCAACAGTATTATCCCTCTCCAGGGTCTTAATCGAAAATGACGCTCGCTCCTCCTCTGAGATGTGCAGATCAGGCTTTGTACTTGCCAAGATATACAACGTGTAGAAATCAGTCACTTCCCTGAAATACCAAAATAGCTTTCACATCCTGTTTGCACTTTAATTGAAAATACGACTCACCTATCTAAAGACTTATTAGTGAATATATCACCTGTCGTCTTGTCCACAAAGAACGCTCCATCTTCATTGCCCAACAGCATGTAGTAATAAATATCCTTGTTGTGCTTGCTTCTCGCTGATGCCTGGATACGTCCTACCTTAACTTCTCGTCCGCTGTTCTCATTGATGGAAACTTTATACGGATTAGCCGTATCAGGGAACTCTGGCCTATTTTCGTTGGCATCCACTATGCTGATACTAAGGAAGCGGAGTGTTTCGAACGGAGTCGGAGTGCCATGATCTTGAGCGACGAGGATAATATCGTAACTGAAAAAATAACTTGTTCTAACAAGTTGTTCTTCCCACTGTCTAAGGAAAAACCTACTTAGCTCTTTCCTTTCGGTGAAGCTCCCGTTTAGTTTTTAGTTCTCCTTTAGCTTCGTCAATCTTGAACTCTTCGGTTTCCTGTACGTTTTGATTGTTTATCTGTAGATGGTATGATATTCGTCCATCTTCGCCGGTGTCGTTATCGGTGGCTTTCACTGTCATTATCAGGTAATCGTCCTTAATCACGTCCTGCAATTGAAAAGTAGGTTTTCATATTAATAAGCTGACGCCGATTTCAATTGGATACCATCAGTATATGGCAGATGACACAAAACTTACCCCTGGAATCTCGATAGTCGCATTGGATAGCGCTGGTATCACGAACAACGGACGATGTTGGTTTACCCCTAAGACGTTAATCAACACCATAGCAGTGCTCTGGAAGGTGCCAGCACCTTGAGTATCACGTGCAGATACTGTCAAATTATAGACTCCTAGCAAAGTGGGAAAGTTTCCAATAATTTGTGAAAAAAAAAAGAATTGAATTTTATTCCCAACTCACCCTTCATTCCCTGCAAACTTTGTGCTGGATAAATAATCCCCGTATGTGAATCCAGCTTGAACAATTCTTGCTCATTTCCACCGATAATGAAGTATCGCACCTCCCCAAAGACACCCGAGTCTAAGTCATCCGCTCTTACCTGGAGGAGTTTCGCTGGTGGATTTAACGCCGCATTCTCCGCCACAGTTGATGTGTATTCATTCTGAGTGAACACCGGCGGATTGTCATTCACGTCAAGGACATTGATGAAGATCTACACAGCATTTATAAAGTTCTAGCGATCTATTCTCGAAATAATGTTCGCAATACTCACCAACGCTGTTGCAGACTTCTGTAACGTGGGCGGGGCTTTGTCCTGCGCCACTGCAGTCAAGGTGATCTGACTTATTTTCTCTCTATCCAGAATACTTGCATCTGCTACCATGATACTGCCGGTGTAAGCATCGATTAGGAAATATTTATTGTTCTCTCCAATCAGAGAATATGTGATCTCTCCAAAGGCACCAATATCTCCATCGAACGCCTCAACCTTGCCGGCAACCGTACCACGTGGTGAATTCTCGGTAACATTGAAATAGTACTCTGATTGAGTGAAGTGGGGTTCATTGTCGTTGAGATTGATTATGTCCACGATGATGTCAGCGGTCGACGTTAGCTGCGGAACTCCGGTATCTGTCACAGTGGCAACGAATCGTACCTCTTTAAGGGTCTCATAGTCAATGCGGGATGTTGTGGCTATCACTCCAGTTGTTTTATTGATCTCGAAGAAGGGATTTTCAGAGATATTATATTCACCGATGGTCGAATCTTCGTCAGTCGCTTGTAGAGTCGTTAGAATAGAATCGATTGGCTGTTCTTCGACCATTTGCAGCTTGATGGTGGGGTTTTCTGCAGTCCATGGCGGGTTAAATTTCTGAAACGAGATGGGAGAATCATATATTTATAGAAAGAAATATTAGTTTTATGGACCGAAATTAAGCACATTGTTTGAGTTTCTTTTGGTTTACATTCTGCAACATTCAAGATTTATTCACGTAAGAACCAATGACAGAACTATTATTTATTAAAGAGTCGCATCATACAGAACAACATGACTCGACGTGGTATGGCGAAAAGAAACTAAAGCTTTAAACTTCATCGCAGTAGCAAATCAAGTTCAAACAAAACTCAAAATTCTGCTTGTGCAAAAAAAAATGGAAAATTCAAATTTAAGACTATTATTTCTGAACATATTTTTCATCCTTTTCCTTGCTGGAACCTCATCTATTCATCGTCTCCAATTGGACTTAATCGAGGTATAACTTATTGGACTAACGCAATTCTTCCAATACGTGTCATTGCAGAACTACAGATCGAAACGACGCTCCAAAACATTGATACAACTATCCCCTTGGTTCCGGAAATGTTAACGTTCATCCTTTCTACTTTTGTGATAGCAAAATTCCTCTTCAGCTATGTGAGCTTAGCGGCACATGTCGTAGCCTTGTAGGTGTATTAAAATCGTCAAAGGACATATTTCAGATTTTTCTCATCCATAGCTACCCAATTTTAAATTACGATCTAAGCGATTTGTTGATACCAACAATTGTCATTCAAGTGATTCACAATGTCATGTTCAATGTAGCGGAACTATCGTTTGGATTTTTCACCTGTCGATATTACTTGACTACAGCGGCGATAGCTTGCAACTTCTTCTACCTCAAAATGATATCGAAAACCGTTTTGGCATTGATTGCACTGTGAGATAAAATCTTCTTGCTTTCAGGGTTGTACTCGTATGTACTTACTTTGTGGTATTTCGTTTTAGGGAACTGTATTGGAATTATTATAACTGCCTGAGATACCCCATTGTCAAGGTAATACCGACAAGGGATTTTTTGAAAAGACTTCCAAGGAAATCATCTAGGAGGACGGAGGCAAATCAATAATTCAAAGGTATATTATAGAGAGGTTATAATTCGAAGTATGTGTAAGGTTTTGCTTAAAGGTGAATAGCCGCGCCTGTCTATTTCAATGGGTAATATGTGAAAATAAAGCCTTCTTCTATAATCAGGCAGAGAAGAATTCTAAAGTCTAAACAAGAACTTCGTCTTTACTCTAAAGACTCTTGTGAGTACTGTCATCCGCGGTGGGAAGAAATAATCTTGAAGAACAGTACTGGAATTCAATGCAACAGATCTTAACCACAATTATCTTTATACTGAGTTAACGAACTTACCGGTGGAACCTCATTCACGTCAATTATCGATATTATTAACAACCCCTTGCCCTGTTGTGTGGTTGGGGCTGTACTATCCGTCACCAGAACTGTTATCCGAATAACCTACAAAGAACAACAATTCATAACAAAAATATTTTACATTTGCACGTAAGTTACATACCGCAAATAGATTCCTCTCCAACTTTTTGTTGACGACCACCTTTCCATTGCGATTAACTGCAAAGAATTCCTTAAACTCGTCCACATTCTCCACTTCTTTGCCATCTTTGTCAATAGCTGTGATCGGATCTGTGGCAGCGAATTCCAGCGCGGTATGAGTATCTACATCTGGATCAATTGCCACCAATGTGTAGACCACTGTACCAACCGCAACATCCTCGCGAACCTTTAAAACAAACGAAATTTGTATAGCTCTTAACATTTGTAATCAAATTCAAATTAACAACCTCTGCACGTTGGGTAGCTGGTGTGAAATAAGGGTCCTTATCATTGCTATTAAGTACTGTCACTGTCAGAGTTGCTGTTCCCGAGAGGCTTGGTGTTCCTATATTTTAAATACAATAGGACATTAAAATTTCAAACTTGTGGCAAACTAAGCAAACATCCTCTTACCCAGATCCGTTGCTAAAACTACAATTTGATAAGTATTCCTGCGATCGTAGTCTAGTTTTCTAGAAACGAATATCTCGCCAGAGTTTTCGTCGATGCGGAAGTCGTCGAAATTACCTTTTTGAATGCGATATCTAGAAAAGCAACTGCATTGTATACACAATCACATTTTGTCGATCTTTGTTCTTACCTCAGTTCGGCATTGATACCGGAGTCTAAGTCCTCCGCTTGTAAACGCTCCACACTGGTGCCGATTTCAGAATTTTCCTCAACAACTGCCGAGTATTTCTCAGCTAAAAAGCGCGGTTCATGATTGTTTACGTCGCGAACAGTTATATTGATGCCACAATTTGTTGAGAAGATGCCATCGTTTGCTTCCACCGAGAAGATCAAGTTGTCCGACTTCAAGTGGGTGACGTCTAGTATTGCGTTTGGCTTGATTGTGACTTGGCCCGATCGTTTGTCAATATCGAAGATACTCTCGATTTGCTCGTTGCCAATTATTCTTTAGCGAAAGAAGGAAACAAATGAGCGGAAATATATAAATTAGTAATTGTTCACTGTTTATTATCATAAATCAATCTTACTTATATGTAATATCCGACACAGTATCTGCATCCCTGGCTTTCACTATCAACGGCGAGTCGAAAACTGTCGCCCCTTCATCGACCGAAGCTCTATACAGTGGACTCTCACACACTGGCGGCGAATCGTTCGAGTCTGTCACGGAAATCCTCAATGAGACCACCGACGTCTGACCCTTACCATTATCGTCAGTTGCCTGCAATAGAACAACATTTTGTTATGCAATTAAAATCATTAAAAGAACCACTCCAACCCACCTTATACGACAAAAAGTACGTAGTTTCCGTCTCATAATCCAAGCATGTCTTGGGTGGTTCCGAAACCACTTCATTAGTCACTTCATTCGAATTCGCTACCTCCCTCGGAGCTGGCTTACTCAAAACTTCCCTTTCGTCCGTTGCACCAATTACCGTGTACTCGACTGCAGGCTCTGTATTTATCTCAATGTTCACTAGTCCACTCAAGCCATCTGTGGTTATATTCACTTTATTGCCAGCCCCATCTACCTCATACTCCTCAAAGTCACGCTTTCGTCGCACATGTTCGTCGCTGCCTTTCGGTTGATTCTCGCAGTCTGCCAATGTTATTACACCGGTCTCCTCGTTCACATGGAACAGTTCGGAACCAGTACCGGAAATACTATACCGTATTCCAGAATCGCCATAGCTTCCTGAATCAATGTCTTTCGCGGTAATCGAAGTGATATACTGGCCGGGAAGAGCTGACTCTGCAAGGAAATGAAAATTAGTCTTCCTCCCAGCAGCGAGGTAGAGCAAGCAAACCGGAAACTGAGGCTGAATACGATTCCCGTTCAAACATTGGCTTGTTATCATTTGCATCCACAACGGAAATGGTAATTGTTGCGGTAGACGAAAGTTTCGGATTTGTTTCGGTTTCCTCGGCAATAACCTAAAAGTTGCAATGGACGAGGGTGTTGCGAGTGTTAAATTATGGTTTTGCCGGTTTTCTTTCGCCGCACCCCAATTCTCGGCGGTAATTCACCAGAACTTACCAAAACAATAAACTTCCGCTGATTGGGATTTTCATAGTCCAAAGTTCCATCGCCAACGCGAATGTTTACTTGCGAGAATCCCGTCACAAACTTTGGTTCAACTTCAAAGACTCCGGAGACGTCAGCCAGGCGGAGGGAGAATTTTGAATTAATGCCCTAAAAGGAAGAAAGCACGATGAAACAAAAAACACAAAACTAAAGGTTTGTGTGTGTGTTAAGTTGGGTTGAAGGCCATGGGCTTGATGTTAATTTTGAGGGATGTTTTCATTTGGAAAACAGATGTATTCTGTTCTTGTTTGGTTTGGAAATTAAACAAGGAATGACTTTGTTCGTTAACAAGTTATAAATAATGCAGATGGTATACTTACCACATCCCGGTCGGTGACGTTCATATCGAGCGCTAGAGGTGTGCCTGGAGCTGTGTTCTCCAAGAGGGACACTTCGTATTCTTTTTTATTGAACATTGGTGGCGAATCGTTTACATCGCGTATAGTTACTGTAGCTTGGGCGGTGGCCACAGTGAGGTTATCGTTTCCTGGAACTCCATCTACCAGCTCACGAGCCTAGAAGCAATAGAATAAGTCAAAGGATTTCCAAAAGATGGCAGACTTGTACCACTCACCCTAATTGACAACGAGATGAGGCCCGTGCTATCGTTGAGAGCCTCTCTATCGAGAGGTTTAGCAGTCCTCAGCTCACCTGTTCGCTCGTCCAAAAGAAAGTAGTCCATGGGATCTGAAATATTAACTTAAGAACCATATCCGAAGAACGACCAGCCTTATACTTACTGCTCAACAAGTCGTAGACAATTTTTCTAGGTTCTCCCGTATCTCCGTCGCGAGCCTGTATTTTTAGGACAAGCGTCCCGATTGTACTGTCTTCATCGATAACTGTTGATAGAGAACCTTGAAACACTGGCGGCTTGTCTTGAATATCCTTTACACGCACCTCGAAATTGGTATGCGCCTTATGGACTCCATCCTACAAGAAATTTTAACTCAAAAATAGCACCTGTGTTGCCCTCGATCCTACTTACCGTAGTCTCAATCTGGAAGTGATAAATCATCCTTTGGTTATAGTTCAAAGTATCGTTGAGTACCACCGCTGCTTGCAGCTGGTTCTGTGTGCTTTTTATAATCTCAAGGCGGAACCTACAACAACACAGATTGAGTACACTCGAATTCCACTTTATAGTTTACACTCACTTTGAGCATGCCTCTGGGCTTTGATCTTGAGGAACACAAGATATGTCCAAATCATCGCCAACAGTGTCCTTGTCCTTAACCAGAATCTTGTTGAATATTGTCAAGCCGACGGGGGCGTCCTCATCCACATCAGCTTCATAGGGAACCTATGCCAACGAAAAATATCACGATCCACACAGGATTTCGCTTGCAACTTACATTTTGAAATTCGGGAGGATTGTCGTTCTCGTCCAAAACAATCACAGTGATCGGCACTTGAACGACATTGTCCTGATCTGATTCACCTTCCAAGTTAACACGGTCTCGAATTGTAACCAGAAAGGTGAGTGTAGCTTTCTCTTCTCTGTCCAACGGCTTGATGAGCGTCACATTTCCCGATTCAGGATCAACTTTAAAATGATCAGAGCCTATGGATCCGAAGGTTACATTACTGCCTTCAGGATCGTAGCCTTCAAGGCGATAAACAACTGAACCAACTGTTTTGTTCTCCGAAAGAACAATGTTGTTCATCACTTGGGTGAACACTGGAGGGAGATTTGTATCACCTATTGAGGGGGAGAAAGCATTACTTTCGTTACATCAAAACTAGTGGCACGTACTTACATTTCGTTACTTGCGCCAAGGCTAACACCAAAAGTGGCAGCAGCAATTCGATTTTGAACATGACGATGGCTCTGAAATGAAATGACAAGAAAAGTGTTGAGTTTTTTGTTTAGTTCAAAGATTAGGGGCAGCCAAAAGCGCAAGGGATTTTTAAAGACTTCATCGAATTTATCATTTGACGATCATTCGACAATGATTACCATTTTGTAGAATTTTTAATTCTACTGTCGATTTTGAGCCATTTCATCTTTTCGCATGAAACATGTATCGATTGGGATTCTCAGATAAACTCGCCGGCAAACGCAGAAGAGAGTCGATGCGGACCAACTATGATATACTGCGGCCCCTTAAATTTGGGAAATGTTTTGTAAGTAGGGTGAGACTTTGCTCTAATAGTGACCTTTTTTAAAAAAGAAATAATTAAGAAATATGTTGATGTCGAAAAGAAGTTAGAAAGTATGGCGTACAGGGGAAACATATTACAACTATCTTCGTTGGCGTCATAATATCCTCCTATGACCTGACTTACTTCATGTATTTTATTTGTTTTTGGAAATATCCCTTGTTTTTTTACTAATCTGCCGGTCTCCCGAAAATTCTATGAAATCTCCAGAATTTCCAATATTTCAATTTAATTAAACTATACCATTGGCATTACATTCCCCAAATTTATTTGTTTGCTCGAAGAAGAATGGTGGCTTTCAATTTTGCTCACGAAAAAAATCAAATGTAAGTTATTATACATGAATTTCAATATTAAATAAATTAAATAATGTTGCGGATAAACAGATGGCATTCATTTTATGCATGTAATTAGGTTTTTCTGATTCTCCCGATTTGATCTCAATTTCCCGATATTTTTTTCTGAAACCTCCCGATTCTTTGAGAAACATTTCTGGCAACCCTATTGGTCGCGTGAGCAGTTTTTCCTGTTAACGTTTTTGGAGCAATAACTGAAACAGCAATATAGTCTAGAATTTTTTGAGTATACCCTCAGGCGATATCGGAGCACTTCTTTTGATCTCGGAGCACTTTTTATGTTCGTTTGGTAGGAAAGATCAGATTTCGGAGCACTTTTACGAATCTGGATTTTTACTCCGATTTACCAATACAAGTGCGCTTGAGTTTGACAACTAGTGTTTGTTTGTTCAGCTTTTCGTGAACTTTTTCTAAAGCAAAGAAAGGCATTGCATCGGGTGAATCTATTTTTGTAGATTCCAATCGAATACCACATTAGTTTGTCAATTGGCTGACGTGACGTGTCAGACTTTTTATTAACCTAGATTGATCACGTCAACAGTTTTTTTCTCAGTTGACCTACGGAGGGGCTACCGACAAATCCATAACTCAAATAACATTTGAATTGTAGATTTGATGCAGTAAAAGCGACGTTAACGACCAATCTAGTTTCCGCGTTCATGAGAAATCTAGCCTAGAAAAACTGCTCGCTGTAACGGGGCTAAATTCCAATTTTAACTATTCATGTTATAACCAAAGCAAAACGATTGTTTAAAAAGTTACTTTTATGAATCTGCGACAGTTTAAGTTGCTACTGTTAGTGTTTGAGGTTCACCGCCACAAGTGTGCCGTTGACAAAACTACACTTTGATCTGTTATTCTGTCTTTCAGACTTCTCTACTTAAATCTGTCACAACTGTTATTAAGTTTTTTATTAAGTTAACAACAGCAGAACTTGAATGGAATGGCTTTCGCGTCGCGCTGTCAAAATTGAATACACCATACGTCCACGTTCCGCACCACGTTTTGAGCGCATTTAATTTTGACACCAGTCACCAGTCAGCCAAGTCGTCTGACTTGTTTTTTTTTTTTTTTTAAATTGACCACACAAATGTCAATTTAATCAGTTGCCTTATATTTCAGTTATTTAAAAATGTACACGTATTTTTTAGCACGTTATTAAATTTACCTTAAACCTCTATGTTTAATGATCAGAACGTGCACATCAACGAGAATATTTGCGACAGATAGGGTACATTACCCTGATTGGAAACAAACCTACACCTAGCATTGAAATCCATATGATAGTTAATACAAGTAAGAAACAAAAGAAAGAAATATGTGCTTTCGATTGTGATTAATAATGGTCAATAAGGGCAAATATTAAAGTGGCACTAAATGTAGCTCATTATAATATGCGTATAGTCGAGTATAATATAAGTATGGTCATTCATCAAACTTCCAAACGGCTAATTAATACACAGGCCATCAAATGACAAGAGAATAGTCAGCACCTTACTCTACTCTCGAACAACGAGCAACCCCAGATATCTTTACTATATAGGCGTGCACCTCATATTGAAGTCATATTTACTTAATTAATTAACGCAAATCAAATGTTAATGAATCACCATCCATCTCAATCGCCATCATTCTGTGCGCAAATTAAAGTAGGTCGTGAAGACAAGAGCATGTCACCCCTCGTATATATTTTATTTTAATGAGCAAATTTCATTTATTTTTGCTGGAACGCAATTTCTTTGCACAAGCAGAATAAGTACAGTAACCACCTGTTCATTTTATGAAGAGAACCTTATAGTATATGTGTATATATTACACCTATACCTGTACCTACTTAAGTTAAATACGAAATGAATACAAAGAACAACGTCGAACCTAATTAGTCACTCTCGACTATAGCCGAAATATTTTTCCAAGAAATGTTAAGCAAAATGTACTAGCCTACTGTCAATTGGGCACCCTTGTAAGAAGGTTGGAAGTGTGCTGAGTCTGCTCGTCACATGTATATGTATCAAATGACTTAAGTGTGTAAAGTCAAGGCAACGAATTAAACGTCATGCCAATCAATTTAACAGCTCATTATTGTCTGATGTACGTGATGACGGTAGCTTTTTGTTTTCATTGTTGTTCGAGTGTATATAGTTCTCCGAAGTATTCACAAAGTTTCCAACCACCTGCCGATATGAGTGCCAACAGAGAATACTGATAGCAATTAAAAAAAAAAAAAATTGGGACTACATCACACTTCTTTTAGAGTGTCAACTAAAATGGGGTAGGTCAGGGGAGCACGAAGGTCCATGAGGGTGATCTAAACCAACAAAACCATTAGGATCTGTCAATGGGTCTTTCTAAGTACGTCAAGACCGAAAAGCGACATAACAGATATTTTCAGATTCTATTTTCTGTTCGTTCCTCAAGCTGTCAGTAAAAAATGTCTGATACACATAATGGAGAACGCTCGTTAAACATGTTTTGAAATGGTTATCGCATTCAGTTGGAAAATCCACAACAGTTGGAAAACAGCTCTGATTTGTGAACACATCCAATATGGCTTTTATTTCGCGAAGTCTTAATCGTTTTAAGCTGTAACGCAAATACAAGCATAAAAACACGTTAACTAAGTCTGACAGCTGCTTGACTTGATGTGTTTTAATTTTCATTCGTCACGGGAACCCTTTTTTTAAGTTGACGTTTATAAATCTAGTAAAAAAATTCTTGACGAAGGTCCAAGTTGACAGTTTGTATATGCGATTGACGTAAGATAAGGTATACATTACCCACTAGGGTGCGCCTTATTGTAAGCAAAAAAAAAAAAAATTTTAATTTTGACCGTCCCAACCCGTCATTTTGTTCCTTTTGATAAAAAACAATGTTTCTGAAAGTTTTATTAAAATCGGATAATATATAGAGGTCGCTACCGACAAGCAAATATTACAGAGGGCTCCATTAAATGATGGATTAATGCCAATAGTTATAAAAAAAATATGCAATTAACATTTGGTTTATAAATTCGATTTTATTTAGTAGAAAACATAAATACGAGTACAAGATACAGTAAAATTAACAGAAAAAATAAACTGAAATTATTGCTTCACTTCAGCAATGTTGATTTCTTCCTGTTAGGATATTTATTTCTGTAGTCTTTAACTACCAATAACAGAAACTGCTTCTGATCTTCGTTATTAGTATGTAGCTTGTTGTATTCATCCATAAGCTTTACTCCTCGCTCAGCGATGTCGTTGACCACTCTCATGTTGCGTACTCCATACTTTACTTCATTGTAGGCCTTGTCCTCGGGCCATTCATCCACATCTTTAGTTAAGAACTCCGACGAAAGTCCTGTGATATTAAAGAACCGGCGAGTATTTGAGCTTACGAAATCCTCCAACCCTTTTGACTGAATATTGGCAATGTCGACAGTTATTCGCTTTAAAGGATTCTCTAAGCCCTCAGTCTCGAGAGCGCGAACCATCTTTCTTTTTGTTTCATTGGAGACTCCATCATCGAAAAATCCAAAAGCCACAAGTTCTTCCGACAAGTACCAAAGGTGTCCAAGGAACTTTTGAAGAGCAACCTTTGAAACAACTTCATTTATTTTTTTATAGTTTTCAAGGTTTTTGAGCAGTTCAAGATCATTTCGTGGAGCTGACGTAGAATCGGGGGCTGTCATCCAGACCCTAACATAGAGTCTCACAACAAAAAGGCAAATGTCAAGAATTCCATGTTCTTCTCTCTTTGTCAACTTGAACTGACTCCGGAACATCCATATCTTAAGAGAGTAGATAGCTTTAGACATCCATCTAGCACGATGTAGTCCAGACGGAGCCTTAAATGATGTTTTCTTATGGGGAACTCCTCCTAAGAAAATAATTGTGAGTTCCAGAAGTTCCTTGTAGTCATCTCGAGGTTGGAACACTTGCAGCTGGGATTTGGAAAAGGCAATCATTTCTTCAGAAATTTCAATAACTGCAGCTGTGGCAACTTCATTGGACAAGGCACTTTCGTAGTTTTTGCGATCTATGTTGGACCAAGCTTTCTTGAAACGTTTAAAAATAAGAATGTCTGGGCCTGTTGTTGGTCCTAGTGATGTCGTGACCACAGCTTCCAACATGATTTCGTAGATGTGGTGACGGCATGCCAACCACAGCATGTCTTTGTCCATTTTTTGTTCTAGAAGAATGCATGCACCATTTCTTCTGCCCGTATTCACTGATGTAGTGTCAAATCCTAAACACTTCACTTTATCGCAGATTCCCCATTCCACAGCTGCCTCATAAACTGCGGTTGCTACAGCCTCACCTGTGCCAGAACTTAACTTCGGGACTCCGAGAAGTTGATCTATTCCGCTTCCAGAAACTAAAATAGGAAGGCGATCAACAATGTCACTTCCAACTATATCCTCCAGTAGCTTACCGTCCCAGTGAATTGTCAATGGAACTTCTGGGATAAATTCCATTTTTAAATTCGCAGCAATCCTTAGACGGTTCTTCGCACGCTCTCGGCGAATAGAATTCGGATTCACATTGTACTCTGCTGGATCATGTCCCAGAAGTTTAAGTACAGGAGTCAAAACTAATGCTGCATTCCGATCACTTAGTTTGGCAACATCTAGACTAGCCGCCAAGTTTTGATCCAATATTTTCTTTCGTCCTCTCTTTGGAGGTGGCACTCCAGACGGCGACAGAACTGGTCCTTCGGTGACTCCATGATGTTCAGTATCAACTTCTACTTCTGATTCAGATGATGATGAGGCAAAAAGTACCTTCTCTTCGCGAGACTTTATTTCTTTCTCTTCTAGCTGCCTTCTCCTCTTTAAATTTTCCTTTTTTTTCTCCAAAAGCAATTCTTTTTTCGCCAGAACTAAATCAACGTTACCCATCTTCCCGCGACGTCCCTTTTCGCGTTGAGCAATTAGGAATTTCTTGTCCTCTTCAATGTCAATCACTTCTAATGCGTTAGCATGGGCAATATCGAATAGATTATCTAGTTCTTCCATCCAGTCATCCTCTTTCTTTTGCAATCCACCTGAACGCTTCGCCTTGTTTTCTTTATTTTTTTTTAATTTCTCCCATTCTCTGAAAATACTTTCCACTTTATCAGCAACATGGTCATTCCGTTTTGTTGGAATACGGGCTTTATTCCAAATTCCTATAACATTTTTTGCAGTCGAACGAGATGCTTCTTTAATGTTTTGTTTTAAAATTTGTTTGTAATGGAAGAACAATGAAATAACTTCCTTCCTTGAAGGTAACATTCTTTCACTAAGACATGATGATATTTGTCCAATCAACCAAATTTCAGTTTTCTTTCTAGTGGTTACTAGATCAGAACTACAACCAGCTGCAGCCATAGCCATGTTTACTGTTCAATTCACTTTTTTAATTTAATTAAGCACAAAAACAGAAAAATTATAGAAACAGAAAACAGTGTTTATTGAAATATTTTCTGAATATCACTATTGCCAACGGCGCCACATCGCAATAGACTGTAAAATTATATTATATTCAAAGTGTTGTAGGGGTAATAGAACGCGCTAAAACATATTTTTTATACTTATTTTAGCTCGACATACATTTAAAACTGAAATAACAAAATTTTTTCTTGCTTTTTGAACCAAAAGCCTTACGACTTATTCAGTGTATTTTCAAGGCTCGGTAGCGACCCTTACATTTTATCCGATTTGAATAATTTTTATTTTCTATTTTTTTTTTCAAGAGTCGAAACCAATTTACCGGTTGGGAAACGGTAATTTCAAAAGTTTGAAAATAAGGCGCACCCTATTACCCACCCATTTCTTTTTTGCGTTCAGGATACTAGTCAATAATTTAGTTAAGATAATTCGATTTTCTAATGTGATCAATGGCAGACAAGAATGAACCTTTGGAGTCGAATTGGCAGCTGAGCGGGAAGCTGTCAAAAAGTTAAATGTACGAAAGCCGTAAGCGGAAGTTGACAATGGATGAAACATGAAACTCTACCTTCAATCAAAAAAGGACTTCCAAAGCTCAAAGCTCTCATTTATTTTGCTCAAAAACTTAGAGGTAGGTATTTACCTATGGTTTAAAAGCAAATTTTACAGCATCTTCCAAAACACATCCTAAAGTCAGGGCCCACCAGTGTCACACGACATAAAAAGCCGAAAGAATCCATCACATCAGTCGCACAGAATATTTTATGAAAGACATTTTGGCTGTCAAATATATACGCATAAATTCAATGAGCATAATAAAACGCAGCTGCACAAGTTGACTAGATGACCTATGACCTAGCAGAGTTCTGCTAAATAAAGTTTTAAGTTAAATTTGTCGTTACCCATGTAAAATGAACAAACAGAATACAGATCTTTCAATAAGACAAATTTTGAATAGCATAGCCTGATGGAATTTTTCCCATCCGCCAGTTGAAAATATCGGCGAGAGGGATGCGACGATGCCAATCTTTCGAGGTTATTTCGATATTTGGCCAGTTTTTGCGATAGGTTTGTGAAAATAAAGAAATACGGAAGACGGTAATTAACAAGTAAGACAACCTTGGTTTTCAATTTTGACAATTTAGAGGCAGTTACCCATTTGCCTCAGCCACGCTTGGGTAGCTGTATACAGCGTATTCCAATGAAACCCGATTAACGCCCAGATAACACTTTAAATACAACAGACCAACTTCCGCTTTCGCCCATTAAAATTCGCTGAACAATATGCTTACTTATGCAGACGATATAAAATAACGCACACCCTATACAATGGTTATGTCATGAAAAGAAACATCGGATACATTTTAATTGCAAAGCCGGTTAGACAAGTAGACGTAACACCTCTTCCATTAGAATTAATCTGCCATAACGTTAAGTAGACATAACAACACACGCGCAGCACCGAAAAGTGTAATCTGTCTAAGAACCAAATACAACTGCATCAACATAAGAGATCCACTCACTCCGTCAAGTCTATTAACATTGTTGTTTTGTTGGGTGCGAAAGGTGGTTGACCCACTCTCTTGTGCTTATCTCTTCTTTAACGGATTTATTCAATTTCGGTCTTCCCAGTTCCCACCAAGAAACCATTCATTTTCTCCAAATCTTGTTTTTTTTTTTTTCTTTCTTCCCCATTGAAATAAATAAATGAACCGTTTAAGCGAGATACGCACGAAAATTGCCAAAACAAACACATTCAACAAGACGACCGACAACGGCGTGGCGCCCTAAGGACTAAGAGAGAAGAGAGTCCTTTGTCTTGCGATCGGAATGGGTAAATCTTTATTATGCCATGGGCCGTGGGGTGTCGTCGGCTGAAGTGGTGCACACATTAACGGTAATCAAATGATAAATCTTCGCGAGAGCGGTCGTCGTCATCAGCAAGATTTTCCACCCGGAATTTGTCATGATGGCTGATGAATTATTCACAAACGCTTCCATTGAGGTGCGTTATGTGTTAGTGTGTACTACATCGAACGAATGTATGCTCTGCTCCACTCCCGGGATTCACCAGAGACTAAGTTTCGGTGATATAATTTGCATATCAATAAAAAATGTAGTTCCAAGCTGCCTCTCCTATTGGTTTACTCAAATTTGATCTGGGGCTTTGTGCACAGGCTGAATAAACAGGTAATTCAACATGTTGAACTCAGGAGGTTGAGTTTTCGTTTTTTCCTTTGGTTTAAAGGGTTCCGCAATAGATTGCTGAATATCTTAGTGCACAGTGAGGTACGTAACTTTGAAAAAGTTCTAGGTCATAGTGGCATGCACTGACCTCAGGTGAGGTATGGTAACATCTTTTTATAAGAGAAAGCCTTAAGAGACGTTTCACTTTTACCCAAAAGTCATAGGTCATTATTGCCAGGTTATGTGTTTAAAACAAACAGAGATACGTACAGTAGTTGATGAAAGTGAAAGGACACCTAGATTTAAATGAGTTATGAGGTGTATTTGCATCTCACGAAACTTAGGGGTTTTCCGCTAAAGACTGGGCACATTACAAATTCTAGTTATCTTAAGTCCGGACTAGATGTAACCTGAACGCAAAAACTAGTTTGGTGAAACGCCACTTTTCCTACGTCAGCCAGATATGCGAACTGTCAACTTAGTACTCAGTCACGAATTTCTTGACTAGATTCGTCGGCTAGCCCTCCATAAAACGTCACCTGTCCATGTTGCCGATATAAACCAATCAAAACTGTGATGCATCAAGTCAGCCTAAATACTTGAACGTCTCCACTGAAATATCCAACTTCGGGGAGGATGACAGATGCCTTTAAACTAATATTTACTTACTAGAAATTCTTTTAGAAACCTTTATTTGAGGTCCGTTCGGGTACTCGTAACCAAGCAGAAAATTATTACCACTATGACCTAGAAACAGTGCGAAGGCGTGTTCGTTGAGTAACTAAATATACACTTGAAGTTAGTTCTTTCGTAATTTCGAAAATGTCAACTTGCAAGAAGATGAGTACTTCAAATTGGGTGACAGTTCAAACTGTCATTATATTAAGTAGAGACTTTTAATGGAAATATATTTGTAAGCATGCATTTTGTTGCGGATTTAGCAATGATTGCGCATCCACTCGTTTACAGATCAATTTTAAGCCAGTGACATTTAACTAAATACTTTTCAAAATACTACACTTTATTCAAAAGTGTAGCCCCCAACTCTAAATAGTTATTATTTCACACAATTGCTATTTGAAAGCCTACATACTCGAAATAAACTTTAGGGACGATAGCATACACGAATACATTTGCTTTACGACTTATTGTAGCTCCCATTTTGTTTTTGACGTTTTATGTCATCCGTGTAAGATATTCGTTTTTTGAAGTTATTAAAATTGTTAGGCAGCCCTATTATGCACTGGAAAGTATCAACGTTTTTTCGTGTCACTTTAACACTAACAAATTTACTAATTTAGAGTACATTAAACTGTTAAAATACATTTAAAACGTATTTTTGACAGATGTGGAGTCACCAATGCATCCGCATCCCTTATATTGACAATTGAAAATGAATCAAAAATTAACATATCCTACAACTTAGTCGCCCATCTTCATTCTGCAGAAAGTGAAAAGTTTGGCACAGGTGCCAAAACTCGGCAAGGCTCCATAAATTTTGCCCTCATAAATGCTTTCGTATAGGCTCAAGGCAGCCCTAAAGTTAATAAACCGTGAATATCAATCTGCACTTGATGTACCTTTCTCCAGGACATGTCGTAGATTAAATATTCAGTCGGCGATAAGTCCTCCCCTACAAATCAATTTTCCCTTATGGTGAATGATTTGTTCTTCCTGACTGTGAAACTTGGGCGGACTTCGTCAAATGAGAAGTAGGTATCTTCTTTTTCCATATTCTCAACATCGACTGTGAATCTACCAGAAGGTTTCCTTATTCATTTGTACAGATCTCTTTTTTGAGTTAAGAGTTTAAAAGTTCCAAACATTGTTAATGGAACAGCACTGCCTTATTTATTATCGTCATTACTTTTTCTCCTCCCTTTTTTGTCTGTAGAGGCGAATCGCCCTCGTTCTTCTATGAAGGTCCTCTTTGTAGTTCGTTTTTTAAACAACGTTTTTTTATGAGAGTGTTTCTGATGGCTTCTTGGCATCGCTACCACTAGTCCTCCAAGCTTTATGCTGCCCAAAGCCTTTTGAATACAAAAAACGTAATCCCAGTCATTGAATGTTAAGGTAAGAATTTGAAAAATTCGTCGACGTCCCATGGTTGCATTCAGATCCGAGTCTATTCAGACTTGTTTTAACTATTATATAAAGTAAACAACTTTATTAATGAAAAGTTAAAATTACTTTTTAATAGTGAATTTCAAGCCAATTTAGATTTTTTTTGTATCAAAATAACTACTGTATAGGTTTATCCGGTTGTTGTTTGACTTTAAGTATTTATATATTTAAAACTAAATATTTACAAAGTCATTCAACAACTCTTTAGTATAGTAAAATCTAACAATGTGCAATTTGCATAGCTTAATTCGACTGCTAAATCGTTTAAGTTGTCAATTAAGGAGTTGATTTGGAAAAACTTAAATGACAATCAAAATAGTCAGAAATAATTATTATATAATACGTAGTACTTACTGACTATTAAGAGGTTAAATTTATGTAATAAATATTGCAATGTTTAGTTTGAAAAATACTGTTGCCTAGCGTTAGATATTGTTCGGGATGTAAGCTTTGCAATTTTTTTTTTTTTAAAGTCATATAATCGAAAAAAAAAAGTGAGTTTGCTTTTGTATGATTGAAGCGTTTTCCAACTGCCAACCGATAAGCTTTATTTCGAGGATTCTTAATTGTGAGATTCTGCGAATTTCATTTCTTTGCTGAAAAAGTTTGTTACCGAATATAAAAAGCGACAATGAGCGAAAGCGACAGCGAAAGAAAAAGATCGGTTTTGACCGCCAAAGTGGGTTTTTAGCGACTATTCAAAGGCTTTATTTTTTGGGGGTTTTTATACACTATTATGTAGCTTAATACTAACGATACATTTTTATTGTTGTACTTTTTAAAGCTATATTAACAAAAATCAGTTCTTCAAAAAAATATGGAAACTGGTATAAAATAAGGTGCGAGGTTTGAATTCGTGGTGAGCATTTGCCTTAGTGATGAGCGATGGAGTTGCAATCGCAATTGGATATCGCAATTTCATAATTGCCTAATATCTCGAGTTAAAAATTGTGTACGAATACAATATCTTTCTCTTAGATAGATAAAGGGTCCGCCATCTAACTTTTTTTTCAACTAGTGCTTATTTCGCGAATGGTAATACTTAGCTCATGTCTGATTTGACAGATAATTAGTTTTATCCTTCCGCTGAACGAATATGGTTGTGTATATGTATACGCTGGAACAACGCTGGGAAATATTGCGACATTACTTTGAAAATCATGGTAATGTTGCAGAATGTGTGCGAAAATTGCGTACGGAATTTGGAAGAAGAGAAGCACCGTCAGCTCCGTATGTTCGTTATCTTGTGAAAAAAGTGAAAGAAACTGGCATCCTCATCGATAAAGCAAAGCGTGAAAAGCCAAAAACAGTGCGTACACCCGAGAAAATTGCTGCTGTGCCAGAAAGTGTGCGTGAAGCATAATTGGGCCATTTTTCTTCGAAAATGAGCAAGGAGTGGCCGTTACAGTCAATGGCAATCGTAATCGGGCCATGTTGAACGAATTTTTGTTCACAAAAATTGAAGAGGAGGATATTGGCAACATTTGGTTTCAACAGGACGGCGCTACGTGCCACACAGACATAGCTACACTCGATGTTTTGCGCCCTGTTTTTGAAGATCGCATTATCAGCCGCAGAGCTGATGTCGTTTGGCCACCTCGGAGCTGCGATTTGACACCGTTGGACTATTATTTGTGGGGTGCCGTAAAAGATAAGTGTTACGCCGACAAGCCAGAGACAATTGACGCTTTAAAGGACAATATTCGTGAAGCCATTGGTAAAATACACCTGCACACAATCGATAATGTGCTTAAAAATTGGACCGATCGTGTAGGCTACTGCATGGCCAGCCGAGGCAGCCATTTGAATGAAATTCTCTTCCATTATTAACCGAAAGGATTGTACTTTCAAATAAAAAAAGAAATTTGAGAAAATATTCAGTAGTTTTTTTTTTTTTAGCATTTTCAAAAAAAAAAGTTATTTGGCGGACCCTGTAAATATACTTGTTTCGTACAGTTCGCTTTCGCACAATTTACATTATTCGTACTGAGATTCGATTTACAAATTTACATCTTTCTACTGAAACATTATTTACATATTTTTATGCGATGCTATAAATTTACAGAATAGAACCTGAGGAAACAAGGAAAAAAACCTCAATTTGAAAGAGATCTCTTTTATATTAGGTATTAGTGAAAGTTAAAAATTCTCATTTATGTCATTAATGTCTTTTTTGTTCCCCGACTATATGCCCTTAAGGTACCGCGATGTAGAATATTAAATGATTGTCTTACGTCGATCGCAAGATTGTTTCAAGACGCCTGAGGCCTGGTCAGGAAAAAATAAGTTCCAAATTTGATTCAAGAATTTTTTCTCAGAAATAAATTTACTGGATTTTATTTTTTCACCGAGCGACGTGGGTTTGACCCCCAGGAAATGCCACCGACCATAAAAAGAAACGAATAACATCAAAGTTTCCCCACCACTACCCTAAAGAATGTGTGTCTATGTTTATTAGTACACTGGACCGATATTCCTATCTGACTTCCCCACGATATATACAATTTGAATAAAAATTTGTGTAAATTTCTTCAGGATATTTAAATATACAAAAGATGCTAGCACAGGGGTATCTATCGGTGGTGAACTCTCACTCCACAAAAATTGCATTGTACCACAGATTACAATCTGCAAAGAGTCTCACTGGTTGGCAGAACACACCTTATTTGAACACGAGCACCGTGCCATATTCTGCAGCCCATATGTACCTATACATAAACCACCTCGTTAGTATGCTTGGTTGCACCAATATAAAAATCGAAGCTCTCTCCTTTTGAGACGGCATATAGGACCACTTCACAAATCTCAAAGGCCGACAATCAAAATTAAATTGTCATTTAGGCGTCCTGGCTCCTTCTTGTCGCCGCAATATTAATCGCTGGACCGCAAAAACGAGAGATAAATTGAAAAAGTTAATAAAGAGAAAAAGTTATGTACCACCCTATATGATATAATATGCGCAAGTGATGCTGTTGGTTCAAGTATCAGGTTGGGACAGATGTAGGCCATAGGTTCGCCCAACTGATGGGTCGAATAGGAATTTGAATTTGAAAAGTTTTATTCCTTTTTCTCTCTCTCTCTCGCTCTTCTCCATCTTTTGATATTTTCTTTTCGCCAGTAAAAAAAATAAATTCGATTCTATAACGAGCAGCACGGTGTGCCACAATTACTTACAAGTGTTACACAAGTCTAAAATACAATAGTGACTTTTGCCAGTACTATGGGCAACTTATTGTTATAGTTTCGTTATAAATGTGCGCGCTCCGGGACTCGGAAGAAAGGCGAATCCAAGCAAAACAAATTCAATTCAATTCAATTTGGAAATTATATAATTACACGAGCTTTTGTGTGCACCGGCTATACACTTTGTAGGGTTTTGCGGCTTTTGTGGGAACATTTTTCATATTCTCTGTGCATCCGATACTTTTCGGAACTGTTATGTCTGTGGTTATTTTTTCGTTTAGTGCTTTGTTGGCACGACATTGAAGAGATGATGAAGTTTTGCTGTCGCCATCGATGCACGATGTCCAATTATAAACGATTTTTTTGAACAAAAGATTGTCAATTCAATACTAATATGGGAACGATGACAGTTTTTTATATTCTTGTTATTATCGTACCGTGTAACGTATTCTATTCCAGACAACAGAGTCATAACGGTTGTAGAATAATTTTTTTTTTGTCTGTATCTACCTATACACAATGTGGAGCCACGGCAAGGCATGGAATTTAATCCAATTTTCTGAACCAAAAAGGAAGAGGGACGGGGAAAACAAATTGAATGGAAATTTCATAGCTGTCAGGTTGACTAAATGAAAGCGTACTGTCAAAAAAAAAAAGTCAATGCAATGCAAATAATAATTGCATTGTTAGGATAGTCTGTTTGATTTCGAACAGATTGGATTTTTATTTTGGCATCGGCTTATCACTTTGGGAGATGGCTTTTTAAAAGTCCTTTTGGCCAGAGAGAGGATGTTGTTGGTGAGGAAGAGTCACTTATTGCGGACTTTTACCTGAACGGTGTCGCCCACACGAACACGACTGAATGAATGAGGATTATGAAATACGAAAGCATACAAATTGTATGCGTCCGATTGGTTTTTCTGCACTTTCAACATTCACAATGAGAGTGTGGTCGTATTGATGAGATTTCGGAAATCACCATTTCAACGCACTATTGTTAAAAAATGGGTTTATGGCGGCCGTAATGAAATTCTAGGTTAATGGGGTTTATGCCTTGAGTTCGGTTACTCCGTTTACGTTTTTGGACAACGTTTATGTGCCACACTAATTGAACTAACTGTATGGCGAATGACTTTGCTAAGGAAATTTAACTTTGTACATATTTTTAATCATTTGATAAAATTGTAGTTTGCGCCGTACTTACTAATAAGAAATTTTAGAATCGACTTTAAATTTTACGGAAGCTCACAATTGCGGGCTTTGAATGGAAATAGTCACTGTGAACTACTAAAATTTAGAGTCGAAACATAAAATGTTTATTGGTAAGGCCCATTGTATGGTCGCATATACATACAAGTGTCTTTATACAAGAAAATACTTTAAATAGACTTTAAGGCTTGATTTTGAAGAGTGGGTCATGAGATTCGTATTCTTCCCCGGAGTGTCAACGCTAATATGACGTCAGTGTGACCTGCGAAATTTATGAGTCTTAATTAAAAATATTTGTACAGCTTAGTTAGTAAATTTTAAAATAAGAAATATTCAGCACTAGGGTGGTAAAAAAAAATACTCATTTACATTTCTCAGCACAAATAGTAGTTTGCACTCATTCACACAAATGGCGTGAGTTGAACATTTTAATTAAAAGTTTATAATTTACGTTTACTATAAACTTAACTGTGTATAATAGATTAAGTTATTATTGTTAATAGTCCCAAATGATATGTAACTGAGTGGTAGTCACAAGTATATTAATTTGTATTGAAATTCGAAATAGCCTAAATCGTGCAATGACGCTGAATGAAAACGTGGCTTTAATGTATGACATTTTTTCACTGTGAATGTAATACTCTTTCGGGGAGTCCTCGAATCTCATTCCCAGCACCCAGCGGCATCTACATCTCATCCCTGCAACCGGACACTTACCTCCACACTACGCTTATCGTTCGAAATGTATAAATTAATTTTACTCGCACTTTTCCTTAAAAAAAAAAAAATATGCGCAGCCTCCGACTGCGAATTAGCTATACTTGAAAGTGTCTTGTTTTAATCTTTTTAAATCTTTTTTAAAGTCAGTCGGGTTTTTTTGGTTTTTTTAAATTAACTAGTTATAACATACACATCGTTAAGAGGCGAATTATATGATCTGTTTGAATGGTAAAACTATATCTACGGGAGATGTTTACATAATAAAAAAACATATTGGGACAAACATGTTTACGTATTTACACTTTTTCGATAGGTATCATTAACATCGAATTGAATTAACTGATGAAAGTTTGCTCAAAATGCTTTTATTTTCATATAAATGGTGTGAAAAATGTATAGTAATTCATCAATTGAGAACGGCTGGGCCAATTTGTCTCAAATTTTTGTTCAGTTGTTCGTAATTGTCAGGAGAAGGAGAAGAATTTGGGAAAACCCTCCGGAAAAGTGGGGAAACAGGAAATTCGAGTTTTTCATAGTATTACACTGATTCCGGAAAGTCGTATATCGCGCATCACATCCGTGATAATCGAACGCAAGAGGAACGTGCCCATATTTCACAGGTTCACGCTGCACAATCACCACCTCAAATTCGACAAAATATTACCACAAGACGACCAGTCGTAAATGTAGACTAGAATCGCGCTGCTTTCGAATACGATTCCGCGATCGCCTACAAAGATTTTCGCTGCGTTGATTTCGGCATTGAAACGCATTGAAGTTTCAATCGGAAACACCTGGCTTTTGCTGCGCTGGTGACAAGGTGAAGTTGCCCGTTTTTATTCATCCGCCAGAGCAATCCAATCAAAATATATATATATATATAGTTGGCGCAACAGGTCTGTAGAGACCCAAGGCCTAGCTTCTCACAACCATTCGTTTTGTGTGAGTTTCATTTTTGGAACGAATGGAAGGGATCTACAATTTTATGCCGATTCCAAACGGCTAATTGAGAAGCTCTTAAGACAGTTATACTCTCGGATGTTTGTCAGACGTTTGCGAGAGGCGGCGCAGTGGAAAAAACCCTAAGTTGGAATTTGGGTTTTTGCGGGATTCGAACCTGAGTCCCTCGCTTAGTAGTCCAACACACTAACCACTAAGCCACTGCGCCTAAAATATACAAAAACAAAAACATAATGAATGCTTTCAAATGACGTCATTTGGAGCCGAAGTTGTTGATCAACCCGGCTACAATCCGAGTCATAAGGTAATGGCGTCTAATTATTATGGAAACGAACAATTCCTCTCATTATTTCGAAATTGCTTCCAAACATTCACAATTCAAATTCACGATCGAGCGGGCGCTTTGTTACCACCACTAAACGAAGATCATAAGTTCCTTCAGATCTATTTCGTCGGTGATTCGGCAAGAACTTCTATAAATATCTCGATTAGATTAGTGAACGGGCAATACTAGCAGCGAAGAATAAGGACGTCGATAGCTTGAATTTCATTATTCAGCTGGAGAACTGTAGTCATATACAAACCCGTTGACAGCGTGGCCGACGAGGATGAAGCGACCAAATAACTATCCGACGGAATTGTTGAACTCGCTGGATGTGCCAGGAACTCGAAATCGTTCAACGGAACGCAGTTTCCGTAAAGAAACTGATTAACAATGTGATTCAAGCGACGATCATCTAAGGCAAATTCAAAGGAGAGGAAGTCCTTATCCCACGAACTCCGATTATTCCAACTGATCTTCCGTTCCAATGCAAGCGGATTCAGTTCAGCGTTCGATTGGCTCTTGCGATGACAATCAATAAATCGCAAGGCCAGTCGTCGGAAGTCTGAGGGATTAATCTCGAATTTCCCTGTTTTTCGCACGGTCAGCTATACGTTGCCTGTTCGCGTGTAGGCAAACCGTCTTCGTTGTTTGTTTTTGGGCCGGAAAACAAATCGAAAACATTGTTTATCATTTCGCTCTCTACTGATTTCGATTCCATTCAAATAAATCGCATTGAAATTTGAACCATCTGTGTTTTTTGTTTTATTATCACTCTGGGGTTTATCTGAGGGCGTTAAATTGGAGCGAGGCGAAGTTCGCCGGGTCCGCTAGTTTTTCATAAATATTCTAAGCAAATTACCGAAACTTATTCCTAAAAAAAGAACTTTCCACACAAAACGAATAGTTTCAAATTTAACGGATGAAATTCTGTGAACGCTGACAGCAACTTTACCGACAGCGGATGTGGCTCATACTATTTGCGACTGTGTTGGTGAGCCGAAATTTTTGAAATTGCGTGACATTTGTCAATACGAATTTCTATGTAACAATATTAACGCACTAACCATTTGCCATACGCCATAAAAAAATAGCTTGTAGGCAAGTAAATCTCGCTCCTGCTATTCAAGTTCTAACCGGATTATGCAGGTATAATTTTGTTGCTCCTTAGTTCCGTCAATACTGCGACTCCCCAAAAGTATGCTCAGACTGCTATTAGGAAGGAAACCCTTTTATTATGTATAAGGTATTAAAAAAAACTCATTTACCTTTTGATTCAAAACTTCACACTCTGTCTATTCGCACCCGAAAGCTCTTCAACAGCGTATATAGATATGCTGAAGTAAGCACCACCCATCGTGTGGCAAAAGTTGCTCGTTTTCAATTTCTATACTACAAGTAAACGTATCTAGATGAACATCCATGCCCAAGGCAAATGATAAAAAGTACAAAAAAAGCAGCGCAGAAAAGGTTCTTGTTCAAATTTTCCTGCTGGCATTCGCTTTGATCTATATACGAGGAGTCGCCTTGAGCGGACGGACAAAATTAGAACTAATACGAACCAAGGATGCCATCGAAATCATAACTCATTTGACGTATACGTAAAGAGCGCTAGAACAATTTCCTCTCACAAGCATACAAACTCATCCGTCTGGCCGATGAGGCGTCCCATCATCACCACGTAACAAGATAATCACAGATTATCCTTTCAAACAGTCATCCGCATGAGGCATTCTCCTCTGGTGCTTGATGACGATTTAGTTGCGCACATCATTTCACAATTGCCCAAGGATACATCTTCAACGAAACTGCAACAGCATCAGTAGCAGGCGGCAAAATAGGAACAGCGGTTGCTTCTCTATATACTGTATGCTACTGCTATACTGCAGCACTATACGTCAACCTCAAACAGCTTCAAATCCATTGTTTATGAGCAAAATTGCTTCTGGACCCAAACGAGCGCAGACTATAAAACAAATGGGCGGCGGCGGCGACAGCACAGGGGCGGTGGGCTACAAGCACAGGACCGCACACATACGTATACCAAACAGAAAAAACCGATAGACCCGAGCCCCAACCGACCAAATCGATCAGCCAACTCCCCACAATCGGGGCTAACAAGTGTCCCGCATCACAAGTGCCCCCACATCACCCTCGAGCCCTCTTGAAACCCCACTCGTAGCCTGCATGTCACCAAAGTGATTTAGTGCATGCATCGACCATAAAAGAAAACGAGGATTATACACACATCTCTCATGTGCGCTCCGGTCACATGTGTGTGCAAGTGTGTGGATGTATGTTGGCTCAACCCCATTCACTCGGATGCTTGCATCAGGGTTGAGAGCAGGCCTCCTTGTCTACATAGAGTCAACATCCAACAAGAAGCGGCAAAAAGGGCCAATTAGTTGGGTGATTTGGTTTTCTGTGCGCCATTTTGCATGCATTATACAACTCGCAAGTGTGCGGAGACAAGCAGTCTACAGCCACTGCTACTGCCAACAAATACAAAACCCGCCACCGACGGTGTGAGTGGGGCGAACACTACTTAAGTGAGATTGAACAGGTAACTGGGATTACGATTTCTGGATTGGGATGAGAGCGGATTTTCCCATATCCAATAGTCAGAGTCATCCGTTTAGACTCACTGTGTGTGTGGGTCAAGGGATGACGATGACGATGACGATGACGATGGCGACGACGACGGTTGAGAGAGAATTATTTCCTTCAAGCGGAGACACAGATTGTCTGCACCCCGAGTCTCTTGTTTGTGATTGGCATACAAATTAATTTGTCAATTATTTTCAAAGTTTTATCGAGGTGTTGCACTATGATCCCGGTGCTCTGTGTCATGAATTACAATGGCTCTTCAATTTGCACCGAACTCTGGAATTTAAATTGCAAATTCTGTCCCCATGCCGGACTGGGTGTATCTGTATATATATATATACCAACACCATGTACACGACGACCGACGAGTAGGTGGTGCAATCGGAATGGAAAAGCGATAAATTAGAGACTGAACTCGATTACGTTGACTGGAGTAAATTCCGCTTTGCCGATGACAACTGCTGGTGGCGTGTGTTTTATTTCTTTCGACTGTCAATTAAATATAGTTTCCAGTGAACTAATAAAAAATGCGACGAGTTGAAGTTCCATTTAAATATGCGTTCCACCAGTGAGGGTGATAATCACTGTACTCGACTCAATTCGTGTTAAATTCAGTTAATCAGACTGTGTTTAGTAGTGTGCGCGTCCTTGAAAGGTACGGGGTACGCCCGCATGCACAATGGCTGTCAGAACAGTGGTATAATGAATTTTGGCATATCCATCCACTTTCACTATTCGATAAAATATTCATTTCGCGAGTGATTCGTGTCGTGTTTAATCAATTTCGTGTGTACGTCATTTGAATACGTATTATGTATTTTGAAATTGTTGTCAAAGTGGTTTATTGCGAAGCAATTGCTTAATTTTCGATTATCTGTCATCGAGTTGCGTTTGCTTGTACCTAGACCTTGAGCAATTAAATGCATACTTGAATAAAGTAATTCGGGTATGTTGTCATTTGATCTTATTGTGAGGGTTTTGTTGCTGTACCCCGTATATACCTACTTCTGTTTATTGGTTATATCTGTTTACGCCACTAGTTCTCAAGCGGTGGGGAAATCCCCTGCGAGAAGCATGACGATTGTAAACGGGAGGAGTACAAGTGATGATTTTAAAGTCTTTAGCAATTATTACTACAGTCCACGACGGATATAAGAAACACTCATAGGTATAAGAACATGTGGAAACACCGTGACACTTTTTTTTTTATATACATACATACAAGTTTCTTTGGATTTTAGAACTTTTCACCTCTTATTTATTGTTTTTTCGGAATGGGAAAGATACCTACCAAAAGTACATACAAACTGCTATTTCAATGGAAATTGTTCATAAGGGGTATCAAACGGACACTTTATTAAAAATAAAATGAAAAATATAATACAATGTATATATAAGAAGTATATAAAAATATGTTGTTTAAGAAAAAAGTTACATACAAATATTATTTTGACCTTTGCAATTTCCACCGTCTTTTTGAGACCACATATCATTCACATGGATATAATTCAATTTAAGAAAGAACTAGGTTCATTCGCGTACACAGTTTAAATCGAAACCAATCGATTTAAACCGTGTCTATACACGTTCTCATCAAAAATGTCAAAAAAAAAAGAGAAAATTAGCAAAATAACGAGTAACGTTGGCGCGACGACGAGTCTCATTTTCGAAAAACATTTGTACGAATTTTCCCAACCGTGGTAGCCAAACTTTTATTATTTTTTGAAATATTCTTCAACAATTAAAACACGTTCGGCCTTTCCTAAAATCACCTTTAGTCTGGCAGTTTACAAAATCCCTTTACCAATAAACAAATAAAGTTGAATAACGCTAACTGTAAGGTCAAATGTTAATGTAGAGAAAGTCATGCTTATCTAGGGCATTAGCTCAATAAATCCTCCCTTAATGTCATTTTGAAGACAAGTGTTGCCCAACCGTCCAAAATCACGGTATTAAATCTCGTAATAGGAGCGAATTTAAGCTCGCTGTTGTTCAGCCTGAGCGTTTACAATTATAAATTAATTTTCGTAAATTGTAAATATTTTCTAATTTTATTCGATGCAATACAACAATGCAAAATGGTTTTTAAGTCTAACAAACACAAATTTGTACAAATGTATTCAAAAAATGTAAGCATATCACTTTTTTGTTTTATTTCTAAACACTTGAAGCATATATATTTCTGCATTTTTCCCTGTTTATTGATAACCGCTAGTTCTTGCGATTGATTGGTTTTCCTTTTTAAATAGTTTGCAAACAAGGAATGGACGCTTATTAAAAAATTAATTTTATATAAGTTTGGGATATTTCTTGGCAGTCGTCGCAAACAGAATAAAATATCTTCTTACTTAAGTTTGGACTTTTTTCTCTTTTTTCAACAATTCTCAGTACCTTAGGCGACTCAGGTAGATATTTGGCTGCCACCGAACGCTTATCAAACTATTTGCAAAAGGAGTTCGTTTACCGAGAATGAGGATCTCTATATAATGAAACAATGGTTGGGGTTAAAAGGTTCACTTCGCAGAAAATATAGTTTTAAGAATATAACTAAAAGCACTCAGCAAAATACACGCAAAGTAGCAAATTTATTAACTTCTGGAGGAATAACAGGTAGTACGACAATATGTGTGAATTCATAGAAGAGGAAACATGACAGCTTTCGTGCATACAAATGTGCGCATTTATTTTTCAGCGAGAATTTATCTTTTGTCGGTTTCCAAGTTTCAAAACCGGGAGCGACAAGTTCTTTACACGCTTCCTGTTCCTAGCTTCCTGCGTGAGATTTTAATTTATTCTGAAATGAATGAATCGGCTATTATTTCTATTTTCAAAAATATGCACTTACTACCGATGCAATTGTGATGTTTAGACCAGCAATAAATTTTGATTTACATGTAACAGTAACAGATTCTAAAAGCCTACGAATAAATCAAGGCATTCAAATAAACTGTGTTCCGTTTATTGAATAATTTGAAAGGGATTTTATTACAACACAAATGCACTCATAAAACAATCGTGAAGTAGTATTAGAAAACAATTGAAAGCGTACTATAAAAAGTACCGAAAATTGTGTCCGATCGAACGATAGGGCATTACTGATTTGCATATGATATTTGTTTTGTTTTTTGTTTTTGCTTATAATACGCCTCAAAAAGCCTTTGAAAGATATTTTTTGGGCAAATTTAATTGCAATTTATGAATTCCTTTGTTTAGAACAAAATCTTCATTGTGAAAGAAACCATTCACCTTGTTTTTCGCTGAAACAAATTATAAAATTTGAACTCTGCAATGACAACAAATGTAACAGATTCTAAGAAAGTTGTCGCATTAGTAAATGTGGAGGTCTAATTGTTTGTTGTGTACCGTTTCAAAAATGCTGTAAATTTTTAATAAAGCTGACATCCAACTAACTGTCGACATTAGTGCTAGATTATAAGTAAGGCCGGCTGTTCTTCTGCGTAGTGCTCCATTTTACTAACCCCTAGCTGTCAGCTGTCAAACAGTTTTTTTTTTCTTACAAATGGCAGAAAATTCAAATCGTGCTCGAATAGGGATTTGGGACAGTCATGAATATGTAAGCAATTTTTGTATCACTGAGTTATAAACGTTACGCAGTCGAATTTTGAGTTTTCGGTAACATTTCTGATAAATCTATATTCTATATACAGTATTGGCCACACCTTTATTGTAAAATAAAACTAGAAAATTATCGAAGGTTTTTTTAATTTTCTTTAATTTTATCCAAAGCGACATCTTCGAAAATTCAAAAAACCTACGATCATTTTCTAGTTTTATTTTACAATACATTTATATTTTTCTTAAATGTATGGAATAAATCAATGCAGGTTTAATATTATTTTTATCATCAAAAAAAATTATGTTTTCGCGCATTCAAATGCCTAGCAAAGAAGTCGGTACTCCCTAGTCATGTATATACATTTTATGGAAGGCTTTCACCTAATTGAATGTACGTGGGCAAATATTTGATTAGCCGGAAGAAAACATAAGGTAATCTTCTTCGGGTGAAAAAGGTAGCTCGGGTTTTTTCAGCATTAAATTGTTCTATCAATAGATTTGTGGTACCCCAACAGCATTTTGAGGATTCGCCTCCCTATTCAAACCGAACGCAATGAATTTAAGTGTCATCTGTTGATTGTAAAGTACAGACCCAAGAACCGACCCTTGGGCACGTCTGGTATGAAAATTAATCACATTTGACGCACCAACAAAAAGCGACGAGTTGATACAAAACAATGGACGGTTTCACGGAAAGTCCCTTGTGCTACACTGAATCAAAAGCTTTTTCATTACCTTTTGTAGCTAAGATACAAATTTCCGATTTCATCTCGAGGTGTGATTCCACAAACAAAGTTTTAAGCAATTCCATTGAACCGTTTAGGCTGCAGCTGAGTGTGCAAACAAAACCGAAACAATACAACTTCCCCATTAGGATCAGGTAAAAATGTGTCTCTGTTCTTGCTCTAGGGACTGTATAATAGAAACATCCCTCACATCACGAACATCAAGCACTTTTGTGTGTTAAAAGCATTTTGTTTGGAACTATGTTTCATAGAACTATACCTTGCCAAGGGTGGTATGTTACATTACGCTTTTGAGAATGTGGTTATAATTAAGCATCAGACAGGTTTCGTAAATTGTTTACCACAGCGAAACTTTTGGTAATCGAATAACTCGCACAGTTGCTGCATAGTAGTAAATTCAAATTCGCTGGCTAACAATTATTCTTTGATAAAGTGAGTGTGGGGCTGTATGTATTCGTATGTATTTATATACATATACAAAAGCGTATGGATTTTAAAATGCATTGTAACATCTGTCTATGACGATTGGTACAAATGGGAACGTTTGGCTTGTGTTGGGCGTTGCTACTTTTTAGAAAAAAAAAAATAATTTTAAACTTTTTACGCCCAGGTGTCGGCCATAACTTTCCACTGTTATTGGATTCTCGCTGAATGCCCTTTCTGCATCCGCGAAATATCCCTCTTCAGTCATTTGTCTGTGTATACACCGGTTTATGAGAATGTACGCTTTATGTTGTTCATTTTCTCTCAGAAGTTAATCCTAAAGCACATAAAGTGATTAAGTACTTCGGATGACACAAAATACTGCGGTTAATTAAGACGGGAGCCCTCAAACCTGCACAGATTTATGTTGCGCACTTAACAACGCTTTAACGATTAACTGTAGTACCATTAATCACCGCAGGTATAACCTAGCATTTGATGCGCAAATGAACTTGGTACCAAAAGTTCATATAAACCATAGCCTATGATTAATTTTAACTTACACACTTCACCTCGAAGAGCAACACCCATTCCCAGCGGTCTGAGTCATTGTTTCAAACGCCTGCAGAAGCTTAATTAAAATATTCGTATATACTAAGGGATTACTTGGTAATTACCTCCGACATCTGTATCAGCGTCCATGGTGACTATACATCCTAAAATGTACGCGCACAGAGTTTTAAACAAGTCAACCTGATTGCAAATCACAAAGCAATTAAACTCCGCAGCTGAACGTCGTTATTTTTAATGGCGCAGATCATGAAGGATATAAAATAGTTGTGCTGCACTTTTTTACATTTATACGCGCATATTTGCTCTAATTACTGGATTGGTTCACAACTCAATTCCCCTGACAAAGCTATCTCAACTCATTTACATGTGCGCTCTGTTTGTTCTCGTTGCCTGAACTACGATTGCAAATTGTCCACCTTTTGCATTATGGTCTCCCCTTTGTGTGTACACAAACTTTAATGTTTGATTGCGAGTAAAAGCGGGCACCCACAGATAAAAAGTGAATTTTAAAGATTTAATATCATCTCCACAGCACATCAGGCAGTGTTTACCGCACAATTGTCAGCATCTGGCATAACATTAAAACGCACATAATTACAGTTGCCGTGAACGTTTAATAACCGCGTTAAATTTTGTCGGAGCTTTAACTGCTTTTGTAGCACATTTCAACCGTTTAATGGAGAGCGAACGTTAAAACGTGCACAATAAACTAATTCCAAATGCTTTATGCATTGGGATTATTTCATTACACCGTACAGCACGCTTTAGTACTAGATATCGAACAGAACCGCACGGGTTTTGTGCACAAATCATAAACAGATTGTATCGCTCAAATTGAGTGTGCATTGTTTACGATTTTAAAGTGTTCATTCCTCAATATCGACACACACCTACTACACCTTAAATGTCAACAACAGATTTAACCTGAACGCACACCTCTTTGTGTGTGCAACCAGTAAGCGCTTTCGAAACAATTCGAATAGAAGAACAACGCATGGGTATTTGTCGATGTTTGACATAACATGACAAGTTCAATATACTGAACAGAAATTTTTTGACAAGTGATTTGTGGATACGTTCCAACACAAAATATGTCACTGAATTGAATGCAGTCAGCTGTCAAGCCATCGATAACATTTGACATCTGTTATATGTATTTCGATGTAACACGCATCGAGGAGGCTCCAAATTTAATTTGACTTCTCGCTTCATTGGCAAATCGAGCCAAAGCTGTGTGCCACATCCTTTCAATCTGCACAAATGAATACCTAATAGCAGGATATATATTTTAAGGACATGCCATTTATTGTGCATTCACAAGTGCCAGCATTATTAAGGAGATTTGCTTTTCGTTTGTCTCTTTCACTCTCTGATGTGGACACACAACGGACTATATAACATAATCACCCGGCTCCATACATCCAGACCGAGCAAGACAATATAATTGCGATTAGACTGTTAACAAGAGCACTCATCTCAGAACATCGAATGGTCATTGCCCAGCATTTGCTGACAGACAGAGATTTGGGGTTTGGATTAAGATACGTTACCAAATGCGGTTATATGAGTTTTGCATCCGAAAGGATATTCATATGGGCTTTGAAGCCATTTCAGAATGCTTGACCTAATGGGGGAGCATATAAAGAGGTCCATTGTCGGCGCATTTCTGTGTCTGGATTTAGTTTCATTAATCGATTTTAGTTTCGGTAGTAAGTAGGTGATTAGTTCGTTGTAATCAGTGCGTTTGTGAGTTTTGGTCAAGGACGAGTTAATGGAATACCCATTTACGTTCGAATGGAGTTTTGCTTTGTTTTGTTTTATATTATGGCCGCTATCACAACTACGCCTCAAGAATGTAACTTCGTATACATAAGTGAAATGAGTGCCTTGGCGGGATGAAACGCGTTTGCTTTTAAACATGCAAATGAAAAAAGAAGTTCAAATCGCATAAAAGGCCTAGGTTAGGTTAGGTAAGATCCAGGGTTGTACGGAGAACCATCACAAGACACTAGGCAACTCAAAAGTGGGCCCATAGCGATAAAAAAAAATTACAATTGCAACAAATGACAGGTGACATTTTGTAAACTGACAACTAGTTGCCAAATTTCTGTTTTCTTAATAAATAGACAATTTTGTAGAGTTGTCGGAAAATTTTCATGTCAAGTTCTCCTTTCAAAACGAAAATTTGTAAAACAATGGATCAGGAATTTTCAGAGAATTATCATGAATTTTCTGACATATTTTTTTACTGAAAAACAATTTTATCGAGCAGACAAAAATATGCAACTTACTCGTACAAATTTGTCGGTATGCAAATGACAGGCGAAGTTATAACAATACAAAAAATTAAAGCAAAGTGACAAATGGAACTCAGTATAATGTATTTGGCGATGGGTAAGATGTGTCAAAAAGTTCGATTCATCATTGCGCCAGAAGTTTTCATAGCAATGCACAAGTTTTTGATTGTATTCGAATATAGATCAATCATAGGGAATAACAAAACACAGTTCGTGACAAATGTCATAATCTGACATTGACACAGAATCATGAAAAATTTGTCATTATATTTAACTGACAATTAATCGACCTGTCAACATTTTAGGAAAGGAAATTTGTCATACAATTGCGACGGCTTTGTAGAATTGTCACCTGTTAGTGTTTATGAAGTAGGGCGCGGGTTGTTCAAAAGAAAATGCGTATGATAACGCACAATCGATACAAAAAATAACGGTTATGACAAGTGATTCCCTTTTACACGAATGATTTCATTATCATCAGAAAATGTTTTTTGTATGCTTTAAATACAAATGTAATGGCGCAAAATTACAGTCATCGTGTATTAGGAGAGATTAGTTGATACTAACTAACAGCACTCTAACTTCAAGGCCGATGTTTAACTTTTCAGTCAGTTATAAACGCTTTGTAATCTAGCTACAACAAGTACCAATCCTTAGAGCGGTCACGACGCAGATTTTTGTCAAACAGGCCAAAGAACTGACAGTTTGAGAAACGAAACACAGTTTGGAGAATTATTTTTAAACAAATTTTAATGAAATGACAGCAAGGATAAAAAAAAAAAAAGAGTAACTACAACTTGCAAAAATGCGATTTGTTATAGGCTCTTGAATATTCAAATATTCGATCAAGAACTTAACAGTTCTTTTTTTTTATTAAATCTTCAAACAATTTGCTCGGGTTTAACATTCCTTTCTTTAAACCCTTAAACTTTTAGAGATCTTCAAAAATATTAATTTATACTGGCAACATTTCTTTAAAAATCTTCAAACAAAAAAATGTTAAATTTAAATTTTGCAACAGAAATGACAGATGTGAGATGTGTGCTTTTGGTGGTTTTAAATTCAATATCAGGTTTTAATGATAAAGTGGGTTTTATGTTGGCCATAATTAGCAAAAAACACTAATACGGACATTGTCGCATACTAAAATAATTTTAAAGTGGGCTTTATCGGGCTATAGTTTTGCGCCAATTTATTTATCTATGAATTAATTGGACTACACATTGGGAAACCCAATTTTGAAATTGGCCCGCTAAAGTGCTTGAAGTTTGGCAACGCTGCTAATAAGAAATAACAGAAACAGAGTCAGAATCACAACCAAGCCGAGCACAATGTTTGTGTTTGCTGTAAATGCGGTTTTTTGTTTTCGTTCACATGAGCTCAGCACAAAACTGAAGAAGATCCAGAGAAATATGGCTGCCGAGGATATGTCAAATTGTATTTGGATTATAACGTATAAGTAAGGGAAACCAATATAATAACAACGGCTTGAGTATTCTAGTACATTACTACCAATTTGGAAGTTACCTAAGCATTTTCATTTTGTCTATTTGTATGCGGATTTGAATGCACATCACGTTGAAACGACTCACCCAATCCACCTGGTTTCTACAACTTTTTAACTGTCACTTGGATTGACTTCTTCTTATTTGAACTTGTCGGGTACATGAACAACACTTTCGACCAAACTCGTTCAGAATTCGAAATTTCTGACGGAGGGCATATGCCATTCTCGTCTGTCATCGGCAGATACAATTTTTCTACGAAAACTTATCGGCTTTAGCTGTCAGATTCAGCAGCCAGTTATCTATCTCTCATTTGGGAAATAATTGCGCATTTAGACTGCTGATAACCGTGTGTCGCATTGTTTTTGTTTCTTTGTCAGCTTCGATTAAGTCGACGTTTCAAAGTACGTAAGCGGAAGACGATACGTTCGACTTGAAGTATGTCAAACGACAACATTGCACACTTCAGAAGTCCGAGCGTACATACTCGCGGAGATATCAATAAGCCTACTTGAAACCATCCTCAATAGAGAATATTTACCAAAATTTAAAACACAAATAAAATCAATTCCCAAATCGACCCATCTGTATATAACCTCAAAATCATACACCAATAAATGGATTGCCCGTCGTTGTAGAATCGCTGTTGCTACAGCGAACCCCACGGTCCGTTGCAATAGTGAATCTGAGCCCATACAAATAGTGATGCAATTTTTAACCCCATAAACGATTGCAAGAGCTTCCCTTTGAGTCTGTGAGTAATTTCTCTCTGCTTCACTTATTGTTGAAGACACAAAAAGTATGAACCGCGTTTTCTTCTCTATAAACTTTATCTAGGTTATGGGCGGTTGCAGCGCCATACGGACATGCACCACAGGTAACAACGTTCGGTTTTTTGGGTCAAAGTGTTTACGTACTCTAAAAGTTAAATTTCTTAACTTGCGAATTGAAGCAAATGTTTTTTTTTTTTTTTTCTTCAAATCAATCGTAAAATATTCGGAACAATAATAATAGTCGCTGCATATTCTACTACAACAATGGAGCAGATGACAAGGGGAATTGAAGGAATTCTTTCCTGGAAAGGCGACTCATGAGTGCTTAAGAAGACAGCACACTTCCCAACAAAAACTTGCCGCAAAAACATCAATTTTGAGCTCGATTTCTCGGGAGATATTTCGAGAGAACTTATACAGGTTATAAAAATGTAGGTATGTGTGCAGAACGAACTCCTATTCGCAAGGAACGGGGAGACCCCATGGAAATGTTAGTCTCGACATTCCTAAGAGAAGTATATTAAGAAAAAATAAAGATTACAAGAATTTAAAAGACCCACGTTGGTAGGACTAGGTGCTCCCGAAATAGCTCTAAATTTCTCTCTATTTTAATGGCATAGCCACTGACAACGTTCAATCTAAAGCATAGATAGATGTCGATACTTACTCCAATAGGTGGGTTACGGTGTGCCTACGAAATACAGACCAAACGTTGGTGCTTTGTGATACCACATGCATCTCTTACTGTGGGGTAGATCTTTCCCAGTCCGTGCTACTAATAAATTAAGGGAGGAAATTGAGGCTTGTGATTGTCAAATCCCTCAGACCGCCTAGAATTGTCTCTAATACCCTTTTCACACCGCGCCGAAATCTGGGTTTTCGCGAAAACACTCGAAAACTTAATCGAAAACCGAGAGTTTTTCCATACATATTTCAGTTTTCAAAACGAGTTTTTTTCCACGAAAACACAACGAAAACTACTTCCAATCGTTGGGTTGTTGGAACCAACACACCTTTTGCAATGTTCAGCAAATTCAGCAGAATAGCTAGCCGAACAAATGTCACTTCTCATCAGTTTCAGTTTGAACAATTAATTGATGGGCCAGATTATTTTTAAATGGACGAAATTAATTTTAATTTATTTATTTGTGCGACCGAAATTTATAACCAAAATAGTTTGCACCGCAGTTTAACGACTAGTGTCTCACAGCTGATTGAAACGTCAAACGAAAACTAGTTGGTGTTCGGTGTGAATGCATCGACCAGTTTTCAACGAAAACACGGTTTTCGGCTCGGTGTGAAAAGGATATAAGATTAGCTCTAAAGTAATGTGCTTTCAACTGTTTAATAAATCAGCGCAGAGGGTTTTAAAGGTTTGTTTGACCTATCGTGTTATATGTAACTGTTAATGTTGGGTATTTTACTCTTTCTCTTTACAGATAGTAGAACAAATTTTATACAGCTATAAACATATGAAGTGTAAGGAGAGCTCTTTAAAGACAAAAATATGTTGTAAATCGTAACATTACAATTTCACGCTTTATCCACTGCGCCATCTCTTGCATTAGTCTGAATAAATATCAAAGATTGTCCTAAGAAAGCTTCTCAATTCAGCCGTTCGAAAACGCCGTGAAATCGTAGGGTTTTCCATCCGTCTCAAAAGTTTAATCTCACACAATGGTTGAAAGAAATTAGGTCCATTATTTCAGACGTTTAAATAAGAATGCCTTTCAAACAGTGTTGTCCTTTTTGACAGTTCGTCAACATTAATGTTTTGAGTTCTGACATGCTAGTTTTACACACGAAAATCGCATTCCTAAATATAAGCTTCGGTAATTGTAGTTCTCAGCAAAATTCGTCTTTTCAAAGTAAAGAGTAAGGCAATTTGACCCAATAAAAATTGATGACGCTACATGCTATACTATACCCGTGAAACCTTTGAACTACTGAGGATTAAACATAACATATATACTGCATCGAGGCTAATAAATCGCTTCAAGACTTGTTGTAAATCAACATTAAGCGTTTTTGGGTGACGCAGATGACAAGTACTCGAAAGACTGTCCCAAATTTGAACCGACAGAAGGCGATTCCTCGAAAACACGCCTGGGGGTCAATTCTAGTTCAGTGAAACGGTGAAAAGAAAATCGTTTCACCCTTTCACCACAATTAAGACTCTCGTTCTAGGAAAATGTGAAACCAAACTTTAAAAATATCATTTTCAAAGCCAATTGCTGATTCAAAAGTAAGTTCCTGAAAACAAACCCTTATAATCGAACGCATTGTTTCTCATTGACCCTAGATGTTGCCATTTTCTTTGTTCTGTAACTAATAAATACCATTCGGAACAGAAGACGCGCAGAAAGCATTATATCCCAGTACCTCGTGGCAAATTGAAGCTGAAAACTATATTTTGGAAGAGCAAACAGACTTCAACTGAAACTCATATAACAACATCTCTGCTTTCGATAAATAAATATCAAATAAGCTTAACCAAACCATGTAATTACCCTGTGGCATGACAAAGTATCAATTTAACAAATTGCTAGCCACCCCACCACCACCCTTGATGGCAAAACGAAGAATTCGAATCGCATAACTGGGTAAAAGTAACTGTGAACGCCGTCCGCTCATTCCGATAATAGAAAATATTTATGGTAATAGTAAACAAGTCAACAAAGCACAATCTCAGACTGTCTATACAGCGGTATTTCGAATTAAAATTCACCCACCAAACGGAACGAGACTAAGCATCTTCCAAAGGACCCTCATTGCCGTCAATGAGTCTCTTAATTGGCCTCGGGGTATCATCTTACGGCCGCCCTGATGTGTCTTTCATCCATAAACACCATTTTTCTTTGTGGCTAAGAGCCCCAGCAAAACAAACACATTTCATACGCGCAGACCTCAGACGACTTTCGACCGGTTGGACCGACGGAATGGCGGCGGCAGTCGACGACGAGTGCGGGTGGCACTTGAAACAACGAGGCGGAAAATTCCAACCAACTGACTCGCATTCCGAATCGAAGGGCGTAGTCCTATACAGTCGTCTCTCGTCTGACAGGAGGTCGCTGGGAGAAAAGTGAAAACTTGATGCCAAGGATTAAAGGCATATCACACGGGTTCGTAATCGTATACGTATACTTCCATTTTATGTATAATACACAATTGAGTACACAGCTTAAACGAAGCATTAAATAATATTCTTCTTCCCTCCCGGCCATGACCATTCGATCCGATGGGGGAACGGCGCTGTGAAGGAAGAAGACAATAACTTCCTCCTCATTTATATGATTTATTCGCGTCGTTATTATATGGAAGGACAAAGAGAAGAGGGCCTCCTCCTAATTCTGTAATGAAATTTACGAACTTTTTCAACCTATATTCGTTGTTTTCTTTTCTTTTTATTATTATTATTTGCTTGATCCTTTTTTTCAGTTTCCGGGGGTCCTTTAAGCAGCCTCTATTCCCTGACGGTTTTTTTTTTTTTCTTATGCCAATTTTTCACGTTTTCTTATCTTTTTGTTAACAAAAGTTTTCCTTTCACCATCTCTTAGCCCTTTTTTGGGAAGGGTGAATTTCTGCGAGGTTTGGAACGGAAAGGTACCGTTTTTTCCTGTTCGTGCATCCCCTCTGAATGTAAATTACGCAAAAGTAGGACCAAATGTGTGCGCGTGGTGTCGTCGATAATTCATTAACGGTACATAGGAAACGAGCCATGGTATGAATACGTAAACAGCATTTAGTTTGGCATTCCGTTTGAGGGATTATTAACAATGAAGCCATCCCACCATAGATGGCATTAGTGGTCGAATTAGCTGCGGATAGCATATGGCACTAGAGCTGGGGAGGGGTGTTAATTTGACGTGTTGGGGATAAATTTGTTTGTCGCTCGCTTTTGGAAGCAGAGCCCGTTAACTATGACAAGGGTAATGGGAGCTTAAATAGAACTTAGCGGCCGGGAAAATGTATGGGGGCGGAACTGTTTACCTACCCTACCTCAAACAGGAACGCTTTAATTCATTTGAATGCAATTTGAATTTAAATTGAATTTTCAACTGTACGAGCAGTTGTGTTATTCTTTAATTATTTCACGTTACCCGAAAGGTGTGTAAAATAAGGCAAATTCTACAAAAGGTTGAAGTAAAACTTTTCTTAGAAGGCAATTATACCTTTCCGGCTGATGGAAAAGTCGAGCGCGTCAAGTGGAATATAATGAACGGATGTACGAAGAAAAGATCGTTATGGGTGTGCAGTCTTTACATATTTTTTTTTTTTGTTCTAAGTTTCGCAGATAATTACATTGCCTGAAAGAACATCTGCTGCTGGTGCTGAATAAATTGACTTTCATCAAGGAACAGAGACAACAGGAAAGGGTTCAGAAGTTCTTAACAATTTCAAAACTGCATATTTGAGAGATTGGCCTTTTAATTTAGTCGGGGCAGACAATTAACTCTTCCGAACAATGTGTAATTTTGACGACTGCTTGGCACTTTGTAACAGAAGTGCGAGCACAGAATGATTTGAAAATTAAATAGAATCCTTCATCCATGATGAGTTGGCCGGCTCGTGTTGGCTTTAGCACAACCATTACCACTTTTTGGGGGGGATTAGTGCATTATAGTGGTCCTTGTCAAATTTTGTTTCATATACCATCTTTGTCGTACCTTGCTTGAGGCCTAGAAATGACGCTTTGCAAAGTTTTTCGCTTTTGAGCGAAGCACTTAATGTCTTAACTTAGATAAAGTGGGTTGAGTTTTCGTTCTGGTAAATATTTAAAAGGCTTCAGGGCAAAAAAGAAGTTACCAGAAGGATATTACTAGACCGTTTTAACTAAACTTTTAATATGAGTTAAAAGTTGGTTCGAAAGAGGTTTACACATGTATAAGGAGCAGTCTTACTCAAGTTTGTAGGTGTGCCACTTTATTTCAATGTGTAATAAAGTCTTTAAAGATAAATGCGGGTGAGTTTAATCCACGCAACACATTTTTTTTAAGTAAATTTGCGCAAGCATAAGACTTTTACGAGTACAACTCATTTTTAAGAGTTTTTCAAAACATCACAAGTGATAACCACTGGCAAGTAGTTTTGTCAAGCCACAATCAAACGGGCATGACAAGTCATTCTATCTTTCAGTAGCTCTGTTTATGGATGTAGCAAATCGCTGCCAACTGTAATCAACACTGGGACCAAGACTAAGCGAAGCTGTGGCAGCTGCCCCAAAAGCACCCAATACTCTAGTCGATATTCCAAATATCTAAAGTGCTCATTTCCCGAGATAAACATTTCCGATTTCAGGTTGAATTGGACACGAGCCGTTAAAGTGTACGATGTCTTCTTTTTATCTTGTGTTGCATAGGAAAGTTTGAGACTGTAGAGTGGAAGTATGCATTTTTCTCAAAAGTTCTTTCCTCAATCCTAGCACCATCGATATTTTTGAAACACTTAAGTTCGATTTTATTACTTTGGGTTTTTACCGATTTCGGATTTTTTAAATCAAGGACTTTCAATGCTCCAGCTTGACTATGGCAATCTTTTAAAAAGTCGTGTTCCAAGTCTAGTGAAAAATGCTGCATGCAGCTGCTCATTCAGGAAAATTTCAGTGGTAATATTTTCACAAGCTGTCAAAATGGTTTTGAACAATGCTTATTTCGCTTTGGGGTAAATGCGAAAAGTTGAGAGTATTTAAACTTAATTATGCAGTTCGATGTTGAACGGAAGGCGGAAATGCATTTTTAGAAAATATAGTAGCAGTTATTTTACGAAACTTGTTGTGGAGTCGGAGTGCATCAGGGAAGTTTTTCCAATTTTCCTTATAATGTTCAAAATGTTTTGTAAAAGAAAGCTTGTATGCAACTCCTAGGGACTTGTACGTTTTTACTTCTCCCACTTCCGGTAATCGTGCATATTATGTATCGACAGTTCTCCAAAACTATAATACTCATTCTCAGTTGAAAAAGAGTCCGAGACGTCAAAGAGGTCAACTCCTTCAATCAATGAGAATGAGCATAAACGTTTCGGAGAGCCACAGCATTATTTCATACAAGTAAATTCTCCGCTGATTGAAAAAGCCCAAAAAGCCGACAACTGTAGGTTAAAAATAATAAACTTATATTTAATTGCATAATTGAAACTTTTCAAAGGTTAGGATTGTAGATTTATATTAGTTTAAGTACCCACACAAGCAGCCAATATTCAGAATTGTGATCTTTTTGGACAGGGGGCTAGAAAGGTGAACGAAAATCGGTACAGTAGTAAGTTAAACAAAACTTTATCGTAAACTTTACCACACGGCTTTATTAAATATTCATGAGTAACAAGTATACCTACCTACCAGGTTATTAAGTCAAGAAACCAAACAACTTATACTGAAGTAAAATTTGCGATAAATCTAAAGAAATAAACTCAAACTGATCATGACTTTCTGGCATTCTTAAGAAACATTGAGTCATCTAGGACCCAATCTGCAGACGTTTCATTATAGGTATCGCCATAAGCTCGAAAATTGGTAGCCTACCAGCCTAATAAATATTTGCGCTTATAAAATCAACCTTAAATGCAGGTCTTGTTGTTCTACTCTAGCCCTTTAAGTTGGATAGTTCTTTACCATTCTACCGACCCAAAAAAATCTTCTAAAAGTTATAGGTATAGGTAGCTTTACTTTTTTTTTAATTTGGGAAGACTTAATTCACCGCTATCAACACTGCGAACGTGAGCTGAGTCATTTGTTCCTAATTTGCATGTGGCTATAAGTATATATCTATTCCACCTCTACAACAAGTGAAAAAAAATCCAAAAGAAATGCCAACTATTTGCAAAAACCGGTTCCCCATTCCACAGAAAAACACGTCTTAAAGAAGTTAAACTCTTTTTTTTTAGTTGTGTCTTGTGTTTGCCTTACTTTTTTTTTCTTCTTCTTTCAGCTATATACGATTGAAGGTCGATGCTGCCGCTGAATAAAATGCAAAAAAGAAATATTTAGGTACCTATATGAGCAAGGGGTTTTATAACATGGTATAGAGGTAGGTAGTTGCCAAACAAAAATATCGCCTCCAACTCCCACGTCCCAGATCTAGCGACATTATTTCCTTTAAAGATTGCCTTGCAGTGAAGCAGAAAACCCCATTGGAGTTGTTTACATTCCACTAGCAGAAACCGAATAAAAATGAAATCCCCTTAAAAACACCCGAAAAGAAGCACACTTTGTGCACATAAAAGTCAGAAGGAAACACGTACAGAAATGAAACCCCAAATAAAGAGATGAAAAGAGGAAATAAAAATATGTCTCGTTGGCTATCCTAAAGATATTATGGTTTTGGCATCTCCATGGAATGGCTGCTCCCTGCTCCGACCATCAGCCAGAAGACTGAAACAGGAAAACCAGAAAAAATAAACCACCACCTTCAGCAATCTCCTCAGTTCCCAGTGCACAGGCCGTCACAACCATTTTATTGTGGTTGATGATAGTTTGGTGGGGGTCAACTTGTTCTTTGCTAGCTATATTTCTTCCTATGTGTACTGTGAGATACTTCACAGCTGGAATAGATAGATTCACTTGCGTGTTTTCATTTTGTAATTTCATTCCACTACTTGCAGTACCTACTTACTTCTTACCTTTTTGTGCTGTTCTCTCAGTAAAACATCATAAAATCCAGATGTTGGCAGCAAACAACGACTATGACGACGAACTTATTTCCTTTCCGTGTATAAGGTATATTCGCTTCAGTAGAGCTCCAACAATAACTTTGTTTGTAGATCTCTTCGTTTCTTCTTAGTAGCACATTCTCATTTCACCGACACTGCACTGGTGTATTCCAGAGACGAAAATATTGGTACATATATGAAAATCCAACTTTTTGCTGTTATTTCCCTTGTCAAAGGTATTTCACACTTCAAGATTTGAGATTCTGTGACCTGTGTTGAGCATCTCGTCAGCAATAACGTCAGACGTCACACCACTTGACCCAAAAACAACAATAAAACATCGAGATGGAGGCACAACCACAATAAGAGAAGAAACAATCAGAGAAAATTAATTTAATTACACCTGAAAAATAAACTACCAGAACTGAGCTATGGATCGGTTCAATCAAGAAGCAACGGTGGGGTAATTGATTGCAATTAATTTTATCAGGAGCACACTGAACAACAGCATCAGAGCAGAGCACTGCTGAACACACTCTTCGCGTAGAGAAGTAAATAATACTACACTGACTACATCCACATGAATGAATGGAGCTGCAGAGCCAGATGATGGGAGCCCCACAATTGAGATAATTAAACGAAAGGGCAGTGCGACTGAGAAGTGATAAAGTTACGATTGCGGAAGGGTATGGATGTGGCGAATTTTCTTTTCTGAATATTGCTCTGAACCACACGACGCGGCGGTGGCGGCGACAAGAGAAATTTACAAAGGTAAAGATAACCAACCTGCGAGTTTGCCGAGCGATGGAATGTCACTGGAGTAAAATGGTAAAATGGTGGTTGTAGAAAAAGCTAGTTGGCGTAAAATGTCAGAAATATGTTTTGTTTCTTAAGCTTTTTTGACAGTTTGTAAACACAATACAAGGACGGATTCTTCAATACTTACCCAGTCCACAGATGGTATGCCGTATATGGATTCATTTGTTTTTATTTACAAATCGGGAGTGTTTGGAATTACATACCCGCGACAGTGGTTTTCTTACCTGCAATATGATGGAGTTGTACGAAGGCAACAAAACAATTAACCCCCGATTCGCCAGGGAATTCACCATTTTCCTGTGGGAATTTCTTAAAACTTACGTCTATCCGGAGTTTTTATTTTTTTAATTGTTATTTTATTTTTATTGGAAGCCCAGGTTTTTCCCACTTCAGTCATGCAAAAATAAAGACTCCAACCGCTAAGCCGACAGAAATATCAAATTCTGAAAACGAAAGTAAAGTACAACAACTAAAATGTCCCTCCTCCGAGTCAGTCTGAGTTATACATCTCTGTTTTGCTTTTATATCTCAATTTGGGACGATATCTCGTGAATCGTGTCCTTAGGGCCCGATTTTGGGTCAAATATCCGGGTTTACTGGTGAATAAATCCTAACTTATGTGGTCGCTCTCTTTGGCTTTCAATCAATTTTCATTTGTGATGTATTGACAAACTTGTCAATATCGGTGTCTAGGAAGTTTGCATAATATACCTGTTGATGAATGCTCTTTACAAAGTTAAAATGTTGTATGTTCTTAACAATTTTAAAACTGTTCCCTAATTTATAGTTCGATAGTTGTTTTATGTCGTTTTCCATTGGGATTTTCAGATTTTGCTCTCAGATTTCAGATTTTTCGTGCCCAAGGAACATAAAACGAGATTTTTCTGTATTTACATTTGTAGTGGTGCGCGTTTTAAGAGTCAACTGTGCTTAAATTGTAGTTTGTGCTTATAAAAATCCACTCAATTTATGTTGATATCCATTGCAGAGGCCAAATGTAAATTTCTTATCAGTTTTTCACAGTCTTGTCTTATAAAAGCGTAATTAATAACACACTTTAAAGTTTCACAAATGACAAATGTTTTGGCGTTAGAAGACATGAAAACAAGTTTACCAAACTTCCGAAAACCCCACGAAAAATATTTTCTTGAAAGAGTACATTTTTACCAAAAACAACTAACTTGTTGATTGATTGATAGTTGATGGAATAGTGATAAGAGATTGTTTTATTTTCACATGATTAAAGGACCATTCACATGATCGCGAACTGCGAATAGGCGAGTTCCGAACAAATCAATTTAACTGTATTTATGAATTGAAAATTGCTATTTGTTTTACTGCAGAAGCATTATATTTAATTAATCTAACATCTAATCAACAAAAAAACTGCATCTCAATTGATTTAAATAGCTAAATTTTAACAATTTTCCCGCGAATTGAAAATACTTGCCGCGAACTTTCACACTTTATTCACAATCCACATAAAACATTCGTGATCCACAAACCCGCGAATGAAAAATTCGTTCGAACTTAACCTTCAACATTGAAACTGATTCGCGGGTACCTGCGACTTAAAAAAGTTTTCATGTGAATGAAATGTCAGAAACTACGAATATTCGCTTGTTCGCAGTTCGAAATTCGCTGTCATGTTAATAGTACATAACTGCATTATAAATTATGAAAACGTTTGTATTTAAATATTACTGGAAGTAATGTGGGTTCTATCTCTTACGATCCACACCATATGGACACACATTACCGAACACACTCATCGAAATAGTTCATGAAGTGTCTAAACTGAATTGCGAAATTTTTGTTTTTGCTTGCAAAATGTCATTCCACTTGAGCACTAAAGAGCGTCTTTTGCTTTTAGTTGATGATATCGAATTAATTTCCAAGTATAATTTTTCAAAACTTATCAAAAACGACTAATAAATATATTGCCATTCCAGAGAGCTAATTGAAAACACCATCGCTCCAAAACATCAGAAGATATCCAGCGCCGAACATAGTGCCTTGGTTGACTTGCTTGTTTCCAAAGATGAGGAATTTCGCAAAATGTTGGAATTGGCTGACGAACAGGCTAAAATTGAACAAAAAATGGATGACTTAAGAGCTAAGGTCGATGTTCACGTAAGTTTTGTATGCATAAACATTTCATTTGCAACACTGTGACGCATTTTCTTACAGGACAGAGAAATTCAGAAACTTCAGAAGCAACTGAAGGAGGCTGAACAGGTGCTATCAACGGCCCTCTTTCAAGCCAGACAAAAACTCTGCAGCATAGCACAGGCAAAAAAACGACCTGTTTCTTCCGAGGAACTAATTAAGTACGCTCATCGGATAAGTGCAGCTAATGCAGTTTGTGCTCCTCTGACATGGGTACAAGGTGACGTTCGACGACCATATCCAACAGACATTGAAATGCGTAATGGCTTCCTCGGCAAATCTGACTTAAACATAAACGGTGCTAATGTTCCACACCAGAATAACATCAGCGATATACAGCGTAACCCGTCCACTGGTGAAGTACCGAGTGCATTCCAAAATCAATTCAATTGGAATAATCTGGGCGAGTTGCACATGTCAATGGGTTCGTCAGGCAATTCGGTTGCATTGGAGACACGGGCACACAAGGAAGCTTCGCAGGATGATGTGGAAGTAATGTCCACAGATAGTTCAAGCTCAAGCTCGAGTGATTCTCAGTAGGTTAGGACTGCAATGGTATTTATAGAAATGGAAAATAATAATGTATTAGGATAGCGTATAGCTACGAAGGTGTTATTATGTACTTTGAATTGATTAAACTGTATGTTAGGCCACCTACTTTATCTAACAAATTAAACAAGGTACGCTGTGTAGATTCATTTATGATTTAGTTTAGGTGGTAATGGACTCATCGTCGGTTTACTCAAGGATTTGCTTTGAAAGCTATCTTCAATGGCTGGCAAATACACTAGTACGTATGTTTTGCAACGCAGTGTGTTATAAAGTCTGTATGTACCCGAGAAAGTTCTGCGTTCGAAGTATTTGATTTGGTGGCTCCATCTCTCGGTATCTCATGATTCTGATATTGGTAAGGTGTCATTACTTTCGAATGGTTGTGCATTTGCTGCTATTCATATATTCGAATGGGTTTGTGTATTGACTCAGCACCAGATTTCACGAAGCGGAATAAATGTATAATTTATGAATAGGCGATTGTGATTCTAGGTAAAATCGGCTTTATATTTCTTATATTTTTTTCGCATATTCTTATAAACAACTACTGTAAATTTGCATAACATACCACATACCTAGTTTTTTTTTCACACGAATCATGTGTCGCTGGGGATACTCAGATGAACTCTTCTTCCAGGAGTTCGAAGAGAAGAAACTTCAAAAAGCTATATGCTGTATTCTGATTCAAATACCTCATTGGTATTTGTGTGCACACGTCGTTATAAATAAATATTGCAACGAACAAATAAAACACGTTACTTACTCAAAATAAATTACGATTGCCAAACAGTATTTACTAAGTTGAATGGGTGCGGGTGGCTAGACTATTTTCCGTCCAACTGTTGACGGTTTGTTTGACGTGGGCCCTGGTTTAACCCTAACGTGTTCGATATAGCACTGAACTCGCCCTGGTACTGAAAACCTGTGTTTGACATGACTTCTAGGGCGCCCTAGTTGCGCCCTGAACTGACCCCAGTTAATTTGTCGGGGCAAGAACTCAGTGATGAGTTGCGCTGTCATTTCGCTTGTTGTCATTCACTTGTTTATCGTGATAAAGGTAAATACAAATAAATTTGGTATTCAAACGAACTGAGTTCATTTATTTTTAACAATAAACAAAAAATAAAGTGAAGATAACACCCCGTTCACCAAAAGATAAATATTTTTCAATTTCAAAAACTGGTTCGATATAGTATCCGATTTTTCGGGGTTTTGCAGGGTTTTTAACAGGTATGGTAATCAGCTGACACCAGCGTTGTTCGGAAGTACCCAATTGGGTAATTTGGCTCAAATATTTCAGCTTTGGCTCAATGCTCCGAGCCAAAGAGAAATGGCTCATATGTGGCACAAAACTTAGAAATAATTTTCTTAAAAGAAAATGTTAAAAAATAAATAAACGTAGCCAAGAAATAAGAATTTACTCGACTGAACGCACTGACGCAAAACAATAGGCGTTTTTCTTTTTTAGTTCAGAGCTGAGCACTGAACTGAGCTCGAGCATAATGAGCGTGCACTGAACCGAGTGCGCTCAGAGCATTCTGATATTTTTTTGTTTTTCCTGTTTTTTTTTTTTCTGTCAAATGTGACTGGAAGTGTGCTTGTACATGTGAAATCATCTTTTTCTTCAGGCTGCTCAGTCAATTTATTCTGAGATCATAGAGCGCGCTCTGATCATGCTCTGAACGAAAAAAGAAACACAAATTTGAGCTCTGATGTATCTGAGCTAAAAAAGAAACACGAAATTTTTGTATAACAGTTCAGGTTCTGCTCTGAACTAAAAAAGAAAAACGGCTAATAAATAGTTAAAACGATTCACCAAGTGAACGCACCCATAAATTTTGCATTTATTTTCTTGAAATCACACAAACTCCCCCTTCGCGTTTTCTTTTAACTAATGTGGCTCGGAGAATGGCTCAACTCCAAAATTTGCCCGGAACAACGCTGGCTGACACTGCTCAGTGCGCACTAGTGATAGGCACGTCAAACAAACCTAATATTGATATATTCACGGTTTTGAATTTGTTGATGCTTTTTCAGAAAAAAAAAAAAATAGCTAACTCTAAGAGGACAGGTGCATTACGTCGCCATAACTGCGTTTTAAATAATGTAGATAAAATCGTTATCGACATTTACGCCAACGAATCCCAAATTGTGTAGGGAGGTATTGATGAATCTTCATCAATTTTGTCCGATGATGTTGCAGTGCTTCCAATGACAGTAAATATAGAGGATGACGAGGAGGAAGATGGGGACCATCAAGATAAAAAGTTTGATAAACACCATTTTGCTATGAGGTCTTATTTGATTTTCTTTTACTGATCTTTTTAGATTACCTGCAACTTCCGATAAAATGGATTTAAAGAGAACAGGCACCTCAAGAAACCTCGAGGAAGACATTCTTTTTCTTAAAAGAAAAAAACTGCAGTTGGAGGTTTATAACTTGCAATTGGACGCGATAAAGAAGGAATTAGAGCTAGGCCTGCCAAGCAGTAATCTTACGGCTGAAGTAGAAAAAGAATTGTCTTCAATTCCTTCTGAAGGAATTGCAAATTTGAATGATTTTCGAAAATATAAGTAAAATAATTATTTGGAATTGTTTTTTTCTTTTTTAGTTCATAATTTATGTCGATTTCCGTTCGGATTTTCAGATTTTGTTCTCAGATTTCAGTTTTTTCGTACCCAATGGAACATAAAACGAGATTTTTCTTTCTTTGCATTTGTGGTGGTTCGAGTTTTAAGACTCAGCTGTTCTTAAATTGTAATTTCTGTTTATAAAAATCTATTCAAATATTGCAGCGGCCAAACGTACATTTTTCTTTATTTGTCACAGATTTGTCGTCTCTAAAAACATAAAATAACACACTTTAAAGTTTGACAAATGACAAATGTTTTGGTGTTAGTGTAAGTAGGAGTGAATGTCGCTCAGAAATCGAGATTCGCAAAATTGTTTTTTTTTTGCGGCCAATGGAACATGCAATCTGACAAGCCAGTTGATTTCGAGAGCATTAAAAATGTTATTTATCTGTCCCAATGGAAAACGACATTAAACTGTCAAAATTGTGTTTCTTATTTAAATCATGATCAGAGCGCGCTCTATAAGCTCAGAATAAATTGACTGAGCAGCCTGAGGAAAAAAGTGATTACACATGTCAAAGCACACTTCCAGCCACATTTGACAGAACAAAAAACAGGAAAATCAAAAAAACATCAGAACGATCTGAGCACGCTCCGTTCAGAGCGTAAAGGTTGACAACGTCATGGGGTAGACGAACAATCTATTAAAAAAAAATTTATTTTTGGCAGATGTTGAAAACGTGACATTACCGACCAGTTTTTGCGGTCAGGATAAATCCCCTTAGGAGCAACCAAAAAGGAAGTATTGTATAAAATAAACATGAAAACGTCACTTGCTTTTTTTGTGTTGATATTCGTGCTATTTGAATATGTTGTGCCGTATTTTAAGATATTAATGAATCAAATATTTATTGAAAAAACGAATGAACAACAATTGTAATAGCGAAAAGAAAAATACAGAAAGTGAAGTGACAGATACTGGCGTTGGAATTCAAAAGTTGTCAGTATTGCCATACATAAATAAACTCAACGAAATTATGAGTTGTCATTACAGAGAGTTGCCAGCGCTGGTTGAATTCAAGTTTCAACACGCCTTCCTCAAACAGCGTGCCTTAACATACTGTCAATCCGATGTCTCTCATACATCGATAGTGTGCTGGTCCTGGTAGTGGTTTGGTAAACACATCAGCAGGCATCCTTTCGGTTGGAGTGTACACGACGGCCATCTTTCCATCCCTTAACAGCTGACGCACAAAGTGGTATCTGGTTGCAATATGTTTCGTGCGAGAGTGACAGACTGCATTTTCGGCTATATGTTTCGCTCCTCGATTATCTGTTCCAACTGTTATCCCAGCTAACTCAGGCAAGTTAATTTCAATCATCAGGTTTCGAAGATATGTTGCTTCTCTAGATGATTCGGATAGCGCAACATATTCCGCTTCCGTCGTTGAAATAGCCACTGACTTTTGTTTTTGAGAACGCCAAGCGATTGCTGCTCCACTTAGCGTAAAAACGTATCCTGTGTACGATACTCTATCAATCTCGTCGTTAGCATGATCAGCATCTGAAAATCCTCGGAGACCAACTTCGTCCTTTCTATACACCAACCCATAGTTTTCTGTACTTCGGAGGTAGCGTAGCACACGCTTCGCCGCTGACCAATGTACATCTTGGTAACTCTCGTTAAATTGTGCCAATCGATTCACAGTAAAAGCGATGTCCGGTCTAGTCGCAATCGCCAAATACATCAGTGACCCGATGAGTTGCCGATATGGTTTTTCGACTTGATGTCCTTCAGCACGACGCTCTCCACATGGCAATTTTGCTTTTGTGTCACTCGGTGTGCTTATTGGCTTCGACTCGTCCATTTTGAATTTCTTTAACAGCTCTTTGACGTATGACTTCTGCTTTAGTTTTATTTCACCATCTCCTTGAATTATTTCGATGCCCAAGCAGTACCGCGCCAATCCGAGATCTTTGACTTCAAAAACAGCAGAAAGTCCATTGCGTATATTGTCCAGGATATTCTGACTTCTTGATGCATACAAAATGTCGTCAACATACACTGCAACGATTGTGAGTTCTTCCTTGCTTGATCCAAAGTATAGGCAGGTGTCATTAGTGGCCGGTTTCAAGCCTAAACCACGCAATGTCTCGTCTAACTTCTTATGCCACTGGCGACCTGCCTGTCGAAGACCGTAAAGTGCCTTTTTCAGCCGACACACGTTATGACCTTCTTTGAATTTCTGGAGCATTTGTTTGGCCTTTCTTCCTACTTCATTCTTTGGACCGTCTTCCTTTACTAGCATCTTCAACGTCTCTTCAAAGTGTTTCGGAGGATCCATGTAGATATCCTCTTCTAAGTTTCCATTCAAATAGGCCGCAACAACATCCATCTGATAAACTGCCAAATTTCCACGCACAGCCAGTGCCATTAGTAGTCTGATCGATTCAAGACGAGCTACAGGTGCGAACGTTTCTTCGAAGTCTATTCCTTGACGCTGCGAAAAACCTCTTGCAACAACACGAGCTTTCTTCTTATCCGTCGATCCATCCGGCTTCAACTTATTGCGAAGAACAACTTTGCTGGTCACGACAACTCTGTTCGCTGGACGCTCGACCATGTCCCATGTATTGTTCTTGAGAAGTCCTCGAATTTCTTCTTTGATCGCCTCTAGCCATCCTAGTGCCTCTGGTCCAGACAACGCATCCTCGAGCGATAACTCTCCAATGTTTGCCATTTCATCAGTCGAAGCATTTAGCGGATCAAAATAAACCTCGTCCTCTGTTTCATTTCTCTCCTCGTCTCGATGGTCTTCGTCCAGGCTCACTTGCTCGATTTCCATCCGTTTAGTGTTACGCGACACAGATCTCGTTTCATATATCCTCCGAGCTGCTTTGTTTTGCCTTTGGGACTTATTGTCAATTTTTGATACTCTCTTGCAATCTGGTGATTCTGTCCTTAGATCGAGTTCTTCATCTTCCTCTTGTCCTTGCATCGGTATCAGCACTGTAGTTGACTCGTATTCGCCCTTAGATCCTTCACCCGGAACTCCACAGTACTTTTCTTGATGCTCCACACCGGCTATCTCAGTTTCGATAAACTTGACATCCCTCGTAATAACCACTTTTTGTTTCTCAGGAACCCATACTCGGTAGCCCTTGGATGCTTCAGAGTATCCGACCATGATACCTGCACTTGAACGCGCTTCGAATTTTCCCTTGCCAGGAGCTTTGTCCAGCACAAATGCCTTTGCTCCAAAAACCTTCAGATGACTTAGATTTGGCAATCTTTTGTTCCAACGTTCAAACGGTGTGTGTCCATCCAAACTGACTGTAGGACACCTATTTCGCAAATAATTGGATGTTGCTATAGCTTCTGCCCATAATTCGTTTCCTACACCTGACTGAATGAGCATGCACCTTGCCATTTCGACCAGAGTTCGGTTTTTACGTTCCGCCACACCATTTTGCTGTGGCGTATGTGGAACTGTTAGTCGTCGTTTGATTCCATTTCTTCTCAGGAACTCGTCAAACTCATGGTTACGGAATTCTCGCCCATTGTCCGACATCAAACATTTAATTTTGAGACCGGTTTGAGTTTCTACGCGCGCTTTGTAATCCTTGAATGCGCGGAAAACGTCGCTCTTTTGTTTCAGGAAAACAACTTCGCACCATCGGCTGCTATCGTCAATGAATGTAATGAAGTATCTTGATTGACCCATCGATTCTATTCTGGAAGGTCCCCAAACGTCAGAATGCACCAGATCCAACAGCTTTGTACACCTCTTTGATTGTTTAGGAAACGGAATTGTGGTAATTTTTCCTCGGAGGCAAATGTCGCATGAATTGAGTTTTCCGTCGTCGATGATGTCTATCCTAGTTGCCAATTTCTTTCGAGACATATCTAACAGATCTCGTCCGTTCAAGTGTCCAAGTCTTCGATGCCATAACTCAAAATTCGAACCACTGATCACGCATGCTTGTGAAGTACTTTCTTGAACGTAGTACAATTGACCAACTCGATTGGCAATAACTTTTATTTCACCATCATTTCCGCGAACAACTGCCTTATCCTTGTCGAACGTGATGGTGTTTTCGTGATCCGTTATCCTCGCAACAGAGAGAAGATTAGTCCTCAAATTCTTAACTAATAACGTGTTTTGGAGTTTTACTGACCTTTCAGACTTACCGTCTGTAGTGATAATCTCAGCTGTTCCGCTCGCATCAACACTTGTGGTAGCATCATTCGCCAGTAGCAGTTTCCCTTGTACCATCGCGGGTGATGATACAAATAAACCTTCGTCGTTGCACATATGAGACGTGCAGCCGCTGTCAAGACACCATCGTCCTGCATTCGTACTCTTCAGAATCCCCAAAGCCTCTTCTTCGACTTCCGCTGTGTGGAAAGTGCTTTCTGCTTTGTTTACTGATGATTCACATTTTGAGTAGTTCCGTGGATTTTTATTTTCTGGACATTCAGACGCCTTGTGACCTATTTCATGACATCTCCAGCACTTGTACTTAAATGTTTTGTCGCGTTCACTTGCTTTATTAAATACTTTCTTGTGCTGTGCCCCTCGTTCGAACTTTTGCTTGCTATGACATGCACTTCTACGGACATACATAGCCTCTGTATCCCCATCCGCCTTTCGTTGATTTTGTGCATCATTCTTTTCAAGAATTTTCTCCCTCAGAATGTCAGGTCTTGGCAAATTGTCATGCGACTCCATCGCACATCGAAACAACTCGAAACTAGGTGGTAGTCCATTCAGCAGAAGTATCGACAACAATTCTTCATGTATGTCAATGCCCATACATTTCAGCTGTGAGACCGCATCGAAGAATTCCATTAGATTCTTTCTTAGATCGTCGCCTTCCTTCATCTTATAAGTCGCCACTCGTTTCAGCAAGGTGGCCTTTTTGACTGGTCCCGTGGAGGCGAATTCAGACTTTAATCGCTCCCAAACACTCTTGGCCGTGTCCAATCCTTTTACCAGTCGCAGCAGACTCGGATCAATAGCGATAATCAAATCTGACTTCGCCTTTGCGTCGTTTTCCAACCAATTATGTAGTTCATTCTTGGACTTTTCATTTTCTTCTGTCGCTACAGGTCTATTCGATGCTCCACTGACGTGCTTCCAGGTCCCACTCTTGGTCATCACCGCTTCAATTTGCATTACCCATGTATCGTAATTTTCGCTTGTGAGCGGCCTGATCACATTCATGTTTATCGACATCTTGCACCAATGGACGAATAAAATTACCTATTTTTTTATATTTGTATTCTCGTTACGATTTGGGTCTGGGCCCATAACCTGTTGTGCCGTATTTTAAGATATTAATGAATCAAATATTTATTGAAAAAACGAATGAACAACAATTGTAATAGCGAAAAGAAAAATACAGAAAGTGAAGTGACAGATACTGGCGTTGGAATTCAAAAGTTGTCAGTATTGCCATACATAAATAAACTCAACGAAATTATGAGTTGTCATTACAGAGAGTTGCCAGCGCTGGTTGAATTCAAGTTTCAACAGAATATGTGTAGTCTTCGACACTTTTCTAAGCGATTTATATTCACTGGTTAAATTTTATATCAAAACATTCTAAATTTTCGACCCGATCTATTTCTATTTATTTATAAATAAATAATTTACAAAAACAGATTCCCCCGATGCAATGCCTTTCTTTGCTGTAGACAAAATTTACGAGAACCTAAACAAACTCCAATAGTTGTCAAACTCAAATGCACTTGTATTGGTAAATCTGAGAAAATATCTAGATTCGCAAATGTGCTCTGAAATCTGAAAAAGATTGCTTTTTTTGTACCAAACGAACAAAAAAATTGATCTGAGAGGAAAAACAGAAAAAAAGTTTCCTGAGAGCGCCCAATCGAATACCACATAAGTGTCGCTGATTTCATGTTAGCTAGCTATGTCCTTTACCGCCTATCGACTTTAAGTGCTTGAAGTTGTGCATTCCACTACATTCTTACGTAATACGATTGCGTGCTCATGCCAGGGAACCATGTAAAAATGGGATAACATTGACTTGCCGATTCAACGGGCCTTACCATTAAACAATTTTAGTTTCGATTCTAAATTTAATTAGTTCACAGTGGCTACATTTCCATACAAATTTCGTAATTGTGAGCTTCCGTAAATTTGCAGTCGAGACTACAATTTTGTATTAGTCCTACGGCGCAATATTTCACCGCCCCTTATTTATTCCTGTTGCCTCAAGGGTGCATTTATGTTACTGATGCGATATGAGCAACAATGACAGTAGACTCTGATTTTATGAATGGCGTACGTGGCTTATGTCAGAGTTTCGACTCAGGATGACAGAACATTTTATTAAGATACTCAGAACTTATTGGTCACATTGCAAGTCTACTAATGGTCTGGACTAGATGTACTTTGCACGCAAAAACTTACTTGCTCAGTTCTCCACACTAAGCCAATCTTCCTACGTCAGCCACATATACAAACTGTCAACTTAGTGTTCGGTCAGAATAATTCTTGACTACCTTCATCGCCTAACCCTCCATATAAGTGAAAAATTGACTATACTTATCTTGTCATCGCTGCTGAAATATTTGTCATGAAATTCAACTTGTCATTTGAGTAGCAAAAGGCGGGGAAAAAACGAACCACAGATACACCCTCGGTACAGTATTACAAGGATTACCAGTAATTCCTGGCAGCTGTTTTCCAGGAGCACAAGTCGCCTCATCTTCAACTGAACGAAAAAAAAGAAACAACCACCGCCGATCAAACTTGCAAATAAAAACAACAGTTGGTTTTTAATTTGAAAAATAATAAATTGAATTTATTTTCTTTTTTTAGCTTCAGCTATATTTTTTTTCTCAACTATTTTTTTTTTCGTTTGAATTTTTAATATCAATTAAATAATTTTGTTGTTTTTGTTTTTTTTTTTTTTCTGTTTTTTAATATAAAACTTGGTTTCCATTTTTGTTTTATAAATAAAATACTAATTTTGTTTTTCACTTATAATTTGTTGCTTCTTTAGTTAATAATATATCTCAATATAATGTCTTTAAATATATATATATATATACTTTTGTTTTTATAATATATTTATAATTAATATTTACAATTAAAAATTTAGCTATCTTAAGAGCTAAATTTAATTCCTATTTACAGTGTATTTACTTAATAATTTGTTGTAAGTTATTCAAAGTTTAAGGTTAACAAATTTTTACTTTATTTGTATTGAATTATTTCGTGTTTAGCATTTGGGTTGTAATTTGATTGGCTTTTATCCAAATGAGGGTTTTGTATTGTAGTTCTCTTTGTATTATTGCATAGATATTCTCAATGGTCTGTTGAAGCAAAGAAGTAGTAGACTGCGGAGACATTTTTTATCCAAATAATTACAATAATAGTGACAACAAAAATTACATCGAAATTATACAGTAATGGGCAATTTTTACGTAGTCAGGAACAAGTTCTATTAAGAATCACAAATTGAATATCCTTGTTAATAATACTTGTTGTAAGTGTTAATACTTTGTCTCCATTTAAATACAAATGACAGTTGACGCATGATAAATTGGTACAAATAAAACCATAAATGCAGGAAATGCTAAACAGAACGTATTAATTCGAAGTTAAACTTCTTATAAATCGAAGTTAACATATGTATTACATATTTAAGTGTTCACAACCTGAGCAATATTACAATTATTATTGATTTTCATCAGTTTATATCTTCTTTTTGACAGTTAAAGTGACAGCTGTGGTCAAATAAATTCAGCGCTCTTGACACGGGGAGGCATGAGTTCATGAACTAATCGCCCATATTGCTTATTTTATGGGAAACCTTCAAGTTGACAGTTCAGCGGGCGATTTTTAGTTGAGCTGCATCTGCTCCTCCTGGGATATTGAGTTGAACAAGGCGGGTATGTTGGCTGCACAAGGTAACTCAGAACTGCACCCTTACAACTGATACTAACTGCCGACCATAATGTGTGCCGGATGTTCCAGCTCGTTGTCGTGGACGGACGAATAACGTGACGCGCTCAGAGCCGATACCGGTGAAACGCTTTTGAACAAATCATCTGAGGATAATTTACACGTGGGCACCAATTCGGTGAATTCGGAACCCAAACCAAAGTCCATGTCGAGGAAGCCGTACTCCCATGTGGACGCAGCTGCAGTGGCGAATGATGATGCTGACGCCGAAGATGACGTCAGCGAGTACGTTGACGATGAAATCGTTGACAGAGTGGTGAAAGTTGTTGGCGTACTATTGTTCGCTGTTGCACTGGTGAATGACGACGAGGAAGATGTGGATACGGAGCTGCTATTGCTTTGCACGGAAGACGAAGTAAATGTTCCACTAATTGAAACTGTAGTCGATGTTAGGGAGACGGGCACCGCTGCCGGCGGACTGGTAGACGATGTGGCAGGTGGCAGGATTGTAAACAAATCATTGTTGTTGAGCGGATCTAACGCCGACTGTGAGGACAGGCTTAACACAGAACTCCAGTTGATGGAACGGTTGGAATCGTCCTCGCCGTATCCCGAGTCGCTATCACTGACTACCGTTGTATTGGTGACTGGCGTCACTGGTGTCGCTGTTACTGGACTGGGGGCGGAGGGAAAAGGCGTCGCTCGACCCGATTGTGCTTCCCGGAAGGGATAGTGATCGTAGGGGTGCAAGGAATCGTTGCTGCTGCAGTGTTGTTGTTGAAGTTGCTGATGTTGTTGCTGCTGTTGTTGTTGGTGAAGAGGGAGCTGCTGCTGGGGCGGGTGGGAGTTGAAAGGACTCGATTTTGACATGGCGTTCATGTAGGGTGTCTGCTGCGTGCAATCGCCGTTGCGATTGTCAGCCGCCTGTTGCTGGCTATGGAACTGATTGTGCTGTTGCTGCTGCTGTTGGTGCTGGTGGTAGTCCAGACTTGTAACTCTTGCACAACCCATCACAGGGGAATATTCTGCCGTCGCATTGTTCGACTGCTGTGGATGCAGCTGATGTTGCTGTTGCTGTTGCTGATGCTGCTGCTGCTGCTGATGCTGGTGCTGTTGCTGCTGCTGCTGCTGATGATGATGATGATGATGGCTGTGGTGGTGGTGATGATGATGGCTACCATGGTGCGGCACATGATGATGCAAATTACTCTGATGTGGGTGATGGCTGAGATGATGCTGCTGATGCTGCTGGTGCATCTCCTTTGCTTCACACTCAATCTCCCTATCGATGTACTTCAGTGTATTGCAAATCAGCACCGAGCGATAGAGAGACTGCTCGGACACCTGGCGGAAGCGGGACAGTTTGAACATCGACAAATTGCGAATCTTCAGTCGCACATCTTTGTAGCAGTTTTTATTCGTATTGCACCAAGTGCCAGCGCGACCGTCACAGCATCGTTTCATTGGATGCCTCGCATCCATCCCGTTGCTAATGCTTCCAACCAAACCCACAACACCCTGGCTGGCCATCGTAAAACTCGCCGGACTGCAGCCCAATTCCAGGTACGACTTTCCATTCTCCGCACACCTAATAGTCTGCTGTGGTGGTGGATACGCCGCCTCCGGTGGCACATAGAACCCATTTTGCGTCGCCGAGTTGCCCCACTGCGGTGGGAATCCGGCTCCAGGACCCATTCGTAGGTGCTGGTTGCCCGTTCGCGAGCAGTTCTGCTGTGGAAATGGCTCAGAGTAGTAATTCGGTCGCGTATTGTAGCCTTGGGCTGGCGAGTAGCTGCGTTGCAATCCTGTCGGTGGATTGCCACCTCCTGCTGCCGCACCACCGCCCACACCACTTGCTGGTGGACACGGATGATACCTCAGTGGACAGTAAGTTGGAATGATACTCTCCTCCTCTTCGTAGTCATCTTCAAAATCATCATCGTCATCGTCCAGCTCGTCAGCACTTAGCAGTGTCGTCGCCAGCGTCGATCGCGTCGAAATACTTCCCCACGGATCACTTGGCACTGCAACTGCCTGCAACTTCGATATACAATCCACCGGCTCGGGGTTATTCCACGGCTCACACGGTACCGCTGCCACAACTTCCAACTTGGCGATACTATCCTCGCCACAGTTCGTTATAGAAACTTGATTACCATTGCTCACTACCGCCGCTGACTGCTGACTGCTATTACAATTTGTGCTAGTTTTACTCTCATCACAAGTGTTCCTTATTGAATTTGTTGCCGCGTTATTCGTTGGAGAGGAATTTCCTAAAATAATTGTGGTTGTTGTTGTTGTTGATTCATTGTAGTTATTGCTGCTGCTATTGTTATTGTTATTATTATTTATTGCTGGCGCTGACCATCGACTGGTTTTCACTGGTGGCGGACAATTGGTATACGCATTAGCGTCCTTGCTGTCAAATGTAATGTCATGCTTCCGCTTTGTAGCGGCAGTTGCTTGAAGACCCATTGCTGAATTAATCTGCAAGAAAGAAAAGAAAAACCCAATTAGATTCAAATTAAAAACAAAAAAAAGGATTTAAATCGTTTTAAAGTAACGCTTGGAAAGAGTACTGCCAAATGGCGCCAAAAATTCAAAACAGAAAGGAAACACTTTAAAAGCTCGCTCACTTTCACTGCCCTGTAGGTACTGTCATAAGTAGTGACACCTCATAAAATATTTATTGATCTACAGCCCACGAGTGGTGGCAAAACGTACAGACGCGTTTTGTTGGTGTATAATATTTAATACGTCTAATAAAAATAAATGAAGCAAGAGTTTCCCGCCAGGGTTTTCTGACAATTCTTCCCCGAAACACGGGGGCTGTTACCTACCCGTCACCCACGCCACATACACATCCTGTCATATAGATATATAGATTTGAGACGCATCAGAATGAAAAAGGTTATCAACAAAATGGATAAGACGACGACGACGACGACCAACGCAGTGGGAGCAATGGCAGCACCAACAAAGAATACCAACAAGAAAAAAAAAATAAAAAAAAATGAGAAAGAAGAAAAAATCTGAAAATAATATTGAAGGAGACGACATCAACCCATGTGTACTATACAACCACCCAACCCCCGAAATGAGAATGCAGAGTATTCACAGACCAAGTGGAGTACAGAAGGGTGGTGGAACATAACCACCAGAAAATGAAGTAAAATTCCCTCTTCCTATCCCCATATTTTTTGTGGAGGAAATTTCTTTCTTTAATACCGTCGTCTCTCTGATACTCAGCTAAAGTAGAAGCCAAATGAAGGGCTGAGGCTGAGGTAGAAAATAAGACGAAAGTACAGGCAGAAAAAAAATACGTCTAAAAACCACCCCATCTCCACAAGCAATTCCGTCCTAAATCCAACAAAGCACCATCATCCAACACGATGGTTGTCGTCGTCGTCGTAGTCGTTGCCGCTGTTCAACCCTCCATCTAAATTCGTGAAAGGATCTACACCGAGGTCGTATCCTACCCTACACAAATGTTCACTCTGAAATGGATGAGTGGAAGCAAAAGAACAAAAAAAAAAAAAATACTAAAGAAGGGTGAGGTTGAAGAATCTCCCTCCGCCAGGGCGCCCGTCCATCTAATGCTCAGCATTTTATAAGAACGACGACAGTCATACACCGTCAGAATCGGAGTGTATACGTACCAATGTGTCTATAGGGTAAAACGACGACGATGGGATCGAATGATACCAAGCCCGAGCAGCGACCGACCCAGCAGCAGAACACTATACCGCACCACACCGAAGGGAAGACAAAACAGAATGGAATAGGGCGCCGAGGTACGAAACACATTTTCTAAATTGGAAGAGGGTTGGCAGCAGCAGCATAAAAAAAAAATGAAATGGGACTAAAAAGAAATGACGACGACGACGACGACGACGATGAGGAGGACTATACAACGACGTTTTATATTCACAGTGCGGTGGTGCCAATAAGGGTGAGTTGCTTTCGGTATTCTCTACTTCAATCCCATCTACAACTCCGGCATGAAAAACTAGAGGCAAAAAAGGAAACACATTTCCCATTGCTATAGATATACGGGTGGGCTACGGCTATGCTTCATAGGTTTAGGTAGAGATACAAGGACTCTTTCTGTCTTTCCTTTAATTCCACTCTGGGTTTTAAGGGAGAAAACAGAAAAAAAAATCCACAGATATAGGTATACGAGGGAATGTTTTTCTTTCTTCGTTGTCATCGATGTCGTCGTAGTCGTCGTCGTTGCTCGGTACCAAACCGAGACCGAGTCCTTCTCTAGTTTTTCCCTTCAAGAGATTGAAAATCCTTCTTCAGTTAGAGTGATTTTCTATAGATATATAGGTATACAAAGTCAGATAGAGCTATAGAAGACAGGAGGCTGCTGGAGCTGGAGCATTTAGTCCCGTCATCATTTTCTACGAAAATTGTTCTTTTTTTGGCATTTCTCTCTGTGTTTTCCTCTGGCTTTTATTTTATTTTATTTTTTTCTGTACTTTTTTCCCAGATCTTCTTCGACCCCATTCCCCACGTACACACTCCACACGAGAGGCGATGGTTTTTTCCTTTGTTGACTGGGTTCTTGCCATCTACAACACACAAGCGCATTTTATTTATGTTGCTGGTTGGGTGGGAGTTGTGTGTGGAGCGCAAAGTAGAAAGTTCAGAGTGTATAGAACCATCCATCCATTTCGGATGCCGACATTTTGGGGCCTTTCTGACTGAAAATCTCTTCAGGCAAGTTCTTCTTCTTCGTGTTGTGTTGCCTAACTCTCGTCCACCCTAAATTCGATGTCAAATATATTTCGTTGTTGTTGTTCGTTCTCTTCCATCGTTTCGGATGGAAATGAAAATAACAAGAAAAAAATTCGATTCTCCAATTATTTTAATGCGACCCACGCTCTATTTTCGGTTTTCTCGCATCCGAGTCCCACATTTTAGTTTTATTTTTGGTCGATTAGAAATTAGGGAAAAACTTTTCGCCTGAATTTCAGATGCGCTTCGTTTTAGTGCTGTCACAATTTGCCCAGCCAGACAGTACTCGCGCATACCAAGCAATTGATCTGAATTTGTTTTGCCTTCGCGTAAATGACTCACGTGCTTGTGAGCTGTCATTATACACGGTGGCCGTTGTCGTTGTCGTCATGCTATTCTCTCATCCCGATATGGCGCTGCCAAGTCAGTGTTTGGTTTGCACTTTTTATTGCAAGCAATTGGCGGGCGCATTCCATGGAAGTTATGTTCGCCGCCGATGACACGGATTGTTGGAAAAGGGGGGTTTGTTTCCACAATCATTTGAATGAATGGAATGGGCGGAAAGCATAGAGATTCTTTCGATATGAAGTTTGATTTAGTTTGATGAGTCATGTCAAAATGAAGGCCCTGATGGAAAATTGATGGGGGGAGATTCAAACTTGGATTAGGTAGGTAGGTATATTATGACAAATGAAACCGAAGAGATCTGCATATAGGTAACTATGTTTTGATTGCTTTACGACTTTTGTCGAAGTCGAAATGTGTATTGTCATTCTGGATGGAACTGCCAGTAAGAAAGTGACAGTTGGATAGTAAAAGTACTAAAACAGGAGTACAGGGGTTTTTAATTATAGCTTATCATAGCTTTTGCAGTTACGAACAGATTCAACAGATGGAATTCTGACTCGAAACACGAGAAAAAAAATATTATGTGTTATGAATTTTGTTCGAATTTCGATTTTTGGTGTAAGCTATTTCTTGGAATTAGCACGAATAGAGAAATAAAATTTTAAAACGGAAGCAAACTCATTTCAGAAGTTAATAATTGCTATTGAGGTGCTTAGCCTTTAGGCCGAAAATTCGATATCATCTCCAACTCAAATTCGAACGAAATTCATTTATGGGCATGTTGATATGATTTTAGTTGATAAGTACCTATAGATTCAAATTAAGTCACTATAGATCATGGTTATCAGTTGTGGAACTGCATCATTACACATTTTGACATAGGTACCTTTACTGTTAGAAACGAAATATATTCGAAATCGAAACGCCCTGAAATAATTTGAAGCACTTTAATGGTGGAACATACATCTGCCTACTTGGACGACACTGAAGAACTAACTAAAATAAAGTACGCAATTGCATAAACAGCAGAAGTTGGTATACCTATATAAAATAAACTTCGAAAGCGTAGGGAATGTGTTTTTGAATATTTTTAGCCCATTGCGAGGTAGGTACTTAGTACTGCTATAATTTTTCTTCCAATGACCAGTATAATTTGACGAGATCACAATGGAGAACATTTCTCCTTTTTAAGTGACATTTAACTGACAGCCCACGTACTTGGCAGTTAGCGATATGGATGTTACAATTATACTATCTAAATTGCGTGCCCAACTTAGCAGACGTAACAAACTCGGTTCTTATACTAAAAAAATACATTTTGTTCATCACATTTTCGCAGCATTTCAGAAAAATCTTTTCAATTTCTGTCAGTGCAAACTGCGTACAAAAATTAAATTATCCCGTAAACAACATGCCATTGATATCCACGAACTGTTGACGTTGGCATCACTTTTAGAAGAAAACAGGTCGAAATCCCTCAAACCCCTAAATATTTATTATAAAAAAAAAACTTTGAAGTCGAATAAGCCCAATAAGCGTTGTACTTGACAGCAACTGTCATTGCAGTAAAAATCGTTTCGTGCTGGCTGTATGAACATTTTAACAAAGGACTTTAAAAAAAATGTGTACCTACCCTCCTAGAAACTTCTTGCAACGTCTGACTTTTCATGAATATCGACAAAAGCCTAATGTACTGACAGCAACCGTCATCTCCATAGTTGTAGTAAGACAACTGATGTAAACTTTTGTAATGACAATCTGAATAGCTGAGCCTAACATTTATGTATATTACATTCGCATAATTGCCACCTGACCATACTTCAAACTGTAACTGTTCAAAAACCACTTGTGGCGTAAACGAGAGCATAAGAGCTCGCTACAGGTCAATGGCCATAGAAATCACTGAGCACACTTCAAACAAATACCCTGTTAACCACCCTGCAAATTAGCCACCATATCTCATTCCATTCGATGTGACACATTAAGTCCGGCATACATCAACAAGAAAATGTCATATTACCGCAAAAAAATCTAAACGTCAAAATGCCTTATAGATAGACAGAGTAAACATTGTTGACCAATCATCATTCACACTTCACCCCCCAAGAATCAATTCTGTGGAAATTTTTGAACAAAAGGGCGAACTTTAAGCCATGTATGTCATAAACTTAATAACAAAAGGAAGCAAGACAGCAGCACGAACATCGCCATTCATCCCCACGACCAGTGTAAAGACCCAACGCCAAACCCTGCAAGTAGACGCGGCTTTAGAAGCAAGAGGTGAAATTCTGCAGCACACAACCCAACCAACCGTCTGGACGGGCTAAATATTTCAACATTTTTTTTCTCCGCTGTTGTTGTTGCTATCATTTTTCGATTGTTACTTTCTGTGTTTATGTTTTAATTGGGTTAAAAATAGAAACTTTGAAAGTTGTTGGGTTTTTTTTTTGTTTTACAGAGATATATTTTTGCGGCAAATGATGTATAAAAAGAATAAAATGTAAACAGAGAGCGAGCTGTTTTTTCTTTAACCAAAATATAATTCGCAGACAGAAGAAGAGCAGAAACAGGATGCGGGCGGCAGCAGTAGCAGTTCCTCTAGCAGTCTTCAGCTGTTGTGAGTCATTTGGCAGAATGCAGCCGCACCGCAGTGAGAACGCGACTTTTCGCAACGCACGTGGTGAGGGTGGCTTCTCCAAAAATAAAAAGCAAAAGGGTTATGCGTCCTTTTTTGGTTGGAAAAAAAGTTCCCTCTGCACGATTTAAGCGTGGGCTATCTACAGAGGGTGGAAAAGGATGAGCTGAAAAGTGAATGGCTGTAGAAGGAGAACGAAGACGTTGGAAGGAAATGCACTCGCTGTGTCGTCGCGTTCGCAACGAAATTCAATTTTCAAGGGTAAAACTGGCTAGGGATAGGGATGATGAGAAAGTGAAAAAAAAAAAAAACACCGCTGAAGGGTGAATGAATTTCCTTGAATCTATATGCCCCCGGATGGATGGATGGACGGATGTATGTATAGAGAGATTTGTACGAGAGGGTATACCACCCTCGCGCGCAGTCTGAATGGAAGCATAATCCACATGGGCTTTCGGAATATAATTGAAGGACTGCTCCGCTTTTTGCTGCGGATGACGGGTGTAACTTTTTTTTCTATTCCTTCTCTTTCTCTCACCTTGATGTTGCTCGTATATCGACAGAAAATTATAACCTTCAGTTGAATGAAGACGAAGGAGAGGGTAAAAGGCGATGAATTATTTATATTTCACCGAACAAGTGACGAGGGCATGGCACAGCAGCACGATAGCAACGAGGAGACTCTTATTATTCCTAAATGGGGGGCTGCACGGCGACTGAATATCCACAATACGATAGGTACAACACAAAACTGGACAATCAAACTTTGAAGGTCGTTCGGCGGTGGGTGTATATGCTGTTGATGGTTTTTGTTGTTGTTTGTGCTGAATTATTGCTATGTTTCTATGAAGTAAAAACGAAATTTGGGTCGTTGGTGGATCTTATTTAATTTATTAGCGTATGGCGTATACGGAGGAGTGTGAGAGATGTCGATGAACTGCGTTAATGACGTAATGGTAAATTATGAAAGCAACAAAAACTGGGACAGGGAATAAATAAATAAAGTAGGACACTTGTTGTACGAGCTTTGTCCTTCGCCATAAAATAATGACCCAAAGAGTTTTTGAATTGAATGCACGATAGTATGAATGGGTGTGTAGGTATGTTTGGTGCGTCGGTGCCTCATAATATTGAACAGGAAATACTTTGAATATCCGTCTGTGTGTACCTATATATGGATGAAGATAGATCGTGTGTGCTGTTGACGTCTGGTTTCGTTACCATGGGAACGTGTGTGAGTCATTTTGGGTTTATTCTCTGCTGACAATGGAGCGCGCACATGTCTTAAAATGGATCGGAGTGTGGATATGTGCATACATTGGGCGTCTATGGTGGGATTTGTTTACGTTTGAGGAAGTTGGGTTTGTAATCTCTCTCATATGAATACTATTTCGACGAGAATTTGACTTACTTTCGATGTCTGGTATAGCAGAAGTCCATTGGAGGTTGTAATAAGGATAAACAATATACAAAATGAAAATGATTTGTTGAAAGTTAAAAATATTATAAAAATGGTGTTGAGTAGCGTAAATTCGAAAAGGCGACAGTTTCGCAACAGTGTGAGAAAAAAAGAAGAATAAACTAAATTTAAAAAAAGGCGCCCAACGTGAGACGAATGCAGTGTCTCAGACAGTTATAATTCATGGGTCTCGAGCCGGTAAAGCATGAAAGTACTTCACTTACATAGGTATATTCAACATCCTTTTTACATAAAGTCAAGGCGTTCAAGTTCTATTTGCCCTCGTAAAAAAAGTGTGGATGGTACATTTAAAATAGGTACTTTTAGCTATATAAAAGGCTGCGGTAACATTTTGGAAAAGCTTATAGGAGGTTAGACTCAGCCTAGAGCATAAAATACCCATTCTAGCATGGATTTATTAAAACTGTCTACAAGAAGTAGTAAGCTCAACAACGGACTTGCAGGTTTGTGATACAAAATGCAGCTTTACTTGCCAAAATTCAGAGGGGCTAGAGGTGCAGCCAGTGTTGTTTTATAGGCTCCTAGCCATCACTTCACTTCCTCGCCCTTATAAGGATGGATAAGATGGTGTTGTAGAGGACTACAAGTGACAGGTATTTCTTGGAGAATGGCATTTTTCTAAAATCTACAATCTACATGCGAAGAAGAAATGTGAGCCTTACGTTGAGAAACAGAGAAAGCACATGCAAAGTTTATTGTTGCAAAAGCATTTAATTCAGATATTATTTTACTGTTTACGTAGAAACAAGAACAACTTTATTTAAGAAAACAAAAAAAAAAATTGCGACCAAAATGAGGCTTATGCATCAAAACTAACAAAAGAATTTATTATTTCATACATTTAGCTTGAGTTCCAATGGAATGGACAGCTGCCAAAATAGAACTTCTGCAGCAATTCCCCAATAAATGTTGAGCCCAGCATTTTAAGTCCAAGTTCCCTTTTTTAAAAGTACTAGATTTCCTAATTCCTCAGATCCTCCAAAATTTAGGATAAATCATAAAAAATGGCGCCCAACTTAAGCCCCACAGTGACTTTGAACATTTGAAAGTGTTGTCGGCAAAAAAAAAAAGCAAAAACTGCAACAATCACTCAACCTTCAACCCAAACATTTTGAAACAAATGCAAATCATCGATCAAATTGAAAAACTAACTAACAAAGGTGCCAAAAAATCCAAATTAAGACTTTTTATAACCTTGTATAGTAACTACCTATATCGGTTAAAAATAAACGCTTAACACAAGCGTGGTAAATAAAAATCGATCGCCTTCTTCTTCAGAGTCTACCTATCGAAACAACATCTCTATGCATCTATTCGAAGAGAACAAAAAAAAAAACAAAAAAACTTCGGGATTCGTATTTCTGGTTGGTAAATTCCACAACAGACAGTTTTTTTTTTTTTTTTTAAATATTTTTTCTGTCTCTCTTCATTTTTCGTTTCGTAAGTTTTCTTGTATTTCTTTTTTTTTATATAAGAAGGCTACAGCGTCGACGACGATATGAAGTTTTTATTCGAAAACATTTTTTCTCTGACTGGCGTAAAACAGAATATATATGAGGATAAAAAAGAAGAAAAATATCGCCGGTGCTTGTGCGCTGGCAACAAAACGAAAGATCGAATGTAGAAAACCAGCCAAACAACTAGTCACAAGTGAGTTGCGAGTTTTGCTGCTGCGACGGGCCACAAAGTTGAATAAAAGGCAACAAAATTGTAAAAAATAAAATAAATGATCGAATAAAATGGAGAACGACGATGACGACGGCAGTTGCCTTCGCAGTCTCGGTTACCTCTCCACCGCCGCCGCCGCCGCCATCATTCACATCAGCATGATCAACGCCGCTGCCGTGGAGCCGTTTTATTCGTTTGTTTGTGCGATCTTAGGTTGATGGTTCGTTCGTACGTTCGTTCGTTCATTCGTTGCAGCTCGTTGTCATCAGAAGTTGATGATGTTGACTTTTGCTATGCTGTGTGTGCGGTGTTATGCGACTACAACGATGGCGACTATTGCGGGGCATATTTTACGCTTCGTTTTTCAAAGCCAACAGCAACAACAACAAAAATAAGTTGCGATATTAAAGCACCAAGGTAACCATGAGAGAGAGAAGTGGCTACTTGGCAACATCGAGGTATAAAGGTGGTGGTGCTGGACTGGAGTTTATTTTTTGTTTTCTTATGATTTAATTTTTTATGAAATACAACTGCCTGAAACCTGCTGTTGCGCCTCTGCGACGACGATGAAGATGTTTTTTTTTACATAAATATATTTTTCATATTTGCTGGCAAAAACAAAAATAAAAGTACAAATTTTACCACTTGGAAAACAAATCCCAAGCGACCTACCTACACACTTGAGCAGTAGCGACCGCAGCAAGAACAAACGAGCAACTTGATTTCTACAATCGTTACTTTTTCTTCTGCCTGGTGGTGCCGTTTGAGTACTTGCTGCCGGTAAAATCGATGTTTATGACTTGTCTTCCCACATATCGTTCCCCACACTCGAAGAATCTTTGGAGAATTTGCATTGCAAACATATTGCCAAGCTGTTGCGCTCTTTCCTTTTCTTTGCTGAATAAAACGCCGACGTCGTCGCGTCGTACATTTACTACAATCTCCAACAGAGCGCACAATGACGACGTCAAATCAGGTCGCTGCTTTATGTGATTTCTCTGTGTCAAATCGATTTTTGATTTGATTTTCAAATGCAATAAGGAAATCCAACATGTGGGAGAGCAGCAGAATGTATGAATGAAAACACATCAAGCAGTAAGAGCTTTTATACATCAACTTGTTGTTGCCTTATTTTATCGGTTTTCTCGCCAAAAAGGAGGCGCGCACACCGCACACATATCGCACATGACTCACTTGGAATAGAATTTGACCAACGTCAAAATCCGAAGCTTTGTCAAATGTGTGTGTTTAGAGGGAAAGGCACAAGCAACCAAAAAAGGATTTGCCATAGCGCCACAGAGAAACTATAAGTAAAGAGTAACTGAAACTGAACAGAGTTTTTTTTTTGTTTTTTCTTATTTGGAAAAGCTTCACGTACGCATGGCGAAAATGCAAAATTCACCAGACGTCAACGACGGCGACGACAGGAAAAATTGATATACATTTCCAGCGCACACATGATACAAAACTTACTAAGCGCTCTTCCTCTCCTTTTGGGTTTGTTTTGATTATTTGAAAATTATAGGGGTCGTAGCAGGTAGTTAAAAGCGTATACGCGTGATATACTACGTGCGATGGGGAATAATAAAATTCGAAAAATGTAAACAAGCAAACAGAATGGGGTTAAGGAAAAATAAAAGTAAAAAAAAATGAAGAGAAATATGAATTGAGAAGAGTTGACTTGCTCGCCACTTTATAAATATACATACATCAGTCAGCTGATGGCAGCACAGTTTATGCATTGTTTTGCCGACAGTTGAATTGCTTGCCTGTAGGTACTCTCACACTCAGCCGATTTATGAATGAAATCGAACGAGATATGAGAAGAAGATGGACAGAAGAATGTTTGGGTTTTGATTTGTAGCGACAAGTTGGTTGTAGAATGTCAAGTGAACACGAGGAGATTTATTCGTTTGCAATTTAAGTTGACTCGATTGGATGAGTGCGATGGGATTTGGCAGCACTTTTAGGGAATTAACTGTCGTTTGACAGTTGGTTGGGGGGGTAATCGAGGGATTTCCTTAGCAGTTGGTAGAGGAAATCGTAGGGAAAGTTCAAGTGTACCTGCCTACCTAATTGATAAACAAAATTAAGCAATTTACTACATTATAGGAAATGTCAAGAAGGGCATAGGCTGCACTGTCTTAATATTTTTATTTGTTCGTTTTAAATAATGTTAGGTAGGTAGGAGAATTTAGCAAGCTTTTATCTACGGCGGGAACATTAGGATATCGGGTCCTTCAATTAGTGTTTCATTATTCTTATTCAATTTTACTGTACAACCTTTTGGCAATTTAGTGAATGTTATCGATTTATGTCGATTGCGTTCCATTCAAAGCGAGTGCACTTAATATTGGCATACTTGACTGTTGTTTTATGTATCCCAACTGTATCGAGTAACGAGTTTTGGGCGCCAGTCGAAGTGATATTGCTTTTCTAAGCTGTTTAGCAACATTTTTACTTTGCAAATACTTTTTCCATGACAGTTATAATCAAATACGGTTATCACAAAATGGTGTTCTACGCGATTGATGTGTTCATATTTTGACGTGTGTTATGAACGGGTAAAATATGATAACCTAAAGTCAACTGACCGCACAGAAAACACTAAGACACGTATGCTTTGTTTAATATCAAAATCCAATTTAGAATATAGGTAGTAAACGAATGAAATCGTATATCGATAACCCACTGCTTTCTCAGCAAATCTCGCTGTCAACTTGACAGATCGAAATACAATTTACAACCATACTGACCCTGAAAATTAAAAGCGAAATTCCAATTCGATGTCATTTGTCAAAGCAAGTACCTAAGCCAGACAACAGGTCAAGTTCTTTAAAAAAAAAAATTTAAAGCAAAACAGAACAACCACCTTCCCACGCACAATGGTCAACAATAAATAGGCCGCACGAAAATACTCCACCCAATTTGTTATGCAGTCTAGCGACCAACTAGACCCAGAATATTACAATTTTTGCTTCAGCACATTTTTAATTATTCACAAAAGGACCTTGACAACAAGTTTACAAGCTGTTAAGCCATTTACTCCCGCAATGAAATAGACTTCCGCGCGACCTTCAAAAAGCTACTCAAACCCAAATAATTTAAGAACCCCTAACCCCCTAAATATAAAAATTAAAGGAAGAGGAAAAACTTTAAAACCAACACTGTCTATACGAAAAAAAAAAGAAGAAGGAGGAAAACGACGACGGCGAAAACATTCCGAATAGTTTATGGGATAGTAAGGCATGTGTGCGTGTGTCTACAAACAAACAAGCCGGTCGGTCCTATACAAGCGTCACAAAATTCCTTATTATACGGGCGACGAAGATGTTTTTTTTTTTCTCGCCCATAATGAAGAAAGGCAAGACCCTCACCGTACAGTTTCGCTTATGCATTTGCTGCTGCTATAGGATATAGGCAGTCTGCTCTCCCTTCTTGGGTGTAATTTTTCGTTTCCTTTTCAATTTTTATTGATGGGCCCTTCGGATGCGATAATTTTTTTTCCGTTTCTTCCACATTGTGGTACCGTCTTTAATTCTTCGTACATTCAATGCGATTTAGGTAGACAGTTGGGTTTCGTTTTTGGGATTTTTCGGTTAGGTCTACTACTGGGTGAATGCGGAAAATGCTTAAAGGAAATCATAATCTAGGGAACTATGGGTCAGGGTTGAATTTACCTAAATGGGATGTTCTTTTATGTAGAATTTTCGAAAAACCTATTTCCCTGCAAGGGTATACATTTTTCGATGAGGTCAATGCAACACACCCAGGTAGGATGGATTTATGGTTCTCAGAATGAGCACGCAGGAAAGGATGTTTGTTGATAGATCCTTGGCAAAGGTATTTCAAAGGCAAATTTTTAAGGACTGCAAATCGTGTCATTTTCGCCTGGAAGTCATTTAAGAACAAAAAAAAAAAAAAAGGATTCCTACGTGTTTAAGCATGCAGGACGACGATGATTGTGAGAATGCAGATCGATCGCAGGTAGTTGTATTTTTGATTGACACTCAGTCAATGTGGGAATACATGTTTGTACTTGAATGTAACGGAGATATGAAGCCACTTTCTTGAGGTTGAATCTGCTTCGCTTTAGAGCTCATTCATATCATTCATTGATATTTTTCAACCCCTATTAAAGGGAGTATGGGTCCCAAAGCAAGGCCCTGCCAACTGGCGCCCAGCGAAAGCCCACTTATGGGCAAGATATATTTACGGGTGAAATTAATCTATTATATCAAAATTTTGACTAACCATAACTCGCTTAAGAGAATTAAAAAAAGGAGGGTCGGTGGCAAGGCCTTATTGACGGGCGTCCAACAAAATATAACTTTTTGTCAGAAATGAATGCATGTTTACTCATATGTAATGAAAGTTCCTCAATGCGATAAAAAAGTGTGAACCTAATGAACTTGAAAATGTCTTTCGATTGGCGCCCAACGGAAGACTTAGTAACTGACGCATATATTAACCGCTTAACGAACCCCATTCCTATCTTTTTTTCAAATTTATCTTCACTTCGGATGTCGCTTACAGTCCTTGGGGGACAACGGCTTCTACACACAAGTCTCCCCAACTTGCTGCCTCCAGTTACATAAAAAATACAGCACTACTAAGATGATTAGGGATAGATATCTAAATCTAATTCTAGAATACCTACTATAATTCCACAAAACACCAAAACAATAATAAACCCCATTTAACTGGCGCCCAGCGCAAGGACTCTAAACGCATTTCATCGGAAAACATCTGTCGCAACGTCCGCCCCTCAATGACTTTGACTCAACTTCACCCACTAATAGGATGAACAAGAACAACTAAAAAATCCCCCCAGAAGTGCATGTGCATATCCAAACTAGGGTTGCAGCGCGGCGCGCCACTAGAAACGAAAGTAACAAGCAACAGGAAGGAAAAACTATTCGCGAATGTAGGTAGGTATCTCTCTCAAAAATTATACAACAAAAAAGCTCGCCAACAACTTCACAACATTCGTTGCCGATAAGAACATTGACATTGACATAAGCAAACACACGTTCAGCTTAGTTCAGCGTCGCAATAGCGATAGCGGTGGCGGACGAATTGTTATCAAAATCATTGATAAACACGTCGTTGTTGAAACTAGCTGATGGCACCTCCACACGGTGAGTAGTCAATGATTGATGTTCGTCCGCATATCGATTTTGATTTGGGTATAGCAACGAGCAAAAATGTCAAACTGACAGCTCAAGGTGCATAGCATTCAAGTTAAAACAAATAGTTAATGAAGACAGGGTTCTTCTTTAAATCGAGAACTCTAAAAGCAATAGTAATAATGAAATGAGCAAGGCAACAGAAAGGAAAGAAGACAAAAAAAAAAAGAACATGCGCCAACTTCATTCCACGGAAATTGAACAACATCATCGTCGAGCATCTGATGGTGTTTTCTATACTGCCGTTGGTTGTGCGTTGTTTGTGGCGCACCAACTTGTTCAGCTGTATATCAAACAATTATTATTTTTGCCTTGGTTATGCGCGTAGCAGCAACATTACAAAAGTTGACGACGCAGAGGCGAAATCGCATTCAGGAAAATAGCACACATAAAGGCTGGAAACAGCGCCAAAGTAGCACCAGTCGTCATCCCCATCATCATTACCATCCACATCGTCATAATCAACGGCAGCAGCAGCAGCAGCAGCAGCACAACCACTACCACTACCACTACCACTAGCAGCAGCAGCAACCAGCAACATCATTATCGCCATCTTCAACATTGGATGATGGTGATGCCTGATGGTAGTGCTTGCGCTTGTACTGCTCGTTCGGTTCGTACCCATTCGTATATTGTCCGACCGATGAGTCTTGAACTGTACTGTACTTTATACCAACGAACGAGCAACGAGCGTCGCACCGAGCGAATGATGTCGACGACGACGACGATGACGAACGAAAGGCATTTCGGTATTTTTGTTCCCAAGTATAAAACCCACCACTGATGCCAGTTTGCCATGCCATCCAACGAGTGCAAGAGAGGCGGCATTCGCCGACCGAAAGAGAGGCCAATAGCACACATAGTGTATCACTTCGTTCGTTCGTTTACCAAAGTATTTCCACATAAAATGTAGAAACCCTGGAAATCGACCCAAGCCGACACGAACACACCCGAAGCGTGCTTCGTTGGTGTTCGGCTGCCAGCCGAAGTTGCTTCGGCTACGATTTCCGACCGGTTCGGGTGCCCAGGTCGAATTCCTCGTAGACGAGTTTCCACCGACAGCGCAATTTAGAGAGAACAGACGCAAGCAAGCGAAAAGCAAGGGAACAACAACCACACATTCAAGATTATATTCATAAAGAAACTAATACAATTTCGATATACACAGAGCACAGCACCGAGCTGAACACAGCGCAGCAGAGAGAGAGTCAGGCAGAATAGTGTACAGTACAGTGGAGGCAGCAAAACAACGGCAGCGGCAGCGGCATCATCATCAGCAACAACACAACAACAACACCGCACATTGCCGCACAACAGAAACAGCACATCATTGTAGAGCGCTCCAATGTGGATGGAAACAGCAGCGGCAGCACTAAAGGCAAAGTGAAGGCAATGGCGGCAATGGCGGCGGTGGCGGCATCACTCGAAAACACCACTGTGCCGTTCGTTCGTTTGCTGGTGCTGTGCTGCGTTGTGTTGTTATTGTTGCCGTCGGTGGGACGTGGAGCCGAGGTGGATGGGTAGCTTTTCGATGGTTGGCTAGTTGGACCGACGACCGACGACCGACGGACCGAACTGTGACTTTTGTTGTTGCAGCTATAATGTAGATTAAAATTATGTGAAAATGCAATTTGAAGAAAATTTCTTTTTATTCCACCACATATCCACTTTTACGGTGGCGCGCGTTGTTGCTGGTGCTGCTGCTACTTTCTGTTCTGAGCGATCACTGTGTGTGGATGGACTTTCGGTATTCACTGTGCTTTGCCGATTTAGAGTTTCTATGCTTGCAAGAGGTTTTGCCTGCTTTCCTTGGTCTCATCATCATCATCGTCATCGGAAGCAACAGCATTAGCAACTTTGTTGTTCTCGTTTTCGCTGGTAACTGAAGATGACGAGCGGCGGGTATGTTCAATAGATGAGGCGCATCGGCAACAGCATTAATAGAGTTTTTTTTTGTTTTTTTTTTTTGCTTAGCCGATTCGGTTATTTCTGGTAGGTGGTGGAAGTTTTCAGAAATGTTGAGTGGCATGGAGGACACAGAGATGATCATGTGACCTGATGACTGCATTTATTGGCATAGGAATTTGGTTCTTGATCTCTGAATGGTGGTGGAGCTGCGGTCGTGTTGGGAATACTGTATTCGCAACACTGATTAGATGATAAATTGACAATTAGACTGAGAGGGGTTTCTGTTATTCTGTTAGCAACGGATATTTTGCGTTTATGCTTGTTTAAATGCAGGTATGCAATGGGAAAGGTGACGCTATCAAAAGTGACGCCCGACGAAGTGCCAGAAAGGCAGTAAGGTAGTTTGGACGACCAAATTGCACCAAACTGTAGTCTTTACAGATATTCATTGGACAAAATCCAAACAATAGGAAAAAATAAAAATCGAATGGCGCCCAACGGACGGCTATCAGAGAAAAAAAATTTTCACACCAGCTAGACACATATATATAAATTTGATAACATATTTCAGACTTTTAAGGTTGCGATTTCAGTCATTCATCCATCGGCAATAACGGAAAGTACTTAAGAGGCGCCCAACGCCTGGACAGCATTTTTACAAAAAAATTAAAATCGAATGAAAAGTAGCTGCGTAAATTAGAGGGTACCAATGATGAACAAAATAGACTCAGGGACATACAGGGGGATCGTCAGGTCATATAGTGAATGAGCGACACAGAGAGTGTACTGAATGGCGCCCAGCGAAGGGGCAAAAAAAAAGGTTATGCACTTAAAACTTCTGGTACGGACTGCTTTTTCAAATACGATACCAAACCCAAGATATAAAAAAAATAGGAATGCATGCGAACTGATACCAGCACACACAATGACAGATCAGCACTTTTACGAAAATTTGAAGAAAATCAATTGTTACCAATGATAGAACAGAAGCGCAGTTGGTCGAGTCAATGACCTTCTTAAAACCAGGGATATAAACGATCGATGGAACCATGCCGTCGATCAGAAGTTTTTCACTTATAATAAGCTGTTTCTTGGATGATTTTCTGTTGATCATTTACACAGTTTATAAAATTTGTGATCTAAATTAAAGTTCGATACGCTCCCAGTTACTTTACCTCAATAGTGATTACTGCCCGCAAGGTCTGCAGTACAATTTTGAGATATTTTTGGTAAAATTACCATTGCAGTTTCAATTGATAACTGTCAAAAAGGCAAATGCCAATCAGCTGTAATGAACAAGGAGCTCTTGACTTCTCCATCCCGTCAACCTGTCAACGAGGAAATATATCCACCCGCTCGAAAACTGTGCCAACCTGTCAAAGTTTGACAAAGAAACTTCAAACACATCATGCAACAAAAGCGACAGCAGCGAACTGAGGGAGAGAAAGAAAAAAAAAAAAACAAACAAAAAAACACTGCGCACTCATTCCAATTCCAATCGATCTTACATAATCACCGATCCATTTATCATTCCATCCTCAAACTCATCACACCAATCGATCGCGATCGATGGTATAGTGATCGTCAGATGGCCAGACACAAGAGTGAGGACCGCCATCGCCGTCCCATGTATAAACTACATGCCAAGTCATTCCATCATCGGCAATGGAACTTTTGGAGCTGCACCATCAACCGCAGAGCACATCATTTGCGTAAAGCACTTGGCTAGTGCTGCTTCCCATCATCTTTACTCGACCCTCCCCCCTTTTTCGGATACAACACTCACACACACACGCACCTTCAACATTTAAACTGAACTTTCCCAAGGTAGCAACAGAAATGATGATGATGATGATGATGATGACTTCGACGACGATGATGATGATGCAGCATGCGTATGTATGTTGAAAGCCGAAGCCGGTTGACCGACTCTCTCACAAATCCAATTTTTTCCTTTTCGTGTCTTGGCAACTTTTTCTTTTGCGTATATTTTCTACGCTGTGTTATTGTTTGTTTGGATTACATTGTGGTACGTATATCGAAGGAATGGTGGCGATGATCACAGGTGAAATTAAATCCCCGCTTCCCTTGCAGCCAACAATTACGTAAAATTTAAGCTGACTTGTCTACCAGACCCCATCATTAAAGAACATCCCTTTAAAGTCACCACAAATGGTTCTGTTTCGTTCTGGTTTAAAGCCTCGTTCGCTCTCGAAATTAAAGCTTTATTAATTTAATTTGGACAGAGCAAAGGAGCGAGGCATTTGTGGGCTGTAGGTTGATTGGTCCACATTGCTATCGAAACAAACAGCAGCAAAAAAAGGGCAGAAGGAGAGCCAAATGAAAACACAACAATCGATGGGGGGAAAACGGAATAGTGGTGAGTTCAAAAGTGGGCGGACAAAGGTGTGGGCTGTAGCCCGATTGTGGCATTTACAATGGCACAAACAAACACACTCGCAATCCCGAAATAATGAAATCAAACTTTGAGGGATACTATAGCATCAGAGTAATGATTTCGGGATAATGATTTTGCTGTCTCTGTCTCGCTCTGTGCTCGGCTTTTAGGTATAAACGTATTGCGTATTCCACCCCTCGGTGCTTTTCCGACGTGGAAGAACAGAAACACCAGCTTTACTACTTAAGGGTGGCTTTGTACAATTTTCACAACCCACTCCTGAAATGGCAGATATACACTCACTGTGTGTGTGTGTGTGCATGTATGTATGGATGTGCGTGTTCGACTTAATGGTTGCCATGGATACCATCCACCACCACTGAACAGTCACCCACTCACCAGTCAGCTCACTTGATAAGCCTCGCATTCTCGTAGCGCACCACCCCATTGGTGCTGCCTAACGACGACGACGATAGAATGAAAGCTTTCCATGTTTCCCTTTGGCACTGTTCTGCACTGTGTATGTGGTCTATATGTATACATATACCGTAATAATAATTATTATTATTTTATATATGGATGTAGGTTGACTGTTATACGGTTTTATAAAATGACGAGAGCTTGGGGTTGATGTGGAATGATACTGCTGCTGGTATCATCTGAAAGGGGCCGGTAAGGCATAATGGCATCGGGGATAAATTTGCCACCCTCTTTGTGACAGCATCTGTGTAGGTGTTTGTAGTGAGAATGATTATTTCAAACACGCATACACACACAGCCAGAGCCATGCATATACATACTGAGGGGCTTGAGGGGCAGAGATGGAGATAGAGGACAGGAACCGACATCGCCATGACGTACAAAAGGTTGGAAATATAATGGAAACGAGCGCAGGGTTGTAAACTAACCACATCAGGCGAAAGGACGAGGAATGAAAATTAAGAATTGGTGATGTGGAGTAGGTACTGCGCTGCAAAGCACAGAGCAGACGAAGGACGATCGAGGGAGGCAGCAAATGCTACGGAGCAAAGCGAGGTGGCACAGTTCAGTTCAGGTGGTTTCGGTCGGTTGATCAGTGGGTGGTACTGTGTATGTATGTGCTCCACTCTACGTAATATTATTGCAGAGGTATTAAAACTGGATATACCGTTCTCTGTACCTATACATATCTGCATGAGTATGGCAGTTTCCTCTTGGAACCTAAATGGATGAACTCTGCACGTATGTTTGTGTAGGTATGTATGTATTTGCCTGTGGCTTTGTTTTACCTGTTATGCTTTCGTTGCTTAAATGTTGTGCACCCTCGCACATATACGCACATTCTATTAAAACAAAAATTAAACCAAAACAGAATTTAATTCTCATGCTGGTTAAAATGTCTCTTAAATTAAACAGGACGAATAAAAGTGGAAAATACGTAATTTGAAATACATGGCGTAGTATAAAAAAGCGTAAACCCTTCAGGGACAATCAACAACTTGCTTTAAAAAAAAAATAAAAAAACAAAAAACAAACAATAATTAATTATGATCCCATGTGGCATGACATTTGTACTTTGGGTCTAGCTGTCATTTTGTTTATATGACGGGGGGGATGTGTTCGCTAAACCAAATTCACCATGGTAATCATAATTATACAATCCACCACCTCGTCTATCTGCCCACCAACACCCCATGCACATTTTCGTCATCAACGCGTAATCATCTGTTAGAGAAGGGAGCTCACTAAAAACAAAAAGGTTTGTTCGTTTCGACGCGTAAGTGTGTTATCAGGTGATGACTGCGGTAATAATGGTTATTGTTCGAATGATGGTGGTTGATGGTTGCGTGTCTTTTCTGCTGCCCGCCCCCGCACACCAATATGCATTGACCAATACACAATTAGGTGACGTAACCGCATAACTTTAAAATAGAAAACAACACGATGTACGCGGCATTCGCTGTGTTAGAGTTAGAGGGTGCACCTCTGGAGTGAGTGGTGGAGGTGCACGAGTTGAATTCAATTGAATGTCGCCGTCGCCGTCGTCGTAGGCATCGTCATCATCATCATCATCATCATCATCACTATTGCCGTCATGCAACTTTTATTGCGATGGTTTTAATATTGTGTAGGTTAGGTGCCGGCAATTTGTTGGTTTAGGTTTAACTTTGCGCCGGTTAGAAGGTGGTTAGCGACGACGGGACATCGGTGTAATGACCGGTCAAATTGACTTAAGGTGGTTTAGTGGTTTGTTTTTGGGATTTCCATGAATGATTAACTTTGTATTGGCTCTGACAGTTATTACATATGCTTTTGACAGTAGGTGATGCCAGTTTAAGTTTTGCGACTTATTTAGCGAATGTAGGTATAGGAGTGTATTTTCTCCGATTGTCAGAAGATATCCTAATACGCATTTTCCTTTTGTGGTCTGTCATATATTTTACGACATAATATGTCTTCATACAAATTTCTTCACAGTAAGATATGCATAAAATGTTTGACATTTAGAGCAGAATTGCATTTGAGAAACATAGCGTAGAGATTATTTCTGGACAATGACTTTCGATAAGTTTTCCGTTTATAGTTTTTTATAGTTCACAAACGCCCAAGTACTTTTTAAGTACCTAATTGACAGAACTCACAATACAAAGCACAATAATTATGACATAAGCTGCAACCATTATTATTTTGACATCATTTCAAATGCTAATTACTGGCTAAATGACATTTATTCAGCGTTTAATCTTAATACATAAATGGCCGTCATAATAACATAGATTTAAATGTTTTTATTCCAACTATTAGCCCCGGCAGCTAATTCTATTATTTTTTTGTTGTTGGTTAGGATATAATTCATTTATGTAAAAATAAAGTAAAAACAACGCTCTTACTGAAACACTCCTGACTGCAGTGTCTTTTCTGTCCGTTTAAGTGGGAACAAACGAACCTGTCGTTCGTTTGATAAAACCGTTTGTTTTGTGTTGAAGCACAACCACATTATGGATAAATGTTGACAGTTGGGAAAAATCAGTGAACAAACGCACTGTAAGAAATTGCTTAGATAAACTGTCAAAAAATGTATTACAGAAAAAAAATACATTTTTTGACGTTTTCTTCTGTCAAAAGGGCATACACATTATGCAAAATCATTCAACGTTAAACTTTAGCGATTCTAACAACGATAGCCTGCATGACATTTCCTAGTGTCAAAACCACAGTCCAATGTCAAATACACTCATACCCTATGCTATTATCAATCACGCTCGTTCTTCTCACATCAAAAAATCCCATCCGTACAGAAGAAACCATCGCTCTCTCTAGCCCCATTTGGCCGACACGGCTTTTTGTCGAAATTTCATGCTGAAATCAACCAAGCGGCCAACGAAAATGTTTCTCCGATGTGTGCGTGCGTTCGTGACTTCAGCCAATTACTCATGCGCGCATTTTATCGATGTTGTTATATTCACGTCTCTGTCCTCTTCACTCCAGTCATACGAATGAAATTCCATTCCATTATTATTGTTATTTTCATGAGAGATTGTGTGACTGGTTGGCTGGCTGACTGTTGGCCTAAACGAATGACTGGCATCAGAAGGTCTCTCGGTTTGCCTCGAGTGTGAGTTTTGAAATTTTTCGGAAAAAAACAATTTTTTTGTTGTCTTCTTTTCTTGTTTTCTCATGTGATTTTCTGATTCATGTATGCATCACGCTCAAGAGCTCAAAATGTGAAAGATTGAAGCAATTTGAGGTCGATGGTAACTTCTTGTCTGATATCTGTCCAAACCCAAAATAAATTCAGCACACGCAACATCGCAAAATCATTAATCATAATCAACAAGTTATCGATAGACCGCAATCAGCTGTGGTTTTAAATCACCTAAGAAGTGGCGCCCAACACAATGGGAAAACTTTTATTTTTATATTCTCCTTGCCTGCACAATAAACTCGTGCACACAACCCTTGATCCTGTTTTTGGGTTGTTATTTTCGCTTTTTCCTCTATGTGTCTGTCTGCCTTGGTAATTTGGCCTCCTTTTTCTGTGCTCTTTTAAAGCATGAAGTTGAAGTCCCTCAAAAATGTGCTCCCCATTCAAGTTTGTATATTTATGAATAAATATTGAGTTCCATTCGAACGTGCCACCCGACACCATCCGCCTATTCTAACCCACCCCCGTTCGAACATTTAAACGGAAGGGGTTTAGCCTTATTCTTGAACGTTCTGCACCGTATACTATAAAGCGTTCCTTTAACCTCTGGCGAGCCAGTGCCGGCATCAGCAATCGTGCTATTGTGCCGTGTCGATGATGATGATGATGATGACGGTTGGCGCGCGTATAACAACATGAGTGAAGAAAATTAATTGAATTGTCATTGCCCTACAAAAAAAAATATATCGAAGAGAAAACATAACAAAAGAGAGCTAGAAACCAAAACAAAAGGAGAAATGGAAAATAGAAAAGAAATAACACGGAACGGCGCAAAAAATGTATTGAAATTGTTTGACATGCTTTTCGTTGCATACAGACAATTCACTAACAGATAGCGCGCAACGTTGATAATGCGATGCACAGCAAAGTGCTACGGCAGAATGCAGCAACTGGTTGCGAGTTTGAGCAGAGGTGGGGGCATAAAAGGAAATTTAAGAAAACGCTGAGGATTTTCAAAGAGAGCGAAAAAGAGAAAATTGCATTTCAATTCACAACACCACGTGCTCGGGGATGTATAATTTATTTACATTTTTTTTATCACTTAAAAATGTGCGTATATATCATCTTGAAAGGAGATATGACATTTAGGTAAGACGTCAGCTGCTGTGAGTATATAGTCAAAGTAGTGGTAGATTTATTTGTGTAGCTACGTCATTGGAGGTTCTGGTAAATATACGAGCGGAATGGTGCAGGAAACCTTTGACGAATGGGGGTTTGTGTTGTCTATCGGTGGGTGGTTGAAAGTTTAGTGGTACGATGTAAGGTAACTGTCACATTTGAATATCCGGAAAAAGAGGAGTGTGGATTTAGGAAAAATACCGCCATATAACAGTTTGGTTGCAGGTTTTATGCACCCACAACTAGCCCGAGCGAATCTGTTATGTTAACAAAGAAACGAGCCAGCTTAGTATTTAATTTGATAAGACTTTGCAAAACGTTCATAACGATTCAATGACTAATCTAACTTCCCCAACATAAACTATACTAAGATAGAAAATTCCCTTCGGACCAGAACAGTCACCGTTGAGTCAGACAATTCATCGCAACTTTCCGCTAACCGTTTTGAAAAACAAAATCAAACATTATCAGCTAATATCTGACATTCAACTGAGAACACCACCGAATGTCATGTGAAGTAGAACAATTTAATTTTAATACCAATAAAATTGCTAACACAGACACAATTGTAAAGAGCAACATGTTGAGCAATTGATTCCTCCACTATTCGCAATAAGAAAATATAGAAGAAAATAAGAAAAAAAAATAAAAAATCAAAGATAAACAAGAACACACAAACCAATATAAAAACGAATGAATTTCTTAAGAGAATCGAGAGAAAAACCTAAAAATAAAAAGAAATAAACTTTAAAATGTTGCGGGATGAGTTGTAGAGTAGATCCGCGTGTGTGTTGTGTACATGAAGATGACTATATCGTGTTTTCTTTGCAGTATAAGCAAATGACACAGGAAGAGGTTCTGATGACACATACTACACCAGTCAACCAGCCAAGTCAGGCAACCGAGCAACCAAGCACCAATTCAATGAACCACGTCAAGGCAACAGCACCATAGTTGGGTGCGGGTGGGTGGCGAGGGCGTCGTCGACGACTAAGAGGTAGGTGATTCTCATTCCACTTTGCTATTTTGTGCGCACTCAAATGTGTGGAGCGGATTGGACTGGGTTTCGGTTTGGTGGAGGAGGGCGCTGTGTGTATGGAGAACCTATCCAGCAACCTATTTCGAGGAGTCCGCCCGACCAACACTATATAGTGTAGTGACAGTTGAAAGAGGTGGATGTTGTTGGTCGATAGACGAGCAGGGGGAGGGTGGGATGTACTGGGGAAGGCATTCGGCTTCGGCTACCGCTAGTACTGGGGGTGACGGTGTTGTTAAAGAGAATCGGGTTTTCGCAGAGTGTATATGCTTTGCCAGCAAAAAGGTCATTCATACTCGTTTTTGCCATTTTTTATTTTTTTTTTTTAGACTTTTTTTATTTGCATATATGGTGGTAAAGAAACAAAATTGAAGACAGGGTGATGCAAAAAGTTTTTGGATGATAGGAATATGATTTTTTTAATAGATTGTGGAGGCGCTTCAGAGGCTAGTTGCTTTGGTTACAAAGGCTGGATTATAGGGTTTAGGGACTCATAAAAAGGTGCATTTAAAAAAACCTGACTTCATTGCTACAAATAGGAAAATCCCTGAAGTACACCCTATACCCCGTGTATTATTACCAGCCACCCAAAAACAATAACCATAAACTCAAATAGCGCCATTCAAGTTAAAACTGTCACCATGTAGATACCTCAAGCCAGGCGCTGAACTCCTATAATATTTAGTTGCGGCTTAAGATTTACCCAAGCTGTGAGCTCTGTTGCAGTTCGACTAGAGTAAACCTACTCGTTGGATAAATTGCTGCATAGGTTTCGGTTTATAAAGCCCTATGCTTTTATATACCTACTCTAATGACAAAGGACAAGTCAGCCTATAGCAAAATAGTGTAGATAATTATTTACTTGTAGTTTGGGTACAAGCAAATTTGTATAAAGAAAAGGAAACAGTTGGCGTAACAGGTCCATTTAAGACCCAGGGTCTAGCTTTTCATACCCATGAATGGAAGGAAGCAATTATACAAGTGTATAGCATATTTCTGTATCGAATATAGCCAATCTTATTTTCACTTGTAGACAAATTCAGCGGGCACTACGACATGGTTAAGCTTGGACTATCGTGCCTTGAGTAAGAAGAAAACTGGCGGCGTTAGTTTACGTCTAAAGTTTACAAAACTGAGTACAATGAACCCTTGATATTTTAGAACTGGCTTGAAAAAGTTCAAAGCTACGTTGAAAGCTGTGTTTGAAAAGTTTCTCAATCATTAGTAGTAATAGTCAAAAGAGCGAGGTTCGAATTTCATTACCGAATTTTAAGAAAGAATCTCTAAATTGAAAGCCAATTAAGACAACCCGTCTTAATTATAACTATGTATGTAAAATTGTCTAGACTAGGACATTATGACATTTCAAAGACTTTAACTGTTCATGTTCATGTGCCAGTTCTTTGACATCAAGGACTGCATACTTGCCATCAGTGAACCCAAGGGACGTGAAACTCAAAGAACTCCGAACTAGCTTTCAACATTGGTAACAACGTCAATGCCAAATGGCATAACTGGATATCGACAGAGCATCGGACTAGCTTTGAATTTTTGAATCTACTAATTAACTCTCCGATTTCTATATCATGACAGAAAGAACCATTAATTTTCGTTAACTAATTAAAAGGGATTTGCCAAGCCAACGACAAGACAACTCTTACCAACATTTTACATGACAATAGTCACACGTGAATTAAAATTCAAAACTTTTTTCGCTTTCCCCGATATTAAAGATCTATGGCGCGCATCCAATGCAGAAAAGTCACTGCACTGGTCATTATCGCCCCAGCTCTAGAGAGCCAGCCTAATGACCAAATTGAAATATTATTCTCTGTCATATTTAAATTGCCGCTGCACAGAATAGTCAGTGATTAAAAGAGCTCACATAAACAAAAACTAACCTGAACACCACACTTTCAACTGTCATCAGAATTTGTTTCAGCAAAATGTTCATGTATTTCTTATATTTTGAAAAAGTAGTTCAACTCACCTCAGTGCACATTTTATTTCCACAATATCAGTAGAATAAATCAATTTACTTTGTAAGTTTTAACAGAAACCCCGTAATATCACACAAATGTCAAAATTGTTGACATCTTAATAGCTGAATAAATTAACTACTGTCACTTAAGAACTGTCAAACGAGTGTACGAATATCTGCACGTTTCTTATTTGATTTCCCGCTTATATTTTTTTTTTTTTTTTAATTACACTGTATACTCCACCGCAGGAAAATATTTCGTAAATTGTCGTCAGATAGACATTGATACCAGCGGCACAGACACACTACGCACCTCGACGATGTCCAATGCGATAATAAGAAGTGAGATACGGTTGCATGGGTTGAAAAATTTCCCAAAACAAAAATACAATCGAAGCGAAACACCCTGTCGGTGAGAGAGGGCACACACAAAAGTACAAAACATCCGCAGCAAACAGCTTACATAAGCCATAGTTGCCGAGATATGAGTGTGTGTGTGAATACAAAATGTCAGTCGACAAGAGGCGATACGAGCGCTGGGTGTTTGACTTGACTGGTGTTTAGTTGTGTATGTGTGGATATAGCTTTGTCGGCGGTATATATAAAGGAGAAGTAGAGGTATATTTTGAAATACAGTGGGGGTGAACGGATTCGGATTGATTTACAAAAACTTGCTTCAAGGCTAGATCGAGAAGTTGAATTGTGGTATGCACATTGACTGAGGAAATCGTTTTGGGCACAAGTCTTTAAAGTTGAAAGGTTTGAATTGATAAAGGTTTTTTTGAGAATGTTTTCAAGAGACAATTCAATGAAATTGACGCTTCTACAATTTAAAAAGGATCATGGTGAATAGAATCGTACAACTTTAAACCTACAAACGCTGATGTACAGAAGACAAATCGCTGACATTATGCTCTGAGTATACTTCCACGGAAGATGTTCCAAAGTAGGTACTTTCGAAAATTATTCCTGGAAATAGGTACGAACTACAAGACTGAAAAGCAATGGTCATTACTTTTAAAAACCAATGCACTAAAGCAGCTGCAGCTGCCCGAACTGTCAAGTTCGGAAAAAATACGAATATTCCAATAAAAAAGGTAGATATATTTATTCTAACACGAGCATTTACAGTACCACTGCGTTCTAAAAGTCACTTTTTTTTTGTATAGAAAGCTTATAGGTATCGTAATGCATTGCTTAAGGAATACCATAGGTAGCAGCATGGAACAGTGAACAATTTAACTTGTTCTAGAAACCAACCCAGAAGTCTACATACAGTAATTTAAGGATGCAAAGTAGTTTCACAGCAGTTTTTCCAACAATAACTAGAATTGAAATTCCCTCAAACGTTAGGCAACTCTTAGTTGTCACTGTACTCCGTTCAGGTAGATGCACAGCACATTGCCTTCAACGTTGCTGCTGCTGTTTCTACTATACTCAGCTATTTCCGAGCTTCAATCGAACATAGTGAGGCGAGGCACAGCAGCAGCACCACCAGCACCAAAGCACCACTCACCTCTCAAACTCTCTGCTGTACACCACATGGTGGTAGTTATATACCTTTAGCCACATCTATATAATACTATGGCATTCCATCCACAATCCATCTGCATTTTCATTTATATCCCAAGAGCATATAATATACACCATAAATAGGGAGGGGTGCAGCGACGGAAACCGGGTATTAAAGAGAAGGAGAAAAGAGTGGTATTATATTTTTATTTCATTTTATATTTTCCTTACTGAATATATTTTGTTTTATTTTGCCGTCAACGCGCTCCCTTGCTGCTGAAGAAGAATTAACCGAAGCACAGCACCACCATCATCAAGTAAGACTAGCAACATTATGCTTTGAAAGAGAATCGTTTTTAGTTAGGATATTTTACCCTCTGCATTATATGGCGATGGTGATCCCTCTGGAAAATATTGTCGTCCCCCGTATATTCAGACGAGGGGTTCTCCCGTTCTGATGTGAACATTCTTCTCAGCCGTTGAAAGGAGTATAGTACCTACTTCATGAGATCGGTTTTATACTCTGTCGACTGTCGAATGTCGGAGAAAAATACTTTCCTATATTATTAAGGGAGGGTTTCATATTTTTTTTCTTTTTGGTTTTCTTTATAAATTGGAGATGGAGATGGAGTACCGAATCGACCGACACAGAAAGAGCGAAAATAGTATTAGATTTGCAAAGGAAACGAGTCGAATTCCATGCAACGGTAATGTTGATTCGGCAATTAGGAGATGAATCAGTGGAGAGCTTGTGAATGAAACTCAACTTTGTAGTAGATGGAAAATGGTCCTCGTGCTGTAGAATTCCGAATAGTGGTACTACCTACCAGACTGATGATTTGGGTAAAGGTTTCCTGTTGGACGCCAACATACCTACCTATATTAAGCTGGAGCTTTAAGAAGTCGAATCTAGGTTCGGATTCTTTCAAACTGACACTTAAATCATGCGCTTTAGTGACGACAAAGGACTTCTGTCAGGAAATGACTTTTAAAGAGGAATATTTAACGAAGTGTAATCTGACATTTAAAATAAGGAAATAAACGCATACACACCATCGGGTAGAGACCTTTCCGTCAAAGTTCAGTTCAACAAACGCGTAAGCAATTGAAGCTGCAACATTCTCAGTTTTAATGCAACCGAAAGAGGACAACCACCATCGACTCTCGACTCGACTGACATGGAGCTGTTGCTTGCTCCGTTGTCATTAGATACTGTACTGCTGCTGCAACGACCACCACTCAACTACTACACCCAACAATAACGAATGCGTTTCAGCTATTTTGATCATAACGTGATGTTGCAGTCATATAAATAAAGCATCAAACAACTGCGTGCTGGCTGGCGCTGCTCTACCAGTGCAATGGGAAAGAACGAACGTCTATAGCAAAATGAAGTTTTTGACGTTTGATTAGAATGCGAATGGGGTAGATATGGATGTGTAGGCTGTAGGCAGGTTGTTAGGCGGCAATGTGGGGGTTGGAGGTCGATTGTCTGGCTCTTCTCGAGCTCTCTATTACTCTTTGCCTCTCTTGCGAGTTCACTCTGTGTGATGTGTACTTTATTTAGTTTTCTTTTCGGCCAAAAGAATGTAGTTAGGCCGTTTGTTTGGTGGCTGAGAGTTCTTGCTTTGTGAGTTTTATTTTTTATTTTTTTTTTTTTGTGCTCACATTCCTGAAAGCAGTGCAGAAAATGCACGTGATTTTAGCACTTTATGAGTTTTCGTGTTCGTTTTCGTCGTTGCTTCTTCTCTGTTTACGTTAAACTATATACGGATGTTGGGTTTTTACTTTGGTTGGGGGGTTTCTTGGATCGGATCTCTATAAGAGTTTGTATTTTTTGGCACCATGAACTGTGACGGATTGAAAACTTGGGTCGATAAGTGCATTTGCAAGATTTTTTGTTGTAGGTACCTACGTCTCTCGTTGAATGTTTATTACTTGGTTTCTTTTGCTTGGGGTTTGTTTTTGGTATTGGACTGAAACGCATAGGATGGGAGAGGTTTTCCCAGCGAATAGCGTGGAATGTGGGTTACTATGGTATCTTATGATGCTATGCCGTTAAGGATCTTTTTTTTTCCTGGGAGCCCTGTGCAGCTGAAGTGAACTCGAGAATGTCAAACTGAATGAAGATGTGCGTTTAAAGTATGTGGTGCAAGTAAAAGGCAACCCGAATTTTTAAATGGTTGTGGGTTTGGTGAATCTCATGTGTCAGATCATCGGTATTGATTCGGTTTTTTGGCGACAAGGGATGGGACAGGCGTTTAAATTTTAATTTGGGGAGTATTGTCTGTATTGCATCATTGTTCTGTCAGACGGGCAATCTGATTTACTGCTGTGAAAGAGTTTTAATGCACTTACGAGTCTTAAGCCTAATGAAAACCAAGAGTGGACTGTGACAGCGCTGATTATCGATACTTAAGGTTTGTTGGTTTTTGTAATTCACAACAAGATTAATAATGTAATATATCAGCAAACGGCTCTTTCAGGTATGAGCTACTTTAAACAAGGGTAGGTACGGCTTGGAGATAATCACCACTTCAAAGCGACCAGACTACATCTACAAATAGACGATCCCCACCATCACAGTTCTGATCTATGATGTAGAAGCATTTACGGCAGTATAAAGGTGGATGAAAGTTTTTTCTTTGAGTGATTTTAAGACGAGGTTGAACAGGAAGCTTAACAAGCTCTACAGCTGCATTGATGTAGTGGCATACCTACGTCTGAAACTGTACCAAATTTATTGATTTATGCGTTTATTTCCTGGCCAAACATGTACAGCCCTTTATCCTAAGGAGTGTACGACAGCTCTATAGATAGGGTGTGTTCAATAGACCAATTTAGCATTCTCAACAGAAGGTACTTATACAAAGCCCGTGGCGGAGCTCAACCCCGAAATGTTACGCTATCATCAAGAGCAAAAGATGAAACAGATCAGAGTCGCTATAGACGCCTCAATTCTAATCTATAGATAAAGCAAAAAATAGGAAGCACTCACAGGCATATACTCAATGCTTGCTAAAAAATATTCGCCTCTCCAAGGACACTCTTTTCATCTCGCGTCTTCAACGCAAAATGTAAAAAAAAAAACTTTAACCGAAAAAATATGTACAGTTCAACTTTTTTTGGCTTTGTTTTCATAATAGATAAAGATACTCAAAACTCATACGCAACAGCAAGCGCGATATGCCAGACAGCGCCAACTCAACTCAAGGTAACCAAACCGCGACGAATTACGTCGTCCATATCACTCTTGTTGCGCATTGCATGATAGTTTTGTGAATCTCAGAGATTTGTTTTCTTTTATAACCAAAAAGAGGTTGCCCACAAATAGAAAATGAAAACAAAAACCATGCAGTGAGAAGAAATTTCGAAAATCGAACAATTTGAAAGACACCCAAAAGTGCGCCCCTCACTGGGCGCCATTTCAAAGCGAAACGGTCAAGAGCTTGCATAGTAATAAAGTCTAATTGCATGAACAGCAGAAGCAAGTTTTTCTTCTTTGCTGTACTCGTTTTCTTTTCATTCTTGTTAATAGTGCAATGAGGAAAATTCAAAGCATTTTCTCTTCCGCTTACGCTCTCTCTCGTAAAACGATGGCCAAACCATGGGTACACATCTGGGTGTGCGTTCGCTAGTGTTTCTCTTCAATTAAGCAAAAATAATGAAGATTTGATAAAAACAAGAATTTAATTATCCACCGCAATGACGACGAATGAACGAACAAATATCTTTCAGATAGAAAAGTCGTTCCAAAGCAGCACAGCTCAGGCTCATATGATTCGTTTTAGTCGTCGTCGTCGTCGTCGTTCGTGTCACATAAAACGGAGAAGTGAAAACCGTAGATGTACCCCCACACGCGCACAATACAACAAACACCGTCTCATTCGGATACCGTCGTATACATATTCACTCGTTTGACATTCCACAAAACGTTATGTGAACCCAGAGCGAGGATAGATGCATGCATACACAGATCCGTAACCTATATATACACTCGACGCATATACACACTGACACAACAAGCCAAAAGAGAAAGAGACCTGTGGGATGAAAACCGAACCTGAATACACAGCAGTAAAAATAAAAAGAAAAAAAAATGTATATAGAAAAAAAATTCGAACAGAAAAAAAAATATCTATCTGATGCTCGGGTATACTACACATTCGAAAAATGAATACGAACCGAACAAAGAGGAGTGTGCAAAGAGAAACAGAAGAAAAAATATTGAGGAAAAAAAAAGAAAAATGTTGAAATATTTTATTTTTAGTTTCTTTTTCGGTCGATGATTCGGTTTTTGTGCCGTGTGCGCTCGTAGAGATTGCTCTATGGCGGAATAAGTAGGTGTGGATGTAGATATACTTTCTGTGTCGCTACGCTGTACGAACGGCGGAGTTCGACGAATTTTTGTGTTCGCGCAAAACTGCTAGGCTAGTGTTTCTGTACATTAGATCGATGCAGAGTAGGGTTGCCAGCGCTTTTTACGGGGTCACACGATTTCTATGGGGGAAGCTTTTAGTTAGTTGTTAGTTAGGCTAAGTTGGGCGCCACTTTCTTGCATTGTCAATTTGCAGATAATGACGCAACGTCAACGGCTGACTTAAAATGCATCTTCGCTTGGATTGATTGAAAAACCTCAAGTGAACGTGTTTTAAATAGGTTTATGCTTATCTATCATCGGGCACCATTTTGAAATGTGTACAGCTTCAATGTGTCGTTTACCCTTTAAAATCGACGGCAATTTCATCCAGGGTTTAAACTCTTTCGATACATTTTCTCATGGTCCAGCTTTGGGCGCCACTTCCATTTTTTCATTTAATTCAATTTTATTATTTAGCAGATTCTGCATACACAAAAGTCTGCGACGTTAAGCAAAATATGTCTCATCGGGATACGATTAAATGATTACAAACTCTGAACTGCGTATGGCTCATATCATTTTTAAGTCTCTACCAACTGTTGGGCGCCACTTTAAGAGTATAAGCATAGTATAAGCTTAGAAACGACCGGCTTACAATCATTTTCGAAAACACATCTCCTTTGTTATAAAGATATCATAGTTGAGACTGTACCTACATTTTTTTTTTAGAAACAACTAAAAGCAAGTCATGTTAGTAAGAAGTTGGTCTACCAATGGGCGCCGTTTCAAATTCACTAACTAACACCATTTAAAATCTTCTTAATAAAAAGTTTGACATATAAAATAACAGCGAAACAATTTACTGTCGATTCGGTAACCCTTTCATAACTAACACATAATTTCTGGGGGTTAAAAGAAGTTCCACCAGCTAAAAGCAACGACTTTAGCAGCACCCATCAGTCTTTGTGTGCCCCTCAGACTCAGTTCAAAGATTGTGTTGTTGCCGTGTTCTGGTTCTCGTAATTGTTGTTGATGTTAGCGATGACGACGTATGATAACGTTGATGGCTGATGTATCTATAGAAGGCAGCAACACTATACTGACAACGGTTTCACGTGATTTCTAGCTTTTGCTTAGTACACCGAGAACATAGCAAGAAGCACGTATCCAAGGAATGCATTGACACATGAGTGTGCGAATGTATGCCTATACATCGTATCGACTGACTATTGAGGTCTGCTTTGCCTATTTATACTTTTTAGCATCTCGGGTGTATCTCTGGGATACGAAATCATAATAAAATAGAAAATTATAGACAGATAGAGAGAGAGTGGCTTACGGATACGTTCCGTTCGTAACAGCGAGCCCAGAACAAATGCCATTGCAACATGACATGACGGAGGACTAGTGCCGCTGTTGCCCCGGTTCTTATGGAGGCGCAATGGGTGCTGTTTTTTGTTTGCTTTATTTCCATTTTTCAAAGGCTTTTCTCATAATAGACTTTGACAGTTCCTGTTTTGGTCTCGTTTTCTCTTTAGTGTTATTTTCATTTAATGATTGCGTATGCTGCCTTTATTTCTGTGTCGCTTTTTCTTGGCCGGTGTTTTGCTCTTCAGTATCATATAGTTTGAGTTACCTACGTGCGGATTTTTTTTTGTCTCATTTATAGACAGACTGCAGTTCTCTCTTTAATGGGTGAAACACCGCCACCACCACCGCTGGGAGGTGATAAGGAAACTAATAACGTAATGGAATCAAATAAACATACTGAATGACGTTAGAGAGGCGCTGCTGCACGATAAGTGTGTAAAGATAGCTATCGCTGGATGACATTTCTTCGCCGGATGCACAAGTTATTTCTTAAGAGAAGATCTCTTTGCTCAACGTTATTACCTTATCAGTTGAGGTATCAAAACAAATAAAAAAAAATTTAATACTGTGACACACGATGGGGTTACTCTTCATTGATGACTGCGTGGAGTGGCGCCAGCACGCAAAATATAAATGGACACGTGTTTTGACATTGATGATGAGATGTGTGGTTTGTTTTGTTTTTCGTTTAAGTCCCCCTCTTCGGGTTTTCCGTGTTTCTTTTGATCGATTCTTTTTTTGGCAGATTGTTTATGTTTACGTTGTTAATTTATGTTGCGTAATTATGGACATTTTCTTGTTTGCTTTGGCAATTTTTCTATTCGCCCAGCAAAATTGTTAATCAATTCACTATCGAAGAGATTGCGCTCCTATCTTTGACAGTCAGTATAGGTACCTAACATGAACGTGACTCTATCTTTCCTTGTGACTTATCTTTTTGGGAGAGGGTGATAAGCTTCTTTAAGAAAATAGAGTAGCAGGGAGTAAAAATAAAAAAAAAATAAAACTTCAACCTTCAGACGTCACATTCAATGGAAAAAAGACAACAGACACAGTGAGGCATTTTATCTTATCCTTTGCGGATGTACCTGTTGAATATTGTAGACTTTGGTTTTTTTCTCTTCATAGGTATAATTAGTTTGTTCGAAAGAAGGTGAACTATGTTCTGTTTTTTATTTTTTTTTTTTAATTTAATCGCTTGGCTGTAATGATATCTATTTTGTTTATCAGTTTTGGCTTGGCAAACAATATCGTTCGATGTGACAGTCTTTGCGACCGAGAAACCGTTAAATTTTAAATGGATACATAGTTCCTATGTAGTTGGCGCGTGAAAGCGTTTTGATAAGTCACTTGTAAGTAGAAACTATGTAACAGGACTTTATATAAAGAGAATGAAATATGTAGGTTCCCCGATATTTAAGGATTATGCAAAGCTTCGCCAAATAACCTCAGTGTAGACTTATTTCTCAAAGGAATTATCGGCGCACAGATCTGTAAGCCTAATTCAGCTGATTGAGTTTCAAAAAGAGTTATTTCATTGGACATTGTACATATTATGTGGCGCCCAACCAAAGCCCGATGAATGACAAATGACAAATTAGCACGTAACTCGTCGAAGATTTAGCCTATAAATTGGATTTAGCCTATAAATTGGTAATGTTCATACTGAATTCCACAAGAAAAGTCTTGTACTAGTATCCGAGTAATTTTTACCCGCCGTTATGGGGTCACATGTTGCTGAGGCTGCTATATATTCCTATTGATCTATACGAGTTCATTGTCTATTAATTCACCTTACGTTTGGATTTTGTTTTAAATCACTGAAAAGCACTTGAGCAACATTGGTGGACTTCAACCCAAAGCCCTCCATTGGGCGCCATTTCATGTGCTTCAAGAAAAGTACTCAATTCATAGAGAAAGGAAGTAGAATGGATGTTAGAATATCTTTCCATCGTCCTACATCAAACCACAGCTTACTTTTCTCTCGCATGTTTTCAAATAGAACGTCATATCACTCGTATTCAACGTAGCTACAAGTCGTTGCCATTTAATTTTAAAACTCATACAAAGCTATTTGGATTTGATGGTTAAGTGGACCTTAGGTGTTCTATATCAAGCGAAGTTATTTCGTATTAATGAATAAAAAAAGCCCAACACTTGTGTTGAACTGTGCCTTTTATAGTTACAAGCATGACTGAGCAAGCAAATGAGAACATCGCATTGGAGAATACCGAAGAGACAGTTCATTTCAAACAAATCCTGATTGTTATGAGAAGGAAATCATTCACATCCCACACGTGATAAGATTGGCTAGCTATATAGTCTTACAAGACATATCCGTACGATAAAGGCACCATAAAAAAAATGTGTGCCAATTGGCTTAATGTTGGGCGCCACTTTTCCAAGACCCTTTCTGTTTTATTAATTAATTTAATTAGTTGCACTTGAGTATAAAAAATGTAAGTGAAATTGTTGATGGCATATTTAAAGAAAGAACTCACTATGAAAGCCGGGTGGATGATATTGTCTAAATCGGCAGTCAAATATGATGTGTTTAGCGTTGCAAAAAAAGGAATTCTGAATTCAAAATAAGTTTGCTATAATTTAAAAGTATAGAACCCATAGAACGGAACTTCAGTTCATTTAATTAATTTTGAAACACCAATGGTTCAGTTTTGGCGATTGATTTAAACGACTATCCTGCCCCAATGGCCAACACTGTATGCGATGACTAAATATAAATATACAAAAAAATATATTGGGAAATTTGAAATAATAAAGTGAGTAATTGAGTTACATAAATCTATGCTTCTAAGCAAATAATTCTCAGGAGATTACAAGATTTATTCTTCAACATATATTCTTGGTACATACGAGTACATTTGGTAAAGTTAGCAGCATGAAAAATACTTATGGCAATGAAGTTCAAAGGTCAACGTTCATTTGGCTGCTACCTGTACGGTCAAAGTCTAGGACACTAGTTAGATGTAAACAATGTGTATACTACATTACTTATCACTTAGTAGTCAGTGCAACGCGGGCACTCTATTTGTTTTAGTAAACATGATCCAAAAAAATTATGCAATCATATAATTAGTTAAGTTTTGATAGATTAAGTTTTGTAAAATATCTACGGATTTACAAGAAAGCCAGACAAAATTAGAAGAAAAAAAAAACACCTGCATGCACTTACTTAAGTTAGTAACAATGAAGAATACACTCGATTTTTAATACCTATTTCAAGCACTCGTATTTTAAAATAATTTTCAAATTTATAAACAAATTTTAGACAGTTAAATACCTTTACCAACAAAAATTTAGCACAGCACTCTCTGATTATGCACACATTCCGCACTGATAACAACTTTTATCCAAACATAGAACATCCCCAACCAGAAACCACCCAAATGTTATCATCTCATCTCATCTCGTTCTAAGCACAAAATCCTTTGCCCACCTTTCTTAAATTTCAACAAACCACAACATCATCGACCTACCACCGACATTACATTTGAGCAATCAAAACACATTATTAAATTGAAATATGAACAGAAAGACCTGTTCGGCATTTGTCAAACTTTGACATTTGTCCCACAAAAATACACCACTACCCTTAAGCAACACTTGTCGCGAAAAATATTCTAATCCGCACCCTTACTGTGTGTGTGCGGCTTAGCAAAAATCCATCATTCACGTCTCTTTCTTACATTTTTGCATCATCGATACCGATAAAAACAAGATTCCAATTCGAACTAAAAAAAAGACCAACACAGGACAACAATAGACATTTTTGCAAGCGCGCAAAAGAGAACGAACGAATAATATTGCATTTCGAAATTAATTCATTTTCGATCAAAACAATTCGCGTCTCTCAGAAGAAAGCGCCGACTAGTGACAAGTGCACATGATTGTAAATAAATAAATCAAGATGAGTTGGAGAAACGAAATTGCGCTAATATTGTCAACTGTGCGAAAAACTACTAATAAACAAATTCAACATCGAACGAATATCAATTTCTTGTCGTATAAGCCGAAATCAAAACTGTATTAGAAAATCGCGCGCCCAATTCGATGATTACGCGAATTTCAAACCAATTGAGCTTTAACACAAACAAAAAGGAAAATCAAATATTTCGGCGCACATCGGTATAATTTAAACAAATAACTTTTTTTTCTACTTACATTAGGATCTGTCCACATTTTTCAAATACAAATTCACACTTCTATCCTGATGACAGTTACAGACGTCATTGTGTGGAAATCGAAATTAAACTGAAAATATGTTCTCCACTAGTTCCAATAGTGTTTCTTTTTCTTTTTATTTCAATAAATTTAAACTTTTATTTCAGTCACTAATATAATTATTTTCAAATCTTCTTGTCACAAATAAAAAGATTTCTTACAACTGTCAACTCTTACATTTATACTGATGTCACTTTCTTTCGATTTAGAATCATCAACAAACTATTGTATCATTGGAACAAGAAATAAACTTATATTTTTCAAATATTTATTAACTTTTCGTTAATTTATGTCACAGCATTTAATGTAAATAATTATAATTGAACTTTTTTTGACAGTTTCATCAAATGTTTCATTTACTAAATATACGATTTTCTTCGATGGATTTTACGTTCTAGTGTAACTGACTAACAAAACTCTTTGATATCTACGAAATTATTTTTGCTTTCAAATTTAGAGAGACGAACTTCCGCAAGCCATCCTATTTCATGAAGTGCACAGGCCATACTAGTTTTGCCGTATTCCACCATTCGGATTCGGATGTTTTGCTGATGCGCACATACACACAGCACAGCGGCAGCAGCACAGAGGCAAAAGACAACCCGATGTGCGACGGTGAACCACAAACGAACGAACGACGGCAGTGAACGGTCGTTTTCAACATCATCCAATAGAGGTCGCTAGTTATCGCTACCTATCTGGCAGGCAAACATACAGAAAACGTAAACATATAGACATTTCGAAGCGACAACCGACAACGATGACGACGACTACAGTCGCAGTCGCACAGAGGTTTGCTGCGAATTATTCTCGTGCATGCAGAGAATGCTCTGTGTTGGTTGGAAAATAAAATTTTTCCATATAATTTCAGATTCAGATACATTGGCTGTTAGAGTATGAGTGTTTGCGTGTCGGTGTGTATCGGTAAATCGCTCTGTATCCATTATAAACCAGAACAGAGCAGGCGGCAGGAGGAAAGTAGAAAATGATGAAAAAAAAACACAAAAAAAAAACACAAAACCAGCAGCAACCAACAGAGCCACTATAGATGTGGCTATGGGTATATAGTGGTTGTTTATTATGAAGGCGAGTGTAGCTCGGGTGTGTGAGTGTGCATGAGTATAGATTTGCTGGGGTGTGTGCACGTAAATATGTATCTCGGAGCATATATACAGATGAGGAATATTTAATTTTGTTCCGTCGAAACTTGAATCTGGTTGAAAAGATGGAAATATTCGGTACGGTGGCGGTGGCAGTGGCGTTCGGTAAGTTTTGCAACTTTCCTAATGAAATTTAAGGTTCCACAGGGATTGAAAATTTAAGCACAATTCTTATGAATAAACAGTGCAGTCGTCATCTTCACTGCAGCGAAAAGCTGTCAAAATATGAGAGGACACAATTTGTGGCAGATTATTTATATTTTTTATAGGTAGGTACTAGGTATCTACTTAGAAAAAGGTCCAAGAAAGTCTTGCTAGCGGCGAGTGATTAGTTGATTCGTTTGATACACTGAGGACCGAATTTTCAAGTCAGATAAACCGCTTAATTTCCAACTAACGATTAAATGCATTTCACTCTATCTGCTAGACAACGGTTTTCAGTTTTTCAATCAGAAAAAAAGATCCCGTCACAAAAAAGGGAAAATATGCTTCTTGGATTTGAAGTACCGATTTACTAATGCTGCGGCACAAACTTCAAGTACTTAAAAGCCAAAATGTGATACAAAAAAGAAAGCCACACAGAATCGTTCAGAACTGTATAAAAAGAGAAGCAAGACAGGAAACATTTTCACTCGAAATCAGCATTTGCAAAACTTTGCATGGTTAAATTCTCAAATTTGACAGTTCGCCTACTTTAACTAGAGGGTTGCATTTTAGTCCGTCTCAGAAACGGGTAAATAACTTTATGTCATTCGAACAGCTGCTATTTGACTAATGAAGAACATATTTATGTCTTAACTGACAGTAACTCCTATCTGATTGGCCAACTGACTTATGAAAAATCGGCACTAATAGCCTTCACACACAGAGCTGAAAACCGGATTTTCACGAAAACACTCGAAAAATTCATCGAAAACAGAAGTTTTCCCATACATATTTCAGTTTTCAAAACGAGTTGTTTAAAGTCGCACGAAATTCATTTTATTTGTTAATTAATGCGATCGAAATTTGTAACCAAAAAAGTCTGCACCGAAGTTTACCGAGTATCTCACAGCTGATTGAAACGTCAATACTACGAAAGTTCTCTATTTGAGAAGTGCGGAAAAAGAACTGAATTGGAGAGATTTTGATGCAGATTGGGCGTGGATTAATTCATGAAATGGATACGTGAAAAACCAACACTCTGGCAAAAAAAAATAGCTGTAGGCTTCCTAGAAGAAGGCCACGTCAAAAGTGGCACGTTAAAATCGAATGGGCTTTTGATCTAAGTTGCACACTTTTCAAATGATTTCTTAAGCTCACTTTTATGTTTCTTCCAATCGTTTGATTCTTTTTTATTATCTACTATATCTGGCACAACTTGCTTAAAGAATCAAGTCGGGAATATATAAATGGGACAGATCCCACTTATGCACTGCTTCATGTCATTCCTATCGAGAAGCACACTGCTGGTTCGATCGAGACTTTCTACATTTTTCCAAAACATAGTTTTTGCTTATGTAACTGTTTTCCGGGGTAAATTCTTAAAAATGTTATGCCTTACCTTTGCTACAAATAGTCTTCATGGTCTCCTCAGTAGACAAATATTATTGATCTTGACGCACATTAAGCTGGGGCCAAATTACCGCGAGCGAGCCATACGTCACTGAATTAAGTGAAATTACAAGCAAAACAATAACAAATTCCGTCACGTATTTCTGCGGTAATTCAACCCCTGGATCAATTCTGCGAAATGGAACAGAACGTTCAGAGCGTTCTAAAAAAGCCATCGGTTTCCTAATCTAAAATCCTGAACTTTAAAATACAATTTCATACCTTTGTTCCTGTCTTCCTCGTAATCAAGCTGCCTTCTTTTTATAAATTAGGACATCACGTCTTCGTCATTTTCGTAACAATCTTAGACCCAAACATTTAATTTGAACTGTGCTTGGACTCTTCACTTTACTTTGTGGAAATAGAAATTAATCCAAAGAGAAAAGCCGAAAGCCTTTTGAGATATTTAGGCTTAAAATTGTGCCCAACATCCCTCAAATTTAAATGGCGTTCAGAAAGCGACCTTTATCAATTTCATTGTTAATATAGGTACTATTAACACATTCAACGGCAAGTCCTCCCGATCTGTAGTTAGGGTGATATTATGGCAATTGCCACAGCTTCACTTAGACCATCAGTTAGGTCAGTTATAGATGCATGTATTGTCGGTCATTTTCTTGCACTTTCGCCCAACATTGTCTAATGATTCAGATAGCGAGATCTTTAACCGGCAAATAGAATCAACTGTGGCAACAACATTAGGTAGGTACCATCGTCGTCGCTGAAAGAAATATAAAATAAATCAAATTTAAGTCTTTGCCTTCTTAATATGAAATGCAACTTTCTGAAAAATCTATTAACATTGTTGTAAACAACATAATTTTTATTTTTTCTTTAAATCAGAAGTCATCAACAAAACATAAGGCTATTTGCCTATTCTTCCCCGTGGGTTCCGACGAATTTGCGGAGGGAGTCGTTGCGATGTTGTAAAGTTGACTCACAAGCGCCGTACGGGCGTAGTGGTAGTGTCTTTGTGGTTAGTCTTTTGGACCACTAAGGAGGGGTACCTACCACGTTCGATCCACGGAAAAAAACAAATTTCATCTTAAGGTTTTAAGGTAAGACTGTCATTATTAAAGAGCTTTTCAATTAGCCGTTTGTAATCGGCATAACATTTTAGATCGTCGCAAAAATGAAAAAGTTACATAAACCAAATTGCGCGATTCGACCCCTGATTTTTCTTTTATTAAAAAAAAAAAATCGTTTTTCATGCTTTTAAAATTCAGTTGTGAAAATCTGCTTTCGCATAAAAAAGAGTCCGGAAAATGTCGATGCAAACTGACCATCCGAGCCACCTGATTCACCATTTTTACAACCGAAAGGGTGCATCGGTGCCTAGTTCCCCCCTCACAAACGCCGCTGCTGCTTTTTACAGCACAAAATATCTTGTTCATTCCAACAAAAAGCAATTTTTTCCCTCTGTTCGTTTTCGTTTTTCAGTTTAATGGTGTATATTCGTTCGTTCAGATCCATTTTCATCTATCCACCAGCCACCACCAATTTCTCGTCCTCGTCGGTGTGCCAGTGCCACAGCCATCGTATCTGTTTTGTGCGAAGCCCGAGCCAAAGCCGATGCTGATGTAAACGTCACATGCGAACCCGAACATTTTAATATTTTCCCTTTGCTGTTGGCTGGCTGCGTTGTGCGCCTGAGATCTTTCGGCACCGAGTGTTGTTTGCCTTTTGCCGTAGAGCTGTTCTGGTTCTGCCCCCTCACCCCATGCATCCGCCCTGCCTTTCGTATATGTTTAATGGCTGAAGCTGAGGCAAGGGATATGTACGATATTTTTGTTGCGATATAATGTAATGACAACGGAGAAACGACATACAGCAGTAGCTACAGTCACACACCACAAGAGATAGGTACTATGGAAAAGCACCGAGAATTCTCGTTGACGGTTTGTCTGACGATCCGGCAACACTGGAGAGACAGCGCGACAGTCAGACCGTCCGACGCACGGGCTAGTAGCTCTAGCTAGTACGGCCGTCCCGCAGTGTACGGTTTGGGGTTTTGTACGACGAAATAAAATTGCTGCCTCTGCTGCTTTGCCGTGAGTTGCTGTCGCTGGATGGATCCAATGAATCTGTCGTATATGTATCTACGGGTTTTGGGTCGGTATATTTATATGTACCTACATAATTAGGCTCTAGGTGGCTCCTTATGTGCATAAGCTTGTGCGATGTTGCTGGCAAGTGTAGGATAGTATGAGCATATAGATGTGTTGTTTACTTCTATATCGCATGCGGCTATGCTGCTGCTGTTCTTGTTGTTGTTGGATTTCGTTGCCTGCCTGCACGTACGTCGACGAGTTCGGATTTTATGTGAAGGCAGCTCCATCATCCGATAGATCCAATAGATGACTGTATGACTAAAGTTGAAGATTCAATATCTCGGTCGGTGGTGGCGGCAGCGTTATTCATCGACGGCTCGCCGTCATATGACTTGTGACGGCAGTTATTTTGAAAATGAATCAACAATTTGAATTTGAATCTTGAATCATCGTCGTTGGCAATTGCACAGAGGAAGAAAGTTTATCCTTGTTGTCTGGACTGGAGGCCACATCGTGAACAGTCGAGTGTGCGACAGCGGCAGCGGCAGTTTCCTTGAGAATGCAGTTGAGTGCAGCAGTAGAAAGCTTTAAATAAGTATTTTCGAATAAAAATTCGCGGTGCGCGAAAGACATTTGAGAGTAGGTGTACTGGGGATGGTTTGCTTTCAGTCAATTTCGTATTGGCCTTTGTTTTATTTCAGTTATGTTAGGTCAGCCGGCTGGAGAGGATGCATTTTGGTTGTCTGAAAATCAAGTAAAATTGTGCGTAACTGTGCGGCCGATCTTTTTTTGATGGACGAGCAATTTCCGCGAACATTTCTTACTGCAAGTAATTAGTAGCTTTCCAAATTTAATAAACTACAAATAATACTTATTTTATAGATCATCCACATACAAACTATTTTTCTCCAAAACCAATTCAAAAGCGATCTGACAATGCTAAAAATTTACGATGAAAGCTTTCAGCTGCTGAAACTCAGAAAATTATAAATACTCAAGTATTCGGGCATTTGACAGATTTTTGACACGGGTACTTGGAATTTGGTGAGTGGTGAGTGATCAATAAGCTTCCGCGATGGCAAAACATTTGTATCCATTTTCCGAAAGGGAGACAGACGACATTTTTTCCGGACGCTGTTGGCCTCCAACTAAGGAAAACAGAGAGTTCAGTAATTAATAGGGAGCCCGTCAGCGAAAGGCTGATGTTTGACTTTGAATTTCTAAAATCACCCTGTAGGTGCAGTGGCCAAGTGGTTAGTGTATTGGACTACTTAGCGAGAGATATCAGGTTCGATTCATGAAAAAACACAAATTACCTAGGTACCTACATCTCAAGGCTTTTTCTCACTGCGTCACTTCTAGCAAACGTCTAACAAAGATCCGAGAGTACAAATGTCTCAATTAGCCGTTTGGACTCGTCATAAAATTGTAGAACCCTTCCATTCGTCCCAAAAATTAAGAACTCACACAAAACGAATGGTTGTGGTGAGAAGCAAAGCCTAGTGTCGCTACGGACCTATTGCGTCGACTTTTTGTTTTTATTTATTTAGCCAAACCACAATAGACTTCGCTTAAAAGTATAGGAAAAGAGGACTTATGCTACAACCTACAGAAGTAATGATAAATAAGAGCAACACCGTTTATGTAGAATATCTCAACGAGAAATCCGTTCTGACAGTCAGGTTAAGAGTCTTTGCGGTTTAGCTTCAATTACCCAAACCACGCCATTGAATAGCAGCGTTGCCGCTGGCAGTAAAATCATTCAACAAGACAAAAAAAAAAAAATAAAAACAAATATGTACATAAATTCATTAGGAAACACTTTAATATTTTTGCATTCATTTTTCGTTGATAAAGAATAAAATGTTACTTTAACTGAAAAAGGGGCTAACTCGATAGTTGTTTAAAAGGTGGGGGCCACGGTTTTACGGCTAAAAAAGGGAACATTTGTGCCCTAAAGGGGCTGCTGAATACATTTACCACAAACTATAATTTCTCGCCTCACTTCCCAAAAATAAATAAAATACTATAAACATTCGGAAAATTCGAAAAGAGAGGTACATGAAAAAAAAAACTGTAAGCTTTAGCTAACTTTGCGTTTTTTTTTTTTTGTAAAACAACAACCTGAAGGCAGATTTTTCACTATCATTCTTTAAACGTTAACTAAGAAATAGACTACTGAAAGCTGTTGGACTTCTGCTTCAATCAGATAATCGTAAGATTTAAAAAAACAAAAAACAATTCATTCGAAACACTCGTATGAAAAATAAGAAATAAAAAATTTCCATACCTTTTTATAAATGACATACCTAACGACAAAATCAACCTGTTAACAAACGATCTTAATTGGTGGTTATCAAACAGTTACCTGAGCGAACTGACTCTATATTACATTGAAGGGTAATATGCTTTCAATGGTCACATTCAAGAATCTAGTTATCTTAAGTCGACTAGATTGGTCTGGATATGATCTAGCCTGAACGCTGAAACTAGATTGGTCGAGAATGTCACTGCGAACTGTCAACTTAGTACTCAGTCACGAATCTCTTGACTAGATTCGTCGGCTACCCCTCCATAAACGTCAACTGAAAGAGCTGTTCATATGACCGATTTCAACCAATGAAAACCGAGATGTCAGACTTACTAAACTAGATACTTGAACGTCCCCAATACTTCAACGCAAACACTGCTTTAAACTGCCACTAGTGACACCTCACTTATTTTACGATATGCTACTCTTTTAATTTGCCTAAATAATGGCAGATTCCGACTTTTAACTTCAAAAAAAAAGTAACATAAAACTGTTCCAGATATTGCCGTATATCGCAGCCATATGCAAAGATGGCCGATGTTTGCCACAGTAAAATCTGGTGACCACCTACTCTATTCGGTACAGTTGACAGCCAAAAAAATTGCCGAGCTCAACAATCTGGAACTGATGAGAAAATTGAAGAAAAAATACCGAAATGGAAAAGAGATGGTGGAAAAAATTGTTAAAAGAACACAAGAAGTATATGTACAGCACTGTTGTAAATTGTCTAATCAACTATTTCCGAAAAAAAAAAAACATTTATTTCAAACTCTCAGTTAAATTTGACAGCGAACAAAATCTTCTTCCATTTATTTCAAAGCGAACGAAATGCGAACGTTTCCTGGGGGTCAATTCTCGTTCAGTGAAAAAGTTAAACGAAAATATTTTCACCCTTTCACCACAATTTCGATTCTCGTTCCACGAAAATGTGAAACCAATCTTCAAACATTTCCATATGAATAATTTTTTTCATGTTCTCATTTGCAAGTGAATGTTTTAGTTGTTCTCAGCAAAGCAAAGTAAAGTAGTATTTTGAGCACGCAATGTTAAAGAAGTTGCAAAGGTGCGCAGCAGGAACTACCAAAAAGTGATACCTTAACGAAATGCCTGAAAACTTGAGTTGAGTCCTAAGATTTGACGCAAAATGGTCACCCATGTGACGTGGTCTGTCTCAGATGTCAGATATGCATTCGATTAGAGCTTGATCAAAGCGGCCCGTTTTTCTGGCTCTGTAGGTAGGCTTCTGAATACTAAATGAGATAATGGTCCGAGAAATGAAACTTGTTTGCCGCAAAGTCTTTCCCAAATATTTTGCCGCCCGAAAAAAGAGCACGCATTGTAGAAATTTCGCACTTTTTATCGACAGCATATCACTGCCACTAGTCACACATTCTTTGGCACGCAAAATGCCACAAGTTGCATCTAAATCATCCACCCATCGGTCCACTAGACAATTTGATTTATAACCCTCGACATTTTTCCACAACCAAACAAAAAAGAAAGAAGGGAAACTCCGAGACTGTTCCGGACGGCCCTTTGCTAACCAATTCAAGTATGTATTCGTATCTCGTATGCATACAACATCCAATCCATCTAGCGTGCGCGAGTTCCAAAGTGTCATTGTTGAAACGTTAATCCGCAGCACTTTGGGGGAGTGTGAAGAAGAACCACCACGAAAAGGGAAAGGGTCCCTCTATGTCCTGGCCCATGCCAAAAATGAAATGCACCAACCACCCTCATTGCAATGAATGATCAACCATCCGACCCACGACGCGACGTAGTGGCAATCATCGTTGTGTCGTCGTAGTCGCCCTTTTACCGTCAGTTAATCCATCGAATCGCAGTTCGCAGCGCGTATGTTCTACGTACTATCTACGCATTCGTGTAGATGAATGAAAATACATATATGAATGGGAGAAACCATGAGCTTGGAGTTTTCTCGAATTTTGAAGACTCGTTGTCGTTAGTCGCTGTGCATTTCGATTTCCTAAATATCGAGACGAGACATCCATCGGAACAGCAACAGACGGGGAGGCAAGCGCACACCACGCACACGTGCACATATGGCATTAGTGCCGTTTTATTTTCCGGCGATACGACATGTTGTACATTTCCATTTATTTTCTACTATTCCGTTCATCGCTTTTGATTAATAGAAATAGAAACTTGTTGCCGCTTCGGAGAGACACATATAGGAATAGGAAGTCAAAACGAAAGAGAGTGCCCCTCGGAAGCACATGCTTTGGCTTATAAGTGAAAATGCTTTTTTTGTCTTGGCTCCAGCTAGAACAGTAAAGTGTGCTTTTGCCGGAGTCCAAGGGTAGTTCATAAGCGCATTAGATGTCCACTCACTGCAGTGCTAGAGCGTAGGCAACCCTTTAGCTATAACCCGAAAGCAGTTTCGTTTTTTTTTTCTCTCTATATACGGAGAGAAATGGAAATTTGCGCCGGGGTGGGGTTATAGCTTTGTGTTCATTCGAAATGGGGGTGGGGGGTGGTCCGTGGTTGGGTCCTCTGAATTTCGGCAGAAATCTAATCACAATATTCAACCGTAGTCAGTCGTATAGCTGCTACTGGAGGTGGGTGGAGGCTGCTTCTTCTCTACTACTCGGCAGTGGTTGCCATCCTACACTTCGGTCTCGGTGGTGGCTGATGTCTTCTGAAAGAGGTTGTGCGGTGTGGTCGCCTCTATCAGCTATACAGGGTGGGCATTTATTTAGGTTCGCAGCCATATTGTGTGTGGGTGAGATCATCGCAGATATCTTCCATTTGGAGACATAGGTATTAGATATAGCTACGCAACTCTAATATAGGTCAGACAAAAATAAGAGTTCTCGCTTTATCTATGTTTCACAGCTTTCTGAAAACTTTTAAATTTAAAAATACATTTTTCTTTAGTCATTTTTACTGTGCCGAAGTTAGATAAACAACGTCCGATGGCTGGATGTTGAAATTTTGACATCGCGATGGTGGTTTCTCCGAAAGATGGAAAGCTATAAGTGATTGGAGTTTTGGACCCGAAAAACAATATTTTGTTCAATGAGATTGCACACAAGTAGGAAGACGGACGAAAATCCAACGTACACATAATTAACTACCGAGGAATTAGGTACATACTTGTAAAATTTCTTTGTTTCAACTGAAAAATGCTTTTATTCCCTCAGGCATTTGCATACAAAAATGACCGATGTCCGAAAAAGGAATGACAAGTCCATAAGTTAAAAGTGGGTATGTCCTCAAAATTGTAAGAACTTGTTTATACCTGACAAAAAATTCACCACAATCATAAAATAAACTGTTTTAACAGATGAATTTCTAAAGCTGTGTAGTTAAGCTTTAGAAATTAACGCATTCAGCCAATTTCTAAGGGTAGGTAAGGAATCTTTCAATCTTTCGGGAGTGCAGACAATTCGGTTGCACTTTAGATTTCTTTATTTATTGAACATCTTTTAGAACAAAGAGAAGTTTAATTTGACAGCATCTGTTCAGCGACATTCACTTTCAGCGAACGTTAAGACAATAAAAAAAAATATAACAGTTTTTAACACTTTAGCAAATATGCCACTGTCGACTTTACTTTCCTTTGAGACAGTTCTTCAATAAAACATGGCTAGACGAAGAACAAACATGCGCATGACGACTTCTAGCGTTAATAATGCCGCCACTAGTGGTTTGTATTTTCTCAAACGCCGCGCAGATACGGCTCAATATAAGCAATAAATACGTGAAAATGAGTCAGCTCAGTGGTGCCAGTTTGGGGGTTTTGCCCCCAGATTTAGGGGTTTTTTGGTCGACGGGGGGAAATCTGGGGAGAAAAAATTTGTTTAGGGAGAAATCTGGGGTTTATTTTAAATTCCATTTCATTTGTATTTTGTTGTATCCTTTTGTTAATATTAAAATGTGTGTGTTATTTAAATCCGCAGTAAAATACTCGATCGGTCCTCCAAAACAATATTTGACAATGAAAATTATTTGTGTTAATTTCCTTGGACTATTTTATTGTTTACAAAACAAGTGTTTCTAAAATTTACAATTATATATTTCCGGACTTAAGCAACAAACTCATCTGTAAATTTTATAAACAACAATTTCATCAAGTTGCGTAAGGCTGTGTAAATTCTTACAAAATATTTACAAAATGCAACATGCGGTGTATTTATTTGGCGCACACTTTTGCATTCGGAAATCAAAAACTCACATGTTCTCATTTCAGATTTGAAATTCCTTCTTTTAAGTCGGACAAAATTGGTGGCCATGTTATAAAGGGTTTTCCAATGAGAGGTGTTATTGTGAATGACCCGCTATTTCGGTAGCTGTCACTTTTGAAGCTTTTATTCTTTGACATTTGACAAGTAGAAACTACGCCATTACTAAAAATGGAACGATACACACTTCAACAACGTCGTGTCTTTGCTGATTGGGTCCTTGTAATGCATGAAAATGATCCGGAATTCCATCGAAAAATCATCTTGACTGATGAGGCCCATTTCCACCTCGGTGGCTACGTCAATAAGCAAAATTGTCGCATCTAGGGCTCGGAAAACCCAAGAGTTATTGTTGAGATACCTCTTCATCCTCAACGTGTGACTGTTTGGTGCGGTTTATGGTCCGGTGGGGTCACTGGAACTTACTTTTTCGAAAATGAGGTTGGATCAACAGTTACGGTGAATGGATTGCGCTATCGAGAGATGATTAATGATTTTTTATGGTCGGAGTTGGATGGTATTGATCTGGCCAACGTTTACTTTCAACAAGACGGCGCTACGTGCCACACAAGCAACGAAAGCATTGATCTTTTACGGGAAAAGTTTCCGGACCGTGTTATCTCTCGTAGAGGTGATCACAATTGGCCACCGAGATCTTGTGATTTAAAACCTTGCGACTTCTTCCTTTGGGGCCACGTGAAAGATAAGGTCTACGCCAACAGCCTAGCGTCGATTCAAGACCTCAAGGATAAAATTCGTGAAGTTATCGTGGACATACGGCAGCCACTTTGCGATTTGGTTATGGAAAATTTCATGAAAAGGATATGGTCCTGTGTGCGTGCTCGTGGTGGCCATTTGGCTGATGTTGCTTTTCATTATTAGCGGCATACGTTCCTCTTTATTATGAAATAAACATCCGATCATTTATCTCAAAAAAATTCCCTTTATGTTTCGAAAGCTGTCAAAGTTATGCTGAAAAGTTTGAGTGTGAGTATACACACTTTTGGACCTTAAGCCATCAACCAGACTGAGGTTGGTGCGAAATAAAGGAAACATAGCCGAAGACCCAGAAATGTGAATTCAATAAATTTCGGTAATGTAAATACAATTAGGGCGCTGGGAAACATTTCCCATTGGCATATTATTATCTACATTTTTTTTTTTTTTTTAAGAACACATTCGGAACAAAAATATTGAGTTTCCAATAAAATCTCGAATTTTTATTTTGCGTAAATGCGTCATAGCTTTCGAATGAATTTGATGAGTTCAACCAAAGCAAAAACAGCGGATTGGCGCACTAATCGATCCAAATATACAATACGAGTATAATAATTGCGCTGTACTATAACAAATTTTAGTCTCGACTTTAAATTTACGGAAGCTCACAATTGCGAATTTTGTATGGAAAATATAGCCACTGTGAACTACTAAAATTTAGAGTCGAAACTACAAATGTAATGTCTTTCAGAAAAATGGAATACTAAATTTAGGCTGTGCGTCGGACAGTTTTGTTTGATAGACAGTTATTACTGACCATATTTGACATTAGATATTGTGGACGTGTTAAGTATCCTGTCAACAAACTGTCAACAACAAAAAAGTCCGTTGGAAAGCTGTTTGATGTTTTCTTTAGCAGGGCTTCTATAGTGTTTTAAATGAAAATAAAAATAAACTAAATTCCAACTGAAAAGTCAAAAGTTAAATAAATCAGTGCTTTAAAATTGCAGTCTGTGCAGGTAGGTTTGGAACTTTTGGTCACTTTTCAGTTATCTTTAAACTAGAAAATCAGTCGCACCCTGTTTGCACTCCAAAATAATGTCTTCTTAATATGGATGGATATACACCAAAAGGTAGGTGTAAAGAGATGTATGTAGATATGTACAAGTATTGTCTTGGAGCATTGTTCCTATAAGAAAATATCTTTGCGGAGCAGGGGTGACTGGAGGTAAAGAGTGAAAATAAGGATGAGAAATATGTTGAAGCAGTGCGCTACTGAAGAGGGCGGCAGATGGATATCCTTGAAGCAGGAGAAGAACAAGCATCAGCAGTAGTATAGAAGTATCAAATACAAGAACAAGGAGTGAGAAAACTCACTCTAACAGATATCTAATGATTTTCGTTGTTGGTGTTTTCAGTTGTTGTTGTTGTATTGCTTTGGCTCTTGGGTAACAAGTTAAGTTGGCTCTACGACTTCAGGGCGAAATTAAAATTGGTATAAGTCAACGTTGTTGTTGGCTGCTTTCAAATAAAAGGGGTATATTAGAAATTCAGTTTCCGATCTGCTTTGAAGGACGAAGGTTGGTAGAACTTTAACGTTTTTGCATTTTAAATTTACGGCTGCATTTGAGACGATTTCGAAATTTGAGAGTTCAAGCTACGGATTTTGCAGGTTTTTGAGGTTAAAATATGATGTGAGTTTTTGGTTCTGGAAAATATTATTCTCGGCTTTCTGCAGTTCTAATATATCTACCTAATGGTCAAGTTGAGATTTCTAATTTGATAGGTAAAACAATAAATTTCTCTTTCAGATTCCCCGAATGCGTTGACTAATTAGATTGGACATTTGTCATGCACTTGAGTTTCTTCTTAGACGTTATTGAATGTGTAACAAATTTGGGAACAATGAACATCACCAAAGCAGCAAAAAAATATTTAGAAAAGAACAGATTTTTTCCAAGCGGTTTGTCAACATCCATTGGGAAATAAAATTGGTAACGGGATCAATTTATACCAATTAAAATGTACACAAATGCTGTCAGATTAATCCAGAAATCCAAACGATTTTTTTTTTGTTTTAGATTTAGGAACTATTTACATATCTTCACATATTTACAAATTTTGGATCATCGCGTAAGAGTGATTAATTTCAAATAGAAATATATTTCGCCTACTCTCGGAAATATTTATCGAGTGGTAGGTACCTTACTTTTAATGAAACAAAATTTAGGTTAAACAATTAATTATTTCACTTTATAAACTAGCTGCACCCTCACGGATTTGACCGTGGCCAGGAATTGTATTGATTTAATACGTTTTTGTCTATCACCATCTAAAGAAGGATGTGCCATACTTTTTTCGAAATCATAATTCCATATAGGTACCTACTTATTTTTGTTATTAAATAAAGAAATTGTATAAAAAGGTGTTTTTGAAATGCGGCTACTGATTACAATAAAATAAAAACCTAATGTTTGTAGGGCCATTGTACAAATAACTTCCAGAGAAAAATGCACAACAAACAGACAGTAACATTCTTGCTGAGTCGCCCGATTAAACTTTTTTTTTATATTTTTAATTACATCTATTAGGTACGTGGTAAAAGTTACCGATGTTCCCCAATTCCCCAAGCCTCAATGGGAACTCAAGAGAAAATACTATTCGTAATGTTAAAAGCTGGTTTGACACGTAAAGCAACCACGCGCCGAGGGCAAAACAAGCAAATGGAACCGACAAACACACGACGGCACGACGACTCAACGTAGAAGTGAATGTAGGTAGGTACCTATGTTAGAAAAATTATTTTAAAAACTTTCTGCTTTCGAAAGAAATATACCCAATGCAGTTGTTGAAGAAATTATGCAAAATTAACTTAACAAATGATTTAAAATCTATGTACCTATATTATAAATCTACTTATTAAAATCAAATACATTTATGCAAAAACCTTACCTGAAAGGAAACCGCCTTTTAACATCAAAAAAGAGGGAAGGTACCGAACGAACCGAACCATCCGATAAATCCACTATAAATGTATTTCGTAAATCGTAATACACAAGCCGACTGATCACTATTGGAACTGAATCAGAACTGAACTAAACGTCACTATTTGGTAACTCATGTCCTCAAACGACGAAACATAATTCCAAATTCCAATTGCAGAATACTGTTATGATTCAGCATGAAGCAGACACAGACAGACACCAGTCGCCGAAGCCATCAGTCAGGCATACTTTCCTTGGATTTACTTATTACAGTTTACAGAACATCCTGTGAACCGCAAAAGTGGCTATTTGCCTCATATCTGCAACTGAGTGAGAATTTTTTTTCCTTTGCCCATCCATCCTCATCCCCATGCACAGTGAACAAAAAAAAACACAAACATAACAGCCAACTTCGCAATCGAAGGGTTAAAACAGTTTATTAGATGTTTATTTGTGTGTGTAATTTGAAAGGGAAGTGTAAAACAGACTGATCGCCGAATGGAACTGATCGTTGGTCGTACTATACCTACCGGGGCTACCTTTGGGACAATTTAAGTCCATTTAGTACCTCTGAAGATTTCCAGAAATTGTACTACCTTTTCATTGGGGATATTAATAGAGGAATTTAAGGACATATTTTCAATTTAAGAAGTGTTTGCACTTGGATTAACAAATTTGCTTTGTTACCTGACCTCATCACATTGTTCTTATTTATATTTAATGTTTTTTTTTGCCATTATTTCGCTTTTGTTTTCGATCTTAAGTTCATTCCGAAAATTCATTAATGTAATATAGCTTTCGCTTCTTTTCTGTTTCAATTCTCGTTTTGACGTACACGTGGACATCAACTCTGCGAATTTGTAATCACGAAAAAATATAGGCAACTTAAATCGTACTAAATGCAAGGTTGCGTAAAAGTTGTCACTCGATGGTACTTGGCAGTTAATTTTTGTTTTTATGAAAAACTTTGGTTTGGATTTTGTTTTTTTTATGATTAATCCGCTTTCTTTAGGAGCATACCGATTCATTTCTTGTTGACGTCAATGTAGAACTCAGATTTGCCGCCATTTGCAAAAATTATAAGAACGTCCGATAGGGAGATGACTTTGACACTATTTTGTATCAGCGAAACTTGACAGTTTACATACATTTCAAACACCTTTAGCACTTTTATGCAATGAGCTAGAATTACATTGAATACCCTTCACTTAAACGCGTAAAACCCGCATAAAGCTCATAAACTGCAGATATTTACCACCTCGTAAATGAACTGTCAGATGTTGTATGGAGAATAGTTTACACAGGCCTCATAATTTATAAGGCTCGGAAATCTAGTGCGGAAAGTTACACAAATTTACAAATGTCGAATTGTGACAAGCGTTATCCGCGTTGTGTGAATTTCTTTTCAATATTTTAGAGTTGCATCAATGGCGCAAAGAATTTAATTAAAAAAATATTTGCTTTATCGTTATTCACAGCGATTTACGAAATGACATTTCCGAGGTGTGTTCACTTAAAGCACCGCAGAAATGTATGAATTTACGAGCTGCATAAAATTATGAGATTAAGTGAATACCCTTATTTATTATAAACATGTTTTATAGAATTTTTCCTCGCGATACGCTCTAATTTTTGATATTCTGTAATTAGTCGTTGTTTAAGCAGGTAGTTCTTTTCACGCAAATTTGCGGATGATCATTTGGCATATGGTGCTGTGCAGTAAAATGTTTGATTGTTGAAAAGGAAGACTAAACTTTTTTAAATCAAAGCCTCTTGGCTAAGAAACAATTTATTTTAATAAAATGTTGAATAAGTATGTATCTATGTATATGGAGGTGCATAGTTAAGTTGTCTGCTGTGGAAACTGTGTCCTGGTCACACTGCTTGCATTGCTGTTTCATTTCATGCAAAAGAAGTGCTGCCAAACCCTGTATCAATTTCGTTTTTAGTCACTAAAAATTAAGATTTGTTTGGGGTTTGGATGAGTACGGGTATAAAAGTCTTAAAGTAAATGTACCTACTTTTACTTTAATGAGAAGTGTTCGCATTTTGCTGGTGGTTGTGGCGAAGAATGTTAAGGTCTTCGTCTGATGAATGGAAGGTTACATTTCCTAGTCTAATGTTACCACGAAAAGTTTTCTATGAATACAATATAGGTACGAGGGGGTATACCTAGGTATCTAAAGCTAATACTACTCTCTGTCCACCACATTTTAAAGCTAGATAAAACCCCTTAAGTGCGCATAATTAATGCATAAACAAAATGTTCGTAGGTAACTAGGTAGACGAAGATGTTTCAAAATGGCATTTAAATATTCGGTTTACATTTTATGTCTGACGTCATTTGGTAATAGGCGACAATGCGCGCTCCCGCTCTGACTCTGATGTTTTGCCTTGTGCATTTGAACACCGGTAAGAGACCCTTAAAAAATGGATGCAATGTTAAATCTGAAAATTTGTCTAAGTACTCACATTTGAGAATGTGAATTTGTAATCACTTTCACGCTTTTTCGCCAAAATTAAAGGTACCCCCATTAAATGGCTAACAAAAACACAGCCATAAAATTATTTTGAAATCATGGGCATAAATTAAGTCCACTCAATTAATTTACGCGCTAACACACCAACTTATCGGGCAATTTTCGCCCACATTTTGTGAACCAGCGATCATTTTGCTTTCACTTAACACCTAACGACATGTTTACCATATTTTCCACATCTACCCTTTCTTGCTTCCAGTCTATTTCGGTGCATCCAATCATTTTACGCAGTACCTGTACCAGTCTCACTTAATCGCTCCTTACTCGATACTGCGTGACATTTTCTGCTTGTACGCCGCATGTCACATTCCTATGTCAAAATCTAATTGAAAATGTCAAAACTCCACTCATTGTCACCCTGCGATATGACGCATTCTTCTTAGGTAGGTCTATTGCATACACAATACAGACTAAGAAAAAGGCACCCATTCGGCCTTATGCCAGCCAGCCTAAGCAAATAACCAAAGGGCGAGGGTGTCATTGATAAACGAACCAGCGAGCAAAACTACCCTCAAGTTCGTTCATCAACTCGCACCTAACTGCTCTCTTCTCTCTTGGGTATAGGCTGCTACTACTAAAACTTCAATGCGCTGTCTCAATGTGTCTGCTTGCACCGTGTTCCGTTAATACCACTATTTCTATACCCCCCAACGTACCCCAAAACCTACCACCACTACTCTCCAACACAATAACAACAACTACACGCTGAATAGATTCAAAGTCCCACAACAAACAGCAAAGTTGATGCAATCAACTTGCTGTTCGCCTGAAGAAAAAATAACAAAAACAAGAAAAGATGCGACATCATAAGGTATCGGAGAGGGGAAAGAAGAAAAAAGAAAAGACTGAACGTCATTTACGACACAACGCACGACGCCCCCTGTAACCTGCACCCCGCCTGACTACTTTACTGCTTTGGATCAATTTGTTATACCGTGGCGACACACAGCCACGAAGACTGCGGCGGCGGCGACGACGACGACGATGTCGATGGCGGCGACCGGCGCGGCTTGGCGACCACCTTCTCCCATCTCGCCCATAACGAATCCACACGCCATTGATTGAGAATAAAAACAGAATCCAAAAACGTATAGTAGAAATCGACTAGCAGTGTTACTCGAAAGGAAAGAATAGGCACATGCAACCAAAAAAATAAGAAGGGCGAACGTACGACGGCGGAAAAGTCCACCTCACACTAAAGTAGTCTCGTAGGTCGTAGCAATAGTTAACTCGATAGTCTCTACTTATAACGAAGGCCGGTGGCGGCTACATCATAGCCTCCAAGCCTCCTATATAGCATAGAAAAAGAGTTCGGTCTCTTTTATTGCGCACGTCAATGTTTTGCGAACTTTGACGTCTTAAAAATGCCAGCTCTGACACTCATGGAGTGTATGTGGCGTTGGAGCAACCGCACAGACACGTTTAGTGGGAATGAAATCGGTGCATTGAGTAGTTGTAAATAGTTAGTTGAACGCGGTGCCATTAGTTGGGAATCTAGAAAGCTCAGATTCAACTTGTATGACCTTGTAGGTTTTTTTTTTTTAATTTAAAATAGGTACCTATCGTGGTAAGGGCGGGTTTTGGAGGACGCTTTACAACTCCGCCGCTTGCAAAATTACAATATATTACAAGAAATTTAACCGAAATTTGGCAGCACTTTTCCTCAAAGAATGAACGAACAGCGAACAGCTAATGCCCAAAACACATGTGTAGACATTCTGGACGCAGTGCAGAGTTCAGTGCTGCAAGTAAAACAGATGCGGAGAAAATTGTTTGACATGCATTGCATCGGCTAATAGGGCTGCTGTCATTCGCCGACTAAGCAGCTGAGGTGTTTAAAAGCAAAACAAGAACAGACACGATCAGCAGTGTCAAAAGGCGATGATGGCAAACTGCCAAATACTTGAACTTATTTTCCTTTGTGATGATTTTTGCAGAAAATTTAGAAACAGAGACATGTTGCAGGGCTGCAGAGAGTGTAGAATTAACTTATGGCTAAATCCATATGAACATGTGTATTATAATCTTGCTGCGCATTGAATTCTGCACATGTGTTTTGGGCATAAAGCAGTGTGACCATTGGCCAGATATTGAATTGAACAATTAGGAACATCAGTAGTTAGGTTTCACTTATGTTTTTACAAATATGGCTTGATCGCAGTTCAAGTGTCAAGCCAGTGATGTTCTTTTTCGTATGTGGTTGTCATACTTTAACAAGTGAAGTAGAATCAGTTCCTTCAAGTAATCTATCGAATTTTACCTTACTTACCCCCGCATTAATAAAAAAAAAATGTCCACAAGTAAGTAGTCAAACGTCAGATAGTATAATTATACTTATTTGACGTAGCTGCTGAGTAACGAATTGATAACTCTTATACAGTGTTTTTAAATACGGGGTTTATTGTTTAAATTTTTTTTTTTTTTTACAGCTGGCCTTGGCAACTCCATTATAGGTAGGTACTCCAGATTCAGTGTCGCCACTATTTTTCCGTGGATCTGGTTTTGATCTTACTATCGTTCTCGTGACTTTAAAATAACAGCAAACTTTATTGATAATGGGCCTCACAAATAAAGTAGTTCACAGTGGCTATATTTTCCATACAAATTTCGCAATTGTGACCATCCGTAAATTTTAAATCGTATTATTTTATGCTGTGCAGTGTGTCTACATTAAGTACTTTCTCTTACAATTTTCATAGGCAAACAAAAAGATCGCAGGAACGCAACACAAATCTAGTACCAAACTTGAACTAACACGCCACGTAGAATCTATTTTTAAGACAGAATAAACATAATACTGAAAGAGAGAGTGAAAAATATATACGAGAGCAAGTATGGCTGAGTGAGCGAACTGGGAATATATTCAATTAATATTACGTATTGTACCTAATAATTTCCCACTACCAAAATTCTATTACTCGTATTCGTTTACCAAAATTAAAGTAGCTGACGTTAAATGACAACAAAGGGACGAATCTTTAAGTGCATATTTTTTCAAATTCAGGCTTTCAAATTGAATCTTTGCTAGGTATAGCGAACTTTATCCCACTTCATTTAAACTGTCAAATAGAAAAAATTGATTGCGAACTGTGAACAAGCGAATATTCGTAGTTTCTGACACTTCATTCACATGAATCAGTTTAATTTTTAAAGGTTAAGTTCGAATGAATTTTTCATTCGTGGGCATGTAGCTATAGCGACTGTTTTATGTGGATTGTGACTAAAGTGTGACAGTTGGCTGCAAGAGTTTTTGATTAGCGGCAAAATTGCTGTAATTGTAGATTTCGCTATTTAAATCAATTGAAACGCAGGATCTTGGGTTAGTTAAGTATAATGCTTTTGTAGTGGAAGAAATATAAATTTTCAATTCATTAATGCAGTTAAGTTGATTTGTTCGCAATTCACCTATTCGCAGTTCGCTCTGATGTGAGTTATAGTGATCTTTAATAGTTCTATTTAGGAAGTTCCTACCAAACTATAAATCCCCGTCAAAATATGAAGAGGACGGCGCTAAAGTTCGAGGTGGACGTGTGTCCTTACTAATAATAGATTAGATTAGATTAAGAGACGGGAGAGCCTTCAAAGGGCTCTGGCACTGCGGCTTTTTAGAGTAGCCTATTGTGCCTTCCCTTCCTAGAGCCATGTTTTCACTTCAGAGGCATTTAGGAAGACAAGGATCTCCTTTGGGTGCGTAGGTCAGCAAAGGTTGCTAGATCGACAGTCTCATTCCCTAGGATGTTTTTCTCAAGACGACATAAAGCCGGACAAGCTATGAGTATGTGAAGAGAGGATTCATCACTCTCAAGACAGAGCCTGCAGATAGGATCCGGTGAGACGCCAATGCGGTGGAGGTGTTTTTCACGTGACCATGGCCACTGATTATTCCTGTAAGGATCCTCAGATTATTTTTGTCCAGATTAATCAGGAAGAGCGATTTGCTGGGGCAGAATTTAGGGAAAAATTTTCTGGTGCAGATCTGCCCAGCTGCGTATTTTGCCAAATCTCGTTCGACTCGATGCGAGATAGGTTCTTAATGTAGTTCCTGAAATGGCTTTTGCTGACTCCGCAGAAGGGTTCAGGTCCGATAAGTGAAGTGGTAGCTCCGATTTTAGCCAGTGAGTCAGCTGATTCGTTACCCTCATGTCCTCTGTGGGCCGGAATCCAGTGGAGGATGACTAGGTTTTTCTTAGATAGTTCGCGGATGGCTATGAATGTTTCTAAGATTAGTTTTTATTTTATGACAGATGAGTCAAGAGCTTTGAGAGCTGCTTTCTTGTCTGAAAAGATAAATATGGTTTTACCCCGTGTGTTAGATCTTAGATTTATTCCAGCGCCATGGTAAATTGCAATGAAATATGGATACGTTTTTCCCAAGGCTGACTGACAAGCTCAGATGGGGCGATTCACCGTAGATTCCAGAGCCAGTCCCTGACTCCATCTTAGAACCGCCCGTGTACCAGATGATTTCAAGTCATGATGGATTGGGCTAATATTTTTCCCATTCATCCCTAGGAGTATTGATTATGGAGAAGTTTTTATGTAAGCCATATTCCGGTAGAATGTCATCAGGAGGCATCCTGAATGGGCTTGAAGGCTCCATGGTGCCGAGTAAAGACAGATGACCTCCCTGATAGCAATAGGGGTCAAAGTTATTCGAATGGAACAGACGGTGAATACTTAGTCTAGCCTCCATTTGAATGTGCGTTTGATTTTAAGCCGACTATTTAAGCTCTACATCTTTGACGGCTGAATGTGCACTTTTCTACTTTTCCGACAACTCGATGTTGCTCTACAGATCATAGAGTTATTTTCATTGCAATTCCAAAGTCATACACCCGGCTAAATTGGAACCTACTCCCCTCAACTGATGTGAGAAACCGTAAGGTAAATCATTGATCCCTAAAGCTCCACAGTACCTACCATAATATCCTTACACCTGATGTTACCACAACAAACATTCGCCTTGAATTAACATCTCAAAATGTTCGTCGCCAACCTTACACAGCGAAAACAAAGAAAGTCCAACTCGACAACTGGGGCATCTGCCCTTACATTCACGGAACCTCGCGCGACCACTTTGCTTTTACAATTATTATTAACAAACGATTCCTTATTAACACATTTCCATCAATTACTTATTTTTAAACTTGTTTGAAAGGACATCATCAGAAACACAAAAAAACAACTAGAAAGTAGGTACCGAGAAAAGAGAGCAATCTACGTTTGCACTTTGATAACAATGTCATGTCAGAAAATACTTCCCTTGTTCGTCCTTAGCCTGTGTGTGGTGTGCATCGACACAAAAAAGGATAGATATAAAATAAAAATTTCAGCCATAATAATGCAAAAGAAGAAGTAAAACAGGAACCGGTGTAAAGAGAAGAGAGAACGAAAAGCTTTTCGCCATGTCCTCCAAAAACAGGCTACAGATTAAAAATACCTTATGAGTCCACCCCCATATTCACAGCTCGGCCCACCACCACCTCTATCGTCGTCGTCGTCATCATCAACATTAATAACGTCTATATAACTGGAATGTATCTAGAGAGAGCTCTGCTGCGAGGACAAAAGCACAAAACTCTTGGTTCTTCTTCATCGTTGAGGCAGCAGTAGTATTCTTCCAACAGTACTCGGCTGCGAACGGGCCACAAACGACGACTACGACGAACGGCAATGAGTAGAGAGATGCCATTATCGCAAGCACACAACTTAAACTAGAAAGCGTAATAGGAATTTGTGTACCAAGGCGAAAAAACAACCTCACCCAAAACAGCCCAAACCCCTCCGCCCTCACAAATCACATCAGTTTCGCAGGGAATGAGTGAGTAAGTGAGTATAGCGTAGCTGATGACGCCCGTTTTAGTGCAAAGAGTGAACAGAACGGTCCATCCACCCACCGCACCAACCAACAGCTCGTCATCCTCTTGCAGGTCGGTCGTATCTCATAAGACCACGACGCCTCTCATTTCCTCCAGCCCCCCTTTTCAATCGCATCCAGTCTGACTCTGGTGCTGTGCCGAGCCATCAGCCATCCAGCTATATCTGTAGATATGAACTTGGATATGGTTATATGTTCTGCGGAAGGTTGGTTGTTGGCTGCTATTACTATGCCGGTGCCATGGGTTCCATTGTGCTCTGTGTGGTGCTGTTGGGATGTATATGTACATATCCATACGCATGTGTATCTACGAGCTACAGTGCTGTGGAGTTATACAGCAGATGTGGTATAAGTCGAGCTGTTGGGTTAGCTAGAGCTAGAGATATGAATGACTGTTGGTTTGGGTAGACGGTAGATGTGGCACAATCGCTCGATGTGTGGCACCACCAACAGTCACTCCGGTTCGGATGGCAGAGGTAGTGTACTTTATACTTTTATGTGCGCATGAAATTCTATGGCTGGTCAGAGGATAAGGTTGTGTATGGTGTGCTAAGGTGGTGCCCACACTTTCAAAACTTTAGTTATTTAGAAAAAAATTACAACAAAATTGTCTTCCAACTTTCTTCTTATATATTGTTGTTTAGTTGCGTGTCTGACTTGTACCACATGATGTCATCTGGATGCTTAGAATTACCTACCCGAGGGTTACATCTTTTTTGTAGTGGACATATTTCTTTTATAAAAATGTGAAGTAAAATTTTCGAAATAGTGTGTCACCAGCATTTTGGCGAACCGTTGGACGAGTTTTTCGAAGTTGCCTATCTCGGGATATATTAATCAGTGAAGGCTTTGCCTGTCAAACAAAAAACATTTTATTTGCGAAAACTTATTTTTCAAAATTTTTAAAACGTCGGATTAAAATAACGGATTCAATGTAAAACCGGGGTTAAATTCTCGGTCACACGTATCTATGATTCTGAAAGTAAAAGCACATTTAAGTTCTGAAACACTAGTTTTCTTTTATAACATCCACCTTAAAAATTTTGTAGGTCACAATAGAAATTTTTGTATGGAATATTTCGTCAATGTGCATTTGTAAAAATGTTTTCTACTGCCGCTCTTTAATTTTTGACTTAAAATGTCACGTCGCAAAGTCGCACATTGGCTTAAGCTGAATTACTCCTATGCAGCGATATGCCTCTTGCCTATAAAGAGAGATTTATAATAGAACTTTTCGGGAGTATTCCGTTTACATTTTGAGAATTGTAGTCAAGTGTCTGATTGGAATCATATTGTGTTTAATACTTAATTTTGCAATCTTCCAAATGTAAAATTAATGATAGTGGAAACCGTCAATCATATCTGGATAAATTATGCTTATTGCACTGTTCAAAAATTTAAATAAAAAAAAAAATCTATACTAGTACAACAGGGCTCTAATCGCACGACATCGTCTCGACGATGGTTCCACATCGTGTAATAACCAAGAAACGATAACCGTCGAAACGAGTAGACGATCATCGCTTTTTGTTGTTTCACGTTACTAATTCAAACGCCAAATACCCTCGTCGAAACGATTCCATTGAACGATGGCTATTTTGCAATCGTTTCATCGTTTTTGGTATATTTTTTCAGTTTAAATTAGCTCTGAGAGAAGTATAAAAATATATTTAATTATTTTTTTTTTTTTTTGCAACTATATTTCGAAAACCACCAAATCTTCTGCCCTACCACACCTGCGCACACTTTAGCATATTGTTCCAATTCTTCCTACCCATTCGTAGATATTTTGTCATCCAATACATGGTTTGGAATTTGACTCCAAAGTCCATTGGACTATGTTTGGTTCCTACACACTGTTGGGTATCTGCCTTCATGCGTACACTTTCACTGAACATTTCACTTAGGTACATCTAATAGAGGCCTTATTCCTTAAAACCTATTCATTTTTGCATTAAATGCCCAATTCCATGTCAATCAATTACAACAACAACAAAAAAATAAACAAATTCAAGAAATAAAAAGCAATTTCCATAAATTTTTTTATTTTTAGGTGTCAGAGTTTGTTTACAGTCATATTCAAACTGTTCAAAATGAAAACGATGAACGATTCGATTGAACGATACGACGATGATGTTATATGAAGAAAAATAAAAACGATATCGTTTTGATCAATCGTTCATAAATTACACGATGCGAGCCCAGTATAAGCGTGCCAAACTGACAGTTGTACCAGCAGGTTAAAATTTTAATAAATACTCGTACCTAAACTACTCTTTCTAAATGAAAAATGCAATGCAAACGCAGCCTTAAACGCAGCCGTTCTCTCCTGCATCTGCAATAATCCAACATTTTATCCGCATCCGCATACACACGGCAGATGTTGGTGACTTTGTGTGTAGAGGGTTGTTTTCGTATAGCAGCGACCGTACGTATGTGAACCCTCTGCTGTATCGAAAAACACAAACAGCACAGCGCACAATCGTTTCAGTGCAGCTATCTGGACACGGGGGTGTGCGAGGTGCAGTACAACACAGCCCAGTGGTATAGAGGAATATAAAATTCGAAGTGTACTACCAACCATTCTGCTTACTGCCGTTTCCCCTCTACGTCCTCTTCATGAACGAACTATCTCATTGAATCTCGTTTTTCGTCGGAGGGCATTATCCATCGCACCAGCCAACCAGCAGTTTCGACTGAACGACCGACTGTCGGTACAAAGTGCTCTCTGCCCGATGGAAAATCCAGATGATGAAACAGCAGTGCCGTGTGCTACGAGGGGACGAGGAAAAAAATGCTTCAAGATTCACCGACCGAAATGAATATAAGACTAGCGGCAGAAGCAACGCAATCGAGGGGAAAAAATCGAAGAAAATCATTTTTCTTTTCCGCCCTCTGTAGCGTAAAAAGGTTCTTTTCAGAGATTCAGGAAAACCGAAAACTTGCTTCGACCTCGATGCTGGCTGGCAGAGGAATAGAAATTTGGGTACCTATTCCCGTCAAATTTGTTGGCAAGACACTCACACTCTATATCGGGGGACACAGAAAGTCGTAAAGGGGACTTGACCTCGCTTCCTTGGGTTTTTTATTTAAAAATGTTCGTTCTGTATGCTGATGCGTACTTTGGAGGTGGAGTTCTGGCACAAAGATTTTGAAAATTTACTTTTCAAAAATGAAATGAAGCTCAGAACACTTTACTCACTGCCCCATTCGATTGCATTGAACAAAGATTTTAGGAAACAAGTCGACTTGGTGATCGGAGGCGCGGCACTCAACGTCAACAATGGTCGCATGCAAACAGGAACTGTTGCCATGTTGCATTGTGCGGTGGAGCTTTTTAACGATCTTGCAGCAGTCACATCGTATTTTGGGTCGCATTCGCAAAGCGGAAGCAGGATGTAAAACTGGTTGAGTGGTGGTTCGTTCTCGGTGGCGTGTTGTGCTGTTGAATCATTCACCTGCCGCCCTTGTTGCGTTCGTGTATATGCAATAGTGTTGGTGGTGCATGCCAGCGCATTCCATTGGGCTGATGAGTTGCGACGAGTGAGTAAAGTGTTTCTCGCGTTGCGTTGCGAGGAATGCTCATGGAGTGTGTTGATTTCTTTTTAAGGGGATGTGATTCAGCGGAATGTGCTGCGTGGCGCCAATTTTGCAGGATGTTGCAAAAAGCGTCGATGAGTTTGTAAGATGATGCGATGATTTGCGTTTAATTTATTTGAATCGTTCAAGGATCTGCAGGCGTCTTTGGTTTAAATGTGTCTTTTTGTTTCTGTTTTAAAACTTGTTTAATCTTTTGATATTCCTTGTCTGGCGATAACATAATTGGCTAAGTTTTTGGAAATGTCAAATGAATTGCTAGGTATAGGTATAGGTATGTTTTGACACAATTTGTGTTCACCTAGATTGATCATGTGATTAGGTTTTTATTTTTCAACTGACAGATATAGTCAAACAATTCTTTATAAAATTTAGCGTAGGCACATTTTTACCCAACTGGATGCTTTTAATTTAGCTGTCCCGTTGTTTTTTTGAGGAAAAATTAGACTCAATAATAGTACCTAGTATTCCATCAAAATGTATATGACAGCTTTGAATATTATAGACAATTGGCCTTACCAATAAACATTTTTAGTATGACATTTTTAGTGGCTATATTTTGCATACAAATTTCACAACTGTGAGCTTCCGTAAATTCAAAGTCGAGACTCAAAATTATTATTAGCAATATAGGCACAATCGAAAATCTAGTCGGCTATGTTAGAGCCACTAACTGGTTACACATCAATTCCGTAAAATTTCTGTATGCAGCTGATGACATCTGCTACTTTCTTACTTTCTTACTTTTGTAAAGTAATACGAGGGTACGATTTTATCAAAAGCTTGCGCATGAAAATTGCCAAAAGATTAAAAGAAAACTAGCGTAAAAAAAAAAATTTAAGAAAATTTTCCAGTAAATTAATTTAGAATATATAGGAAATTGGCAGCACTTTTCTTTGCGGGGACTCTAACTCAGTAACGGTGTAGCGAGAATCTTGATAGAGGTTTTCGTGGGTACAAACTCCCAAATTAAACCAATGTTCCATTACTTTTGGGGTTATATAGAAAAGTGGTAAATTTTATACGTTTGACAGAACGTAACCGTAACCATATTGTTAGAAGTTTATAGCCACAAATATCCAATTATGACTGACCCTTAATCTATCTTTTCCCTTGCACACATACCGAACTGGATCGTCAATATTATCACCGCCATTTTGTATTTTGCGTTTGACACTTTACTTAACGATCTTGTAATCCAGCGTTGATATTTAAAATTTTTTATTCGGCACTATAATAACACATTTAACACAGTTAGAAATTGTAACGTCCTGCCCGCCAATATGCCCCCATTTCTCCCTATTCACTAAGTATTAGCGATGACGTCATGATCATGAACCACGTGGTAAACGATATGTGTGAATTCATTTTATATAAATGCCCTCTTTTGTAGATGGATTGAGTAAAGTAGGTACAGAGAGAGACTTATTCAGAGGAGGGTGTATTTATTGTAAACTCTATACCATACTGGAAATTTCCAGCGATTTAGTTTTATTTGTCATGCGTTTTAAAAGTGTAAGCACGTATGGCGTTTGAGTAGTTGCAATGATCAAAGCTCTTGCGAAATAAATTGATTCTTATGGGATCGGCGGCGGAATGTAAAAAGGAAATTCCGTTGGAAGTTTTGCTAAGGAGGGTTATTTGCAATTTTTACATATGATTTCGATGATTGGGTGTACTAGAGCAATTTACGTACGCGATTAGGGGGAAATTAGTAAATTATTTAGCTACGTTCGTTTAGTTACTGTTAACAGGAAAAAAAATAGATGTTATCTTTGACCTTCGATTTTATGTATATTTAGTTCAATGCTTGAAAAGGGTCCAAACAATGGAACATGTTGAAAGCATTGATGTAAATTATTTCACTGACAGGTGGATAGAATAAGAGACAATAGAACACGCAATCCCCTTGCCGCTAGCCATTTCGGTTTTCCTATCGATGTTATGTCAATTTAGAACCCGTGTGAAATGCAAAAACATACAAAAAATATAAAATAAATGTTGTCAACCGCTGCGCTGCCGACCGTGGGGGAATGGGATAGAGTTCGGGAATACCACATTGTAACATTACTGAATGCTGTTGGTAAGTAATTCTAAATATATATTTTTAAAAGGCGAATAATATAAGCTATCAAACTGAGATGTTTTATACACTAGAAACATATTAGGTCAAACATGGTTGTGTATTTTCCGCTTTTGAATATCATTTACTTCGATTTCATGAGTAAATTTTTCTTAAATAGCTGAAGAAAAATTGCTCAAATGTTTTTGTTTTCCCTCAACCATTCTAAATTGTTAATTTTTCATAAATATTTTAAGCAAAAGTACACTTATTCCTTTAAAAAATACTATCCACCCATAACGAATAATTTTAAATTCAACCGGTAAAGTTCTTAGAACGCTGACAACAACTTTGGCGACAGCGGAAGTGGCATATACAAGGTGCGAGTGTGTTCGTGAGTCGGAATTTTTGAAGTTACGTGACAATTGGCAATACGAATTTCTATGTAACAATACTAACGCACTTATCATTTGCCACCCCATAAAATTATAGCTTGTAGGCAAGTAACGGAAAATCTGCCGGTGTTGGGGGGTCTCAGTATTGTCTCTGGATGGAATGCCAAAGTCGGAAGGTGACCCATAAGCAACGCCGATATGACGGATTCTACAAGTTGAACCCTTGCATGAAATGAAACGATTCTACTCCCTTCTTATCACTGCTAGATGGCGCAATCTGATCTACGGAATTAACAATCTCAGAGTACCGTCAACTGCCCTAACAATGACCGGGTCCCTAACATTGACCAAAAACAGGAAAATGTTTCTAAACACCGTGGTGGGAAGTTTCTTTATAATTTCTATGTAATTCTTTGTTTTTCGTATTAAGCTATTTGTCACTAGATGTCATATTGTATGTTGAAGGGAAATATTAAATACACGGGAATTTTTTAAGTGCTTAAGTGCGATTTTGAGTGGTGCAAACTTTTGTCTGTTGTACCGAAACTACCGTTTGTACAGAAAAATAATAGTTAAGGGGACTTGCTAAACATTTTTTTTATAATGAAAAATATTTTGTTTTGCTTAAATAACTACTAGACAATTTTGAATAATAAGGTTTTTGGAAAAGCTACTAGAATATTTATCACATTTCCTAACTTTCACCGACTTGATCCAAACATTGACCACTGTTTCTTTTAAACATATCAATATTTAATTCGATATATTACCCTAAATAATTCATAAAACTAATTCCCCGTAATTAAATTTAATTTTTAGTTGATATTCTTGCATATTAAAGGTATTAACAAACAAATATACATTAAATAATCAATAAAAGCAAATCGAGTTACTATTAAATTTTTGAGAACAAAAATAAGATAATAAAAAAATGTACTTGAAAAATCGTTATTGCTGGTACATTGTCTTCGCTGGTCAATGTTAGGAATTCGATGCCCTAACATTCTTGTTCCTTATTATTTGGTTAAATTGTGTTGAGAGATCGATAGTTTAAACTTTTGGCTGAACTTTCAATCGAAGGACGGGACATTAAAAATGATAATGCTGCTGCTGCTTGTAAAATACCATTGCTACTCTGCGACGTACATACAGAACTGCAATATTAATCCTTAATATGGCCTCCATTTGTCTGTAGGTGGTGTCCTTTGACAAATACCCATCCTCCCCTTCTTTCACATACATTTAGTAGCTCTTTAAATTTAATACATATAAGCTTTAAATCAATGTCGATCAAAATGTGCACTCAATCTACCAGCTCATTGCTGAAGATTTAAGCGCGTTGCAAATTTTGTATTTAAATCCATCGGCCGATACAATTTTGCATCAGCCCGCTCGACCAACCTCCTACCCGCTGTCATTTTGACCAATTTAATTCACCGCCAACAACATACAGCCAGAGACAATCTATCATACATAAATACGCCCCCACTTTTGCCTCCCTTTTGGCTACACAATACACATGTATATATCTACCAGAGCATAATACAAACAATTGTATTTCATATCCCGAAACTTCCATCGGTGGTGTGTATACTGTATACACCGTATACCATGGAGGACACTGACAGCCGTCCATATTCTGGGTCATCTCCCTGGAGAAAGGAGAGAAATTGTTCAGCAGAGATGGAGTGGTAGGAGATAAAATGAGCTACAAGTGCTCAATAAAGGACAAATGATAAAAAAAAAGTACATCTACATGTCTCCCGTACCCGGTATACGTGGACAATGGGCAGGTGTTGGCTTCGGGTTATGGTCATGTTTGTTAAGGGTGGACAAAGTGCACCATACTGAACAAAACGAGCATGCGGCCCCTAATAAACATTTATTGTCACTTTTCGCATTATTAGATTTTGGGGTTGGCATTGTGCAAGTGTAAGCTTATTTGAGGCTTGAAAGGGCCTGCTCCAAAAGCATGATCGCTGATAACTTTTCGCATTCAAATTTGGCCTCATCGGCAGACTTGCCACCGCACAACCCCCTTTGGCGGATTGGTGCAATTTTCTAAACAACTAAGGGGAATGTTGGACAAAAAAATAAAGTCCCTTGTGAATGGCAGGGTTTTTTTTTTTTATTGTCTTGCGTTTATTTCGATGTATACTTGCAGGAGTTTGTGTCTGTGGCGTGGTCCTTGTTGCTTTGGCTGTATGTCGGGTAATCCTGTATTATAGTGGCAACAACCACCACCAGTATCGTTCGCACGTTGCAGATGCTGGGCTATCGGGATGCTGAATGGAGTGGATATTGTACGCAGCAGTCTTACCCTTGAAAAGAGTTTCCCTTGCAATCAATCACCCTTGGGTCTTTGGGTTTGGCTGTTGGGATTTGTTTTTTCTTTTTTCAACGTACCTACATATATTGAATTGGGAGACAAGCCTTTTTAAAGGGTGATGATTTCAAGTTTCCTGCCCGGTTTGATGCTGAAGTTTATGTTACGACCGGGAAGTAAGTCAGAGAATTTCGTAGAAAACGTTGTGCCTTTTTTTCGCTTTTATGGAGTGTAAGGAAAGTTGTTCGTCCCCTTGACGGGGTATCGTCTATCATGAACCCATTTTCGCGCAGCAGACCGTCTATAAAGTTTGCATGAGAATTTGGGTCAAGGAACTGTTGTAGGGATAGTTAAATGAGGGCATGACTTGAGGTGGATGTCATATTGAATTGTAATATTTCCGTGTGAGACTTCGGTCTTTTAAGGTGATGTCACAGTACGCGCTTCAGGTTCGGTTGTGGGACAGTCTTATGGTCGCAAATAGAAGGTCGATATACAAAATCGATACTTCTGGATCATACATATAATGAACATTTGAGTCTTCTGAAACTATAGACATCGGGTGGAAAGTGTTGTGCTCGATTGGGGTTGAGGAGGCATGGACGTACAGAAACAGCTGAAAGCTTGCATTGCATCAGCTTAGTGAGGAGATAAAGTTGCCCTCTATCGCATGTAGACCAACTACATCAAAGAACAGGAAGCTGTCACGCAGCGACGGAGCGCTTACATTACTACTAAAGTGTTGGCAGAGGCGTGCATAGTTTAAGGCAACATCTGGTGAAGGGCTTATAGGTCTCGTTTTTAAATCGAGTGTTTAACAGAGATATGCTACAGCTTATGCATCCAAGGCAGAATAAGTTGTCAGAAGTCACAAATATGGGAAAAAACGCACCACAGTCGGTAAAATGAAAATCTCTGCGCCCAAGGCTCAAATGTATTTACACAAGACAGAGAAGAAGGGAATATTCATCAGTCTCCCTATTAAAGAAAACCTTTTTCATAGGTTTTTGCTTCTCATTAGATTTGTGCAAATTTAAGAACAACTGGAAGCGTAACCGTCAAGAGTCCACTCTGGATCCTTTAATGTTGACCTCATCGATAACTTACGGAACATTATTGGTCTGCGCTTTATTGATTACCGATAACCTTTTCACTTGCTGTTTATTGATTATGAAAAGCATCAACAGAGTGAATGAAGCGACAAAGTAATAACTTTCTTGAAAAATACTTGCATTTCGTATTTATTATTAACCCATTCAAAACTATATATTTCCTGTTCTTCTTGTGTCTCGCTGAATGAATGTATTCGGTACTTTTCTTTCCATGCTATTTGTGCAGTTCAATAACGATTTTATTACGCCCATCTCAAAGTGGCGCATTAAACAAAATCATTTTATTTAAAATACTACACTCGGAGTCAGAGCCATCTATTCGGACAAAGCAGTGTACCTTGTACCAGAAAATTGCATTTCCTTTTCTCCATTTCATATTATATTCGAATAGTATCCGATTTCATAATTCTATTTGCTAGAATGTAGTACTGTATAATTGCCGCTTCTCTTTATTGTGCTTCTTTTATGCATTTCTATTTTCCGAACAAACCGTCAATGTATTCAATATAGCGGCGTACGTTTCCGTCAACCACACACCAACTTTCAGAACCATTAGTAGAAATTATAGGGGTTTTTCTTTCTTAGTTCAGAGCTGAACCTGAACTGTTATACAAAAAGTTCGTGTTTCTTTTTTTATCTCAGAGACATCAGAGCTCAAATTTGTGTCTCTTTTTTCGTTCAGAGCATGATCAGAGCGCTCTTGTCAGAAAAAAATACAGGAAAAACAAAAAAAAAACATCAGGACGCTCGGTTCAGGGTAAAAAATAAAAACACGCCCAAAGTGAACCGTTTCGTTTAAATAGGGCATTGCCTCCGCTAAGTTGCTGTTTTGATTGTTGAACGCACTCGCTTCGTAGTTCCACACTTTCCGCAATCCACGAGTTCCATCAAACTGACAATTAGTTTTACAAAAATACCAACTGGCGGCATCAACTTAGCATCGTGATTAAAGTTTCGCCGGTTATTTTTATACAATTAACATCTAAAATGTTCCTGATTTCATCATCTAAAATGGTAAAATGATTGAAAAACGACTAAATTACATTTCTATTTAAAATTAATTTCGTGACATTTCAGTTTACCACAGCTATTGCGAGAAGCGTAGCAGCCAGGTGCTTTGCAAGTGCTCCCCCCAAAGTCGAGAAAAGTATATAACTTCCTTCATAATTCTAATTGGAAACATGATAACCAAGTTTATTTGTAGCTATAAATACAGTTACAATTTTGGGACGAGTTGGTGCTGATCCACAATTGAAGGGTAATACGGAGCATCCCGTGGTCACATTCTCTGTCGCCACACACAACAATTACAAGTAAGTACAGTGACATTTCGGTCAGAAATACTCAACGTAAAGCAATGCTTTCTAATAGATACGAAAACGGAGACTGGGCACAACGCACCGAGTGGCATCGCGTGGTTGTGTTCAAGCCGAATCTCAGAGACACGGTCATGGAGTTCCTCAAGAAAGGACAACGAACTATGATTCAGGGAAAGATTACTTACGGAGAAATCACAGACCAACAAGGTAACCAAAAGCCTAGTATGAGCATCATTGCGGATGATGTTATCTTCTTCCGAGAGAATCAGAACTAACCACCAAAGTGACTTCGTCGTATTTTAATTCCATTTCGCATTACATACAAGATATAAAGTGTTTTTATTGTTTGAAATAAAATAGTTGCGTTAGTTTTACACTGAAAACGTTGCGATAATTTTTAGTATCAACAATCGGAGGAGTTGTCATGCCTGGGCTTGTGATAGCAAGCCCCAGTGAGTCTCTCTGCAAGTAAGAGGGTTAACAAACAAAAAGCTAATGGACCAATTAACGTACTGCGTGCATTGATAAACAACTCAACGACTCTCTTTGACATGTCTGAGATCATGTCAATCTTTCGTTCAATGCTTTCCAGAATCTTTGTATGTAAATCTAAAAAGGGCAGCAATTTGCTGTTCTAGAAGGATATGAATTTGGTAACCCAGCAATTTCGAACAGGGTAGCTACTCACAAAATCGCATGTATCATTCACAGGCATCGCTTTTTCAAGCTCCTCGATTACAGCCACTTGGTATCCAATCTTATTGCTGTCTTCAGAAAATCTCACGAGCATGTTGAGAATGTTTGTACGCTCCAAGTTAGATGTGCACTTACAACCGGAAAAGTCTTTTGGCAACTGCTCCATACAGTTGATGGAGTTTTCCATTTTACACAGCCAGAAGCCAACATCATCGCTTTCTCGCTCCATTGCAATAGATTTTTGGGTAAGAATCTGACAAAATTCGTTAATCTCGATTAACTAGATGAATAACTATTTAGTCATATGTTTCGAAAGAGTAATCAGTGGTTGTACTTTAGTTAGGTTATCGTGGATTGCGATTTCTTGCTGATTGAAAAATTGTGTTTTCCGATGGAACTCCTGCAGTAAATTTTGCGTTTCGTTGAAGAGCAAGTTGGCCAGAAGGTCAAGATCTGTAAATTCTAAAACATGGTCGTCGGAAGGCCTTGGACCGCCAGAATTTGATATGACACCGAGAAATTTGGTCATATTTTTTTGTTTGTTTGCGTTTCTAGTTTGTGAAAATGTTTTGATCATATTTTCAAATGTTTTACGATCTTCTTTTTTTTTGGGTTTTAAATTAGTTCGTTTCGTACCAATGTATGTTTATGTGTAATGCAAAGCCAGGGAATGGATTTCATGCATTTTGTTGTCAATTTTAAACTGGAATCGTTTAGAAAGGACATCTCTCAGCAGAGTGAATAATGTCTTTGGCAATGTAAAGTGCATAAGGTATTGCTTAATATGTCGGCCATGAACCTGTTTATTCATTCTTATCTTTACCTTACTAATAGCAACCAACCTAAGACTACTTGCAACAGTTGTTCTGACAATAATTCGAGATTACAAGAATTCGGTCGTCAACGTGGGTTTATGTCAATGAAATGGACGTACACAACTAGAGGCAGTTATAGCTCTTTATCGATATGTATAGAATTGTAGATGAGAGGACCTACACCTAGACGAGCGAACTTTATAGGTCTATTCACGTTCTTCCAAAAAATATTTGAATCTGAACGTGATATTTCTACGTGTGCGGGAGAATTTTCTCAAACTAATCAGAGATTATTGTAACGCGTTTAACTAAAACTTCTTAGGTTTGTGAAACGTGCATTTCCTTACGCACAATTAAAATATCAGCAAAGCTAAGTACGATGTAACAGATGTGTAACAGCTTCTGTCAACCAATGAAATAAAAAATCTGTAGCAATATTAGGTTAGGGTAAAGATTAGTGCCTAGAAAGACCCACCATATATAGGTCCATTGTGATACATGAGTGAGGGGAGGGAAGACGGCAAGGGTGATATCTAGACCGGACATATATACTAGTGAGCACATTATTGCGTCGTTTATGATATGTCGTTTTCCTATGGGACCCCCAGAAATCTTTTTCAGATCTCAGATTTTACGCCGCTCAAGGAACATGCAACGAAATGGATCTGCTTTTGTAAATGGATAAGTGCGTTATTTGACAGCAATATCAGCTATTCAAATTGCTTTCGATTTGGAGAAATCATAAATGGATAGCTATCGACATGAAATATCTGACTAACAGCTTAAAATATATTAGGTAAAGTCAGCTATACAATCTCAGAGGAGGACACAACTTTAGACCACAGTTTAAATCTACAGTGAGCTCTCAAAACAACGTAAAATTCGAGGGGATAAATATGTTCAACAACCTTCCCAATGCAATTAAAACGCTTGCAAATGTCAACAATTTTAAAAAGCAATTATGTATTCAAATTTATAAAATAAGACAATCAAATATAATTATAAATAAATAAATAAATGGCTTCTTAAACCAAATAATGAGTCACATACTCAAACACTCTCAAAATAAAACAAAATATATTTTACAAAATAATAATGAATTCAGTGAAAAGAAAATAATAACAAATAATAAATAAATCTGCAAAAAGTGCTCCGAATTGAAAAAAAAAGATTGATTTTTTTGCCCAATGGAACATGAAAAGTGATTTAGATCAAAAAAAAAGATTGATTTTTTATTCCAATGGAAAACGACATTAGTGACGACGCGTGTTCGGGTAAGCGAAGGGTTACCAGTAAACTCTAACATCACGTTCGAAATCGGGGACGGGGCACTAGCAAGCGATGATTGGTGCAAAAACTTCTACCACAGAACGGTATATTTTAAAGTAAGAAGTGTTCAATGTGAAGGTGACCGGTGGACGATTTGTCCTCGGATAGATGAAGGGTGACCAAAACAGTCTACGTAACCCTCTCCAGGACCCCAATTCTCAACTTCCGCATAGGATAATTCGTATACGAGCAAATCCGCCTAAGGTTTCCGCATAGCCAAGAAATTGGTATTCTCAAAGCGGTACGGGCTTTTATTTCACCTTTGCGAAAATTATATTCACCTCTCGAATGAGATAGAATTTTACAGCACGTCAAGTAAACCATTTTGACAGTTTGTCAGAAAAAAAAAATATTCCAATTTAAACTGGTTGGGGATTGTTGTTTTCGATTGACAAAATAAGGAATCAATAATGTGTTCAATGAACATTTATGGGTTTTCGCAGTGGCTACTTTGGCCGATATGAGCTCAGCACTTGTTCGATTCTCAATGAAGCAATTAGGCGAAATTGAAATATATACCGAACTATCGGAGAGCCCCAAGACTGTTTTGAACGACACGAATGACACCTTACCGATCATATTTATGTCAATGCGAACGCGAAGGGATATCATTCAAAAAGTGCTTCATTTAAATTGTTTGATTTATTTTTGTTTGACTCTTATTTTCTCGCATACAAATCAAAAAACAAATCTTTTTTTTAAGTGTCAAACTCATAATTCCGTTTACGAGATGCAAATCCGCATGGAAAACACCGACGAGTAACATTCGAAGAGAAATCCTCGCATGCGGAATTCGAGAATTGCAAATTTCAGTTTTTCGCTTCGCATCGGAGATTTTGACAGATAAGTGTATGCGAGAATTTTTGAGAATTGGGGGCTAGTAAGTCTCCGACATCTAGTCGAAAGAGCTTGTTTGTGGCTTATCAAACTGGTCAAGGTGGAGATGACCGATTGTCAATATGTCTTTGGGTAGGGGAGAGTGTGACCGAAGCAGTCAAGCCCACACCTACATATATCTTCTGACAGCTCGTCACAAAGGGCGGAGCAATCACCTGCTGCGCAAGGATTTATGGCAATATTAAACAAAATTTAAACTGCAGCGCACATTTTACTTTTTCTTCTCATTTCGCTTAATTCGCCTCCGCAAATTTCCATACGGTTCCCTTGGAAGTTCGCTTAATATTCTATTGCGCATTCGCGCATAGGGATTCTTTCAACGACATTCATCCATCGCAATTCGCCGAGAATATACAATACCTTGTGTGTTGGCAACAATTACAATAAATTAGGAGACGTTTATAAGAAATACATACATATTGACTTCTTGCTATACAACGTCTTAGATCTGGACTCTGGAAATCGATTTGCATAAAGCTAGTAGCATACCTGCACGCAGTGGTGCCAGACTTTTCGGACTGAATTGCCCACGACGATTACCAAAAATGTCCTTTTCGCCCATTGCGACGTTATAAAACAACAAAATACGCTATTTTTGGTTGTTCTGAACGCTTTAAAAATGGAATTTTTCGCCCTTTTAGCTTATTTTGAAAGGTAAAATGCCCACAAAATGGGTAATTACCCACAATCTGGCATTTATTTTCACAGATTAAAATTCCCAACATTTCTGATACCAAATCAATACAATGTCCAATTAAAAGAAATATTTTTGGGGATTTATAGTTATCTATAATAAAAATGCCGCCTATCTCTAGTCCCAAACTCCGAAGAACCTTTAACATAAAGCACAGTTATATGATTTTTATTTTCCCAAAATTTTAATAGATACACCAATTTTCATGTATGAAGTCAGATTAGAAAAGTGTCAACGAAATGCGTCATCACATCAACACGTGTTCTCCGCAAAACATATTATTACCAATAAACGTCATTCATAAATTCATGTGAATAAAGAAAAAGTTCACCGTTTAGGTTAAACAAGAGCGGTGCGTTAGCTTTTCCACATTGGTAAACAACGCTCCTGCTCCCTCTCAATTCCAATCTCCCACTGCATTTGATATGATTACCCCAAACGCCCGCGTGGTTGTCCCATCCCAATCGAACGCGTCATACTTGCGAAAAGCTTTTTTTTAATTGTTTTCTCACAGCCCCAACCCAATACTACTTTACTCCATCGGCGATGGCCAACTTGGCAAATGGCAATGGCAAACGCTCTTTCTAATCTCCCGTCGCACGATCACACTGCAAAAGTTCAAATACTACTCCACTTTTTTTTTTGGAACTTGATATCGGCTGACAATATTTTTATGGGAAGCTCTGACTTGTGAGTTGAGCGGAGCGCCACTAACGCCTAGTACTTTCAATTTCAATTCAGTTTCACTGCGTTCGTACCATCGGCTAGACGGGGCTTCTTAAGACTGGTGCCTTGGAGTGAGTGTACTTGATACTTGATAAGGCCGTCTTCCATGTAGTTTTTTTTGCTTCTCCTATCGCCGTCGTTTCGTTTTGCGATTAAAGCCGCGAAGTGATTACGATTTATCAATCAAACAACATACAACCAAAGTAGTGAAGTGATTGCGACCGACGCACTGTCCTTTGACGATCCAATTACCAAAAAAAAAAAAAAACGGAAGAAGGGAAAACCAGTTTTGAAAGTGGATTTTTGGCCATTAGCGTGATAAATAATAAAACGTGATAAAAGCGTATCAAGGTATCACATTTTTTGTAGTAGCGTGGCTATCAATTTTTTGGAACTCCCCGTGCGAATTGTGGTCATAATCAATATCTTTTTCTGTTTCTAATTAAATAAGCTATTAATTAACTTTAACAACGAAATAAATTTAAGCAGCAATGGCAGTCGACTATGTGTTGGAGGATCTTATGGGGAAGTTGGGTAAGTTATCATGAAAGTGAGGCGGACGGATTAATGTTTTTTTTTCCGGACACCTTTTTGATTGATGTTAATCGGAAATAAATATGTAGTTCGTATTATAATTCAAAATAACTTTTGCATTCAAAATCAAGACTAATGACAACTCGAACTTGTAACTGGATTGAGTCTTGGACTTTCCAGTGGACTAAGATGGTTAGGCCTTTGCCGATGGCATTCATTGTATGCATTCGAAAGAAACTCTTATCGCAAGATTTCAGGGACGTTATCTTGCAAGTATTGCCTTGGACGCGTGTTTAGAGACACATACATAAGTTTGATCTTGCTTTAAAAATGTTTTTTTCTTCGTTTGGATATGTTTTATCTTGCCTTAAGCTAAGGCCACATTTTCGGCAGGAAATTAGCTGTTTAAGGTAAAGGTTAGGTGATTATTTGTGAAGATATAACCTCGTACTTACTTTCAAAATATCAGCATCTGTTTTGAAAGTGGTAAGGCTATAAATAAACTGGATAACAGAACTCAAGCAGGGGCTACTTTATATTAATCTTTTTGTCGTCATAAAAATGCATATTAGATCTCTCTGTATAAGAAACCATAAGAACTATTAAAAAGTCTTACATTACTTATGTCGTTTTCCATTGGGACCACCAGAAATCTTTTTCAGATCTCAGATTTTACGTGGCAAATGGAACGCGCAACGAAAGTGATCTGCTTTTATAAATGTATTAGTGCGTTATTTGGCAGTAATATCAGCTGTTCAATCTGCATTTGTTTTTGCAAAAAACACAAATGGATATCGACTTCGAAAATGTTTTCCCTGTTGCAGATACAAATTTGGTATTTTTGTTGATTCGTAGTCTTCAGATGACGAGGAAGAATATATGACGTAAAACAGTTGTGCAAGACATATTGGTATTGTGGCAGTATGTGTAGATCTGAAAAAATATCGAGATCTGCAAAAAGTGCTCCGAATCGAAAAAAAGATTGATTTTTTTGCCCAATGGAACATGAAAAGTGATTTAGATCAAAAAAAAGATTGATTTTTTGTCCCAATGGAAAATCACATTAGAAACTTTTTCTTCAGTCCTTTTTCATCAGTCACCTATCGAGTTTGTTACAATCGGAATGAACTGATTTCCAACTAAGTACTTGAATACATTGCAGTAATTGCAACAAATAAAAACGATCTATCGGCGTAAGTCAGACGGGCTCTTTATAAAAGTAACCCCCATTCTTTTTGAACATTTGGTTTTTTGACATTTAGTCACCAAATTTAGTTGAACTGTTATATTTATAATTTGTATGCGTACAATTATAATAAAACGCCATTTTTTTTAAAAAAAAACTGATAGTAAAGGGTTTAGTTCAGGTTCAGAGTAGAACACTAAACAGTGCTCGAGCTCGTCCAGCAATCCATGTTGCGTGTTCAGAGCGATCTGATTTATTAAGTTGCCAAGTGCTCAAAATACACCGCATGTGAACCTTATTACAGCACCTCTTTGTTGTATTTTTTAAGTCTGCTACATTTTCTTTACAAATCTATGATCCGCTGTCAAAATTGGCTGGATTGTTTCCCAGAATTCCCCATCAATTTATGCTGTGATCGTGCTCTGAACGAAAAAAGAAAAGAGAAGAACAACACCTGCATAATGTGTCTGACAAAAGAAGAAATACTTACTTTTTTTGACAGTTCAGACTCTGCTCTGAGCCAAAAAGGGAAAATGCTTGTTGTGTCTTGGATGAATATCAAAGGTGTGGCCATTTGCTGGAAAAAGTTTTTCTGACTTGTCGTAATCTTTTTACTTTTGACATCCAGATCTTTAAATATTAGACTTAATATTAATAATTAAATCTTCCGAAGAACTCGTGTTTTATTGCTTGAAGCACAACTTGTTACATCGAAAACATTTTAGCCCATATTTAAAAAAAAAAAAACAATTTGCGGTAGAGGTACATTAACCGCTCAGTGCATATAATTCTTAATTTTGTAGTACTACAGTAACTGCACTTCTAATTAATTGTCTTCAACACCTGTCATTTTTGTATCCCCGCCAATTACCTAGATACCTCAATTGGTTCGCTTCTTTTACAAGCAAGTCAAAAACTCGTTCAATAATAGGAGGCATATCTTCATTTAATTAATTAATAAAAATTCGGCCGATATCTAGCGAATCGAGATTACGAAACTCTTCACCCATATCACATCAATTAAGCAATTGAGACCCATTATTTATTTTACAATTAAAAGCAATTAGCGCCCTTGATAAGTGATACTTTTTTCGAAAATGGGAATTTTAAGATACTTCTTCACACTAATAGGAGTATATGTTTAATGAAATGAGCGCGTGGTTGGCAACATTGTAGTATGGCAAACAAGAATTAAAAGCCACATACCTACTTGGATTTTCAACGAGGCAATAGTTGATGAGTGATGATGACTATTGAAGTTGACTAAACTGATAGTGCACATTGGTAAACATATTTAACTTGCACATAACAAATTTTAGTCACAACTGCGAAATGTAAAAATGTTGGTTCATTGATAAATCATTTTTAACTTGCATCTTATATTTATTGTGGGTCACAATGGGAAATTTTATATGAAAAACTTCACCATTGTGAGTGCAATATAATTACTAAATAAAGGGTCCGCCATCTAACTTTTTTTTTTCAACTAGTGCTTATTTCAAGAATGGTAAAACTTAGCTCATGTCTGATTCGACAGATAACTAGTTTTATCCTTCCGCTGAACGAATATGGTTGTGTATAGGCTTGATGAAATGACCATCTAATGCGTTTTCGCTTCGATAAGTGGGCCTTCGATCTACTTAGAGAAGATGCCGATTTTGCCAAAAAAATCATATTTTCAGATGAAGCTCATTTTCATCTTGGCGGGTATGTAAACAAGCAAAATTGTCGCATTTGGGGCACAGAAAACCCACACGCATACATTGAAAAGCCGATATACCCAAAACGAGTCACTGTTTGGTGCGGAATTTGGTCCAGAGGCATAATTGGGCCATTTTTCTTCGAAAATGAGCAAGGAGTGGCCGTTACAGTCAATGGCGATCGTTATCGGGCCATGTTGAACGAATTTTTGTTCACAAAAATTGAAGAAGAGGATATTGGCAACATTTGGTTTCAACAGGACGGCGCTACGTGCCACACAGCCGAAGCTACACTCGATCTTTTGCGCCCTGTTTTTGAAGATCGCATTATCAGCCGCAGAGCTGATGTCGTTTGGCCACCTCTGAACTGCGATTTGACACCGTTGGACTATTATTTGTGGGGTGCCGTAAAAGATAAGTGCTACGCCGACAAGGCAGAGACAATAATTGACGCTTTAAAAAAACAATATTCGTGAAGCCATTGGTGAAATACAGCTGCACACAATCGATAATGTGCTTAAAAATTGGACCAATCGTGTAGGCTACTGCATGGCCAGCCGAGGCAGCCATTTGAATGAAATTATTTTCCATTATAAACCGGAAGGATTGTACTTTCAAATAAAAAAAGAAATTTGAGAAAATATTCAGTAGTTTTTTTTTTTAAAGCATTTTCAGAAAAAAAAAGTTATTTGGCGGACCCTGTAGTACCCTGCAATGAGGCCTTACTGTTAGTTATTTTGAATCTCCAAGCATCTCTTTAAAAAATATTGCTGTAGTTAGTAATTCAAAGTACGCTAAGAACTATTTTGATAATAATCATTTTTGAGCTCCTTTACATTAAAATTTAACTTTAACCTTCAGCCTAAATATTTTGAAGATAATGCTGTATGGAAAATTTCATCGCTGCGAGTTCGAAAAACCGATTAATTGTACCTCGGAGTGGTAACATTTTCAATAAAAAATATTTATTGTGACCTTCAATATTTGAAAATTTTATCAGAACATCAAAGATTGATTACCAATAATCATTTTTAACCTTCACTTCATATATTTTGTAGGTCACAATATGCAATTTGGTATGGAAACTTTTGCCTGAAAACTAGAAATGATTATTTGTATAATGATATCCTTTAAATGATAATCCTTTAAATGCACCGCAATCAGCAGTACCTGGTGCATGACCAAAGTACTAAATAACTACGATAACGATTTTATACGGTTGCATGATAAGAAAACGTTGATAACATTTTGTGGGCTATTCTTGGGCTATTTGTGGGGTAGATATGCCTGTAGGTGCAAGCTACTTGTACTATATGTTATCTCTCTCCAGTCATATCAAAATATCAAACAAAACAATTGGAATGTAACTACTGGCAGATCTACGGAAGCGACTGAAACTAAATGCAAGTTAAATATTGCAATCGATGTGAAGTACTATTAAATTACGCCAATTAGTGAAGGATCAGATAACATAAAAATGGGAATGCCTAGATAATATATGATAAGTGCGTCAGTTGTGTTTAGTACATCTTTGACGATATCTCCACCGGCATTCAATTTATCTTTAATCATTGTGCATGAAGCATGAAATATCCATCGCCTGTTATTCTTAGATGAACTTGCTGGCGAACGAAATTAAGATAAATGTTAATTTTAAATTAGATTTAATCGTTTTTGTCTAGTATGCAAGGAAAGAAGTAAATAAAAATGAATCTTAAAGTAAACTCAAAGCTAAGGAAATAATAATCGCGTGGTAGCGTGATAGTACAGTATAACACAGAAATCTTGTTTTGTGTTAGATAAACAAAATGTCTTGTTGTCAAAATTCGGGAAAATTAATGTCTAGTTATATTGGGCCTTACCTGCAACAATTTTTAGTTTCGGCTCTAAATTTTAGTAGTTCACAGTGGCTATTGAATATTGATACTGGATATTGAAGGTTTTTCGAACACAAAACGTCATGCAAATTTGACAATACATCGGCACACTATACCTATTTTTAGTTTCATTCACATTTTTTAATCTTTTCGTGTTAATTTTCATTACAAAACGCAGTCATTTGTCTGGATGTGTTCATTAACTTCCAGATCGACTAGTAGACGGCCAGAGACTAGTGACTAGTCATGGCCCAATTTAAACAGCTTTTCCGTGTTATTGTTCATTAAAATCCAAATCCCAATTATAGACAACTTCTCACATTTGACTGATAATGAAAACCTGTTTTCTCAGTTCAAGGTTTACCTGTTTACTTACACCTCTATAATTATATTAACAGAATGCATTTCCAATGAATTTAATTTAGCTGACTTGCAATGCACATGAGTGTCAGACTGCGCGTTCTTTACATTCCAGTGTGTTAATTTGCGTTGTTTGAGTATATGTTCGTTAGATGTGTAATACCTAACCTACCACACAATATTTTTTCTATGTGATCATTGCGCTTGTATGTATTAAGTTGTAAGATATAGATTATATTTGTAAGAATAACAATTAGCTATTGTTCGTGAACAAAATCGGAACGTTTGAAATGATAGCCTGGGAGGCTCTACGGTCTTCTGTTTTCAATGCAAAACGGTGATGTCAATAGAAATCCGCATTTGAAATTCAATCATTATTTGTGCACAGTTGTCAGATAAGAAGATTTCGTTCGCCGGCGAATTCATCTAAGAATAGCAGACGAAGAATGTTTCGTGTGTTTCGTCACGACTAAAGTCGATGAAATAATCGTCGGCGACATCAAGTTCACGGAAGATCTAAATGATGAAGAATCAAAGTATTTTAATAAGCGAATACTTAAAGGTATATCTATTATGCGAACTTCCTGTACATTTTCGTGGTGGATTATCCAAAATATGGAGCCACATTCTTATATTTTTCTGAGTGAATTTGTGTAAACTATAAATGTAAGAAAGTTACAAAAATGCCAAACGTGAATCCATATTTTACAGGAAACATGTATTCAATCTTAAAATATGCTTTCTCCTTAAACAAAAAAATACGTTCTAACATTTTTGGAAAATAGGTGATCATGCGCTCCATCTAAAAATAAAAGGATTAGCACGAGACAAAGGCGACTTAGCTAGATTTTCAGCACAATTATATTTTCCAAGAGAAATATCTTGACAATAACGTCATCATGACGCGCCTCCGATTGATATTGATTGATATTTCCGTTTCCCACGCATTGCAAAAAAAAAATCCGATAGCTAAAATCGACTTATATTTGATGCAGCTGCACAAAGCTTTAGAAAGGTGCTGGTGAGGCATCTCTTATCAAATAAAACTCAAATGAGTGCTGCGTATTTAGTGCAGTTGTGTGATCAAGCGATTATGTAAAGCAGAACTCTACACTTTGTTCAAAAACAACTGCGGTTCTGACACCTGACACCTGTGCTGTGTTTTGCGTCAGTGTAAACTCTAAGAACAAGGTAATGACAACAGATCAGTAAGTGTCGTCGGTGCTGTGGCTATGTATTCGATTCGATTTTAAATATAGTTTTTCAACAGCCAACAGTATTTTAACGCGTTATGTATCGAATTTCTCTTTTTGACGTATGTATTAACCATTAATCACACACAGACGTCACGCAACATGAACCAAAACAACTTGCGGGTTCAATGAAACCATTGCGAAATCCCTGCCCTGTTTGAGTTTCTATTTCTTATTTTCTTTTTGCATTGAAAGTCAGACATTATGAGTAGGTATGTTTGCGTAAACGACACAAAGTCAAAAGTTTATTTACCATTTTAGTAACAAAATTCCCCATCCACACTGAGCAGAGCGGAACGCGTACATTTTAATTTATTCCCGCGTTGTCAAATAAAAAACACCTTCAACTGTCATTATCAATGTGACACACCTCCCCAACTGAAATGTCCGATATCAGCAATAATTGACGATCGCAATTGATTTTGTAAATTGCAACGAAGGAAGCTCCACACAGTAACACACTGGCTGGAGTATTTGACTCGATCAAGGCGCTGACATCAATCTGGAGTAATAAGAAAACGCTATGTAAAAATTAATTGAAATGATGGTGCCTCACCTATTTAAATAGAGTGCGGTCGCTGATCATGTGGTTTGGCTTGTACGCGAAGTAATTTAACAATTTAGAATGTCGGAGATTCTATTTCCAATATGCCGTAGCGAGAAGAAACGGTGAGCACCGAGCGCCACATCATGATTGCTTCTCAGCAAAATATTGTCAATCTTGAATGTTCCACTGCCGCGTTTAGATAAATAAAACCAAGCCATGTACAGGGTTGGTCTGTAAATTGATAGTGGGACGGGAGGCGGTTTTATTATGGAAAAACAATTAATTTGAGCTTCATTTGATTGTGTTTACATTAGCTACTGGATGAAGTGAATGCACATATATGTACCTACGTAAGAGGTTGTAATTTATTCTATTGAGAAAGAGATTTGGGTCATTGATTTATTAATGGTCGAATGGAATTGGCCTGATTTCAAAGTTCAGTGGCAATCTCAAACAATCTACTAGCAAGTGGAAACAAAAATCATAGCGTTTGCTTGGCAATTACAAGCTGTTAGTACATAGCTACGGCTCGATCAGCAGGTGGAAGTCGCTTAACTAAAACCTTGAGCAGGTGAATGTGTGGTGGAACTAATCGATTTGGCACTGGAAAGAGAAGAATTTTATGAGCTTAGAGCAGAGTTTTAGTTTGAAGATAGCTTGAAAACCACTTAAGTATATGAAAGTTATAGCAATTCTCTTGATGAGATACAGCGGGACTGTATCATTAATCATAAGAGAGCACAACTGTGACGAAAAAGATTCCTAATTCATCCGCTTTGCGCGCTATGAAAAATATGCTTTCAGACACTGGCCTTCACTTTTGATTTAGCGAATTGCTTCTAGGCGTATGGTGTCGGACCTGACCCTTAACCAATTTTCCTCACAAGCTGGCGTGCGGCTTTTAATTGTACACTCCAAATAGGCAAAGGATTTGGTTTCCGCACGCCATCTTAAGAAACTTTCATTTACTACCCTGCCCTACCGACTTCTTAATTATCGACCGCCCGTGGACTTCTAGTGTGAATATTTCATCAGTTGTCGACGTGTCTGCCCTGTAACCGACCTTGTAGCTTCAAATCGCTTCGTTGACAAATCGTTTCAGGCGTTTCGCAAAATACGGAATAGTTGGAATCCTTTTTGGAGAATCGGCTAAACGATTGCATTCATCAGGTAGGTAAATGAACTTTCGTCCGGATAGTGAATAAATCCGACTTCTGAGGGACTGGTGTTAAGGCTGGTACGCAGTTCAAGTGAAATCCATTTTTCATACAAATTTTTCACTACGAAATGTCAAAATGAATTTTACACATGAAAATAGCAACCAAAACTGAGTTGTAGGTGGCGATGCTAAATTCTCTCGACAGCTATTGCACTAGGTTTTTATTGGTTGTCGCATTAATTTTTTGACATTTCAGCGTGAAAAATGATGAAATGAAGCGGTTTAAAAATTAATTGGAATTTCAGATGTTTCTTTAAGAGAATACTTAGTTTTTCGCACTCATAAAATAGTTTTTTCATTGAATATAGTGCGGTAATGTTAGGTGTACAAATAGTTGGTGGCCTGGATGAGCTTTTCCATAAGCAGGGTGCCTAAAAAAAAAATGAATTTGTTTAGATTTGACGGATGTCCTTTTTATATTACAAATCAGACATTATTTCCCAATTTGAAAATATTAAGTTGTCATTAACAAAATACAAAAAAATAGTAGTTACGCGAGAAATGCTTAAGCAATAGGGATGGACTTTAAGCCGATCTAAAAGCCCTCCCGAAGGCACTGACTTTGACACTGACATGTAAACTTTGCTAATTTTTATAGATCAAAAGGTTTTATTCGCCTTAATCTCCTGATTTCATTGTCTGTATTTAATAATTCGGTTATGTCTAAGCTAACGTGGTTTAGAAGCTTACTTCTGTGCATTTAAGCAACATGCTTAAATTATTTTTCAACTATTTCAATATTAAGATCTCTATGAACAACAGCGTTGCGTGTACCAAGGTGCATTTGACTATGACTATGTTCATATGTAATATATTCTGAAAGCCCTTCATTTTTAGAGACTCCTTTGGAGTGGTCATGCCCACAACTGGTGCCCGTTTCTTGTTCACAGCCCTTTTAAGAGAGGTGTGAAACTTTCAATTCACTCGAACAGCGTACCAGCCTTTAGAATCGAATTTCATTAAGCTGGTCAATTGCGACAGAATAATAAGGTGTTGCCACTTTCTTTGGATTCAACACTCACTAATATTAAGGTTTGCGCTGCTGACCCCTACGAGGAAATGGAATCTTACAATCAATATCAACTGATAGTTGCAGAGGTGAAGCTTTCTTGATCTCGTCTTATTATTAAATCTACTATCTACAATAATTAAGACTCTACAAAATATAATCAACATATTTGCGAATTTCTTTTAAAAAAAGCAGTTGTCGCAACAGATAACATTTCTGTGTTGGTACAATTAGCCGGTATATTTGCACAGTAAATCAATAGAATAAGTATATGATAATCTAAGTAAATAATATTCCATAATTTAACTCTATAATCTGCATTTAAACATACTGAGCGAGCAGGTAAATATGGACACGAAGTTTGAACATCCCAAAGTATATCAATCTTACAAGCTAAAGATATTAAATTCATATATGTTTTTAGAGCTGGTAGTAGATAATGACCTACAACTTAGAGTCACTTTCAAATGTGATCATTCCACACACAAATTTATAATCAAAACAGCAAAAAATTCTTTTGTAATGGGACAAGTGGCCAGCGTTTATTAATATCATATCGCAAATTAACTTCCGACGTTAAAACTACACAAAAACCAAACTACCAATAATGTCTTCGTAAAGCTAATTGAATAAAATTGCGATCAATTGAAAATTTATTAACAATCGGATCGGTGCTAGACTAGAATTCAATAAGGCGTAACGCCAGTGCTGTCGCAATTGTCATCTGTGGGAACGATTTACTGTAGATGGTGTAAGATGAGAAAATGTTTTTGCTTTGATCTGGGCGCTGCGGTCGCCAACCGCTAAAAAACCAACAATGATAATATTAATTGGCACGTTGATATTATAAATAAATGCCTCTTCTAGAAATAGACATTTAAGTTTATTAGTTGCTAGCCTTGATTTCGTCGCTGTTCTTCTTCGAAGTACTAAACTTGTTTTTCTTACAATCGGCTTGTTTTATTTCTCCTGATAGCAAAATCGTTTTTTATTATTTTTATACTCTTATCGAAATCTAAACTTTCATGGCCAATATTTTTTTTTAGTATATTTAGATTAGTTAATTGCTTTGAGGTCTTGATTGGTAAATCTAACTAAACTGTCACTAAGTAGAGATGTATTATGAATCCTGCACTTACAATATTGCTTAAATATTATTATTTGTAAGAGATTTTTACGGAAACCAGAAATAACCTCAAAAGAGATAGCCCGTTTTTCATTACATAAGATATGAGTTATATGATGTTTAGTTGAAGAAAAGAAATGCACTTTCTATGAAAAGATCAAATCTAGAAGTGCACTTTCTTTGTTTTCTATGTTTCATTGAAGAAAAAGGGGCACTTCCAAGTCAATGCTTAACACGACAGAAGTGTCCGGGATATTTTTAAAGAATTGCCCTGAACTCACCAACACACACTAGCAAAATGTCAGAATTGTTGTTGTGGTCCGAAAATATGCAATTAAGCGTGCGAATAAAAAATTGAATTGAAACAAATTTACATGGCTTCTTAAAACATTAATTTTTATTTTAGAAAACAACAAAAAAGTAGCAACGGAAAACGAAATCTCACATACTGATCTCTATCACTATTGCAAAAGTGCTCCAATGAATTTCATTGAAAAGAGTAATTCTGAATTTCGGGGCAATTCTCTCGGATATTCTGTGAAAATCGCCATTTTTATAATTTCTTTCTTACCACCTTTGTAAACATGGAATACTTTGAAACTGGAACAGCCATTCTCCGCCATTTCGTGTGTACTTTTTCTGCTTGCTGCCCTATTAGCTTTTCTTTTCCACAGTCGATCATTCCTGCATGAATGTTAACAATAGTAACAGTAATGACTAGTTACACGGTTATGGGAATGAAACTCATGTCAAGCGAGGCAAGTAATAATAGTTTTCAGTATAGAGAACTGCGTGAATTGCGAAAAGCTTTAGCATTTGTTAAAAATTGAATTGAAACTTTTCTTAGATGTCAGTGTGTGTTTGTAGTTTTAATCTTCAATTCGATTTGTTCCAGTATTGAATTTACAGCCACTTTCATTTTCAGGGGGACAGCCAGAACTTTGACTTCTTTCCAAATGTTCTTAAACGTAAAATTCATATATTACAATCCCCAAAAACCTATATGGCAAGAAACATTTCATTACCTGTATTGTTTTTGCCTTTAATTAAAAGGGCGTATATTAAAGTCTGCAATTCTTCTATCTGTCACAATATTCTATCGCTGACCTTTCTATATGACAAAAGTGAACAGCACATTCATTGGAATGATAATCATGCCCATAAAGGTCATTTACTATCAGTTAGGTCCGATTTTGTAATTATTAGATAGCAAATCTATATAATGTATATAGAAAATAGTACCTAATTATAATCTTGTTGCGCTGCTGTGTAGTTTCCAATGATTACGTAGACTTTGCTTCAAATAAAAATTTAATGTTTTATTTTGACATTGCAACTGACTATAGAAAAGATTGACATTGCTTCTAAAATTTAACATATTTTTGTATAACAAACAAAATTATATAGGTAGTAAGTTAAGTTAGTTTTTGTTTGAAATTTTAGGTAAAAACTGAGTATTTAATAAAGCTTTTGCTTTCCAGTTTCTTAACAAGAGAACGCGAAAGAAAAATCCAATTTGAGTGGCCTACTAGGCGTATACGTAATAATTTATTGGCTTTTATAAACAGTGAATGCTAGACGCTGCAAATTGAGGGCGAAATAGGAATATATTAAAACTTATATATTTTGAATGCAAATTTAGAAGTTGTTTCGAAAGAAATTGACAAAAAAGGTGGAGCATCAATTATTACTCTTAGAAAGAGGATATTGCAAAATACCGAATGAGTTAATACATCCTTTAAAAATCTGTTTTAAGTGTAAAGACTTTAGTACGCAAGGTTACTTGTAATGCTATTTGTGGACTCACTCATTTTAGTAATGACACCTCATTTAATATTTTTAAGAAATGTCATGAAAATAATAAAACTTAAGACGCGCAACATTTCTGCATTTTCATTGGAAAGCAGAGGTAGTTCGTTAGCTTCCAGATTCTTACATAAGAAAAGTACATATTACACATAGGTTTGCCGTGCATGTTATTAGAAACAGGGAAGACACTAAAATTATTTTCGTTATGGTGGGTGAGTGTTTGCCTTAAGCGAAGTGAAGTGTCATATTTATTGTTAATAATTATAGCACTGATACATGTTATTTCTAAATAAACTGATAAAGTGTTAAGCTGAGCATATTTTTCTTCAAGATGTGACATTTAAAATACTCCCTTCGTTCATAGCAATTAATGGGTGCGTTCGCAAACACTCAACTGCTAAGCAGTCGTCGAAACTTGATACATTGCTGATTGTTTATTTTCAGAAATCGTTAAATTTTCAGAAATATTTACAAACATAAAAGAAGCGTGCATGCATTCGAACACTTTACCCAAATTTAGTGAAACTTACGCAAAAGTTGGGCAGAAGAGAGCCAAAAAGAGAGAATAAAACATTTCCATTCCGTAAAAAACCTGGTAAAGAAAAGAAATTGCTGACCGATGGTTATCAAATCGTTCAAATGCTAATTTGCTAGTTTTATTTTTTATTTGATTTCAGTTATATTTTGTCCTCGTGTAGCATTACGAAGCGAATTTTTTAATTTCTGCAACAGAAGTAGAACCTCATTCGTATTTAAATATTCCCACCTAAGAAAAATGAAATATTCATTTCGGTGAGCGAATTCTCTCGCGATGAGAAAAATGTGAAATATTGCCAATATTGAACCAGAAAGTAGGAAAAGGACCTATTATATGAATCGAATACGTCATTTTGGCGAAAAAAGTATGATAAATATAAAAAAGCTCCCAGCGTCAATCATTTTATGGACTCTATAGATTTGCAAAAGGTATACTTAAATATAAATACACCAGCTTTCAGTTTATATAAGTCAGTGGTCCCACTTTAGTTTAAAATGCAAAAATAACGAGACGATAAATAGAACGTTGTCAGGCTCAAAGTTGTATGGCTAATTCTATCACGGCATCAATTCTGTTCTATAAATGTTTTTTCTTTTTCTCGATAATATTATTTAAAAAAAAACGAGTTGAGAATGCATTCGCGTTTGTTTCAAATTTCCCCATAAATGTGCTTAGTCTCTTATAAACTGACCTGCATCCAATAATTAATAACTGTCATTGGTAATGTCACTAAGACATATTTCAACCCTCAGTCATACACATGATCAGCGATAATGTTTAAACCAAAACAAATTACTAAATAGGTATCCTACAACAATACAAAGTCATCCACAATTCCATTTATTTTTCGTTATCACTTAAAAAGTGCATTTTTTATCACGATAAGGCAGTAGTATATTTTCTCCGGTTGCTCTTATATTTAAAATACAATGTAAACAAAAACGACTACAAATATACATATGAGTACATTTTATTCACTAAAATGCTGCAAGGCTAGTTAAAAAGCAAACAAATCTAACAAACTCAAATAAATATTACCATAAATCAATTGCATAGCCAGCTAGAAGCACAAAAAAAAGGAGTACCTACTGTCACAAAACTGAAGTGGGACTATGTGATGTACGCGTTGGCAACAATGCAAGTAAAAATTATTTTTTTATTTGTTAAAAAAAAGACGATAAAATTAAGCACCGTGACAACTTTGCAGAAGAGTTTTTCATTTCGGACATGAGGAGCAACAGCCAGAGATTGAATAATTACTATCGATTAGAGCGTTTGCTACTTTTAAGTCAAATTGAAAGAGATTGTTTTAATTTTTTTAAGTGGAAGAAAGTGCCGTGTTTCATTAATCGATTCCAAACTGGGCAAATGTATTTTAGGCACATCTAAAATTTCTTATTAATATGTAGATCTATTTTTTTTTTTACATGAAGGTTGGCATACCGGAAGATGATAGGTAGATTAGAATACCCTTTCTGTCAAAAGAGGAAAATATTGCAGAAAGCAAGTCACAAAAACCTGCATCATATTTTATATTGATATAGATAGACCTCCTTTGCCAACTGTCACATTTTTAAAAGTTCGCTTCTAAAAGTATGCAACGTTATTTCCATAAATCCTCAGTTATAGTTTGAGAGCCACAGGCAACAACATTATTACCCGTTATGGTTTTCAAATGTACTTCTTACTAAACTTGATTTATTTTCTTTCTTTTCAGGTGATTTTGGCAAATACCAGTTCTACCAGTTCTTCCTGCACATTCTGTCAGCTCTATTGGCTGGTCTGCACATGCTGTCACTGGTGACAGTAGCTGCTGTTCCTGAACACAGATGCTACATCGAAGGCGTAGACAATGGCACGAACTATGCTCCATGGAATTCATCAGAAATTCTGGCAGCGATTCCGCTGAAACCAACGGGAGAGTTGCATTCTTGTCAAATGTTTGACAGCCAGAACAACACGGTGGCCTGTGAGTCATATGTCTACGATCGAACCTACTATCAGTCGTCGCGAACAATTGAATGGAATTTCGTGTGCAGTGACCGTTGGATGGGTTCCATTGCGCAGACAATGTACATGCTGGGCGTGTTCACAGGTGCTGTTGTTTTGGGACGAATGGCCGACAAGGTGGGTCGCAAGACCATCTTCTGCTGGTCTGCTACTCTGCAGTTGATTTTAGGCGTTGGAGTTGCCTTCGTTCCGGAATATCACGCCTTCTTGGTGGTTCGATTCTTGTTGGGTATTTTCGGATCTGCTGGTGCGTATATTACCGGCTTCGTACTGACGATGGAACTTGTTGGGCTGAGTAAGCGCACGGTCTGTGGAATTAGTTTCCAGGCTGTGTTTGCCGGTGGTATCATGCTGGTCGCTGGGTGGGGCGCCCTTATTAAGGACAGGCAAATCCTCCAGATTGTTTATGGCCTACATGCGCTGCTTTTGATTCCGCACTGGTGGTTAATGGACGAATCCCCACGCTGGCTGTGGGCACAAGGTCGTGCCCAGGAGGCAGTCGACATAGTTGCAAAGGGTTTGAGAATTAATGGATCTGGAGTCGCAGTCGACAAGGAGTACTACATTCAGAAGTCCAAGCACCAGACAAGTATGGAAGAAAAATCATCCGCCGGCATGACGGATCTCTTCAAAACACCAAACCTCCGAATGAAAACCTTAAACGTGTGCCTGTGTTGGTTCGCTAACTCCATTGTCTACTATGGCCTGTCATTGAGTGCTGGAAAACTCAACGGAAACCCGTTCCTCATCCTTTTCATCATGGGCTTGGTGGAGTTCCCTAGTTACATAACAATCACTCTTATCCTGGACAAGCTGGGAAGACGGTCAATTACAAGTACGCTCATGTTAGCCGGCGGCCTCTGTTGCATTATTGCTGCGTATGTCCTCCAAGGCAGCACTACATCCACAGCCATTGTAATGATGGGCAAGCTGTTTATTGCAGGCTCCTTTGCAGTTATCTACAACTATTCGGCGGAACTCTTCCCCACTGTGGTTAGGAACTCCGCAATGGGATTGGGTTCGATGTGCGCTCGTTTTGCCGGTGCCTTAACACCGCTCATCACTCTTTTGGACTCATTCGACCCAAAGATACCTGCAGTCATCTTCGGAGTTATCTCCCTGATTTCCGGCTTCTGGGTGATGTTCCTGCCAGAGACCATGAATCAACCAATGCCCGAGTCCATAGAAGACGGCGAAAACTTCGGCAAAGGCGATACCTGGTTCAGCCAATGTGCTGGCAGACAGCAAACATATCCAGAGGATGACCCTGAACACACGGTGCCACTAAAGGATATCGACCGTAAATGAGCAGATCATTTTCAGCTAAGGAGAGAAGAGATTCTATTTTTGCGTTTAGTTGTAGAATTGAGACGAATACTCTACAAATCTAATTTTTGATTAATATTAAAAAAAAGTCCAGAATGAAAATAAGAACCAACTATGAAATGAAATTGATTTTGATATTGCTAACTGTTAAATAAGATATTTGTCAGGAGTCAAAACTTTGCTTAGTTTTGAATGTACAATTACTGTTGTCCTGCTGCAAAGGTATTTTAGAGTAATGTCATTCCAAAAGTATTATTTTCAACCAAAACTGTATTAAATGCTGTCTAGAAAAATTCTGAATAAAGTGCATTATATATTTTTTAAGCGTTGAAAATTAGTTCATAAGTGCTTGTTATCAAAATTGTTTTTTGGTTAGAACATAATTGAATAAAGTAAAGTATTAAGTAAATCGTCGGTCGTTTGAACTTGGTTTTGTGGTTTTAATGTCTGCGGAGATGTCCAAACTTAGTTGGCTAATACTTTGGAAATGGTAACGCACCTTGATGAACGAGATGCTAATTGTGTCATTTTGACACTGTACATTTCGTACAGTGCAATCGATGGCAATCGCATGAGACCTACATCCAGAACTTCTCAATGATTTTTGACAGATAAAGAGAAAATTAGAATAACGAGTAATCACTCTGTTGGCTCTAAAGGAGACTGACACTTACTTAATAATTAGGACTGTTCCCTTAATTTTGTAGTAAGAATGGCAAATACTGTCAAAATGGCACTTACGAAAAATTTAGGGAACGCTTTTGTAGTAATCTTTGAAAAATGACAGCTACATTATTCAACAATTTAAAAAAATCTGATAAACTCGAAGATTTTGCTAATTTATGTAGGTACTAACAAAATTAGTTGATTCTAGTGATGAAAGCGATCTGAAATTAATCGAGCTTCTTTTTGATGAATCCAACAATGTGCAAGAGTTTGTACTGATTGAACTACAAACATCCTAGAAGAGGAAAAAGTGACCTGCATTGAAAATTACGTGGAGGAGATTGTCCTTTCTTACATCGAAGAAGAATTTCGTCGCCAGTTTCGAAAAGAATCTCGTGGAGAACATTAAATTTTATTTTGCCGAATGTTGATACCATTTTAATATGCAAAAAATCAGAACAAATGCACGCATATGCCAAATGGGATAACAAATTTCAAATCAGCTAGTATTGCTAGCAAATTCGATGTCAGCCAGTCTGTTTTAGGGGGTTATTAATAATCCTCACGGCTTCAGTGAGCATTTTTATAGATTCGATACTTGATTGATTGTAAATATTAAAGACGGGTAAAAAAAGTCACTGGTGAAATCCTAGAATCTTAAATATTTTCCATTATATGTAGCTGCAACTAACTTCCTTTACTTATGAATGCCAATGCGGTTTTCTAACCAAAAAACAAACGTAAAATTCATAATATTACCCATCAACTGCGAGTTCAACTAGTTTTTACTCAACAAATTTCATGTAGAAGGAATTAAAAGACCTGCCAGATGTCCGGTAGTTAAAATATTTGAAAAAAATGTTCCCTAGCTTTTTGTAGGAGTTTCTCTTTCTCTTTGAGAGGATTAATCACCCACTTTCATATTAGCAGTCTTTTCTTATTAAATTCCATAAAACTACAAGACTTAAATACTTGCGAATTCACTTGTAACTTGTGCATTTATATGAATACATTTTCAAACAAATTGTACCATAATGTCACAAGTGCAAGTATATCATCTTCCGCAAAGAATAATAAGCTTTGTAGGATTGTAATGTGTCATTTGTTTTTTTTACTGATTCATTTTTGAAGAATCTCACTTGAGAGTTCTCCCTTCCCAAAAATCGAATTTCGCAACGAAGATCGTCTACAAACTAAATGCAATAATTGTTCTAGCATATTTACTTGAATATAAAATGCAAAATAATTTTTAAACAATAACGCATCTTCGGTTTTATTATCGTTATATATTTGTGTGATTCATTAAATTCTGTTTATCATCATATTTTTTATTCAATTAACTAGGTATTAGAAGTTATTTTCTCAATTATTTATTGTTTTCTCTTTGCATTAGTTACGATGATGAAATCTGTGAATACAGATTAAAAAGGGACATATAAAATATACATTTAGATTAAAGTTCACTGAAATTATTTTCATACATAGTAATTAAATTTAGTTTCCATCAATTAGTTTTAGTTAAGATGTGTATTGTGTTTGTATGGTTACATAGAGTATAGCAGCATTTTCTTCATAGTACTTGAATTTTTAAAAATATATATGTATATACATTCATATATGATTTAAAATTGTTTGATAGCCATTGAATTATTACAAGATTGTATATAGTATTTGATTAAGGTTGGGTTACGCAGTTCTCCTCAAATTTTAAAGGTTTACGTTAATTTACGTGGAGTTTAAGTTATTGTTTGTTGAATTTTAAATTTATTTATTTCTTTGTTTTTAACTACCGTTATAGGATTTTTCTAATTTATTTACATTTGTTTTTTTGTTTTTATTTACTGGAAAATCCATAAAAAGGTAAATGAATGTTGAATAAAAACTAATTATCCTTATGCGACAAGTAAGAAAAAGCTTTTTCATTGTATTTCATAAAGGAATCCCATATTGTGGACCCTCCTCGTTAAACACAGAATCCCATATAATCTAATCTAATCTAAATCTAGTCAGAATCACATATTCCAAAAACGTAAAACTTGTGAAGGGAGGAAATCAGATAAATGTCATGCTTCACGAAAAATCGTAGATTTTTCCCGGCTTGGAAAACTAAACTTAAGTCTAACTGAATAGTTTGGGCAGAGACAAAGATCTTGTGACCACTGAGCAAACAATTTACTTGTGAATTGACAAGTGAATGGCTGTGTCCACTCTGTACTGAAGAGCCACATTATGTTCTTAAGTAAATCGTTTTATTTAAGGAAATAGATCTGTTCTTAGAAGGGAGATGGAACTCTCAAAGAATACGAGTCAATTTCTATCGACGGCTTCGTCTCATTCGTAAATCATGCTAAAAAAACGGTATGGTTTGTTCTTTTTCAGTAAAAATCATCAATTTCGCGTATGCAGTCTTTTTGTACCGACTGAATAGAAGTGAGAAAATGTCCTCCTTAACTAACAATTGAAAACCATGAGGGTTTAGGAATGTTGTCCGGAGTGCATGAAACGGCATCGCAACATATCTGAGAATGTCCGGCTTTCATTAAAACCAGGATGTGTATCTTGCCAAAAACGGAACGAAGTGCAGATGGTTTTTTCGCCTATGTCTACTGACAGGATATGCATCTTCTTCTTCTAATAATTGGTAAGAACTGGCGACCATCCAGCTTGTTGCCTTTAAATGGCCTCAACTTGGATACGATAAACATATTTATTTCGTTTTCAAATATTATTTCGAATAGCCAACAAAAGTTTTCTAAAAACTCTGCCAAGCAACGCGAGCAAGGCTCAGCTAGTATTTACACACAACCCAATCGAATTAAACTGCATTCCTGCTTAATGGGTTGTTTGAGAGGATAATTCGAACAAAAGCTCTACTTCGAACTAGAAAACAGGGATCGACTAACCGTATCAGTGGGCGAGCAATACGTCAGTGAAAAACAAGCAAAACTCATAACAAATTCAGTCACGTAGTAAGTACTCGATCAGGGATGCGGTAATTCAACCCCAGATTCATCATCATAACACTGTTGATGTTGATTGAGTTGAACAGTTGTTTATTAAATTTCTGTATAAATTTCCTCTTAGGAAGACATTATGGAGGTGAACCGCTTATTATGATTCGCAGTCAACTGGCAAAACACCTAATTTTTGATAAATTGAGTGAGCATTGAGCACCTGAAAACAGAGAGACTGGACAATCAAACCTAACGCATTTGCTGGCGCTTACAAAGTCTTCTGCCGATCTCTTTACTCTTTTTCTCCGTTTGCCTCTCCTTATCCTCTTTATTTATTTTTTAATAAAGATTTCAAGTTTTGTGTATTTTTTCGGAAGCCTTTCTTAAGGCTAACTTAGATTTTCTGCTTTTACTTCTCAAATTCTACACCTCCCCCTACAGATTCAGATTCAGTGATTCTTTGAAAACATTCACTGTCTGTTGACAATCACTGACTCCTCATCCTCAACCTTGGGTGCCGCAATAAAACACTCCAACGTACAGCAAAAGAGAAATAATTAAAATAATAGACAACGTCAAAAGTTATGATTTATTTCATGTAACTATGTTATTTGTTTGTTCAATTTAACAGCCCAATGTTTTCGGTTTGTGTTCATTCGTTCGAATATAAATAAAAAATGAGTAAAATAAAAAAAAATGAATTGTATAAAAAAGAACTTAAGAATGCTTCAATATTTACAAAAAGTTTGTAATACAATTTGACGCACGTTTTTAAAATTCAAATTAAAGAACAGTTTTTGTTGGTTTAGAAATTCGTTACTCTTTTTAAATATTTCTATTTCTATTTATAGACCTTAATTTCTCATCACTCTGATATAGTGTTCGTTTTTTTTTTTAAATTCAAATTCAACATTATTTACAGATAACAATTAATTCTGGTTTAGTTAAAATTTTATTTAAAGTACCTAAAAATGTTGTGGTTACACAATGCTTTTTTTATTTTTTTATTTTCATAGCACAAAAAATGTATAACATTTCTCTTTTTGTTTGAATAGCTTTTTCCATGTATTTTCCTTGTTATATATTTGTTTTGTATATATTTTTATTTTTATTTTGTATATAGGTATATATATGTAATAGTAAACTTCTAAATTCTATAATTCCTTCAATTACTTCAAAAACCTCAGTGTAGAATACAAAAAAAAAAAACGAGACAACAGCCCTCGGGGAACAATCGCAGTCTGGTATGTGATGCTGCACACGCGCTCTATCATGACATCTAGTCGGTGTATTTTACGCCCTCTCTGGGCATTTGGTGTGAGCTATTGCTGCCTTTGGGCCAATGCCATTGCTGTCCTGCAACTTTGCAGTGTGCACTATAATCGCCGGCTGATCCTCGGTCTGGGGATGTAGTTCATGACTCTCACCGGGCGTGAGATTGGCCAAAGCAGCCAAGAGGTCGTGATTTACGAGGGGCTCGTTCTCTTCGCGCGGTTCCCATCCGGCAGGAGGACTGGCCGGTGGTGAGATAAGAAACTGTTTTACCGGTGCCGGTGGTTGGAGATTCTTGTGTGACACTGGCGTGACGGGCTGCGCAAAGTAACAACTGATGATGGTCTTTTGATTGAACTCATATTGGTGGAGTTTAATGCGGGCATTGGCCGCTGCAATCGCATTGTCGTAGTTGACTCGCAATCGACGGAAACTACGCAACCATTGGAAAGTGGCCTCCTCGGAGAAGGTGCGAAAGAGATCCTCCATTGCGGCTTTCATTTGCTCGCTGGCAAATACCTCCGAATGAATGTTTGTCACTATGATGGAGGTGGGCAGATCGTCAAACGAGTCCGGATCTACCTCGTTGTGTTCGTTTTCGGCGTCTAGTGCCGGTAGAGTTGGATGCTGGGTGGGAAGGCCGTCAACAGGATTAATAAAGATATCTTGGTCCGGTGAGAGTTTGTCGACGCTGTTGTTGCCACTGTTGGGCGCCGAATGGGTGGTATTTGTTTTGATGTTATTATTGTTGTTGTTGTTATTGTTATTTGTGTTGTTGGGTGGCGATGAGTTGTTGTCCTCGTTGGTGGACTGGGGAGGCGTTGAGGAAGACATTTTCCTACTTCTTTTTTGATCTATCTGTCAATGTCTTCAGTTGTTTGTAGTTTTTTTAAGTGTAATTCTGCAATTAAAAGAAAAATAGGGACATTAGCGTGAAAGAGAATACTTCAAAAGAAATGAAAATATATTATGTGGGCTTAAGTGAGTGTCAAAAATTGAAGATAACTCGTTTGAGTTAAGGCAAAAGCTTGACCACTGACCACTAAACCTATTCTGGCACAAATTTATCTGGTCTATTTAGGAAACACATTTGAGTAAAAACTGTCATTTGACCATAAAAACACAGCCTGTAAACCGTGTTTGTTGTATTTCTTTGGCCTTCTACACTTTTTATCGATCTACTACAAGTTTTTACAATCCCACTTCCTTTTCTGTTCCATCAGATTGAAAATTCCTGATCACGATCACACGTCAAGATATTCTGTGATTCAGGTTTTTATCCAGATAGGTAAGCCGATTTATTTTGAGCTCATAGAGGGCACTCTGACCAGGCTTGAAACGAAAGAAGAAACACAACTTCAGAGTTTTATGCCGTTTTCCATTGCGAGTTTCAGATTTTGCTCTCAGATTTCAGATTTTTCGTGCCCAATGGAACATTAAACGAGATTTTTCTTTATTTGCATTTGTGGCGGTGCGTGTTTTAAGAGTCGGCTGTTCTTAAATTGTAATTAATCTATATAAAAAACCACTCAATTTATTTTGATATCAATTACAGTGGCCAAAATGTTAATTGTTCTCTATTTTTCTATATTTCTTCTAAATACGTAATTAATAACTCACTTTAAAGTTTGACAAATGTAGAGTAGGTGTGAATATCTCTCTCTCGAGACTCGCAAAATTGTTCTGACTCTAGAAAAAAGTGCTTGTTTTGCGGCCAATGTAACATGCTCTGAATCTTTCCCAATGGAAAACGACATTATTGTGTCTTTGCTAAAAAAGGAATACGAACAATCTTTTGACAGTTCAGGCTCTGGTTTGAATTGAAAAGAAAATGGCTCTGTTCGATAAAACTATTTGTTGGTCACTTTTATGATTTTATGATTAAATTCTAGTTAGAGTAACAACTGCGAACAGAATTAGACTGGGTATTTTGAAATGTTGTTAGATTCACTCCCGCAATTGATTGCCGAAGTGCGAATCTGGATCGCCACTCCATTGTCTGAACACAATGCATTATATTCTGTATACATAGAAGGCTAGTGACTGGACCACTCCATCGAGTTCACCAAAACCAATCGACGATATGCTTTCTTGGTAAAGCAAAAGCAAGTTAGTCATATTGCTCCTATAATTCAATCAGCACACATGTATTTAAGTTCCGTGAGCATTGTTCCCTCACAATCGCAGGTTAATTTCTGTTTCTTCTTTTCTTTTTTTTCTTTATCCGTTCATCCACATGGATATAACATTTCCATTCCATTGTTTCATCATTAAAATCAAATACACAGGGGCAAATTAAAAATGAAAAGCAAAACAAAAATTGTCTGCTAATAATATGGATAAGAGATACAACAATTCCATTTGTCAACAATGTAATCCTTCGCATTTTAAAATTCTTTCCATCCATCAAGCGAGTATACGGATTCATTAGAATCTCATATTTTCCAATAATGTTGAGCAAACAATCGACATTGTGTAGATAGACCAAAAAAGCAGTGTGAAAGTAAATTTCACAGTTTCACAGATATAGAAAGGTCTACCAAAAGCTAATATATAAAGTGTGACTGTTGTTTTTATTGAGTAATTTTTCGCACAAGAAAGAGAATGGAGTTCCGTTTCCACGAAAGTTCTATTATATTAATACAAAAATTCAAAACACGTTGAATGACAGCCAACGCGGAGATAATGGAGAATAGCCCAAAGCTGCCATGTACTTCTGCTCCGTTCGGTTTGATCCGAATCAATATTGAATTTTGTTTTATATTGCGTCTCGTGATTAATTGAAGCATTGGCATTTGAAGGGAATTCCTTCATTTCTTCCCTCCATTTTGTCGAATGTTGAAGGCACGTTCCGACGGCAATAACAGTGAACGGCTTTCAATTTGACATTACGAGGCTTTTACTGGGAATAAGTCGCCAATCTCAGCATTGTACCTACGATGACAATGGAACAGGCAAATCCAGACAAATCGAATTGGTGGTCCGTAGTCGTGTGGTATGTACCTTGGGACGTCATGTAGTACATGGGTAGGGAAAATTGCCTGGAGTGTTGTGTATGAAAATAAAGAAGAAATATGTTGAGCGATTATGTTTTGTTCACTTTGTGACGCAACGGTGGTGTCGACCTTGATTTTTTTTTTGGAGAGATGGACTTTTGTGGTGATGTGGTGCACTCAACGACGCAAGAGTGGAAAGTTACTTTTTCTGAACTTAAATTGCTGCAAAAGTTTGTTTTCTTTGATGCACCTGTGCAGTATACGAGACACGAATCAGTCAGTACAACTTATCTTGCAGCGGGCGCTCGTTTTATGGAACCTTAAATCAGTAGCAAATACTTATGCATCCCAGATCGAGTTTTAATATGATACCTATTTCAAAGACTTTTGGGAGGTCCCACAAATTTTGTTGACGCCATTTCTTATTTTTTCCGCATATTTTTGAAGCGATTTTCAAAGCGTTTCAGCCCCTTTTTGGGTAAGCAGCTGTGAAATATTTATCGTTTAGCTTGTATGCTTTATGCGGTCTTTGGTTTAGTGGAAAACAATTTTAGTTCGAAAAATTGTAAAAGCCTCTTTTGACGGGTTTTGAGATGCTTTTCAGCAAAGATTTCAGTATATGAATTATATTATTAACAACTTAGCTGGAGAAATATGTGACCTACAAAGAAATTGTTATTTGTCGATGTAGTGACACACTAAGTAGACATGTTTTTGGTATGTTTTTGGCACGTTTAAGACATGTTTTTGAACCTAAATATTTGTAACTTTACCAATTTGCCGGTTAACTGGTCAGTGTATATAGACTCACTGTAAGACACGTTGAAGACATGTTTGTAGAAAAGTTTTAGACGTGTTTTATAAACGTTTTTCGAAGCGCTTTACAAGTGATATTGGACGTAGTCCAAGACGCATTATGGGATGGGAAGGACGCTACTTTTACTTTATATAATTGTTTGAGTTAGTTTTTGAAGCGAACTTTGACAGATTATTGAACGGTATTTTCACGAGTTTTTACACTCTTTCTTTGCAATTTTAAATGCGTTCCGCAAGTACGGATGAAGAGTAGGAGATTAAGAGTTTCTAATTCAAAAGGCAAATTCCTGTGCTGTTCAAGCTTAACTACATGCTTTCCAATAATGCGCAAGCATCATAGCATACTGACAGAAAGTCAAGCAAATTCGAATTTGACATCGAATCAGTCTGGTGCTTCATAAAAATGTATCCCCAAAGAATAAAGTAAGTGACAATCAAAATATGCATGTACTATCTACAGCTATTTAGTTGGTTATTTGCCCTCCTTGTACTGGCAAATCCCAGTATATTTATCAATCAATTTTATTCGTTTGGTTACGCAACTGAATATAATTTCTCTCTCATCATTTGTTTACCGCTAATGGTTTATATCTCATTTTGCCCAAATCCCAGCATAATGACTCCATACTTGTCCGGGAGACTTTACTGAAACAACTCTAACACAATTAGCCCGCTCGTTCTCTTTCATTTTAAATATAAACTATGCTTTACTATGCGAGGGCAATGTGTGCCTTTGTCACCCAGATCTACCGCTCCATACCTTAAGACTTAAGAATAATTGCATGATTTTAATTGGGTATTTCTAACAATGAAAAATACACGACTTTATTTTAAAAACACAAGCAAAACAAGTTGCGTCAACTTTAAATTGGCATCCTATTTCCCCAAGGCAAAGTTTTGTTGTTTATTTTATTTTTTTCTGTACCACTCTATTGTTTGTGAACGCTCATTGTCTTTCATTCCACTAGTGCATAGCCACTGTATTTTAAAGTGTTTAATCTACTCAAGACACTCTGTGGATGACATTTCCTATTTGCTTGCGACTAGTTGCATTTTTAAATGTCGAAACACTTTAAATACTTCATTGTCTTCGTGGTGAGAAGTTGTTTTTGACGTTTGGAAACTTAAGTAATAACTAATTTTGTTTGTGTTCCAGGTACTTTTTTTTAATGGAATTTGTTTGCTTGGTTTTTTAGTTGAACGCCTGGTGAAACCTGTTTAAAGATTTCTAGAGCTTTTAAGCAACTTTGGAAGAAGTGTACTTCGCTAGTTCAGGAGACGAAAAGTGCATCTTTGTAAAGAGGTTTACGATATCTCTGCTGTGGGAAAGCATACCTAGTTCCAGTTCTTTAGCCAATACTTTTTCCTGCAAAAGCAAACTGCAACGTTTTATAAAAATGGTACTCTAGGTGGGAACCTAAAAATAATGAACAAAAAGGTAAGTTGTTTATGTGTAACAATAAGTATTAACATAAGTGTAAGTGTTTGCATGTACACAGAATATATTAATAAGTAGGAATATCATTAATCTCTTAGTTTTAAGGTGGATTGCAACGACTGTAAAGAAGGAAGGAATAAAGAGTCAGTCTGTGATTAACCGCAAAGCGAAAAACACGTCTTTTGGAACCGACTGTGGAGGTTGTATATATAATAACTTGTTAGACCAGTTCAAGTTTTCATTAGAATCCACCAAAAACCTCATCTTTTGTTAAAGGCTAATGAACGGATATTTTTGTTTCAAATCATATCATTAAATGAGTGTTTATTTCCGTTTAAGGTGCTCCTAACCTCATAATTAAATTGTGTGCCCTCAGTCTGCAATTTAAGCGCTCTCGGATGGCAATTGAATGGGCGTGCTAGAAAACGCGTGTCTTATAGCTTTTGCGTCTGTTGTCATTACATCATAAGCTTTGATGCCAACTTTCTCCAGTTTAAGCTGCCACTTAATTTGATTGGCTTTTATTTGCCCCTTACCGATCGGTGCGAGTTGTATATATCTAAAAGAATTTACTTACAAAAAAATAAAACAATTTGTTCGCCATTAGTAGCACCCATTTTTACTTTAATCATAGAACACTCCCCGAATGATTGACACTAATGAGATCAAAATATTCGCACAGTAATTTCAAGTCACGCCTTAACAGACTGTGAAAGAAATACAAATCGCATGGAAAAAAACAAACTGCTGGTTGATTTGACACATTGCATGGATAATAGAGGTGCCTCTGCCTGCGCAGAAAGTCCGAAAATCCTGGCCAAAACCATTTCCCTTCCAACACCGCATCCATAATTCATTCAAAACAATCCGACTTTTGGTTTTTGATCTGACATTTGTAATCCTCTTGCCACTATACGATGCTAATGCTGCTGTTGCTGTTTGAGCTAAAAATAGCCAATTGCAATACTGAACCAGAGTCCTGAATGTGATTTATGTGGAGAGTACGATTATTATGACGACAGACAAGGCTATCAACATATTCACAATCAGGTTATTGAAATGGAATAAGCAGTTTTTGTCAGCAGAGTTTACATGGACTTCGATTTATTGCTTTCAATTTTATGGAAATTATCGTTCAGCAAATCTATATATGCACCTATAAAAATTTAATATGAAGGCGGACACCCGACAACGTAAGGACTTATGGTTCGCTCGTACCACATCTTTCCTTTTGGCTTACTAATTCGCTTGTGTGTGTGCGATGATTCGTTTAGCCCTTGGGATGAGTTGCTGAATGACAAATGTCCAAAAGTTGATCCAATAATCCGACAATCTTTAGTTACCACCTTTAAAGGGAAACGAAGTAACGAGGTTGGCTGGTGTGTTCTACGGGTATGTTCAAAGAACTTTTAACAATTTCGGAGAATATGAGACTTCTGGTAACGCGTTTTTTACGTGGTTACGTATTGAAAAAATGTATATGAATGTATTTGTTTATGGTAGATTAGTTATTATAAATATTTTCAAACATTTGAAGTCATTTTGAAGTTCGGAAAAAAACACCAAAAATAGGTACTTTCATAAATCGCATTTTCCAACTTCAGAACGGAGCCAATGGTCGATTCCGTTTTTGATTTGATTTCACGATTTTTATTAACTTTGACGTTCTGTCACTAGCTGCAACAGCTTTTATCTGAGTTCAAGTTATTGTAGTTCTTCTATAATATTCTCAGTTCTTAATTAGTTGATACAACCACATTCTGTTTTATATATTGGTTACACTTTTAACAACATAAACAATTTGATATGTTTTTAAAAAGCTTATACCAGCTTGGTCATCTTTACTTTATTTAAGTTACTATAGAACTACAGTGGACGTCCGGTATAACGAATGATATAATGTTTGATGTCATTCATTATATCGATCGACTTTTTATCCTATTTTTAAGAAAAGAAGTCATTGAAAGATATGTTTATTTAAACGGTTTTATTTGATGTTAAATTGAAAAGGTCGATGGTCCTGCCATTTAAATACTTCCAGGGTTTTCAAACCAGCTAATATTTACGTCCACTGTACTTCCAATTGTATAGTTGCTATTAAAATTTATATTGTTATAATTTTGATTATTTTTCTTGGCAAAAGATGGTATGCGATATGTTTTTATATTTTATTTACTTTTCGTACTTTCGAAGACTTTTTTTTTTGGAAAAATAGTCTAGTGAAATTGCTTCATATTTGGAACTGTTTCTTAGTAGTTATCCGACAGTTCTTTAGGCTCGAAATAAGGAAAGCCGTGTTTAAAGGCACATCTAAGGGGTGACCTTATTTTTGGGTCCGTTTTGCATTTCTTGTTTTGCATTTTATGAAGGGTCTCTGATTCCACTTAAATTTAGTTAAAATCAGTGCAAAAAAAAGACCGCCTTTTGTAAAAACCTTTACTTTATGAAACATTAACTGCTACATAATCACAAGCCATTGCTGGAATTTAGCAATAGCCTTGTTCCATTTTTACATTTCGTTATTCACTAGAACAATTCATGGATTTTAGGCGAATGACTAAACTTAATATTTCCTACACATTTCGTTTATGTATAGATTTTAGGGCATACAAAAAATTGTAAACATAAAATCTGAGCCATTATTATACAAGTGCCGACAATCAGATCTAAGTTTTTTTTTAAGATGAATCTCCCCCAGGATTTCATTCACAGAATTTCCATCGAAATCTAGGCAGACTTTATCATATACAGTCAGGTCCGTTTTTTCATTGCTGGACTGTCATGTCATTATTACGCTTTCAAGACCGCTGGCTATTTGCATAACTTTCAGTAATAAAGTTTGAACTTGATGAAATCGAAAAAAGAATCGGAAATATCTACATTCCGGTCCAGAGATAAGAATAACATTTTTCACAAACTGTACGTCCAACAGTTGAAGCTATAAACACACGTGTCCGTATTCTCCTTTACGTTCGCCGGTGCCCCCCCCCCCCCCCCACACACACATTCTTCACATTGTCAAATTCGTTTATTCGGAAAGCGGGAGGAACTAACAAAAAAAACAGACCGTGTTGCCCAGCTTCTGATTTATGTTCCAATACATACGAGTACATACCCCCACAACTGGCTACCACCAGAAACTATTTTCCTTTTTGCGAATTATTGCATGCGAATGTGAGTTATCCCTTTTTTGTGTTTTCCGTTTTCCTTTTCCGTCGCATTTCCTTTTTTGATACTATTGCCATACTACTGCGACAATGGCGTGCGGGAGTTAATGATACCCCCAACTGCACCACACACACACGGACCGTACTTCGATGGGCTTTGAAATGCAAAATGTGAGTTTACTCCAATTATTCCATTGTACCATTATTAAATTAAATAATAATAGGAATGTCCTCGGGAGTGGCAATTCATTTCATCAGTTTGGTTGACATTTTGCCTGCGGTTCTGCAACAACACATAATTGGAAACTTCAATGAAATGCAAGCGGTTACATCTGTCATTTAGAGAATTTGTAAAGTTCACCAGAATGCTTGCATATGATTGATTAAATGTTGAAACGCGCGCCACCCTGTGCTGGAATTTGTTTCCTCAAAGGCGACCTTCAATTCTTATTTCAAGTTGTGTGCTCTCGTTTCGGTTGCAGTAAGACAATGTGTTGGCAGTTTAAAAACAGCTGCCACTGCAATAACGTTTCGATAGCTTCGTTTTTCAATTAATTTTCTGTTGTCATTGTTTTAGTTATATGCACTTAAATTGAAAACATATTTCTGTTGCCATTTAATAGGATTGTGCGGTTTTCTGGTGATTGACGGGGTGCAAATTGCGCTGCTGGCTCAATGTGTTGCAGTTGGTACATTGACAGGGTGGGTTTTAATTAAAACGAGGAGACGTATTTTAAGTCCTCGAACATAAAGTGTTATTTAATGATGTTGTCATAAAAATTGTGCGATTACATCGACACATTGTTTTTGCTTAGAAAAAGTGATTTGTTTACCAATGGAAAAGGTATTTATTTCGCATTTTGGGATTAAAAATTTAACTAAAACAAAACGTTATTGAGGGTTTCAATGAAATCTGTTTACTACTGCTTTAAACTTTGGATGGGCATTGACATTATTTGTAAGGAGGACATCGATATTGTCCTGCAAAGGATAATTAAAATTTGAATTAGAGTAATAAAATGTAGATCGTTGAGCAATTAGTCAGCTGTCAAGGGTACCTCGCAAATAGAATCGATGTGTGCCAATCTGGACGACAATAATGACGTGGAGTCGTAATGAGAGACAATAAAAAAACAAACTCAAAGGAGCAATGGCAAACAAATAAAAATACACACAACTGGATACAATGAAAAAGTGCTTTTATTATTTTCCGTGGAAAACAACGATGAAACATTTTGTTCTACGCGGTTGAAGTCGCTTGAAAAATCGTATGAAAAATGTTCACAACCAAAAAAATCTCCACTGTAAATTTTACAACATGCAGTCAAATTTAAAATAAACTGTACCTATTTTTGTGTAGTAAACCACAAATCCCTATTAATTGTAAGTCTTACAGAGTTTGCTTTCATATAAGCAATAAAATGAAAGCAAACATGGTAACAATATCTTTTTTGTGGAATTGCCAGCACGTTGTCAGTTTTTATTGTAAAATGGGCAGATTTGAATTTGCAAAATTACAACCAAAATGCTGTAGAAAGTTCCTAAAACTTTTAAAATGCACAATATGTGCATTCAAGTCTACAGCCATTTTGAGTTGAAATTGCGTTAATGGTTTATACGCCCTCCTTTGTTGATTTAGTCATCAAGCATGGACATTTTTTAAAGTGCAAATTTGTGCATTTTTTTCCCAAATGAATAGTGATTTTTTTTGCCTGAAGCTGAGGATGTTAAAGCCAGCATTTTAAACAGGGATACTATCGAAAATGGTGCCCTCATAGGAAACGTGGCAACTGAAGAAACAATACGTGGAGGTTTTCGAAGTCATGAGCGATTTCACATTGTTTAAAAGTGTTCGTTGTTTAATTTTGCTGAGCTACATCTTATCAAGTTTCAACAAAATATTTGTTCCTATCCACATGTCTATAGGTACGTCTTTGTGGTTGCTCACCTAACAAGGGACATTGGGACAGTATAAAATCTCATGAAATACGTGTTCAATTATTTTCTTTTCTTTACGATCATCTGAAAATATAAGCCGTGTGGTTACACTTTGGAAAAAAGTACGTTGGTTAATAGTTTACCCCTCAAACAAATGGTTAGAGGGCCTACTTTTTAAGAACAGTTAAATATTCGACAACAAAGTTTTACTTTCCTATTAATTCGTTAACAGGTTTGTGAGTAACGAATAAGCCCCTTAAAAGACAATGGGTTCAAATAAAAAAATCCCTTGTTAGTATAAGTCTACAAAGCTAAGGGAATATCTTCGAAGTTGCATAGGTCTACCATTCCCAGTTTGGCCTGTGAATTGTCAGTCAGTCACGTTACTGTTTTATATATAAAGAAGATATGGATTCGCAGCCATAAGCAACACTTCCGAAACATTATTTAGATACCTTAATCTGCGAAGAGAAATATCGAATACAATTTTACAAACCCCTTGATAAATTGTTAAGAGCTTATAAATTCACAAATGACGTTGCTACCATTTGCAATTCAATATCATTATTGTTTCGCCTAATTTTCACTTGATAACACAAAGAGCGCCAGTAATATATTGGGAACCAAAATTAATTAAAAAAATACGAAATAAAATAAATTACACGACTGGGTCTCACAAAATTTTCCCGATCAATGTTGGTAAAAGTTAATAAGTCGAAGGCGTTTTCGTGATATATATAAAAATAAATTAAAGAAATGGACATACCGTTTATAACTATTATAACAACTGATTTATATTTTAAGTTTGCAGTTTGTAAGCGAATACAATAAATACGAAGACGTGGAAATTAAAAAAGGGAGCATAGAGAGTTTTAAGCAGTTTTCGGAGCTGTACAGCAACTATCAAGGACCCTGTTGGTGAAATTTAAACTTGGATCCATCATTATGATACTGAGTAAAAACAAGAGAAGGGTTATATTAAAAGGAAAACGAAAAACCCATTTGGAAATTGTTCTCACACGCGAATAAAATGTTGTTAAAGCCATTGCATACTTTTGGTGACATTTACACAGCTCGAGGAATTTCTTTTGGCAGAAGCACCTGCTTTTACATCTTTTAGCGGCTGCCTTCTCTAGTTCAACACTTATGAATTTTAGGTAAAACATATATGAATTAATTTCAAGAACAAACAATAAAATCCCATTCGCGTGTGTTACAAAATGATCCTCTTCGGAATTTTACTAATATCGACCAATGATGGGTGTTTTGGATTAAGGAAAAGTACAAATGCCGGTCTTTCAAGGTGCAAATTAAGTACTATAAACAAGAATCTAATCGATAGATCGGTGTGCATTCGCCGATCATATCCATGCAGCTGCTGAAGGTAGTCTTTAAAAATATTATCAACCCAACGTTCCTCATAAGTTAGAAAACAACTTAGTCTACTCCTTGTAAATTCCTTCGTCTGTCTGAGAACAAATCCACATACAGCTGATGAACTTTTGAATTTCATTAAAGTCAATCGATTATCGGTGAAACCACCTGCCTCCCAAAATTTTACTTCAAGGTGTAAATTTGATGTTAAATGTACCGCGCGTCAAAATTCTTTCCAGTTCCTCTACGTACACATTGCAAGGTTGGCTACACCTAAATGCGACCAGTAAATGACTGACAAGAAAACCTCATTAATATAGTCATTGGTATGCCATGCCTGACGCTAATCATCTTCGCAGATAGTAATCGCTCATCATTCCACAGCGGTATACGAACGTCACTTCCTCTGTTAACATGAGCTCTCAGTCATTTTCCAATGGCTTTCCTTTTAATGCTTTTTCCATCGCCGAATACAGTATTTTCATTTGTAGCGGATAAATTTTCCTCGCCACTAATTCGCTGCCGAAAACCCATAAAACGAAATGCTGAACCCTTACCTCCAGCCCCGGCTAATTGACGGACAAATTACTTACGTTCAATTTTACTTGCCCATAGAGCGGGGAAGCATCAACGGGAACATCTCACACGCCGAACATTCACATACACCCCGTGGTCGTCCCCTTCGTTCATCGTATAAACAAAACTAATTTTCTAGTTTTCCAATGTCACTGGCAAAAGTTTTTGCAAGCTTAAGTGGAATAGATGCGGGTCACCATCGCAACCCGTCTCATCGCGAAAATAGATTTCGCTTCTGAAAGCCGCACATATACCTATCCACTCAGTAGTAGATATAGGTGTTGTCTTTTGTCGTCGTTAAGTCGCTCTGGTGCCATCAGCTGATTGATGCTTGTCGTCGGGATTCCAACAGATTCATGAGGTGATTTTCTTTCCCATTAATTTGCGGCGAAAATTGACGAGCCAACTAAACTCTGCGATGATATATGGAAATAATTACGAGCAGGAAGACACAATGTGCCTGCGTGTGTGGCAATAAAATCGTATACAGTTGGTCTTCGTTCCCAAAATGAGTCACGGCAGCTGAGAGCTGTGAAATTATTTTTACGACAGTTTCATGGAAATATCTGAGAACAAAAAAAAAGAATTCTGCCGCCTGGTAAAATACTTTGCGTCATCGCACCACCCGCACCCGCACCCGCAGCCACAGTCAGTCTATCCACAGTAATGGAATTCTATGAAATCTCCCCGACGACCAAGCGAATTCTGGATTAATTAGGTTTAAGCACAGTAGCTAAGTAGAGGTAGAACTTGGCAACAATAAAATAATGTCATGCCATGAATAGACTTTTATCGTAATCCATCTCTTGCGCGAGAAGGTCAGACGATACGTTAGGTGTTTTTTTTTTAAACGGGAGTCTAGGTAGGATGGATGGAGTATATGAAGATTGGTTAAATGTCGAGTATCCTTATGCGAAGGCAAAAGATTTGCCGACAGTGATGGCATTCTAGAGTCATATAAATTTAATATAAAAACTAAAAAGGTAGGACGAGCATTATCGCTGAAACTTAAGGTCTAAACGAATCGCTAAGTTTGCAACCATAATTCAGGTTAAATTGAAAAACTTTTCTAAAACGTGAGACGCGTATTTATATTCTGCTGCTAGTATTCTATCTTCCAAATGTGGTCACTACTTTTTCTGTATGCAGTCGCATTTGCATTACACTTCGAGTAAGTGGAACGTGATTTTGGACGATTTTTTTTTTTACAAATTTACACGATTTAATAAGTAGACAGACACTTATTTAGTGAGAGCTCTTCCTCAATTATTTAGACAATCGACATGCAGAGCATAAATAAAATATTCATGCAATACTAATCTGAGAGAAAGAAAATTTCAGTGTTGCCAGACGATTAATATAAAATTTCCCACACTGAAAGTGTTTGCGCAAAACGTAAATAATCTTTATGAACTGGCAATGCTTTTTTTTGCATGTGCCTCAGCTTACGGCTCTATAAAGCTGTCATTTTTTTTTTGGGTTTTTGTCTTCGGCCTTCGTCCTTTTTTTGCACTCGCTTGTTTTTTTGAGGCCTCGTCGTGTCGATATCTCTCTTTTCAATTTAAACAAATTTTCGTTTATAAATTCATAAAAATCAAACCATCAACTTACTCTAATATCATATAATTCGAACTAACTCTAAACAGAAAGGTACGAATTTATTTTTCTGCACGGACTATTTCAATAAATACCTTAAAATCAATTTTTTATCAATGAAATACAAACAAAACAAACAAAAAACGACAGCCGCAGCGTTGCCGCTGAAATATTTCAAAAAGGGGACCAAAAAGCGACCCGAGAAGAAAAATGGGGCCTCGGCATAAAATAGTAATAGGTATAGCAAAAAAACAGAGCGACAAAGATTTATTTTTAACAAAAAGCAATTTTATTCATTACGAAACACTTTTTTTCATTTTTTTGCATTCTTTTTCATTCAATAAAGATTAAAATCGTCCTTAAACTGAAAAGGGGCCATTCTGATAATTAAAAAAAAATCAATGGAGACAAGGATCCTGAGGCTTAAAAAGAGGCCATTTGGCCAATAAACGGCAACGCTGTGTCGTGCAAAAGTGATATATTTTGAGAAAAGTGTGCCATAAACGGTTTTCAAAATGTTTGCCTGGCTAAAAACACAAATAAATTTCTACGAAGGGTGCTTCAAGTATTCAAGATTTTCTTTTTGTAAAGGGAACGCCTTAAAAAGGTAGCATGTGATTTCCATTTTATTTATCCTAGCCGTTTGAAAATGTTGTCTATTTAAAAATTTAACGAGCTACCATACCATCCAGTTCTACGGCCGAAGAGCAGGGAAGTGGGTCCTGGAGCGAGTATGATAAGCTGAGCGTGCTGTCAGTGAATTGGATTATAAGTTGTATTCAGACAGAAGGTCATTTATGAAAATAAGAAAGAGAGTCGGAGACAAAACAGAGCCTTGAGAAACACCCGCGTTTTATTGTGAGTTTCAGACTTGAAACCATTCTAAACAACTTGAATTGAGCGGCCCGACAAAATTGCATCTTAAGACCGCTTTTAACTCGAGAACGGATCGTCCAAGTTGAGCTATCTTTGCTTTGATGTGTTTGTCTACGCGTAGATAAGATTCATACGGCGAGAAGATTGAAAAATTTTAAAAGGAAATTGGAATATCGGGGAAGTGAGATCGTATTTTTCAAAAGATTTCAACAGGGACGCTACAAAAGTAGAGCGACAGGGACAGCAAACGACGCCGAATTTCTTGCCGCTCTTTTGACATTTCTCTTCAGTAAGGTTTGCCATTTCATGATGCAAAGAAAAACGAACCAACAACGAGTCGAAATTATTAAAATTTACTACCGAAATTCGAAGTCAGTGGCCTAAACGTTAAGAGCGCTACGTCCAATAATCGTCCTAGCAGATCAACAATTGAGCGTCTAGTGGAAAAATTTGAATCCACAGCCACAGTACAAAATATTCCCGTGCCCGTGAGACAAAGAAGTGCCCGTAGTGTTGAGAATATTGCTGCCGCTGAGGCTTCAGTAGAAGAAAGCCCAAATGTGTCTCTTACACGTCGTTCTCAAGCGTTGGGCATCTCTGTGACGTCGTTGTGGCGAATTTTGCGAAAAGATCTTGGCCTACATCCTTACAAGATTAAATTGACGCAAGAACTGAAGCCGCTTCACCACCAGAAGCGTCGTATGTTCGTGAATTGGGCTGAGCAACAACTTGAAAATGATTCGGATTTTCGTCGAAAAATCATGTTCAGCGATGAGGCTCATTTCTGGCTGAATGGCTTCGTCAATAAACAAAATATGTGGTATTGGTCAGGCAGCAATCCACACGTGCTCCATGAGTCATCATTGCATCCCGAAAGAATTACGGTTTGGTGTGGTTTATGGGCCGGCGGCGTCATTGGGCCGTACTTCTTCCGTGATGATCAAGACCGGCACGTTACTGTGAATGGGAATCGCTACCGTTCAATGATAACCGAATATTTTAAGCCCCAATTGGATGATATGGACTTGGAGGACATGTGGTTCCAACAGGACGGCGCCACAAGCCACACAGCGAATGTCACAATCAATTTATTGGAAACCAAGTTTGGAGAACGTGTTATCTCACGAAATGGTCCAGTCGCTTAGCCGCCTCGGTCGTGCGATTTGACGCCGTTAGACTATTTCCTGTGGGGCTACGTCAAGTCTATGGTCTATGCCAACAAGCCAGCGACGATTTATGAACTTCGTACGAATATCGAACGTGAAATTGCAGCAGTTTCGGCCGATTTATGTTTGAAAACCGTCGAAAATTGGGTTCAGCGTCTGGACTTCTGCAAGCGTGCCCGTGGTGGCCATGCAAAAGAAATCGAGTTCCATACATAATGGCATCGAACGTACTTTCACAGGAATAAAGAATTTCATTGATATCCAAAACCGTTTTTGTTTTATTTAAAAAAAACTTTTGTAGCGCTCTTATTGAAAAACCCTTTATTTGGAAAATAATTTGGGGCATACACGTTTAGTATGCTTCAAATTATTTTAGTAAAAAATATCAAGTTTGGGCCGCACAAAGTTCGCAGGGCAAGCTAGTAAGATATAAATTATTTTTAATAAATAAAAAAATATCGAATAGTGTTCGTTTGTGATATTTTTTCGTCAACTTCAGTTTTGTTGCTTGTAGGGAATGTTTTAGGATGTGTGTGAATATGTCTAGCTATGGCCAGGCATTCGATTTGGTGGTGGTTGGTGCAATTGGACGAAGGATATAGATATATGATTGCAGGTTGATATGTCAGCAGTCCCTCGGAAGACATTTCAGAACTGTGACCGATAATTTGACTAGTTGTGTAAAATGATTTATCTTACGAAGCTAATTACAGCTGGTGTCGGTTTCATAGCAAAAAGTAATATATTTCAGTGTTTTCTGTAACAGTTTATTTTAGGCACAAACCTCGTTTAGTAAATGACAATTTCAGGAAAGCCACGAAGAGGCTTCGCAAATCTTTACGCGATGTTTAACTAAACAACATCGTAGAGGCGTCGTAAAGGAATCTAATAAATACGGATGTTTTTTTTTTTAATTACCACCAAGAAAATTTTGGAGGAATTTGATAGATCAGCTCGGCTATTTTTAATCCACCATTTGTAATATACACATTATTTCTTGGTAGTTAATTTGCTGGAAGATTCGAAAGTGACATTTCGTCGGCAAAATTTAAGTACTGGCAACACCCCGCCACCGCCTTTCCCTACTAACCTCTTTGCATCGCTAAAAGCCCACAGTTTGAAAGCGCCGCAAGTGTCTGAGAACATTAGAAACCTAAAAAAAAACCTTCATTCTCACTAATTGCCGGTTCATGTTCTCTTCAACTTGGAAAGTCAATCAAAAGTTACATCGTCGATTGCTATCGAATCCCAATCGCATCCCTCCGCACCGCATGCAATTTAAATCCTACCACAATACGTAAGACTTTCCCATTCCCATTTCCAGATTTATCATTTAAGCAATCAGACTTCTCCGCCTGCTCTGAGACGAATTGGATTTCGCTGTACCCATTGTCTATGCTGACGCAAACACGAAAAATTGCCCTACAATCAATGCCAAATTGTGCGTCCTCGTTCTCGTACGCCCACGAGTACAGAATTGATTCATTCACCTATATCTGAGACAGTGTAGAGGGATTTATTTTTAATTTGTGACGTTTTTAAGTGAGCTCGAAAACTACGCACTATCTCTGCGTGTCGAATGCCCCGGTGGCTTAGTGTGTGACTAATGGGCTTTTGGGGACGACAAGAACCCACGAAAAATTCTTACTGCTTGGTCAATGAACTTTTGAGCGGATTGTCAATCCCATGCGGGCGTTGTTTCCTTTCTTCTTTTTTTTGCGTGCGTATACGGAATGATTGACATCTGCGAAAGGTACATCTAATAACATTCGTCTAAGAGGATAGAAAGGAATTCTCATTCGTCAGGGATTTTTTTTCTCAAATGGTTTCGCGGTTGGTTGCGACAGAAATGACTAGAATAATTGTTAAAACAACTCGTCATCGTCAGTTTCAAATGGAAATATCCCTACATCTCAAGCGGATTATAAATGTATATACAAATTATCTAAGCGGTGCATACGTCATTCGCGTTTTGACGTTGTAAACAACATATTGCTGAGTTTTTTTTTTTTTAAAAAAACCCTGTCTATAAATATCGGGACTTTATAATGAGATCATGCAAATCTTTAGACGGTGTGTACTGTCGTAATGTTTGCTGCCACCTTTGGAATTCGTTCGGTACGCCAAATTGTGTGGCTGGCTTTAAGTACTCGTGAAAGTGCACAGTTGTTGCCACCGTTAAAGGCGAAATTATCATTCATTTATTTATTATTCATTCATAAGCCATAAATAGGACGACAGGGTTCGGAGCGGCCAGTATTTTACACATTTTTAAGTAACTGATCGTAAATTCGACACAGTTGGCGGTTTATTGCTAAAACAAGTACGTCACCAGCATTCATAATAACCACCGATAGCTGTGCCAACTGACGACATAAAACTAGGAGGAGGTTTGGAGGATTCAAAGAAAACAATTAAAGTCAGGCAACAATGGGAGAACTTCGAAGGAAGCTGGTTGGTACGTTTGGTCTGGTAAATATTTTTAGAAATTGCGAAGAATTGAAAAATTGTTACAAATCTGATAAGTCTCTGAACGATCGTCAAATACAGTGCAGTGCTCTACATCAATTCATGGCGGAATTAAAACAAATTAAGTAAAAAGTTAACGTAACAGGTCCGTAAAGGACAATAGGCCTAGTTTCTCGGAACCATTCGGCAGGGATAAGAATGCAAAGCCCAGAAAGTCAAACAAAAAAAACAAAACAAAAATTTAGTAGACTTACAAAATGTGAAGCAGATAATTGTTGTTCCTTATGAATATAATAATATGGAATAGAATTGACTTTATTTATAAATTTCAGGTTTACAATCATTTTTGTTAAGCAAGACTTTTATGACCTGGTTTAAGTTCCTCATGGTAGGGAATGTTTGAGAAGCTGAAGGAAAATGTATAATGAATAAAGTAGATTTTTGAGATGAGTGCATTCAGCTCAAGAAAGTGATTTTTTTTTCAATTTGCAAAAATGAATCAATGTGAATCTTGAATGAAATTTTGAACTTAAGACAAAAATAAGTCAAACGAAGTAGAAATAGTGGCCATTGGGAATGTGCCTAAAAATGAGGTAATTAATGAAGCAGATCTATTAAATTCCCATCTCTTCTGTGGCAGGGAACGCGCCCATTCAATCAAATATTAAGTAACCCAGTCTCGACTACTCTCAAACGGCTTGCGTTTTCAACTATTGTAAATTAATTGTCGGGCAGGAGCGAGACTGAGTTAGGAAACAATTTCATTATTTAATAACTTATTGAATTTGTAATTTTTTAAGATCTTATTATTTTTCAATTTAAATTAACGGTCGATGCTCAAAGGTTATTTGTTAGGTCCCATTTTGGGAATCTACAACATCTGTCAAAAAGTTTCTGTGGAGATTAATCTTTATTTTCACATAAAGTTCACGCGAATTTGACGGAAAAGCTTTAGTTTTTACAATCTCAGGCTCGATCCGAATTTTTCTTAATATTTGTCCACCTATTTCAAGGGCTGAAAGAATTCGGTGCCCAATCGACTCCGATATAGAAACACATTCTAGGCTCTAGGGACTCTGCTAATTGTAAATAAGTCCGGGGTCGTAACTTATAGGAGTTGGTAGTTATGTAAGCACATTAAGATACTTTCTTTTATTTAATGCATCACTATTCACACTAACGAGTGAAAAATCACCAACTCGTTGAAAGGTAAAATACCAACGAGTTTTAATAAAGCGACACGATAAAGTGAATAAAAACCACCAAGCACTCTGTTAAATTTGAAATAGGAATGAAAAGTTCCTCTTTGTCATACTTCACAAGCCCCCAACTTATATGGGATTAAACTCGCCCTAGACAGGACACACCATTGGTCACAGTCTAGCAAGTCTGGAATTAAAAATCCTCCTTCATCCAAAACACACTTTTGAAACTGGTTTCTTGTGTTCTTTTGTCAACCTTTTGCATTTGACAAATTAAATAGAAGTTATAGATAAATTTGTCTGGAGCCAAAAGCGGAATTACTCGTTACTCGTTGTTTCCACTAAATTTCTCTTTTCTTCTCACTTTTCGTGGGACACCGACACATTCCCATATAGACCTACATACTCCAAACGAGTGCCAATAGTTTGTTCAAAAACTGCCGATTAGATTTGGAAACCTTGTAAAATCCCCAAACAAATTTATATGCATAAATAAAACCAATTCCACTGCCCATCTGTAAACAACATCCGTCTGTTTGTTCTTGAAAACAAACAAACCCAAGCAGGCCCGCCAACTCGACGAAATAAAATTCAATTTACAAATAGGAAAATCAAATAAACCATCGAAACGAATCAATTTCAATTTAATTCGCAATAAAACATTGAAAAATAAAATCAATCGATCTCGAAATATATTTTATTTTGTATTTTTTTGAGAGCAATTTGCAATTTGTTCTTGGCTTCTTCTCGGCTATAGTGTTAACTTTTTATCGCCAGGGAAGGGTGGAAAAATTGCCTCAACTTGGTTTCGTATATGAAGTACGTTTTTTCTGTTCCTCCACTTGAATGGAAAATGGAATCGAATCGAGTCATTGAAATGTTATTCATGTGGTGTTGCGTGTCGAAATGCGATGTAGATAGCATAACACATCAGGAACACTCGTCTCGTCAGTATAGCAGAACAGCGTGCATTCCGTTCAAGTACGACGGATGAATCGGTTGATTCGAGCTCATTAACGATTACAAAAATAAAATACGATACTTTGCTATAATCTACGTAAACACAAACTAACAACGACGAAGATGAGGCGGCGAAAAAGAGAAGAAACAAAAAAAAAACTTCAGGCACGATATATGATAATAAAGCTATTTAATGGAGACTATAGTCGTACCCTGAATGGCAGCCAATGCTCCTTGAAAATGGAGCAAGCATTACCCACCGTGTGAATCATATCACGTGGAGAGGTGGCAATTAGGGGGGAAAAAAATCCGCCTATTTTTAGATTTTATATTCAATGAATGGGAGTACCGCTCTTAAGGCCTCAATCGACGTCAGGATATCGAATAAACATTTTTTTTAGTGCTCTCTGGAGAATGTAATCTAACTATTGACAATAGAATATGGCGTTGAACTTGGCGAATGCAATTGAATTTAATCGATAGGATGTTTTGTTGTTGAGTAAATCGACTTGAACAAGATTTTGAATGTAACTAGTTGTTTTGTATGTAGGTCAGTTATTTAAGGCTGGGTGGTAGACGTTTCTGGGCCCGATGGGGCTTGCAGGGCTTAAGAGACAGTGCATCGGAGTAAACGGCTTTTAATAGCCAGTAAATAGACTCAGGTAGCTATTGAAGCACGATTTTATCTTTCGACATTGATATTGCATAAAGTTCCAGAAACACCCTTTTTTGGGTGTTTTTTTCCCTGCGGTGGCGAAATCCCTAGATCAATCATTTTTATTTATGATTTTATTTTGTTGCCAATGAACCACTCTAGGTAGGTATGGAAGCACAATTTTGATTTTTTTTTTGTTTACCATCTTAAAACTGCAGTAATAGTAAACAATCTTTGTGAAGGAACAAGCGATTATTTTTTTTGCATGTCTGTTTAAATCTGAACCATGATTGAAAATAAGATATTTAGTTCATAAAATAGTTAGATTCGAATTTTGAAAAGTTAACTATTTTACTGTATTCTTAATTTTGTTTCAGAGCTCACGCACACCTATGCAATGTAGTTCACAAAATATCCGACATGGCGTTATTTTATTTTTCTCTGAACTTACTCTCTAAGGAGAATTTATAGTTTGCAGATTTTCGCTCGCTAGAGCTCTTTGAACGGGAAACGACAAAACATTTGTTTATTTCGTTTATTTTCATACTAGGATTCTTGCTGTTTGATAAATTCAAGGGAGCAACAATGAGATAAAAGTTGATAATCCGAGAAACATTGATATGCGAGTGGGTGGGAAATGGGGCATGATTTTTTTTGTGGTATATGTATTTGAATTTGTTTGTAGAAGTAAATATAAACCCAGTTTCAAATATTATTGTTTTATATTTCCTTGGAAAGGCATACGTACAATATTTGTGTTTTTAGTTAGATATTCTGATATTCTGCTACGGAGTTCAGATAATTAAAAAAAAATAGCAAGATGCCGAAAGCGTTGAAAAGAAAAACGCATGCATTTGGCTTTAAGAAAATAAATAAAATAAATAAAATTATGTAATTAAATCATTCTAGTGCATTCTCAACACATACTATGTTATACGGTACATTATACCGTACCCAGACCGCATACAACAAAAGTAAAAGAAATGCAATAAAAAACTGGCATTTTCGTTGAACGGTGTGGACTTTTTAGAGGTAGAAAAAATCAGTTTTTCGGTGCCACCCAGATAGTTTGGTAAGTGATAGGGCCATTTGTGAAATCCAAATGCCCTTCATCAGCTAGAGACAACAATTATGAAACAAACTCACAACTACTTTTACCAAATTCAAGAGGAGCTTCATATTACACATAGTTTTGCTATTTCAGTGTTTGGGACCTGTGGTTTTGTATATTTATGAAAATTGAAATTGGTGATATATTTTGAGAAATCTAAATGTGAAATCCGAGTACTCATGGGCAAATGCAAGTATCGAACACCTAACTAAAAAACAAAGTCCATAAGTAAATTTCTGCTGTTGAAAAACTTCCCTGTCTCTTGTTTTTTGCATCTCATTTTACGGTGTTGCTCAGTATGACTTTCAGGTGTCGAAAAAAAATGCACCTCATTCCTGTAAGCTGTATGGTTAAAATGTATACAAGCTTAAAAGTAAAACCAACACTTCCCATTCTGTTTCTTTTCGTTCGCCACTAGACTCTTCAAAACAACCGATATAAAATGAAGTGAGTTAATGTTTTTAAATACATGTTTAGAAATAATTAAGAGAAGCTCTGTTTTTCTTAGTTATTTATCTGCCGAAAGAACAACGAACACTTACGAATTGATACATCTTTCAGCTTGTTAAAATTTAAGAAAAGGTCTCCTAATATTAGCGTTAAGGAAGATTGTGCAACCCCTTGGTGTAGAGTTTTGTAAAAGGACAATAATAATAAATACATACATGAATAGTGTATCATCCTAGGCTAGGTTCGGAAGGCGTTTCGTCTAGATTCTAAGTTTACCTGTGTACGAAACCAATCCCAGACCAGCAAACAAAGCAATAGCAAGAAGCAAAGACAAACCGGTTTCGTATAAAGAGCCAAAATCCTTAGCCAGTGAATGAAATAATGGATTTTGGATACATATTATTATTTTGATTTGAACGTTGTTAGTAAAAAACTGGATATCACACACACTATCGGTTTCACTTTCAGCCCTAGGCAGCAAGCTTGTCCTTTTTTTGTTATTTGTTTTGATTTTTTGTGCAGCGAATTTGTTATTATTTTTATTTAGTGAACGTTGAGCGAGTTCTCACTTTGCAGCCTCTGTAGTCACAATTGTGATCTAGTTGAGGATGTGCTCGGCTTTTCGAATTTTGCACTAATAAATGTATAAGCATGTTTACATGAGCTCTGAGTTCAAATAGCTGAGGGAGGAAAAGCCAGAGAAACAAAGAAACCTGCCAAAAATTGCCTCGTTCCAAAGTTAAGCAGTTTTAAAATCCTTATTTGAAGTGAAATTTTCTTTTATTTTTTTAAGCCATAATGAAATTTCTTCCTTCCTTGTTTTAGGACTATTTGTCATCGTTCCTAATACCCTTGCAAAGGAGCGAAGAGCTAGGAGTAAGGGCCCATCTGCTGTTTGAACACCATGTTATGTATTATTACTCAACTCATCATGATGCAACATCTGGAAAAATTGTGGTGGTTGGCAAACAAGAATTTTAAGCCATGTCATGGTGAGACATTCCGAAATATATATAAATACATTATATAGTGAAGAACAAACGGATATAAAGCTATTGAATAGCATTCGATTTTGTTTTTCCTAATTGAACATTCAACTGTAGCACTACTTTGAGTTAAAACAAATTTCGTCGTAGTAAAAACTACTCGTTAAATAATTTGATAGCTCATACATTTATTGACAGGTGACAGCAATTCAATTTGATCCAATTTTTATTTTTCGCAAGGTACCAATAAGAGCAAAGGTCTTTTTTAGTAAATGAAAGCTTAAAGCAAAACAATTAGGCACATTAAATTGATTTATCAAAGTAAGTAAGTCAAAATTAAATCTTAAACTTAAATAAAAACAAATAAAAAATATGCGTTACAAGTACATAGAATGTAGAAAAATGGGAAACATTGTGCAAAAGAAGAACGCAGATGAAAGATGAGATAGTAAAAACAAAAAGAAAAAGAAGAGAAAGAAAATAATAGATTACAATGACGAAAAGTATGCAAATAGTGCATTTTTACTGCTTGGCTCCTATTAATTGTTTAATGGTGGTTGGCAGTCTGCCAGCATGAACGGAGAAAAGACGAGACTAGTTCAAGTAACTTGATGAGGGCGTAATAAGATTGAATGTTCTCGGGGACAGAGGGAACCTAATTTACAACTATAGCATAGTCAAAGATCGGCAACAGGTACCTTACCAGCCTCAGCTTGGCGAAAACCGGTGTAAGGCTAGAAAACGGCCAGAATTGTCGCAAGACTGCAAAAATACGGGCTATAATAAAGCTATCATGAATAGTGGCGGAGAGAAACCGATTAAGTTTATACCAAGATTTACCGCGGTGTCAGAAAATGTCGTAGAATTGAGAAAAATTGGCGGCATCTCTTCGACACTTCCTTGAAATCAAAATTAGCTGACTCTTTTTGTGGAAATCCGAGACAAAGAAGTCAAAAAACTGAAGCGGTACTTTACGAAATTTCTTTGATTTATGGGAAATATTTTTACAAAAATTTATTGGAATTAAAAAAAAAAAAAAAATAGGGATCTCTAAAATATGACAACGCGAGTTAAAACAATTAATTACAATTTAAGAAAAGCATGGAAAAGGTTTGAAATTTTATATTTTCCTAAGCCATAAAATACCAATTTATATTTATATTTGTTGATCTGACCGAATCTAGCAATTATAAACAAGTTATTTTTTTTCAAACCCGCTCTACTAAACTGCTGCAAAAACTACGGAGAAATGTCTAAAGCTACCCATACACTTGCACCGATTTGTGCTAAACCAGAACATTTTTAAAAGTTTATAGCAAATTTATAATTTCAAATTGTTTTTGTTATTCATTTTTTTTTATGCTTTTTCTAGAAGCCAAGCCACACAATTTTCGCCCATTCGACAATACAACCATTTTTTTTTAAATTTAAAGATGCATTGAGACTTCCTTTATTTTTTACTTTCCACATGTCAGAAAGGTTAATGTTAGCATATTGAAATCATAATCACAATCATTATATTGATATGTGAGCATCCGAAGTTTCCGTACACTTTTTAAGTATTTATTATGAAATAAGTAGAATGAATTATATATCCTTTGAAAGGTGCTGTGTCATAGATGTACACAAAAAGTCGTGGGCCCATACAAAATGTTTATCATTTAGTTGAAAGCATTTTTGGTGACATTCAATTTGTCGCCGCCATATTATCATAGAACGTATTCAAACATAAATCATTTTAGGACCTATTTTCGAAGGACCTAGCCTTAAAAGAGTAAGCAACTGTATAATTTAAACTCAGGGGCATAATATTCTGCGATTTATTGACCAACCACTTTCATTTCAACGATTTTAATATAGAAACGATCTTTTTTCGACACACAATTTTTGAAGGTTCCGCACTTCTATAGAGTTGAAAAATGCGAACAAACAACAAACAGCGATATGTGTGGATGAGAATGAGTATCAATTGGAAAAGTTCCAATGAGAATGAGTAGAGTTTGAGTATTCATTAAAAATTCCGATTGTAATCGATTAAGAGAACACACCCATGATTAAAAGGAGGAGTTGAACATTTACATATTTTTTCATAGGAATTGTCATCCACTTTGTTGCAACTCGCCACTAGATGGCGCTGCAGCATATTACCTTAAATAGGTAATTGAATCGATAATAAAATTCAGTTGAATATTCTTGGCTAAAAAATTCAAATCCATTGACATGGTTACAGAATATCATCGAGTTGTTGACGGCTATTTTTTTTTTAAAATACGTATGGGCGAAAATGGAGTTCACAATGGATTTATTCAAACATTGTTTGGCAGCACGTACCTTCCAGGAGGAGGAGGGACAGAATAAATTTCAACAATAAACTCCCTTGACTGTAAATTTGTCCAAAAAAACATTGTGAACATATTTTTTCATTTTAAATAGCTACCCAAAATGTGTTATTTTTTAGAACAAAGTTTGGACGATTTTATGGTCAGTCAAAATCTTTTTCATTTCGAAAACATTTTTTTTTTACATTTCAGCTTGTTATTCCATTTGATGAAAGTTGATCTACACCCTCAAACCGTAAAGCTGACGTCATTGGTAAAGTGAACTTGTCTGAGAAATGTTGTTCGTTAAACATTTAGTAAGAAAACTGAAGTTGCAGTCTTTAGTCACTAAATAATCATTATTAATAAATATAACATGTAGTATGAAATATTATTATTAATATTATTTATTACAGATATATGAAACATACAAAATAATATAATACAGCGCTGGCTACCATGGCTTTCGGCTGGCTTAGTATTAATAATTTTTAAACTCATCAGAGAACAAGAAACTTTTGACCACAGCTTTTTTAAAAATCATTACAAATAAAGCTATAGTTTTTTTTTTATATAACTAACCATGTGTCAACTTTTACAGATTGAAATATTCCACGATTTTGAATGCAACTTAAGATGGCGTTTTGATTGATCTCCATTTTTTTTTTAAAGTTAACTCCACATGTGTCAGAAAGGTTTCATAAATATTTTATAACACAAAATTTTGAAAGACCTTTCCGAACTAGCTTACACAGTAAAAATCAAAAGTTAATTTGTTAAAGTTTAAAAAAGTTTCGTCTAACTAAATAGAAAAGTCGTGCTGAAATTTTATCGACCTATTATAGTAAAAATTCATTCGCTATTATTTTAACAAAATGTCCAAATTTTCTTAAAGTTTATTATTTAAGTGAATACAATCCACTGAGACGCCAATGTCTGAAATAGCTATTTGTGCAAAAAAGAAACAATTTTCTACCCTCGCAAACAACTTTACCAAACATTGGCCATCAGTATTTCCTTTGGTTTCCAAAATCTTTAAACTTCTTTTGACAATTATTCCACTCCACTTCAGCAGCTTAATGAACTTTTGCCAGCATAAAATATTCCCAACAAGCCTATGGAAAGACAAATCCCAAATTGAAAAAGGAGCGACACCCCAGCCCTTCCAAAAAGAAAAATTCTTTTCAATCGATTTTAATTGCTTTAACCAAAAACCCGACTTTGCAATAATCCTTCATGCTATACTGAGAAACAATTAAAAGTTGGGTAGTCTCCTTATTCCACGCACATATAAGAGGAATTTATTTTTTTTTGTTTAATTCCCATCAACTCAACACTAATCGTTGAGTGTAATCCACCCGCGCCCTGCCGCCTGTAAGAGCCTTCGAATACCAACTCTGGGAATTCTTTTTTCCTGTCTTTTTAACCGGTCCTTGCTGGATTTTGAGTCCGGCAGCCTGTTCTCAATTTCGGTCATAAATGTCGCAAGGATAAGAGAATAAATAATAATGAAGGCAACTCACTCTGAATACTTTGAAGAGTAGTCCCAAGGTGGTTGGAAAGGATTCTATCCGAAGGTGAGTTGATGAAAATTAAATGGTGCATCCAGTAATGCCACTTCCTCGAGTCCCCGCTTCCTGCAAATAGATGGATGGGACGATGAGCAAAGCAAATATAAAAGTAATAACGAAAAAAGGAATTTAATGAAAACATCAACATGAGATGGGGAAAGTTTCCCTCGGTCCATATCGATCTAAGAGGATTTAAATAACAGGGGTCGCTCTCTGTCCGAGCTGCTGCATCATCCAGTTGACGTGATAAACTCCATACTCATATGTGCTCCTCTCGCCCTAGTCAGTTGTTTCTATGTGACGGTGTAAAAAAAATGTCCACTAACCCGATTTGGACTCAATTTTTTTTGTTTTGTTATAGAAAGCTTTGTCTAAAACACTGTAGGCGTGGAAAAGGGTGGGCGAGTGCCAAAAAAAAAAAAAAAACAAGCAGAAAGTTTATTGTAATTTCGCATGCTTGCAAACTGTTTAATTATTTAAATTGGCCAAGAGGGAAGAAATTCACAATTTCGCAGAGAGGATGAAGGCAGTTGGTATGTTTTTTTCTGCGTTCTGTTTCGGGATACAATCGACAGTGTTGTGACATTGGGCGGCCTCTCATTTTTGTTTGCCGTTCGAGCATTGACAAGGAATCGAAAAGTTGCCAAACAGCGGCAAATGATGTCAGGAGAAATTCTCTCAAGTTAATTACGGAAGTTTTATGAGATCGTTTTTTTCTGCGTTTTTTACAGTCGCCTGCCCATTTTTATTTCTGTTTATCGTTCATTAATCAATTGTGGAGAGTGGACGTTCCACGAGAGATAGAAAAATGTACACTGGTCGGGAGGATGTTGTAGCCTTGTTTTGGCAGTCGTATTAATGGTCACAAAAAGAGCGCGCAAATAATGTTTTGTTGTTAGTTATCCGGGATGTATTACGCTATATTTGTTGCTCTAGAGTAATTATATTGTATGCGAGTTTGTTGGCAACTTTAGCTGCTAATGATGCCGGTACAATTACTTGTGAGAGTATAATAGAAATACCTACTCTAAATAATGAAATAAAACAACGGAAATGCGCTTTAAACTTTAGTCGGCGGAAGGTAAGTGTATTAGCTACTTGTGGGGAGAAAGTCTGTTCATGAAGAAGAAGGTCTGTGGGTTGGTGGTTGAAGGGTTAATTAAATACTGTGCATAGCGGTAACGATTCATTACAAGTGCAAGGACGAACACAATGAATATCGACGGGGAAATCCCCTGCAGTTGTGCCAGAACTGGCTATAATTTGGCTACTTCAACTCTGTACTGGCTGCTTAAAATCGATATTTGGGACTTATCCCAATTTAGTTTTACGAGTTTTAAGCTCCATAGGAATTTATATAAATACGCATACTTCTATTGCGAGCATTCTTTTTTCGTGTAACTAAAACTTTCCAAACAGTTTCTTGTGAATTTTAATATTCGCGGTAGTTTCTTATTGACATTTATTGTTGCATAGTTAGGTAGTTTGAACCCACTGTACTTCTTTCTCTATCCGATCTTTCTACCTCGTCTTAGTAGTTATTTAAACCAAAACAATGGATAAACTACAGATGCACAAACTAAAAGGCTATGAGAAAATGGGTCCCAGTACTATTTTAACTTTATTTTTTTAAAATCAAACTGCCAACATTGTTGGAATATGTCATTTTATTAAAGTCAAATTGTCAACTGAAAAATCAAGTTTTGGCGGAACAAACAAATAAAAGTTTGTTAAGCAACTAGTGCAGGTTTCTTCGATTCTATATATGGTCCTTTGAGCCGGGTATGAATCAGTGATCTTTGCATAACTAGCTTCTGGAAATTACAAGGGACGAGGAAAAACGAAAGAAGACAAGAGCGTACAATGTCTAAACCACTTTCGAACAACTAACAAATTTGTATGTAAAATATCATGCAGACTTACTTTCGGACGTTGATAGGCAACTTCCTGAATAATCAAACGTTCCTGAGCTAAAGTCGTTCATGCAAACGCTGTGCAGCTCCCGGTTATACAAATTTATACATTTTCAGCTACGAAGCGTGGTGATCATTTCCACGATCAATTTACTACAATTGTCCACAATATTTACGCTTTTTGTACAAGTCAGAAATAACATAATTAAGTTTTTGTAAAACAATTTAATTTTGCATTTCAAAATTTGAAAGGGCATTTTTATATATTTCAGAAAATGTCATTTCAAATTCAATATCGTGGAGTTTTTCTAACAACAGCATGAGCAGAAAGCTTTTTTTTATTATCAGTCCGAAAAGTCAGGCTTAACTGCGTCTTTCCAGCAAAATGCTCCTTGGCTATTAAGGCCATTTTTGGTTCAGCAAATAATGTTCCGGGCAAACCAGACTGCGGGTAAGCAGCAGTACGAGCTAAAGAAGCCCTTAGATTCGGCACTTAAACTAATTGTACTGGGTAAGCGCTTTCAGAGCCATTCACCTTCAGCAAGCCGGCACTAGAAGAACTATCAACTATAGCTAAAATAAATGAAAGCTTCTTGAACTTGTTTTAAAAATATTCACTTGGCGGCTCGTATTGAGTGCCAAAACGGCTGACTATTTGCTGTACTTTATTTGAGGGATTGCTGTGTCAAGTTTTAGTAATCCCCCGCATGTTCGCAGTCAGTCAGTTTCAAAATCTGATCTAGATTTCCCAGAAAGAATTATCTTTCTGTGCGAAAAATTCTTCATGCGTCGGAAATACATACTCACACAAAACTGTCTCCAATAACTTTATAATCATATCGCGATACTAACAATCATATATAGTGTCCAGGCTAGATCTTCCGAACTCACAATGCAGGAATTGTTCTAGGGTCAAGTCGGCTAATATGGCACCATGGGATGGGGGATCAAAATATCATTTAGTTTTACGTAAGTTCCTTAAGGCTGTAGTAGCTACCTGATTTGCAGGTGAAAATTTCTAGTTACAAACGAAAAATAGGGAGTAAATTGGAACAACAAATTTTTGAGTTGTGATGAGTGAAAGAAGTGTAGATCGAAAAGTATTCGTTACAGACAAATTAAGAGCGTATCGTGTGTACTTGTTTCCATTTACAGTTGTACTGTGCGAACGCGTTTGATCATGTTTTTCGTGAAGAAAAAACATCATTTGGGAGATATGGCACCTCTAAAGTTTGAGACAAGTGGCAACGGTGCCATTTCTTCCGCATCTAGTTTAATGCTGAGGTAAATTTCAGAACTCAAAAAAGATGTACGGATTCAATATCTAATAAGCCATTTTGGTCGCACGACTCGCGTACATCTTTTAAATTACTGTAGGAACTTGTGTGGGAAGAAAAACTCCAAGAAAACTTAAGGTGTCAAATCTCCCTCTATTTTAATGAACTTTTTTTGGAAATTTTACAAATTTTAGTATGTTTCAAAAACTATGAAATATATTTATGTTCCTATTTTTTGTTTTTGAATCAAACAAAGAGCTAACAAATTTATGTTCTAAATTAAAAATATTCTATATTTTTTGAGTTGTAAAGGAAACCAAAAATGGGTGCCATATATCCCGACTTTACCCCACATAAAACGTCCCATTGAGACCTACAAAACATTTAGGTTTGAGGTTAAGAATGATTATTAGTAAAGCATATAAGCCCAATTTCATTTCCACAGAAACAACTCCAAAACTTCAAAGGTTATTCTTCTGGAACGGATTGCCAAGAATAGCACTGAATAACTTCGGTTAGTACAACGTGGCTTACATTAGATAAAAGCGACGGTAATTGACTCAAATTCAGTTCTCCAACCTTCTCTGTGATCTTTCCAAATTACCCTCACCCGTAAAGCTAAAATTTGCATACAAAGAACTCATTTTTCGTTAAAGTGAATTAGAGACGTGTGTTTGCACCGAGAAATGCTCAAGGATATTATGTAGATTTTTGCCGATGCAAGGCACCATAATGATGAGCACTAAAAAGTTCACTTTGGAAAAACCGCACGTGTGCATACTAAACATATTTACGCAGCCCCTCTTACGCAAACTTGCATAAAAATACAAACTGAGTTTTTCAGTAGGAAGTTGTTAAAAAGTTTTCGAATATTTATCCAAGCGAAAATGTGTACAAAATGCATTAATTGAACAATTGAAGGAGAAGCTCGTAACCAAATCAAGCCATCGGGTGCAGTGTCTGGCCAACCATATGGAACAGGATGATAGGTGCACTATAACACCGAACCGACTGACCGGGCGTCGGCTGTTCGCAATGTGCAAATGTTTACCTCTTTAATCAGTTTAGCGCACAGTCCATTGACAGGATAATTCCGGTGTGTATATATGTACAAGTACATCATGTACCTATAGCAATTCGCTTTCGTGGTGATACATTGGCCTGTACGTACTAATTGGATTATTGTACTGAATGGCAGGACGAAAATAGCAACGCGTGTGGGAACGGCTGACTACGGGACGGGTGGTTGGCCTTGGGGTCAGACATCGTGCTGCTGCTGATTATTTATTTATTGTGGCTACTCAGGGAATGATATTGAATAGGCGGAGTGTGGATTACATGTGGCTGCGGCTTACAGAGCTCCTTCCAAGGCCAATATACGCTAATGTGTGCCTTTTTATCGGCCTGGCTAATTTCTGGTCATAATAAAGACAACGCCTATATTGATCGAAGGATGCTATTCCATTTGGATATTACTCTTAAGCAAACACAAAAGGCAGTCAGGCTGTAATAAAATATAACCGAAAAGGATGCGTTATTTTGGGACCGTTTTAATGGGGTATATCAGAGGAGAAAAACGTAAATGTTTATTAGGCTGATTACTTATTTATTGATGTGTAGTCTGCATATGGGATTGTTTCAATAAAGGGAGCCCTTGGGAGGTAGTGGCCTTGTTAATTTGGTGATAGGGATATGTTTGAATGTAAGAAGGAGTTTGAAGATGCACCTAAAGCGATCGCTTTGCTGGGGTGCCTGGGTTGATGTAGGTTTTTGTTAGCTACAATTGACAAACAATATTGACGAAATGAATTAAACGTTACAGAAGATAGATGTGATGACTAAACACCGAAGAGTGACGGAGAGTGCTGTTTGTCAATGCAAGAACTTGCTATACATTTATGCCGTCAGTTCTGTTAAGCCGAACTGAACTGTTCTTTCCGCCCACGGTAACACTTACCCCTCGCTAAACCTTGAAGTCAAAAGCGATTTTTTAGTAAGAGACTTTACGAAAGTTCCTTACATCTCAGTCTTATACTCTACTTCGCAGAAGCAGGCAAGTTGTTAAGGAGGCTAAAGCTGTCGCTGGGGCTTTTTTAATGTAAGAAAATGTCGGTGCCGTTTACGTTAACGATCTTTTGGACAAGAATAGCTAAGTCTTAATCAACCGTCTGAGATATATGTACTGCATATCCAGATGAGAGCTATCCTAAGCAGACAGTTACAGTTCTTGTCGTTCCCTGATACCCCGCATATGCTTCAACATTTGTTTATAGTCCCACCATTCTTAAACCAATAACAACTCAACTGACAACAGCTGGGAGTTGGTGCTGCACAAGTCAGTGCTACAGTCGCAAAGCATAGTCGGAGGTGTGATCTCTCAGAAGTCTCATCTCAGTTATGAAAAAGGGTCCAGTCTGAAAAGTCGTATGTTTAACAAGAAGGTACAACGCAGTAGAGTTCACTTTAACGAATTTGGACAGTTGAACGCAGGCTACCGCAGCAACTTGTAATAACGATCAAATAAACAAAAAAAAAAATAGTAGGCGCAACCGTTCCGTACGGACCCAAGACCTACGGGGGGTGATTGATTAGTACATGTTTTTTTTCGACTTAGTCTCCTTTGACATCGATACCTATACTTAGCCCAACGATATTCCAACTTTTTCACCCCTCCCCACAATAGGTTTTGTCGATCTCTGCAAAATATGCCTCAGTTTCAACAATGACCACAACTCGTTTGCTGTGAATCTCTTTCCGCCAAAGAAATTACATTTTTTCATATTTGGAAACAAAAATAAATCACGTGGAGCCAAATCTGGAGAATACACTGGATTAGGTACTAATTTGTAGCCTAATTCCACCAATTTTGCCGCCGCGACGTGACACGAGTGCACCGGTGCATTGACGTGATGGAATAAAACATTTTTCTTCGCCAAGTGGGGCCGTTTTCTCTTCAATGCGTCCTAAAATTTTCACAATAAGTCAGTATAATACTGTCCTGTTATCGTTCTTCCCTTTTGCAAATAATCGATATAGATTATGCCCTGAGAATCCCAAAAAACGGTGGCCATGACCTTTCCGGCCGATGGAACTCTTTTCGCATTCTTTGGTGCACGTTCTCCGCGTGCAGGCCACTATTTTGAATGTTCTTTCATTTCAGGCGTATAGTGATAGATCCTAGGTTCATCTACAGTCACATAGCGGCGCAGAAACTCCTTCGGATTGCGCTTAAAATGGTCAAAATTCAGCTGTGAAGTGGTCATTCCAGACGGTTTAAAACAGAATTTTTTGAATCCCTCGACCATGATTGGTGGATGAGCTGACCGTGGATAAGTTGTACAGGTGTATCGAAGGGGAGCTGTTTGAGCACTAAGCGACCTGGCTGTGATTAAGTTGCCATGTCTCTGGACAATTGTACCTTATTCAAATATTCGTCCACAAGCACTGCTATCAAGCCTTCTGTGAAGTTTTCCATACGTGCCCAATTAATCATTCATGAAGCTCGATAAAAGAACCGCCTTCCTATTTCGCAACCACATGTAGTTTTAAAATCTATTTCAATATTCCTTCCATTTTTTTAACACATCCACCAGAGCAGTATCTATATATATTCAAAAGACCAGTTGGCTTGTTATTAATAAACCAAAAGACTAAATAAAAGACAAACAAAACCGAACACAAGCAGTTGGTCCTTGTACTACAACCTTGCTCGTCCTTTTCGCCCGCCCAACAGCAGTTGTTGTGTTTCTACATTGATTTAACCGAGAACTCGGATAATGACTAACGAGTCTGCTCGTATTGTCCTTTTATTTATATATACGTACTGACCTTGCACCGTCCCCCGTCGGCTGCATCCGATTTTGAAATTCTTACTTTTGCACATACATCGTTGGGCAAGCTTTCCGATATCAACTGCATATATGTCATTAACAGCAGCTGCCATTGTTCGCAGTGCTCAGTTGTCTACCCAGTACACATATCCTTGTTGTGGGAAATGGATTTACAAAGTTTAGACCCGTGCCGGCGAGTAAGTTTGCAACGTCTGAGATAAACGCATCGCATTGCATATAAATGACTCTGAATGCATTTTCCAGTTATCGCCGACAAAAGCAGGCCAACAAATACCACCGCCACCATCGCCAGAATGGCCTTTCATGCCGTCAGCAGTCCATGACCAATGACTTTGTGTCAAAGCAGCAAATGCGTTCAATTTAGAAGCAGTTCATCGATGGGAATTCTGGGGAAACTTTTCGATTGAAGGTTAAACAAGGTTGCCATACACCCGCTCCCCCATCCAGGGTGTCCTTAGTAAGAAAATTGAAAATGTATTTGTGCTCCGTATGTTTACACCTGTTCCATCGAAAGTATACAATTTATGATATTGCGCTTGAAATTGCTCAGATTGAACTTACATAAGACTTTCGCAATTTTCCCTCTGTTTTTGCCAGAGTTTGGCCCTCCGTGAAATTCGTTTAATGATCATCGTCAGCGTCTGTTTCTGTAGAGGGCGGTTAGTGGTTTGCTTTATACCTTCTCACAAAAAAAAAAAAAAAAAAACCGACGAAGATGAAACGAACGAAAATAAAATCAATCATCCAAAAGAGCAGGAAAAAGGAAATCGAACGAATAACTGCGAATGAAGGCAATGAGAAGAATGATTCCATTTGCTGATGGCTGAGACTATTCCACGAACACTGACACCGGGGCGCTGGCAATGAGTGGAACAGACATTGTATACGAGATGACAAAAGGGAAAAGCATGCCGACGACGACTAGCAATCGACACAATTTGCGAACACACATTTGTGCTATCACTCAAAATGGGTCCCTATTATTCTTATTATTCTGGCAAAGTGGGAACAACGAAAAGGAATATGCCGCACACAGTGAATGAAACATATTTTGAATATATGTCTCTCAATAAGTAATGTCTTCTGGGCTGGAAGGTATAGGGGAAACGTGCGCTTTGACATGTGGGTGGTTTTAATACGTGAATTGTCAGTTGTCTACTGTTGTGTTTTTTTCTGTGACATATGGTTCTGTTTATTGAGTAATCATTTTTGCCTGGACTCTGTGTCAGTCATCATTACGCTTGGTTGTTTGACTTAGATGTGTTATGTAAAGGGTGTTTTTTTTTTATAGCTATGGAACTTTAAGTTGGCAACAGTATTTTAACTGGCGGCCATTTTGTCAGCTGTCAAGTGATTAATTTGTAGTTTGGTTTGGCATTTCGAGATGAAAAGACTGACGCCTGAACAACGCTTCCAAATTGTGCAAATTTATTTTGAAAATCATGGTTCTGTCCGAAATTTTCATAAGCGAATTTTGTTTAACGCTGAAGCTCATTTTTGGTGGAATGGATACGCCAACAAAGAAAACTGCCGTATTTGGCGTGATGACAATCCTAAGTGTATGTTGAGACACAGTTACATCCACAAAAACTGACTGTTTGGTGTGCTTTATAGGTTGGTGGAATAATTGGTCCGTACTTCTTTAAAAACGATGCTGGCCAGAACGTTACAGTCAATAGTGACCGCTATAGAGCCATGCTTACTGACTTTTTCGTTCATCAATTGAACAACTATGATGTGCATGAGCTGTGGTTTCAACAAGACGGCGCAACATATCACACAGCTCGTGCCACTATTGATTTTATTGATTTATTGAAGGAAACGTATGGTAACCGCATAGTTTTATTTTTAATTGAAAATGGGAAACAAATGTGGCAGCTCTTGCTGAGGTTGTTTAATCTCAAAGTAACAGATTACCTATGCAGTCCGAGAACCGCAAAAAGCAATTGTTTACGAGAAAAATAAAACAAAGCTGAAGTAAAAACTCAAATGTGTCACTTTGTAAGATGGCGGTTGCGTATTTTTTTGTATTTTCCGCTTTTGAATATTATTTACTTCGATTTCATGAGTGAATTTTTCTTGAATAACTGAAGAAAAATTGCCCAAAATGTTTCTATTCACCCTCAACCAATCAACATTGTTGATTTTTCATAAATATTTTAGGCAAAAGTGCACTTATTCCTAAAAATAAAATACTATCCACATTTAACGAATAATTTCAAATTTAACGTATAAAATTCTATGAGCGTTGCCCGCAGCTCTGTGAACAGCGGAAGTTGTGCTCTTTTTTTGAACGTGTGTTGGTGACCCGGAATTTTTGAAGTTTCGTGACATTCGTCAATACGAATTTCTATGTATCAATACTAGCGCAAAAGAAAACACGTCACAACCCCATAAAAATATAGCTTGCAGGCAAGTAACGGAAAATTGGCCGGAGTTGGGTGTCTCCGTGTCAGTATTGTCTCTGATACCAAATGTGAATGAACTTAATTTGTCATTTGCACCGGCTTTTATTCAATTTTGTGAGAGCTTTTGAAAGAGCTTTTCGACATTTTTTTTATTGTTTTGCTAGAAGAGCTTTCTGACAAGTGTTTGGTAATTATTGTCAGTCAGTGATGCCATGTTACAATTATTTTGTTTAAGAACATTTTTCTTTTAAAATTTAAATTTAAGGTTTACAAAGGAAATGAAGGTATAAAAAAATAATTTAACAAAATGATAATGCTGTTATACCATGAATAACAATTGTTGGTGAATACAAATTAGTGACAAAGCTATTATAAGTACCTGTAAATTTTGGTAATAAGATTAGCATTGCTTCGTAGTTGCTCTGTTACAGAAATGTACAACACTTCTACTACAAGAAGTTGTAGTGCTGTATTGCAAGACAAAGGAAAGCATAAGGAAACGAGTTTTGCAGAGCGCCTGTTGAATAAGTCTACTTACTATTGGTGATAACATCAGCTTCGGACTTGTAACTCTGTCATACAAAAACTACAAATCTACAAATCCTACAAGTGCCTGATAAATTGGTCTACATGAGGTGGATTAAATCAGCATTTCACTTGTAACACCCTGTTACGTAATTTTCTTACACTAGTAGAAAATTTACTCGTGCTACAAGAACTTGAAGATTTGTGTTACAGCTGTCAGGAGACTACAAGTCCACAGGGCCCTCATAAGCAGCGGCTGAAGTTGTCTGCAAAAGGTACAAAGATGAGCATTGGACTTGTTTATTCTGTGCTACAAATATGTGTTACACAATTTACAAGTCCACGAGTCTTACAATTGCATATTGAATTGAATTTGTCGAGAAGTAGTGCTGAGAACCACATTTCTCTTTAAACTCTGTTTAAAAGGAAGTATTTTACACATTTAAAAATTTACTTGTACTACAACCACTTTTTGAGTTGAGTTATAGGGCCTTGGCAAGGAAGCGTTCACTTTACGTTTAGGAAAAACCATAATTTGGAATAAGATGGATTACTTCAGGTTAGTCAAATGTTCATTTCCAAAAATACTGTACCATAATGGAATTGTTGGTCCATTTTAAGTGTCTTCCGTTGTGAAAGTGAAGGTGACGTTGGGTTACCTATAGCAAATTGTCTGGATTTTAGGACGAATTCTGTGAACTGAAATTAAATGTTAATTGTTCAAGTTGTTGACAAACCAGAAATAGCAACCTCGCTTATTGGCCGTTGTGACCACTCCCTATGGAGAGACAAAAACTTGCTCCTAGTTTATTACCCGTTCTACACATTCTTATATAGGTATTCCTCACCAGCTCGAAAATAGAAAATAAAAATTGAGTACGTATGCAAACCAGGCTCGAAGGACCAATTTATAAACAACCGCTCCTTTACTTAAACTTTACTTTTGTTTTGTTGGCACAATCATGCGTGCACACCCACTTATTTACGTCCTCAATAAACTTAAACGATTTATATAGATTGATAATTTATTATTCACGCAGATGAGCACAGCATTGTTCGTCGGGAGAATTCGGGTTCAGGATAACCGCCACGATGCCAACACAATTAATTTACGTTTTACCCACATCGAGATAACAACTTTTGCAATAAGTTATTGAGTAAACAGAACAAAACGGTTTATTTTGCTAGCTCTGTGGGTTGGACCCACCCATTTTGTGTCCTGCCAATTTCACATGGTTACCCAGATCCATGCACGCACTATGCCAAAGGTTCATCCCTTATGTCGCACCCACTCTCAGCATGTACCACCTTCGCCACGAGACAAAGAACCGCAAATCTTAAGAGTCAATTAATTACGTTTATACAAGGCCGTGGCAATGGCAGCATTCGGCCTGAGTTAATCGTATTTGATGGGGGGTACAGTGTGTACTGTAAATACAGGCCCATTAGCCGTGTGAGCTTCTAAAACAGTGAAGTTGGACGTAAATTTGTTTAGTCCCCACGGAAAGAAATTCATGATTGAGGGCTTAAATTTGCGAACAAATTTAAACCAACTTTTTTTTTAGTGTCTGAAAGTGAATTAAATGGCTTTCTATATTTTCTTTTCGCTTCAAAACTTATTTTGTCAAAAATGTTTGTTTTTACGTCAATAGACGATAGAAATAGCTTTCGAGTAGTTCTCTCGTTCTCTCTTGAGATTTGTTTGTGTGTCTGCCTGCCACTTGGTTCTTTATTTTATAAAAGAAACGCGACAGTGCGGCGCGCCGTAACAGTGCCACCAAATATCAAAAGCCTGCCATTCCAATACTACCTACGATGTACACATCAGCCACACACTCCATCCATGTAGACAGATAGCAATCGCTCTCATTCTCAATTGTCTTGTTTTGTTTGTCTATTTTTGTTTGGTTTCTGTTTCGATGGTCATTTCTGTTTAGACGGGTGGGTACATAACAATCTACCCTCTGCTTCAAGTCGGTGCACAAACACAACGCAGCTTGATATCAATGGGGGAAAGTATTATTGTTTAATTGACAGATATTGACGATGTGTGTGTGTGTTTGTGTTATTCAATGAGATAGACTGAAAATAAACAAAATGCAATAGATACACTGTTCACAAGAGAATATGCAGCATTTGTCAAGCGTTCGACAGAGTTTAGATTTTACTTCAAGTGGATAACGACACATTTCACGATGTGCTACAACAAGGCCAGGGCGTTGAGTTCTATGAACCTGAATGCGATAATAAGATTTAGGCGGACTTGGGGATAGACACTTTATTGAAACTTTAAACTAGGTAGGTAGTGGAAATATTTTGTTATCGTCCGCCATTAATTATTAAAACTTTAATTTTTTAAATAAAACTCACTATTGTAAATGGATCACCGTAAATTATTTACAGGTCACAATTGAAAATAAACATACCGACTGTCGTCAATATGAGTTCGCAAAGCGTAAGGTAAATACTCAAAATGGGCTTTGCTGGGAGTCATATGTGATGTTCATTGAATTTGTGTCACAATAGCTATTTTTGTATGAGAAATGTAGCCATTGCGCCATACTTATAATCATGTTTAGTGTCCAGGATAGATTTTACGAACTCACATAGGCGAAATGTTCCATATAAAGTTAACCATTGTGACCTTCAAAATATTTAGTGTGACGGGAAAAAATTATTATCAGTAAGGCCCATTGTGAATTAGTACAAATAGAGGTGGACACTAAATGTATGATGGTAAATATCGCACATAGGGACTTATTAGTTATCATTTTAAAAAAATAACCTTACATATTTCGTAGGTCACAATTGATAAAATTTAACTTCGACACTAAATACGATTATTTTATTAGCAATGCGCATTGTGAGTTCATAAAATTTTAGGTGAACTTGCAGACGATTATTGTCAATAATTATTTTTTAATCTTTCACCTTGTAGGTCACAATAGCTTATTTTATGTGCCAAGTAAGGAAATTATTTTTTTAAATAATTTTAAAAATAAAAAGGTGGACATCAAAAATTAATGTAAAGATTTTAAATTATTATTCTACAAGATTCTAATGGATTTACTATAGTTTGCATTACTTATTTCAAATATTGTAATAAACCAGAACGATATTTTATTTCCTAAATAATAAATTCTTTAATATTTGCAACATTTTTTAATTTAATTTCAAGTGGAATTCTTCCGCCAGTATCGATTTACTTTAAATATTGTATTCAATAAACAACAAATTTTGTTTTTCTACATACTTGCTGACGTCACTTAAGTCCAGGAAAACCAAACTTCTATTTATTTTCTCTGTTCTAGTAATGGGACTCGATTAAAACTCAGATCAAGCGAAAGGAGTCGAAGTTTTACATTTAGGTAACGAGCTATCATACGAAGCTTCCAGTTATTTGGTCTGTTCAATTGAGGAGACAGTTTTAGTCAAGAGACTCGATTATAATTTTTTTTTGCTGCCGCTATCATAAGCGAGGTTTAATTATTTTCTTGGTTCGATTATAAAATCAATAGACTGACTTCAATCAGGATTTTAGACCATACAATTATAGCTTAAATTTCCAGAGCAACATGTAGTTATTTGCTCTGTTCATATTTGGGGTGTTCTAGTGGTGGGACTCGAGTCGGAATTGCAAATTTAACGATTTGAACTAAAATTTCTAGAGCTTTCATACAAAACCTCTAGTTATTTGCTCTGCTCAACTGATAGGACTGTTCTAGTTATGGGACTCGATTAGGGAATCAATCGATTGATTCGGGTCGGAAATGTTGAACTAACTATTGTTAATCAAATTAACAGAGTTCCCATAAACAACGTTTAGTTATTATTTTTTCTCTGTTTAAGTGTTGGGGCTTGACTCAGTACTTTACCTTAAATTTTGATTCTCGATGGTTGGAGGTTCCATATAGGAAATATATTTAAGATGTTTAGTTAGAGTTTTTAAGTATTTTTACTTACAAACTCTAACCAACTATTTTTTATTTTAGAAAAGTTTTTATCATTTTAATCAAACCCATTTTAAATAACATAAACATACTAAAAGTCTTCGAGCATGTTCTTTTTATTTTTTTTGTTTTTGTTGGCTCTTAATTAAGCCTTTTTGACAAAGTCTAAATATAAAGAGTCATCTAAAAAGTGATTGCAGATAAAAAATGTTGTCAGTTCATAATGTTTACTTTTTTTATTGAAAACAAGTTGGGAAGCTCTTTAAAAGAAGGGCATGCATCGTGGAAGCAGAAACTTCCAGGGATGCAAATGGATTTTAGCCCATTTTCACACCTCACTCGCTGTGAACTAGGATTCTTTAAGTTCCTTGACAGCAGTCTATTTAGTTACGAAACTATGCATTAACTAGGCATATGAACCCTAAAATCCAATGCCAAACTTACAAAAATCCTGACGAAGCGTATAATAAACTCCAAACAGTAAACCTAAAACACCATCCGGAAATGGTGTTAATAAATTAACAGACAATTCTCTTCCTTAAGTGCTGTCATTGTCATCCTTTGCAACAATAAATGCGGAACAAGCAGAGAATATTAAATTGCAACAGCACAATAGAAAAGCTAGTTTATGTTTATCTGCACAAGTAAATGAAAAGATACTTTGATCACGTACAAATGAAGTGCTATACGAATGATGGGGATGTGTAACATAAATACTTCGTGTGTGGAACAATCTAAACAAAGTAATGCGTTAGATCTTGATTGATTGGCAAACACTGTGTAGTACTTGCGTGGCATAAGTGGGAATTATCTGCCTGCTGATACTGAGCAAATGGGTGAATACATAAAAGAAGGCTGTATGTAATTGGGTAACAAGTTGGACAGAGTTCTCGCTTTTCTTTTTTAACAAAAAATAGATTAAGGAGCAAAAGATCCATATACGCTTTAGACTTGGGTTTGAACCTGGAGTTATTTTATTGAATGAGATTTATTATTTTAAAAACTAATATAAGGGACCTACAAATCTTCTTTCTACTGGTCAGTCGAAGCTGTACCACCCCATACAAGACCTTGAAAGTACCATCGATGATCGGAATCTACAAGGGCCTTTCGACAGTTTTAAGGAACAGAAAATACTTAGGGTTTATCAAGCGTTTGAAGGTGTTCAAAGTCCATTTGTATTCGTCTCTACAATTCTAATAATAAATAATATCCACCGAGTAAGATTTACAATAAAACAGACCACAAGTTGTAATGTTTTCTTCACATGCCACCAAGGGGAGACACCAATCTAAGGCACTAAACATGTGGTCACGAGCCATATCTTTACATCTCGAATCATTAAGAGAATTTATTGCAACTTATGCGGCACGTGCGGTTAATTATATGGAAACAGTTACAAATGCCACCAGCAATTGTAGTATTTTTCTTTTTTGACAAATAAACCTGACATTATCATACGACAACACAAGTACAATTGAAATCGTGATGTTTCGGTTACGGCAAATTTCCGACAGCTCATTCAATAGAACAACCTGCATAATTAATAAACATTAAATTGACCATTATTTTTCTTTAATGGACACATGCAAAATTATGCAGAAAAGAGTAAACCGACATACGAGTTCATATTGTGATTGTGATTCACTTGTACAGGGTCCGCCAAATAACTTTCTTTTTTTTTGAAAATGCTATAAAAAAAAACTACTGAATATTTTCTCAAATTTCTTTTTTTATTTGAAAGTACAATCCTTCCGGTTAATAATGGAAAATAATTTCATTCAAATGGCTGCCTCGGCTGGGCATGCAGTAGCCTACACGATCGGTCCAATTTTTAAGCACTTTATCGATTGTGTGCAGCTGTATTTCACCAATGGCTTCACGAATATTGTCCTTTAAAGCGTCAATTGTCTCTGGCTTGTCGGCGTAACACTTATCTTTTACGTCACCCCACAAATAATAGTCCAACGGTGTCAAATCGCAGCTCCGAGGTGGCCAAACGACATCAGCTCTGCGGCTGATAATGCGATCTTCAAAAACAGGGCGCAAAACATCGAGTGTAGCTTCGGCTGTGTGGCACGTAGCGCCGTCCTGTTGAAACCAAATGTTGCCAATATCCTCCTCTTCAATTTTTGTGAACAAAAATTCGTTCAACATGGCCCGATAACGATTGCCATTGACTGTAACGGCCACTCCTTGCTCATTTTCGAAGAAAAATGGCCCAATTATGCTTCACGCACACTTTCTGCCACAGCAGCAATTTTCTCGGGTGTACGCACTGTTTTTGGCTTTTCACGCCTTGGTTTATCGATGAGGATGCCAGTTTCTTTCACTTTTTTCACAAGATAACGAACATACGGAGCTGACGGTGCTTCTCTTCTTCCAAATTCCGTACGCAATTTTCGCACACATTCTGCAACATTACCATGATTTTCAAAGTAATGTCGCAATATTTCCCAGCATTGTTCAAGCGTATACACAACCATATTCGTTCAGCGGAAGGATAAAACTAATTATCTGTCGGATCAGACATGAGCTAAGTGTTACCATTCGCGAAAAAGTTAGATGGCGGATCCTTTAGTAAGCAACTACCCATGGAAAGAATTGAAAAAAGAAGAAGCGTTAACGACTGGATCGTGGTAAGCTTCCTCGTTTAATAATGGGTTAGGAGTTTCCCAAAGTTTTGCCATTTTGCTGCAGATTTTTACATGAATGGTTGTTGCTTTTCGGAGCCAGGGATCTCAGTTTTAACCACCCAAGATCCACGAATAAGTATATTTAATAAAATGTCACACAAAGGAAGGCAATATATATCAACCTGTTTCAAAAAAGGGTGTCTACAGCCACCATAAATAAGACATACCCATGTATGCAACAATATTCCGAGCGAACACAGATATTTGACGTTCAACTTTTATAGGCCACAAAAAAAAAGCCATTTCCTTTTTTTAAATTGTGCCTTAGCGCGAGCCTTTCTAAACTTTGCCATTTATTTCCATCCATCTCTAGGCTTCCACGGCACTTCTAATCAACTCAAATCTTAAATTTTCAAATGCCAAATCTGTAAATTCGCCAGGCAACTTTTGCGAGTGCTATTTCCACTCAACAAAGTGACACCACTATTCAGTCAAGCATATTTCCAAATCTTTGAAAGAACTTAAGTCAAAGATAAATACTAAACAATCGCAATATTCTTCTGCATCTTCTTCTAATTATTTTTGTTTTTCAAACAACGAATCGCAAAAATGAAACAAAAGCCTCTGTCGTCCAAAACCATCCGCCCTGTTGTGCCATAGGCTTTCGAATTATAACGCATAAGCAAACAACGTTATTCACAGTTGAAGTGATGAATAAACTGAAGAGAGAAATAAACTTTTTAATGAACTTGATCCCGTTTCCCTTGACTGATGTTTAATTTGTTAAGTACTCATGCCCGAATGGATGCGTTGAATTACTGTCCTTGCTGCCACCCAAAAAGTTAGACATGCCAAGGCTTGCGAAGAAGGAATACACCAACAACGATAAATGCGACGACAACATCGTAGGTGGTCTAATAAACGCAGGGGAGAACACATCACAAAACGATTGAATGTTTATACGTTGCCCAAACGAGACATAGCACCTACGCGGCACGTGTACAAATAAATAATACCTCTCCGACGATCTGCTGCCCTCCGGTGAGGCTAAGGCATTTCGCTCGAGGGTTGGTGTGTGAATTTTCCTACCCTCGTCAGTGGTGTTTTGCCAACGGAGTTTTCGGTTTACATTTGAGTGATATGTGGTTGGCGCTATCCAGGTGATGAGTATCCTTAGCTACACCGATGGAGGCAGTCAGGTAGTGTTCCATTTAAAACATTTGGCAGTGTGTGTTGAAAATAATTTACAAGAAAATGTCTCGTTCAGATCGAAATGGCACAAATCACTTAAATAAACATGGAAAAAAATGCCCCGTTTACGTTTTTTATTTCCTCTCCACAACCCATAGGTACCTACCTCAAAAGCTCAGCACAGCCCTCAGAAAATGTTTTATCGAAATTAGTACGTAAAAGTCTGATTGAAAAATAAAAACAAAACAAGCAACCCCCCAACCCCAACTGTCCGACCACATCCAAGCACTTCACTTTGTGGGTCCAATCGACCATGGACAAAGCAAGGGAAATTAGGCTCGAACAGCGACGGCCACCTTTGCATGCGTATATTTACGTGGGTACTCTCTCAGCAAATCCAATATTAATTGAATAATCAAGTGGAACCAATTGTAAAAGCGAAGAGTCCAAAACAATTCCCAGGGAATGCAATTGAAAATGTTTGATATACAATTACAATTGTCGTGTGTAATTGAAAAGCTATTTAAATGTAGCGTGGGGAGTTTTCCTCCCATTAACTCGTATCCTTTCCATTATCCGCTAAATGCGCTATAATGCCTTAAATGCGACGTCTAAATGTAGGCGCAGAAGGATATGGCTGCCACAATGGAGGAAGCATTTTATCTGTCTGAAGGAGAATTATTGCTCTGCATAAGTGTTTAATGTGTGTATACTGTGTGGCAATCGGGGGGGAGGGGCAAATTAAATTTGTTACCCTCATATATATCTTTACAATAGAATGGTAGTGGAGGGGAGCAAAAGCAATTCACACGGATAAAAGTACGTTGCGCAATGAAGGGTCATGCTTTCAGATAGGGGCAGCGAACATTTCAAGCGCCATCTATTGGCACTTAAAAAAGCCATAACTTCTTTTAATGTTGCTATTTGCATCGAATGTAATGTTGTCAGAAATGTATTCCAGCGAGTTAGAGTTTTATTAAAGGACAGTTGACAAGTTGCCTTCAATTTGAAAAAATTTAACATATTTGACCCCCCTTTGTTAGGAGCCGGCATATCAACACAAACAATAACCAACAAAAAAAAAAGGAGTAAAATATATGACTCGACAATCAAAGCTGTAGTGAAGTAATTTCCAATTTCAGATGTTTTAGAGATATTTCCAATTGACCCCTTGAAGAGGGGCAAGTAGGGTTCCTCCACAGAATTTGTTTCTAATAAGGTTGCCCCAAAGACTTCACTACGCTTTGTATCTATAAATCATTTGCAAAATAGTCTCTGAATTTTTTCATAACCTGTAGCACAGTTTTGTGAAACACCTGCAGTTGCCTTTGGTTGGTTTAGACACGAGTTGTAGGAACAGATATAAAGGTTGTTATATTGGCTATTTATTGATCATAGGTGGCGTTTAGAAGATAACATTGCTACAAACGATCTCTAGATAAGCCATACATTAACCCACAGACTACGAACCACAGCAAATAACAGAAACTTCCAAAAATGAGTTTGTCCAGAGAGTCCGGTTGTCAAAAACCTCAACATCCACTGACTGAAATGGTTGGCATGCGTGAATTGTATGCGAAACATCGCTCCAATCCAAGCGACGACATAGCAACCCTATGTCACTATGTGGCGCTGACAGTTTGAGAGTGCTCTCAGCTACATGAAGGCAAATGAAAGGAGTCGATAGTTAAGGTCGTGCACTCCGGACTGTAAAGTCCCCTCATGGGTGCTTGTCTACACACTTCGATTCATCATTCCTCGTCATCATTCTTCTGTATCCTTATTACATTGTGTAGGCCAACCGGCGTGTTCCTACCAGATAAATTAAAGGACATATTTTTAATGCCATCCGGTTATCACATGTCAATTCTAAAGAATATACACATACCTACATTGCAGTTTGCAGACTATAGAAAATCCCATGGACTGCTAGGGTATTGTTGGCAGCACGTATTCCGCGTGGGTTGACAATGTCTGCCATTTCGGTTATCGGACATTTGACATTTACCAACGCAAATGCAATTTTGATTACTGAACGGCACACAGAACACCTGTGATAGCATTTCATCAACATAATGCCTGGGTCTATATATTTGGGGTGAAAAGTAACTGCAAGTAACGAAACTCATTTCTACGTGGGCTACGAAAATTCTAACATGGGCACACGAGCTCTACGTCACCTTTGATAATTAACATGCAGATTGTGGCTACATGAAGTCTATCCTCAATATGGTAATGAATATAATAAAGTTCCATCCCGCTCGAAACACAGATAGACGAGTCCTCAATTATCGATGCAGATAAAACTATATACGCGTATAAGAAGGTAATAGAATTCATTTCAAAATGAATTATGTATAGCTACCCATACCCAATGCTCCGCCCTTAGTGTGTTAAAAAGAATCTTCTTAACCGCCGTAAACTGAGAAATCCATTTTATGTTCCACGTGGAAGATAAAAATGTAAATTCAATTAAATTCAAAAAAAAAGAGTCTATGAAAAGGATTTGTCTCTGTTTTTTCCTCCGCATTTAGACTCGATGTATGTCGTCCTTTAAAGATGTCACTGGAACTTTTCGTCATGTCATTCTTGAGGTGAATTAAAAGTGTGTACACATTTTGTCAAAAGTCAAGTAGATTCTATGCGACTGACTGACTGACAGACAGACAGTTTACCAAATTGCATAGCGCACTTTGTAACAGCTGAAATTGTCCATGCCACATGCATCGCAAGGACTTTGCAACTGACGCGAGGGTAGCATTCCCCCCAAATGCATCACACGCAAAGGGGGTGTTCAAATTGGGATTGTATTACTTTCCTGTGTGCGACTTTGTAATGTTAAAAGCCATGCCAATCATTTTCTTTGTGTGCCTTGTTTCTGATGTGAAGCTGGAAAAGGAGGAGGACGATGAGAGTGTTGTTCTTTTGGCGAATATTGGCAATGAACCAAGATTCGTTTTTGAGAAAACGTCTGCCATTACATGTGCCAATTGGGGATTAAATTGTTGATTGCAATTAGCGTAGGAGGAGGTTGCCTTTTGAGATATTGAGAAGTTTGTAATTGTGAGAGCAAACGTTTTATTTTGCTTTTTGCATACTAATTGGTCTCAATATTAAAGTTGTGAACAATCAAACATTTTGTTCATGCAATTGGGGACTTTCAAGTATCTAGTTTAGTTATATTTATAATTAAAATGGGCTGGTTCAGATGTCGTGTGTCTAATCGAACATAAAAACGTCACTTGCTCTTTTTTGTGTTGATGTTCGTTCGATTCAAATATGTGTAGCCTTGGACACTTTTCAGTGTTTTCCATTCACTGGTTGAATTTTATATTATCACATTCGAAATTTGTATCCCGATTGATTTCTAAATATTTATACTTAAATTATTACAAAAAATGGATTCACCCGATGCAATAGAAAACCTTCCCGAAAACGTAAACAAACTCCACCAGTTGTCAAACTCAAACGCACTTGTATTGGTAGCATCTCTGACTTGATGCATCTCAGTTTTGAATGGCTTAGACCGGTCACATGAACAGTTGTTTCAGTTGACGTCTATGGAGAGGTAGTCCACGAATTTAGTAAATTAATTTGTGACAGTTCGCATGTGTGGCTGACGCAAGAAAAGTGGCGTTCCCCAAACATCTAGTTTTTGCTTTCAGGTTACATCTTATTCGGACCAATCTAGTATACTTAAGATAGTGAAATTCTTGAATGTGCCCATTCTTATCACTTTGTCGTGCAATGAAATACCTACTAGGTTCGTTTGACGGGGTTAGCACTAGTGTGCACTGAGATGTGTCAGCTAATTTTCACACCTGTCAAAAACCCTATTCAACCCTGAAAATTCGGCACTAAAGGGTGATTTTTTAGCTGGTTTGGTTTTGGCAACACTGGTTTTGACAGCTGACGTGTGTTTAGTACCTTGTGTCACTGTCAAACAGCTTCAGTTTGGTTTGCAATTTAACCATGGATCGTCTTACAAATGAACAACGCTTGCAAATTATTGAATTTTACTATCAAAATTCGTGCGCTCGGTTCGAAATGTTCATCGCTGCTTTTTTATCGAAAAATTGTGTTCAGCGATGAGGCTCATTTTTGGTTGAATGGGTACGTAAATAAGCAAAATTGCCGCATTTGGAGTGAAGATCAGCCAGAAGCATTGCAACAGGCACTAATGCATCCCGAAAAAGCCACTGTTTGGTGCGGTTTATGGGCCGGCGGCATTATTGGGCCATATTTCTTCAAAGATGATGCGAATCGCAGCGTTACTGTCAATGGTGAACGCTACCGAGCGATGATAACAAACTTTTTTTTTGCCCGAAATGGAAGTTCTTGACTTGCATGATATGTGGTTTCAACAAGACGGTGCCACATGCCACACATTGTTGCGAAACAATGGCGCAATTGCGAGGCGAGTTTTGTGAACAGTTAATTTCACGTTTCGGGCCGGTCAATTGGCCGCCTAGATCGTGCGATTTGACACCATTAGATTATTTTTTGTGGGGGTATGCCAAGGCTAATGTTGTGTATAGGGACAAGCCCGCTTCGATAGACGCACTGGAAGCCAACATCCCTGCATTCATTCGTGAGATACCGGCCGATATGTGTGAAAGAGTATGCCAAAATTGGACTCAGCGGATGGGCTACCTGAGACGCAGCCGCGGTCAACATTTGCATGAAATTATCTTTAAACATTAAATTGCAAGGTTCAAACTATCGATTCAAATAAATATTTCATTCATTTTTTCGAATTTTTTGTGTTTTTTTTTTAAAAAAAGTTCTAGACCTCTTAAAAAATCACCCGTTATATCGAACGCAAAATATGTTGCCCTGAAGTCTCTCAGTTAGATATCCCAAAAATGAATGACACAAGCGAAATGACAGCGAAACTCAGTACTGAATTCATGCCCCACAAATTAACTGGGGTTAGTTGACGACACAACTAGGGTGCCCTAGAAGTCATAACAAACACGGTTATTTTAGTACCAGGGCGAGTTCAGTGCTATATCGAACATGGTATGGTTAGCGCACTAGGGCCAGGTCCAACAAACCTAATATCACCTTCAAGCTCAGGTGCCTTAACACGCTGAACGCTGTCATTTCTATTTGGAAGTGGCTAAGTGACGTTTATAAATATTTTTTTTTTAAATAAATTATTCCCTTATTACATTGGACGATGTCGGAAAGTATTATGCTTAGTTACAAGCCCTAAACTACTCACATACCTTAACTTGTCACACTAAAACTTTGACATCTCGTAAAATAACCGTGTTTCGAATGCTAGTCAAATTGCAACATAGGTACTATATTAAATAGCCAATATTTCAAACAGTATAAGCACTCAACTTGGAACGGTGCACTAGTTGAAGCGTTCGCCAAACAAATCTAGTTGCCGCAGATGCAGTTATTAAATCAAACAAGTAGGTACCTATTCGGTCGTTCCCATTGCAAGTCCTTTTGCTTTAAATTGATTGCACTTGGAGCTAGAAGTCGTCTAAAACCCATTAGCTTAAGACAAACTTACAAGATTTATATCTTACTATACTTAAGCATTCACATATAAATAAAAATAAAATAAAACAAAATAAAAAAGAAGAGCAAAAATATAGTTTAATTTTAAAAATTAAAAACTTAAAAAAAAACATTGCACAGAATATCTGTAAATCAAATTAACTGCAAATCCAATTTCCCATTTTGGAAACCTTATCCCATTCCCACTCAACTGTCCACGATGCACACCTGACTTTGACACCGAGTACCTAGGAATGCACAACATTTTGGTCCACTATCTTTTCACGAACAGTGTATACCAATTATACACGTCGAATTGCCGGAAAAAAATTGTAAATAGGGGTCCAATCACCGCATAGCAAACCCCCGACGCGGCGTCGCATAATTTCTGCGAGAAACAACATTTTACGCTGTTATCGTCTTTTATCCCGTTTTTTTTTGCCCTTTCTTTGCCTAATTTGCACATTTTTCACTTTCACGTTGAAGTATTGTATTACATAAGCAACAATAAGGACGAGAAAACCACACATTGCAAGGCGAGTCCTGAAGGGGTAAGGGTATTGGTATTACAAAACTAGACACGTACCTTCGCGCAGAGCACCTTTTCTAGTTGAGTATCCTTTCTGTTGGTTTGGAGGATGGCCAACGAGTAGACAAAAAAACAACGCCGCAGCTGTTTGTATTCTGGCTTGTTTATTTTATTTTATTTTTGTCGAAGATTCTTTGACAATAAACAATCACAATTTATGGAAATTGTTTTTCACTATACGTAGTTAGACACACACTTGGACACAACCAAATCAAACACCGCTAGAGAATGTAGATGGAGCGACACGGGACACCAATCGATTTGAAAATTTTCTCCGTTTTTCCGGACGACCGAACGGAATCTATTTATTCAGCGACGACGACGACGACCGGTTGGAGTGATTTTCATTTGTTTTTATTATTTGAAAGTTGTTTCTAGATAACTTATTCTTTGAGTTTTATGCGGTTGGACGGCGAAAATAAACGCTAAGACGACCGATACCGTAAGAAAGTTGAAGTGACATTGAAAAGAGAAAATTTTCTTTCGTTGGGAATTTGCGAAAAAGTTTTACTTCGGTTTTTGTTGGGAATGGGAGTTCAGAATACAGATAGAGAGCAACATTTGCGACGGTGTCGGAACTGTCAGGTGTTTTGAGAGATGACAGGTTTCTTCTAAATATTTTGTAATTGTGATGTTGGTACTAATGCGATTTCTTAGGCAGGTATGTTCTATGAGGAATGAAGAAACAAATAGTAGTTGCCCAATATGTAGGTACGGAATGATTGAAAAATAATAAAAATCACCACGCTTGAATTTTAACGCGCTAAATTTCATATAGAATACAAAAATAAATCGATATTCACTTTGTATGTTTGCAAAGAAATTGAAATGACGTTCGTGTCATTCGCGTTTTATTCTTTAAAGGTTGTAAGTGTGACACCGTTCATCTGGAAAATATGACAAGAAACTAGATAGATGAACATAAAATTCAATAGTTGTAACAACTAGAACCGCAAGATGATAAAACCTTATAAATAAAATTGACAGGTTGTTTCACAGATCTTTTCGAATTTACCCATCAAATATGCAGTGATCAGTTCTCTCGTGGACTATCCAATGAAACAGGGTATGATTCATATAAATGCCACTTTGACATTTACTTTTCCTTATATTATGTCTAGGTACCTACGTGCAATAGAACAGTTACAAACATTCTGCATATATTTAGAGGTACCTAATCGTGATACATTAAAACGATAAGCACATTCAAAAGTTTTGTAATAAAAAAAAAAGTGTTCATGTAATAGATCTTATCAATACTGTGACTCATCAAGTCAGCTGTCAGACTTACTTAACAATATTCTTGAACGTTCCCAATCGAATTCGCATAATCACACATGTATCATTTATGTCAACAGCTGTATATATTTTAACATATTGATTGTAGATAGGGTAGTTACCTATATTGCCTTCTATCATTTTTCCATGTAAGTACCCCATTGTCCAACCTTACCGACACTGCGGATAGCGTTCCTTGTCATCTCGCAGTTGGCTATTATGAAACCAAATGTCAAACACGTTAATTGAAAATCGGCGCCCGGTGTTTTCATGTCGAATTTCTTCAAATTTGCGTCAACGAACTCTGCGCAAAATATAATCGAATTCGCGTTTGCAATTACAAAGTTTAACAACAATCACTAAAATGGCGAATGTCGAGTCTATGATTGTTGAGGAAAAAGCAGTGCCAATGCGACAAGTCGACAGAGAAAAGGTAAGCCGCGTTTATAGTTGTGAAATCTGTGTACCCAAATTATTGCTGAATTTTCTTGCCCCCTTCCAGACCTGTCCACTGCTGCTACGAGTCTTCTGTTCTACCGGACGCCACCATTCAGTCTCCGAATACATGTATGGGAACGTTCCTTCTAATGAACTGCAAATCTACACCTGGCAGGATGCCAGTCTCCATGAACTGACATCACTGGTACGCGACGTAAACCCGGATACTCGCAGAAATGGCACATACTTCGATTTTGCCATCGTCTACCCTGAATATCGCAATCAAAGCTTCCGTATGCGGGAGATTGGTGTAACCTGCTCCGGACAGAAGGGTGCCGACGACAACAAAACACTTTCGCAAGCCAAATTCTGCATTGGCGACTTTCTGGACATTTCGATCATTCCACCTAATCGCCTGCCACCGATGAGGCGTCAAAGGCCATACTAGACACAGACAGGTTTTACAATGATCTTTATTTACAAAACAAAACACAAACAGAGAACTGGGCTCATCATAAATTAAAGAAAAAAAATAAAAACGGGACTGATATCCAAAAAAAAAAAAAAAAGTTTTGCTTAATCTATGGGCAGGTCTATTGCACCCTCCGCTTAATTTCTATAGAACTGTTGTTGGGGCTGCTGCAGCACTGCTCCCGGTCGCTTGGACTTCTTCTTTCCCATCGTTGACAGGTCGATCTCTAGGCCGTTGGGAAGAACCGCCTTGTTCTGTTCGTAGTTGATGAAGCCACCACGTTCTGCGTCTTGTCCTTCGATCTGACGGTTGTTGGGATCGCATTTGATTCCAGTTTCATAGTGGTATTCACGTTTGTTGCCATCTGGATCGACATAGCCGTATGTGCCTCTGTAGGGAGAGTTGAAAAGAAATAGTAATTAATTGCGAGTGTTTGATTTGACGCAGGGAAGAGTCCTTTCTGATGCAGAGAGGTAGGTTCTTAAGATAATCATGTATTTGGAAATATAGGTATGCAAGCTCTCGAATGGAAGGGGTTATGACGATGCCAAGCTGCACAGCGCTAAAATGTAGTGCCAAGAGGTTATCTTTCGAAAGTGGTTGCACTACATCGCCTAGCTTGAAGATTCAGAATGAAATCGTAAGTGTGCGGAAGAACATAATCGAAGCAGGACACAAAAGCATCGAGCACTGCGGCAGTTCAGGTATACGAGAGAGGACATCAAAGACGTTATTAATAACCCAATAGATCTACCAACAGAATGTAGTTGCAAACGTTTTGCGCAGTAGTAAGAAAGTCCATGACTCATTTAATCATTCCACTGAACTGTATATAGCAACAGAGTAAACTTCGTACTCACTCTCTACAAAATGGAAATTGGTTGAAATTGAAAAACATTTCATCCCTTATCTAATCTGCAAGCATTTAACACATGAATCTGATCTTCAAAAAGACCTATCTTTCTTATAGACTCAAACCATCGCATCCATAGCGCCCTACTCACTTGGTAACGCAATCGGTTCCAATGAGTTCCTCCTTGAATGAGCCATCATCGTTCTCGTAGCCCCATGTAATGCTGCCATCTTCGTTCTCTTCACGATACTTCCTCAAAATTTGTGCTACCGGCTTCCTTGGACGGTAGTCCACATTGTTCTGTTCAACTGGACGGGCTTGAATTGGATTCGGTCTGGCACGTGATTGTTGTTGAGGTTGTTCAAATTGTGGACGTGGTTCCCTGTTGCTTGGTCGGGTCCTAACTGGCTGCACTTGTTGTGGGCGTTGCTGTTGCTGTTGTTGTTGCTGTTGTTGTTGCTGGCGTTCAAGGGCAAAGCGCTGAGCGCCAAAATCATTGGCCGGCCTTGGTTGAGGCTGTGGTGGAGCTGGACGTTCTATGAAACGTGTTGGTGGGGGTAGTTCATCATCTATCGGCGAATCCTGTTGAATAGAATTTGGTTCATTGAAGAAATTTGGCGCCTGACCGGCATATTGTTGCGGTGCTTGTTGTGGCACCTGCGGTTGCGGCTGCTGTTGTTCACGCAGTAGTTGTGGAATGAATGGATCATTGCCTTCATCTTCTGTGGACTCGGTTACAGGCTTTGGATCGTCAAGGATGCGTGCAGCGATTGGGGGAGCAATCGAATTTGTAGTTTGTGGTCGGAGAACTGGACGACGTACACGAACGCCATTGCGGAATTGTGGCCGACCACCGATTGGTACTGCACCGGGAATACTTAGTCTCGGTGGGACGGGTCCTTGCTGAGCGATGACTAGAGTTACCACTGAGGCGATGAGGATCTGCAAGGAAATAAAGATCTTAGTTGAAATTTATGTGAATCCAAAGAGCTAGATATATGATTTCGGTCTAGTTTGATAAAGCGTTGAGTGTGACACGTTAAACGTCCTGGGTTTGAAGAAAATCTCAACCGAAAAGAGACATAGTAAGAAAATGACTGCAGAGTCAGACAATTGGCTAGGGATCACACTGGTTGACGAAGCTTGTTGCCTGATCTTATAGTTGACCCTGCACTCAAGGACTAGCAAAAGTCAAGTCGAGCACAACTTCACAATTTGAAACAGCTCTGCCTTGAGTTAATCATTTTCAGTCAACAGAAGTTCATCGTGTGTTTTACAATGTCTTCGTCCCTCACAAAGAAATAAATAAATTAACACACAAAGAGCAGCACAAAACTAATTTTGCGAACAATAAATTCTTGCTTGTCTCCACCAGACATAACAATGATAAATTGGCTTCCTTTAAAGGTACCCCAGCCAAAGCCGCGCATACATCGTCAAAAGGCCAACGCAGTTTTTTAGCTTAACCAATTTAATAGCACGCCTGCACTATCAAAGAGTAACGCAAAAGCACGTATCATACACAATTGCCGCACCCAAGCTGTGCCAGTTTTTCGTTGCGCAATCCAAAGAGAAATGTTGAAGGCGATGGCTCTATCCGCCATTCATCACACAGGAATATCAATAACAATTATTTCCTCCCAACAATTGGGCGGGAAGATCATGGGTGCCATAGACATTGCTACGCAGTGTATGTCTCAACTGCTTCTTGCAATGCTCACAGCATCAGATGACACGTCGCCATAACCTTCCAACAAGGTGCAACAAAAGCCGCTGGCCTTGTGCATTGATCAGTGGCATCTGCCAGACCAGAGTTGCTTTCGGTCAGATGGGATGGAAAAACTTCAGACGTCGACAACGAGCTTGCAAATTCCTGATTTAATTCAAGTGTCTGGATCGAGATGTGTGTACGAACGAATGATTGTTGTATAAGAGAGAATGTACGTGATTGAGTTTTCAGTGTACACCCCAAAGATGTGGATGTGAGTCAGCTTATGCAAATCGCATCGATTCTGTCTAACCCGTCGGTCGTACCTAGACCTACTCTAACTGGGGCGATGAAATTGACTTGGATTTGCAACTTCACCTTGAGTTCTTGTTTTTGTGCCGAACGCCAAAGTGAATGTGCTATGTTCTGCCAGCGATCAATGATTAAGATCGAGATTGCAAGTATGATGGCACTTAATGCGAATATCCCAGTTTCGGAACCTTGAAGGCTAGTACGGGTTTATGAAATTATTTTAGTCAGGCGAGGTTGAAAGAGTATTAATGGTGTAGGTACGGGCACGTAATTGATATGGACACGGATAAAACTCTTAAACTTGCATGGGCTCTTAGTCGTTGGCAATCTGCTTTTAATATCTTCATCTTCATGGTGGTTGTTCTAAGCTTGTTTTTGCATTTAAAATCTCAAAATGTAGACAATCGGTTGACAAAAAAATCTTTCTTGGGGGAACTCTATTACAGAGAAAGCTACGACCGAGTTCCCTGAAGAGTATACCTAAAAATACCTGGCGGTACATCTCTCATATGAAATAGTTGCCGCAGTGAATCGTCGTAGAAAAATACTGCGATTCGCTAAAATCTGTTCAGAAATTGCATGAAAATGTGTGAAAATGATGTTTCATAAAAGTTGTGATCACGTTCAATAAACTTGTTTACTTAATTTGACAGCTGACTGTGAGTTTGTGTGAGTTGCTAAGTTTTGATTGCCCTGCAATATTTACAGGTTTTCTGTTGACGTATACAAAGGGTAGGGGTCCCATCCCAGCACATAGAATCCGTTGCTTCCGAAGTATCGACGGAACGAGAAGATCCATAGAATACGTCGCATACGTTGAGGGCCGATGACAGTTTCTCTCAATCTGTCAATATTTCCGCCAATGAAAGTGTTTCCTCCCAGGCTGTGCCAATTGTCAAGAGTATCAACGGGTACAACGGATAGAAAAGAGAAAGTAGTAAACCTACTTTATCCGATGGTAACGGGACGGACCCTGCATATTGGTCACCTTCCATAAGCTGCTGTGTATTCTATCAACCTGTCACTCTGATACGTTGTCGCAACGGACGCGACGGATTCTATGGGTTGGGCTCTTAAAGTGACCAGCAATAGAAATAGATTAGTAATTTATTCTTCTGTCACTGTCTAAAATCGTGAGGTACTGTACCAGACGTCAAATTAGCAAATCGTCAGTTCTGTTATGTTGGTGTAGTAGACTACATATTTATTTTAGTAAAAAATTGTCCAATTTTAACATATCCTGCTATTTATCAAACAAATTTGTTACATATTGTTGGCAATATGACATTTCCTATATAATTAAGTCATTTAAATGTAAATTTCATAAGCAGTGTGACGTTCATCAAAAAATGCTATGCTATATGGGCCTACATTCGTCATTTCTTTCTTTTTTGTTAATTCTCATTATGTTATATTATCCTATAGACGTCACCTTTATTTCTAAAAGTTAATATAGATAGATAGTTAAGGCTATCTAACTAATGACAATTTATGCCCGCGTTCCATAATTGCTCTCGAAGTGACAAGCGACTTATGTCCAACTTATGTCAAACTCGAAATGGAAGATATGTTCATCTAGTATTTATAACTGGAAAGTACTATACCGATTAGTAGGTTAGATGTCAGATTTTGTTCTCATTGAATACCGCTAGTCCATTTATGACACTTTATACAATTGCTGCCCCTCATTTTTAAATGGTGCTAACAACCGGTCTCAAATAAGAACTTTCTAATAGTTCGACTGCAAAACACCAACGCTCCCACTACGAAGGGGGGCATTGTACTGCTGTCACAGTATTCAAATCCAAACATTAACATTGACATCACGTTGCCCAAGTGGCCATTTGGGGAAAAAATGTCTTTCTTGCACTTAACCGCGCCACTTACCGTCAAATTGTCGTCTTTGCATTTAAATTTATCTTTTTATTTTTATTTTCGTATCTGATTAGTCCGAACGAGTACCTATCTGTATATAAATACCGTAACCATTTCATGAATAGACAAAATGCAAAAATGCGCAGAAACAAACTTTCATTATGATAGAGCACATCGCTTTGTGGCATCTGTGGCTGTGGCCAGTAATGATCAGATGCAGCGCGCCGCGTTCATGAACTTCCTGATGTTTTATGGATATGCCATAGCGGCGAGACATTTACACGGTGGAATGTTGCAAATGAGATCAAATGAATGCGATTAGCCTGGCTTCGAAAAGAAATAGAAGATGTCTACCAGATTGCAGTAAAATGTGTACAGGAAATTGCAAGTTAATCTCCGGAACGAGGAGAGAGTCTCTGAAGAAGTTTCTTTTGTATCCAATCGGAGGTGAATGAATGTATATGGAGCAATGGCAAAACGATAGCTAGTGGATATTTCCAAATCGATTTTTGATGGAATGAGGAAGGTTGTATCAGTACATACCTCTATATACATCTCTGAGTTTTTAAAATATTGATTTGGTGATGTTTTTCTATTTCTATATTTTCGACTCGATTTGTTTTCATTGTCTTCGATTTTTTCATGTTATTATCTTGCTGAAATTTAGCTATACAAATTATCGGCTTTCAAAATATGTTCCTCTCGGATTTTTCTCAGAGCTTAGTCAATCTATTCTGAGCTCATGAAGTGCGCTCTAAATAAAGGAACATAAATTAAGATCCCTGGCCGTCTGATAACTGATATTTCTGAGCTGAGCTAAGTACAAGAAATACAACAACACAAAAAAAAACTTCGCCCATTTTAGTACTTCGATAAGGGCCAGATTCGATTAAAAAGGTCAATATGTACCAAGTACATTATTCGAATGAGCACCACGTAATGCATATAAACCCACCAAACTGCCTTATCGGTATCGACTGCAGTTTATCACTATTAAAGAGAGTTGTTAAAAATGAATTTGTAAGAGAAATCAATTTAATTCTTAAAACAAACGGATTGGATGATAATATACTCCAAGAAATGTTCTGAGAAATAATCGACAGCTTCCTATTTCTGGTTCAATTTGTAGCTTTACTACATTACCGACATACTTTTAATTAATAATGGGCAGATGATATTTCCAGTCGACTTACGGATTGTTCTGGACAAGATGATCGTAAAAACTAGGTAGGTGGGTAACGTCACTTTTCCGGATTTCTAGCTTAGCAAGTCTAAAGGTAAGATTAGACGGTATTCCAAGTGGTCATAAAATGCCAATATCTGACAGTTCTCCTGTCAAAATATGGTCGTACAATGTAATGGGCATATCTCATATGCTCTAATGACCTGAATGCCACATATGACCAGGCTGATTTTGACAGATAAAAATGCCCAAATAGCATATGGTGTAATGGGACAATAGGTACGAATGCCAGCATATAGCCTTATATGCCCATATGCTTTTAATTGAAATTTCATTATGGCATTAATGGCATTTTTGATGGAACAGGAATTATTTTGTTGTCATCGGTGTTTGATTTCGTAGAATTGGGATTCATTTTCATTTTCGTTCTCTTTTTGGTAATAAATACCAAATGCCTCAAATGACAATCATGTCAAATATGACCATATTGGTAATTTTGGTCATATAGTCTAATATATAGTTTTGATATTCCTGGCATTTTGTTCATTTGACAGCTAATCTGGTCATTTGCCTTTTGGCATTCATATGCTTAGTTGGCATACAGTCTAATCTTAGCTTAACAGCTGATTGACTTGATGTATTTTAGTATTATTGGCCCAGATTGGTCATGTGAGTTTCTTCAAATGACTAAATTTGTCGGATACCCCTCCATAAACGTCAATTGCAACGACCACCTGTCAGAATTTCTTAGCCAGGTTAATGAACGTCCCAATGATGTCAGTAACGAGATGACCGATTCAGTAGTAAATAATAAGTGAGTAAAGAAAGTGGCGGGAATGAAATACGTCAATAGTACTTAACCATTTCGAACGTAATTTAGAAACCGAATGCACTTTGGATCACCTAGCTTGTTGGCTGACTAACGGAGTCATGGATATACTGAACCCATATACTCATAGCTAACTGGAAGGACAGCTAACTATTGCAACAGGCAAAGCCTTGGCGGCTGGAATGACACACGCCAATGTTCATCGTGTTGTCAATATCTGCCCCCAAGCAACGGGTAATGAACGTCATGCCAGCGGTTTTTTTTGCATTTAAATATGCCACTACGACAAGTCAACGATTTAATGACACTTGATGCGATAACCTAATACGTCCAAGGCATTGCTTAGACTGGTCAAGTCATCGTTAGCAATAATAAGCCGAAATGAAAGGGAGGATAGCGAATTTCGAAGAATGCACTTTGGAGAAAGCATCGACATTTAGAGCAGATGAGCTGAAGCGTGTTCTGAATGGTGAACGTGGATGGAGAGTTCTTTATAATGTATACTAAAACCGATCTTGAGTACAGAAAGCGAATCAGATAAGAGGATTTTAAATTTTCATTCCAACTTATTATTCAAAGTTATCTTATTCTTAAAATCATTTTAATTAATACAAAACATTTCAATCCAGTAGACGGCCTTGAGCCAAACTATGAGATTTTGTTCCTTAAATTCCATTAAAACATTGTAAAGGGTTTTCAAATAAGAGTTGTTATTTTGGTATTCAAAGAAAAATGCCATTTTTGAGATAAATGATCGGATGTTTATTTCATAATAAAGAGGAAGTTATGCCGTTAATAATGAAACAATATCAGCCAAATGGCCACCACGAGCACGCATACAGGACCAAATCCTTTTCATGAAATTTTCCACAACCAAATCGCAAAGTGGCTGCCCTATGGCCTAGATAGCCTCACAATTTTATCTTTGAGGTCTTGAATCGACGCTGGGCTGTTGGCGTAGACCTTATCTTTCAAGTGGTCCCAAAGGAAGAAGTCGCAAGGTGTTAAATCACAAGATCTCTGTGGCCAATTGTGATCACCTCTTCGAGAGATAACACGGTCCGGAAACTTTTCCCGTAAAAGATCAATGCTTTCGTTGCTTGTGTGTGGCACGTAGCGCCGTCTTGTTGTGTTAACTGAACTTTATAAGCCTTAAGACCCAAGTCCTTATGCAAAATACGAATGCCTGATTCCAAAGAACGACGAGGAATGGACAAACCTGGGTTTTCTTCAACACTTTGGGCTACAGCAGCAATATTCTCAGTTGTTCTTGAGCGACGTGCACGGGTTTTATTCTTCACATCACTAACTTGTCCCAACAGCTCGAATATTTCCACCAATTTCTGTATTGCGGTCCGACAAGGTGCTTCACGACGACCAAAAAATGCTTTAGTTTTGCGAACTGTGACTGCAGAATTTTAATAATTTCAATGTGTTGTTATAGCGTGTATCGTTCCATTTTTAGGAATGGCGTAGTTTCTACTTGTCAAATGTCAAAGAATAAAAGCTTCAAAAGTGACAGCTACCGAAATAGCGGGTCATTCACAATAACACCTCTCATTGGAAGACCCTTTATTACTACATTTTTCTAATATATTTCCACAAAAAATTCTTTAAAACTACTTTAAATGAAAAAAAAAGCCATAGACATACAGAACTAGCAGAAGAGTATGCACAAGCGATGGTATAGGATCGCTTTTTTTTCAAATTGCGAAAGGAACTTTGAAGGAGTTTAGGGACAACCATTAACTCAACGAAGTATCATAGATTCGCTGCTGTATGTATATTGTGGTCCTTGAAGTTGCAACTGCGTACATTCTAAGTTTCCTAAAATACACGCGACAACATTCCCCTTTTACAGCAAAGCAACTTGACTAAGTTCCACTTTCTCTACGGCCTTTCATGTCGGCCATCTTGTTGAAATTTGAAACTCCCAACTGTTATTCTCTATAGAACTCTTTCCACACTTGCATAAAGTTAAGAGTTCCAAACTCCAAAGTTCACTAGGGCGTATACGTGATATTTTTTTTTTGTATTTTTCCCACAGCTCTCCCAACATAAACAGCATTCCAAGCAATATTCCATTATATAGCAGTACATTGAAAATTCTACCGTTAAATGGCATTCCTCGATCTCAATCGTGAAATAAGTTTCTTTGAACCTGATTTAGTTTTCTTTAGAAAATTCTCTGCCAGCCATAATAGCAAGAGCGAGCATAGAGCACGCTTCATTTATCCAGTAAAATCAACCGCAAATTCTCTCCACTATAGAGCTGTTCTCCTTATACGAGACAAAAACAAAAACCATTCGATAGAAAACAGACCCAACTGTCCACGTCCAGTCCGGCTTAGGTTAAAGTCGTCGACCTTGATGGTGTGTGACTTCGTTACGATTTCATAATTGCTCCGATTTGCAATTTAACTTGGTTTTCCTTGCAGCCAATCCGCCGCTGTGCTGCGAATGAATACTTTATTGGCTGCCACGAATGTGGATTGCCGCCTTCACCATAAATAGACGAACACTCTGTCATATGTATGTGTTTTTTTCCGAAACCGGCTTTGTTTGTTTGTATCTCTTTTTAAAGAAAAAATTGTACGGACTCATAAAGGTACTTTTGCCACCGTTAAAGTTTGTGGTTTCTAATTATTGGTATCATAAGACGACTAACACAAGTGGCCCGTGGATTGTCTTGGCATAGAAAAGTTGCTCTCTAAGAATGTGACAACAACATCATGTAGCCATAGAAAAAACTACAAACATACGTAGAGGGAATGGGTAACTGGCGGCGGCTTGCTATTTGTAACTACCGGCTGAATGGGTTTTTAATTTCAGCCTGGAAATCATGAGGTGTGCTTGTAATGCTTCATTTCATTCAAAACAAAAAGAAAAAAAATAAAACTTTTTTGTATAAATCAACAAGGAAGGTAGGTTTTTTCTGTTTCGAAACCGTGTCTGGGTGCTGTTCGACATGGCGCCTTCCATGTACAGTCTTTACAAAAATTGTCAATTATAGGGTTACATGGGGTTTTTGAAATTCATTTGATTGGGAGTTTGGATCTCTGGTGGTGTTTGGTGAAATCAGTTCAATACGTGACAGGACTATCAAAGCACCAGGTCTTTTTTCAATTTGTTGTTCACATTTGTGGAATATTTTGTCAGCAAAAGAAAATCGGTGAGATAAGCCATTTTGGAAACTATTTTGGGCTAAGTACGAGGGAAGATGATTTTTAATTCAGACCATGGATCGAGTTCAAGCGAGTGCTGTGTAATAAGCCGGTTCTACGTGGTACACTCCTCCACATCTCTAGATCTTACTAAACTGGATATTGCGCTGTCGATTTATATCACAATATCTCTCTGTGATGCTGTATTAATCTAGACTCTAGAGAAAAGTGTAGTAATCCAAGTAGTTAAAGCACCTGTCCAAGCTCTCATTTTCTGGAATTTCCCTGTTTCTTTTTGTTTAATTCAACAAATAATACGAAATAGGACCCTCGGCCTGATTGTACGACTACCTACCGTAGAAGAAATATTTGCGCCCGAAAATTCCGATTTTCCGCTACCATTTCTGTCTGTTGTGAAATTGCTTTAAACTTTGACAAAGGAAGTGCAATAGTCCGAGAGTACATACAAATCAACATATCAGCCAATGGGCCTCTCCTACAACCGTGCTTGGCATTAATAACCATCATTTGATTCATCAACAAATTCCCCACCTACACTGAACCTTACTGACCAACTGGCCCACCATTTTTGTTATTATTCATACCACTCCACCTCATGGCTCAACTGGTCATTGGTTGCTTAATCTCCTTCTGGATATCTACCAAAAAGACTAGAAATATTCAAAACTCGTATTGACCCAAAACCAAGCACCGCCTTGCCCGAGGCCAATTACAAACTATCCAACGAAGAGCCCAGACAGCAGAATAGCATTTCGAGTGCATTTTGAATGCAACTGAAGCCGAGTAAACACCAGGCCAGCAGGTCGATGTTGACTATCACATAATAAATTCCAGTGAAGAAAAATAAACTGAAATCCAACGCAAAATTTAAATTAATTCCGACTGCGGACGGATGATTGGTGGCGGTGCAACAGCAGCTGGTTTTCGGCTGGAAGTGGTGGAGTCCGCTGTTCGCACATTCCTACCAAAACTGATGTAATGGTTGGGAACTTGTTTTCGAATTCTTGGCAAGGGTTTGTTCTGTGAATAGTTGTTGCTGCTTGAAAAAAAGGTTTTGCGAACCTGTTAAAGATACGGTCAAATTTTAAACTTGTTTCAGTTAGTTGCGGGATTATATGTATAACAACTCTTGTTGGGTGTACTGTACACAGTTGACAAGTTTGGTTGCGGATTTTTGGTCGCTGAGAAAACTGAACTAACAACTGAAGATTCCAAAAGCGGAATATTGCAAAGGGGTTCACATAGCTAAATGATTGTTTATTTGAGAGTCCAAATAATTGCATCCCTCGCAACAGGTGAATAAAATTTGTTTATGAATTTACTATTTTTCGTAAACTGTTTAGAAAAAAGTAAATAAATACATGTCAGCTCTGAAAAGTGGTCAATTAGCAACGCGTTAACGTTGAAGACGGTTTATGTTGGTTGGGCTGCATAAGCAGGGGGAAGGGATCAGGGAAGTGTGTACGAAAAGTCGAGTAAGCCATTTTGGAGATTGACCTGCGCAATTAGCTTAAAATGAGCGAAAATTTGATTATAGCCCACTTTTTGTCACTTAAATATTTAATGCTCAGCTGACATAAGTAAATTTTTAAACTTATAGTCATAAACCATCCCAGAGAAATGCAGATTCTTACAGTGAAAACCGTAGGCAAATTCGTTAATTTCTTCTCGAAATTATGCCCGACATACAGAGAGGCGAGTTACGAGAACTTTCGGTTTCACTATGTTGTGATTGTTAAAAGCAAAAATGGGAAATGCTTGATGACAAACCATTCTAAAATTCATACGAACAATCACATGACGTCTATTATCGTGTAAAGCGGCTTTAACGTGATTAACAGTCCAGTGGGTAAAGAAAAAGTCCCCAGAGAATACTAACCACACATAAGCATGACCAGGTTTAAGTCGTACTAAGTAGAGAGAGTTTAACGTATCAGTTTACCAGTTTGTATTACACTTTAAGCTAAAGCTTTCATGTGTTCTGTGCATTTATCAAAAGGCCACAATATTCGTCATATCTTAACTAAGTATGTAATGCTATACGACCTTGTTGATGCTTACACTGCGAAAGATTGTAGGCTACTCAAGGTAAGCCATGCTTCAAGTTCGAAGTTTCATAATTTTCTACTTATTGGGGCCCTACATTTCAATATCAACGCTAATATCAAAACTTGATACATATTGATCATAATACAATGAAAACCTATCTTGAAATAATCTAATCGCACGCAAATGGGTTTTAGCTTGTACTCCCCATTAAAGAGATTGTTGCACAATCCTTCAATCTCAAGGCCACCTTACCGATTGCAAAATATTGATTACCTTTAGTCTTTAGTTTTCATTTTCAGTCTTACCCGGAATCGTCTAAAAAAAGGCTCAAATCATTTATCAAAATTATTTGACTTATTGGCCAATCAATGAATGCCAAAGTTCCGAGATGGTATCCCAATTTACTGCCCACCTTTACCAACAAGCAATTACATCCATCATAGCACAATTAGCTGGCTAATGATATCTCAAAAAGAATGTAAGTTCATCAAGTACCAACAACAACCTGATTATCACAACAAGTTGTAAACATTTCTGTGGCTATCACGCAAACCTAACCACACCTTCTGTTTCTGTATTATTGGCACTTCCTCGGGCCGAATGGTTTAGGTATTTCGAATACAAAATTGCGAACGCATTCTGAACTAATTGCTTCGAAATATGTGAGCGAAAGAAACACGCGACCTTGGCATTTTGCTAAACAGCTCTGACTCGCTCGTTTTTACTTTCATTTAATGTCTCTACTATCTCCGTTAGTCGGTGGTAACAATCTTAAGCTGGACTCAGTTCAGTCTTGTCCATACCATTTGTATTTCGGCTAAGGAGATACTTGCAAATATCATCGCCGGTTGGTTACGAAGATTTTAGCTGATGTGTTGGTGTTGCGCCACTGTCGGGCGTGATTTCACATTTTGGACTGAAGTGTTTTTACACGAAGGCTAAATGCAGAAGGCAATGGAATGACTTTGAATTAAAAAAAAAAAGAATAGTGTGATTTTACAATGGAATAAAATAAAATATTTAGCTGGAGTAGTGATTGCTTTGGGAGGAAAATCGTCTGAAAAGAAATCTATATTTCTTCAAAATGTAACCTAAAGATTGAGTCGTTAACCTGTTAATAATAAATGATTTTATTTATTCCATTCTATGGGGATTATTGGTCTTAGCGGAGGACTCTTAAAGAATATTTTTGAGTTGATGCACTCATCCTAAATAATTTCTTTGAACGTTTTGAGATCCAGCAGGAGCTCTTACTACTTTTTCAGATAAGTGCATGACAAGCTATGAGCAATAATGACAGTTGAAACGGTTAGTGCACTCTTATTCTCCTTCTAAAAGCGTGTTGGTTTTTCCAAATGATTGAGCAAAGAATTCAAATTGCGACGAGTATAAAAAGCAATGAGCAATAATTTTGTTGTTCAACTCTTTTTGTTCCATGAAAGGTACTACGTGGTTTTTTAGCTCCGCCCACATTGTGTTGATTGATTCAGTACACTTTCTTGTTCTGAACTTCTTACTGTTATATATACAAAGCGTACAAAGCGTTTTAAATATTTTCGTTCTATATAGTAGGTGCCACGCCTCTTTCTATGATTTCGCCAACATTTTGCGAAATTCTTTGAAGTGTCAATAAAATTCTACTCACCAAACTTCGATGCTAAAGCTGCCACGAATTCAAGATAATAATATTTTGTTACCCTGTAAAGTAGGTACAGCTTCATTGAACAGGGAAATCCTTCCTTAGTATAGAACTGCACTGCACAAGTGAGTCAGACGTATTGAGTTAAGATCGCAGTCCGTATCTGACTTTCAAGGGCGCTTAACGAGTTCACGCAGTGCAACATCAAGTTGTGTTTATAATTTTTAGGTTACAATATGCAATTTTGTATGAAAAATGATAATTAGTATCGCGAGTTGTGTTTTAAATTACTTTTTCATCCTGAAGATGCCACGCCTCTATTTTTGGTCACACGCAGTCTTCGCAAAGCACCCTTACTTGCACAGACAATCTACATCATTGTACCAAATGAGCAACAGGTGCCAGCATAGTTATATAGTTTCAGGATTTTGTTTGCATTGAAGTAAGAGTCTGATGTCGTTTTCCGTTGGGACAAAAAATCAATCTTTTTTCTTGATCAAAATTACTTTTCATGTTCGATTGGGCAAAAAAAAAACAATCTTTTTTTCGACTCGGAGCACTTTCTGCAGATCTCGATTTTTCGGTTCTACACATACTGCCACAATACCAATATGCTTTGCACAACTGTTTTACGTCATATATTCTTCCTCGTCATCTGAAGACTACGAATCACCAAAAATACTAAATTTGTATCTACAATATGGAAAACATTTTTGAAGTGGATATCCATTTGTGATTCTTGCAAAAATAAATGCAAATTGAGCAAATAACGCACTTATACATTTATATTTAAAAGCAGATCAATTTCGTTGCGCGTTCAAATAGCAGGCAAAATCTGAGATCTGAAAAAGATTTCTGGTGGTTCCAATGGAACACGACTTTAAGTTTGATATATAGAGATGGAGGTGCAGTGCCCCCAATTTAAATACAGAGCTAGAAATACTCTCTGAGGACCCACTTATGTGACTTTACTCACTGAATTTGGGCCCAAGAATTTTCTTAGAACTAGCTCATTACAACTGTCAGATGGCTGCAACATTTCTCAAATGTCTTTTAAAGGTGGATATATTCTAGTGCAACTTATTTTTGTGGTTTGTTTTGCAATCAAATAAACACACTGAAAAAAAGGATACTTTGTGTTTCTTCAGAGGGAGTAAAGTAAGTTTTACTGGAGAACATAATTTAACATTTTGTTAAATTTGGTTTAAGCAGTATGGAATTCTTGTTTTCGACAAGTTCGCAGAACACCTTTGGCCTTAATTGTCTAATGTCTTTTTCCATTATGACAGAAAAAAGCTTCGGATCAGTTTTTCTGCTCTCGAAATCAGCTGGCTGTCAGATTTCATGTTCCATTGGCCGCAAAAAAAGAGTCAGAGCAATTTTGCGAATATATGAGCGAGATTCACACCTACTTAAAATAACACCAAAACATTTGTCATTTGTTGAACCTTAAAGTGTGGTATATTACGTTTTAAGGGACAACAAGTCTTTAGAAAATAGATACAAATTTACATTTGGCCGCTGCAAATGAATGTTAACATAAATTGAATTGATTTTTATAAACACAAATTAAAATTTAAGAACAGCTGACTTTTAAAACACGCACCACCACAAAATGCAATGAAAAATCTCGATTTGTGTTCCATTGGGAACGAAAAATCTGAAATCTGAGAACAAATTCTGAAAATCCCAACGGAAAACGACGTAAGACTCTAGACCAGAGATGAATGATTAAAAGAGATGGATATCTTTCGTACGTCCATTCCCCCAAAACCCATTTTGTAATTTCAATCCCCGTCTGTGAATACGTGTGAGGAACAATAGCATAGCAGTGTTTATTTGTTTTATGGTTCGTATGGAATTTGTTTGGTCTTTATTAAATTGAAAAAAATAGTGAAATACATAATATAGAGAATACCGAATTCTTGCATTAACGTCCAATTCATGAACTCACATATACTAGAAACGAAATGAGCAAGCCTTCGTGACTTAATTAATTTTTTTGGGAAACAGATTGTAAGCAGTCGCTCTTCCACTGGAAAGTTATATATCTCTGTATTCCATTATTTGTTTTATTCGAAATAATAAATCAGTCAGTCGCTTCAAAACTAACTGCGTTTGCATGTTGAGCCCGATGTATGAACGTTTTTCACACACGATATATTAAAACAAACAGAGGTAAATTTGACATGACTGCGCGGGGACTGGTGAAAAAAATACAAACATTTAATATCGACTGTGTAAGTAAACAAATTTACTTAGTTTTTTTCCAAAGTACACATTCATATTATTAAAATTTATGTATCAACCAATCACTGGTTATCTCTAAAAGACACATAAAAGTCAGCTGATGATCGATTTCCTACAAAACGAATTGACTCCCGGAAGTGATGAACGGACAATTATTTATTTATTTCGTCTACCTAACTGATTGATGAATTGTGGGTTCAATTTACTGACACTAATTACCACTCTCATTTCACATGTTTTGAATCAGAAATAGAAATGTTTTCAAGTGATTGCAGAAATGTTGGTCGTCGGAACTTGTGTTTCTTTATTTCCGTCTATCTATAATCACAGGTGGCACATTCATGTCACTTTAGGCGTCTGATTTGTGATCTCGTTCTTACGAATTTATTGGCATTGACTGCGGATAAACGGATATCTCTCTGTCCCGTCTCGTAAAAAATTGCTGTAATAAATGCACAATCCAGTATAAAGTACAAAATAAAATTAACTCACAACAGCTGTAGCAGGCTGTCAAATTCGAAACCTTCAAAATAACAACTTGAAGATAGGGTGGAGCGTTTGCTTTTATTTTTAGTTAAGTAAGTAAAATTAACTTTAGTATTTACAATTCTAATTGAAAGCCGATGTCAGTTAATCTAGGATCTCTCTTAAGCATTGATCGTTTTAAAAAACGTCATCTGCGTCAAAAATGTTTTTTAAAAAGACTAAGAACTGAATTTTTATCGTTATGATCGGTAGCACAGTTTTTTTTCTATTTATATTGTTTAAAGACGTCATTTGCTATGCAGCTATACACAGTAGAAAAAACGAGAGAATAGTGAACGTCAACGGCCAAGGGATAAAATCGGCTGAATACTCCGATGAAACTATTCAAGAGAAGTAGTTCAAGTTCTTTCTAATGTGCGTTAGTAAAAGTAAATTAATAAATCGCCAACTGTCAAATTACGATTTTTTTTCGACGCAAACGGCCTAAGTCTCTTTTCCAATCTAGACAGAAATTAAATTCACTCAGAAACAGTCATTCAATAAAAAACCAACATGAATCTCAATTCCCAGTTGACTGGTCATTAGATTGCATTAAACGTCTTTTTGTTGTCATTTGTGGCACAATTTTATGGCAGCACATTCTGTTGCGTTGCTTAAAAGTACAATTATGGTCGCAAAATTGTTGTTAAAAGGTCCGTGACATGCTTTTACAAGTCAACTGCAAAACAACAACTCCGACTGGTAATGACCGCTGCACAAATCTGAAATCAAAACCTGTTGACAGGTTTCTTAGGTTGTTTGTAAATGTCAATTGTATTCCATGTACAACTTGTGTGTTTGAGGTGAAAATACGTTTCTTTCGACTGATATATTTGAACGTAAAGTGGCAAGCTGTTCGCAGACATTTCAGTAAGTACCTACTATAATTTCCCGCAAGGTCATTGTTAAAACAAGTTCATCGAATCCAACCCAATTCAACATCATTTCGGAAACTATATCCATCTAATGGCCTTCGAATTTTCTGTTTCTCTAATTTTCCGCACAATTTGCGCCACTGAAAGACTAACTTCAGGCGTTTATTCTTTTCTTTTTGTGTAACTGTACAAGGAAATTATTTGCGATCATGATAGCAGTTGGCGCTATGCAAAATATCTTAGCCAAAGTGTCTCAGGCACGAATGCGGTAGTTCTTTTGTTCCACAGTTGGACGCAATCGCCGTTGCCAGTGCAAAAGTAAAATACTTCAATTATTCGTTGCATTACCTTCTTAATTCACTTCTTCTGAACACGAATCGAATCGAAAAAAACGAAAACTTTTGGCAATCAAAAATATTTCATAACTGCTCGTAAACATTGTTGGCTCACAAAGATCCTGTCCTGTTCGTGAAATGAAACCGATTGCAAAATCGCGCCACCGCGCATATTCAATTGCGTTCGATGACATAATTCCAGTACAACTACCACTACTGCGTACCACAGTCGATATGAAAGTGAAATCATTAATCTGTAGCACAAAGTATCTCACGAACAGGTTTGGTTATATTTTAATTGTACGATCTTGTCAATCAAAATTATTTTTCGGTCAATCAAGAAGTGCATTCTAGAACATAGGCCCACTCACCGTGATCTGTAGTAGATTCATTTCACTAATATTCACTCTGTCACTTTGATTAATCCTTTGTTATCCTTTGACTATAGTTGGCACACCACGACTACAACACTCTGTGCAGTGCTAGTTCTTTGTCACTTTAAAATGCGTATATTTACTTATCTGCGACCGACTTGCTATGTACTTCACTGCGTAATGATGTGGGTTGGGTGGCTCCAGTTGGGTTTTATACTGACATTCCTTCTACTTCGCCGTTTGCGTGCCCCCGATGGGGATAAAAAGAGCTTTTATTGTGTGCATACCGGTAAAACGGCGTGGCTGTGGCTTTGGCCCACCGCGTCGTCGAAGATTTTACGATTGGATCGGAGCTGACATGAATGTCAGTGTAGAAAACTGTGCGAAAATGATAAAAAATGCACCATGCTGGTGTGGTGGTTGTGCTACGGTTAATGAATCAAGTTTAAAGATTGATATAGTTTTAACAGGGCTTAGAACTTTTAAATAGCGGTATTCGTGTGGTCACAAGTTCGTTACTGCTTACACCGGTATTGGAGTTATAAAGTTAGGAATGGCAGAACACAGACTGCTTTCAGCTTTCAGGAGCACTGGCTGTGTCAAGCCATACGTCAAAAACTGCCAGAAGCAGGGAGAATTGACAAATTTCAACATAACCTCTACCAATTATTTTGCTAGCTTGAGTGGAGAGATGCCGTTTATTGGATGTATTTGGGCGAGTCCTATGCACTGCTAGATATCTAGAAATACCTTAAACTAATGTCGGAGTTTACATCAAGGCACTCAGGGCCTTCTTAAAAACATATAAATACTCCAACGAATTCTCATGTACCCCAGCAACTTACAGCCCTAAAAAAAATTTGAATACTGGCTAATTTAAGTCAATGCCAATGAAACATTTTGTACGAAATGTCCACACAAATAAAAGAACAATCAGCAATGTACTGTTGTTTTTTTTTTGTCCCGAATTGGTAACACTTTTTTCCATCGTCTATGAATTTGACAGCTGACAGCTGATTTGCATTGGAATTGGTTTGACATTTTTATATTAAATAGATTTCCATTTACTAAAGACGATCACTAGTGATCTAGTACAAAAAGTTTAAAGTAAGTCTTGAAGTGATTCAACAGTAAAACAGTTCACAGTCACAATCACATTTTTGATGAACTTATATAAACTAATAAATTTTTTTGTCCTTAGTTCGATTAAGCGATCTCCTAGTCCCCTTAAGCCGAAATTGAATGCCGCTGAAAGCAGATTCTTAGCAATGTCATGAACACATCACCAGAAAGGTGCTTACATGAACTGCCGCTGTCAAGTCAATTCTACTGGGGATAAATATGAATTGTGAATCTTGAAAGTATCAACTAGAGAAGAGATGTTTTAATCCCGTGCTGAAAAGTCTACTTTGCTTTGCTGAGATAGAGTTCACAAAATAGTGTGCTCACAAAGTGGACTCTAAATGCAAACCAAGTAGGTTATGAAGGTTTGTCTTTTATCACGAATGTAGCAGATTAATATGTTATTCGATTGGGCGCTCTCAATTTTAGCAATTTTAATGTTCGTTTGGTACAAAAAAAAGCAATCTTTTTCAGCTCTAAGAGCACTTTTATATTTTCTCAGATTTGCTTCCGATTTACCAATACAAGTGCATTTGAGTTTGACAACTGGTGGAGTTTGTTGACATTTTCGTGAATTTTTTCTATTTTCGTAAATTATTTATGTACAAATATTAAGAAATCAATCGGGACGAAAATTTCGATTGTTTTAATTTTAAATTTAACCAGTGAATGGAAAGCGCTTTGAAAAGTGTCGAAGACTACACATATTCAAGTCGCACGAATATCAACACAAAAAAGAGCAAGAGCGTTTTTATGTTCGATTAGGCACATAAAATCTGAAATCTGAGAGCAAATCTGAAGAAGCCCAATCGAATACCACACCAAATTTGTATGAGAAATCTCAAAATTTAGACAAGAATGAAAATAAATCAGGTTTAAAATCGATTTTTGAGTGCTGTGGAAGCGTGGCATTCAATACATTGCCCCAACTGATCGAAAACTAATTTAATTAAATTAATTCTCTTAGAGTTGTGGTTTTCGAATTGGCAGCACTTTTCTAGTGATAGCTTATTTGGCCGTTAATATGTAAATTCCTGGACATTTAAGCTTGTCATTGCACCATTAGTAAGCGCTTGAGTCTATTCACATTCGAACAGACCTAAGACCAAACTACTGATTGATTGATGAGCAGACACACAAACGCAGCAACAACTACATCGATCGGCTTAAGTTGAGAAGCTTTCTCAGGACAGTTATACTTTATGAAGCTCGTCAGATTACAAAGTTATAATTTCTTTAAGCGCTTTTATAAGACAGGAAGAACAAGATCTCTTGGGTCTATTGTGTTCTTATAAATTTAAAATGCATCCTTGGTTCAATTAATTTTTCCGTATCTGTCTATACTTGGTTCCACTGTCTCATCACATAAAATCTACCCATACTTCAAATGACAATTAAATCGTGCCCTCATTCGTACATCGTACACTACTGCATGAAATGACTTACCTTGCGCAGAAGTTAGTTTTCAAGGATTTTCCACGCCAAAAATGCATATTTTCGCAACATGCATCAGTTCAGTGGGCACCCTTGATAATATTTCTTATAAAACCGACGAAAAATGAATTAAAGATCAGCCTCAAATTTAACGCCTGCTACGACACTATGTCGTTAAATTTACTAACCATAACGAAGTTGACACGAAGAGCTGTTTTTTTAAGTACAATTCAGGCCCATGCTGCGGACTCACTTATCAACCATATGACATCATCATCTTTAGGCAGGATTATCCCATAAAAACGTTGGAAAAAAAAAAACTATTTTCAACAGGAACATGTAATTGCTGGCGCGTGGACGGAATAAAATTTGCGTTGCATGATCTTCATGTTCGATCTGGGCGTGATGCGACACACAACATTTATTCGTAACAGAAATAAATTCCTGAAGAAATGATTGAACAAAGAAAGTCCCAGCACAAGACCAGTCTCGTCGTGACATTTACCATTGTAAGGCATTTTTTTTTTTATTTTATTTTCATTTTCCAAAGACTTGTTTTTCTTTTTGACATCTTGTTTTGTGGGCATGTGCAGAATACTGATATAGGCTTTGAGGTTAGCCAGTGAATGGAGTTCTGATTTGCAGAATTTTATTAGTTGCTTACGTCGGACTTTAATGATGACATAATTTGTACACAACAGGTAGCCGAGGGTTTTCAGTTATTGACGAATGGAAAGGTCGATAACGACATCTGGTATAGACAAAATGTGTATAATTTAGAGCGAATCAGACGGAGCTGGGCATTTTCCCGTACAAGAACAAACATTCTGCCAAATCAGTTTGCAAAAGAATTCATTTTGCACTACATTTTTAAGTGGCGCCACAGTCCACGATGGACTTGGGCATTATTCACTCGTTTACTTTGCCGTTAAGTAGAGAATATGAAAGAGTTTCTGTTTTCATATTTTTGGTAATTTTTCAATAAGGACTGACAGATTATTGTATATTCCACTGTAATTTCTTCATTTGTGATGGATTTACCAAATGCAGATATCGGAAAAGGGAAAACAGAAATCACTAGTTTATTAAGTCTGACAGCTGACGTCTGAGCTTTTATTGACACATATTGATCACGCGAGAAGTTTTCCAAATTGACGTATACGGAAGGGAGGAGGACAAATCTATGTCTTTCTGTACTGCATTTTTAGTTATGACACAACAAAAGGACGAGTTCAATTTAAAAATATTTTTCTGAAAGATGGCGTCGATGCAAATTTGATATGCTAACGCTTTTCCAATTCCCACTACGATATGACTGCAGCAACACAGCTAAATCCGTTTAGACTTTTGAGGAGTTTTTCAAAACTATAAATAAATGTTCCACGAACAATTAATCAAATTTGCGTGCCGGAAATGCATAATCGATGCCATTTAAATTATGATGACACATGTAGTCAGCAAACTGGTGGGTGTATCAATTCCGTTTGAACAGTTTTGAATTAAAATCCAAAAAATAAAGCTTCCAAGTTATGGTTACAATAAATACTATTGTACCGTGTCTTTAATAAAAGCATTGGTAAGTTTTTCATAAATTAAAGGCATCTCAACATGGGTTGTGTCTTTGGTAAGTTTTTGCAGAAACCAGAAGAAACAAAGCAATTAAAACTCTACAAATGTCGGTTATGAGTTTCGAGGTGAGAATATGATTAAAAAGTGAAAAAAACGTTAAAATATATAGGTAACGAATGCAGCACGAGCTGGGGTCGACTTACCGCATCCGTTAGCAAGCCATACGTCACTGAATTTTGCGGATATTACAATCGAAACAATAAGAAATTCAGTCACGTAGTACTCGATCACAGATGCGGTAATGCGGTAATTCAACCCCTGGTATGTAGTTTCTAGATTTGCAACTTTACTGGCAGAGCACTTTGTAATCCCACTGTAGCGTTGTAGGGAGTTCAGCCTTAGTACGGGTGTACTGTTCGATTTGTGGAGCTACTATCTAATGAGGAGCTTACCCATAATGGTGCAGGTGCTGCGCTTTTATAAACAATTTTAATATTGTTTCGCCTCTTTTTAATTTTTGCACACACCGAATTGTGATTCGAGTGATGGAATAACAGTTTCAACTGGCACAAAGTCGTTCCTAATGTTGCAACAGAAACATGTATCAAGGAGATCAATAAGCGGAATTAGTAACCCTCTCTATCGGTCGAACAGTAAAGTCAAAAAGCCGTGTTTCCACAGTAGCTGGCTTCGCTTAAGGAAACAAAAATGCTTACTACTGACTCAAGCGACCTTAAGTCGCCTTCTAAGTTATTTTCCATAATTGTCACCCAGAACTGCGACTCTATAGTATATTATTCCCTTAAAACCCTGTCCGTGACTGTACAGGGTGGGCCAAAAGCAGTTAACCGATGTTGTTTGGCTCTAATTTTTTTTCTAAATGAAAAACGTCTATTCTGTTTTTTGATTATGCTCTTTTGAACCTTTAGAATATTATTGGTCAAGTCGAGAAGATGATATCGGTCAAATGGGCGCCGTCACAATTGATTGCCATACGGGCTCGTTTTCATCACTTCGGCGAGAACTTCGGACAGATTCTCGCCCTCGTGTCGAATGTTGTCCTTAAGAGCTTCTAGGGTCTCGGGCTTGTTCACGTAAACACGGGAATTCAAAAAACCCTGGAACGGTTAAATCGGGTGATCTTGCGAGCCAGTGCAAATCGCCAAAACGAGAGATGAGGCGACCCGGGAACGCCCCCTTCAGAATATCGGTTGCGGCTCACGCAGTGTGTGCCGTAGCTCCGTCCTGTTGGAACCACATGTCCTCCAGTCCTAATTCGTCCAATTGCGGCAGAAAAAACTCGGTTAACATGGCCCTATAGCGCGCACCGTCGACTGTTGTCGTTTGACCAGCGGAGTTCTCGAAAAAAAATGGCCCGATGTCTCCTTCAGCGTGAACAGCGCACCATGCAGTAACTTTGAGCGGGTGTAATGCCTCCTCGTCCATTACTCGTGGATTTTCAGTGCCCCAGAAGTGATAGTTTTGCTTGTTCACGTACTCGCTGAAATGAGCCTCATCGCTCATTATTATTTTGGTCGAAAAACCGATGGATTCGGATAAATGTCAGAACGTGAGTGGAGGTAAGTGCGTTCGAAAGTTCCGAAGTGGCCTTGAATAGGTTAAGCATTCCACGTGTAGGGGTCTACATTCAACCGATCGTTATTTTAATATTCAAATATTAAAACTCAAATAAATAACATCAAGGAAATGAGCCTCATCGCTCAAACTCAAATAAATAACATCAGCTTCCATCAACTTCGACCACAAGAGTGCGACACTAAAACCAACCTTCCATTTTGTATATTTTCACAGTCATAGGTTTCGCGGGTGTCATCGCAACTCATCCCCCGACAACTCGTCCCCTGCACCTAGCGACATCTACATCTCAACTCTACAACTGGACACTTACCTTCTTACTACTCCCCCTTATCGTTCGAGTTGTAGTCTATGTTATTTAATGTCAGAAATAAGTGTTACCATATAACCATATTACAAGTAGGCGCAGTGGCTTAGTGGTTAGCCACTTAGGGCTTTTTCCACTGCGCCACCTCTCGCGAACGTCTGAAAAACAAGCGTGAGTATAACTGTCTTGAAAGAGCTTCTCCAATTAGCCGTTTGGAATCGGCATAAAATTGTAGATACCTACCATTCGTTCCAAAAATGAAAAACTCACACAAAACGAATGGTTGTGAGAAGCTAGGCTTTCGGTCCCTACGGACCTGTTGCGTCAAATATTTATTTTATTTATATAACGACACAATTTGTGTGCGATGTTTGGTGGTGGCTAATTGTTTTTGTAAACCATTTTGTGAATTGGAGTAGCGGCTACAAAGGCAGATGAATACGAACACTCATGGATGGATGAATATTTTTGCGAATATTTGTCTTTTATTTTCTCAGATTCTCTAAAGTTAAATCAATAAGTGTTGACTCTTAGCTTCAGAGAATTTGAGAAAATAAAAGTAAAAATTTGCAGAATTGAGATGTAGATGGCGCTAGGTGGGCAATTTGGCTCGGGATGAATTGTCCGCGGATGAGTTGCACCCGACCCGTTTCGCGTTTTGATTCAACGAGTCATTCTCTTTTTCGTCAAGCATTGTTTAAGAATTTTCCTTCTAATCAAAATTTCAGTTTTTCTTTTTGCTTTCAAAGTTAGTTCGATTAAATAAATAAAGAACATTTCGTGAGTTAATTTTGACGCTTTTTAATTCGTCGACACGCTCCTACACACGTATGTATATTCGCCTTTTTTATTTCATCTGTCATGTCTGTCATTGATCAGTCTACCCAGTATACAGCTGTTTTCACTGCAGCTAAGCTAACTATCGTTCCCAAAGCCATGCATTTTAATACCCTTTTCTAAGACTTTCTCGTTACAATCGCACTTTCGCATGCTATTGTGAAATTGCAGAATCTTAATTTTCTGTCATTGCTGCGCGACGAAGGCCACCGCACTCAACTTACCTACCGTCTCTGGCGCAACTGTTCATCAGGTCTCTGCCTGCCATGCAATCTAATGCTAATTTGACCAGAAAGCCCATCAATTTCCAATTACAACCAAACAATCTGCCATCACGCAACGCCAATCAATGTTTGCACAAGCAAATCGTCAGCCTATCCAGTATGCAATTATGTCTGAGCCAGAAAAAAAACGCATTCCCAATAACTAAAGTTCAAAAACGCATAACCAGCTTAACAAATTTGATTTCTTTATTTACAAACTACAGGTGCCTCTGTACGTATTCTAAATTAACCGCATATATACAAAGAAAACTGAAAACTACGATACTTCTATGGTAATACTGTACAATTTCAAAATGAATGGTACCCCTTTGAAGTTTTCTCGAAGGACATTCTCCGTCGAACGTCCCTTATCACAGTACAACAATTATTGGGGAGTAGATTTGCACGACTCAATCCTCAGCATGCGTCACATCTTGCATCATCATCAAAGCCACCGCTCCAATGATTCCGCACACACCCATCACGCTCATCGGCAGCAGTGCTGAAACATTTTCCTAGAAAAGATCGAAAGAAAAACCCCATCAATAGGAAACCTTCCTAGAAGTCGAGTATGAAGAAACAAAGCCACTCACCAATAGCCACATGTACGGAACAATGATCAACGCAATTCCGGCTGCCAGATTTCCCATTCCGAGACCAAAATTTCTCACAACTGTCGGATACTGTTGCGCGGTGAATGTGGGTATGATTGCGTTATTAGCGCCAATAACACATTTAGCTGTGGATAGCGTTATAAACAATTTAAGAAACCAACATCGTTATTAATCAGGTGTATTGTGGTTGCGGTCTAGCTTCTGGGTAAATTGGTTGCATATGGCTTACCTATCATTGCGAGTCCAATGACGCCATATAAATTTCCATCCGGAACTAGGTTCACCGCTAGGCAGCAGACGCCAGAGATGAGCATGTACGCCATGAGGTTTTTCCGTATACCCAGCTTCAGCACGACAAAGATGCTGAGACAAATCGAGATGGATTCAACGAGACCAGCAATTGCCTGGAAGAAATTAAAATATGGTTCAGGAAAAATGTATGTCAACTGTAATTTTATAATTAAGTTGTTCGCATAAAAAGTTCTATGTTGCGGAACCTGCTTATTAAAATATTTGCAGTATAACGTAGACCGAAGTATTCCTCGTTTAGACCGACAAAGTAGCTAGTAGAAACGATGTAAAATTTGTATGCCGGTTGCGTTTTCCTTGTCACACGCCATTTGGTCAAACGAAGCTTGAGCAAGAAGGAAAAAGTTTAATTTAAAGAAAATATAACATCCCTGCAGTTTCGATAAAGACAGCCATTTTCAAGGATATACGCTTTTTTTGGACCAGACATAATTTTAGGAAGACCGGAAACAGTTTTTTCCAAACTGTTTTCCCCTTTTTTATCAGCGGAAGTATTAGTTTTCCCCTCAATTCGAAAATAATCCCTTATTTTTCCCTAAGTGAAATTTGCGCTTATTTTCATATAGAAAAAATTAAAAAAATGTAACAGTTCTTATTTACAAGCTTAAAATAAGCATCTAACATAAAAATTAACATATTACACGATAATTTCCTTTTATATTAGACATAATATCAATTTAAAGCTTTCAGATGCATACAAATTCTTACGTAGACGTTCGATGGGCTGTTGTCATGTTTAACATGAACAATTCATTCATTGAAATTTTTAATTTTTAAACAATTTACGTTTCAGAGAGATTTTTGACCCTCCCCCCCTTTTGTTAAGCTTATTTATGAATTTGGCACCATCGCTCGACTTTCGACTGTCATTGTGTCTCGGCCTCTCTTTGGTTAATATTATAAGAAAATGTAAAATAGTTTGCTATAAATTTAATTAGTAATTTTGAATACCGAATTATTCACTTATTTATACAGAACGAAATATACCTAAATATTGGGCATGCCTAGCCAATTTGTCATTCTTAAATAAATAGAAATAAGATCCGCATTGGAGTCTCGTAACTCTGTATTAAAGAAACTAGTTACACTTTTGAAGAAATTCACTTGTTCAGGGATTTTGACAAGGCGATTCACAGCCGCCCAAAGTGGGACCTATTTACCTCGTATTAGGAAGAAGGTTATTTCCCACAAGCACATAGCTTCTATAATGGTTGCTTATAATGGAACTATATATGACGCATGACGCTCTGAATAAACGAGTCCTGCAAAAGAAATTTAGAATCAGACAAATCAAATATTAAAATTCGACGAAGAAGGTGTCGGCGGAATCTGGGTTCAAAATTGAGAAAGTTTCTCTATTCGGAGGTTCGTAATTAAAAGGAGACCCCTTCCATTCATGTCCAAAAATAAAAAAAGGGTGCGTGGCGACGCATGTTCACTATGATTTAAGCAAATTATCGAAAAGCGTAACAAAAAATGAAACGCTATAGCGTCGGTCGAGAAGCACTTGGCTGAGAGCACAACGAATACAAAAAATGCGATAGACTTGCTGCACTGATAGGGGATGCTGCGTGAAAAGTGAACAGCCAGTCGCGTTTCACTTTTCGTTACGCTGCTTTTTTCCAACATCCAAACTAATTCTACAGCGACATGAATATTAATTTAGTTTCAAAAAAAAAGTCACAAACCTGTTGCAATATTCAGATTGATCTGGTCTCTTATTTCACACAAAATGGCGACATTCCCGTTGGTAATAATTCAATGGAATCAGAATATAACAGAAGAACCGACTCGAAAAATATGCAGCCCAAGACAGTTGACTTCTTAATGGAGAACAACATTTGGATTGATTGTTACTTATACTACTTCCAGCTTAAGCCGATGTGCAATTAAGTAGAAATTCCATGTTTCTACGCGAATAAGACTAGTGATTGGCCCTTTTCGAGTGGATTTGATTTAATTTCACACAACTACATACCTTACTTCCTCGATATTTCATTCCTTCGCGTAGCTTTGCATACTTTGCTAAAACTGACAAAGTAACGAATATTGAAACACAATAGACTCGTTTCACTAAAAACTTGCTGCGTATGGATTGGGTAGGTGAATAGCGTTTCCCCTTTCGTTACGCTCCTCTTTACCGGCATGCGAACTCATTCTACCTCGATATGAGAGGTTCAACTTGCAAAAAACATCCTTAAAGACCCGCGACTCGTTTTCAAAAGGAGACATTTCCGTTATCAATGCAATGAAATCAGTTTACAAAACTTCACAGAGGAACCGATTCTACCGTAAAATATACTGCGGACGGCAGTTGAAGTATTAAGTAGAACCATTCTCATAGCTTTTGGAACCTGCCGTTACTAAACTTGACACGCACAAGAATTCTCTTCACAGTAGGCCGCTTTATTGAGTTTCACTTTTCGTTACGACACTAAAATCGCAGCCAACTCACCCTACAGCAACGGTATACTTGAGGAAATTCTTGAAAACCCATTTCACCCTTTTCCCCCAAGTCCTTACAACTAACTACGTTCCTACAATGTGACTTTCCAATTCCCTTCAGTCCATACGAATAGCTAACCTCAAATTACACAAATGAACATGAACTTAATTATTCAATGAACTACGACCGTACAAAACGACTTCTCAAATGAAAATTCCAATTCCACATTCGAGTAGCTACTAACAATGCATTCTACACCTACTAGTGAATGTGTGCGTCCAACTTACCGTATTCAAATAAACGTTGCCACCCAGATTGCTCAGATGCAGTGTGAGTCCAAAATAAATGATAATCAATGTCAGCCACACGATCATAGTCAGTACGGTTGTCCGCCAGTACTGTTTGCTGAACACAACAACCAAAGGACTGTCGGTCTTTATAACTGGCACCATAGCAGTACCATTGCCAGCTTCGGCCTCACTTTGTTCTGCTGTAGCTGGTGACGACAACGTTGACGTAGACGACGACGGCGATGATAATGCTGCAGCGGCAACAGCAGCAGCATCTGTATCCTTTAGGTTGGCTTCAAGTGATTTCCGATAATTCGATGGAAGCGTTCGACCATTCATCCTTGCCGCACGTTCAATCAGCACAACCAATTCATCGAGTCGACCTCGGGCCAATAGCCATCGGGGTGATTCTGGTACACAATACCTGTGTGATTGATTGTGGGGAAGAGAGACAACAGCAAGTTAGAGAAACGATATTTGTTCATAATAATGTAAGTCGACATGTGTGTTCTGTGTGTTCTGAGTGTGGCAGTGTGTGTGTGTAGGGATGACAGAAGGACATGCACACACATGTTGATTTAATAAATTAGAGAAATGAAAATGGTATCAACTGTGCGGCCAAACAATTAGAAACTGTTGGTGTGGGTGTACGGGATTTGAAAATAAATAAAATCAATTGAATCGGATAACAATTTTCTTATTGTTGACTGAACAAAGAGATTGGTCGAGAGTGAGGATGATGGAGCGGCCGGCCGGCCGGCGGTGAATCCTCCTGCTGGAGGATGGCCAGATGGCGGCTTATCGGATTAGATTTTTGCCCGATGTTATGTTTGTGTGTGAGTGCTCAGTGATGGGTAAATGTCGTGCGGTATTGTGGAATTCAATTCGTAGAAATTGAGGTGTTGCTATGGGTAAGGGTTCAAGGTGTGTAAGGATTCAAGTGGAGCCATTCGATGACAAGCGAGTGCGGTTGGTTAGATGTAAAGTTGGTATAGGAATGTCTTTGAGGTGGGCAACTTAACGCGTGGATAATTATGGGAAATTAATTGCTTTCGTTGGCTTTTATGTCGTCTTCAGTGGGGGCCAATCAAGGAATATCTTTAACAGGCTTTTAAGCAGTTGGAGGGAATTCTAGGCGGCACACAGTTTAGTAAAATTTCAACATCCCGGCAACATCATTTATGAACATATCATCAGCTTCATATCTGATGATTTTCATACAAACTATGTAGAAACTATGCTCCAAAGTCTGCAACATATACATGTTGGTAGTGCAAAGTTAGCTTGAATCTGGGGTTAAATGTTGCTGGTATTTTTTAGAAGCAAGTTTGGTGTACTTTTTGTGACAAAAAATGTTAGCGCATTCAGTGTAACTAAGCTTTCCACAAAACGTCACTTAGCTCTAACTAGGACTCCATATTTACGACTGTTTGGAAAAGGTTTGCCAAAGATATAAGCCATCTTCGAGGCTTACTACTTCAATACGTCAGCATGTTGCATGATTTGTGACAGCTGTGGCTCAGACCGAGAGAAAACGTGTATTATTTTTTTAAGGAAGACAAGTTATCTGGGGGGGAGGGCTTGCAACTGTCCTTTAACATAAAAATGGGCCCTAGGGTTCGCCCAATGACAGATATGGACAAGTTTATTAAAGCCTAGGCTTTAATATACTACGTTTGGCCAAACAAAGATGGCTGAATGTCAAACTTATTTCCAAAGCGTCATCGGCAACTCAACGATAAGCTCGGTCCGATCGGCCATATAACAAAGTACTGCTAGACTTTTCGGATTGAATCGCGCACGACGATTGTCAAAAACACCCAAAGACTCCCTTTCTGCCAATGCCGGCGTTAAAAAACAACAAAATGCCCAAATTTTGTTCTGAGAGATAAGAAAATACCCTTTTAGCTTATTTTGAAAGGAAAAATGCCCCGGAATGGGTAATTACCCACAATCTGGCAACACTAACATAACCTTTATTCGATTATGAAACCGGGCCGGTGACGAACGTGGATCCAGAGGGTTTTAAATGCCCCAAATGCGACGATCGATGACTTACGGGATTTTGAGCGGCCTCGGCATAAATAGGACGCAGATTGGGCGCCAGTTTCAAAATACCGATAGTAGTCAACTTATCTGGTTCGTGGTAAGCAAGATAGGGATTAACTTCCACTTGGGTGGTGTGATGTCTCCCCGAATGGCACTCACAGGAGGGATTTCCCTCCTCAATGAAGCTGTACCTGCTTTCTAGGTTTACAACATGTCTCATTGTTCTACGAAACGTGACGCAACCATGTTTATGATATGAATAATCCCTTGCAATACAGAAGTACGTTACATTTCGAATGCACAAAAGATGACGGCACATCGACTTGGGCTAATTTACGAGAACGTCAGCGATTGTAAGCCACGTGACCAGATCCGCCCAGTAAGCACGGTTATGCAAATCTCCGACCGTCATAGAAGAAATTCTTAATGCCATTTCCGGTGCTGATGCGCGTCGAGGAAAACCCTACCAAAATCGAGACTGCACAAGATCGTGCTGCAAAGAATCGCATTCTCGGAAATAACTTCGCATTCCCACCGAAATCGTGCGCGCTTCCTAATGAATAATCTCCACTTAAAATGTCATTTTCAAATGCAAACTTGGCTGCTACATTCGGCAGCATGTAACTTTCTCTCTAGTAAATCATAAATCAACATGAGCTACGGTGTAGTGTAAACAATACCTAATCACACACAGCATGGATAAATCTAATAAATCTAGTAATTCATTACCTACCCGCCAAGGTAGGTGTGCAAAGATTACAGCACGTTCCCAGGCCGGAAGGCCTCTACCCGTTCTCACACTCGGGGTGTGATTTTGATTTCCATTATACTCGTATATGCACATGATTATGTGGGGGATATGGTGAATTTTGGATGAGTGATGCGATGCACTAGTTAACACGAAATACGAGTAAGACTAACCCTGTGTCTACTTACCAGATGAGCAGCAATGCAAACCATGGCACGGATATAACCAATTGCATAACGCGCCAGTCGCGTGTTACATACGCAATGCCCGAGGTCAGGATATAGGAGACCGCAACCGGTAGAATATTGAGGATACCAATTATTGTTCGCCATTTGCCGCTAACCAATTCAACTACCAGGACAAAGCTAACCACGGCAACGGTCATTGATGCAAATCCAACTATGACACGTAGTGTCATATACATCGCCAGCGACGTGGAGAAGGCGAGAGAGGTTCCTGCGAAAAATGGAAACCAAATAAAACGTTTTAGAGTTTTTGCCGCAGAGAAAATGGAAGGGTTTTAATTTTTTATATTTAGGAAAAATAGAGATGGAAATGTAAAAGCGACGCAAGCAATACTGGGGATGTCCTTTTGACCATTTTAGTCAATTAAGTCGAATATTACTGGTTGTGGTTGGACATTTTTTATAAAATTGCTTGGAAGTGATGATCTTTTTTAGACACGTATTTTGATGTGAAGTTTGGAAAGGTGATAATTTTATTGAAGCTTCTTTAGAAGAGTAACGGATGCGCCACATTTGTTGTCGGTATATGAATATTGAATGATTTAAAGAAAACCCGATTTCCATGAAGCATTTTTATTTAATTTGGTCCGTCTAGTGTTTGAATAGAACATCAATCAAGTGGCCGACAATATTTTCGACGATATTCACGGTGAGCATAGCATACCTAACTGTTTCTAATGTTTAGCGTCACTATTTCAGCGCGTTGTTTCGGTGTGAACTGATTCATTGTTAAAATTGTACTGAGCTGACGTTTCAAAAATATGTCTACTCAAGTCCGTTGATAAATGTCAAAATTGTTCACTGTTTACATACCCACATAAAAGATGGCGCAACCGGTATGTACCATAAGAAATTAGAGCGATCATTCTGATTTAATTGAGTAGCTTAGTCCACGTAACTTTTGAATCCTACTCACTACTAAGGAGCTTCACTGGAAACTAGAAAGGATTCTTAACAAGTCGTGACATCGATCTACTTGCTTCCATAAAACTTATCAATTTTTCTAGAATATCACACGTGCTACTGTTGTGTACCCTATAAACAATTTGTGCAAGTCGTAAGTCTGCTAGAAATAAATTCATCGCTGTCTGAAATCTTCTACCTTTATATTATTTCTGTAGTTTCTGTAGAACCTCTTGCGGTTCACACGTTCAACCAATCTTAACAAATGAAGTGTCGATAAAAAGAAATTATTTGGGTGCTTATTTTTGCATTTTTTTGAAATAATAACAACTGAAAAAGTTGAATTTTACTACATTAATTTTCCGCTACGCGCGGTATTGGGGACAAACTATGATTTATGATAGAAATACGTTTCTTTCATTGTTCATGCCCGCACAAAGTTTGTACTACAAACGACGCCATGAAAGAGAGTCGACAGCTGAAGAGAGTTACAGTCATAAGCACGGTTGCCATATTGTTCATTTGTTACCAAATTTGGTAATTATTTTTGCTCTTGGTCACATTGTTATTTTTTATTCCATTTGACTTTAGTTATTATGAAACCTAATGCCCAAAATACATGTGTAGAAATTCTGGACGCAGCGCAGAGTGTTGAAAGTAAGACAGATGCTCAAAAAATTGTTTGGCATCGTCTAATAGGGCTGCTGTCATTCGTCGACTACACAGCTGATGTGTTTACAACCAAAACAAAAACAAACACGATCAGCAGTGTCAAAGGGGAAAGATGCCAAATAGTTACTTGGAATTGCGATTTATTTTCTTTTGTGTTGTGGTACCCTTGAATTTTGCAGCAAATTTAGAAATAGAAACATGTTGCAATGCTGCAGTGAGTGCAGAAAAAGCGTGTCTAATCTAATCTTGCTGCACATTAAATTCTGCACATGTGTTTCGGGCATAAGACGTTTTTCTTTTCGTCTGAGGTAAATGGCGCACTTATGTGTTTAATTGAACGCACTGATTACACATTCACGATCACTGAATGCATTCATTTCCTTCATTTGACAATTTATTGACAGATTACTAGAAAATCAGAATTGTGGACTTAAATTATCTTGGGAATTTTTAGCTACAATTGGTCATTTTTATTTCCAATTTTTCACACAAACTTTATTTTCAAGTGGCAACCGAGCATAAGTAGTGGGAACATAATGCACACGTATTCACTTTCACAGATAGGAAATCTAAGAGAGAATTTTATTTTCAAACTTTTGAATTGGGTATGGCATTTGGGTTGGGTAGGAGTGCGGGAGCTGACGATCTATACGATAGGTGGCGCTGTTGTCGATCTCCGAAAACATTCAACCAATTTCAACGAAATTTTGTTGTTGGTTTTTTGGTTGGTTCCAATTCTTGAAATATGACAGTTTTGGACTCGATAGGTCTAAACGAAAGGAACGGGTACAACCGGGTGGGCACAGCTACCCTTATAAAAGAGACTGACGTCCGTATGTGCACTCATAACTCGAAAATGGAACGTTCGTTTTTAACGATTTTGGGCTTGGTGGATTCGTATTGGCCCAAGGAAGGACAAATGCAAATATTATGGATAGAAAATCGGGTAGTATGACATCCAATACAACAAAAATTATTTAAAATGTCTAATTTTGAAATTCTTTGGATGCTCCGGCCATACCGCTACATAATTTGAAATCGAAAGTCAGCTCAATTATAATTTTGCTGAGCAACCTCATACCACCGAAACTTTCTAACGGATAGCGTTTGATTTGATTGTGAAGAATCTCAAATAAAATGTCATGCAAGCGACGAGTTTGAGTGGAAAATTCAAAGGCAAACGTTCGCATTCCGCGAATTCCACTTACTCAGAAAGATTTGCCATTTAGTAAAATAAACAGAACATGGTGATGGTAGTAGTATCCAGTCGATACTGAGAGTTTGGGAAGAACACTCATGCAGATTTGTGTTATTATCAATCCAACCTCGACGCTGAATGTCAAAATGTCGGTCAGCCCGATCAACTGGCCAACTCGAAGTGCAGATAGCGATCCAAACGTAAGTTAAACAAGCTCGTTTTAAGCTCGTTCATGTATTCAGGCCGTCTTACTTCCGCAGGAAGGAGTGTTTAACGTTATGTAGAGGAGAGTCCTATCTAGGGAACGGTGCTGGGTATTAATTAACTCCTATCGACCATAGTTTTAGTTTTCTACCGAAGATTCGTTTTAAGAGGCGTTAACTTGGGAAAGGCGGTTAAAATATATCGGCCTAATAAGCTAGATCGCGTTAAGAAAATATAAAACAATGCATCAGAAGGGTGTTACCACCTGGTGACTTTGAGTTCAGACAGCGGTACATAGGAGGGTCCTAAGTGGCCCCTTTAATAAGAGAGTTCTATCAAACAACAACTTGGTGTGCAAATATGGGCTAGCAATGAACTAAACGGGCTGCAGGAGCTTTTTGGGCTAGGCTGTAGTTAAATTTGAGCATTAGTAAGTCCAGCGTAATAACCGAGGTATCGAGACAGAAGATTTTGAATTCTGGAATAGATTTGCTGGTATGTCTTCAAGAAAACTTTTCATTTTGACGCACATTCAACTTAAAAATTTTAGTTCTTTAGCTTCTTATGCCTGCGGAACTAGTAATCAGAAGGTAATGTATTCTACCGGTTCTTTCTTTCGAAGCCTGGCCTTTTTCAAGCAGTTTTAGGATGTTTCCTGACAAGCATCTGCAGAAGTGCTTAAAGGTATAACCGCACCTTTTGCCCAACTAAGTTCCTCAAAAGACCCGAGTGAGGAGTTACTTTCAAAGATTATGTAGCTAATTTCGTAGACTTTTCTTCTTGGGCCTTGTTAAGGCTGTCATCGACTTAAAGGACCAAGCTTATACAATTAGAGAAAAAGCATTATAGGAACAATTAAAAGCTTTACTTTTCCACATCGGTCACCACACTGTCTGCCCAAATGCAATCCATATTTCTGCCTAGTTAGTTGATAACATCACGTAAAGATTTTTTTTCTACCGCACATGGATTTGGTTAGCTTTTGTAATAAATAAGACATCATGTAGCGGGCGTAGTGTTCCAGATGTGAGTGTGCCCTACTACGAAGCGAAAGTTTGCTGGTTCAATTACCGACGAAACTCACCTGAAGAAATATGTCTACTGTGCTAATTCTTAAGAACACCTGACAGACCAGTGGGATGTACAGAACCGCCTGGAAAGTTGATTCCTGATTGCATATTTTCTAGGTCACTCATTCTATGAACTACAACTGAACAACATGAACTAACGGCCTAAAGTCGCCCTAAAGCTCTACTGATTTGGAATTCACACTTTAAGTGTAAGCAGTCAGCACATATAGGCCCATTCAATCACTCAGGGTCTCTGCTACCCTACCTTCTCCAAAACGATTAATTCAAAAACTAACTTATTTGAAACGCAACCCTAAGGTGTGTCAAACTTTGACATGATTGATGACAAGTACTTTCAACGCGTTGCAAGCGTCTCCCGCATGGCTTTCAACTTGCATCACTTCCAAGGAAATCATTTCACATTCGAAATAAAATATGCAAATTGTCACCTTGCCTTATTCACCTTTCGCCGCAAATAACTACCTACAATGGCTCAATCACGTAATCTAGATCAACCGCTTACGGCGTACAAAATCTCATGTAATCATATGCAGCGATTGTATCAGCCCGATTTTTATTGCGTCCTAAACCAGCTTGTCACACCTTTGTCGCTCAATAATTCCGCACTTTAAAAAGTAATAAATTCAATTACCATTCAACAATAAAAATTATTTAATTTTTCATATCTGCATTCCATACAAATGCGCAATCCACTAAAGACTCATTTGCCGATGCAAAACGTGATCATTGTTGCAGCTTGTTTGAAAATGTTGAGAGCGCTTACCTATAACGGTTTGAACGAATGCGAACGACATAAGAGTGTGCTTTCGACCAAATTTGTCCGAAATCCATCCACTGGATACACTGCCGACAGCTGCTCCCGCCAGGAAGCACATCTCGACCACGCTTAGGAGGCTCTGCCGGTCGCACACCAGACCGAACTCTTCGACAATCGTCATGCCCATGTTGTCTTGGGAAAATTCGAACTCTAAACACTTGCTCATGTTGAGATTATCTGTCAGCTGGAGATAGTCATCGTAGTGCGTTTTCAATTTGGTGGGGTACTCGAAGTCGAGCATTGAACAGGCACCGTTCGGTTGGGTGAGATTTTTCCAACTGGACACTGTCATGTTGGTCATGCCCTCGGGACGAGCGCACCAGAAGTCCTTATGCATCGACTGGAAGTAGAGAGAAAGACAATTATTGGTTAAAAAATGCTATTGAGGTAGGTCGCTGAGCTTGAATTGTGACACTGACAGAGCGCCTTTCCATTAAGATTGAAATGGAGACATATTTTATTTGTGTTTATGGTAAGCAGGAAGACGTAAACGGCCCGCGGCTGTGCATACAATGTTTGAAGTGAATTTTTAATTTGTACCTTGTTATAGTAAATATGCGGCAGTTTTATTGATTGTAAATGCGAGTCAATTTGTTTAGTGTTCACCTGCACACACTGTTATCTTGACATCTGTCAATGCTAAGATGGTAATTTTCAAAGAATAAATACAATATGTTCACATGTTTGAGTTCTTTCAGCCTGTTTGTAGGGTAAGTGTCACACTTTGTGACATCACGAGCGATATATGTGACAGTGACTTATGTACCTGAGTGTCGTTTGAAATAATACGTGCGCTTTAACGTTAGTGCGGAATAGCTTACAAGACAAAGTGCAAACTGTCAACGAGAAGTGACATTCAACTGCGACTTGACCAAGCCAGACAGAACTATACCAAGTGCAGGTTAAAGTGTTGTTCATATTTCGCCAGTTAAAACCGAGCTAGGAACTATATTGTTCAGTTTTTGACAGGAAATGCACGTGCATATTGCCATTAAGTGAAAATGTCCTCTCTTGTTGCACAGACTGCAAAAAAAAACGGGAGGTTAATTTAGCTGTATGTAGGCAAAGCATAGAATGAGGCACGTAAGTAAATAGGCAACAAATTAACTTAAGGAAATGTCGAAGAAACTATTGAACATACCCAGGTTGTCGTATTGTGTTGGAGTCTTAGCTATAAATAAAATTAAATTGACTACAATTTACCAACTACTTAACCTTACATAATTTTTGTTCTTTTTCCAGCTTTTTGGATTTATGGAAAAAGTATAGACACAAATACACTTGACACTTTGTAAGTTGACATTTAGACAAAGTTTACATATGGTTTTGTGAGACTGTGTTCAAAAATAGTTTTCACTATCAACAAAAAGTGTCTTAATTTGACACACTTAGATTTCTTGCCTTACGAAATTGCCTATGCCATTTACAAAGAGGATTCGCGCAACCTTGCACACCTATTGTTCGCTAGAAATAAATTCAGCGTTATAAGCGAAAGTAATTTGCGTATTGTTAAGTATTCAATTCAACATAAATAAGAATATTCACATTAGGCACTAACTGAATGAGCCTTTGAATGAATAGTGTTGCACAGGCCAATTAAGGTATTAAAAAACGAAATGTGTTTATGAAAACTGATACATTAAATCGGTATAAATGCTATATAAGTAAGCAATAGAACCAAAATGACGAATTAACTTGTTGGAGTAGTAGCGAAGATCAACTTTCCGAAAGGATGCGAACATCTGCATCAACCTAAGAACGCGATTCATTTGCGGCTAACAACAATTTGAAGATACATTTTTCAATTTGTTTCTAGCAGTCTACTCAAGGATATTTTAAAAAGATAGAATTAGAAAAAATAACGAGTAGCGAGTAGTGCCCTTCTTGGCTCTAAGACAAATAAGCTAATTCCTTCAATGCAAAAGTTGACAGATAGAAAAAACTATGGAAGAATTATTTCCAATGGATTGTTAGGCGATATGGAATAAAGATAAAATAAATAAAAATGTCCATAGTTTTTGTTTAGGCTTTAGGCATTTGGAGACTCAGGTAATGCACGCTCAAAAATTGGCTCCAACCGAGTGCGATTTCTGTTCAATTAAACGTGTATTCGATGTTGAAAACTACCGAGAAGAAGAGGTTAAAAAAAACAACATTCATTAGTTTCCTGACTGTAGGGGTAGATGGCGCGGTGGAAAAACTTAAAGCTGCGGCCAAAATTGATTTTTTCAATTTGCGATTTGGCGTTGAACGTCTGCTTGCGCCGGCGCGCTTTGGAACGCTTTATCGAAACTTTAGGATTTTAGAAGCCAAAGCGCGCGAGCAGGAATTCTACAAAACGAAGTGCTGCTTTGAAGCGAATGCAAGTCGACAGGGTAAAGTGTGACGGACTAAAAGTTCGTTTTTTTTTGGCTAAAAAACACAAATTCAGAGCAAGAATTCAAATTTCAAGTCTGCTCCATTTTTTGCTAATTGTAATTTTAATGCACGAATTGAAAAATGACTCTCCAGACAACAAGAAAATCATATTTAATTATATATCAATTCAAAAAACAACCTTAATACGGACACCCTTGATTAATATTTGTTCTCCAAAAAATCTAAAAAAAATATTAGTTGCTCCACAAAAATAAAATTGGTATTCGTCGTTTCCAGACACTGAATTAATTAATTTGAATTGAAAAAAACCTGATGTAGCTCTTTAAAAGTTGTGTGTGATAAACATTAGCGGGGCTATGCCACTCCAACTATGAACGGCACACTCTATGACCACAAATCGAACAATTCGAAATTCTAAAGTTGTCAAACGTGCGTGATAGTTGAAGGTAGGTCTACTCAGGAGTCGCGTTGAACCTTACGATATTTACGATCTAAAGTCGATTCAACGCCTGAAGTTGTGTTTTGTGTGGCAGCCTATATGAAAGCTTTGTTTCTACATAATCTGTCAACGCACACGCGCGTCAATGCGACATTGTGAATTGGGAATTTAAGATCTCAAATTAGTTTTAAGAATACCATCACGGCTTGTTGATAATTTAGGCCGGCCGCACATTCCGGCAATTTTCCCGCTAGTTGAAAATTCTTGTAGATAATTATCACACTTTACATTCCACATAAAACAGTCGCCATCCACAAGCCCATCAATAAAACTGACTCTCGGATAGATACATGCGACTAACAAAAGTTTTCATGTGAATGAAATGTCAAAAAGTAAGTTTTTTCGCTTGTTCGCAGTTCGCAGTTCGATTTCATATGAATAGTCCTTAAGTTAGAGTAAAAAAAATATTCGAATGGTGTTCTTCCTCTCAATTTACTCATCGCTCGGTCCTTCGCTTTTAGTTTACTATTTTTTCACATTTACTAAATTCTCGATTTATGCCGAATTCACAATGTCGCGTTGAACGCGTGCGTGCGTCGGTGCTCTTTGACACGCTTTATCGAAATTTTACGATTTTAAGTGCCAAAGCGCGCGAGCAACAATTTTGTAAAACGAAAAGCTGCTTTGAAGCGAATGCGCGTTGAGATAGAAGAGTATGACAGACTAAAAGTTCGGTTTGTTTCTTGGCTGAAAAACACAAATTCAGAGCAGAATTAAAATTTCAAGTGTACTCCTTTTTTTCTTCTATCTGCAATTTTTATGCACGATTTGAAAAAGGATTCTCCAAAAAACAAGAAAATCATATTTAACATTTATATATCAAATCAAAAAGCAACCATAATTGGTTAATATTTTTTCTCCAAAAAAATCTAAAGAAATCAGTAGTTGCTCTACAAGAAAAAATGTTATTCGTCATTTCCACACACTGAATTAATTAATTTGCATTGAAAGAACGTCATATAGCTCTTTAAAATTTGTGTGTGATAAACATTAGTGGATCTGTGCCACTCCAACTATTAACGGCACATTCTATGCCTTCAAATCGAACAAGTCGAAATTCTCAAGTTGTCAAACGCGCGTGATATTAGAAAGTAGCTCTACTCAGGCGTCGCGTTGAACTTTACGATATTTACGATCTAAAGTCGACTCAACGCCTGAAGCTGTATTTTGTGTGGCAGCATATGAACGCTTTGTTTCTACATAATCTGTCAACGCACGCGCGCGTCAACGCGACATTGTGAATTCGGCATTAAAGACGAGTTGGTCAGTTGGTGTGTGGTAGTCTTCGATGCGATGCACTTAGATCAACATAGGTCCTTTACGATGCCACTGTTGGTCCCTTCCATTGATCCCGAATGTAAAGCCAAATTTATGGTCGTATATGGAAGGAAAAGACGGCGATTGCCGCCATAAACAACCAAAGGCCGATTTTATGAAAATGTGACCTCGCGCTGTTCATTACGAGCAATGCCATTTAAGGACCTAGGTTAGTAGTCCGGCAGTACCTCCCCTATAATCTGTCTCAGAATACCATTCTCCTCCTCGTTCTATACAAACAGACTTTAGCCATTCTCACCGCTGCTCCCTACAGCATTTCTGTTTAACCACAAATCCATTTGTGTCTTACAAATTACTTGCTGGTTCATGATGACACAGACACTTGTGCGCAAATGAACAAACCTCCTTTCCCACTATTGCAAGTTGCTTTTATAATAAATGACCATAATGATTAACTTAGCAAATGCAAAATTACATCGCGCCAACAATTGATCACGAATTCGTTTGGGTTCTTGTAATTGTAAATTGTGTGGTTTGCTTTCCGCCGCCTCGTAGCCTGACATTAATAGCCCATAACCATAATGCCTCGAACCAAAGCATATTTTGTCTGTTTTCACATGACGTGCGAAGCATGCAACACTCTTGTGATCACGATCGCATTCTCAGTGGCAGCACATATTTATGCACGAAGCTCTCCGGTTGTTGTGTCCCGCTCGGGTATTATCTATCGATCAAATGAGCACCTTTTTTGGAACGTGATATGTGCCGGCGTTGGATGTTATTCGATAGGGATTTGCATAAACTGTCTCATGTGAGATAAGTAGTGCATGCGCGGCGTCGGCGTCAGGTACTGCGTTTGCAATGACCTACATCCGTGAGAAGTCTATTCCGCATGACTTTTACTTTTACAAATCTGACACACACCCTCAATGTCATTGAACTTGATACTTGTTTTTTTACCTCACGCCTTAAATGTTATTTTCATAAGTTTTGTTAGTGAAAAAGTTACGTATACGCACCGTTGACCGCAACAAGTTGTTCAATGTTAGTGCGCGCCTGCATAGGGAATGGCCGATAAATTTATTCAAAATTTGCATGGCTACTATCGATGCAAATGAATTTTCCATTGCTAATTCAAGTTTAACCGGTGATTTTTGCCGAATACGTTTGCCGCAGTCGTATCAATTCGACTATGAAATTCGCGTTTAGTTATAACTCATTTGCGACAAGTGGAAGCTTAGAAATGATTGTGGGTAGCGCCGGAAAGAAATTATTAATTTCAAGTGGCAATGCCAGCAGTAAATTTGCATTTCGAGTTTTAGGTAAGAACCGATTTTTAGAAATGAATTTGAATACAGTTTCTGGATCTTGAATGAAAAGCAGGTTTTTGCATGTGCCCAATATTTCTAAAATATTGAACTGGATCAAGTGTCATTTCGAGACATTGTGACATTAAATTTAACCACTGCCCCCATATGGCCACAATAGTTGCCGTATCGCTTCATAACCAACCTACCTATTGATCTACCAATTTCCATTGAAATAATATGATCCGACGAACCTACCTCAATTCCGGGAAAATTCCACTTCCCCAACCAATATTCTATGCGAAATTTACAACATTGCGACACCTATTGTTCTACAGGCGAGCAAACTAGCTAAGATTCTCATGTTGCTATTGCAACAAACCATAACATAATTACCGATTAGTAAACTATAATTAAATAAGCATGTGCGACGAAATGTGCGAATTAATTGGAATTAATTGCACCTGTGTGCATACTCGTGTCTCGGGTGTCCATCATGTTGCCGATGGAAGACTATGCGTCATGTGTCATGTCATCTTGACAATTAACAAGTTGGCGCTCATAAACGCCATACTAATGACGGTAATCACTGTGAATTACTAACCGCCAACAAATCAGTTATTTGCGTAATCAAAGGGTAAGCAGTATACAATCGGCGAACACAGCTAATAGCAGGTTAAGTTAAATAGTGTTGGCTTTCGATTATTGTTTTTATTACAACACTTGAACGTGATGCATATATTTACAAACAAAAGCAGACAGCTGGCACGAGCGGCGGCAATTGACAGTGACATCTGCCATATGGATGAGTTGGATCAATGGAAATTTCAAAATGAATTGCTTTTTTTGGTTTTGCAAGAGATTCAAATGAAATTGCATTTGCAAATGGAAGTGGAAATTTTAATTGAAACTGTTGATTAACAGTTGGCTATTAGTGGTATTCGGCTATTGAGCTATCGGACATTGTAAGCGTCTTAATTTGAGCGCACTATGGAGGTTAATGAATGTCTGCTTTACAATGTTGTTGTGGTTTGACATCTGCGGGGAGATTGTTTTCAGAAGTCGACGAATTAAATTAATTTAATGTCAGGGGTGATCATTTTTTGTTGACTGCTAGCAGTTATCAAACGCACAAGCTTAAGTTGGTGGAACCAGATTTTAAAGATGTCAAGTTATATGAGTTGGTGCGGCATTTGAATTATTAAGAGTTACTAATTTGAAACGTAAATACCAGGATATTAAACAGAAATTCGACTACAAAAGAGGAGTACGACTCCATTATCTACACCCCAAGGTGCTACTTAAAATGATGATTAAACAGTCAGTTATGTATTTGAAGGTTAAAAATGATTATTAGTAAGACACAAAGAATGAATACAAAAATATATAAAATGTTCTGTATTTTACCAGGCGTTCATTATTTATTCTGTATTTCATTTAAATGCTTAGAAACAATAACGAAAACATTAAAGCTGCTCTTAAAACATCACATATCGCTTACACGGAAGATTAAATACAGGGTGTCCGCCACCACCACTTCTTCAAATAGCTCGTTGTGGAAAGAGGTCTCGCAGTAATTTCATTATAATCCTGATTGATTTTGATGAAATGTTTTAACGATTAAAACGCGTTTGTTTATCGAATATTTTTCCATAATAAATTTGCCACGTGTCTACTTCACGACTGCCAAATATGAACTGTCAAGACTAATGTTTACCAAAATGTCGGCAAAACAAAATAGTATACCTTCCTGGCGGACACCCTGTACAATTCGTCGAAAGGGACAACATTACCTTACAAGCAAAAATAATTGACAGATATTTTAGTCGGCCATCTTGTTTACGTGGTAGGAATTATGGGAAAGTTCAGCATGTTGTTGGAAGGAACAAAATGGCTTCCGGAAGTGATGAACGTACAATTATCTATTTATTGTATGTGTAACTAATTGGTGAATTGTGAGTTTAATTCACTGACACTACCACTCTCATTTCACATGTTTTGAATCAGAAATAGAAAGGGTGTAATATTTAGGCAGGCCGCTTGCACTTAATTATGGGCCAACTGAGAATGGAACGAAGTACCACCACGGACTATATTATCAGCTTCATATGTTTCATTAACAAAAGGGGGTAATGAAACTAGCCATAGGGTGCTTTTCCAGAGACTTAAGTTCAGTTGCAGTTCTCTCAAAACGCTCTGTCAGACAATCACTTGCGCGGAGTAGTCGACAGATCGATGTTAGACCAATGGTAAATTCTGGAAATCGAAACAACGTCTGAGGCAAAAGTGAATCAGATACATATTTCCGAGGTGCTAGAAGAGACACTGCGGGCTATAAAGAAGGAAGTACCAAAAGAAGTCAAACAACAACGGAAACAACGGACGGACAAACATCAACACTCTACTTTACACTTCATTTAGATTGGAGGCATAAGCTCAATGGTCCAAGATAGACACTTTGTATAAATGGGACATCTGTACGTATAAGGTCGAACCCCAAGGACACTCAATACAATAGTTGGCGCAACAGGTCTTTGACCCAAGGCCTAGCTTCTCACAACCATTCGTTTTGTGTGAGTTTCATTTTCGGAACGAATGGAAGGGATCTACAATTTTATGCCGATTCCAAACGGCTAATTGAGAAGCTCTAAAGACAGTTATACTCTCGGATGTTTGTCAGACGTTCGCGAGGGGTGGCGCAGTGGAAAAAACCCCAAGTTGAAATTTGGGTTTTTGCGGGATTCGAACCTGGGACCCCTCGCTTAGTAGTCCAACACACTAACCACTAAGCCACTGCGCGAAGGACACTCCATGCTTACTAATTCTACAAGCTCTACCGGAAGGTAAACAAATACTTTGTATGGCAGCCCTTTTTGCATGGAAGTACGTTTTTTATTTGCATCCGATTGAAGTAAATGTCAACTAACTTAATGATCGGCAAACATCAAAAGTACAATTACAAATTTTGTCCGCGACTGACTACTTGACAGTTGACATGGACAAGACTTACATCAAAGCAATAAAACAAATAAAAGAGCCGAGTTAACCAATCATTCAAATCACGTCAAGTAGTGAAAGAATCGCTTCGCCATTTATCTTACTTGCAAGCTAGACGTAGATAGGTATTTTTAGATTGCGGTAGGTATTCGTAATTACTCGAGCGATTAAAAAGATAGCTTACAGAGATTAAATCACAGCTTACAACAAATATGTTCTACGAATAAAATAAAATCGGAAAATAATTGTTCCTGTGAATCAACAGAAAGTATTGTACAAATGCGGTCTGGTGCATAAATTTGCATAAGAAACCAAAGACCAGGTGAAGATATTGACTGTGGGAATGTTGGATTTGCATAGAAAATTGGAGTCAATTCGAAGGTAAGCAATTAACCGAAGCAATTTGTTTCATTATATTTATTTGTTATGCATTGTAAGCTAAGGGTCTGACTTAACAGGCTTTTCTCTTTGTGTTCAATTGAACGAATTGAAATTTTTGTTCGTTCGGATACTTTCTTGCTAATATAAAATTATTAAAAATTTACTAAGAAACTGTGGCATTAAAATTTTTCGTAGTTTTCTAATCGCCGAATTTCGACTTGCTGGAAAATGAAAAATGAAAACTGACAACTAAGTGACAGCTCAAAAGTTTGACAAGTAAAACTCTATTTAACTGCAGCACATGTTTACTGCAGCATTCAAATATCTGCTTCATCACAAGACCCAAATAACATTTCGTATTCGTCTTCACTTTCACTGAAAAGTTCGAAAACTACTTCTGGATTATTATCACACAATTTATAACGTTGACGTTTATTTAACCATAATGTCGAAATGACATTTCTTAAATTTTTTGTGAGAAAACCGGTCAGGTACTTCTCTTGAAATCGAGAGATTTCTCTCTCGATTTTTTATATTTGACATTTTTAATTTTTCTATGCTGAACTTAAACCTTCAGACTCTGCTGAGCGATGAAAGGCACTTCGATCTATAAGATCTATTGTGTCATTTCCTTCCTTCTATGCAGAAATTAGACGAACGAGCCTGTTTGGAAAATAATCGCTCAGTTTCAATATTAAACAAAGGTAAATTTCCAAATATTAAATTCTGTGAATAAATTTTTTCAGAAATCGAAATGCGTCGAAATCGATCGAGAAACGCTTTCGGATCAATAACACTTTCTGAGGTCACAAAAATATAATTTTTTATTTTGCTAACATTAGTTCGTGTGTCATTGCACTAAATAGTGGACGTCCGGAGTCCAGTATAACGAATGATACAATGTATCGATTGGTTTTCTATATCGTTTTTAAAAAGGGAAGTCATTTAAAAATGAGTTTATTTAAACGTTTTTATTGTAAAATTGACCAATTTGTGTGTTTATTCGTTATATTGGATAGCAAATCGGGGCACCATTCGCTATATAGAGACCCTAATATAAACCTGAAAAGCGTTATTTACATCCCCAATTCGCTATATCGGATATTCGTTACAATGGAAGTCCATTAATCTTAATTGAAGACTAGCTTAGCCGGTGATCCCAGGTTGCGGGGAAAAGCGCTCATTTTGGGGATTTTTTCAATGAAAAAGGGAAAAACAAGGGAGAAGCTTAAAAAAGGGAACAAAATCGAAAATCACTGTGAAAATTAAAAAGCAAATCATGACAAACAAATTTCAAAATTTACACATGATGAAATGTTCATGCTAAATATAAAAGAAAACGCTACTTATATTTTCCTGTTGTTAGTTTATTTTAAATATTTATATAAATAAAATAAAGTCGGGTTAGTTACACCATTTATAACTCAGAGCGGCTGAACCGATTTTGATGATCCCTGATTTGTTGGATTCGTCTCCGCCCCGAAGAGTAGAATAACTATTAAAATATCGTAAGGATTCGCGTAGAAAAACAAAATTATGAAAGTTTTTATGGGGAAGCGCACTTTGAAAAAAAAAATGAAAAGAAAAACGGGGAGTGTCCCTTTAAAGTAATAAAACAAAACTTTTACTTTACAAACTTGTAGAAGCTATTTTCTGTTCCTTGTTTCATCCTTTGCTTTGGAATTCAAAACAAAACGAAAAGTCATCTGACAGTTCCATTGTTTTCTTTAATTAAAATGTTAAAGTATTTTTAAAGATGGAGACTTTTTCGGTTTTTTTTTTTTTGGCTTTCTTCTACCAAACTCTCACATACGTAAGCGGAGTTTGAGTAAACTGTTGACAGATCGAATGAAGACTAATGGTATTTAAATTTTACTTTTGTTGTGTACTCAGCGACATCTGCCAATCGAGGCTGTTGCAAAGTCAATGAGAGAATGACCGCTAGTTCAATAATTTGATAGGAACTGTTTTATTTCTCTGGAAGTAGGTACTTATAAAACATTTCATGTAAAGAAAAAAAAACTGTTACGTAGACGTGACATTTGTGTAAAGCGAAGTTGTATAATTAGAAAGAACAAGAAAAGTATTTACAAACAGGGTGTAACATTATTATTTAAGAACCTTAAATAAACTTTTTCTTTTGACAAAGATATTTCAAAGACTTTGTTCGGATAAAATGTAAATTTAGGCAGAAAAAACTGACGAAAAAAATTGGGCACATTCTAAAACCTAGTTGACTAGATTGATCTGGACTAGATGTAACCTGAACGCAAAAGCTAGATTGGTCCTACGTCAGTCACATATGTGAACTGTCAACACGCTACTCTCGGTATTCTTTCAATTGGAAAAGCTGTTCATATGTGACCGATCTAGCCAATCAAAACTGAGATACATCAAGTCAGCCAGCTTTCAGACTTGGTACACTAGATACTTGAACGTCCCCATTATATACTACAAACAACTCTCATTAACGATATTGTTTTTGTATTTACAAAGTAAAGGAAGAACTCGCCTATACGGTATACAATAAAAGAAAAAAACTTCAATAAACCTCCAGCGCTCATTTCCATGTGGTATAGAGACCGATCTTACTGGAAATGCTTGTTGTTCAAGTCACTGTTGAAGTTCAAACTGTGTGGCAAAATTGTAAAGGCACAAAAAGGAGCCAGGGAAACCCCATATTTCAATTTATCAAAAACTTGCTCCGATGATATCGGAACTAAGATGTTGTTCCTTCAAATGCAATTATAACAATTTGAATAGATTATCTGGGAGCGTTATAAAGTTGGAAACGGAATTATTGCAACAGAACTACTCGCTCTACATTGTAGCCATAATTAAAAAAACAGTCTCCCATTTGAACTTTAATGTTAAAAGAGCAAAACAGTCACCGATTGAATAAACTTTACAACCGATTAAATTGAATTGACGCTTCCCAATCGCTTATATTAGGTAAACAAAACCCAGCCAGGGGTCTGCTCTTGAGGTACTACCGTCTATCAATATAACGCCACAATGAAAAATGAGTAAACCATTTTTTTTATAAAGCCCAATTACTCTAATCGAACGATTATGCATGCGTACGCACACTAGAAAGTAGTTCACCACCTATTGACACCTGCTGCAACAAGTTCCCAGCTCGTTTACATATAAACCTGTTGAGCTTGCCACCGATAGTGTTACCGAAAGCAGTATAAATGTTGCATGAGTTCAAACGCACATGACTCACTCGATCCAATACTGTTTCAATGGGCGTATATTATATTTAGACGTACAAACAAACCGCCTATCTTATCGAAATACTATAATTAACAGACGTCACACTAACTATCCGTTTCAAATCAATTCGCAATCGCACTCACCTGAAATACAAACGCAAAGATATGAAAAGTGCACACGATTTGAAACAGTGACAGTATAACCACCCACGTGGTCTGCCACAAGCCGCAATCACCGAGTAAGTACGCGATTTTGTCACATTTTCGTTTTCGCACATCTAAAGGAGCAACCTCCTCCTCCTCGTCGTCGTCCAAATTGGCGCTTTGATAACGAACTTCTTCCATTTCTGTCCGCGAAATACTTTTTCAAACGTCCACTCGCAACACGATTTACTATCGAACTAAATAACTTCTACATCCCTCGCATTTAAAGGAGTGGCGAAAATAAAAAAAAATCAGTTAAAACAAAACAACAACAAAAAAACACATTCGCTACACAATTTGTCGGAATTCATCGATCTTAACACTTTAACCCATATGCTGCTTGCACTGCACTGCGGCATTGAGCCACCTTTCGAGACTAATTATATCTGTCAATGACGAAAATACCAGAAATGTGCAACAGGCAACGAGTTGTCAGATAACGATGTGTCAACAAGAGTTAACTGGTGGGAAATAGCCAGTCCATTAGACGGATACACCATAGTCCGGCTCCGCGATAATGGATTTCTAAATTGTGCATTTCATTATGGGGAGGACAATTTGTCAACGCAGGTGCTACTTGTCAACTCAAAGTCAACTCAAATATTTGTGCGACTCTTCAGCGTTGTATATGCTGACCGCATAGATAAGGCGGTGAACAAAGACAGTCGCGCCAGCCAAATTAATTAGGAAAACAAAAAAACCGATTACGAGTAGTCTGACACTATCAATCCAGATTATATAGCCGAAACGACAGATACAATGGCATATATGGAACTATGTGAAACGACTTTTCGCAATGTACAAGAAGACTACAAACTGTGCCTGCCTGATTTGGGTATTTATTTCTGTCGAACCATTTAAATAATTTGCGTGGTGTTTTGTTTTAGTTAGTACTCGTATCGCCCGCCGGTCCGTTTCTTTTTTTCAGCCGAACTGCAGATAAAGCGACTTAAAGTAGCCCGTGTCACCAAAATGCCAAATTATGCCAAAGCAAACTACAACAGTATTTCTAACTATCTGGAAGGGATTAATTGGCTTAATGTTTTTAAAAACGGAGATTTTTTAGATACTGTTAAAGTGTCAATCGATATGTTAACACCTAAAGTAAGGATTGTTTCGGGCGCTCAACCTATTTGGTTCAATAAAAGGATCGTGAACTTAAATTGTTGCAAATAACTTTAAAAGCGACAATCTAGCAAAAATATTTCAAAGACAGCTGTAACTAAAAAAAAAATGTGTACTTAATATTTTCTGATAAATTATATCACAGATATTGAATCTTAGGAAGTGAACGGACCTTCACTTATCACTTTAGTTCCCAGCACCTACCTCAAGAAATTTTATAATCATTTTTCAATTTTAATGTAATTTCAATAAATTTCAATTTCATTAAAGAGGCGATTTATTCATTAATAATATAAATACTAGAAAAATAAGACCTATAAGCAGTTCCGAAAAAGAAATAATAATCCGGAACTTTTGTTAGTTTATCGAAAGCTTAAAAAAGAATTTAATGTTTTTAGTACATTCTTTTATTGGCAGTACTTGCTTTCTGTTGAATCTAATTTAAAGACTAATAGTAATCGGTTTTGGAGCTTTATCAACAGTAAGAAGCAGTTTAATGGTGTTCCTATAAATGTATCCTCTTCTGACCTGGTGACCACTTTCAATCTCTATATTCAAGTAGTGCTACCCCGGCTAGTGTGAGTGTCTCGAATGTAACCTCAATTTCTTGTAATTCTTTTAATGTTGGTAATCTAGAGTGATCAATTCCAGAAGTTTAAAATGCTCCTTGCTTGTTAAAATTACATGCAAATTCTGGTTTCGATGACATCCCGCAATTTTATTTCCAACTTGTTCTTCTGCGTTTTTCGTGCCTCTTTGTTTAATTTGTCTCTGCGGACAGGAAATTTTTCGAAAGTTTGCAAGAACTCGTTTATTACTCCAATTTTTTAATCTGGATCGAAGCACGATATTACCAAATATCGTCCAATTTGGATTTGTAGCTGGTAGATCTACCTCTTAACATTTCGCAATCTTTTGTAACAAGGTGATGAATGACCTTGAGAAAGGCTTACAATGTGATGGAGCTTATACTGACTTTGCCAAAGCATTTGACAGCGTTAATCAACATGCTTTAGTTTCCAAACTTAAAAGATTTGGATTTCATTCCAGCTTTCTAGAGTGGATTCGCTCCTACCTCAAGGGTCGCATTCAGTACGTTCGTATAAAGGATGTACTTTCATCACCAGTTTATGTCACCCCAGGGTCACTTGGGTAGTCACTCGGGCACTTTACTTTTCCTTTATTTATTAACGACATATAGCCGATCTGTTTTTGAATTCACAGTGTCTGATGTTTGCTGATGATTTAGAAGTGTTCCGACTTTTCCAGGAAGATCTTAAAAGACTTTCTTTGTGGTGTCAAAATAATGACCTTCGCCTTAACGTCTCTAAATGTCAAAGCATGTCATTTTGTCGCAACCTCTCCCCAGTATCATTGTGTCATTTACGTACATGATCGATAATACCCCACTGTCTATTATCTCCTCTAAAAAGACCTGGGAGTCTTATTTGACAGAAAACTAGACTTCTGTAAACATATTGACTTCTTGGTTGCTAAGGGTAATTCTATGTTGGGTGTAATATAGCGGAACTCTAAAGACTTTCGTGATCCGCATACTCTTAAATGTCTATTCTTTGCTTTAGTTCAGGTCTAATCTTGAATACTGTAGTATAGTATGGAATCCATTTTATGAAGTGCATTCCAGTAGAATTGAGAGGATCCAAAAACGTTCGTAGATAACGCTGGAATATCGAAATGCCTTCGTATGAGACAAGATGCAAATTATTTGGTACCTCTCTTAAGGCGTAGGCAATATTTGTCACTTATGTTTATTCGGGACTTGATAAACAACCATATCGACTGCCGTTTTCTTTTATTTATCATTAATTGGTTTTTATGATCCATCTAGAATGCTTAGAAATCGGTTTTTATTTTATGTTCCTTATCATAGAGTTAACTGTGGTTGTAATAAATAAATTACCTGATGCCTAAGAGAGTCTAATAATAATAGTAGTTTGTACGACTTTGATCTCAGTAGGGACGCATTTAAGAATAAACTAATTTTAACGTTAGGCTTTGCTGGTAGTATTTAAGTATTTAAATTTTGTATTAAATAATCTAGAGGGAGTAGTGAATTTTCTCATTTGATGTGTATGCAATAAATAAATAAATAAAGCTGATTATCTGGCATTACCATAGTAAATCTACTATAAATATATAATTTTATAACTAGACCTAGATCGGCCGGCGCTGTTAAACAATTTGGCGTCATCATTTTATTGCAATCGGCCGCGGCCGGCTCTTTGGGAGTTTAACGTAATCAACAAGGCACAAGCACCCACGAATAGGATTTGCACAAATCTGAGTCAACATTAATTTGAGGTGGCGCGTGGTAAATATTTACCCAAGCGATACGGAAGAGAACTGTCACTGCAAATGTACCTACACCCCTTAAGAAATTACAAAACAAGAAGATGTTTCTATCGTTGGCAACTTTAAGTTTATGCTCAGGTAAAACAATAGACAGCGACATCTTGAACAAACAAGAGTACACACGGGCGGAGTTGGGACGGAAACACGACTGAGTGAACTTTGACGTCGAAAGTAGAAAGAGGCAATTACAATTACTAATATTTATCCACCAGAGTGCTTAAGTGCAGCTATCGAAGTGGCTGGTAAAGCCGCTGTTTCAAAGAGGGCGTTGATAGATACAACTTAAAAGCGACCGACTTGCAGAAAACTACAATTCTGCACGAGTTCAGTGAGACTAGTCGACAATGAGGTGTCTCAGTTAACAATCGAAAGCACTTAGGAGAGTGTGACTTCTTATTAGTGCTGCCAATTTTGGGTAATTTTTCCAAGTGAATTTTACCAAATTTAGGAATAGACGCAGTTGACACTCTCTTGGCAAAAATGTAAGTACTAAATATTTGGTTAAACTAATTCTATTTAAGACTAGCGATACCTTACTGTGTTAGGTCTAGTGATGCCAATCCGGATCGAGGTTTTTATGCCTGAATCCGAACAAAAATTATGCCTTTTAAAGCTGTAAGCTGCACATTTTACAATGGTAGAACAACGAACCTATCGTACAAGTTGACTAAAATTTGTTCACAAAATGTTGGTCCATCGATAGATAATTAAACTTGTTAGCTCTTTTTGACTAAAAAAAAGAACGGTCCATTTGAAATTGGGACACATCTCGAAAGTGGTGCATACGAATGCAACAAAAATTCATTTATACATTAATATTGTCATTTATAAGTTAATGGCAAACTCAATTTTTCTCTCTATTATCGTACAATGGATTTTTTTTAAACATTAAGTTTCTTTTAGTTTACCTGAAAACGGCAATAACGATTTTGACCGAAATGAACACTTAGAGTAAAGTTGATGTTTCCGAAATAATTGCGTCCTTGGCTTTCAATTCGAATCACTGAAAACGCTCATTTTAAAAACCGCTCACATCTGGAAAACCCCATTTTCGATTTTGATAAATCGACAAAAACCAAGTATTGCTCAAGTCCTGAACGATATAATATACTTTCAGCTAAATAGTTAAGCAATAATATTTTTCGAACTAAACATTGCAATATTTGTCAAGGTCCGTTCAGACGATTGCCAGATCTGACAATATTGTCAGGTCTACAAATGAAAAAATTGTCCCAAATGTCTGCCAACTGTTTGAACTGGCAATTTTCTCTACCGATATTTGCAGAAAAGTCATTCTCAGATAAATGCCAGACCGCCAACTGACAATGACACTATCAGGTATCTGCCAATCGTCTGAACACCCAATTTTATCACTGTCAGACCTTTGCGAGAATATTTGCAGACTCATTTGCTATGATGCAAAAGACCTTTCTGCGCATTGAATGTTTCTACTAGTTTACATTGAGAAGTCATGGTAATTACCGAATTGCAAAATAAACAGTTTGGTTAACTTCAATCTCCATTCAAGTGAAGCTTGATCAATTTGATTATGGAAGCAGCAATTTTATGCAACGCGCCATTTTATCAACATTGTAAAAGTCATTGCCCCTATTCACAGACATAGCAACACCAAATTCGAAAACCTGTTAGAAATGCATCAACCGTGCATCTACACCCATTGGCTTACTACTGGGTCTCGTCTTACTCCTGAAGAAGTTACTTAACATAAATCCATCCATCCAAGTCCGAAAAATTCCGTCCCAATGCAAAAATCAGTCTCTTGGAGCGGAAATTTATTGCCAGCTCTAATAGACTGTCAGTAGTAGAATGTTGCTCTAGCGTTTGGCTTACAAGCATACGCGGTAGTAGAGGTTTAATAGGCTGTTGCCAATACCTCACACCGATATGGAGCCAGACTATAACTTGTCCGGTCAGATTTGGCAAGATTTTCTTTTTTTTCATAACATGCAGACACGTATTTAAATTTCATATAATTTCATATCTGTCTATAGTCGCCACTTTGATGATGACATTTGACATACCCATGTAGTCTTTTTGTGTTACAAATCGTATGAATTGATTGGATATGATTACGTGTTTGTACACAAAAATGCTGCGGTGTCATAGGTGCCTAAATGAGACATTCAAGTAATTTACAAAGTAACAGTAACTCTGTCAGACGCGACGATATTTTGTTATGCGCTGTGGATATAAAGTATATGATTTCTGAATCCCTGAAATGGCCCCTCGGGTGAGTGCAAATTGCGTTTAGAAAATTTCTCCTAAAGCGTGATTAGCCTGTAGTTCAACCGTACCATTTCTCCTCTAATTTTAAGAATTCTTCCAATTAAAGTTCTATTGTTTATATGTTGTTGAGATTCAGGTTACACTTTGAATAAAAAACCCTTTCAGAAGATGCCCTTGCTATTTCTATGAACGCATATCTGTCATTCTCGTCAATTAAAGTGTCAACTTCGTACTGTGACTTTTTCCATTCGGCTGCATTATTCGGTGGTAACTTTAGAACAATACCACAGTTTGCTGCTAACAGTATCCAATCCTTAACGAAGAGAGTTTTTTCTGCCTCACAGCAAATTGCAATATATTGTACGGAAGTCTGTTCTTATCCATTTTCAACAACCTTATGATGTTATCCGAGTTTTAGAGTTGAAATAAACATCGTTTGAAGCCCTGCTTCCAAATAATACATATATTTAGGTGTGTTGATATATTCAATGCATCAGTCAGTTTTTGCCTGAAGAGATCTGTGCTATATTTATAGAATTCAGCAGGGATTCCATTTGAATCTGTAGCTTTTTCCTTAATACTATTCAACGCAAGATTAACTTCATCTTGTGTTATCGGTAAATCCAGTTTCTCGATCCAGGTAAGAGGCTTCGCGAAACTCCAAGACTTAATAACGAGAAAAAGTGTGATCTTAATCGTTCTATTGGAATTAAGGCAGTTTCCCGTTCATTGCTATCAGAATTAATTTTTCTTGTCTGTTTCCAGAACTCTGCAGAATCTCTGCTGTCACTCAAAGCTAAGGCCAATTTCTCGTCATGTAATCTTTTTTTTTTTTTTTGCATTTGTTTTTTTATTGTTTATTTACTTCGAGGTGTTCTACTTTAATTCTGGGATTATCACACTTTCTTGTAAGATTTTACATTTTTAATGATCTTTTTCTTAATTTTTCACAGGAGGAATCATACCAGACATTTTTATTCTTAGAGTAAGTTATTTTTTCCACTGTGTTTGCAGCTTTATATATTGCCTTTTCTAATTCACATATTGGTATAAATGCAGTGGTAGATTGTCTTTCTAACGGACGATTTTTCAATAGTCATATAAACCGCCTGATTGCTAACTAACGATTAAATTTATTTCATTCTTTATCTGCTAGATATAAGCTTTGAGTTTTTAATTATAAAATAAGAGCTAGATAACTATTCGAAGGGAAAGTGGTGTGAGTGAGACAGATTGTTTGACAATATGTTGTGTTGAAGCATAGAAGATAGTCATGTTCAAAGCTTGACGTTTAAATTTGCAATGGAAAACGCTAATATTACGTTTGCTTAAAAGCGGAAGAGGTTAATTTTACCTCTTCAGAAACGCGAGTGTTTAAAAAATATGTTGTTCAAGTTTCCAAAGTCTATAGAAAATAAAAAAAAAACTGATTCCGTCGCCAACAAGGAAAAATATGCTGCATGGAATAAAATTGCCGAACTATTTAAGGCTGCTAATGGTGTGACTGCAAGAACTTCAAAAACTTTAAAGATAAAGTATTAAAGCATTAAAAAAAATAAAAAAGCCGCACAGAATAGTCAAGAACTGTATAAAACGGGCGGCGGAGAAGCAAAATAGGAAACATTTTCAGTTTGTTGAATTTGTTGCATTTCCTCTTGGTTCCTCGGCAATCTTCACAAATTTCGGTCTTAAGGAAGCTCAGAGCTGCGATTTGACACCGTTGGACTATTATTTGTAGGGTGCCGTAAAAGATAAGTGTTATGCCGACAAGCCAGAGACAATTGAGGCTTTAAAGGACAATATTCGTGAAGCCATTGGTGAAATACAGCTGCAGACAATCGATAATGTGCTTAAAAATTGGACCGATCGTGTAGGCTACTGCATGGTCAGCCGAGGCAGCCATTTGAATGAAATTATTTTCCATTATTAACCGGAAGGATTGTACTTTCAAATAAAAAAAGAAATTTGAGAAAATATTCAGTAGTTTTTTTTATAGCATTTTCAAAAAAAAAGTTATTTGCGGACCCTGTATAAATGTGTGAGTGATGTCGAGAACTTACAACTTCCAATATTTCCTGTTCTTGTTCCTATTCACATGAGAGCTAATATTCGTAGATTCTGACATTTCAATCCTCGAAAAAAGTGCCAAATTATCGCACAACCGTCACGTTGGCACGGCTCACTCACACATTCAAATCCTATTCGGAACGTTCCCTAGCGACATTGCGGAAAAAAAACCACACAAAGTCAAGGTCTCTCTAGGTCTCTCTAGAACAATTGTTGTGCCGGATAGGCTTTTGGTGCGTTTTAAAATTTGTTCTACCACCTCTGTCGATTCGAACTCCGCAATCACTGACATCCTTCCGTTCTTTTCATATATGTTTTTTGTTGAGCACACTTTTACTGCATCTGGCATATTAATTTTTTTCTCATCACAAAATTTTTTAGCCGCTTCGGGTATAGAGTCTTGAATGTCAAGTCCTTTAAAGATGATCTTTTTATTTTTAATTTGATCTTCCGACCATGATATTGTTTGCCGATCTTTTTCTTTTTCCTCTGATAGTTGTTTCAGTTGTATTTATAATATTTGAGTAGAAAGCTGTTCGAAATCCTCTTTTTGTGGGTATATGACTGCATTTCTTCTCTAGCATCGTTCCTATAGATCCATCACTGTCATGTTACCAACTAACATTTCTGGGCATCTAGTTGATTGGGTTTATGTGGATGTTTCCTCCAGCTTTCTCTTTACATTCGACACCGACTTAGAGGTACAACTTATAGTGGCCTCTACTGTATTAGTAGGAGTTCTTTGCATATTTTTAGGCCTATACCGATATGCTAAAAAATACAAAAAAACTATGTTCTTATACTAACTAGAGCTTTTTCCTTTCGATATGTCAAAAGATGCAACAAACACTGCGACTCAAGGTAATTTATGTACTTTCCTCACAAGAGCTTAGTATGACATAGACCAATGTCACATGAGCTGATTTTTCCACATTCCCATCTGACCTCGGGGGCTGAAATATAAAACCTTTTACACTGCTGCAGTGAAACGAAATACCCCATACACAGGTTACTGGACATTTTGGAAATTTAACTCCAGTGCGAAATGATACTGAAGTGGATATTTGTACTAGATTACCAGTCTGAAATTTACACACTTATTTCGCATACACTTTATTGCCTGGAACATTAAATTCTCGCGAAATGTTGGAGTTTTATTAACTTATTTTTGTTACACCAGGGCGTTGCCAAATACGGACATTTGAGGAACTTTAAGTGGAATACACTGCAAATATCTGTCACATGTCATTTTTTTGTATGACAGTTTGGAAATGTATTAGCGAACCAATAAAAGTGCAAGAAAATCGCTAAATAGAAAAATTAGTTTGAGAATAATTAGAAAAGATAACAAGAAAATAAAAATAGAAAGTTAATTTTGTACGATAAATCTGAGGAGGAGGTAATTCTAAATGTACTATTTATTTGTAATATTTACTAACTGATGAAATTTTTATTTATTTCACACATTTTAAAACGGAAAATTTGCATCATGGACGAAATGATACGGGACACGGCATAATTTTCATTCATCAAATGACAGTTGGTGGAACTCTCCACAAATAATATTGCGCTGTCTTTTCGCAGGCGTCTCTGTGTCGATTTGGAGAACACCACGCAGCAGCAGCCTAAGCTATTAAATTGTTTATATTGAAATGTAACAATGTAGATTCTTATTATTTTGGATCCGGAACAGGTAATAATATGCTCTCAAAGTCTGCATATATCACGAAAGGTACACTGACAGATTTCCCAACATTTGAAAATGCTTTACAATGTTTTTTCCCTCCTTTGGCAAATGTGTGACAACACCAGCGCATTCTTTCTTATGGTTCTGCAAACATGCCTCATTGTAATAGTGCTGCAAGCAGCTATTACAAAAGTATAGCTTTTTCTCTTTCACATTAAGGAACCTATCGCGTAGAAGCCGACTTCAACATTTTATCCACACATAATGCGTCACTTCGTTATCATCGCAATATAACAAATTAATATGAAGGGGTTTCTAATTTTAAGTCAGATAGTATTGACCCTCAATGCATTGTTTACTCTCTTCATGAAAACAATAACACTTATCTCTTTTTGTGCCTCAAACTTGTGTATCTGATCAATTGCCAAAGGAAAAAGGAGGTCTTAAAAATTTAGAACCTTTTCAGCAGTGGAAATAAAGTCACTCGTTATATCTGTTATGTTATATGCAAATGGCAAATGACAAATGGGGATTCGATACGTTTGGGTTAACAGCTGATATTATTGCCCATTTGAAACAGTATACATCACTGTTCTTCACATTGATAACAGCCTTTTTGTTATTAATGAAAGCTGGCAATTTGAAGTGCGCTGACCCCTTCAAGCACTGATACATAAATATTTATAATCAATGGCTTTTATCCTTATTAGAGTCCATCCACTGTCTCGCTCCTGAAATTCTTCCAGCTTCTTCAGTATATTCTCCTACATTTCTTTTATTATTTCTTCAATATTATCATAAAAAAGAACGGGTTGCATACGTGTTGCCATTGACTTTATATCAAATTCCATATCATCATCATTACCAATCTTCACAAATTCCTCAAATAATTCCAAATTGAATTTAAGTGAATTATTTTCTACGATACTTTCTTGTAATAGAATTTTAAAAATTGATCTCTTTCTGGCAAAAAATGAATTCACTTCCAAATCGTCTTCATTTTCATTCATTCATTAGGAATATGACACAATTCGTTCTTTGAATGACGTCGTTATTTTATGCACATTATCAGAGAAGGACACTTTGACGTAAGTTTTATGTGCATTGCTTCGTTGATGCTGCTTCCTGTTCACTTCAATGTTACACGCATTGCATACAATATTCGATGATGCTGATGATGATGACAACCAGTGTTGTCACTGGTAAATTCACTTCATTTTTCCCCTCTCCTCATCCAAAACTACACACTTTAGCAAATGCTCCTCCAATTTATAATTTCTGGAAAAGGTTTAACCACAAAACAAACAATCATTTAAGATCTTGTTATGTACAGTTTCCATATGACGCTTCAAAGCATCTTTACGCGAAAAGACTTTATCACAAATATTGCACTTCATTTTTTATTTAATTTTTTTCTTTGGTAAACGCTACGCACTTCTTTATTTCTAAAACTCAACTGCCCCTTCAACTGAAATCAGTTCAACATAATGTACCCTCTGAAACAGTATAAAAATTCAGACCGCAGTGCAAAACAGAAAAAAAATTATTATCCTGTTCTTGCCATTGCATTCAACAATTAAACTATAATCATTGCCAAGGTCAATGTCATAATAAACTAACAAACTACACATGCTAACCCACAATTCCAGAAATAATAAGCTCCCATATGAATCGTTATCTATGACAACAACGAGCCACACAAGTTAACATCCAATTACTAAGTCACAAAATAGCTCCTATATGAAACCGCAGGGTGGTGAATTCCACTACTTTTCGAATGCCAGAACCTACCTATCCTATCTACTAACTAATTTCTTAATTACTGCATAATCAATTAAAAATCCTATACACAGTCAAAATTTCAACGCAAAAACTGTGTTCAAGTGCCTAAACAGTGCTAACAATAGTAAAAAATATTTTTTTCCGTAGCACTTTTGCAGAAAAACGTAGGAAGAACTGCTCAAAACCAGTATAATTAATAATCGATCAGCATTGTAGGTTTTGTTTTATTTTACAAACACGTACAATCAGTTGACATGAATGGAACATATTTCATATTTCATCTCGCTGTTAAACATAATCTGTTGCACTTCCAACTGACAAATGATCTATCAGCAATTAGCGTCCATTAGTCACGCTATCGATTTCCAATGTGCATTATTATTTTGTTTGTGATGAATCGTTTCAAGCACGTGATTCACAAAGCACAAGCCTATTAAACTATGATTTTATTGCTGTAATTTGATCAAAATATACATGTTGGGTAATTTGTTAACCATATGACATTTTGTCACAGTGTATCCTGATAAAATGCATTTTGACAGAAGGACCCGAATGGCTGCCGACAATCTTACTTTCACATGAGTGCCCAATTTTCTGTTGAGTATCATTAACCCAATTGACAGCTGATTTATGGCTTGTAAGAAAGAGAATCGACGTTTTTATAATTAATGTTTTTACTTTGTTAACAAATTTTCGTAAAATGCGGTGGGGCCACATATTGAAATGCCAATAATTGTAATTTGTATTTGCTTACGAGAATAAATTAAATAGCGTCGTCATTAATTGATGGAGCAAGTGGTTAATGACAGCCAATCTGTTTTTATTTGTGCGGTCGTTGACACTATAATATCCAAATGGTTTTGATTACCCTGCGATTACCGAAGTCGCAATAAAGAGATAGATATTCCCAAAAATTGCCCAATAGAAGATTATTAGGTAAACAATGCATGGAGGAGAAATTGTCCGCAATTATGACATTATCATTGTGATTCATTGTGTGTGTAGGTATTTTTAAATGATTTATTTTCAAATATACTTTGCATTTCAGTGTTTATTGACTTTTATTTGACATTTTGCTATTTTGCAGAAGTTCAGACTATGAAACAATAAAAGTTCGCAGCCATTATGTTGCACTGTCTGATAAGACTTCGAATTCCGTTTTCTGGTAGGCACTGTCAAATATTTGTCAACGAAAATGTGTCATTCAGACTTTTTGACAGTCTTTGCAAACGAAATGGGCAAATTCACAACTCTACTAATCTGAAATCAAATAAATTTATGGACTAGATTTTACACGAATGCAAACACGAATTCGTCGGTAATGTGGTCAATTTAGCGTACTGCCAAATTTAGTAAACAAGAGTTTTGAACGTACCCAAACTCAACAAAAGGATGTGATCAGGTCGATAATCAGAATCGACTGACGATCAGCTCGTCGTTTTATGAAGGAGAACAACATAGTACCTGCTTGTTTTTTCTCTGCGAGTATAGGTCATAACAGGAACTTGCAAATATTTTACGGTTTATCTAACAATCTAAACAGAGGATATAAAATAAGTCCGTCAAACCGAAAAAAATTATAGCTTAGTATTTATCTTAATTACAATTACCCGTAAGCCCTGATGACACTGACAGAACGCAGAATACACAACTGCATCAGCTGTCATTGAAACATTTGTCGGTATAGTAAAAGAAGCGGGAATAAGTATGTCAAGTGGTTTTAAGAAGTGTCACAGAATATTGATAAGAAGAAGAACGTCATAATAGATTTCTAAATAACATTACATCAGAGAGCATGCGACACACTCTAAGGTATTATCGGACAGTACTTACAAGACTCCCTATAACCCTAGTCGCAGAATTGCTATGAAATGCATCGATCGTCTCGGATTTAGAATACTTAGCTGTCAAAAGTGACAAATGCATTTCAATTTAATTATTTTCAGTATTTCTGCTCTTAGAATGTTGACACAAAATGGAATCAAATAAGTTAAATTTTGAAAAATTATTTGATGTATTCCGTCACGTTGTGGAAACTCGTTGTTCCGATAGCGTTCCCGTACTTTTCGAAAAGTTTATCCTTCGGTAAACATAAATTCCCTTAAACTATAAAATGTAAACGACTTATCCAATGTTGATCCAAAGGCTACCGGAAAGTGTTATACATCTGACAGTGACATCTCATTCATCAATTCCATTGTCAAAATGTTTTTCTCAAATCAAATCGCACTATCTGCAATCGCATTCACAGAATTGGGTATAATCAATTTATTCCCATCACGATCTCAGAAGGTAGGTCGTAGATAACTTCTTGCGCCTGATTTCTGTCAAATAATTATACGTTTTATTTGCGTTGATTACGGAATTGCAAATGAAAATAGGTAGGCAACTACGCGTTGACGTGATAAACAAGTATTAGCCACATGATTATTTTTCGCGATTATTTGATCAAATTGTTGAACAGCTTAAAATACAAAACTACAAAACTACTGTGGTAATCGGCTTGGCGTTGTTTTCGCAAAATCTCACGCTATCAAGTCCATTGTGACATAATCTTTCTGTCAGTCCCAAAGTTAAACTGCTTCAAAGCCCCAAGGACACCAAATTTTGTTTTGTCAACTTTCACGCTGCTTCAATCGATTTGCAGTAATTAGGAAACAAAAACATTTTGCAATATTACGGACCAAGGCCGTTGACAATTAACACTTGAGTATGTAAGTGAACTTTTCATTTTTATCTTGGCAAGAAGCGGAGACATAAATTTTATTTTTGTAACCTTTCATAAGTATAGAGTAGTAGACTCAATCGCCCACAAATCATCCTGTACGGGTAGTACCGAATATATTTTAATTTTATTGGAAAGGAGTCGACATGATCTGGTTTCAAAGTACATTAAATTCGCTGACAAACGAGCGACCGATTTTATAAGGGTGCGCTTGGCATCATTATGTAAAATTTTAGTCTCGGTCGGTTGTGGTTTGTACTCGATGGATCCAGTTCTCGGGAACCTGATCAGTTTATAAATAGGGATCAAAATAAATTTGCATCCTTTTCAGTATACTTGAATGAATATAAAATGACCTCACCTGCTAAAGTCATAACCAGAATGTAATAGAGATGGACCTAAATCGGTTTGTGTTACCAAAAACTGTTTCTTTGTCCAAATAGGCAATCATTTTTATGGTAATTGCCATTGAGAAATGACAAAGATCATCATAGATATGGAGTTTGACACTTGAACAGTTGAACAGTCATTAACATACAAGTCGCATTCATAAAGAATCTCATTATATTCAAACACTTGTTGCGTGATTCACTGGCTGAAAAAGTGACAGCCACTATTCTATATAATAATAATCTGCAGATCTGTCAACACCTTGACGAGCCGAAATTTAAATATATTTCGAATTACGTTCACTTTAAGAGTCAGAGAGATTTATAGAATTATAAATTTAATCAAGGAAATTCGTTCATGAAGGACGCTTAAATTATGTGCAGTGAAAATATTAGTTTAAATTTGATAGGAAGGAAGGTGTTCGCGTATGAGGCTTATTAGAATAGTAGCTTAGCTTCATCCGCGCAGGCCACTTAAATATGTATATTTTATAATTATGCATTTAAAACCTCAACAAAAATTAAGCAGACATCTAAAATTGTATGGCTTATATCAGAATAAGTTGGCGATAGGTTAAGTGTGCAGAGGCATTTCTCAATCATGGTTTTTAAATGTATCATCCTTGGGATTGAAAAACGTTGAAAATACGGGTCATTCATTTCGTGCTTTCAAGTTGGTAGCGCTGGTAACTCAGCTGTCATTTGAAGTGTCATAATATTAGTTGAATTTTTGCGTTAAAACTATTAAAACACTACAGAAGTGGTGATTCAAGGCGCAGGGACATAAGTCTCCGGGACATAAGTCACAATTTTTACTTTTGGGACTTATAACCCACTCAAGTGAGACATAGGTCCCGAATCGAATTTGGGACTTATGACCCACCTTATTGGGACATAAGTTCCAAAATTTTTCTGTCGAAGATGGGGCATAAGTCCCAAATCTTACCATAGATAATATTTAGCAAAATGGTGTGGATCTCCATTAGATATCGAATACTTCAAATTGGGGGCACGTGGATTGCTACCATTGTATTATGAAATGTGTAGGGGGGGCATGCTGCCCCCCTGCATGACTTGGACAATATGTGGTTCCAACAAGCCACACACAGCACGACCAATTATGGCTTTATTGCGTGAGAACTTTCCTGGGCGTGTAATTTCACGTTTGGCGACGTCAATTGGCTACCAAGATTTGACACCGTTAGATTTTTTTCTATGGGGCTGTACGCAAAAGACCATGCTCACGCGAATAATTCCCGACCTCTTGACCAACATTACTTATGTTATGGAAATGTATTCGAAATGTGCGAAAAAGTGGTTAAAATTTACCTTAAAAGAATTGCATGCTGAGAATCTTGCCGAGGCGGCCATTTGAATGATTTTTTTTCACCCTTAATTGCAAAGTCCAAACTTTATAATGAAATAAATTGTTCATCAAAAATGTATCGCTGTGTGTGTTTTATTTAGCTTTACTTTCGAAACCAAAAAATTAATGACCCTACAGATTTATTAATGACATGCCTTCGTTATGACAGAACAGGAACGAATTAGGCGTAGTTTTCCTTCTTTATAGGTCTTATTCAAACTAGGCGCAGTGGCTTAGTGGTTAGTGTGTTGGACTACTAAGCGAGGGGTCCCAGGTTCGAATCCCGCAAAAACCCAAATTCCGACTTAGGGTTTTTTCCACTGCGCCACCTCTCGCGAACGTCTGACAAACATCCGAGAGTAAAACTGTCCTTAGAGCTTCTCAATTAGCCGTTTGGAATCGGCATAAAATTGTAGATCCCTTCCATTCGTTCCAAAAATGAAACTCACACAAAACGAATGGTTGTGAGAAGCTAGGCCTTGGGTCCCTACGGACCTGTTGCGCCAACTATAATAATAATAATAGGTCTTATTCAAACTATGTACATATTTGGATTATATTGGTTCACACGATCCTAGGTTTATAACTCCCTCTATCAGCTATATATTGCAGAAGCGACCCTTTTTTTCAGTTCGTTATTTTTATAAGAAAAAACCGACGGTAACCCTACATCACTGTGCTATCTATAAGTGATCGAACAACTTTTTTGTACCAGATCTCTCATATTTCAATTACTTACTGAACCCTTACTCTTATATTGGTTTTTTAAATGTATTTGAATGTTAGTTGCAACAACTTAATGATGAACACCAACCCGTCCCAGGTGGCCTTCTGCCGCCTTTTCTGACCACCTCTATTATACCACAAGGCAGTCATCAAGGCTCCTTTCTCTTCATCATAACTAAAAATGATCTTAAGAGGGTTATTCAACTTGCCTCTCTCTCTCTCTCTCTATACGCTGACGACACCAACTAGACCGAGATAGTTTTTCTATCTGTTGCCTCAAAAATTGCCTAGAGCTCTTTATTACGAAATGGTGATCTATTACCTTATAACGTAAGTGGAACAAGCGCCCTCGCCGTCGTTACCTTCTTAACTGGCAGCCTATATCCATGCTCAATCTCTTCGTGACTTTAGCATATTGTGTAGCAGTGAGCTTAATTATTGTCTTTTTCATATTGCTTGTAGGTATCTTAATTACTTGCACACTGGCAAACTGCAGGGAAAGTAAAAATACATAATAAATCAAAATCGCATGTTGAGAGCCGATTTACGATTTTCTCACCGCGTTGTGACAACATCGCTCAAATATGTTTAATGGGACAGTTCCTTAACTATGCCGCTAATTGGCCAATTAGTAACGAAAAACATTTTATAGTGTCAAAAATTAATTGTAGTGTCAAAATTGTTATTAAGCGTTTTGTGCGCAACTTTAAAAGCACATCATAGCTTGTTGTTATAAGAATATATGCAGCTCCATGCAATATTTGAGTTCAACCTCTGAACCAATGATACGTGAAATAATTCTTCTTTTGGTTTTCATTATTGTTAGTACCAGTTGTGCCACCCTCGAGTAGGGTCAACAAGAAGGCGAAACTAACTGCGACTACCAAGCCTAATCTCCAAATGGCGGTGGTAGACTTCAGCAAGCCAGATCGTAGGTTGAGCAAAGACCAATGGAGGCTCCTAGAACTGCGCATCCTTGATGGTGTTAACGGAATTATCGTTAACAAAGAGGGTCAGTTACCCTGCTTTGAGCAACTCTCGAACTTCAAAGGTTTTAAGCTCCTATCTTGTGATAACGAGTTCACAATGAACTGGCTGAAGACTTTTGTTGAAACTACACAGGCTCCATGGGATAGTTTAGACTTACGACTTGTCGTAACGAAGAACCTGTTAGAATTCACGAGACCTAAGGGTCGGACTTCGATTCCCGGCCCGCATATCCCAAAAGAGAGAATTGGAAGGTGCTCGAGGTAGGTGAACACTCCGAAGCAGGCACTGAGATTGTGGTTCAGCTAAACCACAAGTCAATCCCTTTGCTGAGAAGGTTCAACAACAAGGTTCGTACTGGAATTACCCGGTGCAAGGTTCGGCCCTTTACGTAAAGAATCGAGAGAGAGAGGAAGGTGGTGGATGATCAGGTAAGACCATTATGAAGGTAGCACAAATTATTTTACACCACAGCATAGCTGCCAGCGCTACCCTCATCTATCTCTAGGGTGATAGAAACATAGATCTCGCCTTGGTGCAAGAGCCATCGCAGAATACGTGGGCTAACTGCTGCGACCCTCCCCAGTCACACAGAAAACCTAAAAAAGCTGACTTAATGGTGTCTTTTTAGTGAGGAGATTGAGAAAAGAAAGGATCTTTTACAAGTAGGTAATCTTAATTGCCCGACAGACATTGACCTGAAAGCTGAGCTACTGTTTTCAAAGAGGCATTCGGAGTTGTATGTCCGGTGGTAAAACGGAAAATATAACCTCCATGGTGGAACAGGAAACTGGCCGCTATCAGGAAGGAAACAAGAAAACAAGAAAACTTCTTAATACGGCTTACCGGATAAAATTTGGCTCTGACTGGGATATATACAAGGCAAGTCAGAGAAACTTCAAGAATGATATTCAGAAATCCAAACGCCAATCGTGGCAAAATTTATGTGATGAAATAACGGGCAACACAGAAACCGCGAGATTGAGGAAAATCCTAACCAGAGGACTAGTAACTCTGGGACCTCTCTCAAGGACCCCGAAGGTAATTGGACTGAATCTTGTTCAGATTCCTTAAAGCTGCTACTGAAAACGCATTTTCTGGGCTGTACCGCTCAGCCATGATTCGAAGTATGCTCCAACATTGCTGGGGTAACGAGCCTTCCTGGAGATTTGATTACAGAGGACAGAATTGAATGGACCATCCGATCCTGCTCTCCCTTCAAGTCCCCAGGGCTCGATGGAATCGTTCCCATTCCCACTATGTCATTCCGGTATTAAAAGAACTTTACATTGGCAGTCTCACACAGGGCTATATACCAGGAACATGGCGAGAAGTGAAGGTTATTTTTATACCAAAGGCTGGCAAGGCAAGTCATACAAACGCAAAAGACTTCAGACCAATAAGCCTCACTTCCTTCATACTGAAAACATTAGACCGACTGATAGATATACACAGTCGTAGCAGGTAACGTCCGGAAGATCTATCCCCGGCCCACCATGCCTTCACTAAAGGTAAAAGTGTGGAAACCGCGCTACACTGTGTTCTCGTTACAATTGAAAAACTCTAAATGATAGAGAGTACATATATACATACATAGATAGCGGCTTTCTTGGACATTGAAGGAGCATTTAAAAATTTCAAAACGGATGCCGTACGCAGAACGTTGAGTAAGCTTGGCATTGGATAGTTAGAATACTCGAAGAAAGGCATATCATAGCTGAACCTAGAGGCTCTAGGCGAGAAGCTTACGCCTCTAGAGGAACTCCTCAGGGTGGGGTTGTATCCCCACTACTGTGGGTCATAGTCCTAACGAGGTGCTTATGCAATTTAGAAACAGTATTGTTGGCAACAGGCAAATTCCTTCCTACACTCTCCGAACAAATTCGGGGCGCTCTCAAAACCCTCGACATCTGGGCCGGGAACTGCGGCCTAACTTTAAATCCCCAGAAAACTGAATTGGTTATATTCACAAATAAAAGGAAAATACCACAGTTTGTCGCACCATCTGTTGGCGGTATACCCCTCAGAATATCTGACAGTGCTAAATACTTGGGACTTATACTGGACAAAAAACTAAATTGGAAACTGAACACATATGAGAGAATCAAAAAGGCCACAGTAGCTTTCTACTCTTGCAGCAGAATATTTGGAAAAACCTGGGGACCATCCCCCAAAATTAAACTGTGGATGTACAAGGCTATAGTAAGACCTAAACTGTCCTATGGCAGCCTCGTATGGTGACCGGCAACCAACAAAACCACCTATCTAAAGGCTATTACGGAAGTGCAAAGACTAGCGTGTATTGGTACCACCAGTGCAGCGTTTCCAGACGGTTAATATATTTCCCCCCAGACAAATCTGAAAAACCCCCAGATTTAGCTATTTTCAAGAAAAAAACCCCTAAATTTTTTTTTTCATAAAAATAAATTTAAAAAGCAAAAAGTTTATACAACACAAAGAACTTTTTTTTTTAATATTTGTAGGTATGTATCTATATAAGGTATTTAAAAAGAATTCAGGTTTCAAGATAAGAATAATATAAGAAATAAGTAAAAATAATCAATTTTCAGAAAAAAGTCCTAAAGTCGTCTTCATTTTTGTTTTTGTACATCTGTTCGGATGTGAACATTTTAATCATTTGATCAGAAGGGGAACAATCAGAAATTTGTTTTGAAATTTGGCAAGAGAAAATACCAAGAAAGTCTCGCTCTGCTTCCTTCCACCCAAATGATTGTGAACTTTTCGCAAACGCAATAGTGTGTGATGCGTGTAGCTTTAGATAGGGGTTAATTAATACACTGGAACTTTTCAATGAATATTGGAATGCGTTGGAATGGAATGGAATTGCCAGACATGTTTACATCGGACATAGGTAAGGTACTCGAATATACATTGATTTGGTTTGTTGGTGGTGCAGTTGCTTTCTATTACGATGCTTTTTAGTGAGAAAAAAAAAAGAAATTAATTGAACGCAGTTACAAAATAAAACCCCCAGATTTCCCCCTAAACAATTTTTCCCCCCAGATTTCCCCCCGTCGGCCAAAAAAACCCCTAGATCTGGGGGGAAAACCCCCAAACTGGCAACGCTGCACCAGTGCGATGAGAACAACCCCAACCGCAGGTCTTGAGGCTATCCTCAACCTGCTGCCGCTAGACATCTTCATACAACTCTCAGCCGCCTTTAGTGCCATGAGAATAAGCCAATCAGTAAACTGGAAACAGAATGAAACGGGTCATTTGTCGATCCTTAGGAGATATTTTGGCTATGTACCAAACACAGATTACATTACGCCATACTTAGAGTTTACAAGACCTATCCCAGCAGGGAAGAATGGAGAGACGTTCTCGTGCCTAACACGATAGCCGTTTTTACGGACGGATCTAAAATGGAAACCGGGGTGGGGTCAGGCGTCTTCTCCGAGGCGTTAGGTATTTCAAAATTGATACCACAGCAGTATCTTCCAAGCAGAGGTCCTGCCAGTGACAGCAGCAGCCCGTGAGTCAGTGGTAAGTGCAGTACCACCTGAAGGTATTACCTTCCTTATCGACAGCCAGGCAGCAATAAAAGCATTCACTGCAATAGGAATTAAATCAAAGCTTGTGAAATGCTGTCACGAAGAACTCAGGGTTCTTGGCACTCAGCATAGGGTATTGCTCTGTTGGGTTCCGGGACATGAAGGCATGCCAGGCAACGAGAAAGCTGGCGAATCAAGTAGACTAGGTTCGGCAGCTGTATTAGGACAAGCTGATCCCTCTGTGAATATCCCTCCTTGCTCACTCAAGCTTGAAGCAAGCAGAGAGGCGAAAGCTAGATGGACCGCACTTGAAACTTTCCATAAAACAAGAATACTATGGCCAACCTTTAATGAAGCAAGAACCGAGAGTCTAATACGAATGGATAGGAAATCTCTTCCCAACCTCGTAGGAGTCATAACGGGGCACAACACTCTGCGGTATCATATGAAGAAACTACGCTTGACGGAAGAAGAACTTTGTAGAGCCTGCGGTGACGAGGAAGCTCTTGAGGACACAGCCCCCTTCCTATGCCACTGTCCAAGTCTCCAACACAATAGGCACAGATTCCTAGGGAGACACTTCTTCCACGAACTAGACGAGCTTTCCAGCACACCAGTAGACAAGATAATAAGCTTCATCAATTCCACAGGATGGTTTATATGCAACAGCACAGTGAGTACTTAATCACAAGTATCTATACAGGGTTATTACGGGTAAGGGACAACCTTTTCCCCCAATGGGCATCACAATGGGTCAATATTGACCTGAGTGTGGCACGGAGTACTCCACGCCAACCGGCTTACCTAACCTAACCTAACCTAACCTAGTACCAGTTGTAGGTACCTATTACAATCCTTCAATATCACTAAAAATAACGTAATAACCGCCATTTTGTGTGGAGAGTTTATCATTTATTAAACGTTTTGAAGTGCAAGCACATTTCAATTATGCGATAAGATAAAAAAATGCGACGCAAACACAATTCTAGCTAATCGATTTTGGCTTGTTTTATTTTTATCGCTATGTCTATCGTAAAATGTGTCCATACCAAAGCTTCGAAAGTAATTTAACGCAGGCATCTTATCTTATTTGTTGAGTTAATAAATAAAGGCAAAATGAAGAAGAAAAACATGTTTTTTTACGTTGCAAATATAAAAGCAATTCAATCTCAATTAAAAAATCGACATCTACCATAAAAACATTCAAAATACTGGCGTAGGTTTTGTTTATCACTGTCTGATTGGATTGGAAAGATTAGATAGATCATATTAGGAACCAGAACCAAAAGTATTTTTTAGCTCGGGTAAGATTCTGTAAGGCGAACGATCACACGTGTTCGCGCTCACGAATGATTTGCCCTATGTTTTGTTTACAACTACTGGCTTTCGATTGTTTTTTTCATGAAATTGACCATTTTTATTGTGTACGCCTTGTATCTGATTCTAAGACTTATTAATTTATTATTGCAGATTGGAAAAGATTCCATATTTAGATATCTGAGCATTTTAAAGAGATATTTTTATTTTCCAATGGGAAGCCACCAGCAAGTAATATTTTTTTCGCAATCACGATCCTCAATAACATCAATTTACTCCCTTAAGGTATGTCTGACTAACTTTCTCTGACATCATGAATATTGTCTTACTAAAAGGAATTATTTCTCGTGTACACCTCAAATCTAATGAATTCACTTCACGGAATCGATAAATTTTATATAAAACTAGCATATTTTCAAACTACATATTATTTTGCTTCGTTTTTCGAGGAGCTTCGATAAATCATGCGATAAAATGTCAAATTTCGTCGAAAAAAAAAGTTCAAGTTTTTCGCATTTTTCCAGAATTTTCAGAGTTTTCCACAAATAATTTTCTATTGTTCCATTCGAAAAGCCATTCCGGGAAAATTGCACACAAAATTCTACACAAAAAAAAACTCTATTTTAATTTTTCCAATTTCACGACTTTTCCGGATTGTTTTCCCAAAGTTTTCTTTCGTAAGAACCTTCTCCTGGCAATTACGAACAACTGAAAATTTGAGCCAAATCGGCCCAGCCGTTCTCAATTGATGAATTACCATACATTTTTCACACCATTTATATTTATATAATTTCAAGTGAACACTATAAGAACAAATATACTATATGCGGTTAACTGTACAGTGTACACATTGTAATTTTAAGGGTAGATTGTAACAAAAGCTGAACTTGAAATATTGAAAAAAAAAAAAAAAAAAACAATTTATACCACTATTAGTGTCAGAAAGGAAAGTTAAAATGAAATTGTGACTAAGGCCGTCAGTTTAGTCAGTTTATCGCTTTAAATAATCTTCTGACACGAACGTGAGAAAGACAGCTTTCTTGAATATTAGCGTAAAAAAAATTAAGTTTATTTTATTCATTTAAAACCTGCATTAATTAGAATTTTATTCATTTAAAACCTGCATTAAAGAATTAGTTCAACATTACACAAGAGGAGCTTGTTGTTTTAGCAGAACGTAGTCATTTAATCAAAGTTAAAGAAGACGTCAAAAACGTGTGGAAAATATGATTTGTTACCTTACCCTCCGAGAAGATAATTTGATGACTTTAACAAAAGTTGAAAATACAATTTGTTACCTACCACTCGGAGAGGGCATTTTGATGACATTTACAGATGTGTTCAAAATGTATAAATTCGCCAAATTGTAATTTACAGAACAAATTTCATTAACTTTACGCGTTTAAATTTTTGAATTTTTTTTGAATAGGCAAGGCTACGGCACATAGGTACTAGGCAGAAGAAAACATCAAACATGTGTCAAGAGGAGGGATGCCAGATGATGAAGATTATTTGATTTTTTCCATGGTCAGTTTCGAAAAAATTCTTGAATTCCCTGGACCCTGCTTTACAAAGAACTCTGTCTCCAATACTTCCATAGAAAACTGATTTCGCTCATCTCTCCAAGAGTTCTTCGTGAAACTGAATATCCTTTCAGAGCTTCCATTAGAAATAGACAACGAAAATACAAAATTGCAAAGTATTTTGAAATTTGGTGCATCAAACTTCTTGAAAAAAAAACTAACCCAATTTTTCACTCAGACCACTGAACTATTATCACCAGATTAAGGCGCACTTCACACTTTGTAAGTTATGATTATAGCTAGCTAGGGCTAACGCTATAATTGCTATGCATTGTTAAAATAATTTGAAGGAATAAAGGTGGGACATTTTGCGGGACAAATTTTCAGTGCACCCCTAGTCAAGAGGAAGGATTTTGACGATCTAATTTTTCTCACCACGATCATGTCAAAAAGTAAGTTGAATGCAATTTTATTACTCAATTGAGACAAGACTTAAATAATATTTGTAATATGAAATATTTATGAATAAAAAAGATCAAAGGGAAAAGGTCTGATTATCTGTCAAATAACTGACACAAAGGACGCTGTCATCTGTCAAGCTGGAATAAAAGCTGTTTTTTTTGGTTATTTGACAAATAATCTGGGAATAAATGGTAGACAGATAGACAGTTTTATAGTATGGCTTTGTTAGCAGTTGGACAAATTTTTCTTGATATAAATACTTGCAGTACCTACAAGAGATTTTTTAAAAGTGAAACACATATCTTTAGCACAGCGTTGCAACTGCTATATAATTACCATTTACCACTTGCATCTAAATTCAGAATGCACTTGTCGACTTGTCATTTTGTGTTGAGGTTATTTACCTATTTATTTTATATCATGCCAAAAACGAATTCTGGTAACACTTTTAGTGTCACAGAGAACAGCTGAAATATAAATATTTGTTTTTACAAAATGTTCGCTTCGTATTCAAATCTAATCGGTGTTTGAGGTGAAATTCAGATTGCCGAAGTCGGATTTGGGAAAGCCTAAAGATTTTTTGTACAGTCGTTTGTCAAATTTTTGACACTACAAAGTCACTGTTCCACGTTTTAGTCTTTCGAAACAATTTCGATCAAACAATACTCAAGAGAAGCACATTGAAAATGCTTTCCAAAAAATTTCCTTAACATGTATTCACCTCACCCACAAGTTGAATTTATATACCAACACACAATTCCACTCACCTGAAAGACAAACGCGAAAATGTGAAAAGTTGTCTGCAATTCAAACAAACACAAAAAAAATGTCCACACAAATTGCCACCATCCATAGTGGCCTATGTAATTGGAAATAATATCACTGTCCACATCTTGGCTGAGGTCCTTTTCCGCCTCCACAATGTACTGCACTTTTTCACTATTGCGCAAATCTTCCGAATTGCAATTGAAGTCAATCGAAGTCGCACTTATTTCCGGTGTTTTTGGTTTTTTCAGATCATGTTTAAACGATAACGATCCTCGACGAAGTACACCACTCATATTGATAAATTTAAACTGTAAGTATGGTCAAAAGTTTTATTAAGGGTGTGCAAGTTCACTGTGTACACTGCTGCACCATTCGCGACGATTGAAACGGATCTGAAACCATAACCAGACTGTATCGTGGCTTATAACAACTGATTGGATCGTTGGCCGCATTTGCCCGAAGCTTTGTTGCAATTATTTTATGCTGCCATTGTATACTGAGCTTTAGAATTTGATCACAGCTGTAGTAAGGCGATCGCTGTTGTTATCAAGGGGTTGCAAAGCAGCTTTTTCTAGGCGCCAGCTTTTTGCACTTACCGGACCGCAAATGTATGGCAGGCCGGCTGCCGGCTGCCGGTTGCGGTGCAGCTTCCTGCTTCCCCCACACACACACTTTTGGCAAGCTTTTGAACCCTATTCAGTGGTGTTTTGCAGACTTTGTGTCCCACAAACGTAATCAAAGCAAACAAATATTGTATATTGTATAACCGGTTACCGGTTAAGATAAACACGACTGCGATACAGAGGTGTGCAGGTTAAAGCAAGCCAGTTAAAATCTGACAAAAAATTAAAAACGTGTGTGGCTGCGGCTGGAATGTAGGTGAGTGTAACAGCATCGTGGGTAAAGCTGGGTCCGCCGCATTGGAATTTCGCCAGACAAACTACATGGGATTTAATTGCTATTTAATTGCTCTATTCTTGATTTTGTCTCTCTTCGGGAGGTGGGAGATTTTGTGGTGGACCTAGCTTATCGGTAAAGCTGGATCCCGCCACATTGACTTTTGAAGGATTTTTTTCCCCAGATCGATTAAATGTGTCAAAAAGTAAAAAGATAAGTTATTCAAAAAAGCGAAATATAACACAAGTACAGAAAAAAAGTTGGAAAAATTAAAAAAACGAAAACTTTAAGAAACGAATTAGTCCTCAATCGCTCTGCAATCGATCAATAAATGATAATTGAATTTATTAGACGTGTAAAAATGGCACAAAAATTCTTGAAAAGAATGTGGCAACCCTCGAAGTATGCATCACATTTGGAATGTTGTAAATCTTTTAGCTTCAGAGAATTTGAGAAAATAACGGGTGATTTTTTAAGAGGTTTAGAACTTTTTTAAAAAAAAAAAAACACAAAAAATTCGAAAAAATGAATGAAATATTTATTTGAATCGATAGTTTGAACCTTGCAATTTAATGTTTAAAGATAATTTCATGCAAATGTTGACCGCGGCTGCGTCTCAGGTAGCCCATCCGCTGAGTCCAATTTTGGCATACTCTTTCCCACATATCGGCCGGTATCTCACGAATGAATGCATGGATGTTGGCTTCCAGTGCGTCAATCGAAGCGGGCTTGTCCCTATACACATTAGCCTTGGCATACCCCCACAAAAAATAATCTAATGGTGTCAAATCGCACGATCTAGGCGGCCAATTGACCGGCCCGAAACGTGAAATTAACTGTTCACCAAACTCGCCTCGCAATTGCGCCATTGTTTCGCGTGCTGTGTGGCATGTGGCACCGTCTTGTTGAAACCACATATCATGCAAGTCAAGAACTTTCATTTCGGGCAAAAAAAAATTTGTTATCATCGCTCGGAAGCGTTCACCATTGACAGTAAAGCTGCGATTCGCATCATCTTTGAAGAAATATGGCCCAATAATGCCACCGGCCCATAAACCGCACCAAACAGTGGCTTTTTCGGGATGCATTGGTAGCTGTTGCAATGCTTCTGGCTGATCTTCACTCCAAATGCGGCAATTTTGCTTATTTACGTACCCATTCAACCAAAAATGAGCCTCATCGCTGAACACAATTTTTCGATAAAAAAGCGGATCCTCGGCCAGCTTTCCAAGAGCCCATTCACCAAAAATTCGGCGTTGTGGTAGGTCGGCTGGCTTTAGTTCTTGCACCAGCTGTATCTTAAAAGGCTTTACGCCCAAATCCTTCCGCGAAATTTTCCACGTAGTGCTGTAACAAAGGCCTAACTGCTGGGAACGGCGCCGAATCGACATTTCGCGGTCTTCTGTCACACTAGCTGATACGGCCGCAATATTTTCTTCACTACGCACAGTAACTTTGGTGCGAAATTTGGTCACAATCTTCCGAATAGACTGCTCAGAAGGTCGAGAATGCCGATCATAAAATGGAAGCAGCGCGCGATGAACATTTCGAACCGAGCACGAATTTTGATAGTAAAATTCAATAATTTGCAAGCGTTGTTCATTTGTAAGACGATCCATGGTTAAATTGCAAACCAAACTGAAGCTGTTTGACAGTGACACAAGGTACTAAACACACGTCAGCTGTCAAAACTAGAGTTGCCAAAACCAAACCAGCTAAAAAATCACCCTTTAAAAGACTAAAATTCGTAAAAATATTCATCCATCCATGTTGTCCGTATTCGTAAGTTATATTCGAATCAAGAAAAAATCAATTCAACTCTATTTATGAATTGAAAATTGCTACTTGTTCTACCACAAAAACGTTATATTTAATTATAATATAACTTCTAATCTAAAAAAAACAACGGATTTGTGTTTCGCAATGTGTACTAGAAAAAAGACAATGTGTGTGTCAGTGTGAAAGCTGGAGACCAACGAGCGATTAAATAGCAGTTTGGCGAAATTCCAATGTGGCGGACCCAGCTTAACTCACGTGTAACAGCAGCATCTCTTCGTCAGACAGACGTTTCAGGGGATCGTCTGTGTTTAACTGTTGTTTTGCGTTGGTGTGTGCGATGAAGCGGTTTATTTCTTGCGGTAGGTCATTAGCTTTCATTTTTATAATAGAATGACGCGACCCGATGAGGGTATAACTGAAACTGTTGATGTGACCTGAGCACTGGGTGCTTTCAGTTATCTGATGAATCTTGAATATGTTGGTAGGTTTTGTATTTTGTTTTGCGTGAATTTTTAAAATTAAAAAGTATCATTAACGGAATTGTGTCTAATTGAAGGTGAAGCAATGACCCTATGCGTTGAATATTGCTGCCAAGGCATTAGAGAGGCGTACCTACATGAGAAGTGTGTTTGTTTTTTTCTTTTTGTGTATATGTTGTCATTTAATTAAAGTTTATTTTTATAGTTGGTTTTAATTGTTAACAAAGTGATGTGAATGAGTTAGTACGTATATTTGCCAATGACAGGAAAGGGAGCTTGGACTATATGAGACCAATTTAACAGCGAGTTGTTTTCAGATGTTTTTGGAACTATTTTTTTATTTTTTTTAGTGCACTAGGGCTTTTGATTGTGTTAATAAAATATTTCCATGCTAAATGTGATTTGTAATATAAAATGACAGCAGCCAAAGCAAATCACACTGATCGTGAATTTCCTTTTTGGGGATGTGTGGTTAGAATCGATCTTCCTTTTCTCGCATGTTTTTCAAAAAGGTCTTGAAACTGTTCCTAACCAAAAAAACATTGAAATACGAATTGGTATTTTCTGGCGGCATTTACTTTGCTTACAGTTTAAATTTCGCAACAAAAGAATTTTTAAATCTCATTTTAGGAAACGCCACATATTTCTTTTTTGTTTAGTACGAATTCCACGTAACGTAAAAAAAAAATTAAGAAAGTTTAAATTTCGTTGGATATTGATCATGCGTGCTTATAAGAGAATTTTAATTAAATGCGAGCACATTGCCAGCATCTGAGATAAATTTAGTTTCTAACCACAATTCCAACCCACTTTTATTTTAACTCGAAGGCCCGTTTGTTGATACTACTATTTGTTTGTTGATACTACTCATAGCTATTTAATGTCGTATTCCATTGGGACCACCAGAAATCTTTTTCAGATCTCAGATTTTACGCTGCTAATGAATCGCGCAACGAAATTGATCTGCTTTTATAAATGTATTAGTACGATATTTGGCAGCAATATCAGCTGTTCAAATTGCATTTGTTTTTGCAAAAATCACCAATGGATATCGACTTCGAAAATGTTTTCACTGTTGTAGATACAAATTTAGTATTTCTGGTGATTCGTAGTCTTCAGATGACGAGGAAGACTATGAAGATAATAATTCCTCCAAAATTATATCCATGGCTATTTATGTATTTCGTTATTTTGGTTTTCACGAAACTTTGCGCATTTGGCTTGAAAGCAAACTTCTTAAAATGACGTAAAACAGCTGTGCAAAGCGAAAAAATATCGAGATCTGCAAAAAGTGCTCCGAATCGAAAAAAAAATATTGATTTGTTTGCCCAATGAAACATGAAAAGTGATTTAGATAAAAAAAGATTGATTTTTTGTCCCAATGGAAAACGACATAAGATCTACATAAATACCTTATAGGCTACTTTGTATAATAAACTGTCACATAAGATATTAAGTGGAACTTAAATCATCAGCAAACGGGCCTAAGTCCCGAGCATTCGAAATAAAGTTCTCTTAACCTTGTAGGGTAAATGAGGTCTTAGAATCAGAGTGCTTAAACTCTACACGTTGCTTTAACAAGAAGTACTTCTCACTAAAGGCCATAATTGGTATTTATATTTCCCGAATTCGTCTCCACAGCTACTACTTGTGCTTAGTCTCCATTTACGTCGTATCAAACATGTCTTAATATCACTAACTTTGAATTACCTAGGACAAAAAAAAAAAACATTGGAGATGCCGGGGATCGAACCCGGGGCCTTTCACATGCAAAGCGAACGCTCTACCACTGAGCTACATCCCCTCGTAAAATCTGTTGATCACAGCACATTTTGATGGTGTGTGCTTGCGGAAATGTACAGTTTCCAGTGTTTTTCGTTTGTGTGTATTACACATCTCGTTTTTTGTTGCATGCTCTCAGGCAAAGATGTTAATCGTTTAAATAGGTATAGGGTGTGTCAACCATTTTATTTCAGTCATCATCTTTCTGAACTGATTGCATTTTGTATATTTTTAGTGCTTTGCTTCAGTCAAACAAAGTATCATCGAAGACTTAATTTCTGCTCCAGTCTTAAATGTATGGGAAATTGGTCAAAAAAAGGATGACAAAATATGGACTGTTTACTTGAACCTGTGTTGTATTTTCTATAGACATCTTGCGTCACCTGAGTGCAAGAACCAGCTAACTCCATTTTTTCATTTTTTAGATATCTGGGTCTTCTGCTTCGTTGAATTGATTTGCTTTAACTGCAATAAGCAGATAACTAATTTTTCGGACTTGCTGCCACCTATTGGGCTATGAAGAAAACAGACTAATAGAAAAAAAAAGCAGCCTGACCAACAGGTGAATATGTTTTTTGCCATTTTCTCAAAACTACGAAAACCAAGTTAGCTGCTTCTTGCATTCAGGTGACGTTATGATATTTGGGTAGAAACAAAATTTGGCATAACTTTTTCAATTCGTTAATTCTTTTTGAGGTCTTCCATCAAGCGTTTTACAATAACAAATTGTCCTGTTTCATTTAATCCCTAATTTTTACGAAATATTAAGTTTGCATTAAGGATTAGCCGCATAAGACTGCTTTGGGAAGAAATGGATAAACGTTTGGGCTGACCCAATCCTTCCAATTGAATACTGAATCAAACACTGAGGCGATAGCTTAAGATAAGTTTATGGCATCATTTTCTAATATTTAAGGTATTTATCTTTTCATTATAATAAATACTACTTACCAAAAGAATTGATAGCCTCCAAAACAGGTACCTTCTCTGAAAATTCAAGCACTCAATCGAATTCTTCTCAAAATAAACGCACAATTACTCGTATTATTTTATTTGTCAATAGAGCTGTACATTTAAACATTGTTATATTAATTTTTCTTTTTCTATAACATCATTGACCATTATTTAACTATTGGCTCAATTTTCACATACAATAACATAAACTTAATGCATCTAAATTAAGTACAAGATATATTTTTAATAAAAAAAAAAAAAAAAAATATCTAACAACATTAAGAAATAAGTACGCTATAAGTAAATATAAATACATTTTGTTTTACAAAAGAAAAAAATCCGTTTTCACTTTTCAACATTAATAAATGCATTAATTTATTACTTTAATTGACAATACAAATCTAACTTTCAATAATTTATTTATTTTAGTTATTTAATTGACTAAACTCTTACATTTACACATCGATATAGTGGCGGTTATTTGTTGTTGTTTTTTTTTTAATTAATTTTGAACAATTTTTTCTATTCAAATATAATTTATATATTTAAAAATTGTTTTATTTTGCATACAAAAAAATGTCTTGAAACAAAAAAGGACCTGCCTGTTTTGCATTAATCCTAATCTATTATATGAATGTAGTTATTTCTTTTTTACTATTGTAAGGATATGATTTTTGTAGTTTATAGCAGGTGTATAATTTTTTTCTTACAGATTGGGGCATTTTTTTAATTTTTCTCGTCGCTTTTACGAAAGAACAATCGTCCGAATGATAATTTCTTTTTAGAGAAAAATAGAAAATATGTAAAATGGTATGGATTCGTGCCAGGAGACTCAAGAGACGTTTCCCTATGACCATCGCTTGATTGCAAAAATTAGAAGACGCTGACGCAATTAACTTCAAACACGTGGTATGGTATCACGTCTGGCAAACGTGTTTAAATAAATATCTCTGTTATTGAAACGATCTGCTAGTCGAAAAGATACAACAATCAACGCAAACCTGAAAGCGGGATTTACAATTTCCTGTCAGTATCCAAAGCATAAATATCCTTGAAGTTCAGCTGGATTTTCAGACTGCCTATGCACTTTCTCTCGGCATTTCTAGAACCCAGTTATAAGGACAGATATTTCTCGAATATAAGAGTAACCAGAGTTAATTTTAAACAAATAGAAAGTTAAACAGGTACATAAATTCTGGTAAATGCCCCAAACTTTCACTTGTTCTACAACAATATTGCAAGTCTGACTAAAACTGTTTTTCTATTTGTTTTGAGCATTTAAATTGCAAATACTTATAAGTTTATTGTTTGCTAATCAAACTTTACACAACTGATTGATTTTTTTTTTTCTGTATTTTAGTTTTTTGATTCGTTTTTATAAAACAACTTATGAGCTAAAAAATATTCTTGGGCCAGCCAAAAACAATTGTTACTAAGACATTTAGAAAAGAGCTTTAGTTGAATGCTGGGACATTCATTTAGATACACATTATAATTCGTTCCTTTGATTTTTTATATTTATTTTTAACACTTACACATTATAATATGGACCACAGAGGGTAAGGTTAAAACGTTTTGAAGACATTAATCCAAGTTTCAATTAACAACATTTATCTAAATTGTTTTCTAATAAATATGGTTTATCTATTAATTTAATTTTTTTTTTCTTTCATTGTCCTTTTTAATTTGAAAGTTTACTACTATAGTATTTAGAACAAAAGAAATTTTATTAACAAATAAATTTTGTTTTTCAATGTTGCTAAGAATTGAAATAGTATCAAATTTAAAGGACTCACATTAGATTTGGATTATTATTTTTACTTTTATTGATCCGTATGTTTTTATGATGCTGATCCACCTAACATCTGAAAAGGAAATGAGAGAGCGATAGCATTTATTAATGTGATGGTATTTCTTTTCAACAAATCTGTAATGTTTATAGATCAAAAGTGCTACAAAAAAATCGCTTTATATTGACACATTGTGTCTAAGTGGGCATAATAACCGCTAAAGCGAGCTACGACCTAGAAATAATATAGAACACTAGCGTGCAAGAACTCTCATTAGACTTATTTCTTCTGCTAGCAAATCCTTGGTATTTATGAACTAAGAATTTAATGCATCACCGTCTTCTTCGTCTTCTTTTGACATATGACGTCTCTAAATCGAGGGAATCAGAGAGCCGCAAGTGACTCAAATTTCCGAAATATAATGTGAGATATGATAATAGTAACCCATGCGATAATGCGTATGCGAATTTTTTAATGAACTGTCCATACTTATAGAGATGCCTCAGGATATACTTTTCTTTTGACACCTCAAAGGTGATTGTCAAAGCCGTGAAATAGATTAAAGCTCGGGAAATAATTTATAACATAATATTCCCGTGCAAGTACTCTCATGCTACATTTTTCCTGAAACAAATCGTAAATTTTTAAAGTTAAAGTGCAAATCGCCCTTATGCGTCACAAAATAATCTTTCTTGGGGTGTTTACCACATTAGTCAAGAGATGCAACGGGTACTTATACACCAAATAATAATAGAGCAGGAGAGAACTCTCACTCAGTTTTACATCTAATCGTTAATTAAAAATAACATTCACACTGCTGTAACCACCGAAGTCTTAATTGAAACTGCCTTCGTTTTTTTTTGTGGCTCAGGCGGCGCAAGGACACTGTTTTTATTGTAGTAATATCTACTTGGACTAGTGACATTTCAATCAGTTACACAATGTATTTGATTTATTCGAGTTGCGAATTATGAGTGCCTTCTCCACAGAATTTACCCAAGGGCTAGTTAATGTTTGAGATCATAAAGATCATCAGTTAAGGTGATTATCGACACATGTTGGTTAAATCCTTGATCGAGTTGTACAAAAACTGGGCGTGGCGCAATACTTTCCTAGGCCTAAATGCAGAGATGACTATTTGCCTGGACATATTTCATTTCGTAATTTCTTTTCGCTTCTGAATCGAACTGTAGGAAAACCTCTCTTTTTTTTCTAAAAAAAAAAAGTGGGAGTGGCAGTGGCAAAATATCAAGTATTAAAACCTGCATTTTAATCGCAATAGTCAAATTATCGTGGATATACTGCTTCGACTCTGCCAACAACCAGATTGAAATTCATTCCCAGACATTCCTTTTTCATTCAGAATTTATCTAATGTCACTTACTTTTCCTCCGGCGGATGCTGCTTACTGTGCTGATTCATCGTCTCGGGCAGGAACAGAACAACCACTCCACCAAATATACTCCAAGCGGTCAATAGTGACATCAACAAATGGCTTTCGATTTTCGTCTGCAAATGAAATTGAAACAAATTCCTGTTAACAATGCCTGCCATCCATTTGACAGCCTCAAACCCACCAGCAGAGATAAGTACGGTGTCAATATCAACGCCAATCCAGCAGCAACATTACACGCTCCCACTCCGACATTACGTATCGCCGTTGGATACAGTTCAGCTGTATATACCGGCATTATAGTGTTGCCAGCACTGATTGTGAATTTTCCTTTAAAAATTTACAAAATAATCATAATTCCCTAAACTTCACCATTTCCGCGCCACTCACCAATCATCAGGAATGTGATCTTCAGCCAAAGTATATCGTCCCGTCCCTCTGTAATAGCCGCACACAAACATGCAATACCTGCACTAACCAAAGTTCCACAAAAGAGCCACTTCTTGCCCACCTTCATGATGATGTACATAGCAATGGCAATTGCAGGAATTTCGACTAGACCAGCTAGAGCCTGGAGTCGAAACATTTTTATTCGTGATCAAGAAACCCCAATTGAAAGACATTTTTAATTTATAATCAACAAAAAAATAACAATTTATCCCGGACACAGTTTGGGCACACTGCCAATGCAGAGTACCACCCATGAGCACACCACCCCCATTCCCCATCAAGACCAGTGACGTTTAAAACGGCATAATATGTGACGACGTATCAATTCGCCTTTGAGAATAATTAATTCGGTGATGAAACATTTACGCACACAGTCCACGGGGGCAGTCTAATAATCTGTTCAGATGGAATTCTGGCAGACATTACTTTTTGAGTGGCTAATAAAAAATATTTTTTTTTCAACAGTGTAGCAAAAAATGATGCCGTGTCATAAGATGATTAGCTCGTGTTAGCTATAGTCTTAATCGGTATTTGATGACGTCTGCGAACTCGGCAGTACCTTTCCATTCGAATTGTGTGTAAATGACACCGAACGCGTCAAGCTTAAATTACTAATGTCTGACAAGAAAAACTTGGAAAATCGATTTAGTGTTCCTTAGGGGAACCATTAGGGACTGGTAGTCCCTGTAACTTTTGTGTGTCATAAGTCATATACGAGTATCTCTCTGTCAGGTCCATTCGCGAATGCGGTTTAAGTCCACCACAGCGGATATTAAAATAAAAGTAAAAAATAAAAGAGAAAATGTGCAAAGTAACGAGTTTACCGAAATCATTTTGCATACGCCTCTTATATGTACATTAACAAAGTAACGAATAGATTTTGCGATTTGTAAAAGTGCTTTGCGTAGGCGATATAAATCTCTCGAAATATTAAAGTTTACTAACAAACGAGTAACGAATAAATTTCAGCTCCGCATTACCAAGGTTTAAATCGAACTCAGTCGGAATACATCACTCGAAATTGGACTTACTTGCACATGCCCCGATAAAATCGAGAGAAAAAGAGAAACTTAACAAAGTAACGAGTAACGAAAAAGTTTTCTGGGAGTTTTTCATTAGGCAGTTTCCATTGAATAAGCCTAAATCGATTGCAATTCACATACTGCGGTCAAATACAGCAGTAGAAGGAGGTAATTTACAAAGTAACGAGTATGTAAATATTGAACTTTCCACTTTTTTTTGAGAGATTTTAACGCGTACACGGACTAATAGCAATACATTTGAAATATAACTATCGCAATAGCATGTGCTCTGATCAAAAATATGAAAAAGTTATAAAGTAACGAGTAAATTTTATAGGTTCTTAGAGTTTTTCGCTTCTTATTTGTAATTTGAATAAATGCCACGGAGAAGTATACGCAAATATAAGTAATAACGGCGCCATTTATAGATAAGTATAGCAACAACATCCGACTACGGATGGGACTCGACGCAAACATTTGTCAAAACGCCCCACATGGGTGGTGAACTCGTCGGAAAATTTAGTGACTTTTCAAAACAAAACTCACCGAATTCAAGTAGACATTTCCCCCGAAGGTGTTCATATTCAATATTAGCCCATAGTACACCAGATTCATGGTGAACCAAATCAAAAGGAAACAAATCGTTATCCTTCGCAGATACCTCGATCGAAACAGACACAAAAAGTCCTGTGAACTTTCCTCTTGCATGGGAGGTGTTAGCATTTTTTCATAGTTCTCTGGCAGCGGGCGTTTATTAAAAGCGGCCGCACTTTCGACGATTTTCTTCACCTCGGCCATTCGTCCTTTGCACAACAGCCAACGTGGAGACTCTGGAACAACGAACCTGGAATCAAAATGATGTGATTACAGCGGATCGCACAAAATTTGTCATCTATCTCACCATAAAAAGCACAGAAAGATACCGGGCAGGCCAATGCACAGCTGCAACTTCTGATAGTCCTGTGTCAAGTAGGCGATTCCCGATATCAGCATATAGGATATTGGCAGTGGGAACAAGTTATACATTCCGGCAATGGTTCGCCATTTGCCATCGACAAATTCAATGGCTAAAATTAGTCCGGCATAGGTCACCGAAACGGATACCAAGCCGAGGAGTGTCCTCAGTGTTAAGTACAATTCAAAGGAATTGGCAAAGTACAATGCTAGACCTGCAAGGAGCAAAGAATCGGGTGGATCAGTGGTATTTTACAAGTTCTCCTATACGTATAAGAAGACACAAGGGATGCCTGTGGCATGAAGGGTGGTGAGTGCCCATTGAGTATGGAAATCAAATGTCAATGTTGTGTGGATTGTTGTATTGCACTTGGGCAAAGGTCGTAGCCTTGATGGTTGATTATATCGGAAATGTCACCAGCACTTCCGGGTGGTATTTTTAGACTGAAATTGAGCTCTTCATAAATCATACATCAGTGTCAATTAAATCCAGTCCTGTCACTGCGGTGGCAAGTCAATGTCTGCTGCACCAAAGTCCACGCAAATAACACGACAATCAATTGAGTGTATTTTTATACATTTATATTTGTCCCTCCGACAATCAGATTGACTTATTGCAGATAACAGTTAATCGCCAAATCCCACACACATTCATCACTTACCGAATATTGTCTGCAACACTGCTGATATGAATAACATCGTCTTCCTTCCGAATTTATCTGACAGGTATCCGGAAATAATACCACCTGTTGCCACCCCCAATAGGAAGAACATTTCGGCGACATTCTTCAGATACTCCTTGTCGCAAACCAAATTCCATTCAGACGTCCATGTATTGCCGAGGTTATCATCCATATCGTACTCCCATGATGAACACGCGATCCTTGTGGTATTGTGGTATGGAATGTCTGGGAGAATGCCCTAATGAGGAGGAATGGAACACATAATTCGATTCAATGAATCAGGACGATGCAGCCTTTACATACCCCTGGGTTAGAGTCCGAGCCGAACGGTTGTCGATTGTAATTGTAGCTCATTTGAAAGCAGTTGTCCATGGAATCACTTATATTCCGCCAAACGTCGACCGGAATGTATCGCAGATTGTCCGGTCGACTGCACCAGAAATTTTTATTTGCCGCCTGGAATCGAAAAGAAAGTTACAGCTAGAATTTTCTAACGAGGTACGATGAATATAGCTAAGCCTAAGACCAGCAAGGCTGTATTGGTTTTAAATTTTAACAACCAAGCTTTTTGGGGCATCTAGGGATGAGGTTACTAACTTCAAATGGTTTTGTCAAATGGGTCAAATCCAGGTATAAGCTGCCTATTATCACGTACCTACAAAATCCTCTCCGCCTTATAATGCGAACACTTATGACTCCTTAAATTGGTTCTGAACAGCTCTAGAACGTTTCCTTCAATCCGGAAGTAGCGTTAACTCAAAATATGTCTAGAACGGATCAGTTAAGACTCTGAAGGTCAGAAGTCTATCACAAAACCAATGAAGACATTGACTTCTTGATGAATCTTTCTAGTGAGCTTTGAGGAAGACGGATACGATGTTAAAAACATTTGCCAAACGACATATCCTGTTCCAAATGGACAAAGTAATTGCAGAGGTCATAGATTAAGCCTATAGAAGGCTGTTGGTTAAAAAGAATTTAAGAAAGACCACACTTTTCTACAGATCATGAGAGATCATTTCAGACCAACTTCAGCCTATCGTGATGCCTTGTAAAATCTCTACCAAGGCTCTACCAAAGCTCTACTGACAAAAGATCAGCGGAACTGTAGGAAATCGTCATTTTAAGGCTAGTTGTCTGGTCATCCCGAAAGATCGGGTACCAAGTAGGCCTAGAACTTACTCTGAATACTCTCCGAAACTTTGAATACTGAAGTAGTTTCGGACACTCTTAGAATTAGCAACCTTGATCTTCTAGGTCCCAAACTCAAAATTGGAAGATTGCTTTTGTCAATAAGACTATAACGAAGGCTTTTGAGGGGTCGCTTTTATTATTAACAGGCGAGTCGGTGAGTGCTCTCTATGAGCTGCTCTGAAAATGTCTTTAACTATGGGCTCGCCCATACGGTCCACCGATCCAATGCGAAGACCGTGAAATGCAACTTCGACGTCCTATTTACGGAGAGTTATCCGCAAGTAAATGACTCTCACAAGTTGTGCGACACAGTTGAGAGGGTTCTTTTCACAACCATCAGAAGGAATCCAACACCACAGTCGGGGAAATGTCAGGCTGTGTCCCCTAAAGCTGTTTCTACTTGGCCACTCCAAACTGAAATCCACAGCCCTCCGTCGTCACAAACACTGAAGCGAGTTCTAGGTTTTAGTGTATCCAGGTTTTGAAATAAAGTCACAAAATAACTTCATTTTTGGCGCAACAGGTTCAAATAAGGAATGGACCTCCAATTATTTTTTCTTTAGGAGTGTTATACTTTGGGAACATTGTTAGAAGTTCCGCAGCGGAAGAATAAGTTGTAATTTGAAGCTTGCGCATTGGCCTAAGAGCCCGAATTATTATCCCATCGACAAGAACAAGGTTGACTGAGATCTGGTATTTTTACGAGGACTTCTACTTCTCGAAAAATCTATTTAGAATGGGAAGACCGTAGATTCTGGATAGTCTAAGCTTAAAGTTTGTAACGGGGGTTCGACACCCACTTTTACTATACCTTCCAAAAATAGACAGGAGTTTTTCGACACAACTCTTGTATCAGACGTATTTTTAACAATCAGCTCAAGGACTGGAAGATGCCTGAATGGGATTTCTAAACCTTCCCTAAACCATGTTTACCTTTTTGGAAAGACAGAAAAATAAGCAGGCGTCTATACAAAAAAATCTCTAAACAATAACCTTCTTTCTTTCGTTACTGAGAGACTTAAAACGTAGAGGAACTGGACTTAATTTAGTAAGCTCCTATTCAAAGTCCGTAAACCTTGCGGTAGGTAAAAACAATATTCAAAGAAAGAGCTTATCAGGACGTTTGTAAAAGTTCTCTGGTCACATTTAGAAAAAAAAGGAACAAGAAGAGCTTTGGATAAATGTCATGCACCCGCAAAATCTCAGGGCTTATGTAATCAGGTACCAAAAGAGACTAATTGGGAAATAGACTTCTCCAGATTATAAGAAGACCATATAGGGGTTACTTGGGTTACTTTTTAGATGCTCACTCTATGGTAGCTTCCTTGTTCATATTTTAACCATGAATATCACTGCCTCGATGACGATAAAGCCCACTTAACAGAAGTGCACACCTTCATAAAAAATTGGATCTCTTTTAAAATGCAGTCACTCACATGAAACGCACCCAAACCCTCTGTCAGTCGACTCTGCCGTCCATAAATCGTTCCCCCTTTTGGTAACGCACCTCTGAGATTATTCTAATCCAATCGAAAAGTAAGCCCATTTGTACCCCTAAAAGGACATCTTAGCTAACCATTGAGCCATCAAATAACATCTTTCCACTCACATTTCTATGTTAATCCCCTTTCCTCCTGTCTGTTCCATACGCAGTCCCCCCATCCGCCACTTGAAGCAATAAACAAACAATTCGCATAAAAAGTTTGACAAAACAACTCAACATGCTAATCGGAAACCTCTTTGCCGAACAATCCAGCTGAATAGAGAATCAAGAGGGGATTTCCCGATTCCCAACATGGGCACAAAATTCGATTTCCTTTTCCGTTTGTCGCTCGTTGTTTGTATATTCGACATTTTATCACCCGGCTGTCAACTGTGCTTGGCAATTGGCATGCCGTGTTCCGCCCATCACATATGAGCGAGAACGATCATTATGCGTCCGGGACTTTGCATACCTTCGCATAATTGAATACTTTGAGGATTTCAACTTCTTCTCTTCCGATTTCGATTCATTTGACATTTGTTTTGTTTTGTTTTTTTTTTCTTCTCTATTGACAAACAAATTTCTTATGCGTAAAATCTATTGATGCTGGCATCACACACACACACACACATCATATAATACCCCTCCTGGCGGCGCTCGACTGGAACTAAAACTGCGACTGGGATTATTGTCTGTTTCAATTGCTCGTGAGAAGGAAACTTCATCAGCAACGTGCACCAGCGAAATCATTTCAAGGACACTCTTGGGGGAAAACGATACTTTCAGATGAATCAGACTTTGATGTTTCATCCTCTGTCGTATATAGTGGTTGGCACCGCCGCCTTCTGGATGGTGTAGCTAACCCAAAATGCTTTTGCCTCTCAAGGAGGTTGTTACTTTCAAATGGCTGAGCTAGAAAATTGCCGGCTTCCGACGGTGGCAGAGGTGCTACTGGTGTGCAGGTGAAATGGGATCGACAACTGAAGGATGTATCTTTACCTGTGAGATAGAAAGGATGGTCTGTGTGTACATAAAAACGACTCAAATTGAGGCAAATTAAGCCGCTTAGAGGAGTTGAAGTGTATTTTGTTTTGTAATGATCTAAGCCGGAGGACAAAAGAAGTTGAAATGAGGGCAAACGAGTCCGTGGAATAAGGACGACTTCGACTTGTCGTCGAGGTGAAGCATTCGGGTAAATGCTATCGAAGAAGTTCAGAAAATAAATGCCTAAGCAAAGTGACTATAAATTTCAGCTTCTATCTGTCTGTCGGTGCGGGTTTGATTAAGGGGTTGGTTGGAGATGAAAGGGTGGAACCTGCTCGTATTCACATCTTGAGAGGCTCCAAATGGGATTGGTGTTCTTCGGATGAAACTAGAGTCTAATTGAGTGGAGTCCCAGATGGAAAATAAGGCCAAGGAGATTCATAGAGGGAAAACTGGTCACATATTCTTGTATTATGTCTACAGACACACCGAGTCACCCATAATTGAGCTAAGTAAAGTCATCATCTTTACCTCTCCTTACGCCACGAACCAAAGGTAAAAAATTATGGGCCGAAGAACACTGTCCAGGCAAAATTGTTATTAAGAACGCCCTGTGTGTTCAAAGGCTTTTCGTGTTCCTCTCTTGTAGTCGGCGAAGGCTAACAGGGGAAAGAGCTGGCTCTGCGAAGAGCACTTGGCATACAGGCTTACACCAGCTTCTGAATCAGAGCTTTTTTGATATTTTAGTTGATTATTTCCACTTTAAACTTCGCGTCGTCACAATAAAAAGCAACATCCGATTACCACCATCCCATGAGCGTATGTTTCCCTATGAGAGACATCTGTTGGCTCACATCTAATACTATATAAATTTGCCTGAAAACGCGGAGAGTTCATGTCGTTCATGGCATCGAAAACGTTCATCCCGAAAACTTCGAATTCGCGTACCTTCTAAACGAGTTTTCCGATTATAGAATTAAGAACTAACTATTGCCCCGCAGATTAGTTTATTAGATTTAACGTCATGTGGTAAAAAAGACAAACAATTTTATTTTGTGAAAAAATAGTCTCCCAAACGACAGTCAAACAGTTGGGTAAATTCATAAAATGTATTTCGCGGAGACATTCAATAAATCTGACGTCTTATGACACTTAACATTGCACAAAATTTTGCAAGCGCTACAGCTAATTGACAACTGTCTAAGGGACCATCTACACTGTACTCTGTTCCTGTCATAATTTAAAACGTATTAGCCTTCGCAGAAAGGCTTAAAAATAGTCAAGCGTTTCCCGGATCTCTGATTTAAAAATATACTGACGAAGTAGTGATGTCAAATTCATACGAAAACTTCTGTCTCACCTGATAAACTGGCGACGATATATGAAACGTATTTGGTACTTGAAATAGTGACAGTAAAATTGTCATTAGGAACTGCCACTTGCCGAAATGGCCCACCAAATCCCCGATGACATCAGTCTCCTCTCCACTATCATCGTGTGTCGGCTCGTGGTCACTGTGATAATGATTCTCATCAGATTTGCCCACAGCCATGTTGGCAGATGTCAAATTGGTGTTGTTCGACGCGGTGATTGTGGGTGCTGCACCAGTGGTAGGTGATGTTCCTCCGCCCGTCGAATTGATCGTCAACGATGGCGATGTGGATTTTATTTTCGCCGTCATCTGCACTGTGGTCGGCAATGGTGTGCTGTAATTTTCCGGGGACGGTTTATTCGTTGGCATTTTGTGGAATTTGTCTGCAAAAAGAGAAAATTTAACTGTCAGATTGGCAAATTAAAAATTGGGGCATTCGTCTAATGTCCATATCGAAATGGGTCGCAACTTAAAATGCGGCCTTAAAACACCCACCGACTGACTTGTCTTGTAATGCTATCTACATACTTTGTGACAAGATAACAAATCCAATTGACAGATACCATCAGGCAGGCGCACAGTCATAATAAATCATCTAGACTCCATCGTGCATTGACACTTGTCTGATTTATATTCACAAGAATCAATCTCGAGCTGTCTGTTGTAGAGCAATTTCAATTATCTTCGATGTAATTCAATTGGAAATTTCTGCGCGCTCAAGATATCAAATTAACAACACGACCGACGCGACGTTGCCAACTTCCAACTATTAAAATGGCCGCTTGTCATCTGTAATCGTCAAACAATATACAATAAAGTGATTGTGGCACATAACATTTCCGGCGGCTATATAGAGTTGTTACTGTACCGATTGCAGTCTTGAGCATCGGGGAGGTTATTTATGTGTCACTTATTGATTATTGCGGCGTGCGCGGTGCCAATATTTATTTATTGATCGCCTTACAGCATTGTCGTTGATTGATTAATTGCAATTGTGACCTCGAACACGATGAATGGCGAGAGGTATTCTATGTGAATTGGAGTCCACTGTGTTTCAGAGGGTGGGTTATATATGAATGAGTCCGGGTGAATTAGACAGATAGATGGTGCAATTGTCAGAGAATCAGTTTGAGGGTAAATTATTTATGAACGCGATTGCAAGCCGAACACGATGTTTGTATTGGTGGGATTATTCGAAAACTGTCTGGTCATGATTTTCTAATCCAGTTTTAAAATGGTATTCACGGTGATAAGATATGGAAAGTTAAGGAAAGTTGGAAATGATTTGGGCTATGTCATGCAATCGCCAAAATCAATGGCCTTCTTCGATCTTCAGTTTCAAATATATTTAACACCGCATGAACTTGAGGTCCAAGCTTCAAAAGTAGTCCTTGGTTGTAAGATTATGTTATTGACCAAGTTTAATTTGAATTTAATTCATTTAAAATCGACCCTACCTTTTATATGTAAAGCTTAGTACGCTGCTCGAGCTAAATTTTCGCTCATATTGGTGTTACGCAGCTCGAGCTAAATAATCAAACTTTTGTTTCAGAACGTACTTCATGTATCTGTCAAGTTTTAGCGCGCCCATTTAATGAGTCGGGACATTTCCTCAAGCTAAATTTGACAGTTCATTGTGCTCTCTTGTTTTTCTTGCGTTTTCGTATTGTGAAAAATGTGAGAAGTAAGCAAAAATTAGTTTTTTGAATAATTAGCTCGACGAGGAGTACATAGAATTGGAAATGGATGAACTCAGAGAGAGTTGAATTTTTTAAGTAAGTTATTTTCTAAAAACATCTGTTTTTTTTGTGACATTTATCCACTGAGCTTCCTATGCTATGTCAAAATTTAGCTAGGAATTTAGCTGATGTTTGGAGAGAAAATTTGGAGGCCAGATAAAATTTAGTTTAGCTTGAGCAGCGTACTAAGCTTAACACAAAAAAATGTGTGTCGGTTGTCGGGTGTCGAATTTCAATGCGGGCTAATCAAATAATAGTGAGATGAATTGTACATTGCTCTTGTGTTTTGTAGTTCCAGAATGAAAGAGAATGAGATGGCAAGTTAGGTTATAGGTGCTGAAAACTGAAAAGCCAACACACTTAGACCAAAAGTAGGTCTATTGTTAATGGTTACGAAAAATATAAAGATCACAAATGACATGTAATGACATTTACGATGGCTTCTGGGATGACAGCCACATTACACCAACTAAATAAATTTCAACAGGAAAATAATCTTCGTACTTCCTTAAAAAATTCGCGCAAGGAAACAGACATTATCCTTCATTATCATTATTTACTAAAGACCCACAAATATTCCCAAGCCCAACACTTGAATACGGAATTATCCCTACGGTAAATAAAAATTCTTGTCGCTCAAAACAAACATCACGTCCGCCATAACTACACCGAGTTCTGACATGATTCTGTGTAATCCCTCAAATCGTAGCACGTGCTCAATACAGCCGTCAAAAAAATCACATTCCTCATTGACATTGAAACTTGTATATAGAACTACAGGGACGAGCAAACCGCTCAGATCTTTGTAACCCTCAAGGGTCATAAAAAAAATCCTCACAATATGTGAATGTGGTTAAAGATGCCGCAGCAAATTCAATTCCAAGGATCCACTTCATTTAAAACTAGACCCTGTTCGTGACCGTGTCGCTGCTGCATTGATTGAGCACACACTGAGAATGACGATGACCTCTCTTTATACAGTGGGTGTACAAAAAGCATGTTTAAATTTTTCCAATTTGATAATTATTAACTATCCCTCCTCACCTCAGGAGCAGCAACACAAAGTCACTTGCCTCGCTACATAAATGTGAAAGAAGGAGAACGCTTCTTATCATCAGCATCGGAGCAGTCATGCAACTAGTAGTTGAATATCCTTGAACTTCGATGTATACCTTGGTCTCAGTTTAAAATGTCATCAAGCGGCGAACAAGGATATCGAATGGATGTGGGGTTAGTAGTCATATTTGCTGGATATACCCTGCGCCGACAGGTGGATAACATTGCGGTTGTTATTTAATTAGCCCTTGACCTATGTGTGTGCATGTGGTTTTGCCTAAATCCTACACCACATATGAAGGATGTGTATAAAATATCAAGGAGGTGCGATGGTCTTGTCCTTGGTAAGTTGTTAAATTTTATTGCCAATTAATTTTGTGGTTCAACATTGAAGTTGTCCTATAGGACGACAAGGATATTAACTCCCACACAATGTGTATAGATAGTTAATGGATAATTGGTACTGATACTTGTGGCACTCGATGTGGGTATAGGTATGTTGTGAGGGTATCAAGTGGCACTTTCCGCAGACGATGGTGGTGTGCACAGGGAACGACATACGGAATCAATTCGCATTCGAGTGGTATCTATATACTGATTGTGAAAGAAGGACGTAAATCTGGAGAATTGATTAAAATTTCGGGAAAATTGCTTTGAGATTTATGGATGAATGCTATTTTTGGAGATTTCATCGACAAATATCAATAGTCCTTAAACTCTATAAGCGTGTGAATTGTCCATATGAACTTAAAGGTAAATCATAACTTCTTTTCTATAGAGGACTCCATTATGTTTATAAAGCAGCTTAGCTCTTCACATCCAGTAGCCTTTAGCGACATGCATTTAACATTTACGTGACGTCTGAGAACTTCAGGCTTGCAAATAAGGCAGCCAATATTTTTGGTGACCATTTTTTAAGTCACATAGAAGAGGGCATTTTTTTATTTAAAAAAAAAAGAGTCGAAAATGTGTACCTACAGGAAATTATTATTATCAAAATTCGCAGGTCCTACAAAAGGACTGGAAATCAATACATCAACTCCAGAATCGAGAAAGTATCTACCAAATTCCATCTTTCTTATGGTAGTAAGAAGAAAAATAGGACATTTGGTGTTGAGTTTTAAAATACCTTTTGGTATGAAAATCAGAGAGGAATGTCTTCTCAAAAGAGGACAAACGGTCACCTTACCAATACAAGATCCATGGGTGATAAATCTCTGCACTTTACAAGTTGAAGTCCTCTGAATATATTCGTCCTCGAAGCCAGTTCCTAGTAGTTTTATGTAGTTCATTATATATTTTTAACAGAGCGTCCAAAATATGCACTTGAATTGATTCTAAAAAAGAGGATTCACGATAAAGCCTCTTTGACAGATCATCGCAAAATTAGATTCGACATAACCCTATCCCTATTTAGTAGCAGTACCTAGGTAATCACCATTATTCCGAGTGGCGGTTATGACGTTTTAAGAAACGCCAATTTGAATTTGGAATTACGAGAGGCGTTTTTGAGTCGTTGAACGCCATTTGTCACTGAACGTCATGTGGAACTTATTGGCGTACGACGAACGTCATGTGAGAAACTTCACTGTCATTCTGTAAGACGTTGAACGCCACAAAACGACAAGAAAAACGACAGTATTTGTTGTTTACAATATACTGAACGCAAGTTTTGACAGTTCATTCACATGATACATTTTATTTGGTCGCAGATACCTGCGAATCCATTGACAGTCGCCGTCATTTGTCTCTATTTTTTTAATACAAGAAAACTCGAAAATTCAAACTTGAGGTTAGATTCGAACGAATGTTTTATTCGCCAGTTTGTGGAACGCGAATTGAATGATGTGGATTGTGAATAAACAATAAGGGTGTTTCGCGGCAAAAAGTGTGGAATTCGAAATTACATTATTTAAACTGTTTATTAACTTGTCTTAATACATTTTGATGGGATTATTAATCATCCTCCCCTTTGAATAGTAAAATGTGCAATTTTCTGTTCATAAATGCATCAAAATTGGTATGTTCGCATTTCACCAATTCGATCGCTCGCTCTCATGTGAATAGTCCTTCACCCTGTCGTGGAAGTTAGGGAGGAATTCTTCTAAAATGAAACGCCTCAAACAACGACAAACGTCGTGAAAGTAAAACGCAACTCGGAATAACGGTGAATATTGTTACGGTAAGAAATAAAACTACAATTTTAATGCGCAAATACTAATAAAAATGCCTTTATTTAGATTTAGATTTTTTTCTACCACTTTCTAGCCTCTTGAAAGTTTTTTGTAGTCTTTTTGACAGCCGTCAGTTTGACATTCAGTCGAGACTTCAGATGGGAACAAAAGTCGTTACAACATGAATAGATCGTTTTTTTTCAGTCAATTTGAATTCTTCTTTGCAGTGGATTTCAATTTCCACAAGCCCACAGCGTGGCCATCATTTTCAGTTCCCACTCAGCTTTTGTCCATTTCGATTCAGAACGCACAAAATATTCTCAAACTGTCCTAATCTGTGCAACACGCAACACAGACAGCTTTCTAATCACTTTATCCTGTTAATAAAAGTCCTTTTCCATATTTCTCTTCCGTTAGGACCGGCATCATTCATTTCATATACTTAGGCACAACCGTTCGCTGACCGTTGTGATCATTCACTCAATTGGAAACTTTCGGCTTTTCCTTTTTTCTTACGAAGGAATTCAACTTGATTTCGTTTCCCTAAATTGATTGCAATAATTGTATACAACACACACGCAGGTGAAGAGGGATTTGCTGGTCACTACCATACCTCTGTCTGTTTCCCTTTAACCAAAATCCATATGAATGGTATGGAATAAACAAATCGATGGAGATCAATAAGATCCAAAGCAAGAACGGGTAGTTGTACCAAGCCATCGCACCCAGTGCAACCAAGAGGAATAAAACGAACTCTCTTCGTCCTTTCTTTTGGTCTTTGTTTTGTGTGGCTTTTATGGCTTTTTCCATTTGCCGTCATTTGATTTCCAGTTGGTTTTTCTGTTTCTTTTGCTTTTCTCCTCTTTTGTTTTTCTTGGTGAATTGTTTAATCCGTTAATGTGATTGACTGGTATCGTTTAGCACAACGATGGAGATGGAGCAGAAGTCTGTTATTTATTGTTCGGTGGTCAACGATATTTGTTTGCTTGAGTCCAATGTCCATGCAGACGAGAGTCCCTATTATTAATCCTTCTTCTGATTTTTTCCTACATTTTTGTTTTATTGTTTCAAATGCTTTTGTTCTGTGGTGAATAAGATTCCTACTCTTAAGCTGACGATTAAAAAGTTCAAGAAACAATTGTTGGGTGGGGCTGTGGGTGTAACAAAAAATAAAACTTCAGCGTAGTGGAGCGGAAAATTAAGTTTTTAAGGAGTTAATTGAATTGAAGAGATTAAGCTGATTTTGACAGTTGAATGCGGGATACGAAATGAATATGGAACTGTAGATTTAGGGAAATGAATGCGGGCACAGACGCGAACTGAAAGGATTACTTAAGGTTCGGCAGAGATTCGCTCACTCGAATCAACTGAAATAGAGATTCGTGTTAATTGGTTTAGCTACCTTTATTTTATAAATAAAGTCGGAATGGTTAATTGATCAGTTCTTGGTAATGAATGATGTCCTTTCAATTCAATTGACTACAGTTTAGCTATGGAAAGTGCTTGTTGAAAGAAAATCACACTCAAATACAACTACTTGTCAAGGCCCCTGACATACCTGACTCAAATGCGTAGCATTTTCCCTTTCGAATACAAAGTTTCCGCGTAATTCCCCATCAACTAAATAAATGCGTTCATTAATAAATCACACAGTTTACGACTTGAAAAGCGTTTTTGAAAATATTTTCATTTTCAAATATTTACTCTCTAAACAAACCAGCGCGTTGAAACAATCGCCCGACACATTATACGAGAATGGTGTTTTCACTTTCAATAAAACTTTTTTTTTACAGAATTATCGCCCGATAGGTAGAGGTACCTCTTCAGTTTGTACACGTTGAAACGATCTTCGTGGTCCAAAAATAGAGTTCCTGCATCCACTGTGAGAACAAAGAAAAACAGGGAAAAAAAAAATTATGATCATTCTAAATCCTCTCCAGACGCGCTTGCTAAAATTAATTAATGCCAGCACAAAAAAAAAAAAAAAAAACAGAGCAAAAACGATTTTATACAAACAACAAGAATAGAGTTGCACATATTTTTAGAACTGATTTAATTGCGTGGCAGCGACAAGATGCGTCACACATCCAGACAGGCACAGGCAAAGAAACAGAGTTTTTTTTTCGAGAATGCCCGACAATATTTGTTTCTTACTGTTCTTCCACACCATATGTTTCTAAAATAGTAGAAGAAAAGCATGAGGCGAAAATAAATTGATCAAGCCACGCGTATAATAAAATTAAAAAAAATAACACAAACAAATGCCATGATTTTTCTAAATTAAAAAAAAAAAACCAATCCCCTCTTAAAATAAGCGATTATTTGACAGTTGGACTGATTTTGGAAATACCAACCGTCAGTTAAATTGTTATACACTACGTCCAGGTTTGTGCGGTGACTTTTCGTTCTTTTTCCGAAAGATTAATGTTCCAATTTATTCGACGTGATTCTGAAGTAAAATGTCAATTTTGGATTTATCACAGTCACACCTAATGGGCTAGACATCCATCAATTAGTTTGAATAATAGATAATAGATACTTGGAGTGTCATGTTGACTTATGTGTTTATAAATAAGATGTTTGCAATTTTTTTAAATTCCTTTCTAAATTGGCAGACATCTGTGTAGCAGTAGGCAGCTGTCACTTTAGTTTTATATGCGGTAGTAGGCATATAGACGTCAAAAGAGTGTCTAAATGTTGAACATGGTTGGAATGGCTATTTAGTTTGAGGTGTGGCTTTGCTTTTTTTGAATTTTTTTCTGTGGTGGTTTCCAAAAATGTAAGCCAATGCAATTAGGGAGCTAGTTGTGTCGAAGTTGAATTTTTAATTGTTAAAGTCAACATTGATTGTAGCGCACTGCTGCAAAATGAGGCTTCGGCTTTAGACTTAAGAAGCAGAATTATGTTTGGGCAGGATCAAATTCGACTTTTGGTGTGTAGTAAGTGGAAGAAGAAGCGTTTTTTTTTAGGTACATGCTGGACAAAAGCTGTTTATCGCTTAATTTGGAGGAAATCCAAAAGAATCGGATATTTGGTCTTTAAAAAACCCTTGTTCAGCTATTTAATAAAGCATTTGGTTTATCTGTATGTTTGAAGTGAATAGATTGGAAAATACTGAGCCTATGCAAACTTTTTACAAAATAAGTGAATTTGGTCTGATTTTGGAGTAGTCGGCCCACAAATAGATCCTTTTTTGTCCACAGCCAATGCAAAAAATAAAATAATAAATGTGTATGAATGAGACCATAAATCAGACGCCTAAAGTGTCATGGATGTTCTACCCATATTTATTTACACGTAAATTGGAAATAAACACATGTTTCCAGTTCTGGCGACCACCACTAGAAACCATTTCTATTTCTGATTTAAAACCTTTCAAATGAGAGTGGTATTTAGCGTTATTAAATTAAACCCACAATTCAGTTATATGTATGAAATAAATAAATAGTTGTACGTTCATCACTTCGCGAAGCCATTTTGTTTTATAGGAAAGCGAACAAATATAGCAACATGCTGAACTTTCGCATTATTTCCTACCACGCTAACAAGATGACCGACCATGTTAGGTTTGCGCTGTCCCTTTCTGTCAGATGGCTATTTACTATTGGGTACCCATTTAATCTTTCGTGTTAGGAATGTGTGATCTTGTAAATGCAGTTTTAGTTCCAGTAATATCAGTAGTCTGCCGTGTAAGTATCCAGAAGTCAGCCTCCATCTAATTTACACATTTTCATAAGAACAGGGGGGCTGACAAGTGACAACTGGAGAAACGTTTCAATGAACCGTGTCCTTAATAGTCAGGCCCCATCACTCTAGTTATTGACTTTTTGCGTCGATCAAGACATTTTTAAGTTTACATTCATTTTGAAGATTAGTAATTATTTAACTAAAAACATTTTTAACATAAGTTAAGAAAAAAGAAGAATTATCGTTCAATAATATGCAAATACCTTACCTGGATAATAAATTGTGCTATTACTTTGTATTCCACACAGTGACTACTGGCGGTGGCTGAACTTACACGCCATCACCCTATATCTTCTGAACCAGATTTTTTTTTAATCCTGTTAAATGTAAAAGCGCGCGAGCAAGAATTTTGTAAAACGAAATGCTGCTTTGCAGCGAATGCGAGTTGAGAGGGTACAAAGTACACGCAGAAAAATCACTTATTTAAAATCAACCAACTTTCGTTTAAAAACTACCCAGTGATACTGTTAATATAGCTCTTACAAAGTTAGTGGATTAAAAATAGCCGAGTCAGGTTGTTAAAGGAAACTCGGTTAAAAATAACCTTTTATCAATTTTTCTCGGTTGTAAATAACAAACTAAATCGGTTGAATTTAACCAACTGGTTGAAATTTATCTAAAAACTTGGTTCTTAACAACTGATAAAGTGTGTTATTTTTAACTGAGTGTTTTTCAACAGACTTGGTTCATTTTTACCCATTTTTTTAACCGAGCAAAAATCACACGCTGTTAAAGACCATTCAAATGAGCGCGAATTGCGAACAAATCAATTTGACTGTATTTATGAATTTAAAATTGCTTTTTGTTTTACCATAAAAGCAATATATTCAATTAATCTAACATCGAAAAAAAAAAACTGAGTGTTAATTGATTAAAATAACGAAATTTCAGCAATTTTCCTACGAATTGAAAATTCTTGCCGGGGACTGTCACATTTATTCACTATCGACATGAATCAGCCGCAATCCCCAAACACGCGAATGAGAAATTCGTTCGAACTTAACCTTCAACAATGCAAATGATTCGCGGGTACCTGCGACTAAAAACACGTTTCATGTGAATGAAATGTCATCAGAATCTACGAATATTTGCCAGTTCGCAGTTCGCAATTCGCTCTCATGTGAATGGTCCTTTAGAGCCAATTTTTGAGCGTGTATACTCTTCGGCCTGGTTTTCGGCTAAAGAAACACAAAATCCGAGCAGAATTCAAATTTCAAATCTACTCCTGTTTTTCTCCAAAATACAAGAAAATCATATTTAACAACATTTGATTAATATTTTTTTTCTCCAAAAAATCTAAAGAAATTAGTAGTTGCTCTTCAAAAACAAAAATTGAATTCGTCCCTTACACGCACTGATTCAAATAATTGCCATTGAAAAAAATATTATATAGCTCTTTGAAAGTTGTATGTGATAAACATTGGCGGATCTGTGCCACTCCAACTATAAACGGGGCACTCTATGACCTCAAGTCGAACAATTCGAAATTCGAGATTGTCAAACGCGCGTGATAGTAGAAGGTAGGTCTACTCTGGCGTCGCGTTAAACTTTACGATATTTAAGAACTAAAGTCGATTCAACGCCTGAAGTTGTATTTTGTGTGGCAGCATATAAACGCTTTGTTTATACATAATTTGTCAATGCACGCGCGCGTCAATGCGACATTGCGAATTGGACATAGAGTCGACTAGAATTCGTCTGGACTTCATGTCTGCGAACTGTCAACAAAGCCCTCAGTCACGAATTTCCTGACTAGATTCCTCTAGAGTGTGGTCGCCATAGAAGTAGATTATCCACCAAATGTCAGCATTAAGTTTAGTTTAAAGAAATTATGGGTTGAATTAAGAATAAAATGGAACTTCATAAAATTTCTTGACATGTTTTCCAAATCCAACTTTAATAAAACAATTCCGTGTGTAAATTAATATTTTTAAATGTGGTAAGGGTGTCCTTACCTTTAAGGTCAAGCCATCAAGGAACTGCACTCCCTTGCAGAAGAAGAGAAATCATTGAAGGTCAGAGATAATGCTATGAAATATTTCTCACAGTATCGAATTTTTTGCATACAGATGGAATGGGGCATACTTGGGACCTACTTTCCATTGGCCAAATTTTATGTGTTTCCTTCCATAAAACTGGTAATCTCTTCTGGGCTTTCTCAACAACTAACTCCTTTTTTTGTATTTCATTGCCCAACAAATGGTCCGACAAGGAAAAATTGGCCATAATATTCAGAAAAGTTTCCTTTCAGTGCAGATTGCCGCCCAAATATTCCTCTGTCATCCGTCAAAATAATTTCAACCTTTAAAAACTTATTTTCCAAATGCACATTGTCACCGTAGACACTCAGGCGCCCGACTAATTAGTTTTAGAAACAAAAAATCTGAGCAAAAACACGATGTCGACCGCCGGCATCATGAAAGCACAAAAATAACCAACGCCACACCTCCCAATTAGTATGCATCCAACAAATTCGTTTTATCTCAATTTGAATTCATTCGCCCTAGCTGCATTAGAAGGCGACGCTGCGCTGCGGCTAGTACGTCGTAAGTTCGACTAACATGCATAAAAGAAATAATTAAGATGCCCGCACCCAATGAGTGTATGGCGGAGTGTGTGTTTGCCGACGGTGACACTGCCGGCATCAAAAGATCCGCACTGAATTTGTCACACGACTAGTTGGACATTTTGAGCATGATATTCGCAAGTGCCTAGCCGCAGCACGGCGCGGCTGTTGATAATCAGTATAACAGTTAATCGCTTTACATGTTACATTATAGCTGTGTGTGCGAGAATTGTTTGAACAAGTGTCTAGAAAACATAATTCGCGTATACCTGTCAGTCAATATTTTGACAGCTAAGAGGAAAACGATCCCCCATTGAAGGAGAAAGAACTAAAACGAACGCACTACTCTTAATTCCCTCAGAGCGACGACAGAACACGCTGTCATTTGAGAGTTCTAGCGATCGGTCTTCTCTCAGTTACTCAACTGTGGATAATGTGACATTTTTGTAACAAACCAAGACTCAGCTGAATATGACTTTAAAAAACAAATCCTTATATCCCCACCGAGATATTAACGTAGGTACATCCATCTTTAATGAATCGTCATCGAGCCCTTAACTGGTGTTGCCGTGAATTTATTCGAGCATCGCATGCCACCCCCTCGTACAAATGACAACAATATACACACGCATAGCCACCCGATGACAATCGAATCTGTCGCGCGTACAAAGTTAATCATGTGTAACACCACCCGTCAGCCGAGCTCCACTCGTTCACCGCGTGGTTTACGGCTGATAAAATTCCAGGCATCAATTAATTATCCCGAGGTCACCTTTGTGGCCCGGCAACACAGTCACGATAGTTGGACATCTGTTGGACACCCAACACTCGTCCCAAGGGATTCACCAGTCACCATACTCACCCACTGATATATTGAATCGCCTCCGCACACATCGGAGAAGGACACCGGCCGACACACAACCGACTCACACCCAACACCCAAGTGAGGAGCAATAAAAGGACTCAAATTTTCCGCTGAATTTTGTGCGAATTTCGAATTCGACCAGTTGCGCTACGATGGGCTAGATGGCGTTGGGTTGCTTTCCGCACACATGGAGGTCAGCTGCTGTAATGGCCAAATTGACCGCAACGCAATACATTAAAGCGAAGGGCATGTTCAGCAGATATGCATGAATAACTGCATGAGATACAGTTTTTTTTTCCGTTAATTTGTGACAATTATTGCCATCGGCTTCGATTGGGGAATTTATGGGGATGGCTCGTTGTAGTATTTAAATTTTTGTGCTTACTTATTTAAGGCATCGCGCTCGCGCCCACCGAAATAGACACATATCAAAAGAACTGTAAACAGAAAAGAGCACATGCAATGAGACGGTGTGTTTCTGCAGTCATCGCCCTCAGACACACATAGTGACCGCCGCGTGGGGTGCTGTTGAATTTCCTCGGACAGATTGGTGCAGTGTGTGACTCATTTTGACAGATGAATTGGCTCGATGCACCTAGGTGTTGATAATGTAATAAATTAGAGAAAATAACGAGAAGCATTTGATGAATGGGATGGGTTTTAATTAGGCATGGCGGTCATTTGGTTAGGAATTTTGGCGGCAATGCGTTTTGGTTGCTTTTAAAATGAAGGGCCATTGTAAACGTAATGGAAGGGGGGTGTAGAACTGAATGGGGGTGTCTATAGGAGTATCCTCCGAGTTCCTTATTTGAACTTTGAATGTTTATTTGTAGCTTAAGGTTCTCGTTGATAGAAAAATGTGAGTCTCAAATTAATTCATGGCAGTGGAAACTAAACTAACTTGCACTTGCTTGGCAACATTATTGCCAGAGGACTGTCATACAAACATTGGGTAAGATAGTTAAGAGACCCTGCACGGGATTACTCCTTTGTCTGATTCAAAAAAATTTTATATCTCAGTGGTTATGAGTAAATAGCAAGTTTTAAAAAGTCTTCAGAAAAAGTTTGGTACCTAAACAGAACTTTGCCTGGTATTCATTGACCAACCTTAAACAAAGACCTTTGTAAGTCTATCCATCAGCGGTTATAAGTGCAGGTTTAGGAGCGCTCATGGGACATGTGAGTGGTCCCTCTCACTCTCAAAATTTAGCACGAGATTTCAAAGAGATCGAAATAACGCGAAATTTAAGCTGAAGTCGAACCCAATCGATGTCATAATATGAAATAAAAGAATCCCGACGGAATAGATTAAAAAAAAAAAATTAAATGAAATTTCCATATCTTGAGTTTTGAAAATTCGAACATAAAAGTACGGTCTGTCATATTCAACGTAAGCACATACGAAGGAGAACGTATTTTCAGAATCGATTGTCAGTATTCTTGCTCATTTTATTCAATATTTTTGTTTTATTGTCAGGAATGGTCCAACAAATCTGAACGGCAATATTTCTCATTAAAATTTATTCGTAGTAAACGAAATTTGCATGATTCCTTGAATTTGTTGTAAAACGTCTTGAGACGTTTACGCGGAGAGTAAGAGAAATTGCACAGCACCTGTGGCGGTATCTTTATCACTAAGCAACGTCACTTCTGCAAGCAATTGAAATGTGATAAAAAATGGTAGAGCGGATGGTGTAGCCTTACATTTCCCTCATTATGTTTTATAAACTATAGACAGTGCTATAATATCGTGGGAAATTTTATTTGTTGTAAGCTTCCCAGTAGAAATAATTATATTATGATAATTGTGGAAGTGTGTTATATCATATTTATACTACTTTAATTTTTGGTACCATATCTCAATCCTTTTCATGAAAATTATTTGATTCCCAATAAAACCAAAGTTACCTAGTTAGGGTACCTTTTCTTGGTATCTGCAGCCAGGCAGTAGATATTGCCCGATACTAATAACAAATTTTATTCTCGAAAATGGAGAAAATATAGCTTTTTTAAATTACTCAAATTTTAAGTCGAAATTAAAAATGTATGTTGGCAAGGCTCATTCTTTTTAAGTTAAGTAACGAACATTTTATTTATTTGTCTATTATTATTGAAGCTCACTGTACATGGGACAATTTCCAATATTTCAATTTCGGTACTATAAAGTCGTCGCATATATTCGAATGCCCTGATAAATCTAATCATTTAAAAAGTTGGCGGTATTTCATTATGAAAATTAATATTATACAAAATTGATAAATATTTGGTTGACGCAAAAGGTTATGTTGATTAAAACGCCGATTATATTTCCCCTAAACATCCGTTAAAATAATAAAAGGGAATATATATGGGAATTATTTTTAGAGATTTTGGGAACAAAGCTTAAAGTCGCAACTGCACTTGACGTTAAAAGATATTCTGTGAAAAATGAGTTCAATAAGGACGGGATTTTTTTAAATTCCAAAAAAAGATGGCTATAAAATAACCGATTAAGACGTTCTTAGCCGAAAAGTACTAGCGGTCTCCCGGCGTTTTGCAAGCCGTTTGAATGTGCGAAAATATGTTTTTTTTTTAAATGAAAAGTGCTGTATTTTTTAAACAAAAGTATCCCAAAACTTGAACATACCTATATCATATTTAAGAAAAAAAGAATCTTTAATCGATGCATTATTTCGTAAGATTTTCGCCGACATACAATGTTGCCATTCAGTTTTTTTATATATAAATTAACCCAATATGGAATATCGTAAAAGGGAAGAGTGTAGGCACTTTTTCTTTTATAAATGCTGCCAGAAATAATACAAATTTACAAAACACACAGCTTTTGACATACGTATACGCAAAAGAACATATAGGTGGTGAATTTCTAAGCTTGACATGTTTTTAGGGCACCTTTTGCATACGCAATTACGCAATAGAGAGAAATATGAAAGAAGGAGTTGTTGATACGAATATTTGTAATTTTGTTGTTCATCGGGTTCCGCGAAAAACTCAAAGCGGTTTACCAATAATCATTTTTAACCTTCGCAATAAAAATTTTGTAGGTCACAATGGGTAATTTTATATGGAAAATTTCGTCATTGCGAGATCGTAAAATTTAGCCTGGACACTAAATATGATTATAAGTATCGCGCAAAGAGTTGTCATTGTGCGATTGGAGTAAATATTTCAATGTGTGTTTTCCTGAAAGGGATTTGGACAGTTTCCATTGTCCTATTTCGAATCGAATAGAAGTGAAACAACGTACCGATGGACTTTGGTACTCGAAATACTATGGCAAGAGCAGAATTGGTCCCACAGACAGCGCGGGATATATAAACTATTCTTTCGGTGCCTAAAGACTTGCGAAGGTGTTAACGTATATTTAACCTTTTACCTAGGACGCGCAAAATTTTGGCCGCTTGGTTATCCTAATAGCTATTTTTAGTTTAAATTTACAATTTATTAACATATTTAGTTTTGAGTTGTACCGTAAGGCTTGGGGTTTTATGGTTCAAATAGTACAACAGTACAAACATTATTGTTTGAAGAACATCCTTATAGTATTTAAAAATACGAGCCTTATAAGAATTCGAGTTATTATATTTAATGGGTAAATACCACCCGTAAAATGTTGTAAGTCTCACTTAGTTAATTCGACTGTGTGTTTCTTCTGTAGACCTACTGCTTTCAAATCCAAACCGGACAAAACTTAAAACAAATTGTGTGCTACCTAAAAAGAACTGTCCTTAAACATGCTAAAAAAAAACGTTGGAAAAAAACTGTTAGAAAGGCAATATTACAGTCATTCACTTATATAGAAGTATCACCCTTTAATCAAGATGATTTCCGTCAGTCAGTACATTCGGGGAAGTTGGATGTCTGATTCTAGTTCCCAGGGCAGTAGTTTCCGCATAATCGTCAGGCACTAGCTTTACATTTCCATCTTTTAGGACAATTTTCTCTGTCTTTTTGATAAAGAAAAAAAATTGTTTGAAAGGCATTTCTTGCGCCTATTGGTGAGATTTTTTTTTTTAAATTCAACCTGCAGACTGTGATTATTTTTAGAATTTCTAATTAGGGTGTGTTTAGTTGAACATTATTAGAAAAAATAGGCGGCTGCTAAGTTTTGTATTTAGTCACACAAAAAAGTGTGGGTACAACATTAAATAGACGCGCTCTCAGCGTTAATCGTAACTGTTCCTACTTTTTTTCTTCGCTCAATTAGCAAGACCGAAGAATTCGCCTGAATGGCGTTATATTCAACCCACCCTATACAGCAAGTTGGTCGTCATTCAAAGTTAAAACATGTTCACCAACCCACCCCGCACCGACAGAAAACCCTAATAAGTAAATAGACACTTGAACTGTTAAGAAACAGCCACCCATAAACAAGGGCAATTGAGACAGAGCCCACATCAATTGGAGCCTCATCCATTTCAGGCTATTTCAACACATCGCATAATTTCCACGTCGAATAGTCAAAATAACCTTCTCAGGGCGTTATAGGAAATTTAAAAACAGAAAAAGCCACCACGTCAATAACACCGACTTGGCTCCAATTAGCATTTATATAGATCCACGAGGAATATTTTAAAAGCCAAAGGATGTTCACCTCTTCTCATATATACAGATTATGGGGGACTGTGCAAGTGTTGATCCCGTTTATTTATTTTATTCGAATTCGCTGTAATTCAAAGCCGAAAATAAACATCCATTTAGAGATGAACCAAAACGACCCGAATACTCATTGAAATTCTGTTGCGAAAAATAAGATAAAATAAAAATGCAGCGAAAACAACCCCCCGCACGTACTTTGATGCCAATCACATGCAAATTTGTCACCTGTCACGCGTTCAATGAATTTTGCATCGAAAGAGACCGGGAAACCGGTAAGACACCAAAATTGAAATAAATTTATTTATGCCTTCGCATTTTTAGTTCATGAAAATGAAATTCTATTTTCGCAGCGCGATATTAAGACGATCGCAATTTCCCGGCTCTCGTCGGTCCTTATTCGCGCGCTTTGTCGCGTCGCAGCTGCATGTGGTTTTGGCATTTTTTCCCCACCATCAGAAGATGCGATTCCATGCTAATTTGCCATCAAAGGTGCACGTATACTGAATATGGCACATCGTCAACTTCGGTGCTTGAAATCGATTGATGTACGTTCTGGTTTTGCTAGTTTGACGGGTGGATGGAATAAATTCACTTGCGCCAGTGCCAAGTTGATAGCGCTCTATACATATTTCAGACATTTATTGTTCGATTGGGATAAATTCTGCAACAATTAAGCGGAAGTTGATGTATCATTTTGGTATCGATTGATTCATAACCTGCATTTGGATGGTGTGGGCAGCGGATTTATGAGGTACACTTGAATTATTTACAGCACAGCGCCGGCGAGCAAATTCTGATTTGAGTTTGAGTAAATAAGGCTTTTAAACGGAAATGCACTACTTAGTTATGTACGTATAGATTTCCGCTGCTAGCGGTATGAAATCGGGACATCTTGAGTAGGCAAATAGGTTTGGGTGCGTCATAAACGAAGGAGCTGGAAGGTCAACCTTCTAACTAACTAACAACTCCTAAAAATTCCACAGTAAGTTTAAGTTTGAAAGCTGAAATTTTGATAAATTTTGTGCAGGTTTAACGCTGAATGTCAGATCCAATTGAATAGTAAACTTTGTTGGGGATATTCAAGCAACAAAGCTACGGCTATTGCCAATTGCTTGGGTCTTGAGCTATCGAAGGGGATCTCGTGTTGGTTGACAGTTTCTTTTCGAGTCCAAAATTAAAATGGTATGCACGTTAGCAATATTTTCAATATTAATTTAAATGAATTTGCCTCCACAATCTTTTGGAAAAACGGTCTTGTTGCCTCAAAAAATCGTAATAATACAACCTATCTCAGGAAATATCATAACAATATTTAAAAAAATTGAAGGCGCACTCTAAATAGTTTTAAACTCTTCATTAAGAAAAAGATCTAAATTTTCCGCAATCATTTTCGTAACTTTGTTCTAAAAAGCCAACTTTATTTATGAGTTTAACAAGAATTATATTTAAAACACAAATTTCTAAGTCTGACAATTGTCGGTTTGAGCGATTTGTCTAAATATTTAGTGGTCCAAATGGATAGCGGAGGGGTAATCGACAAATCCCGGCAAGAACTTTGACAAAGTATACTCAGTTGAAATTCAGATTCAATAGTGCAAGGCCTCAAACCAGGGTGCAGATTCCGTATAACAGCAATCGTCTGGACGATTTTGAAATTTTGATGACCATAAATATACTTATTTTCTGGCCGAAGTTTTGGCTATCGTCAGCTTTCATTACTTTTGTGCGAAATGAATTGGATAAAGATCTCAAACTCGTAATTTTGCTGTTAGTTTTGGAGGTATATCGTTTCAATAATGCATAATGTGTCAAATGTCAACACAATAAAATGTAATGGACTGTACCCAGATGAGGAATTTTGATGCGTATAACGACTTGGGTTGTTGTATTTATTTTATGATACTTAGTAATTCAACCGACTTTTTATTGTGTGTTGACGAGTGGTCCTCGCATACACCTTTCAAGTAAGACGCTTAGAAAGTCGTACGACCGCGCACCGTTTTACCTATGTCCTTTTTGAGAAAGCAATAGATTTTCGTAAAAGAAGGCGATATATAATTTTTTTCTTCTTAAACTCTAAGGATATCTACGCCTCCACTTTTTAAGTATTCACACCCCCGAATGTCAAAGCGTCTGATCAGCGATTTCTTAGAAAAATATTGTCGTCGTTGATTTCACATGCATATAGCTCGTCGCATACTTCTCTTCGTTCCGCTCCAACAGAGAAAACGATATAATAGTGTGTACGATGTGCGCCAATTTCTGAGATATAGAGTCTGTTCAAAAACTGTATGGAAATGGAGCTGGCTCATTTAAAATAAATTGTATAGAACTTTAGTTATACGAAAAGAGTACGTTCGCAATTGAAGTATGCATTTCTTATAAATACCAAAGGAGCCTTAAACTCGCTAAGCTTTAAGGTAAATAGCCAGCAAAAAGTTCCAGGATCCAAAGCGGAGATAAATAGCCTAGCTCTAAGCAAATTTGTTTCCGCTGCCTTTTCGCAGACGTTTCGCTGTCCGTTTAGAGACCTCCAGGAAATTTCGTTCCGGAACAGCTGCGTACAAGGCTTAAAAGTGAAACGAAAATGTGTTCACCCTTTCACCACAATTTCGATTCGATATTTCGGGCAAAATGAAAGTAATGTGTGAAGGCGAATGAGAAAACGATTTATTCAATTCACTCTTTCACAGAACGAGAATTGCTTTCACTTGGTACTAAAAAGCGATTCTCGCTCAATAATTTAAACTACCGTGGGGAATTCAATATCGCACACTGCGTTGTACAGTAGCCGTTTTTTTTTTTAGATTTTATCTCAGCAAAGCAAGGTTAAATAGGATTTTCAGCACAATTACAACAACTACGTTATACTTGACACTTCGAGACTCGCAGTAGTTGTTTTACTTCGATTTACTGAGATCGAAGTTCCAAAAAAACACGCCTAATATTGGGTTCTCAATTTTCAAACTTTCACGAAAAACATTCGCTTGCAAATGAGAGCGTGAAAAAAATGATTCATATGAAAATTTTTGAAGTTTGGCTTCACATATTTGCAGAACGAGAATCGGAATTGCGTTGAATTGGTGGAAACAGTTTCGTTTCAAATTTTCACAGAACTTGAATTGACCCCCAGGACGAAATAGAAATATTTGAGTATTTGCTTGTGTTGTGTTTGTTGTCTTATAAAGTTGTTTCTTTTTCTTTGTGTTGATTATTGATAATAAAAGTAAAGTAAGTTAAAGGAAATGAAGTCACAAAAAGGAAACATTTTGGTCAAAAACCCCTTTTAATAAAGTGGGCGTGGCATACATCTACAGCCTTCTCGGACTATTAAGGAACATTTCAGTAATATCAGAATCTATTAAGTATAGTTTTAACGTCAACCGCGTATTTAATAAAGTCACTCTTAACAAGGCCACAAAGTTAATCCTTGGAAACAGGCAGAGTCTCCTTGTAAGACCTTCGATTTTCGGTCCCACTTATTTTCCTAGGTTTTGCGAGAGAAGATTTATAAGTGGCCTCAAAAAGCTGTATAGCGCACTGCGTCGAAGTCAGTAAATTGTGAAATGTGAGTCAGTAGTCTGAGATAGTTAGGCTCCGGTACGAAGGTTCTCCGACTCCAACGAAAAAGGAAACAGCTTAGTAGAGGAAAACTTCATTTTATCTTGAGCGTATAAACTCTTACAGTTCCAATTATAAAAATAGTAATAAATAAAATAAAATTTCCAAAAAATGGATGGAACCGATTAGTCCTTTTAGGTTAACCAATTACTGAAGATAATGAAGTGTGGTTTCCTATACCTTTACCTAAATTCTTGAGAAAGCTTTCCCAGAAGTTCTTAACTGACCTTCTCTAAGATCTGTTTAAGGCCGAGGTATTAGTCAATAAAATTGTCCATTTTTCAGACAATCTTAACATCGCGACAGTAAGGTCGACAATTTGTGCCCTTCGAGTGTATAAAGCTGTCAACGTCAAACTTTCGAGCAACCCTCTCTCCATTGTCGCATTAGATATTAGACACCTTTTCGTCAAAAATGTTGTATCTAATACTACCTTAAACAATAAACAAATGATTCACCAAACATCATACTATAATCGTTCTAAAAATACACCTCCCCGGCATCATCTCTCAATAGCTCCAATCATCCGATACTGGTGTGTACTGCCAAACTAGGAAACAACAAAGCATGCGAAATGGAAAAGGAACGCCAATTTTTATTTATTAAGAAAAAATTATAATTTTATTGTTTTGACATTTGACACAATCAAATTGGAACGAATTATGAAAAACGATTGTCGTCGTTAATTGAGCAACAAAGTGATGCTTCTACACCCATTATCCCAGTCCATGTACACAGTATACACAACCCCACACGAGCTGGTGGTGTCGAGCTGCCGCTGCCACCCACAATTTGTGTCTGCTTCGTCGGCATGAGCTTCAAGCTATCAAAACTATACACACAAGGGCGTTTTTACGTTAAAATAAGAGAGCACAAAAAAATGAAAATCATTAAAAACAAAAAAAAAACAAAAACGTTTTCGTGGAGAGCGACTGGAAACATGCCCCCAGTTTGAGTTTTTGTTTATTCTGATTGTTTTGGGTAGAGATAGGCCTTCATTTTGACATGAAACGAATGACGTGTGTGACACTAGCGACCGGAAAAATAATAAAAAGGGAAAATTGAAAAATTACAATTTAATTGCAAAGAAAGTAAGTACGACAAGTACGAGTACTGGTCTGGTACTACTGCATTCTACTCTTTACCCGCCGTCTGTGTGCTGGGTAGTGTATCTTTTGTGGTGAGGAATGCGCAAAAAATTTTAAATTCAATACCAATTTGTGGAATAGACGCCAGAGTATAGCACATAATCGTTATGGCGACTACAGTAGCTAAGGCCTAAGAGATGTGGGATAGATACCAGAGACAGAGAGAGAGACATGGAGAGTTTGATGATCTTGTTGTGGTTGTGGCGGATGTCATGGTCAAACTGTAATTTACGCATGAAAACGAAAGTTCTGACAGTGCTGATGTACTCTATACAATGCACATGCCGGGATACGTGGTGTTGATTAGATTTGAACATTGAAACAGTTCTCGGTCGTCTCATCTCACTAGCAAATATTCAAGTGTTATTTTCAATGTACAAAAATGTTAGTTTTAACGCAAATGTGAGGTGGCTAAGCTTTGGAAAAAACCGCTGGTCTTAAGATGTTTAACAATTTCCTTTTATTTTATTGTTCAAAAAATGCTTACGCAGCGAATTGTCAATGCTCTCAGACCGCAATGGGTCTTTTTTGGGGACCACTACCTCAGAATAAAGGCCTAGAACGGATTGAAGTCTCGTACTTCAATGATTGATAGGACACAGCCTTCGATTTGGGGAAGCAATGCCAATGTAAAGTTCTAGATGTCTGCAACAATTTTGAACTAGGAAGTTTAGCCAGTTTTTGTTCGTCGTGTGCAACAATTTTGAACTGGGAAATTTAGCCACATTTTTGGTCGAAACTCGAAGGTCGGCTTCTCGAAACTATTCCAGAGAGATGCGCAAAATCTGAAAATTGTCTCATAAACTAGTCAAGGAAATGTCTCAAATATATAAGTCTGCAGGTAAGATATTAAGACCATCCAGCGTTTTCGAAGAATTTGAAGCGGTCGATTATGAAAGTATCCAAGTCCAAAACATTCCGATTGAGACAGATTAAACGCTTTAAATAGGACGGAAAAAAGTCCCGCGGTGGTGAATGACTTTCCGCGATACTAATAAGCATTTTTACTATCCAGGCTAAATTTTTCGAACTCACAATGCCGAAATTTTCAGTCCAAAATTGCATACTGACATCTACAAAATGTTTAAGGTGAAGGTTAAAAATTGATGATTAGTAAGGCCCTTTGACGATATAGAAACACTTAAAGTTGCCATATCTACAGGTGTGCATCAAGTCCAGAAACCTAGGTGAACAGTGACTTCAATGGCTACTCTGTGTCATTAAATTACTTGTGAAAAATGCAGTCAAATTCATTGCAAACCTTTTCACGAAAGGGAATCTTATATGGAAACATAGTCAAATGCATTGAGTTAAGAACTGCTTTCACTGCCTTAAACATAACTTATTCGCTTGATTTTTATTTTCTTGGGAAGACTGTGCAGGGATGCAATTTTGGGTGAAATTCGTTTTCTAATAAACTGGGCGAACTCTAGTAAAATAAATTGCTCCCATTATTTGAGTATATTATTTTAAAATCTCCCCGAAGAAGTCCTTTATAAAGGTGGCGGAAATAACTTCTGTCGTCAAGAGTCGAGTCCAAGCAGAAGCACAGCCGAAATAGACGAAAAGAAAAGGCAAAGTAGATCCAAGCTTTTTGAAGCAGATTTTTATTTTCTAACTTTTATACAAGTTTTAAAATAAATATGTCCGCATTGCTAAAAAAAAATTGAGATGAAGGTTGGATCTGATTAAGAGGCTGAGACTGTTTTTGGAAAACTAACGTGTTTGGCAGAGCTTTTCAATTTGATTTTTTCAATGAAAAGTCAATTGGAAAATATTTTTGGATTCTTTCGATTCGCTCTGTGCCTCTCTCGGCAAATGAAAAGCACAGCACGAGAGGTTGTAAGTTGAACTATTTGTAGGGTGAAAGGGATTATTTACGAATTTGAAATGTGTTTGAAGTCCAGTGCATTACTCTTTTCATTCAGAATATATTAAAATAGACGCTGAGTGCCGAAGTAGATAAGAAATAGTTTAACTTCGGAGGGAGTGTGGTCCGAGTCCTACAGCTGAACGTTTTTTTTTAAATAAATACTTGGTGTACATTTTTTTATGAGAAACTACCGGACAAATCTTAAAAATAAAAAGCTCTTTGAGGAGACTCCAGTCGAATTGGGAGACCCGCTGGTCAAACTACATAAATGTGAAAATAATTGGGTCAACATTTTGAGGGGTAGAGGAAGTGGCTTAATGGTTAGTGTCTAGTTTGTTGGCAAACTGAGAGAGGAAAAAACCAAATTCCATTTTGGATTTTTTCCACTGCATTCGAGAGTATTACTGTCATAACAGATCCTCTCAGTTAGCCGTTTGGGCTGGGTATACAATTGGAGATCCGTTTCATTCGCCCTAAAAACGAAAAACTCCCACAAAACGAATAGCTGTGAGTAGCTAGGCCTAGGGTACCAACGGACCTGTTACGCCCACTATTTATAACATTTTGAGGGTCCGTCCGTAAAATGATAAGGTTCAGAGTAGCTTATAAAATGGGATTTCCCAAACTTTGCGCAGTGTTAAAAATTCAAATTCCTTCATTACCGACTGGTTTTTTAGGACTGCAACGTTTCAGAAATCTGCAACGTAACATATAAATATTTCCCTCGTGAAAACAAATTATAAAAATTGCAATATTTTAAACCTTAATTGAAAACAGCTTGCTTTTAATTCTATATTTGAAAATATGTGCGTACGGACTGAGACAGTATTTTCCATATCTCGGAAACGATTTTAATAATATTTTTTAGAAATTCATATTCATATGTTCAATATGTTGTGTTCAAGGCAGTCAAAGTGGTTCATAACTATTTGGCATCGCCTAGCAATATGTGATTGAATTTTCTTCTCGGTTTCATATGTAAAATCGACTTAATTCCGTGAACGTGACACAAGCTACAAGCGCGAAAGGATTTATTCCTTTGATTGACAATAAATATAAAAGTACTGTTTAGAGCTGTCGACTGAAAATATCATTTTTATAAAAAGAGCTCTACAGCTCAAAAGCACTCTCAACCATTTTAGCTGCAGCATTGTGACCAATTTAGGAAATATTCCTGCTGAATTTAGCAGAATTATTTTATATTTAGCATCTTTTTTTGTTAAATCATGCAATCAGTTTGGTTAAGCATGATTTCATGCTGTATCAGGAAAAAACAGCAGGATTTTGGTAAAGCCAAGCCATCACAATTCTCATTTGACAGTGAACACAGCCATTCAACGAAGGGATTTTTATTAAATGTTATTTTAGTGTTATTTACAGTAGTCCCTCGATAATTTGAACTAATAAAACAAGGCGTTTTTGGATTTTAGAGGGATTCACATTACTGGAACTTTTTTCCAGTATTTACTAATCAAATCCATTAAAAACAACACAAAATGATTTATAAAAGCACAGTTTCAATATTCATTAATCCAGAAGAAAAAATAAAAGAATATGCATAACGAGCAAAAGAAACAAGAGAAATATAAAAGGTTGAACATTTCGCAAGTTCTGCCGATTCACATTTGAGAGAAATTCGTATTATCGAGGGACTAGGTACTTTTTCTGAAAAGCAACTTTTTTTTGTTAGATTTTTGGGTTTTCCTTAGGATTTAAAAAATATTTACCACGATTTTTAGCAACATGCTATATTGCTGAACTTATGTAACATGATTTCAAAAATTGGATTGGTCACATTGAGCTGCGGCGACGTTTATAGCTTTAGATCGAACTATAAGTTAAGATCTGGGTCTATTCAAATAGGTAAAACAGGGAAAAGTACTAAAATTCAATGCTGAACACCCAATGCAGCCGGTGATCTTCTGAATTCAAATCAGGTTAGGGAGAGTAATACCCTATTCACAGCGAGCCGAAAATCGGGTTCTCCCGAAAACAATCGAAAACCGAAGGTCTCCCAGATTTGCTTCAGATTTACCAATACAAGTGCGTTTAAGTTTGACAACTGGTGGAGAGTGTTAAGCTTTTTTTTACATTTTTTTCTGCAGCAAAGAAAGGCAGTGAATCGGGTTAATCAGTTTTTCTAAATTATTTATGTATTATTTAGAAATCAATCGGGACTCAAATTTCGAATGTTTTAATATAAATTTTAACCATTGATTTTAAAACGCGTGGAAAAGTTAAAAAAGTATCGAGGGCTACATATTCGAATCGAACGAATATCACCACAAAAAAGAGCAAGTGACATTTTTATGTTCGATTAGCCACACGAAATGTGAAATCTGAGAGCCAATCTGAAGAAGTCCAATCAGGGTAGTAGATCTACTTCGCTTTTCGCAACATCTCTTAATACAATTTTCACACCGAGCCGAAATCCGGGTTTTCGCGAAAAACACTCGAAAACTTCATCGAAAACAAAACTTTTCCCATACATATAAATACATCAGTTTTCAAAACGAGTGGTTAAATGTCGTTTTCCACGAAAACACCACGAAAACGACTTCCAATCGTTGGGTCGTTGAAACAAACACACCTTTAGCAATATTCACTAGATCAACTGACCGAACAAGAGTCACAACTCCGAACTTTAAATTATTGATCACACTTAATTGATGGGCTAATATTATTTTTAAATTCAGAGTATTTAATTAAATTTATTTATTAATTAATGCGATCGAAATTTTTAACCAAAATAGTTTACAGAGAAGTTTCACGACTAGTGTCTCACAACTGCTAGAAATGTCAAACGAAAACTAGTTGCTGTTCGGTGTGAATACACCGACTAGTTTTCGACGAAAACACGGTTTTCGACGAAAACACGGTTTTCGTCTTGGTGTGAATAGGGTATTAAAGTGTTTCACGTTGTGCAAGCCTTGTTTATTCCGTCGGGTCTCTTATCCAACAAAAACTAATGGCGATAGATTTGCATAAAATATGAGCAATATTGCGGAAAGAATTATTTGTTTTGTGTATTTACTGTTGCCTTCCCTATCTGCATGTATCTACCGCATTTCAATTCTGCTTCAGTTTGGTTCTGCGAAAAATAGTACGTATACGCCCCAGTTCTGGTGGAAGCCATCAATAAGCCTAGTAGCCAAGGAGTGATCGGTATAAGATAGGACACATCATACTCAGATCCAGCATCACTTTGTGACGATCTTTGTGTAGCCTTCTTACATCTATAAATATTCATAGCTTTGATTGAAAAAAGTTCACAATTGTGAAGCAATGTTAATTCAACTCAAAAAACTTTGAACGCGCTGTAGTGTTACTTGACATTATGCAACATTTCTTTCTTTAGATTGAACAAATTTTATTATTACGGAGGGAAGTCAATGCACTTCTGTTTTTGGTTTCTCCTTCAACCAGCAATAGTTCTAGTTGCAGTTTAAGACAGTCCTTCCCCATGAGCTCAGGAAATTCCACTGGATATATGTTGAAGAAAGATGCCTCTACAGCCAGTTGACTGCGATCTAGAGCTCAGGTCCCAAAATTTATAAAATCATGGTACCTTACGATAAATTGTAAAATCCGGTGACCAGCCATTAATGTCATACCTTGAATCGACCGTGATGTAAATCGGTCATGATCGAATCGTGTCTCTTTAGCAACAACATCCTTTGCAAGACAATATTATCTTGTGCAAGTATTCTCCATTTAAAAAAAAATAATGCCACAATGTAACTATGGGAACTCCTACTCATGTAAAGCCACAAGGCATCAAATCACACTAAACAACTACAGCGTCATTTGTGTACTTACATTAATCCTGCCAAAAAAAAACGGAAAACAAAATGTCCATGAGAAATCAAGCGTACACTCACAGTCACCACAAACGCAATAATTCGCCACGCGCCGCAATTCTCGGAATCACAACACAGAGGCTCATATCAAAAATAAATATACATATTTTTTTGTCCTTTTCATTAAATATGGATTTACCTACCCCCCCCCAACCAGTGATGCCAACCAAGACATAACTATGCCTTTTATGAATAATTTTGAAGGAGCATACATTTGTGTGAGATGTTTTTACACCCAATCTATACAATTACATTTTGTAAATCTGGTTCTTTGATGAAAGTCGCATCCCTCATTTTTATATGCAACTGTCAAACAACGTTATGCTTATTTTCCGAATCTCAACTTGACTTGCTCGACGTCAAACAAAATTATATACAACAAAATTACCGAGAGCAAGAAAGGTTAAATTACCTATCGATCGACCACCAAAAGGCGTAATTTTTTTGAAGAGGCTTAATTTTTTAACCCGATTTAGGCATAAAAACTTCGACCCGGATTGGCATCACTGGCTCCAACGTTAAAAGGACTCACATTAAATAAATCTCGTTCCAGGCGATGTGTGTGCGCTTTTCAGGATAGCTGGCAAATAATTTACACAACGGCTATTAGCGATGCAAATCAGCAATCAAAGGACTACTCTTTGTAATTATTCCCTTTTATGGGATTGTTTTGTTCGTCCCCTATTTGCACAGATTCATTATTCAAATGCTGCAACAACGACGAGCACAACGCAAAGTAAATGCATAGTTATCCTTTCACTATCAAGCCACATTCACTGTTAGACGACACACGAGTGCACGCAGCAGGCACTCCTCTCTATAAAAAGAACCTTTTTTTTATTTTCTATTGCCGTAAAATATCCTTTCAACAATAAACTCCAGACACACACACTGGATGCGGATGGGACTGCAATGCAATAGTCCGATAGCGGGCACACACAACGGGGGGGCTGGTGGGATGGCAGCAGCAGCACCAACACCAGCACCAGCTTAGATTCAATGGAAGGATGACTTTAGCCAATTTACTGGTCCTGTTGATAGTACACCCACAACAGCAGGATACACGGCATCAAGTTGAACGCAGCATGGATAACAAACAACAACAATGACAGAAAAGAAAGCGCAACACTTCCGTCCCCGACACTAACGACGACAAGGATGGTCTGTCGTGGAAGTTTATGTCGTCGATTGCAATTAAACGCAGCCACACGACTCGTGTCCTCCCAAGGAGGATATATTATAGCACTGACACTTCAAGGAGGTGATTTAGTTTGTAATGATATACCTGGGGGTTCTTCGTTCTTCAGTTTCGTTGGCTTAGCTACAACTTTGATGCGCGCACACACAGCAACACAAACACACTCGTATTGTGAACGTGCCCCAATGACCGTCGAACAGATGAGAGAAGTTTTAATATCTTTTTGGCACACTCAAGCCCCCCCCGCTCTGATACACTCAAATCCTTTTCCGGTGCACACACTTCAATTATCCGCGACAGAGTTTCCCAACTCGAAATACGAACAAAGCAGATACAAGCAGTATCCAAGTGTCACCACCGCTGGGCACAGGGACTCGCAACCGAAAACATATTTCAACACGACGAAATTCAAAGTGTAACTGAACATTTCAAAATATCTTACAGTACTTTTATAACATGAAATAAACGAAACTCGTAAATATACGCGCATCTATGTAATTCCAAAGATACACAGCTTCCTCTCAGCGCTGTGCTCTCGGCGGCGACGGCATCTCTCTTCGGAAGAGAACGTCCGACGTACCCGTATGCCGTATCCAATCCACCACATGGCATGGATACAGATCCAGAGGCAGAGCCAAAAACAAAAACAAAGCCAACTGATTTGTGTGCCGTGCCGAACGGCTTCATTTATCCTCTAAGGGCATCACCTGTTGTTGACGATGCGGGTGGCACGCTAAGAGAAAAACGACGTCGTCACAATGTAGAGAGAAAGCTCTCCGCGTATTTGGGGGGCGACAGAAAGCTCGACACTATATGGGAAGCTGTGCGCCCACCATATAGGCGCACGAGACTGATATTAGCTCGTTTAGGGGTTGCTGGCTCGGTTCGGAATTCTTACTACGAGACGCTGAAGATGGACAAGTTATTTGTGGCATGTGAAGCATTAACAAACGAGGAATGCAAATGAAATGTTGCACCTTGGGTGCGAGAACGACAATGACGACGATCATGACGATGTGGTGTGGTGCAGCAACGAGCTGCGCGGGGGGTAATGATTTTTGTCGCGTGATAAATTGGCTCGTGTTGACACATTAATTAGTCAAAAATAAGGCATGCACACAGTGAAAGATGAATGGAAGATTGAAGAGCATTGTGCTCAGCGAGCAGTTTAATTGCCTTTTGTTAAAGTACATTATACGGGCGTATTTGGCTGACGGAATAAACGTGTTATATGGAGTAGCCTTCGACAGGGAATCTCTCAAATTTCTCTGATTGAATTGTGTGGGAGCTGAAGTTTACAGATCTTTGGTGATGGTTTGGTAGATGCAGTTTCGTGAATCGCAAGTATTTAAGAGATAAAAGAACCAGGACTGCAGGGAAGGGAATTTAATAAACTAAGGTAAAGTCCTGTGGATACCCATTACAGATAAAAATTAGACCGAAGTATTGAGATTCCTCTGTTTTGAAGTAGGCTGATTTCTCACAAAGAAATGCTGCGCAAAATAGTAGTATTTAGCGAACTGTCAATCTAGAAGAAGACAGCAAACATTTGTAGTAGATTCCTTTTCAAAAAAATCGACACATCCGTCGAATGTAAACACATTCGAATACCTGATTTACAGACAGAGCTGAATTAAGTGCAGCAAAAATTAAATGTGGGCTTAGGTCCCCTACGGATCTGTTGCGCCTGTATTTATATTTATTTTTTGATTTATTTATTTAAACAAACTGAAGGCTTCACAGAAGTTTTTAAGGGTAGGAATAAGTGTATGTAATAGTACTCACTTTGTCTGTCTAGAGTTTACAATTTTGAACTTCTGAAGATCCCGAAGCAGCCCCCTGATGAATTCAAACTACGTAAGCATTTTTATAAACAGTAAAGAATGCAAACATGTCTCTTTACTGAACGAAAAAGAATGCAAACATTTTTTTTTTTTTTATTAGTATTTTTTGTGGTGGCCCCTTTTAGTCCCCTTTTTAAAAAATTTAAGCGGCAACGCAATAAACCTCCTTGAAGAGACTATAAAACCTTGGCGTGTCTAATCCGAGAGCATCTCCAAATGCAGAAGATTTTACAAAAAAAGCTGACGAACACTGCCACAGCCTTCAAAAAGACGGTACAAGAAGTTTTTTTGTGACCAAAACCGGCCCAACAAAATCCACAACACTTTTAAGAAAGAGTCGAGATTCCGACTGCTATACACGCCTTCAAAAAGACGGCACTCTAAGTTATTTTTGTGACTTAAAATGGTCCAAAAAAGTAGTCCACAAGAGTTTTTAGAAAGAGTCAAGATTCCGACTGCAATACATGCCTTCAAAAAGACGGCACTCCAAGTTATTTTTGTGACACTTAAAATGGTCCAAGTTTTTTGTCTGTGACGTAAAATGATCCACAAAAGTTCACAACAGTTTTTAGAAAGATTCAAGATTCCGACTGCTGTATAGGCCTTCAAAAAGACGGAACTCCAAGTTAATTTTGTGACTTAAAATGGTCCACAGAGGTCGACAAAAGTTTTAAGAAAGCGTTTTAATTGTTGCAGTCTGCTTGCAGGTTGCTCCTCTAAGCTTTTCGTCAGCAAATCGGGCCGATACTTGAAGCAATGGACGTATATATCTACAACTTTTGTTGCCAATCCAAACTAATGGTACTATAGACAACAAGTGGCCAAATGTTCATGGAAATCTATATATATATATTTTTAAGAATCCCAAATAACCAGCAATAGAAAAAGAAAAAACTTTCAACACAATTTTCCATTATTCAATTCTTTTTTATTGGTAGATATACTTTATAAAAAAATTGCATTTTTTAGTACTAGATTACCTGTTTGCTCGGACAGCTATTTATAGTTTCAGTTTTTCCATTAAATTTTGGTTTTCTTAATGTTAACGTTATTGATTTTTTTCCTAAATTTAAATGAACAATATATCAGATAATGAACTTTTGTATACGAAATAATTCATAATGAAAATCGTCTTCAAATACAGAACTGTTCATTATTAAGATGAACAGATGGTCAGCGTATAACTATAAAACGTGTAATGAAAAGAGGATTCGAGAGAGCACTATTCCTCTTTTCCCATAAACCACGCTAAGAATCGAAGGTATCAACTTGAGATTAGAACGACAAAATTGCGAGACCTACTTTTTCGATTCCCTTATTTTCGCAGTAACAGATTTTGTGCGAAATTCACGGAGGCCTTACGAAAAACCCCAGTACACAACTTGATAAATCCAACTGTCATCGTTCATTGCAATTACATCTTAAGATTAGAACGACAAAATTGTGCGAGCCAGTATTTTGAATAAAATCATGAGATGCGAAAACCGCTTTTATTCCAGGCCTGGGAAAGCATCTCCCGCGCAGTTTATATAATCCCACTTACTCAAAAAAATATTGCTCAAACTGTCAAGTTGACACTGCACATGCCAAGAAGTAAACCGGTTTGTTTTAGTTGCGATGGGGCAGGCACATTTCGCATGTGGCTCTCTCCCTTTCGCAATGAATTTGATGTTTCATTTAAGATTTCATTGACAAAGGTGATTGTTTTATTTGTAAAACGCAGCAAAACAACTTTAAGATACTCAACTCAACTACTAAACCACCGCAGTAAGCATTTAGGCTATAATAAATATTACTGACAAAATATCTTATTCAAGTATATCAAAGCAGGAATTAAGTTCGCAATAACCGATCCGGTTTATCAGAATGGAATTTAATTTGTTTTGTTATTATTTTTACGGGTATTTCGTTTGATTGCTTAATAGGATGCCGCTTTTGTTGGTATATATTTATCGAATTAATATTTAAAGGTTCAGCTAAGTTTAATTTGCATGAAATCTGATCAGCTGTCAGTTTGATTGTGATTAATAGAATGGCAGGGTGATTTAAAATATCTTCGCTAACATCGCCATTTATTTCATTTAAAATATACAGAAAATTTACTGAAAGAACTGAAAATATTTACAAAAATAAGACGACTGAAAGATTTTCACCTGGAAAAGCGGACTTGTACATTTTGGATTGGTGCATTTTGTCAGGTGCATGTCTCTTGTTTTAAATGTCATCAAAACAGTTGACAGCTAGTCTTACACGTAGGCCCAAAGTTGTTACAAATCCATTTTGTAAAGCGAACCTGTACCTTCTCTTTCAAAGCGACCCGTATTTTTCAATAAAGTTAACTTTATTTTCCTACCAACTACGTCGATTTTTAAGCTGCTTATATTATTGTAAAAAGAAAGGGCCCAATATGGCTTCCTTGTGGAACTGCTGAACTGCCAGATATTCATCGACTCGTGTAATTTAATTTTAAAGTTTGTCATCCAATTCGTATTAATCTCTCATCTTTGGTTCCGCTCCAAGAGAGAAAACGACGCACAGTGTTGATAGATTTTGGTCTGTAGCTCAGCTTCTAAATAGATGCAGTAGAATGCTGATCTTAGTTTTAAATTTTTTTTAGGAAATGTTGGAGCTCTTACATATTTTTTCAATAAAGAATTATTTGAGTAATACTAAATTATAAAAGGAATATGTTTTGGTGGGGAAAAAAAACTCCGAAAAGTAGGCGTGGCAATGAACGGCATAGCCTATACCCTGTCGTAGTTTTTAGTAACCTTTTACAAATATTATTAAAATCTGACTGTTTTTACGTTCTCCGCCAAAATTACTAACATTTTTAGATAACCACCCTCAAGTGTATTTAGAACTATCTAGCGGAGATAAAGTATTCTTTTAAAGCGTGTCAGCCCACCAGAGCTCAAAAGTAATTGCATTCCTTTTTCCTCGTTTTTTTTTTATAAATTTTTTTCTAGCAAACTTAGGACTTCTTCTGTCAACGGTAAACACTTGTGGAATAACTTCCGCAACCTGGGGCTTCTTAAGGCGCATAATTTGTTAAACTTAAAACAAAGTGGCTTCCGTGAAAAACATAGCCGTGTTACTGCTCTGCTGAATGTCATAGGAGATCTTCGGCAAGGACTCGACGAGGACATTGTAAGCTTCCTTGTTCCCCTTGATTTTTCGAAGGCATTTGACTCCGTGGCACATAGCAAACTTGCAGATAAAATTCATCGGGCTTCTAATTTTTCGCCTGAAGCTGAAAAGCATATCTAGCAGAATGCAAGCTGTAAAATTAGGTGATAGCCTATCATACTTTCTTCCAATTAGTATTGGTGTTCTACAGGGTTTAATACTAGGTCCATTATTGTTTTCCTTGCATGTAAATGAAATCCCATCTATCTTCAAAAACTGTTCGTCTCATATGTACGCTGCTGATGTATAGATGTACTAACGGGTGATTTTTTAAGAGGCTTAGAACTTTTTTTAAAAAAAAAACACAAAAATTCGAAAAAATGAATGAAATATTTATTTGAATCGATAGTTTGAACCTTGCAATTTAATGTTTAAAGATAATTTCATGCAAATGTTGACCGCGGCTGCGTCTCAGGTAGCCCATCCGCTGAGTCCAATTTTGGCATACTCTTTCACATATATCGGCCGGTATCTCACGAATGAATGCATGGATGTTGGCTTCCAGTGCGTCAATCGAAGCGGGCTTGTCCCTATACACATTAGCCTTGGCATACCCCCACAAAAAATAATCTAATGGTGTCAAATCGCACGATCTAGGCGGCCAATTGACCGGCCCGAAACGTGAAATTAACTGTTCACCAAACTCGCCTCGCAATTGCGCCATTGTTTCGCGTGCTGTGTGGCATGTGGCACCGTCTTGTTGAAACCACATATCATGCAAGTCAAGAACTTCCATTTCGGGCAAAAAAAGTTTGTTATCATCGCTCGGTAGCGTTCACCATTGACAGTAACGCTGCGATTCGCATCATCTTTGAAGAAATATGGCCCAATAATGCCGCCGGCCCATAAACCGCACCAAACAGTGGCTTTTTCGGGATGCATTGGTAGCTGTTGCAATGCTTCTGGCTGATCTTCACTCCAAATGCGGCAATTTTGCTTATTTACGTACCCATTCAACCAAAAATGAGCCTCATCGCTGAACACAATTTTTCGATAAAAAAGCGGATCCTCGGAGCCGCCCATTCAAGAGCCCAGCTTTCCAAGAGCCCATTCACCAAAAATTCGGCGTTGTGGTAGGTCGGCTGGCTTTAGTTCTTGCACCAGCTGTATCTTAAAAGGCTTTACGCCCAAATCCTTCCGCGAAATTTTCCACGTAGTGCTGTAACAAAGGCCTAACTGCTGGGAACGGCGCCGAATCGACATTTCGCGGTCTTCTGTCACACTAGCTGATACGGCCGCAATATTTTCTTCACTACGCACAGTACGTAAACGTGTTGGTGGTTTAATGTCCAACAAAGTAAATTTGGTGCGAAATTTGGTCACAATCTTCCGAATAGACTGCTCAGAAGGTCGAGAATGCCGATCATAAAATGGAAGCAGCGCGCGATGAACATTTCGAACCGAGCACGAATTTTGATAGTAAAATTCAATAATTTGCAAGCGTTGTTCATTTGTAAGACGATCCATGGTTAAATTGCAAACCAAACTGAAGCTGTTTGACAGTGACACAAGGTACTAAACACACGTCAGCTGTCAAAACCAGTGTTGCCAAAACCAAACCAGCTAAAAAATCACCCGTTACATCTGTAAACTTGGTGTCATCGAAAATGGTGTTTGTTGCGTGAATGAGGGTCTTGGGAAAGTAGCTTACTGAGCGCCAGTTTTTCATGAACGGTACTCGTCTTTGGAAATCCTTGCCGCGCCAAATTAAAAGAATCAGTCATCCAACAAGATTTCAAATAGAATTAAGACTTTGATTTTCAATTTCCTAAACACTCTGTCCCACTTTAATTTTCCTTTTCCTTCTCTTTAAGTTTAACAATATCACACCTCTTCTATCTCCTATTCTCCATATTCTCTTAATTTTCTTTTCCGCTAAGGTCAGAATTTTTTTTTGCAAATCTATCTTTCTCTTCCTTTTGCTGTAATATTATGTTCAAGCTGCATTTTCTCATATGTATAGCTGGTTTTTAAGATATTAAACCTTAATGCGTATAAGTATCTCCAAATAAATGAAATGAAATGAATTTCTCTTCCATCGCACGTATTTATCCTTCGAAAGCGTTATCGAAATTAATGCTCCCAATAAATTCCCACGCGTCATAACCTTAAACATTTCAACTAAACAAATCGACTGTGCAAAACATTTTAGTCTAAACAAATAGGCACGAGAAAAATATGGACCACCCCCTCGCATAAATTCCACGACCACGGTGCCCGGCGCATCGTCATTCGTATCTTTAATCACATAGCGCACCCCGAGCGGACGCCACCCACCCATTTAGTGTGCATTAATTGCTCATTCAACAAGTGATTTTCGTAAGGACGTCGGCGATGTATTTGTTATGAGATCCAACAAATGATTCGCTTCGATTCGAGTCACGAATATTCTGTTTACACGATGCGATTTATCGCGCGAACTAACAAGTAGATCCGATGAATTGACTTGAAACTGGCTGCGATTTATGTATATTGAGGGAGCCTTACAAAGTATCTTTGGGCAAATTTTAAAGACAAGTCGGGTCAAATACCCCTTTTTGCGGTGTTCCATACTTGTGAACTCACATCAGGCACTGCCTCCGAAAACGACACACACGTAATGTGTATGCGAGCTAACTTTGGCTACCTGCGAGGAATGATTAAGTTTTCCCTGCTGACTTTTCGCGCATAGGTACATCCCCTTATTTGTTTACAGCTCGAAGGAGCCTAGTTGTTGGATCCATCAATCAGAGCAAAACTTTGAGACTCTGACGACCGCGACGTAAAGAGGTCGATGAATATAAATAGCTTTAACCCTCGTGTGCATCGCAAGCGCGGAGATCCTGTCACCGATGATGATTACTATCAGGTGGTGGGGAAAAAAAGAGTCATCTCCACCAAACCGAATTCGGTGCAGTTTGGTTAAATTTTAAGCTCATTCACCTGCTGCGGTGGTGGTTTCATCTCGTAATTTAATTAGCCTTGCATGGTGAAAGGGTCGTGTTATAACCCACCCGCTCGCTGTCGACCCTGACCTACCGCAACACACACAAACACACACACACAGAGGAGGAAAAGTCACGAATTGAAATCAGGAGGGCGTGAAATTGAGTAAATTCATTCCGCTGAACAGATAGCGACACGGTGTTGCCATATTGTCGTATATACAAGCGAAAAGTGTAGGATGTGACAGGAGGACAACAAGATGTGTCACCTATGTAATCTGCAAAACAAATTTGACGTGGTGGAAATTGAAAGTGAATTGCCAGCGGAGTGAGGGAAAAGCCTTCCCAGTTCGGAAAGCGGAACGTGATTGACTTGGGGGAAAAATCAGTTAAAAGCATTTTATCAGCGAAATGTGCACCTTTACGGCTGAGACTCTTGTTTGCATTAATTTGGCTGTTTCAAGCTGTCAATTTGATTCAATCAGTTGTTGTTAACGCGGTCAAGATGGAGCGTATACCTTCGTGATGGATCGGCTTAAATTTTCGTGACATCAACAGGACTTTTGTGCTCTTCTTTCTATTTTATTTCGATACTTAAGGAGTGGTTTGGTGAGCAACCCACCGATTGAATAGAATTGTATTTTTTTTTTTCGAACCTGTAGCCTGTGCCATTTTGGGGGTCGAAACGGGAACGTTCCTCTTACTATTTAAACTTTGCACATAAATTTGCATATCCAACCAAAGAAATCAGTAAGTGAACAAAATAATAAGTTGAACTCCACACAAGCGGGCTATCACCCGCGCCGCGACGACTTAGAGTGACTCATTCCATCAACTAGCATATTCGCAGTTTCTCATAGTAGGCACGACTAAATTAATTGGGTCATCATCTCGATAAACAGTGAACAATAAAATAAATTAATCAAAACGGAGGCGCATATGTAATAGCAGTTGCGAACAATTCCCACTGATGCAATTTGCATCTTCCACGAGTATCTCGGTGACAATGTGATAATCAGCTCAGCACAAACACACGCGCGCTTTTGTCTTTCGTCTTGTATTATGATGTGTGTAAATTATTTTATCCATTTAAACAGACACGGAGATGAGATTATTCCAATGGACAGAGAGGGGAGACATAAATTCAAGTGGTTCTGTCAGCCGCTGTGTCAGCCGGCAAACCGTTAGTCGTTCATCTAATAAAGTCCACGGCGATGCTGATACGCTTGGAATTGAATTCAAAAATGTGTGAACCGTACCGGGAACAGCCACCGCCACCTATTTAAAGGGGGTGATACAGGCGCGCATCAATTTCTCTTAATTTGATTTAAATTTCCTTGTTTTGTAGGCACCTACATATATGTGTGTGGAAGAGGACGATGCTGGATGGCGGGGCATCATTTTTCATTACTCATCGACTGTGAGTGGACGCTGGACGGACGTCTTGATTATGTCACTAACAAAATTTAAGTGATGTTATACGATTGAGGCGAATTTTTGTTTCGGGAAGTACACTGATTGATGTGTTAAGTACAATTTTCAATAACATCTTCGGGACGCCCTGATTAATGTACATTGCTTATAAGTGGGTGGAAGCAGTTTGAACAATAACAAAAAAAATTCCTCAATTTGTTTGTTGTTCTTGCTTAGATGGAAGATGGAGGTACTTGAGGAAATACACCAAACGGGTAAAATGCTGAATTTTAATGCTCCTCCGCATTAGTAACAAAATAAAAAATAAATAAAGTAATCGGCTTTGTTCTTGGCTGCAACAAATCGCAAAATTGTGTTCTGTTTGTGGAAAAGCTTACTAATTTTCCTATCTTAATTGACAAGCATTTGTATTTATAGAAATTCCTCCAGCACCTTTAACTGTATTGATTTGATTTGTGTTCATATCCTATCAGTCAAGACTTAACTTAGTTCGAACTGAACCGAAACTGACAGGTTATTCGTGAAACTTTTGTTGATAGTTTAAAGTTGAGTTTAAACTATTTTTGTCCTCAAAACGTGTGTTACCAAACTGATCAACATCATGTGTATTGACTAATTGGTTGGTGTAGATGCTATTATTTTTATTTAGCACACAGACCAATTTCGAAGGAAATTTGTAATTTGGAGGAAGGGGTGCCGCTATTTTTTTCGCTGCAATTTTCGTTTAAGCATTGTTCGCAACATCTTCAGTCATCATAACAAATAAATAAGTAAATAGTTGGCGCAACAGGTCCAGGCCTAGCTTCTCACAACCATTCGTTTTGTGTGAGTTTTTCATTTTATTTTTACATTTGAAATTAATTTTTATTGAGATATTTCATTAAACTTACATACTAGACAAAAACAATTAAATCTAATTTAAGACTAACATTTACCTTATTCTAGCTTACTGGCTCTAAGCGAGCGTTTTTCATTTTTGTTCGAATTTAAGTTATCTCAATATTCGAACCTAAACACCTCGCTTAGTAGTCCAACACACTAACCACAAAGCCACTGCGCCAACAGACATCATAGCAGTAACTTAAAAATTTCCTCGCTAGATGTCACCACTATTGAACTTCCCGAATGCGATTTTTTAAATGAAAAACGAAGGGCAACAATGATTGTTTTGGGTTCTGTAGCTGTATTAGGTTTAATTTTTGACCAAGGCAATTTCTCTTTAGATACTAATACCATGTTCCCACCAAACGGAAATCGCGAGATTTCGATGAATTTTTACTGAAACCTCGTAAGTCGTTCCCACCGAGTTGAAGTGATTTCAAAAGTCATAAGCTGTCAATTTTGAAGTGGCTGGTAAACATCTGTTTGATTTTTATTTTTTTGATTGTTTTGGCGCTTATTATTTTGACGTACACAATGAACAAATGAACACAAAATAAACCAAAGTTCATGCTGTAGGCTTGTTCGGTTTGATAACCTCTCACGGGCGGATGAACTCAGAGGGATTTCGACTAGATTTCGCTGAAATCCCGAGATTTCGGCACGTCAATAATGTATGGCGAAACCTCGAAGATTTGGAAACATTTTACGAAATCTCGCGATTTCGGTTGTTGGGAACATGGTATAATAAGGAAACTCAATCGTTGAAACAGAAAATGTAGTACCTCGCAAGATAAGTTCATGTCTGGGTCGCTGTCAATTTTGACAAATCCAAATTTAGATTTGCGGAATTTTATTCCAATGTTTAAGAAGTTTTATTCTAAGAAATCGCAATTTTCGATGGTGATTGGAGTGCAATTTGGGGCAAGCCTTGCTAGCAGTTGTCATTGCTGGAAAGGGAGCCGTGCACTTAGAAAGGGACGTCGCTGGTGTTAAATTCCTTGAATTTTTTTCTGTCTACAAAGATGGTTCTATTTTTTAAATGAAATACCCAGCTCGACTTAAAGAAACAAACAAAGTTGCTTTCCTATTTTGCTTTATTGAGTTAAATTACTATTTTAAACCAATCTAGTACAATCTTTGTCCCATTGTTATCCAACCATTAAATTTTTTTACTAACTGAATTTGAAGCAAATGCGGGTAAGGTTAGATAAAATTGGGCATAAATAAAATAGTAAGCTCTCATGTGGCATTAGGCACCATAAGGGCCATCGCGATCCCTCGGGAAAATGCGCCGTACAATTGTGCACCGAAAGTCTCCAATGACAATAAAATCAGTTGTCAGTAATGTCACAGAAAAGAAAGTTGTCACTTAAAAAACAAAAATGTTATGTGTTAAATCACTATCAGGTGGGCAAATATTCCTTGCTATTTTTTTTTAAGACAGAACACTGTTAAACATTTAGTTGATGTGCATCTCGTAATTAATACTAATTAATGCTTTAAGTGATATAAAAGTTGATTGAAGCTATTTAGCACTATTACATTTAAATTTACATTTCACATGAAAAGAAATAAAGTACTGTTTACATGCGTTGAATGAAAAGGATATATATTCTTTTTAGAGGTAGGTAGCGCATAATCAACTTGGGTTTTTTTCAACTGGATAATTGTTTACCGTCACTTAAGAGGCTCACTAAAAGCGCCCAAATTATCTAGAAAGGCAAGTAGTGTGATCGCCCTGCAGTGGCCAGAGATGATTAAATTAAAAGATTCTAACCGATTATAGCGAAAGTGCAGAGATGTTTTCTTCTTGAGAATATAAATGGAATGTGTTTACAATTAGTCCGTCCATAGTCTCATGAAACGATAGATCTTAGACAAACGCTGTGTTGACTTCTCTTTTCTTTTTTTTTGTTGCATGTTTCAAGTTGAAGTTGGAGTTTAGTAGGACACTCATTGAAGCCTGGAAATATCATGTCTTTCCTGAATATTTTACTATGCCTTCTATTTGGTAAACAGATGTTGTAGTAGCTCATGACCTTAGAACTAATGCTTCGTTTCCACCGGACATTAAGTAAAATAGGCTTACAATTAATCGTGAAGTTTTTCGAACTAAATAAAGAAGATTAAGTTGGCGCATTCTATCTGGTTCTTTCCATTCGAGAGACAGAATGACATTTCACGAGAGAGAGAGAGTGAGAGACATTTTTTTTTAAGTCCTCTTTTTCATTCCTGTCTAATGCTGCTCTGTTGGCTTAACATTTTTAATACACCGAGCTGTGGAGAGTCTGTTCACAAACCGGACTCTACATGTAAGCCGGGTTGGTTTTCGAGATTAGGAACTAATAAAAAATTGTATGATAAATCTCGAGATTTATACGAGAGTAAGGCAAAATTAATGCTTTTGTATCTCCCACAGTTGACGTCAACAGTCTTGAACGAAGAAGAGAACACCATTGTCAATGATTTTCCAGATGAGAATATTTCTAGCCTAGAGGATGAAGAGATTGATCGGCGTTCTGAGCGAATTGTGACCATGCCAAGACCAAACTACAATTTTTGTGCAACAGGTCAATTGCTTAGTGATCCTTCAACACCCAAGGAAGCACTTTCTGGTTCCGATGCAAATTCGTGGAGAAAAGCGATGGAAGAAGAGTTTGATGCACTGCTCTCAAACAAAACCTGGACTTTGACTGCGTTACCGACTGATAAAAAGGCCATTAGTTCCAAATGGGTGTTCAAGACTAAATTTGATACTGAAGGGAAACCCATTCGAAGGAAGGCAAGGTTGGTTGTTAGAGGCTTTCTTCAGGAAAAGCCGGTGGTAAGGTATACTTCCATTCGTTTTTTGGTTGCACTTGCGGCCAGACACGATCTCCTTGTGCACCAAATGGATGCTGTTACCGCCTTCTTGAATGCTGAGCTAAAAGAGGATATTTATATGACTCAGCCGAGCTACTTTGATGATGGATCTGAACGCGTATGTAAGCTGCGAAAATCTCTTTATGGACTCAAACAATCCAGTCGAGTCTGGAATGAGAAGCTCAATCAAGTTTTAATCAACATGGGCATGAAGCGCAGCGATGTAGGTCAGTGCATGTACTATCGACTCTCTTGGACGGAAATGTTATTCATTGCCATTTACGTCGATGATGTCTTGATCTTCTCAAATACGATCGATCTCGTGGTACATTTGAAGGAAGAGTTGTCGAAAAACTTTAAAATGGAGGACATGGGCGAGGCGACTTCGCTCTTGGGCATACGCATAACACGAAGTAAGGTATCTATAAGAATTGATCAAACCCAATATATTTCAGACATATTGAGACGCTTCAACATGGACCAGTGCAACCCAATCTCCACTCCAGTCGATCAAAATCAAAAGCTGTCTACAGATATGTGTCCCAAGGATGATATTGAAAAACAACAAATGAAGGATGTGCCTTATATGCAAGCAATAGGTTGTTTGCTGTTTGCCGCAGAAATCACGCGCCCCGACATTACATACGCTGTGAATTTGCTCAGTCGATTTTGAACCAATCCAGGGAAGGCTCACTGGGTAGCTGTTAAACGTGTGATGAGGTACCTTAAGGGAACGATGAATAAAGGCGTTGTATATCATGAGGAACCGTGCGAAATAACTGGTTACTGTGATGCAGACTGGGCAGGTGATTTAGATAGACGCTCTACTACAGGCTACGTATTTACCTTTCAATCTGGACCTATATCATGGGCTACAAAACGCCAGCGAACTGTGGCGCTATCATCAACCGAAGCTGAGGTAATGTCTGTCGTTGCAGCAATTCAGGAGCCTACTTGGCTGAAGCGCTTGGAATTCGAGCTATCCTCAGATTCGCCAAAAACATTGGTACTTTACTGTGACAATAAAAGTGCAATTCACATAGCTTCGAATAATTCCTATTCGCCGAGGACAAAGCATGTGGACATCAAAGCTAAGTTTATCCGGGAAAAATTAGGAAGATCCGAAGTGAAGCTGAGTTATCTTTCAACAGATCAGATGTTAGCAGATTTCCTGACAAAAGGCGTGACTGCGACTAAGCATAAATACCTTGCGGAAGGTCTTGGTTTAAAATGAGTTTTTTTTTTTTGCTTTTTAACAAATAATTTACATTAGGTAAAAAATTAGTATTTTATTTCTTAGATTGTTAACTTTTTTTATACATTTACAAATGAATTTTTTAATATGAATAACGAATTTTAAAATTTTTTTAATTCAAGAATGGTTCTTCAGGGAAGGTGTTGAGAATGAAAACTATTTTTGAACACACTCTCATAATAATCCTTATGTAAACACTCTTTCCAAAATGTTAACCTACAAAAGTGTCAAATAAATCTCTCTTACTTCTTTCCTAACCTACTCGGCAGTACCTTCTTCTTAACACTAATCTTCTGAATTAATCTCCGGTCGAAACGGACCATTACACTTAGGTGTTTTATTCGTCTGCAGCCTTGGAAGTGCAATTCAAACTTAGTTATTGAAGTTAGAATAGACCCGTTGTATTGAAATAATTCCCTTAGAGATCTTTGGGCAGACATGCGATGTCTGAGAGCGGTTTAAACCTTCTTCAACTATATTAAACTTGGTTAACGTGGACCTATGTATACTTACGTCCCAAGAGTCAAAGTTGGATTTAAAAGTTTTGCCAACATTCTTATGATGGGTTTACTTATCGATGGTCGCACTTTTTCTTAGCAATTACACGACTGCATCTATCAAGTCTTTTAAATAAAATTTGTCTCCAACTTGTTCAACAAGGGTTATCACCGTCCAAAGTTGTGAAAGTGACCCTTGCACTTAGCTTTGTCAGTCTAGTTTGCATATCAACGATGAATGCAAACAGATCTTTGCACTCGCTGTACTTCCAAAAATCTATTTTACTTGCTCATTTTCATCGCCAGCTAGTTATCAATGTTAAAAATGGTTTTCGAATTGAAACTTCTCTGAGTAAAAGTCGATAAAAGCGTTGAATGTACTAGTTAAAGTTGATCTTTTAATCAAGTCAAGAAAAGAACGGTTTTCAATAATTTTAACAAATCATGTGGCGCGAGACTTTTTGCTTGTAGTGTGGAGATTTCCTAGTTGACCGATTGTGCACATTCACTGGCCAGAAAAAAAATTGCTTGTTCAAATAAGGTCGTTCTAAATAGCGAAATGTTTTTACTAATCAAAAGCGATCAAAAGTCTATTTACCTAACTAACGAAAGGCACTTGCGAAACGTTTATAAAGAGAGTTCAATCATTTTCCACATCTTTTTGCTGCGTGTATTGTTGGAGAAAGCTTGAAATGTCATCCGAACAGTGACAGAACGACAGGTACTTGAAAAGTTACACCAACCATTTGAGAAGTTTGTGTCTAAAGATTATCGAAAATGAAGGTACAGAGTGCCTTGCAACTTAAATGTTGTTTGGTTAAACTGTATGAGATTGACAGGTGACAGCTAAGATATAACACATTGAATAATATTTGTTACAAGAAAGACCCACTGCTTATTTGGGAATATATATTTATTTCGGTAATATTCTAAAAAGTAATAATAAAAACAAATGTCCCACTCACCATTTTCAAGAGCATCCCTCTCCCCAAGCAGTCGCATATTCGCTTCATTATCCTCATCACTTGTTGTTGCGGCGGCAGCAATTTTGGCCCAACTCTTATTAAATGGGAAAAATTCGAAATGTTCCCCCTTATCACTGCCGCTGTTTTTTTCACTTTCCTTAGCCATTACGCTTAAAGTTGTTGTTCTGCTGCAACACTCGTATTTTTATCAACAAAATTAAAAAGGAAAAACAAAATCCAAATATAACCGAACTTCCGTCAAACTTGTGCACCATTCAAAGAATGTGCGCAGTACTTTATGGTGCTCATAAATTAAACGGCAATTATCACTTTATCAAGCGTTGGTAAAACATTTTGATGTTTGGACATTTTTCAGGACAGCCTTTACACCACCGAAAATCTCATAGGCCGCGATAATATAATAATGACTGTCTATCTTTTAGGTTATTTGTGATGTGAGTCCAAACTTCGTGTGCAAATCTTGAACAATAAAAATGCGTCGATAGATATTTGTTTAGCGTACATACTTTGGGAATATACAATGTACGCTGTGGGTACTTAATGTCGTATGTATAGGTGTTTTCTCTGGGGGCATTGGCAAGTTCATAGAGACTGTGAAAACTGAAGTTTCCGCGTCAGATTTGATTAGAAGAATGGGTACTTAACTGAAGGGGGTACAGAAATAGTAGTTGGCGGAATGGTACTTTGATTTTTCGGGGCGAATATAGTCAAAGTTTACGTTGGTTTTAGTATTAAAGACTTTTTCAAGAGCACTTCGAGTAAGGTGTAACGTCACAGTTCAAAAGTGGGCCTTGAATTTGGTAGAACGCTTTTGGAGAATGTTTTGGTCTGTATTTTAAAAAAATATGAAGCGCGCATATTTTTAAACCGGAAGAGGATATACGGAAATTATTTCCCACCTCAAAATAGTTCCAACGATAGCTAGTGTAACGTGCACTTTTTTCCACAACTTCTACTTAAAATTGCAAATGCACCAAGTTTTGCCAGTTCGTGGAAAATTTCAATCTTCAAAACGAATTTAAGTCAAAAATTTGTGGAAGAGAAAACGTTCTCTCTTCTAGAATAAATTTGTAGAAAATGGAAAAGAATTGTGTCAAAGGGAAGTTTTTTATTTCCTAAATTAGGTGCACTTGCTGGATACGCAGGAAGATTTACACATTCAAAGGTAGCCCTGAGTGTTTCTTTCCCGTCGAAATGAAAGAAAAAAAAAAAAAAACAACTACCTTGCAAACTATTTGAGAAATCTCAAAAAAAAATGTATTGGCTTGAATAACTATCAAAACATTTATGAATGGAATTTGACTTCGTTCATATGTCCACCACGGGAACGTATGCAGCGGTCGATACGTTGGACCTCAAGTCTCAATGTGAACGGCTCAAGTCTAAAATGTGAACGGCTGTAATAGCAAACATTTCACTTTTTTTAATAGCCCGATAGCCTTTTAAAAAAAAACAGTTTGTTCTGTGAGCTCGTGTATCCTCCTTCAGAAGAAAAAAACAACTTCGACCGTATTTGGCCTAGAAAGCTTACATTTTGAAACTTAAGTAGGTCTTGCGGAAAATGGAAATATCTTGGATTCTTAATTTTGTAAACAAAGGGCAATTATTATTATTATAAAGGGAGCCTAACTAGGGCTGTTAAAATTATGAAATATTGGTTATTTATTTACTAGCTGAATGTTCAGAATAGATTTGGAGAATAATTTACCACCTTTTTTAGGTATACAAACAATAGGCCCACATGGTCTATGTAAAGGGTCTTTAATTAGCGACTTTACAACTTCAAACTCTCAGTGTGAACGCACCCTTAAACCGTTTACCAAACTGAAAATGTCAAAATATTCAGTAAAATCAACATTTTCATCATGGTGAACTACACGAAGGAACAACATTTACAAATAATTAAAATTTACTACCGAAATTCCGAGTCGGTACTCGGTGGTCGCAACTTTCAGAGCGTTAAGGCCAATTTTAAATTCTTAGCGATGAAGCGCATTTTTGGTAAAACGGCTTCGTCAATTAGCAAAATATTCGTTACTGGAAGGTTAGAACCAGAAACACACTACTAATAGTACTGCCTCTGGTTAGAACCCTCATGTGACTCATGAAACAGCATTTCATCGGCAAAGAGTCACTGTTTGGTGCGGTTTTCATGCGGGTGGCGTCATTGGGCCGTTTTTTTTTTTTCGTCGATGAAAATGACAGTCATGTTACGATAAATGGTATTCACTACAGAGACATTTTGGAACGTTATTTCTTTGAGCAATTGCATGAATTGGGCGTCAGTGATATGTGGTTCCAACACGACGGTGCCACATACAAGACAGCCGGTGCAACAGTCGAGTTATTGAAGTCTCAGTTGGGTTAACGTGTAATCTCGAGACACGGACTCCTCTATTGGCCGCCGAGATCGTGTGATTTAACGCCTCTAGACTTTTTTTGGGGCTACACTAAATCATTGGTCTATGCCAACAATCCGCTGATGTAAGTGGAGCTCAGACCCAATACTGAACGAGAACGAGTGCTGTCGACATCGGAAATTGGGTTCAATACATACGTTCCCGTGGTGGACATATGGTCGAAGTCGAATTCCATTCATAAATGTTTCGATAGGTATTCAAGTCAACACATTTTTTTGGAGATTTCTCAAATAGTTTGCATTTAACTTAAAAAAGAATTTAAATCAAGTCCTTATTGAAAGACCCTTTATATATCTATAATTGATTTCCATGGTTCACTACAGCCAGTTGGATTGTTGTAAACCATGAAAATCAATGATCTATTATAGATCATGTAGGGGGAATAAAAAGCACCTATTGTACATAACTAAATATCCCTATACAAATTCGTTCTTTCGTACTTTTTAATATTCTTTTATTCTTTGATCGTTTTTAGTTATAAAAATTCTATCTATAGAAACATTTCAAGCGACTGGCAACACTCCCACCTAATCTATTTATTACACCCGACCGGCGAGGCATTGTGCATCTCGCAGACACATTTTCTGTCGATGGCAACGCCGCAGCGTAAAACTTTGGAATTTTGTTACAATTTTTACAGGGAAATGCCGGTTAAATGTTGTTTTTTTTTTCCTATTTTATGACGCAAAGCTTGACGCTGAGAACGAGAATATGGTGTTAACTGTCACCGATTCACAAATCACACTTTATTTTCGTTCAATACAGATATCTCAATAAAACTCTATGACGCACTTCAAACATGCCAAAATATCGATAATAAAATAAAATAGAATTTTTCGAATCCGCACAGAGGTTTTTTTATTTTTTTTTTCTTATGTTTCCACATTCAACACGTTCGATGTATCTTTTTAATTACATTGTTAATAGAGAGTAGCGATATTTAAAAAAAAAAAAAAATACTAAAACCACTTCAGCACGCATTTAAATCACTGATAATTATGAACTTGGGGCGGGGGATATCTGCCCAAGTAATTTCACACTTTTACACTTATGTGGAACTCTTGCGTATGAAATCAAAGTTTGTATAAAAATAAACCTTCTGAATCTTATCAAACCACAACCGAGGAGGAACAAAAAAAAAATGCACGGCAGGGCCACCGGTAACAGCGATAAAATAAGAAACCAAAGAAAAATTCAAAAACAAGCGCGAATTCTCTTTTTCAAAGTCCCAAATCGCGTCGTTGTCGTGTGAGATTACGCCGAGATACCGTGAAACGAACAACCGTTCTATGATCATACAACCGCGATACTGGTACGGTAGCGATGGTCGCCAAATGGTCGGAGCCCGCGCGCGTGGAAGCGCATTAATTAGTACTACGAAATAGTACCTACTCGTGTATGGCTGGCTGGCAGCGCCACACTAGTAGCTGGCGGCGCAAAATAAAAAGAGGCTGGTCCCACTGCCGCACCACCGATAACTATAAATCGTTGTTGACTTTTGAAATAAATCTTCGAATGAGCCGGTGTCGGCCGTATGTAGTGAGTGGCCACACTTACGTTTAGCCATAGCCTTAGTCAGTGTCTTGGAAGTTGTGTTCTTTTTTTTTTTGGGTCGAAACCTGAAATTCCTTTCAGTGATTTTGGTGGCGGATTTGCATACTTTAAATTGAAGGCAGGTTATGTTGGAAGTGGAACTGGTGGTGAAGTTTGCGCCGTACTGCACTGCACCCCCTCCAAATTGGCTATTGAGGTTGACGTGTTTTGTTTGTGTGGATTCAGTGTGAATGAATGGACTGAGCATGTGAATATGGTCGAGAGCAAGAGTTGAGGGTTACTTTTCAGTTGCTGGTGTCCAGCGTTGCCAGTTTGGGGGTTTTCCCCCCAGATCTAGGGGTTTTTTTGGCCGACGGGGGGAAATCTGGGGGGAAAAATTGTTTAGGGGGAATTCTGGGGGTTTTATTTTGTAACTGCGTTCAATTAATTTCTTTTTTTTTCTCACTAAAAAGCATCGTAATAGTAAGCTATAAAGCAACTGCACAACCAACAAACCAAATCAATGTATATTCGAGAACCTTACCTATGTCCGATGTAAACATGTCTGGCAATTCCATTCCATTCCAACGCATTCCAATATTCATTGAGAAGTTCCAGTGTATTAATTAACCCCTATCTAAAGCTACATGCATCACACACTATTGCGTTTGCGAAAAGTTTACAATCATTTGGGTGAAAGGAAGCAGAGCGAGACTTTCTTGGTATTTTCTCTTGCCAAATTTCAAAACAAATTTCTGATTGTTCCCCTTCTGATAAAATGATTAAAATGTTCACATCCGAACAGATGTACAAAAACAAAAATGAAGGCGACGATAACATTATTTTAGGACTTTTTTCTGAAAATTTATTATTTTTACTTATTTCTCATATTATTCTTATCTTGAAACCTGAATTTCTACATAGATACATACCTACAAAAATTAAAAAAAAAATGTTCTTTGTGTTGAATTAACTTTTTGCTTTTTAAATATATTTTTTGAAAAAAAAAAAAAATTTAGGGGTTTTTTTCTTGAAAATAGCTAAATCTGGGGGTTTTTCAGATTTGTCTGGGGGGAAATATATTAACCGTCTGGCAACGCTGCTGGTGTCTGTGCTATTATTGCGACCGTGTCCTCTCTGGGTGTAATGTGATTATTTTAAATTTTATTTCGCGTTCCTATTCATTGTTTTCTTTATGTGAACGGCGATGTGGGTGAATTCAGTATTTTAGGTGGGGGGCTAATAGAAGAACCATTGGATATATTGTTTTCAAATGGCGGTTGATGATGTAAGGGGCGCAATGCAAATTCTTACGACAGTTTTACTTTTGAAGTTTCTAGTGGACACTTAGAAAATTGGCGGTGTCTTTCGCTGTTAGTTTTTTTATGGCTGAGTGTCCTGTGAACTCGTGCTCAAGCTGTACTCCAATTTAAGTGAAACCAACTTGTGGTGGTTGGGTTTATCCCCACACTGCTCTAGATCCAGTAGTTACGGCTCATTACGTCAGAATTCTTTCTAATGTAACTTTGGTTGGCACTACTACAGCTAGAGCCAGACCCCAACCGACATTCATCTGCGCATATACCAAGTTGGTTTAGGTCTGCTATCTCCTTTCAACTGAACAAACGCCTCTTTAGGTGAAGACTTTCTCTGGGGCGGCCTTTTTAAGAAAAGCCAACCATTTGGACGGTGAGTCTGCAAACGAAGGAATATTTATATTTATCAATCTTAGAGGTAAGTTCCTTATACTGCAAGCCCAAAGGGTTAGTCTCGGCAGTACTCCTTTGGTCATAGATCGTGTTTTTGATGCACCGTCTAGTACCATGCCGATCGCGTTTTTCTCCACATCTGAGACAGCCCTCTATTTTAGTCTAACTGGTACCTATGTTGATTGTTTCCTAATAAGATAGGTAGCCGGGCCCCAGCGAAGTCAAACTGCCAACTTGAAAGAGTCAAAGGCATAACTCAAATCCGTGTTGTCCCATGAGGTAAGCCAACGCATTCAACTGACAGATGAATATTAATTAGCTTATTGGACGTGACCCATAGCTAAATGTGTAATTGTTGATGTTCACGAATCTAGTTTAGTGAGTTTGACAACTTGATGGGTTTAAGTTTTGATTGACATTGGTCGGTTATAAGGACAGGTTATTCAGTGGACATTTTTGGTGGGGCAGCCGTGAAAACAAGTCAAGAACTTCGTGATTGAGTACTAAGTTGACAGTTTGTATGTGTGGCTGACGCAACGTGTGAAAAGTGACGTTATCGACAATTCTAGTTTTTGCATTCAGCGGCTTCCAGTTCAGACTCCAGATCAATCTTATTGACGTAGATAACTAGATTTTTAAATGGAAACCCTCCCAGCTGTCTTTTCTTTTACCTTTAACAAATTGTCTTAGTGGGACTTGGTTAAGCAAAGCGGAATACCTCTATAACGGGGTATAATTTTCGCGAACCTTAATTTTTCTTCAAAAATATTCTCTACAAGCAAAATATTTTCCGTCTTTTCAAGTGAAAGTAAAATTTTGTATTAACCTCTGTAATTGGTTGCAAATTAATTTGTTAAGAGCCTTGGAAGTGAGACAAAATCATTAATATTTTCGCTCGACATGTTTGCTTTATTTAAAGACCTCCTAAGTGAAACTACCTGGATAACTGCGAGTCTCTCTCTTTAAGTAAAGCTGAAATAAATTGCCCATCAGATTCCAATTAACCAAGCACGAAAGAAAAATTAGCATGAACAATGATTTTAATCAAAGAAACGACAGTTAAAAGATTTATAGTGACAGCTACCAGAGTTTTGAAATTTGAAAACAATACAGGGGCCCCACTCTGTATCTCGTTTCGAAAGTATCATTTTTCGAAAATTAACTTTTTGAACTCTCTTTTTCGAAAGCTGAATGAAATGTACCACTACTCCGATTTAGAATTCCGAAAGTATTTCAGAGTACCAACTTAAAAGCATTTTCGAATAGGATTGGCTTTCGGAACGGAATAGAGAGTAGGGCCCCAGGTATGTTGTATTGAATACCTTCCTCAAAAAATTAAAGTGATTAAGTAACATAATTTATATTATCTGTCTCGACTTTCGGTTTCATGAAGCGTTCTTCCAACTTCTAGTACCTACCCGCTTGCTGGAAATGGATGACGCAGTTTATTTTCAGTGAAAAAACCGCGGCCACCATAATTTGGAATTGGAGCAAAGTTATACCTAGTGTAGTTCTGAGTCAATTGTCATTAAGGGCGTTCACTTAAACGCGTGAAACCCTCATAAACCGCTTAGACTGCAGAAATTTACCACATCGTAAATGAACTATCAGATTTCGTATGTACCTACATAGAACAGTTTACGGAGGCCTCATAATTTTCCGAGATCAATTAGGCTCTTTTGTTTTTCTTTTTTATAATGCACTAGTGCTCAAAGGGTATTTGACCCTTATAATGCTAATGCACAGCACGAGTGGAAGGGTAAACAGGAAGGATAGAGAAGAGTTACTGCTGCACATTTACTTTAAACAATTGTGGGTTGTAATGAGAGGGGAAACCCGTTTGAAGCAATGCATTCCACATGCGTGTTGTCCGACTTATAAAAGAATCTCTATACTTTACAGTACGTCCGAAGGTAGGCTTAAGGGAGAACTGATGAGCATTTGATGAGTGACGAGTATTGCGGGAGAATTGTGGAAAGGGCGGAATGCAGTTGGCTTTTTCATCAGAGCATTGGTGGTGAAAATAGCGATAAAACAAGGAAAGGCAAGAAACGTTTCTGCGGTCTTCAAGCGGGTCAGTGGACTCCGCTATATTTCCATCACCTATAAGTCTTATCGCACGCTTTTGCATACTATCCAGTAGGTGTAGTGTTGTTTTTGGAGCACCTGACCAAATATGAGCGTTGTACTCAAGCTTAGGCCAAATAAAGGTCTTGTAAATTGAGGCTAAATCAGACGGTGTAAAGTACTTCTTGCATCGGTTTAGGAAACCCAGATATTTCGCTGCATTTTCGGCGACTTCATATAAATGTGGTCGTTCCATCAGAACGTTACGTACATTTTCAAATGTCAAACTGTGACAAGCGGTGGTGTGAATTGCTTTTCACGATCGTTATTCTATTGCTTGATCGTTATTTGCAGCGAATTACGCAATGACATTTCCGAGAAATTTGTGAATACCCTTATTGCTTTAATTGCGTAATTGGTGAACTTCGGACAAACATCCGAGAGTATAACTGTTATGGAAGAGGCTCTTAATTAAACCGTTTGGACTTGGCATTCAGTCCTGGGTCCCTTCCATTCGACCCAACAACAACAAACTCATACATGTGGATGTTTTTGAGAAGCTAGGCCTAGGCCCGAGGGTAACAAAATTTATATTCCTATTATACTTTTCGTTGTCAACAAACTGTCCATTTTTTACACAAAAACAGAAAATCATGCAAGTTTCGCAATTTTTTTCCTTGGAATAATTTTCTGCTGCAGTGATGCCAAATCGAACGGTTTGGTACCAGTGCTACCAGTATCGGTAACAGCAGCTAATGGGTAGGGACACATTAATTTGCATCTTAGCACGTTTGTTGAGCGAAAAATAAAAACAGATACCTTGGCTTTTCCAAAGTTACCCCCTATCCCCTTTTTAGGCAAATATCTCAAATTGATCCCCACAAATATGACAGCAGCAATAACAAAAGAACCTAATTTGTATCAGTCTCGGCGTCTGAAGCAACCTCAAATCATTGCAAATGAAACAAGCACATAGCCAGCTAATTAATTTGAATACAAAATTCCACATTCTATCGCTCTGTCCCACTTAACAAACGTTAAAAGTAGTTCAAAAATATATTCTGGCGCCCAATAAAAGAAGATCTCACCGCCTTATCATTTGAACCCTCGACTTGTCGCATAGCATCGCTTCACTTAATTACTTTCTAATAAGCAAACTATTAGTACATATTATGTAGATTACCACAAGTCAAACTTCAAGTTCATTTTTCATGTCGTTTCTGTATTCTTATTTGTTTTTTGTTGCCTGCAAATCGAATTGAAAATATAAGTTTCATTTTCATTTCGAGACATAGTTGAAATAGGAAATTATTTAGTACGTTTTCACTATCAGCATGACTATATACATATTCATGCTAAGAAAATAAATAAATTACTTATAGTACGAGTATCTATTGTTGTGACGGCATTTTTATGTTTATATAAATTTTTTAATCTGCGGTAACTTCGCTTGGAACATGGAAGCAAACCATAACAACGATGACTACGACGACGACAAAATCTATTTGTGAATGGATGCGATTGTTGTTCACGAATCCATTAGGAAGATGATAACCGCATTTAAATTTATTTGAATACTCTTCTCCGTTCAATAACAGAGAAAGCGCCCTTTTTGGGTACGGATCTACCTATATATTTCCTTTTTTCTAATTTTTTTCTTTCTCCCTTGCCTGCACACAAAGCTCTCATCCTTTGCAAACCGGGACAAGAGTGTCCTAATTTTTGATTTGAAAATGTGAGAGGAACTTTATTTGTGAGCATTGTGTGCCTTTTTTGCTCGTCTGCGATATTATCTTCCAGCTAGTGTAATAATAATATACAAAAAAAAAAATGAAGGTAGCATTTTCGTTTTAAATTCTCGATAATCATAAAAATGATATTGCGTTTGGACAGAATTCCAGGCATAAATATTGCCCGAACACGGCTTTCAAAACACGCTGTGTAATCTGCATCTTCAGATAGACGTCTTCTGGATAGGCCTTTCAGGAGATGGTTGTGTTAAGTTTTCGAAACATCTTTCTATATCGCGAATACCCGCAACACTTGAAATGGAATTGATGGGGCCTCCTCTTACGACGACTATACCGTGGGTGAGAATGGGTGAGAGTGGCTGAGATGGGACCTTATTGAAGACCTGAAAATGAGTTTGATCAAAACAGCAATCCTGATGCTCTTCAACTAAAGGCTATAGGCAATCGGTGTTTTCTTGATGATTAAATAACAAGTCTTTTATAATGCGAGCCTCTGCCTGGAAGGAATTTTCTTTCCATAGGAAATCGCGTGACCGATATTCCCCTCAAGAAACAACAACTTTTGTAAGAGGCCGTCCTCATGCAATGACTGTATGGTCATCTGAGAGACCCCATATAAATAACACACTGGCAGAACTCGGGAACAAGTTTAGTTTTGTTTCAAGGCAGCTCTGTTCACTCTGATCCGTCTTTACTCGAAGTCTTTGCCGAGGTGGATTGCTTGCAACTAGGTCTATTCAAAAACACAATAAAGGTACCTCTAAGAAGGCTAAGCTCGTACCTACGCCATGTTCCTTTTTGTAGACGTTTGAGTGGTTGCTAGTCACGTAGGTGTATGACCAAAATGACACGAGAAAAACATCAGTTTCTTGACCACTACCCATCAAAACAGGGACTTCTAGTTCAGAGTGCAATAGACCAGACTTTGAGCCTGAGTGCTTTTTCTTTATGGGACTAGTAGGCATAAATCTGTTACTAGAAATGGAGACTTTAAAGTTTTCCTCACTAACCTCAAAATGTAACCAAAGTTTCTTAAAGCTTAAATTTATTCGGTGAAGTTGTGGCCAGGAGGCAAGCCTTAGGATGTGGACCATAGCGCGATCCCTTACGAGCCTACAAAGTCCTTCAAGTCAAAGATGTTGGGCTTAACAAAGAGTTTTTCTAGCTGGCGTCTTATAAAAGGGAAAATGCTCCCTGACAGCCTTACAGAGCTATAGCAAAAACTCCTTATGAAGTTCAGTTTCTTTTTTCTAATTATGGAAGAAGTGAAATAGCAATCGGTGATAAGATTCATGTTTATGGATGGGAAAACGTTTAGTGAAATCGAAGAAAAGTTGGGCACCGTTTATGGGGACATTTCTCCTTCGATGACAACACTTCGACAACAACTCGTACCAGACCGATAACATCAGGTAATCCAATTGTTTTGTACCGAAGGACGCCTCAATTTAGTTATGGAAGTAATTACCTGTATATAGTGCTGTCAAGTGAATGATTTCGACTTACAATATTCAACTTAAAAGACATCTAAAACATGTTAGAATAAAAATATTTTTATTTAGTCTTTTTCGGGTGTACATGAGTTAATTCTTGTCACTCTCGTGTGTGAAAATCAAAACCCTCTAGCCAACATAACATACTATCCAGATCCGTAGGTTCGCCATTCAAGGATGTTTACATGATCTCCGCATTCGAGGCAAAATGGTCCATTTCTCTGTTTCAAGGTCCAGACACTCAACTATGTGTTACAATCCTATTAGTTGATTGAGTTGTTAAGTCTTCGCGGGACCATGTATTTGTTTCGACAAACAACTTGAGGATTTCTCCGTCAATTTCAAATTCAATTATATCCGATGCCGACTTGCCAATCTTCTCACGGCATTGTCAGAAAATGCGGAAGGGACCGCCGTATGAGCGTGTACCTTGAAGTCGTCGGTTTTGGTTGTGAAGCTGATATCGAAGAAAAATTGGTCCTGATAGAAGAACAGCGAGTTTGTTGTGCTATTAGTGGCATGTTCGTCACATGCGTAGACCTTGGACTTTTGCGGCATTATACGAATTCTAGACACGAAACGGAAAATAAATTAGTATACATATATGTATTTGCCTACATACCTAGATGACTAACATACCTAGAATTCACTCCTTAGGTTATTCAGGTTTCGATTATGAGAAAATGTTCAGGTAATTCCAAACCTACGACTGTTAAATAGGTACTATATTGGGGTCCTAGGAGCTGCTCAATATGGTTGATCCTGTTTGTGGCTCTGGCGGTTTGTAACAACACAAATGAAACGACACGAAGAAATTATATCTTAACTGCAGGTATTTACCCAAAACGAAACAACATTTGCAGAGCAAAACAAATAAAAACTGCAACTGCACTAAATGCGGATATTCCATATCACTCATCAGTGCAAATCTAAATGATTAGCCTATTTGAGAGTTCGTGTTGCCAGTATGTGTCGAAGCTTAGACGCACAATGAAACACGTTTGTTTTATATAGTTTTGCAACAATTGCTTTATTATTCAGCACTTTACTTAAAAGACAAATTTGAATTTTACAATTCGGCAACCGCCCGACTGCCCGAACTGACTGAAGAAATGTCATTATCCAAAGATGACATCCGACAACAAATAAAATTCAGTCGTCTGGTCGCGTTCCGCCTATCGCATCAGTGCGGTTCAGGCTTTCAGTGTTAAATTGTAGTATAGTTGCATAATTAGGAATGTTTTTTGAGCTTCGATCTCAACCAAGCACAGTAAAGTAGGATTTTCAGCACGCAATTACAGTAACTACGCGCTACTTGGCAATTCGAGGACTCACAGTTTGTTGAGTTCGAAGCTCAAACAAACACAAATAATGACACTTCATTAGAATTCCATTTTTAAGACTGTTTAATAGCGAAGTAGGGTAAACTTATGCTCGCCCAATAAAGCAGGTAACAGTCGCATTTTGTATTAGCTGGAATAGAATGGTATAGTTTGTTGAATTGGTCTCGACCTTAAGTTTAATTCAATGTTCTCCCAGATCCCTCTTGCTGAACGATAATAGTGCTGAAAGCCGCTCCCTAGCAATATGATTGACGCTTCATCACAAAGGTATAAGGTATACCAACAGATAAATTGCTGCTGTCAAGTTACATCTACTTAGGATGGATACGAGTACCTTATATGAATAACGAATGTGTCAAGTAGAGCACAGTTGTTGTATGTAACTCCATTATACAAATATACAACTTTAATTTGATTGCTGAGATAGATGTTTATTAAAGCAATTCTTATATCTTATTTGAACTCTGCATAAGATCGACTGAAGACATTATATGGGTCCTAGGCGAGAAAGTTATGAAGCTGTACATTCACCTAAGAGTATGCAACTGCATTGAAATGTGGATGCCAGAATGTACATAGAACTGTTTTAAAACTGCTAAATTATTTATGCATCGCCCAGAGTACTTTGGTGGGCTTAAGTAACTGTCAAACATGAACGACAATCCACTTAAATTCAGTCAAAGGTTTGTATGAGTGCTCTAATGGAGGCTTCGTACTTGAATTCGTAAAAAATTTACCAGAGAAGTGTAATGTTGACTGACTGTCAACTGTCAATGATATGCTTGAAATGGACAACTCGTAATTATAATCACACTACATGATTTGAATGCAACTGGCGCAATCCTAATCCGCTGTGCGATTACTTTGGATTGGCATAAATGTTTGACAGATTTTCCACAAGCCAAAGCACACATAATCCAAATACGAAAACCAATTTTTGTGTTAATATTATAATTAAATAAAATGAACTCCCCGAATATTAAAAATTTCTTTTTAATACAATAATACAGAAAACAGAAAAAAAAAAATCCTCAACTACATAAAATATTCAAAATTCCTTAAAAAAAAAAGGAAAACGAAATAGCCAAGTGGAAAAAATATCATCATTCTACTATTTTCTCGTAGTTCTCCGCATCCTCAATAGTCTCGGGCAAAGCTTTACCCTTTGTTTCGGGTAGTAAGAGTGTCAAAAACATTCCAACCAGCGCAAGGCTTGAGAAAATAAGCGGCGGCACCCACAAGCCATAGGTTTCAAAGCTCGAGGCATGTGCAGCCGACATAGCACCAAAGCGGGCTATCATCGAGGCAATTCCCATGCCAGAATTACGGGCAACAGTTGGAAAGATCTCCCCACCGTAAAGGTAGCACGTCGGAAAAGATATCGCAGCGCCAAATACCGCAAGTGATGACAAGACAACCTGGAAATGGGAAAGCCTTGCGGGAACGAATATGAACGCCAACATAGACACACCGACAATGAAATTGGCAAATGCAAGAGTCGGCTTGCGGCCCAAGTATTTGCAAGCCGGCACCGACATAATAACTCCGGGAATTCCAAACAAGGCGCTCACAGCCACATTGAGGAAAATGCTACCGCCAATCTTTCCGATGTATTGCGAAACACCAAAGTAGTTGAAGCCGACAGCGAACCAGTTGAAAAATATACACAACGTGTAGCGTCTTAGATTGGGGGTTCGCAGCAAGTCCCAGACGTTGCCCTTTTTCGCCTCCTGTTTGGCAGCTCTCGCCTTGACGGCTTCTTCGACATTCCGTCGAATATTCTCGGTTGGCTTACCGTTGACAATGGCGGCCTTCTCAAGGATTTTAACCGATTCGTCTACACGCCCGGCCAGCATAAGCCAACGCGGCGACTCCGGAATGAGGCAGTAGTACGACAGCAGGAAAACCGAAAAAATTGACATTGCAAACTGGTACCAGCGAAAATGTCGGATGAAGTAAGCGAACACCGGCAGAAGCAGGTGACCCAGGTTGAAGGGGATTTGATAGATGATGCCTGTTAGAATCTCACGACGACTGGGACCTATGATCTCCATGATGAGGCAGAAGCTACGGAAGAGAGAAATTTAAATGTTATCTTCAATGTTTGTCACTGCGACCTGGAAACCTACCTTGTCAGCATACTTCCTCCAGTTGCAACGGCACAGATGAATCGGAGCACAACAAACAGCCAATACCAGGGTGCCACAGCAGCCAGGACACCGGAAATCAACTGCAAAGCGACTGAAAATACCAACGGAATTCGTCGGCCATGTCTGGGCGACAGGAATTGCCATTAATTTTTGTAGGGCTATAACTGACATTGTGACTTACTTATCTGCCCAAACGCCAAAACTGACATTGCCCACAAGAATGCCAAGCATGAAGAGCGTCTGTCCAATGTTGGCGAAGTGACGTTTTCCACAAATCAATCCCCATTCCATGACAATTGTCTGCTCGAAAATACTGCGATCGTAGTCGACTACAGTGCATTCGGATGAACAGGCATCGGTGTCGTTGCCTGGCACTTCACATTCGTACTTAACAGGTGGAGCTAGGAAGACGGTGGACAGCTGATGCCATCCAACGGGGAATTTTGATAACGAGACGAGTATTAGGATGCAGATTTGCCATTTTCCCACATCGCCGATCGAATCGTATACAGGATCTGGAGCGCGTTTCGCTGAAAAGAGACAGAGGGAGTGTTTTTAGTCCTAAAATATATTATTAAAGTTCTTCGGGAAATAGGTAATTGTTAAGGTGTGAAGTTCCATGATATTCATCAAAGAGGATCTAAACATTCATTATCAGAAAAGCAATGGAATTGCTCAGTAGAAGAGTCGGTAGGGTAGGTTGGAACTTTTATAAAGTCGACAGGTAGGAGTACGGAAAACTCGAAATTTGTATTGATTAATGCCTCTCGGGTCAGTTCGCCACTGTCCAATACAATGTTGCATAAAAACGCGACTTATCTGAATTCTATATCATCTAGGAATTTATTATTCAGTGGACCTCCTGCTCTAAGCTCTCCGTTGGCGAACTTAATATTTTTATGTTCACAAACCAAGAAAGTTGACTTCTGAGAGAGCTCTCTCAATTTCCGGTAAGCAATGTTTGTTTCTACTTTCAACTAAATTCCTATAAGTTTGTAAAACATCTTTCCTTTACTGGATTGAGATCGAAAGGCTAGGTCTTGAGCTGCAGTTATGCAAGAGGTACCTATAAGAGGCACCCCACAAGTGGTGAAAAATGGATCTGATCCGTACGTGACTCCGAATTTGTAGACAGTGCCGATGGACTGTTATCGATTTATTCTTTTCTAATTTAATTTTTACTGCCGAATATTTAGATCACCCTATCAAAAACCTTAGACTGTTGATTCAATGTTATGTGGTATTCGTTTGGGCGCTCTCAGAGCACTTTTTTCGCCCTCAGAGCAATTTTTATGTTCGTTTGGTACCAAAAAAAGCAATCTTTTTCAGATTTCAGAGCACTTTTGCGAATCTAGATATTTTCTCAGATTTGCTTCAGATTTACCAATACAAGTGCATTTGAGTTTGACATTTGGTGGAGTTTGTTTACATTTGCGTGAATTTTTTCTACAGCAACGAAAGGCATTGCATCGGGTGGATCTATTTTCGTAAATTATTTGTGTGCAAACATTTAGAAATCAATCGGGACGGAAATTTCGAATGTTTTGATACAAAATTTAACGAGTGAATCGAAAGCGCATAGAAAAGTGTCAAAGACTACACATATTACAGTCGCACGAATATCAACACAAAAAAAGAGCAAGAGCGTTTTTATGTTCGATTAGGCACAGGAAATCTGAAATCTGAGAGCAAATATGAAGAAGCCTCATCGAATACCACATAAGTCTACTATAGATTTATGTGGTATTCGATTGGGCGCTCTCAGAGCACATTTTTTGCCCTCAGAGCAATTTTTATGTTCGTTTGGTACCAAAAAAAGCAATCTTTTTCAGATTTCAGAGCACTTTTGCGAATCTAGATATTTTCTCAGATTTGCCCTCAGATTTACCAATACAAGTGCATTTGAGTTTGACAAGTGTTGGAGTTTGTTTACATTTTAGTGAAATATTTCTACAACAAAGAAAGGCATTGCATCGGGTGAATCTATTTTCGTAAATTATTTGTGTGCAAACATTTAGAAATCAATCGGGACGGAAATTTCGAATGTTTTAATACAAAATTTAACCAGTGAATCGAAAGCGCATAGAAAAGTCTCGAAGACTACACATATTACAGTCGCACGAATATCAACACAAAAAAAAGAGCAAGAGCGTTTTTATGTTCGATTAGGCACACGAAATCTGAAATCTGAGGGCAAATCTGAAGAAGCCCAAACGAATACCACATTAGAATGGAAAGGTTGCTCTGAGATCAAAAAATGTGTTCTGAGAGCGCCCAATCGAATACCACATTAGTGTCCGGAGCATAAATTGATAGCGAAAATTTGACATTTCGAAAATTTGACATATCGGATTTTTATATTCCGAAGAACCCGAGCCGAATTATCAGGAAGATGAATGCGAGAGATATTATTTGTTGTTGTAATGAAATCGTTTTTAATGCCTTCGTTACATATTTTGATAAAATTTTCTGAATTTAACTTCAATTGGTTCCAAAATTACAAAATATAAATTCTGGCTATCGTAAAATGTCACTTGTACTTGTGTAGCAGCTGTACTCTCCACAATTTTTTTAAAATAGCTTCTCTGACACTTTAGGGAATGAACCACTAGCCTGTATTCCCTAAGCAGAATATTAAATGAAAATTAAAAAAAAAAAAAAAAATCATACCTATCATTCAATTTACAAATCATCAAAATCATGGGTGGAATCGGCTAAGGTGATAGTTTTTGATTATCAACTATTCTTTCGTCTGTGTAAACCGATCACTAAAAGTGTTTGGGTGCTTGGCACCACTTACAATTCTAACAAAAAGAAACGTCATTTCGGTCAGCTGTTGGTTGGTTTCGTTTGTGAAAATTGTTTGCAATTGTTTGTGTCCCAAGCTTTTTCCTGAAAGGAATGTAAGTTTATGGAGAAGTATTTCTTAAATGAATTTTGACCAATCGGACTTCTTTGTAATTATTTTCTTCCTTTCTCACTGTGGCATAGAATAATTTTACTGAAGTAAACATTGCGCTGACATTTATTATTTATTCATTTTTATTACTTTGAAACACTTTGTTCGCAAAGCTTTCAATTTTTGGTGGTGTTGCAGCCGAGCCAACCTAAATTGCTCACGAAAACGACACAAAATGTATAAAAACGACACCTCAATAGCTGTCACAAGCCGGCGGTGACAAAAATGCGATAGTCAAAAATATAATCACCTTACGTGGAGCCAAAACATGCATTTTGATTATCGACTGTCAACTGTCACCTTAGCCGATTCCAACCCAGTTTAATGTCGTTTTCCATTGGGTAAAAAGAAGCGGCCGGGAGAGTCCGGAATCGAAAATTTCACTTCTGAAACTGTTCCATTGGCACAAAAAATCCTCTTCTGGTGATACTGAGGAGAGAATTTCGCTTCTGGATTTGAACTTTGAAGTCAGAAACCACTCAAGATGCACTCACACAATTGTAGTTTATGTACTTTATGCAAGCCGCATGTTATTTTTTGACATTTCACAATACTTTTGTGGATTCAATCGGAATCAGTTTTCTTGTAATAATTGGATTACAGAATGAGTTGATACCCGAGTGAAACCAATGGAAAACGACTCAAGTAAAGTTTGTATGGTTTTCTTTCTCTATATTCTCACCCAAAATGCTCAGTTTTCGCTGTTCCACACAAAGTTGATTAAAGCGCTGCAAATAATTGTAAGGTATTCAAATTGTGGACATACTTGGTATATTGTTTATGTCCTTTTCCATTGGTTTCACTCGGGAATTTACTCATTTATTTTGTAGTCCAATGGAACAACAAAATTGCTTCAGATTGAATCCACAAAAGTATTGGTGAAATTCCAAAAAATAATCTACGTCAGCTGACTTGTATAAAATACATAAATTACAATTGTGTGAGTGCTTCTTGAGTGGATTCTGACTTCAAACCAAGAAGCGAAATTCTCTTCTCAGAATCACCAGAAGAGTTTTTTTTTTTGTGATAATGAAACGGTTTCAGAAGTGAATTTTTCGATTCCGGACAGATGGCTGAATTGATTTGTCTTTTGATTGGCCTATACCGGAAGCTTTTTCGGTTGACTTTTATGGAAGCGCAGCCGACGAATCTTGTCAAGAAATGTGTTTGAGTTCTAAGTTGACAGTTTGCATATGTGGCTGATATAGAAAATGTGACGTTACCGACCATTCTAGTTCTTGCGTTCAGGTGACAGGTTTGTTCCTTTACTTTTGTAGTAAGAATGGAAAAGCAGTTGTATTCTCCCACAGAGACACTTACGAACAAGTTTGGGAACGCGTTTGTAGTAATCTATGAAAAATGACAGGTACATTAATCAAAAATTCAAAAAAGTAACACGAAAAGTTGTTAAAATATCTGATAAACTTGAAGAATTTGTTAATTTACTAACAGTTAGTTGAAAGTGATTCGAAATTAATCCAACTTCTTTTTGATGAATCCGAGTATGTGGAAGAGTTGGTACTTATTGAACTACAAGTATTCGAGAAGAGGAAAAAGCGGAACTCATAAACAAATGGCAACCGTCAATAATCTTGAGAATAACCTTCAATAGATATTTACTCTGCCACCTCCTGTTGATACCAATTTATTACGCAGAAAATCAAAACATTTATGCTAACACAACTAACTTAAAATCATCTGTCAATAATCAAGTGACATTTTCAATTTAAAGAAATTAGTTGAGTAAAAACTCGTAAAATTCTCAATGGATCACAGGGATGGCTCATTGAGGCATTGAGAAGGCATATAGGTACATTTTTGTAAGATATTCTTACATTCAAATATATATAATATATAAAATATAATTTTGTAAATATAGCTCTCTTTGTTCTCCTATCTGCGTTGTAATTTTGTTCTCCACCGTAGAACGAAATTCTCCGAATCGTTTTACGTCCTTGAAATTCAACTCAATATTAACATTCTCGTCCAATACCGATTGGCCGCGGAAGCGATAAAAACTCATCTTCTCGAGTTAATCGGCAAGAGAGATTGCTTCGAACCACCCAGGAAGCAAAAATGCATTCGAGTAATTACTTTCTCGAAGCAAAACAGCGACGCGCAGTGAACTTTGGTCCAATATTAACAACTGAAGGGGCGTGTCCTACTGCAATCATAGGCCGAGACTATCTATGACGTAAGTAAATTTCACTCATCAACCACAGCAGTCCTTTAGTGTTCACTTTTGAAGCATGTAAACTAAAAAAAATTCCCACTATTCAAACTTTACGACATTTTTTTCCGGGTAGTTTTCCGCACACACTAGTTTTTTTCTTCCTGCGAAACCGCTTTGGTCCAGTTCAAGTTTAAAAAAAACACTTGCTCAGACAAAACAAATGCGCACATTATGGAAAAAATATGTCAGCGCTATCTCTAACATTGAGACCATTGCGTAAATGTCACAATTTTGTATAGCCCCAATTCAATGTCAAAGATAAATTTCTTCTCAATTACCTGTTTCCGCCATTCTCGTGTCCTGGTTGTGGCTTCTTCTTTGATCCAAACGTCGAAATTCAATTGATTTTCAATAAAAAAAGTTATCAAGTCGCTTCTGATTTGGTTTTTTTGATTTTTTTTTTAATAGTCCAGACACTAGAGGTTATCAGTCTCTTATCAGAAGCCAATGAAACAAAGAATCACTTCTTCAGCTTTTCGTGAATGAATTTAGCGTAGGCACACCCTCACCGATAAGTTGGTGAAGAAAATTTTCCAAACTACAATTTCGTGCTATATCCAAACGGAACTTTATCCTTGAGATGCAAAATAGGTATTTATAAGAAATTTGTATTTTAGATACTGATCATGATCGATACTGAAACAGAAAATAAAAGCCGCGCACTTGAAACGACTCGTTGTATCGGACAGACTCCAACCGAATACTCGAATAAAAACAATTGATAGATGAAGATGTGATTATAAAAAAATAATAAATATACTATGTACATGAAAATCCACTGAATAGTTAATTGTTGCGGCTACACATCTAGGGTGGTTGTCGGTCACATTCGAGTCGCTGTTGGATATGGATCATTACACTTGGTGGGTGTTTGATTAGCGTTTTTATTTTACCGTTTTTAATTACCTATCCACCCAATTAGCGGTTAATTATATGGTACGAAATGGAACAATTGTCATGTTTATAGGTATTTTTTTCCTTCTTTTTTAAATCGTTGAATGCGCTCGCGAGTGCACCAATTCGATGCACTGTCCGCCCCAATAGAAGCATAGAAAATACTGGGTTGGACTGTGACTACGCAAGTACTTCTCTCTCTGTATATAGGTGACAGTGATATTGCATCTCATTTTGACATTGAACTTGTCGACTTGCAGCCGATTAGTCAATTAGCCGAGCAGCGAACTTGCCATGTCGTAGAGGCTACTCCTTGAAACTTTTAACAGCCCTCGGACTGTACTTCACAAAGCATTTAATTGGAAAAGGCGAAATAGCCAATGGACCTCTAAAATACAAAATTCTAGTTCAGTACTTTATGGAAGCCCACAATTGCAAAATTTGTATGCGACCTCTTTAAGTCAAAACTGAAAATAGTTAATTGTAAGGACATTTGATAATCCTGTAGAAGACATTTTGTGAGAACCTGAGAACCGTATTCGAAAGTTCAACTCTAAATATTCAGGGCTACGGAATAAGACGTTCATATTGCCCTTTGGTAGTCTCGTTAGGTAGCTGACAGTCGAAAAGGTCCCACTTATACCCTATAGCTACCACAAAAGTTTAAAGGCTAGCCCCCAGCGCAATGCGAACTACTCCAACCTTGAGGCTGTTTTCAATCTTCTTGTTCTGGAAATTTTTATAAAATCATTACCAGCTATTAAACGCAAGAATCGACCATTCAGAAGACTAGAAAATTCAAGTAACGGGTTCACTCAAAGACATCGTGTCTCATCTAGACTTAAGAAGACCTTTCTCAAGTACTTGTCCCATTGACAAAAGCAGCGAGTCTTCAGTAAAAGAAACAGCCTTAGAAGGTGTCACCTTCTTTAATACCAACAGCCAGGCAGTTTTAAAAGGAATAACGTGCCATAGAAATAAGTTCGATAAGCTTGGGAAATGCTTTCATCAACAGCTCAAGGTTCTTGAAAAAGATCAGCACAAGATATCGCACTTCTTGACTCACTTATCAAAAAGACGTTCAATGTAACTTCAAATAAAATGAATCAGTAAAAAAATCGACAGCTGTTTTGGAACAAGCTGATCCGTCTGTCAGTATTCTAACTATTAGATATGCTCAAACTTAACGCACAAGGAAGAGTCAAAAAGTTCACCACAAAAAAAGGTGTGTTCATTCTTCAATGAAGCCAAGCGACTTATAGAAAATGACAGATATCATGCTCAATTAGGATGGATTTTATTAGGACCCACAAGAGCAAAAGAAGAACTTTGCAGATGCTGAACTTTATAGGGAATTCCTAAGCACATTACCACCTTTCCAAACCGCCGCCCAAAACCTGGAGCTTGCGACTTTTTAGACAATTATTGCTGAAAAGACAGACTTGCAAGTTAACCAACTCAGTGTCTTAGTTATGAGTCCGAAAGCTGGATCCAGTTCAGACTCCACAAATATAACAAAATCCGTTAATAATCGCGACAAAAAATCCCCTCGTCCAGAAAATTGGTGTTTCTGGTCGTTAAGATTTTAAACAAGATTTTATCCAATAAACAAGGAACAAATTTCATTTGAAGTACTTCATGCAAAATCTTCACAAACTTTTCAGCAAACCAACTGACAAGTTAGTGAACTTCGTCAATTCCTCACCATCGTTTATGTTAAAACATCACAGAACCGATCAACGGTAACCCTGGTCATCGAGAGCAAGAGACAGCAGAGAATGCGATTTTTTTTGTCGATTTCTCGGTTTAAAATAAAAAGAAAATGACCAGGCATCAGCAATCTGTATGTTATCGCTGCTCTATGACCATCCTCCGCTCCGCCAGGGAAGTCTATTGGCCCCAATCATGTTTACTGTACTTTGGAACTGTTTTAACAAAGCGAATGGAGAGGTTTTAACGCCGTAACTGTGCACAAGTTTTGCACAAGAACACACCTCTCTTTTCATGAAGGTGTTTATTGAAACGAGCTGATAAGGCGTGTCGGAAATGCTTTCATTTCTGGCCCCAAAATTGCATCTAATTGTGGTAGTTCTCTCATATCAAACCATACCAAATAGTACCAAGTATGCACCTACATCTTCGAAGCTCATTTTCAAATTCGTATTCCGTTCCTTAACAACAATTTCTTACTAACGCGCGTTCAGTGAAAAAAGTGCACAGGTTCACTTTGCACAGCTTCTACTGTCTGCTCTTACAATTTGGTCGCCTGGAGGTATGCAACTGGGTTTGCAATCACAACTTACCAATGCAGAAAAATTGCTCAGTGGTTGATCATGATTGAATAAACATAGACAAAGAATACTGAGACCGCCAACTTCGGCCAATTTACAGTTACTTACATCTACAAGTAGTTAGTAGCTATAAATCTTAACATAGAAATATCGTATTGGCAAATGTCACGTAGCTTCTGAAATTCCGCGCAGAAACCCACTCGTGTTCGCAGCATTTTATCCGTTGAATTTTAAATAATTCGCTTCTTGTGGATAATATTTTTAAGGTTCCGTACCCAGAGGGAAAAAACGGTTTCGCTTTTGTCCGTCTGTCCGACCACTAGACCAATTTTGTACCCAGGTCCATCTCAGAAACTTATTGACGTATTAGGCTGGAATTTGCACACAACGTCCGATATAACCTCTAGTTAAACGACAAATGGTAGGGAAACATCGACTGGTTTCAGAGTAATAAGTGATTTGATGAAACAAATATTTTCATTCGCACAAAAAGCTGTTTATTTCTTGATTTACAGAAAAATGGATGGGTACCTTTATTGTGGATCATGCTCGTAGCTATATATGTGCCGAAGACTGTTTTGTGGAAAAGTTAATGTTTTAAAAGATATTTACACAAAACTGTCGATCACTAAAGCACCCTCCTTTTAACCATTTTTCATTCGTTGTTGGTGTGTCCCCTTAATCGATTACAATTGCGATGAATACTCAACTGTACTCATTCTCATGTGAACTTTTCCAATGGATTACTCATTCTCATCCACACATATTGTTGCTTGTTGTATGTTCGCAATTTCCAACTCTAAAGAAGTGCGGAACCTTCGGTGCCCGAGTGACACTCGCACTTGGCCGGTTTTTTTTTTTTTATTTTTCTATTTGAATGAGCGTCAATTTGCTTAAAATGTTTATGAAAAAAAATAAAATGGTTGGTAAAAATTAATAAACTTTCATCAGTTATTTAAGAGAAATGTACCTACACAAATGTTATCGAAGTTATTGATATCGAAATGTGGAAAATGCCGAATTTTGGCTACAAATTTGAGAATTTCAGCGGCAGAAGGATAACGACTTACGAGCGGAAGACTCAATACGATTTATCTATGATAATCACAACACATGACTTAAATGCGACTTTTGTAATCCACTGAGCGATTACTTTGGAATTGCATTTGTTTGAGTGATTTCCCGCATTTGACACAAGCTTCAGCCCACATAATCCAACAAAATAAAACACCCCGATCATCTACAACTTTTTTTTTAATTTAATTAATATCTAATAAACACGTAAAAAAAAAATAAACAGCCACAGAATATTAATAAAAATCATCATTCGACTATCTTCTCATAGTTCTCCGCATCCTCAATAGTCTCAGGCATAGCTTTTCCCTTTGTTTCGGGTAATAAGAGTGTCAAAAACATTCCAACCAGCGCAAGGCTTGAGAAAATAAGCGGCGGCACCCACAAGCCATAGGTTTCAAAGCTCGAGGCATGTGCAGCCGACATAGCACCGAAACGGGCTATCATCGAGGCAATTCCCATGCCAGAATTACGGGCAACAGTTGGAAAGATCTCCCCACCGTAAAGGTAGCACGTCGGAAAAGATATCGCAGCGCCAAATACCGCAAGTGATGACAAGACAACCTGGAAATGGGAAAGCCTTGCGGGAACGAATATGAACGCCAACATAGACACACCGACAATGAAATTGGCAAATGCAAGAGTCGGCTTGCGGCCCAAGTATTTGCAAGCCGGCACCGACATAATAACTCCGGGAATTCCAAACAAGGCGCTCACAGCCACATTGAGGAAAATGCTACCGCCAATCTTTCCGATGTATTGCGAAACACCAAAGTAGTTGAAGCCGACAGCGAACCAGTTGAAAAATATACACAACGTGTAGCGTCTTAGATTGGGGGTTCGCAGCAAGTCCCAGACGTTGCCCTTTTTCGCCTCCTGTTTGGCAGCTCTCGCCTTGACGGCTTCTTCGACATTCCGTCGAATATTCTCGGTTGGCTTACCGTTGACAATGGCGGCCTTCTCAAGGATTTTAACCGATTCGTCTACACGCCCGGCCAGCATAAGCCAACGCGGGGACTCCGGAATGAGGAAGTAGTACGACAGAAGGACAATCGAAAAAATTGACAGTGCAAACTGGTACCAGCGAAATTGTCGGATAAAGTAAGCGAACACCGGCAGAAGCAGGTGACCCAGGTTGAAGGGGATTTGAAAGATGATGCCAGTAAGAAGCTCGCGACGACTGGGACCGATGATCTCCATGATGAGGCAGAAGCTACGGAAAAGAGAAATTTAAATGTTGTCTTCAAAGTTTGTCACTGCAAACTGGAAACCTACCTTGTCAGCATACTTCCTCCAGTTGCAACGGCACAGATGAATCGGAGCACAACAAACAGCCAATACCAGGGTGCCACAGCAGCCAGGACACCGGAAATCAACTGCAAAGCGACTGAAAATACCAACGGAATTCGTCGGCCATGTCTGGGCGACAGGAATTGCCATTAATTTTTGTAGGGCTATAACTGACATTGTGACTTACTTATCTGCCCAAACGCCAAAACTGACATTGCCCACGAGAATGCCAAACATGAAAAGCGTCTGTCCAATGTTGGCAAAGTGACGTTTTCCACAAATCAATCCCCATTCCATGACAATTGTCTGCTCGAAAATACTGCGATCGTAATCGACTACAGTGCAATCGGATGAACAGACATCGGTGTCGTTGCCTGGCACTTCACATTCGAACTTAACAGGTGGAGCTAGGAAGACGGTGGACAGCTGATGCCATCCAACGGGGAATCGTGACAGCGAGACGAGGAGAAGGATGCAGATTTGCCATTTTCCCACATCGCCGATGGAATCGTATACAGGATCTGGGGCACGTTTCTCTGGTACTGCTTGAAAATATTAAAATTCTTTTAGTAGTTGTTTTGCTGTTAAGTTGCATAATATTCGTTAGCAGTAAAGCAGTGGAATACCTAAATAGGTTTTAGTCACAGAGTCGATAAGGCAGGTTGGGACTTTTCTACAGCAGTCTCCTAATTCGTTTCCAAAAGATCGCGTTGTGATTGAGAAATCATGTGTGCTTTTCACACTGAATGTTATTGCGATCCATGTACTACAATATGCGTTGCATTTGCAACTGTGTCCGTTCGAATATTGACAACTCTGGTAGATCCTTTTGTGCTGCAGACGGTAAGGTTTACCTATACTCTTAGCATTAACAGAAAGGTATTGTGGATGCAGTTCCGTGACCGCCATCATAATACTCAGCGAGCGCCATTTCTGATTCCAGACAGACTGTTTCAAAATGAAGAGTTGTGTTTCAATTTTCATTTTGTTCCATTTAACAATCGCCAAAATTCGGGCGAACAATTCACGTTTTTGAGTTTCAACTACCACAACGGTTATAAATCGCCAATCTTAACCTAAAATACTAAACAATTACGATTGAGTGCAATCGCGCCTATTCAACAACAACAATCGTATTATCTACCAAGCGTTCAAAGCTAACAAATCTGGGAAATATTTCATTAACCTTCTGTCGAAAGCTAATTGATTTATCTATTGGTACACGCCAGATAAGATTCTTGCAGTCGATTTGTTCTAGTACATATTTTTTCTCTATAATAATTCGATGCCAGATTCGGTTAACCGGCACCCGAAGCCTCAATTTTAGTCTTGGAAACCTTTGAGTGTTCGATATTGCATTCGAGGATTCGAACAAAATTATGAGCCTCGAAACCATCTCCACCTTAAGGTTTCTAAGTGGAATAGTTTGACTTTTAGCCGAAAAATTATCACAATTCTTGGGACAACATTGACGAAGGTTAGTGAAACAAAAAGATCTTGGAGTAATTTTTGATCCTAAGATGACATTCAACAATCACATTGACTATAGGTATATTGTTGCTAAGACCAACTCTGTGTTGGGATTTATTTATAGAAACTCTTAAGACTTAACTGACCCTTACACACTTAGATCCCTTTTTTGCAGTTATGTGAGATCCATCTCAGAATACTGTTGAATCATATGGAATCCGTCCTATCGTGTTCATTCCCTAGGAATAGAAAGAATCCAGAAGCACTTCACAAGAACTGAATAATGATATGCCTTCTGACAATACGCGATGTTTGCTTTTAGGGATACAACATCTTGCTGTTCGAAGATCATATTTTGAAATAATGTTTGTTAAAGATAACATTGACTATAAGATCAACTGTCCCTTTTTTGTTGTCTCTTATAAAGTTGCCTGTACCTGTGCGTCAAACTTGTACCTATTATCTTTTTGCTGTCCCTTTCCATAGGGTAAATTATGGCAATGAGCCAATAACTCGTTGCTTAGAGCAGGCAAACTCAGTCTATAGGGCTCATTCCTAGAGTGGGGATTAACTGGGTAAGCTCCAGAAAATAGCAGTTGGAGGTAAATTGGATAAGTCCTCGAAGGAGTAAAGAAAAAGTAACGATCTGTTGTTATTATTATTTTCATTTTTAGGCCTCACTGTCTACCTAACAAACTAACGCTTTTAATACTACTACTTTATTAATCAACAGAACTGAATGATAAAGAGATTCACCCCGCATGGCAGCGTTGCCACTGAAAATGTTTAAAAAAGGGGCCCGAGCCACAAAATAAAATAATATACTAATAGAAGAAAAACAAACAAGAAACCAAGCAGCAAAACATTTATTTATAACAAAAAAAAATATTTTTTTATATTTTTGCATTCTTTTTCGTCCAATAAAGAATGAAATCTTATACTTAAACGATAAAGTGGCCATATTGATCATTTTTAATCGGGCTAAATAATTCCCAATGTATCAACAGTTCTGAAAGATAACACGCTTTTTTTGTACCGTTATCAGTTGGTGACGTTCAAACGCCTAACTGATCGATTTATTTGAACTACTTCGATGCCGCAGTTCCATGCTAGATTCCAAGATATCGTTCAGCCCGCCGGTTGCGGTCCACCTTCAGATTTGTCGATCAGTGTTGCAGGCACAAATTTGTTTGTTTTCTTTTCCACAATACGTACGTCTATCTGTGAGTTTGATACTCAATGGTAGATGAGATTGGTAAACAATGCGGTAATTTCTCTTATCTTTCATGCTATGTTACGAGTACATAGATGATGAATGGAAGTGTAGGCCAATTAGTCATCTTATGATGGGACTGACACCCATGGAAGGCCTAATATCTCCCAGTCTCACATTGAAGCTTATAAACAGTAGAAAAGATGCAACGTAAAAATGCCAAAGTGACAAAAGGGAATTAGCTAAACATTTTAAGCATTTCGTGACGGCCTTAGAACCGGATCGGTTCTAACATTCGCTTTTCACACACACGATCAGTTGTCATTTCAATCACTTTTGGTCAAAGAATCTATAACGCCTCCAATCATTAGCATACCTTCGAAGACTTTGTAAATGTTGGGTCTTCCACTGACACCTTCCCTCAAGTCAACACACACGCAGAATAACAGAACTGCCTGCGGGATAAACGATCAAGCACTCACGCAGAAAAATCACTTATTTAAAATTAACCAACTTTCGGTTAAAAACTACCAAGTGATACTGTTAATATAGCTCTTACAAAGTTAGTGGATTAAAAATAGCCGAGTCAGGTTGTTTAAGGGAACCCGGTTAAAAATAACCTTTAATTTAACCAACTGGTTGATATTTATCTAGAAACTTAGTATTTAACAACGAAAACTCGGTTTTTTTCAACACAAACTTGTTTAGTTTTAACCCATTTTTTTGGTTAGAGCCAATTTTTGAGCGTGCTGGTTGGTGGTGGGCGTATTACAAAAACACACATCATTTATCAAAAGCCATGATGGATTGCCCTAATACCTTCACGAAAGCTTGGGATTTCTATAATGCAAATAATGAAAGTTGTCGTCGGCATGTGATACTCTTGAAGCTTCTAATTAAGCAAAAACGTCATATGACCGTGCGCGAACTCGTATGTAAAGCCAATATACAACTTGCTTCTGCGATAAGCTACCTCAAGTGTTGCTTAAGCATCTCTGGGTAACAGAAACAACAAAACAAAACTCGACGCATTTCCTTGCCACAATCAGTGTGATCGCTGCAAAATTCTGAGAGATAATGAGATAACAAAATTTCTGAAGCTGTTTGAAAATTTTGAATTTTTTAAATCAATTATTAAACAAGCATTGGTTCGCCAAACACTATAATACTGCTGTGATTGGCAATTGCGTAACATTTTAAAGGTTTTTATTTGGAAATAACAGCAATCGAACAAAATTTTACGCGACTTCTTCAAATAAACTTCTTTTCATAAAAAGCACCAAGTCGCCCAACGGTCGCGCTGGTCACAACGGCAGAATATTTCAGAACTTACCACTGTTTCCCTCTTTAGTTATGTAAACTGGCTGCGCATCAGTGCACGGTTCCGCGACCGTCTGTGACACGAGAACGTACTCCTTTTCCACGGGATGCTGCATCGCGTTGACACTTGTTGTCGTATTGCTGGTGTACTACAGTCTGTAATGGACCATGGGCATTAACACTTGATACTTAAAAATAAAACTTCCGACAAAGGAAACAAAGAAATGTGTTAGCGCCAACAGACTTTTATCAAGTGCTTAACGACTTGGCTATATGGCCCGTCGAAAAAACGTATGTGCTACAATCTTTAATGAGTGCGCACTGATAAGCCCCATGGAATGGTATAAAGTGATATATCCACTTCCACACGTGACCTAACTGATAGGTGCGAAAATGATAAAAGAATTACTATTTACGATAAAAACCCGTGCGGAGTGACAAAGAAATTACTACTTCGCTGAGATTGTGCATTTAAATTACGCAGATACATCCAGTGTTGTTATATCGTGGGATTTATCCCAAAGCCTTCTGTGGGATGAAGAGAAACAGCACGAACACAAAAAACAACTAAATCATTGTCATAATCGACCTGACATCCAATGCTTTCAATTTAACAGGGACACGGCTGTACTATCCAAAACCAAATTAAGAAATTGAGAGCTTTTGTTGTAGATTTTACAACTAGAAAAATTGTAAATAGAACAGCATTCCGTGATGAATGTACAGCAAACTTTGCTAGACACACAATACTTATGAGTATAAACTACGGATTTTTACGCCACCTTGCGGTCAAATGCAATTTCTGTCGTTCAATCTCTAACTCGATTTTTTCAAACGAATAATGCTACGTTTCCACCTGAGATTAATACCCAGATTTAGAGAAAGAGATAACAAATAAATCGTGACGTGTTTCCACCAAAAAAGTAAGATTAATTTGACGTTTCACCAGATATTGTCAACTACTGTCAAATCGAACAACCCAAAATTGTGACAATAGGAAAAAAATAAAAAAATTTAATTATGAGTTCCAGAAATCTTTAAATATTATTGACTTATTATTTAACTCTGCATTGGCTAGGAGAAGTCGCTATTACCGAAAAAACGCCATCACTGTTTGGTTTCTATTCTGGTAGCTAGAAGGCAACAAATCGCAATACATTTTAATTGTTGTTGTTGATTGTTTTCGTTTCGTACCAAATTGACTAATATGTTATTTTTGTATGACACAATGTCAAATACAGCTCTGTTTGGTATTTTTGACATCTCGAGCTACATGCAAACTTGGTTGATAAATTCGTCTAGAAAATTGCTGGTTACGGATATTGTCTGCCCCCTATCCAATAAACAAGGAACAAGTTTCATGTGAAGTTATTCATGCAAAATCTTCACAAACTTTTCAGCAAACCAACTGACAAGTTAGTGAACTTCACCAATTCCTCACTATCGTTTATGTTAAAACATTACAGAACCGATCAACGGTAACCCTGGTCATCGGGAGCAAGAGACAACAGAGAATGCGATTTTTTTTGTCGACTTCTCGGTTTAAAAAAAAAAAAGAAAATGACCAGGCATCAGCAATCTGTATGTTATCTCTGCTCTATGACCATCCTCCGCTACGCCAGGGAAGTCTATTGGCCCCAATCATGTTTACTGTACTTTGGAACTGTTTTAACAAGGAAAATGGAGAGATGTTAACGCCGTACTTCGCACACGCCTCATCTGTTTTGTGCACAAGTTTTGCAGAAGACCACACCTCTCTTTTCGTTTATTGAAACGAGCTGATAAGGCGTGTCGCGAATGCTTCCATTTCTGGCCCCAAAATTGCATCTCTTTGTGGTGCTTCGTCCATTAAACCATACCAAATAGTACCTACATCTTAAAGGCTCATATCGCTTCTCAACAATAACTTCTTATTTACGTGGCTCAGTACAAAAAGATTTTCCTCAGGTTCGCTTTCCCTTGCCTCTACTGTAAGCCGTTACAAGTTATTTGCCTGCAAGTATGCAACTGGGTTTGCACTGAAAATTCCACAATAATTGTTCCCTAACTTGTATCATATAAGACGATCTATAAGAGGAATTAATTGCGGCAACATTTTGTCAGCTCTGCTTCAGTTCGTCTCTTTTTTATTGAGATAACTGTTTGTCAATCGTATCAAACTGGGAACTTTGGTTTTATGGTAAAAATCCCAAACAATCTCATGGAACACCATTTGCAAATGTTGCTCTGACATAGATCTATTTATGGTGACAACTAACAATTCAAACTGAGCACAAACTGTCTGTCAGATGTCAAATTGTTTTTCGCTGAAAAAGCCGTCATTTTGCCGTCATTACAAAATTTACAAAGTTCTTGCTCTGCGAGTTAGTGTCGTCATTCTGTTCTAAATGTTTTCCATTCTGTCATTTTATTTAATAAAGAGAAGGTTTATTTATTCAGATTTATTTAAAACAATAACTGACACTGCCGTTGGTTGCTCTTCGGTTGATTTTGAACTGTTGTCAAAAAATTTAATAGAGCATTTTGATACGACTTGTCCAACCAGTGCTTGGATTGAAATTGTTACATAAATTGTATGCTATATCTATGCCACTGTGTCATTCATTCAAAATGAGCTTTATTAAGGGAAAATTTTCTACATTTTTGACAGTCGGTAATGCGAATTTCTATATAGCGATGAATTGCGACTCATGAGTGCATTCACAAATCGGAGTTGTCTATTTTGAAACTTCCAAAAGACGTTTAATTAATTTTTCGTATCGGAGTTTGTTTAGGTGCACTACTTTAACTGACAGTCAAACTATCATAATGTCATAAAGCGACAACAACAAAAAAAATGAACTACTAGTACCGTAGCTGCCTCCTAAATTTAAGCCGACGACTAAAAACGACGATTATTACCAACAAAAAAATTGTATTTACACAAGGGAAACAATCTTTAATTTATCTTTGGCATTGAAAAACGTCATAACATTAGCTTACGTGTATATTTGTGTGTATGACTCTACACTAGTCTAAAATATCTTAACAACATCTTATGGCAACTGCTCACTCATTCACGAGTCGGATTTCGCTCAGTTTCTCGGCTCGGATTTGGTCTTCTTGCCGAAATTCTCGCCATCTTCGATCGTCTCTGGCAGCGGTGCGCCCCTTGTCTCGGGCAGGAATAACACCAACACCGTTCCAATCAGTGGGATGACTCCGAAAATGATCGGTGGTAACCATGGTGCAATGGATGCAGTTTGTGACACAAACGGAGCTGACATCGACCCAATACGAGCCAACATCGACGCAAAGCCCATGCCAGCGTTTCGGACAACAGTTGGGAACATCTCTCCACCATACAGGTAGACAATAGGGAAGGAAACCGCCATACCGAAGACTCCTATAGATGCCAGGACGACCTTAAGGAAGGCGCTCTCCTCCGAAACGAAAGCAATCGCCAACATACAGCAACCGGCCAAGGTATTCGAAACCATTAGGGAGATCTTCCTGCCCCAGTATTTGCCAGTCAGAATTGAGATGAGTGTTCCGGGGATTCCGAGGGTTCCGGCGATGGCAACGTTCGTGTATATATCACCACTCAGCTCTCCGACGTACTGTGACACGCCAAAGTAAGTCAAGCCGCACACGAACCAGTTGATCGTCATGCAGATGGTCTTGAGCCTCAGATTCGGATAACGGAACAGGTCGATTAGGGTTCCTTTCTTCACCTCCTGCTTGGACACCTTGCGGCGGGAGGACTCTTCCAAATCACTGCGAATATTGTGAATCGGCCGGTTATTGGTGATGGCTGCCTTTTCCAAAACCTTGGTAGCTTCATCAAGACGTCCCGCTGACAGCAGCCAACGTGGTGATTCCGGAATCAGCCAGTAGTAGGAGATGAAAATCACCGAAACAATCGATATGGCAAACTGGAACCACCTCCAGTCGCGTAGGTAGAAGGCGAACAGCGGCAGCGATGTGTGTCCTAGGTTGAAGGGAATCTGATACAGAATGGACATGATTTCGCGCTTCTTGGCACCCGTGATCTCCATGACGAGGACAAAACTGAAAGGAGGAGATACAAGTCATTCCAAAGGAAGGTTTGTATTTCTGTTTACCAACCTTGTCATCATACTGCCTCCGGTAGCGACAGCCAGCAGGAAGCGGAACAGACAAAACACCCAAAACCATGGCACAAAAGCATCCAAGACACCACAGACCAACTGCATCAGCACGGAGAACACCAGTGGAGGACGTCGGCCAGCTCTGCAAAAAAAAGAAATAATTGATGAGCTCTTCAATGGGATATTGCCACCGAACTCACTTATCCGACCACACTCCGAATCCAATGTTTCCAACCAGAATGCCAAACATGAAAAGTGTCTGCACCAGGCTGGCTAGGTAGCGCTTGCTGCAAACCAATCCCCATTCCGTGACAATGGTCTCTTGGAAAATACTGCGGTCGTAAGCGATTTCCTTACACGCATCTGAGCATTTGTCGGTAAGGTTGTTCGGTACAACGCATTCAAAGTTTACAGGCGGAGCTAGGAAAACCGTGGCCAACTGATGCCACCCGACGGGGAATTTCATCATGAAGATCACAACACATATCCAGATTTGCCACGGTCCTAGATCACCAATAGATCCGGCGATCGGGTCAGCGATACGCTCTTCGTAGTCGACTTTCTCTGAAAATATAGAAAATGGTGGAGGTTTTAAATCTGTTTTGATAAGGGAGTGAGGGGTTAAATTTGATCTTCAAGGTAGGTATATGGAACTGATTTAGGAAATAGCCCACGGGTCTGAATAATTTAGGTCACAATACCCTTAAAGACTGCTGAGGATGCCATATTGAATCTGGGGCACAGAGAAGGTATAAAAGGCTCACTTGAAGAGGCTGTCATTTTGATGAAAGTTCTTTGACATTTGTGTTCTCTATATTGATTCACGAATAGACTTATTTTGAAGAACGGCCTTTCTCTTATCGAAAAACAAATAAACCTTTTACCAACCACGATTTATTAAAAAAAAGTAAAAGCAGATTAATAATCAAAAAACATCGTGTGAACATATTTGTAATTTGAGCAATGATAAAAACTAAAACACCCCCTGAGGAAGTTGGAAAAATCTCAACGAAAAGTTGGGAGAAGAATGAACTAGTTTGATTGTTTTGATTCAGAAGCCACTGATTAGTAAGCTTATTAAAAATAATTTTAAAACGCTTCTATTTTCTTCTGCATTTGCTCTTTACGTACAACTTTCAAAAAAAGCCGATGCCAATCCATAAACCATATTAGAAAGGCACAAATGGAAAACCTATTAATCTAATCCCGCCATCTATTCACCAACATAGTTATTAGTAAAGAGTTGGCACTACCTATTCGGTAACATTTCTTTCCATAGGCAGCCATCTTTTTCCTGTTTTTTTTTATTTATATTTTTAAAGAGAAGCGAAGAGGCGCGAACCACAGTAAGTATATTAAAATAATTTTTTTCCCTTTGTTGAAATAGACATTCAGCAATCCAGTTATTTGAACGTGCGCTTTATTTCCCTGAACGAGACCATTGAGCTAAAATAGCAAACGTAGTGAGTCAACTCTTCTAATTATACTCCTTATTAATCAAAACTGCGTAAAAGCTATCATAGCACTTATTTCTTCAGCGTATGATTATATCCTATCTGACGTTTACTAACTTGTTCGGGCCTTCTTTTTATTACTATGAAGTTTTTGAAATGTGCTGTTTTTGTTGTCATTACCCGATATTTTTGACAGTAAATGTTATAGATTTTATGCCGACAAAATCTTAATGTCTCTTGCCAGTCCATTTGCCATTTCAAATGACCAGTTCCTATTGTTATGCCACTTCAATATCTTTTTCTCTTCAGAGGTAATGATAGTAATCTAAGCTGAACCATATAAATATCGACTCAACTTACAAGTATCGTCTTTCAAATTCACACAATTCCGTTCAACTATCTAATTTCCAATCCATCGACATGTGTTATTCGATATGTCAATTATGTTATATCCAGCTGAATCATCATTTCAACCGGATTCGTGTTTATCTTCATTAACTTTCTCGTACATAATCAGCACGAACGACGACCGGTTCAATCGTTGGTCGCCATAATAACAATGAAACTAGCGCCCAAATGCGATGGCGATCTGTCAATTTGAGATGATTTACGCACCCAATGTTCTTTAAGAAAATGTGTCAAAAAATTAACAAATGTTAACCCTAACCTCTGCCAACGAAGAAGCACACACACTTGAGGTCATTGTCACACACAATGCACACAGATCATGTGCGTTGACAGCAGAAAAAACAATTATCAGCAAATTTTCCGTATGACACTTTGTTTACATAAATAATACTGAACAAAGATACGATGGCAATAATTGCTTATCTATTTGAAATTCCGCAGTCTTTCTTAAGATGCCGTTATGTATTAGTATACTGTGGCACAGACCGACCCATTGTAATGTCATTTGTTCGATTTGAATACGAACGAAATGATTAAAGTGTGTGCGACTGCAAACACAATCGGGGCTTTCAATTGGCAACAATCGCATAGGGTAATCTTAATTGTTGTGAATACTTACAGTGTACCACTACAGTAAATGTCAGTTATATGATCGAAATGCAGATATTTATCGCTTCGTTTAAAATCAGCACTTAAAGCGTCACTGATTGCCGCAGTACATAAACTGTCAGCGGTGATTTGTGCAGTTTTACAGAGCAGATTAATTTTTATTGGGATTTTGCTTAATTAATCTAGATTGCTTTTACAGATTGCGGGCAATAAAAATGAGTTGGAAGATCAATACCTTTATTGTCGGTCTACCAGTTTGTGCTCTTTACGTTTTCAGAAAATATATCCACACTTATACTCACGGACCGATTAACATCTATGGCTTTCTGGAGTACATAGGTAATAAGCTGTTTATAAAGGGTCTCGGAGCAGGGGCATGCCACTTCAGTTTTTGGGACGAATTTATTTGGTTTTAAGGAGGAGAGACTCAGCATTTTTACTACTGTCATTATAAAGTGATCAGCCAATAGAATCCATCGGCAACACCCTATGAAAACGATCATATATCTTACAATTGGCAACACTTTTGTTGTTTCCATATACTCGAAGTGGTTAGGTTGCTTTTTAAGATTTTCCTGTCAATGCTGTGAATGATGCTACGTCAAAAATCAGGTCATACAAATTATCCAATTTTACTGACATACGAGTGACTACCTTACCTACTCATCCTTCGAAATAAATCAAATGCACAAAAATTAAGATAAATACCCGCCACGAAATAATTGAATTAGTTATGCGCCCACTCAAGCAAATGTCAACAAAACTACTAATTAAAAGATCACTCTTGTCCAGCTTGCGAATGTCATACAATCAGATTAAATTTAAACTTCTGTGAAATCATTACTTAATCGCGTGCGAACGTTAATTACACTCAATTTGAAGTGGGTGTGGTCGGAAAAGATGTTAATTTTACTTAATCAAATTGATCAACATTGTCACTATACATTTAGTTAATGTTTGTGATGTCATTTGATGCAGGGGAATTCTATATGGAAAGTCGAATGCTACATCCGATAATTGACGAAGCCGGAATTTGATTGCTAGCTGTCGTGTAAAGTGGTATTTCTCCATTAATAGCGGATGGGAAGAGCACGCAAATTTGCGAATGGTGAATAACTGCAAAAAAATGAAACTGTTTTTCGTTTACAAAAATGGTTTCTGCCGCTATCTGTCTCAGGGTTGTGAATTTGCTATATATGTACCAGATCTACTACCTTACCCTCAAAAAAATGTCAAATTCGCAATGACAGCTACTGTCATTTAACAGAGCAATAATTGTTTGTAAGGACGATTCTGGGGGAAGAAAGCCACCGCCAGTGAAGTGACAAACAGAGATAATGTACAATTCCATCATACCTTCGCTAATGACAGCTTGCAGATGACATTTTCTGCCATTCAATTGGATGGCTTTAAATGCTAAACTGATACGAGTTGAAAGAGTCGATGAAGTCAAAAACAAAATGCAAAACAACGAAATGAAAAATTACCACCCGATTTGTTCATTGTGTAGGTCGTATGTTGAAACACTTCAACATGGCAATAACTACAAAAAAGATGTAACGCCTGAGGGAAAATTAGACAACTATTAATTGACTGCTTCAAGGGCAATAGTTGGTGTTTTCTATTTCAAAGCAATCAGTGTTTTTGTTGTTCGTTTTTGTATTAATATTTTGAATATAAGCCTTGATTTATTCGCTACCTACTTTTACTACCATTGAACTTGAAATATTGAATTCAAGTTAAAATATGCCAAAGTTCAAGGAGGACATCATTTTTCATAACATAAGAGCACCATTACTGACGACTGCGTATTTAAAATAAAACCAAAATAAAATCTCATAGCCATGCTTGCAGATGCAATTACTAGTCAGACGACAGTAAATTGCTTGGTTCCAAAGTGAAGGGCTCCATGACATGGATGCATGCGAAATAGGATTAATTGTATGGTTCGCACTGAGAAGGGAGGTTAATTTTAGCGTGTGTCTGTTTAATTCGCACAGTCTACTCAGCGCAGTTGGAGCTCAAATTGGATGATCGAAGTTCAATCGCTTTAGGGCTCTTAAATTGTTTTGACCTTGCTTCTACCACTGATAAATACACATATTGAAAATAAAACACTTCATAATTAGAGTCAACAGAAGTAATGTTTACTCAAAGCTAAATATGTTATTTCCCAAGTCTCTTACCCATTTCAACAAAGCAAATTAAAATTTGACTCGTCAAAAATACTTGTACTTAAGCTCCAGTTATCTTCCAATGCACTGCAATTTCGTGTGAGTAAATATGTGCTAATTTCTTAAAAAGTGTCAGAAATTTTATCATTGATATGTCAAACTGAATTTGAACGTCAGAATCGCTGACAATGTGTCTTTTTGTCGAGACTTCTCTTTCGTCCAACCGTCATACAAAACACTTGCCATATAAAAAAGTTTTGCGTTGATTATGCATTTTTGCTTTGGTCTCGAGACTCGTCTTATAATAAATTAAGTAAAAAAGTGACGAATTACAGCGAATTACGCGTTCATGTTGTATCTGAATGTATGTATAAACTTTGAATGCTGTCATCGTTCAGTCAAAGCAACCAATGTTTGATTCTTTTCTTTCTTTTTTTTGTTCGTATAGCTGTATTTTAGGTTAAGGCAGGTTCCGGCAAAACGGAACTACCTTATGTGGTATTCGTTTGGGCTTCTTCAGATTTGCCCTTGCTCTTTTTTTGTGTTGATATTCGTGCGACTTGAATATGTGTAGTCTTCGACACTTTTCTATGCGTTTTCCATTCACTGGTTACATTTTATATTAAAACATTCGAAATTTCCGTCCCGATTGATTTCTAAATGTGTGCAAACACAAATAATTTACGAAAATAGATTCAACCGATGCAATGTCTTTCTTTGCTGTGGAAAAAATTCACGCAAATGTAAACAAACCCCACCAATTGTCAAACTCAAATGCACTTGTATTGGTAAATCTGAAGCAAATCTGAGAAAATGTCTAGATTCGCAAAAGTGCTCTGAAATCTGATAAAGATTGCTTTTTTTGTACCAAACGAACATAAAAATTGCTCTGAGGGCAAAAAAGTGCTCTGAGAGCGCCCAATCGAATACCACATTAATTTACTGTAAAAAAAAAATAGGTTGAAAAATATGCAACAGAACATTTTTTTGCACTACCCTGTATAGAGGCAGAATAGTATCAGTCGCTTAGGTGCTCCGTTTTATAACTCTTTAAGCAAGCAGTTACTTATAATGTGCACCAATCTACATCTAATTCAAGGAACAGCCTAAGCTTCCGACGCAAAACCTCATGGTTGACTCTAAAAGAACAATGACCTGAAAAAGCCTGACAAGCAACAGTAGTGATATCGTTGCGTTAGAGAGTTTTCGGAAAAGAATACACCAAACGAAAACAGAGACTGGACAAGGACATTGGATAACAAACTTTGTTGAATTGTTTAACTTGATTTTTTATTCACAAGAACTGTCTCCGTGTTTTTTTTTCGGTTTGCTAAAGTACTGGACGAAAATTATTTGCCAGAGGTGGCTGAGGTTTCGCTGGTACAAGAATATTTTTAGATAATTTCAAACGAGGAAAATATAGACATCCATTCTTTAATATGTAAATTGGGAAAAATGCTACAAATAAATATGATATTTGCGTAAGTCAGCTTACGACAGGACGTTATAGGTTCATTCGCGTACGCGGTTTAAATCGAACGCAATCGCACAGTCTATACACGTTCTCGTCAAAAATGACAGAAAAAGAGAAAATTAGCAAAATAACGAGTAACGAGTAGTTCCTCTCTTGACTCGAAACAGCTCAGAGAATTTAGAGTAGTGATAAATATGTCAAATGCAAAAAGCTGACAAGAAACAAATTCAAAATCTGTCTTAAAACTCAATGGCAAAGAAAAAGAAAATCTGTGAAAATAAAAAATAAAAAATCGGTGGTGGTCGAATGTTCTCCTAGAGCGTTTCACATGTTGTAAAAAGGTATGTTACATATTTATTTGTTGTGATATGGATTAGATGTCAAAGATAAAAGTGGCTCAAAGTAGCTCGAGGTCTATCCACGTACTTTGGGGTATTTTTTCAGCTCCCTGAGAGAATTTCGCTCAATTTTTCATGTTTTCTAATTATAGTCGACATAAAACCCACTTTATCGTTATAACCTGGTATCAAATTTAAAACCACCAAAAGTACATTATATCCCTTAGTGTGGACTCTGTCTGCTGTCATTTTCTTCAAATTTGGTTAAAGTTAATTCCCCAAACTGTGTTTATTTTCTCAAACTGTAAATTATTGGGTATGTTTGACAAAAATTTGCGTAGCGCCCGCTCTTAGGTTGGTACTAGTTGTATGCAGGTTACAAAGCGTTTATAATGAAAAAAGAAAGGCACCGGCTTTCAAGTTAAAGTGGTGTTAGTTAGTATTTCCTAATCTCTCCTAATACACTATGCCTATAATTTTGCGCCAATGAAGTTATCTTCCGAAACGACTTCAAAGGCAAATTCACAAACTGAAAGTGATTGGGGTGTTAAACGTGAATGATTAGGAAGAGGTACTAATTACGAAAAACACAATTAATGGAATCCATTGGAGTCTCTATAACAAGACAACCCCCAACAGAACGTGAGTTGTATCATACCTTTTACGATGGCAAATCTGTGTTCAGTTTGGAAGGGGAATTTCTTTTCATAAAAGCGGACTATTTAATTTTTTAATTCCCCAAAAAAACTCACAAACTCCAACTGAAAGTTTTTTTCCACTGCGCCACCTCTAGTGATCGTCTGACAAACATTCGAGAGTATACCTGTCATGAAAGAGCTTCTCAATCAGCCGTTTGGACTCCCAATAAAATTGTAGATCCCTTCCATTAGCCCCAAAATTAAAAAAAAAAAAAAAAAGCACAAAAATAATGGTTGTGAGAAAAGGGTCCCTAAGGGCCTGTTGCCCAACTTTTTATTTTTTAAACTTTTTCTATTACGAAGTAAGAGAAAGATATTGTTTTCGTTCAAAATGTTAAGCAATCCTCACATTTCGATTATAGAGGAACTCAAAAGAGTGGGTCGCAGAATTGTGTCCGTCTGTTAATCTGTCTGTCTGTCCGTCTGTGCCGAGGACTACAGCCTAAACGGCAGTCCGGATTTCGTTCAAACTTCCGATCTGTAGTTTGGGGACTTACAGTTCGGGGCCGTTTTTTTTTTGCAAGATAACCTCAATATTAATGGCACTTCCAATGTAAAATATTCGTACCAGTTTGATTTGTTCCAAAACAGCTCAAACGATTTCCACCAAAATTGATGTTTGAGCTTAAGTAGGTGAGGTTAACATGACTGCAGTTTTTCGCAAAAAAAGAATCTAATAACGGTATTTTTGAAATTTTGACATCTGAAAAACGGTACATAGGATTGCAACAATAATTAATTTCTTAGATATAATGTTCATTTCAAACTTAAACTCAGTTTTTGTCTATATCATCGATTTTTTAAAAAAGGAATTTTTTAAAACTTTTGTTTTCTTTTGTTTACCGGAAAACGGTAAGAACGATTTTGACCAAAATGAATACTAAGAGTGAAATTGATGTTTTCAAAATAATTGCGTCCTTAACTTTCAATTGGAATCGCCGAAAACGCTCATTTTAAACACTGCTCGTGCTCATGTCTCGAAAACACCTCCTTCGATTTCGATAAAACCTTTAAAACTAAGTAATAATTATATATACCGAACAATGTCCAATACGCAGTTTTTGGTTAAGTATTTTTCAAACTAAACATTTCAATATTTGCGTTTGTTTTGTCTGCATAATTTTACAAAAACCGCTCTAACGATTTTGATCGAAATACATATAAAGGAAAATAAAATAATACTTATTAAGATCCCATAGTTAGTTTTTCTGAAAATAAATCGAATAAATCAGGTTTTTATTATTTATCAAACATTTCTACCCAAAAATATTGTTTTAAAACTCAATACCGCACTTCCAGGAAAAATGGAATAACAATCACTCAAAACTTATTTTTAGCAAATATTACCCACTTTTTCCTTTTATCAACCATGTTGGAGCCTTACACAATCAGAAACTCCCCACACACGTCCATTGGCATATTCGGTTTATACCAACTAAAATTCAAAAACAAATCTCTAAGACCTTACATACATGTCCATGTAAATATATCGGTCTAATTCGGAGAAGCTATAGGTCTAGGGTTGCTGCGGGAATGTTACGCCAATTTTTTTTTTACTAATTAAGAGAAAAAAAGAACAGATCTTATTGGGGTCTACTTTCCCCCCAAACATAGCTTGCTGCGAACCTTACAAGTGAACCAGGGGTATTTTTTACAGCACGTCTATTAACCGACATGAACGATAGATATGAGTCACTTTACCGCCTGCGTTTGTGGATTTAAGACAGTCACAGAAGCAGACTTGCACCAAAATGAGCAGCGTTGTAATCAATTAAAGCTCAGTCCCTTGATTCGAAGAATGACCCCATGAGTACAGGATATCAGGACGGGGTCAAATCATTAAGGGTTCCTTAAAAAAAACAGTTTCACCACACATAAAACAAACTTGGATATTTTTATGATTTTCTCACATTGAATAATCTTCAGTTGTGAACTTGGCGGCATCCGACGCACTTGCCCTCTGCCACCGATAATCACCCTCAATAAAAGAAAAAACTGATCTCCCACACTAGGCTTAAGGCGATCGGTTCCCACTGATGCCAAGTTGATGATAAGCAAATGCGGCTTTAATTTGTTTTTGTTTTTTCTAACACCCATTAATTTCTAAATAAATGCCAGTTAAACCAATCGCGGGAATCACGATAATGACCCATGAAGGGCAGAACCAATCGTTGCTATGCAATTTTCTCAATAATGCACATACTCTCCGTTTCCGTTCCTACTGACTGATGATGACATTTTTAATTTTCCAATATTGGGGGCACGTTTTGTTTGCCTTCTTAGTTAGATGACAACATCTTACCTTTCTCCTCGCGCTCCTTGCGCGAAATGGCCATCTCAATTCCAGCTGCCTCTGATTCCGGCATTTTGCTTGTGTATCCTTCGAAATTCGATTCACTGATGTAATCACCCACCGTCACAATCACAATCACTGTCTTATCGTAACAGGAACAACGAACAACAAAATGCAACAATCTCCCTAAGGAATAGTCCAAAAGAACCACTCAACAGTGATTAGGGCCACTAGCGCTCGCTCTCCTATCTCAAGCGATGTTCGAAAAGAAAGCTGTGACTCGCTGCAGTCTGCAACACAATTGATCCGGCTGCGTTGGTAGCTGATTAAAAACTGCGATTAAAGATTGGTGTGCGCTTGGAATTTCGTACTAGACGAACTCTCCATAGTGCAAAAGTATGGTGCGCTGCGACAGTGACGAATGACGACACGTACGATAACGATAACGATGTATCTGAACGGCACTAGAGCGAATTCTCGACTGAATACGATTCCAACTTGTAGCCGCAATTTAAAATGAAACGCTGGAATGGAGGAATGCTAGTTGTATTTAGTAGCTAGGTTGGTGAACTATACTACTGCGGGAGGGGCGGAATTATAGTTGGCAGGGACTGCCGTCGTCGTCGTCGTCGTTTGTCCATTATTCGGATCATTGCACTGCGTGCGCGGATGGTCAATATGATTTGTTTTTCTTCTTTTTGGATAGAGAAGGAAACCGGCTCTGGGCTTCGGTTTAGCGGTGAAATAGTAAGTCCCCTTGAAACACACTCGCAATTTAGACGATATGAGTAGGTGGATAGCTGTTTATTATTTTCACGCAAATTGGACTGAAATTTCCTCCAATTAATTTGATTTTTAACAATTTACTTGGTGATTGCCGAATTTACGAGGAAGATTGTTTCATTTAGTCTCGGTGTTTGGGTATAGTTAAGCTAAGGATGCGGGATAAGATTCAAAGAAAAAAAAAACTTGCTTTGCGACTGTATGATATGAGATGCAGCCTGAGCTTAGAAGGAGCTGAGGAAAATTCCAGAATGTACATGCACTTGTGCAGAAAAGCATCAGATGTGACGCGTATAGGTACGCACTGTTAATTGTCCGTCCGTAATTGTAAACAACATGTAATGGCGGGAAAAAAGGTATATTTTTGTTTGCGCTGGTTTATGAATTTATTGTGAAATGTTGTTCTCTCGCCGAAGAGGAAATTACAACTTCAACTGGGGTTTTATTGACAAAGACAAGCCACAGAAAAAACGTGTTGCATAAATAAAAAACTCTGTTGCATAGATAAAGATAAGGATTTTTATTTCTCCATTTAGCTACTGTGAAGCACAATTTGTGGGTCATTACATAACATTAAATTTGCTTTTATTAAACTTTTTGTATATACAATTTCACTTAAGGCTAGGTTACATAAATTATGTTCAAGTCCGGGTCTTGATGAACAATTTGTGGGTCGTAAAGGTAGACACAAAATATTGATACATCCTTGGGGCTTTTTTCCTTGTTGCGACAAAGTCTCATTCTATTGCAACAAGTAGGGGTTGCGCACTTTCAATTATATCGTTTTGGGCAACCACTATCGAAAGCGTTCTCTTTGAAAAGCCTGCAAAGAACCATGCTTAATTTAGAGAAGGCTTCTCCATACAATTTTGAAAAACATTCTTAAATGTCAAAGTCAAGTCAGGTGTCGAGGCTTTTGCGTTGATTCAAATTTTATCGTTTCGGCATTTTTTTTATAAAAATATGCAAACAAAATTGTTACAAATATTGCAAAGTTCGGTTCGAAAAGGTGTATTTTTCAACTGTTTAGCGTTTTTTTTTAGAATGAAAGCATTACCCGATGATTACATTTACATCCAAATCGAAAATTGGGTTTCCGAAACACGATAAATTCTTTTTAAGTACATAAAATCTGATTTGATGATTTGAAAATGGAAAACGAAGGACGGAGTAGTTTTGCAGACATCCATTTTACTTCAAGTATGCATTTTGGTCGAAATCGGAAGGCCCGTTTTTAAGCAAACTATAGAAAACCAAATTTTAAAAAAAAATATTTTCAAGAAAAAAAAATCGTCGTTTGATACTTTAGAGACAAACTAAAGGGTTTTCCAATAAGAGGTGTTATTTTGGTATTCAAAGAAAAATGCCATTTTTTTAGATAAATGATCGGTTGTTTATTTCATAATAAAGAGTTAATAATGAAAAACAACATTAGCCAAATGGCCATCAAGAGCACACATACAGGACCATATCCTTTTCATGAAATTTTCCATAACCAAATCGCAAAGTGGCTGCCCTATGTCCGCGATAGCCTCACGAATTTTATCTTTGAGGTCTTGAATCGACGCTGGGCTGTTGGCGTGGACCTTATCTCTCACGTGGTCCCAAAGGAAGAAGTCGCAAGGTGTTAAATCACAAGATCTCAGTGGCCACCTCTTCGAGAAATAACACGGTCGGGAAACTTTTCCCGTAAAAGATCAATGCTTTCGTTGCTTGTGTGGCACGTAGCGCCGTCTTGTTGAAAGGAAACGTTGTCCGAATCAATACCATCCAACTCCGACCATAAAAAATCATTAATCATCTCTCGATAACGCAATCCATTCACCGTAACTGTTGATCCAACCTCATTTTCGAAAAAGTAAGGTCCAATGACCCCGTCGGACCATAAACCGCACCAAACAGTCACACGTTGAGCATGGAGAGGCTTCTCAACAATAACTCTTGGCTTTTCCGAGCCCCAGATGCGACAATTTTGCTTGTTGGCGTAGCCACCGAGGTGGAAATGGGCCTCATCAGTCAAGATGATTTTTGACTGCAAGATTTTCACCATTTTTGTAGTGAATTTGAATAATTTCAATGCGTTGTTGTAGCGTGTATCGTTTAGTAATGGCGTGGTTTCTACTTGTCAAATGTCAAAGAATAAAAGCTTCAAAAGTGACAGCTACCGAAACAATAACACCTCACATTGGAAAACCCTTTACAAGTAGGCCTGAGCTATCCAGCCATAGGTCTCAAATGATCTCATTTACACAAACAATCATAGGTCACACCGTATGCAATTACTGAGTGAAAACTGTAAACAGTTAATCCGTAGCCGGTAGGAAATATTTATCTTGAAAAGCGGCTTGCATTTCTGTCAAAATACTTTTGATTAAACACGAAATTTATTCTGCCTATCTGGGAGAAACTGTCTGCCTCAAAATAAATATTTTCTTTCCCGCACCGGAGCAATGTCAGTAACTTCGATTCTTATTCTTTAACCACCTTCTGTAGCGACTGGGTAATTGCTCTCTTATTGAGAAAGTCGAAAGATAACAAGTTGCATCTGACTCTGAAATCTATTTTGTTCACATCGCAGGGTTACGGTAATATCTTTGCCTCGCAAAGAGATAGTTTCGTTAAGTTTTAGCTTAATAAACAAACTTATTCCACTTCGAAAACATATTCGAACAAAAATCTGCCTTACCAAATCCTTCCCATTCTAAAAGGTCTTTCATTAAGGACTTGACTTCTTTTTTAAATAAAAATGCAAACTACTTGAGATATCTCAAAGCAATATTAATTTTATGAATGGAATTCGACTTCGTTTATATGTCCACCATTAGGGGAACGGGGATCGTTTAACCCAATTTTCGATGACTCGGCCGAACATTTCGACTGATTTCGCGTTCAATATTGGCTCTGGGCTACTTTAATGTCGCCAGCTTGTTGGCATAGACCAATATGATTTAATGTAGCCCCATAAAAAAAAGTCTAGATGCGATAAATCACACGATCTCGACGTCACCATGATGAATCGGTTTAAGGGTGCGCTCACACTAAAAGTTTAAAGTTGTCAAGTCGCTAATGAAAGACCCTTTAATTCGGTTATTTGAAAATTCTTCTTATGCTCATTAATATTGTCTTACGAATATAAGGGATATATTTTCTAAGATCCACCAAACTTATGCTAGCGTCCTTGAAAGCTTTAATCTTTGTTGTAACTCCTTACATCAAGTACCTGAGTCTGTTTTTTTTCGATGCTCCTAAAAGGAATAAACTCAGTAGGTACCACTGTTGGTAAAAGGCTACTATTGTACTGATTTCTGTACTATTTGACTTTCCGGACTACTTCTCAATTTTGAGCACTCTTTGTACTGTTTACCGTTTCCTTCGAATAATCTAATTCACTATGCCAAGCAATCTCACTACTCACCACTACTAACCAAAAATTGTGCAACCATTCCTGACCCACAAATGCGGCAGCCACAGCACGCGTAAGGCTTTGGGAAAACCCCCAACCCCATGCAAATTGCCAGTTGCCACTCCATCATAAGTGTCGACTTTGACTATCCACGGCAGAACAAGTTTTTCAGCAAGCCAACTTGACTTTCCATCCACACACCGTTATTCACGTATTCTCAGGGAAAACCCCCTTCTAAAGGCAGCAACAGCAGAAAAAAAAAATCAATTTATGTACCTTCAATCGTGATGCAATATCTACGCAGCGTATATTCTCAAATTGTTATTACTGATTAAATGTCAAATTACCATCTGACAGATGATGATTTGAACCAATGTTCTCGATCATTACTCGTCGAATATAGTATGTAGAGAAAGAAACACGTGCATACGCAATCAGGCCAAATTCGAGCCTCGAATTGAATAGAAAATTTCGGGACCAGTCCACATGGTTGTCACATGATAGGGGCTTGCTTGAGGGCGATTTTTTGACACATCCCCTATACCCATGGCTTCCTTTTAATACAAAACGCGTGTGTAAAGAATCAATTTGAAAAGAATTCACTAAACTACCACTCATGCGGCTGTAGTTGGTGTACGCGGCATTGTTTGGACGATAATTCGTTCAGTTTTGGTAAATCCGGATGGGAGAGGCAATTTCTCAATCATTTAAGCTCATTTGTGGAGCTTTGTAGTGTCATACGGAGGGGGGCCAACATCGAATCTATGAATAAATCACACTTAGTCAAGGTCATGGTATGAGCTATATGAAGCTAAGCACTTGCTAGACAAGCAATTTGGATTTATAAAACAATAATTACGTGCTCGCTGCGAGATTTGAATTTCACTATCGCATCACTCGGGTTCATTGAGTTTGGCACATAAGCGAGTCAATCTAACGTACGTGTCTTGTACCTACACGGTTTCAGTTTGGAATACTTTCGCGCAAGTGCATATGCGCATGTGCAGAACCATTTTATTATTACGACGCTACATTTTGTAAGTTGATTTGTTAGACTAAGCTACGATTACACGGCCATTTTTTTGCGCCATTTAAATGGCGAAGAAAATTTATCCCAAAAATGGCGATCACACAGAACAAAATTAAAATGACGGCTTTGTATTGCAATTTTGACGTCGTTCTGTGTGATCGCCATTTTTGGGATAGCATCTTAGGCGCTAGGAAAATGGCGGACCAAATGACATGAATTTTGTGCCATTCAAATGACTGAATATGAATAAACTTTTCTTGTTGTTGTTTTTTCACTATAAATTTTGTTTATCTACTTTGGAGCTGTTCCTAAAAAAAAGGTTTTGGTTCCCAAAAGGTCAAAATTAACGCTGACAATTCTAAAAACAGTGCTCAAACCCGAGAATGACTTGGTAACGCTGGACATATTGAAAGCGTGAGAGAAACTGTCATCGGCTGTCACCAGTGATCTTATATCGTGGTATTTCTTCCTTTTTTTGAATTTTGTTGACCGAAAAAATATATATATAGTTGACGCAAAAGGTCTGTAGAAACCCAAGGCCTAGCTTCTCACAACCATTCGTTTTGTGTGAGTTTCATTTTTGGAACGAATGGAAGGGATCTACAATTTTATGCCGATTCCAAACGGCTAATTGAGAAGCTCTTAAGACAGTTATACTCTCGGATGTTTGTCAGACGTTCGCGAGAGGTGGCAAACACCCTAAGTTGGAATTTGGGTTTTTTCGGGATTCGAACCTGAGACCCCTCGCTTAGTAGTCCAACACACTAACCACTAAGTCACTGCGCCTGGCTTGTTGACCGAAAAGCCTTCCGAAAAATATGTGTCTACATTTCACCATAATAATCAACACATAAATGTACCTACAAATTCGCTTACTTAAATCGCCTTTTAGCAAGATTGTTGACTACCAAAATGTTCTAGTACAAAAAGATAATCATAATAATATTAACAAACTGCGATTTTTATACCAAAGGTAATTATCTCTCCGTAAAATATAAAATTTAAAGTTCGATTTTTACACAAAAAAGTACCTATAAAGTTAATTATTTAAAAGGGAATTTGAGTTACAGTGGAAGGGGAAAAATTAAATTACTAAAAACAATGTATGCGACTGCTCGTTCCGTCAAATACGACAATCCGTCGACGCGACGGATGCAACGGATTCTATGGGCTGCGCCCTTAAGTGACAGGTTATTTATACTTGTTGAAAGCAACTTACACAAAAAATAGTTTCGTTTGACTTTTGGGTCGATTTTGGACATCGAAACTTTGGGTTGATAACAAAATGCGCAAAAAGGTGATAAAATATGTTGAATTTTAGTTAATTGCTAAACTTTTTTGGTGAAAGTCAGGTTTTAAAAAAGGGGGTTCCAAATACTCAAACAAGAACTCCGGTTCATTGCACTGCTAAGCATAAAACCCCTTTTTTTCTGGCGATAGTGGAGGAGTGAATCTGATTTTATTTGTTTCCCAATCATGATTTGTGTGTGGAAATGTATATGCCGCTATGGTCAAAAGAAATTCTAATCACCGCCATCTTCTTAGACCATCGGAGGTTGAACCCATAATCCATCGGTCAGTGGTCCAGAATTTTCCATAACCATTCAGCAATGGCATCCACCTAGTTTTATAGGAAAACAAAATTCCTTGGAAAAATCGACAAGCTTATAGTTCCTATAGTTCCTAACATGTAAACAAAATGGCCGACCAAAATCCATCTCCCACATTTTTATGTGCTATGTCTTTCCGTAAGTCAAATACTTCAATCAAATAAAAAAGTTTTAACAATTCTTATCGAATTAAATGAAACAACTTCTCATCTAAAAAAAATATATTGAAATAAAAACTACAATTTTAATACCTTGCACTTGTAAAAGGGCAGCACTTACAAGTTAAATTTCAAAAGATATTTATAAACATGCAATAAATACGCGTTTTCACTAACTAATTTTTAACACACTGACTAAAAAAAATTACTACAGTTCATAAACTTTTTTCAACAGATAATTAACATTTCGGAACTGACACAACACACAGTGCTAACTGTGTTAACAAGTTGATAGCGTTTGCAAGACATTTGAGCGCGTGCTTAAAATATTTTGAAATATTATATCAATATGTCAGGAAATGAATAATTCAATCACAAATACCTAAAACCAACATAAACAAAGCACACAAACAAAAAAATTGTTTTTAACAAATCATAGGCGTGTTTTTGTTTTCAATCAAAATATGTTAATTTGCGTACGCATTCAAATCGAACTAAATGGAAATTAGAAACGTCAAATTACAGAAATCAGATCAATACAAATTTAAACATATGACGTGGCGGCTGCCTGCCGTCTGGCATGTCACAATGCAAATTGTGAGTTTTCACAGCAGTTAACAAGTTTTAAATAGTTCCTCGTTTTATTAAGCGCTGCATAATTGCTTTCAAGCTGTTATTCAGCACTTGCGTCAAAATCAAAGAACATATTTTGACGAATGTTTGATAGCTGATTAAAACCGCAAAACTTTATTATTTTCTAATGAAAAGAGAAAACGTAATTTTGTCAACTGCAGCAAAACAAATGTAAAGATAGTTCAATGATTTAGCTAGATTAGCATAATCGATGGGATGTATATTATTCCGGCAATTAGCAATTGAATACGACATTCAGAATGTAAAGCCTAGTATGCACTTCAATTTCGCGCGGAGCAGAATCTGAAATTTGTCTCTCTGCGAGGTTCCTAAATGCGCGCTTAATTTTGACAGTGTAAACTTCTGTAGAGCAAACAAATGTCACATAACAGCGCCTCAATTCAAGCGACAAATAACTTATACAGTTATAAAAAATTCTCACACCTGTCAAAATTCAGCTCGAAATAAATGAAGCGAAAGATGACTTGTGTGCGGAATTTGAGGCGACAACATAATTTTGTCGTGACTGATTATGCGCGTGAAAGTGAACTGTATTTCTGATGGATACCTGGCAAATTTCCTTTGCTATTGGCAATTTTTGCTCGGGAGGCATGGAAAATAAAATCAGTCCAGTCTGACACTCGGGACCCTCATAATGGATAATGGCGGAAGAATGAAGTTAAATGAATGAGGAGAGTTAATAATATAGTCTAGTAGTCTGACGGCTGGTTGACTTGATGTGGCAGTTTTGATTAGCCTAGATCGTTCACAGTTTTTTTTTTTTCAGTTGACGTTTGTAGGGTTAAGAATTTCGTGACTTCTATGTTGGCATTTCGCAGAAGCTTCTCAATTTAGACGTTTGGACCCGGCATATAATTGAAGGTACCGTGCATTCGCTTTTACGTTCACTTGCACTTACATTGCTGAGACTTTTTAGAAAATCTAGTTCCGTTTTTAAATAGACCTTCCGTTTTGGAAGTTGAAGTTCGATGGTTTAATGTGGACAATCACCTGTATAACACGCAGGTGTTAACGATAACAGCAGTGTACAAAAAGCTTAAAATTTATGATCATGTCTATTTGCAAAAAAACGGAAGTTTTCAAGATAAAAATTTGTGTTCGCGTACTTATTTTTTGTTTAACATACCTATTTTTATATCTTGGAGCCTTTTATTGCGGTGTAACTAAGAGTTTGTGTAAGTGGCACTCAAAACAAAAATCAATAGGTATCTTTTTTGAAATTGTCATATTTTTCCCCCTCGAAGTAACACAATTCGTGAAATTTGATGGACTAAATGAGTCCAACTTAGATTGTTCGTAGTCGGCGAGTAACTGGAAAACAAACTTTATGGACCGGGTGCCATATAGCTTCCCTTTTTATCTATCACATATGACGTTTACTTGATTGGAATCACACTGTCAGTCCCTGTGTAATATTCATCACGAGTCACTGCTCTTCTCTCCTCACCAACACGCAACAAATGAATATCCAAGATGTCAACCATATAAAGTTCTGTAAAAAAATACACGATACACATGTATAGACAAAAATTAAAATTGATCAATTGGCGTACGTCTTGTTGTTGACGGTATTGCATCAGAACTTGGTTCGTGACTTCGGAACGCCTCCACGCCACGAGAGTGATCAGGGCTGCCTTCCTCCAACTAAAACGCATTTGTGATTGCATTTAGATCGCCTTTAAACTCACCACTTACCTTCTTCATGTTTCCTGAAATCCTTACTCCAAAGCCCGTCTTAACGTCATTGAACATTAGGTCAATAAATTTATCACCCCTCGTGTCCTGATCCTGATCCAGAGAGAACCCATTTAAGTAAAAGAAAATCTCGCCCGTGTTCTCAGACGCAGCCGTCGGGATAAGCCTTGTCGTCCACTGTCTAGAGTTGATGGTCGAGTTGGGTCCCACCGCTGCCCATGCACTCTGATGCACTGTGCGTCGCACCTCGGCTGCGAAGGTGATCGGCTGTTGTTCTGCCGATGAACTTGTATTGAGGGCAAACGCAGAGCTGGAAAGACAGACACAGCAAGCTACTAGCAGCATCATCTTTGGGCGCTGTTTTGTGAAAACTAACTGGAGCAGTTGCACGAATAGAATTATCTACTGTGTTCAAGATGAACTGATTAATGGGTTCGGGGTCAAATAGCTGATTTATTGATCTATTCGATATTGATGTAGGTATAAAGTGCTAGAACTTAAAGTTGAGAAACAATTCGATTGAGTAACTTGAATGTTATCAGCTTGAAATTTTGATGGGTAATATATTTTTGATTTGTACGTTGTTGGTGGACTATCGCGTTGCAATGCGTTACGTTCGGTGGAGAGGTATGACTTTCACACACTATAATGGCAAGAATTGGCTACTATGCACTCAAAACAGCGCCATTATTTGAAGGTAACAGTTCTTGTGCGAACTATTGTGCGTTGTGGGCGATTACAGCTCTCCTATTGGATGCTTTAATCCTGCTGTCAAAAAATGGACTCACTTCCCACATAAAAACGAGAGGTCAACACGATATGGCATCGCTGGAGTTGGCGGATATTTGTACGCAGTGGGGGGCTTGAGTAACTGGCAAGGAGGTGACCCTGTTGAGCGCTTTCATCCCTCAACAAATAAAGGGTTTTCCCATGAGAGTTGTTATTGTGAATTACCCGCTATTTCCGTAGCTGGCACTTTTAAAGCTTTTATTCTTTGACATTTGACATGTAGAAACTACGCCATTACTAAAAATGGAACGATAAACGCTTCAACAACGCATTGAAATTATTAAAATTCACTACAAAAATGGTGAAAATCTTGCAGTCACAGTTCGCTTTTTGGTCGTCGTGAAGCACCTTGTCGGACCGCAATACAGAAATTGGTGGAAAAATTCGAGCTGTTGGGACAAGTTAGTGATGTGAAGAATAAAACCCGTGCGCGTCGCTCAAGAACAACTGAGAATATTGCTGCAGTAGCCCAACGTTTTTAAGAAAGCACAGGTTTGTCCATTCCTCGTCGTTCTTTGGAATTGGGCATTCCACAAACGTCATTACACCGTACTTTATGGTCGGAGTTGGATGGTATTGATCTGGACAACGTTTACTTTCAACAAGACGGCGCTTCGTGCTACACAAGCAGCGAAAGCATTGATCTTTTACGGGAAAAGTTTCCGGACCGTGTTATCTCTCGAAGAGGTGATCACAATTGGCCACCGAGATCTTGTGATTTAACACCTTGCGACTTCTTACTTCGGGGCCACATGAAAGATAAGGTATTCGCCAACAGCCCAGCGTTGATTCAAGACCTCAAAGATAAAATTCGTGAGGCTATCGAGGACATAGGCCAGCCACTTTGCGATTTGGTTATGGAAAATTTCATGAAAAGGATATGGTCCTGTATGCGTGCTCGTGCCATTTGGCTGATGTTGTTTTTCATTATTAACGGCATACCTTCCTCTTTATTATGACATAAACATCCGATCATTTATCTCAAAAAATGACATTTTTCTTTTAATACCAACATAACACCTCTTATTGAAAGGTCCTTTACTTCTCTTGTAGATAAATAACTTTAATAAATATACTTTCAGTCTATTTACATTTATATACAATATAAAAAGTAATGCCTTTTCATATATTTAAAAAATAAGATGAAAAATGCACTTCAATATTTATTATATTTACAAATACTAATATTTAATAAACTAATACGATCGAATTCGTACTAATGAAACAGTGACTTAAAACTCGCAACATTTATTTATCCCTTATGAAAAGCACGCATGCAAATTATCATCAGAGTTGTAGATTCGTTTTCGTACACATTTTATCTACCAGGTGGAGTTCGCATACTTTTTCATTCGCCGATAAACACATCGCCATTCAGGGTCATTTGGCGAATATTCTAAGTGGTGTGGTGACGGCGAATTGACCGAGTAACTGTCCGCTGTCCACGAAGGTATGAAATAAGAAGACTTTGTGTAGCTGTGATTGATTAACAAATAAAAAAAAAACACCTTCTCACCCACCAGATGGAAGAGAAATGAACTACCTAAGAAACCCATTTTCAAAAGTAACGACTGATAACTGCAAATTCTTTTGAAAGAATAACCACTTCCAGCGATAGAAGCGGCACTCTTTCCCATGGCGGACATTTCCGCAAACTACTCACTGAAAGCACGAAAAGTTTATCTACATACTTTTAGCTTTGCGAAGCTATTCCTAAAAGTTTCCCAATGAAATTTGACAGATCTGTGAGACTTTCTATTCAAAATAAAAATCCCATAACCCATAGGATTACGAAATCTTCCCACAGGCTCAAAAGGAATCTGCTGCAATTCAAAACAAACAAATCAATTCGCAACGGATTAAACCGTCATCAAAACAAACAAATTCAAATGAATAAGCAAATGGATGTGTGAGTTTGTGTGTGCCCCGGAAATATACACAACAAAACCACTTCCTCAGTCAATAGTCCTCGGCGAACAAAACTATATAGACCAACCGCAAGCGCATCCTTAAATATTTACAAATCAATCAGTTCCGGGATGAAAATCTCTCGCGTGCGGGGAGAATTCGTATCAGCGATTCACTCAAGGGTCCTTATATAGCAGATTTAGTTTATATCTGGTTCGTCTTCACCATTAGGGTTGATGTGTGTTGTCCTGCCCGAGGCTGTGGGATGGAAAATCTAGTAGCATACGTTCGGTCACGTGTTGCATGACGTTTTCAATTGCCAGTTGTGGCCAATGTCATTTGCACAAAGCGACACAACACAGCCGAAAATATGGTTATCGACATTGACAGGGCCCACGCTAACTGGTAAGGGGTGCCGGTGCATTTGAGAGGAATTCACCCCTGTGCAGTCGCAGGCTCTCAGGCAATTATCACCAAAAAATTACTAGCTTGGAAAATTACATGTCAATAAATTGGCCGGAAAATGTTAGGCTGATGCATACTTTTGTAGATACAGTTTAGAGAGGTGCACATAATGCAGGGGTCGACCGAAAAGGGGTAAGATGTGACTTTACAATTGAATTTTCTGTACCTACGTTTCATTGGCTTACACGATGATTATGCTATTCGCAGTAGGCAAGATATAAGTTTAAGCTGTATTTAAACAGTGGAATAGTGTTTTCCTCATGGAAGTTGGTTTTGGTTTGCGTGTTTCAACAAAGGACCACAAAACTTCTAGCGCATAATATCTCACAGATGACAGCGGAGCTAAAATTAAAATTTGTACTTTCTTTCATTGTTAATTTCGCCCATTAATTCACTTCATTCCGACCAGCTCCATTTCGGTTTTTATTTTATTTTCAAACTTGTTTACTCTTTTAATCGAACTGCATTGACAGCTCGTTACTTTTCTACTTTTCCTAAATGGGGAATTTTAGGATTTTCTCTATAAAATCAGCGTACCTAAATGGTGAAACAGGGAATGTAAATTATTTTTATATGCCACGGTCAAAGGAACACGGCCAATAAACCAATCTTAAAATGCTGTCGTATTACCTCGGTGTTACCTCTTCCTATACATCAGCCGAATGTCAAAAATTGTACTTAATCACGAAACTTAACTATATCTATTGGCTGAACGTCAATTAAATTAAATTCACGTGATGTACGAGTGTAATGTAACATTGAAGTCAGCCTGCTGTCAGACTTACTGTACTAGAGTTTTGAATGCTCACAGTAGGTAAATGAAATGAATGAGCCACGAATGTCTATAGCACCGCCATAAGCCTTAGTATAGGAGAATTCTCTCATCGATGATGCATAAAATAATAGCCCAAAGTACGGGAACACTTGGAAGTTGTCATTTTTAGTGTGGTTTTGTTTTACATGAGAATCAAATTGTAAATACGTAAAACAACACTTCTTCTTTATGCTTCCGAAAAAAGCACGAAAAGTAAATACCTTCTAATAACTAGCGACTTCCAAATTGACATTCGACAGATTTGACAGCAATCTGACAGTGGGTACGTAGGTGGGTATATACTACTCCAAGAATAATGTTTTGGGGTTAAATGTGCAGGCATTTCTGTGAAAATTAATTATTTTACGTTCTCTTGTGTGAGTTTTTTTTTTGTGTACGGGAACAGTGTATGACTAAATTTTTACAATTGTTTTGAGTGTAAAATAGCTTTATAGACACAGACCTTTAAAATAATGTGTAGTTGGTGCACCATGTGCTTGATTTATCACAACTGTTCTTTTGTATGAATACAAAATTCTTTCTCTCTCCACCCTTGCGAATTTTACAAAAGACCTCCGCAAGGCTGGCAAAAGAGGAGCTAGTTCGCTTTACAACACATTGAATTCCAACTATGAACTATCCCTTAACGTTGCGACTTGTGACCACGTGGAATATTTTGGAATGCGATAGCAATGGCAAATGCCTCCAACAAACCCTCAAGTCTATATGAACTGATTTAGGATTTTTTTTAAATCACATTCCCACGAACCAGTTAAAATATTTCAATTAAATATTCATAGAAACACAGCTTTAAACCACAGCACCAGCCGCAACCTCATTGAGACATCACTCACTCAGTACAGCAATGCGCTAATCCTTAATCCAGGATCAAGTCAATTGAGAATGAAAATATTATTCTTTCTCACATTCGATTCACCTCAAACAAACAACACTATACTTACACTGCTTGTGTTGCATCCCGGAAGGATGCAAGCATGCCCACGTGTAAATCCCTTCCAACCCTCCTCGTCCCGAACACCAGTTGTATACGTGCGATACCATCTACCGAATTAACAACAATAATTTGATTGTGGACTTGGGTGAGCTCACGCGAATTAACAATCCTGTTTACATTGCTTTGTAACAAGATTGCACTTAAGGATGTCAAATCAAAGCGCCGCCACGCATTTGATCCTTTCTCCCTTTCGGTGCCGGTCGACACACCCCTCATCCGCATCCCTCACCTTCAATTCGACGATGTTATCTCGCTGCAGTCAGGGTTGATTACTGTCATCAGAAGGATGTTCGCAATGCAAATACAGTTTTGCAAGGACGACTAACATACTGAATAATGTGGATTTTGTCGCCTCCAGCTATTGAATGAGCGATGTTTCATGTGAACGACGATCGGTCGTGTGGCACACGTAAGAATGGAACGCAAGGATACACTGAACACTGAGCTGTGAGTACACACCCCATTGACGGTGTGGCTAATTTCGATGTTTTTCCATTGAAGGAAAATAATTCATTTATATTTCGTTGACAGTGTCGCTGACACCCTTGTGATTGCGTTGGTTAAATGGTGGTGATTGCGTAAGGCGATGCACAATGGACAGTCGTCCTTGCCTGGAGCGTGGTTGAAAAGAAAAGGAAAAACTACAAAAGCTGATCTGTTTGTGATGATCCAAATTTGTGGTAATCAAATTTCGCTTAAGCGGTTTCCTGTGACAATTGTGTCGATTTTATTTTTGTCTGGGAAGAGGTGGTGCACGTATGTTTAGCGAGTAATGAAGTGGAAAGGAGTTTTGTTTGTAATTAATTGGTTAAGGGTTCATTCGTGGAATTTTTGTGGGAATCTGGAGGGAAATGATGTTGCTGGTCAGGGTAAATAACTGACTTTTGAAAGTCTTTATATCCTCCAAGGGAAATTTCGAGGATCTAGAGCTTTAAACGAGCCGGTTAAGACTTTGAAGATGCTTACGAACTTTCCCAACCAATTTATCGTTGTGAACTAGCTTCAAATACTTATACATGTTTTTGGCTGTCGAGTCTACTTCTTCTTTACCTCCTAGCGTGCATGTGTTCTTAACGCTAGCGGCAATATTTAGATATTCATTTTCATGCAATACACTCTTTTTAAAAGATGGGGCAACATTTTTTGTTTGGGCTTTTTCTTCTTGACTTTTGTAAATTGGAAAAAAATCCCAAGTCGAAAGTAAACTTTACTTCCTTATAAATGAGTTCCTAACTATTTTCAAAACAATTAAATATGTTTGCGTTCAAATGTAGATTGTACAAATACATTTGCTGACGTCCCTCAGAAACAGGTGCAAATTAAAATGATTGTTTGGGGTGACTCCTATACCAGCATCCACAGCTTAAATTTCAAAACACAAACGTGTTGTGCCTATAGCCTATGTATGTACTCACTACTTACTTACTTCCGTTCCCAAAATCCAAAAAAGGAAAATCAGAAAAACCAAATACATACAGGCAACTTATTTAGCACATCGCTTTCGATTCCCCGCCGTCGACCCGCCCGGTGTGCCAGTGCCACAGCCGCACTTCAAAAACTTTTACCACTGAATACATGAACCTGGCGAATAGGCGAGCTGTCAATTACAGACAATCCGATGACGTTATGATTCACCCCATAAGACTTCCAAATTCCAGTTGTTAGCATTGAATTGGAATTTGTCAGAAACAGGTGGAGTTGTTGTTCTGCGGGTATGGATTCGTTTGCAGAAGGGGTGATTTAAGACGTATGATGTTATTCACCGTTGTTTTTTTTGGGGTGGTGCAAGAAGTAATAATTTGATCACTGACATAAAAATTTGATTTTTAAAGTCGTCTAAAGCTTAACATTTTGCAATATAGTAAATAACGTTGCAAAAGCGTTGCGGCAAACACAAATTGCAGTGGTTTTCGTTGTGTCGGTAATGCAGGCTTTTTCAATTAGGCCTCTGTTTCGCTTAACTACAAAGAACCAACAGCGCTACCGCATCGCTACCGTTTTAGTTTTATTCATAAACTAAGTTATTAATTATTACAACAGGAAAGGGGAAAGGTTAGCCTCTTCACCACTTCAAAAGTTATTTACCCCTATCGAGGGATTCGTTCGGAAGTATCTGTTTCAGAACAAAAAAAGGACAGAAACAAGTTCTTTTGACATACAAATATCCTGCAGCAAATTGTTGTCGGAGACCTTCGGTAAAAATGTGCTTTGTAGCTGTCAAAAGTAGGTAAGTAAAGGACATATAACGCGGTACAACGCAATGCGGCAAGATGCGCTTTGTATCATCCGTTCCGATCGGATATCTCTAAAGCAATGATTATAAATAATGTTTAGCTTCCCCCGTTCCGCCCCATCCTTCCTGTTTGCTTCTCATCATCATGACTGATCTGACTTATGGGTACCTTTCCGGAAAGTGCATTTTCATCATGATCTGTATATACTATAGAGAATATAGTAACGGTGACCATCCCCTTATTATAATAGTGAACAGTTCTGTATTTGAAGAGGGTTAGGAATTATTTCGTTTACAAAAACATATAAAAAAGTTCTATATTTTAAATTGTTCTGGGTGGAATCGGCGGTGGTCGATGATAGTTGATAATCAAAATATATATTTTGGCTCCACGCATGGTGATTAACATATTGACTATCGCATTTTTGCCACCGCTTGCTTGTGACAGTTATTTAAGCGTCGTTTTGATTAATTTTGTGTTGTTTTTGTGAGCAATAACAAATTTAAAGTTTTGTGAACAAAGTGTTTCAAAGTTGTAAGAATAAAAAAAAAAATAAAAAATGATAGCGCAAAGGAATTATTCTATGCCACAGTGAGAAATCAAGAAAATCATTACAAAAAAGTCCGATTGGTCAGAAATCGCTAAAGAAATAAAGCAAATATTCTGGAGTTTGTTAATTTGTTCTTATGTTGAGTGTGGCCTGTAAGAAAACATTAATTCAAATATTTGTACAGATATTTGATAACTTCTCCCTAAACTTACATTCCTTACAGGAAAAACAAAATTTGGGACACAAACAATTTTCACAAACGAAGCCAACCAACAGCTGACCGAAATGACGTTTCTTTTTGTTAGAATTATAAGTGCTGCCAAGAACTCAAACATGTTTAGTGATCGCTTTACGCAGACCAAAGAATAGTTGATAATCAAAAACGACAGTCAGCTATCACCTTAGCCGATTCGACCCCTGTATATCATTTCAATTCTTAAAAGCTGTAACAGGATTTATTTCATTCACATGAATTTAGGATTAATTTCACGATGAAAAATTATGCAATAAGTTCTAACTCTGGTGTAAATAAACCAAATATTTATAATTTCTTTCATGTGTAATAACTCGTAACGTTAGTTGTAAAATTTAAGGTTTTATTTTGTTAGGAGTAATTGCAGAGAGCCGTAATCTAGTACTTAAAAATGTATGCTATTTTGTTTTTAGTATAAATAATGGTTTTGCATTTTTCTTTTTTCTTCCCCTTTTTCAGTGGAATAGCCAGAAAGGGAAACTTGACCATATATTCTAGGGAAAAACTACAAAGTAGCTTATTGGTTCTCATATCTTTGGATTATTTTCGTTTATAAAACAAGTCTTTCCAAAAAAGAAAAAGCTATTGCCAGGAAAAAGTTCTAGTTTGTTGTAGTAGACATGGTTCGTTAAATATTTTTCTGAATTTGAGCACCAACCTCATTTGGAAATTTTATAAAATACAATTTAATCAAAGTTCCATAAGGGCTGATGCGTAAATTTCTATACAAGATATGATTTCAAAAAGCAGCAGGCGTTGACATTTCGTTCACAACGTTCGTATAATGTGGTATTCGTTTGGGCGCTCTCAGAGCACTTTTTTTGCCCTCAGAGCAATTTTTATGTTCGTTTGGTACAAAAAAAAGCAATCTTTTCCAGATTTCAGAGCACTTTTGCGAATCTAGATATTTTCTCAGATTTGCCCTCAGATTTACCAATACAAGTGCATTTGAGTTTGACAAGTGGTGGAGTTTGTTTACATTTTAGTGAAATATTTCTACAGCAAAGAAAGGCATTGCATCGGGTGAATCTATTTTCGTAAATTATTTGTGTACAAATATTTAGAAATCAATCGGGAATGAAATTTCGAATGTTTTAATATAAAATTTAACCAGTGAATGGAAAGCGCATAGAAAAGTGTTGAAGACTACACATATTCAAGTCGCACGAATATCAACACAAAAAAGAGCAAGAGCGTTTTTATGTTCGATTAGCCACACGAAATCTGAAATCTGAGGGCAAATCTGAAGAATCCCAAACGAATACCACATAAAAGACACAGGTACCTATCTACCCCACTGACACTGACGGAAGAAAAGAATGTAGGTATTAGATGGGGAGGTAGGTAAGTGTCTGTCAGACTCACCATCTGCTGCGCTTTTTATCCAAACGAGGAAAATGCTAGCTTGCGACATGCTGACTCCTAAGCCAAAAGATACCATTTGTAGTCATAAAGCAGTTCTTATATCAAAATCAACGATGCGGAACAAATTAGTAACAGTTACCCGTACGTATATTACAGCAGATAATTATCTAGATATATGTACCTATAACTCTCTATTCTAAAATTAGACCAGTCATTCAGTAAATTATTTTCCTTCCACCTAGGTGGGGAATAGTTTAAACTGAAAGGTAGCATTTTGTTACGAGTATGTTTGACATTTAAAAATTACTAAAGTAATCAGTCAAAAAAAGTTTCCTATTTTCACCCCACCCAACTATAGGCACAAAAAAGAAACAAATTCAAAATGGCGCATATGGTTTCCATGGACAATCAGCATCCCAAATACAGAAGCTCCACCCCTAGCAACGATACACAACAAGGACGAAATGGATCTCCTTCTCATACCTCACTCAGAGCGAATCCTCGAGGGGTGAAAAGTGCTATTCGCCATGAAAATCTCCTTGGAGGCGGAGTTTCATCTTTCCTCTTACAAAGTTTGCTATAAAATTCATTCACATCCTTCTGAAAAAATTCAAATTAGATTCTGCACCGGTGTAGGACGGTCGTGTAAAAATTCGAATTGGATAACGGGACAAACTTGACAGACAAGAACCTTGTGAAATCAGTACTACTAGTGTTTAAGATTTTAAAAATTAAAAAGTGTTTTGATTGTCGGTTTCGAAATGTCGCGTAATCAGCTACCGGACTCATCATCGTCACCACCAATTAGGTTAGTTAAAAAAAGCTTAGATTTTGATGTCCATAAGTTGCAGTTTAAAGCTTAAACAAAAATAAAAACCGTACCTAGTGTGTGATTTGTATGTGTCTATGCTTTGTCCGGCTAAATACCTATTTTTGTTTGATTAAAGATTTGTCAATTGATTGGATTCAGTTTTTGTCAGTTTTTCTATTTTTGTACTATAAGAATAAGTGCAAATACATGTACCTATACTAGGAACGGCCCTTTAAAGAGTAAGATTTTCCGTCGGCCAAATTGTGATCTAGTCTTAAAAACGAACTCGTCATTTAACAACTTTTATCGAATCTCTGACAAGGAGTATTCTTTCTGCTTTAATCCAAGCCAGCTCAGGCAATTTTATATATAGCTGCCGATTTTATTTTATTTGCAGTATACTGGAAATACTCCCATCATAATTAGGTATCTATCTGTCAGGAATTAAAGATTCAAGATTTATTTTCAAAACGATGTGGGTATAGCTTTCTTGCTTTCATCAATTTGAAAACCAAAGTCAGACATTGTTTTCCTAGTGGACACTACTTCCATTACTTGTTTTGAATAAATTGAAACGTCAAACTGTTTCACTAAACAAATAAATCATTTGTTAAAATATTTGAAAAAACCGCACTTCAGTTATTCGTTATTCCTCGGCTACAAAAACTTAATTAACAGAATGAACTCTTTTTTTCCTAAAGATCTTTAATGTATTTTAATTTCTTAAACGAATTTTGGTTTCTGTTTCTATCTAGTGCAGTGCGGTGCTCAACACCGCCGTCTCTCAGATAGAAATGTCCCGCTGTTGTAACGAATCACAAACCAATTACCAGAATCTATTATTAGGTGTTTTTTTATTGAACAAACCCATACCTTAAACAAAGCAAAGTAAAGTATAATCTACATCTTATGACAGCAACAGTGTGTTCGTGACAATATGCTATCCTTTTAGCGTCCTTCAGTTTTAACGATGAATCAAACTAATGGCGTTTTCGATTGACGAAAAGAATTGCCCTTTCTATCGAAAGATCAATTCTAGAAGTTTTCTTTCTATGTTTCATTAAAAAATAAAGTGCACTTCCAGGTCAATTATTAGCATGACAGAAGTGTCCGGAATATTTTAATACAATTGCCCACCAACGCACATTAGCAAAATGTCAAATTGAAATGCCGATAAAAACCCGAATCTCACATAATGATGTGCATATAAATCACCAATTCTAAATTTTGAGGCAATTTTCTCGGATCTTCAATGAAAAACGCCATAAAAGTCGAGATACACAACAAAATATACCGCGTTTTCACTAATGTGACACAAAAGTGACTGGAACAGTGGTGACGTTCAATGATCTAGTTTAGTAAGCCTGACCACGGTTGCGACTTCAAAACAAAGTTTATGTCCAAAATTTTAAATAAAAATGACCAACTGAAACTAAAAATGACCAAAATAATATGTGTCCGAAATAGTTGTAAACACAGAACAATCAGACGAAAAGAAAAGCGCTTTAAGTTGCATGAAAATTAAAGTCGAGTTTCTTTATTACCAAATGACAATGTGACCAAGAGAAAAATTAATAACCACATATTTGGTCACAAACGACCAATGTGGCAACCGTGAGTCTGACATCAGCTGGCTGACTTTATTTGTATCATTTTTTTATTGGCCTAGATCGGTCATATGAACAGTTTTTTAGTTGACGTTTATGTAGGGCTAGCCGACGAATGACTGAATACTAAATTTGTGTTTGTGGCTGACATGGAAAAGTGACGTTATCGAACAATTTAGTTTTTGCGTCCAAAATCTTCAAAAGGATTTGCTCGGGTCTTATATTATTTTGTTTTTCTTAAAAGCCCAAATTTTTTAAACATTTCTTCAAGAAAAAAAAATTTAATTTAGATTTTGTAATAGAAATGACAGATGGAAGACGTTTGAGAGGCTATAGGTACTAAAAGGGATAAAATAAAATGTACTTTCGGTGGTTTTAAATTTAACACCAGGTTATAACGATAAAGTGGGTTTTGTGTCGACTATAATTAGAAAAACATATCACATTTTCACGTACTAAAATAATTTTAAAGAAGGTTTTATCCGACTATAATTTTGTATATAGTTGTATGTTTCCCTTAAATATGTGGAAAACGGAATCTCTGTCAAGGAAAACGATTTTACATCATGGCAATTGCTTAACATTCAATTTGCATAATAATTGCTATCGCAATGGATCTTTTAGTTCTCTTAACACTATAGACTTTACAGAATATAAAATGTGTACCTTGTTACTTTATTATATACTGTGTATCTTGGTACATACCATTTGCCAAGTTAACTGTTGTTTTACAAATTTTGTGCTCTTCTTCTTCTTGGTAATCCAGATATTCGTAGTCAAACATTACTTAAAATATATGAAAACATGTTGGCTTTAAGCAAAAAAAAAAAAAAATTTAAAACTCACAATTGTCGGATTCTTGAGGAAACCCCTGCAAATTTTGACAGCGACCTTCATTTTCTAGATTTCCTATGAAATAACAACTTGTATATATAGATTCTAGGTGTAAAATGTTAACAAATTGCATTATCTCACCTGTATATTTATTCTGTTTGCTTTCCATTTTGCTTTTGTTTTGCTAACCTATCTACTTTTTTTCACGTTTCGTTACTACGAAAATAGCTGCCACTCTGGTAACGAAATAGGTATCAATTTTAATAGTTGGGCAGTCATAAAATCGGTGTTCAGGCATTCATGATTGTCATACTTTCCATAGTAATGGTTTGCACGTAACTACATTTACAACGTCATGCTATCACGGCGATAAAGGGGATGCACATTGCACATTAACTGGCCATCACAACCTAACACGCAAAAATACGTTTCACCTGAAACGTATTTTGATTTTTCTACAGCCATGGGCTATGGGAAAACAAAACGCCCACCTAAATGGATGATCGGGCTTGTAGTATTAAAATATAAATACATATAGCAAGTTATATTTACTGAAAATAATTACCACGCTCACATGAAACGTTTTATTCAGTGATGAAACTTTTTTAAGTGATTGCAGATATATTTGATAGTTGTTACTTCCTTTTTATATCATTAATATCTAAAATGATGGGTATATATTATGGCGTCCCATTCTTACTCTTTTATTAGCATTGACTGAGCAGACATGATCATCGCATTTCATCTTGTGCAAAGAATTGAGTGTGCGATTTGGCCACTTTTCTTAAAGCGGAACGCTTTTTGGCATGCTTGCATAACGCACAGCTAGATACGTCGGATGGGCTGAGGAACTTGATCCACAAATAGCCAGAACAATCGCAGACAAAAAAATATCTTCATACCAAGATTTAAAAACAAACAAACTCGAAAACAGACGGACGCACTATTTCATCCTCATACACTTCTTCGCTGGTAACCGATATGTAGCGTTGCCTTGAGTACTTGTTTCCCACCCACTAGCACCATAAATGCTCCATGACAGTTGCCGTATTCAAAATACAATACATAAAACAACTGTCCCTAATTTGTAGCCACTAAATTAAGTTACGACTTACATACTCCGATCTTCTGAATTATTGAAGTAAAAACAATCATCCACCCTATTTATAAGGAAAGTAGCATTTTTGGAAAGTGGACAAAAGTGATAAGCATTTACAAATTTAGTTACTAAAATTGTGCGTCGAAGATTGTGCACAACACGTTGACTCTCAATCTCTCAATCGGGATCACGGGCACGGCGCTAAATAATAATTATTGTTGTCAATATTTCCCAAACTGTCACTAGTACACTTATTATCTTAAAGGATTAGGTACTACACTTAATAATATATAAAAAATTCACTCTTCCGTTTAAGCTAGCTAATTTTTTTTTTCTTATTGTGGGATAGCAAGCAAATAATATATTTTTTTGGTTTTGTAATGAAGATTTGGAGTAAGATCTAGCGGATAATCATCTAGTCAGACAGCTGTCAGACTTACTGAACCAGTTGTAACTGTGTTATCCGATTGGGCTTCTTTAGTTTAGTTCTCAGATTTCAGATTCCGTGTGGTTAGTTGAACATAAAAACGTCTCTTTATTGTGTTGATATTCGTGCGATTCGATTATGTGTAGCCCTCGATACTTTTCTACTCGTTTTTCATTCACTGGTTAAATTTTATGTTAAAATATTCGAAATTTGTGTCCCGATTGATTTCTAAATATTCATACATAAAAAATTTCCAAAATTAGATTCCGATGCAAAGTATCACGAAAACGAAAAGAAAATCCACCAGTTGTTAAACCCAAACGCACTTGCATTGGTAAAATTGAAGCAAATCTGAGAAAAAATCCAGATTCGCAAAAGTGCTCTGAAATCTGAAAACGATTGCTTTTGAGCGCCCAATCGAATACCAGTGTTAGTGTTAAAATGTGTTTTTTATAACTGTCAAATAAGAAAATTAAATGGAAATGCATCAACTGCCATTACTATGCGCACTACATTACCTTGCACAACATAAATATTGTAGGTAATGGGGTTCACATTTGCGGCGATTGCAGCAAGAAAATAATTATTTTAATATGACAACTGCCGGTTTTTGAACAGAATTTCAGGTAGATCAATGTTTTTGTATAAAAAACAAAGAAAGAAACACATTGTTTGAAATATTCCCAGTCCGTCGGCAAATGATGCAGTCACAGTAGGATTCTAGTATTGGAGAAGGTATTTAGAAAACCTGTGCAATAAGTTCACCATTATCCGACGAAACTCAAACAGTTGTTCTTGTTACATTAGGCGTTTTTCTTTTTTAGTTCAGAGCTGAGCACTGAACTGAGCTCGAGCATTATGAGCGCGCTCTGAACCGAGTGTGCTCAGAGCATTCTGATGTTTTTTTGTTTTTCCTGTTTTTTTTTTTTCTTTCAAATGTGACTGGAAGTGTGTTTGTACATGCGTAATCAGCTCTTTCCTCAGGCTGCTCAGTCAATTTATTCTGAGCTCATAGAGCGCGCTCTGATCATGCTCTGAACGAAAAAAGAAACACAAATTTGAGCTCTGATGTATCTGAGCTAAGAAAGAAACACGAAATTTTTGTATAACAGTTCAGGCTCGCTCTGAACTAAAAAAGAAAAACGGCTATTTTCTTAGGTTAGGTATACATTTTATTTTCGTACTATATAAACCAACAAAATCATCTCGTAACGTATTTACATAAATACAACAAAACCTAAACATAATTTCAGCCATCTTTCATTTCACAACTTTGACGATGACATGATAAACGAGTTACCGTCATGCGTATACGCAAGCCAACATCACACCACCAACACGGGTAACATTCGGTTGAATTCAAATATTCGTCAAATTCAACAGCAGTATTTGCATCACACAGGTATACCGTGTACCTAATGGCTATTGGGCATTTGTTTTTAATTTTTAAATAAACTCTTATTTTAGAATGTATAGATTCTCCAACACCATCGAACATGAATCTGGCAGCAAACATGTCCAATTACAACTCGGCACCGTATAAAATTCAAAGACAACAGGCCAGCATCAGGGAGAGGAAACGTATCCAGAGGTCTGCTCCAACTGGGTATTTTAATTTTTTTTATTTTAACTTTTTTCTATAATTTCATATAACAAATTGTTGGAAAATAATTCTAATAGATTTTAAATTTTTGAACTTTGCAGTAGTATCAACTCAGCTTTCGATGAATTGCGAGTCCATGTACCGACATTTCCCTACGAAAAGCGTCTCAGCAAGATCGATACACTGCGGCTGGCAATTGCGTATATTGCCCTTTTGAGGGAAGTCCTGCAAACTGATTACGATCCATTGACCTATGTGGAGAAATGCCTGAGGGGGGAGATCAAAGCCGACCGGGCCAATTGGAATACAAGTGGTGAGGATTTTTCCTTCTTGCACTAGTTGAAAATACTTTTATAAATCAATTGTAAAATTGTAAGGACATTATGTCATCAAATAATTGAGAAGAATAATCCTTGTTATTAGGGAGAAAATCTTCTGCGTTTCCGATACCTAAGTTTCATCGAAGAAAATACCGCAATTCCATTTCCATTAGCTTTTAAAGTATAAAAACTATCATCTTTTTATACTTTTCTTAGTAATACTTTATCAGTTTCATAACAATTTTTTTCGTAACAGAATTAATGCTCTATGAACTTATATCGTTTTCGATTGGTTTCACTCGGCGATTCAATCAGTCAAAAATCCAATGGAACAAGAAAACTGCTTCTGGTTGAATCCTATCTAATGTATTTATGAAATCTAATAACATAGTCTTCGGTGGCTGCCTGCCTGCATAAGGGCTTCTCGAGTTGATTCTAAATTCAAATCGATAAGCGAAATTCTCTTCTCATAATCACTAGAATAGTATTTGTTGTGCCAATGGAACAGTTGCGGAAGTCATTTTTTTCGATTCCAGACTCTTTTGAACTCTTATTTTCGCCCAATAGAAATCTGATTTAATCGAACAAGATGTTCCATTGATTGCTTAGTGATAAGCGGCATGCCAAACTTATGCCAAACTATAATTTGACCTGCTGCTAGCCTTTAGTCATTTAGCGGTCATAGGAACGATTTTATATCATCGCTTTTTCCAACGTTATATGTTATGTCAAGCGTAGATAGTAGCGTTTTGGTAAGAGTTGTTACGGCAGTTAGCACTTTTGCAGTTTCGAAACAAAAATATGTACAATGTACCTGTACCTGTTTAAAACGACTAGAAAATAAAAATCAAAGGTTCGGCAAATACTCTGCTAAAGTAAATCAACAAATCCGCAACTCCGCGGAGAACAAAGGACTTGCCATCACCAAAACGGCTAATTATACCATCATTGATTTTTGTGTGCATAATAAAGGGTGATTTTTTAGCTGGTTTGGTTTTGGCAACACTGGTTTTGACAGCTGACGTGTGTTTAGTACCTTGTGTCACTGTCAAACAGCTTCAGTTTGGTTTACAATTTAACCATGGATCGTCTAACAAATGAACAACGCTTGCAAATTATTGAATTTTACTATCAAAATTCGTGCTCGGTTCGAAATGTTCATCGCGCGCTGCTTCCATTTTATGATCGGCATTCTCGACCTTCCGAGCAGTCTATTCGGAAGATTGTGACCAAATTTCGCACCAAATTTACTTTGTTGGACATTAAACCACCAACACGTTTACGTGCTGTGCGTAGTGAAGAAAATATTGCGGCCGTATCAGCTAGTGTGACAGAAGACCGCGAAATGTCGATTCGGCGCCGTTCCCAGCAGTTAGGCCTTTGTTACAGCACTACGTGGAAAATTTTGCGGAAGGATTTGGGCGTAAAGCCTTTTAAGATACAGCTGGTGCAAGAACTAAAGCCAGCCGACCTACCACAACGCCGAATTTTTGGTGAATGGGCTCTTGGAAAGCTGGCCGAGGATCCGCTTTTTTATCGAAAAATTGTGTTCAGCGATGAGGCTCATTTTTGGTTGAATGGGTACGTAAATAAGCAAAATTGCCGCATTTGGAGTGAAGATCAGCCAGAAGCATTGCAACAGCTACCAATGCATCAGGAAAAAGCCACTGTTTGGTGCGGTTTATGGGCCGGCGGCATTATTGGGCCATATTTCTTCAAAGCGATGATAACAAACTTTTTTTTTGCCCGAAATGGAAGTTCTTGACTTGCATGATATGTGGTTTCAACAAGACGGTGCCACATGCCACACAGCACGCGAAACAATGGCGCAATTGCGAGGCGAGTTTGGTGAACAGTTAATTTCACGTTTCGGGCCGGTCAATTGGCCGCCTAGATCGTGCGATTTGACACCATTAGATTATTTTTTGTGGGGGTATGCCAAGGCTAATGTGTATAGGGACAAGCCCGCTTCGATTGACGCACTGGAAGCCAACATCCATGCATTCATTCGTGAGATACTGGCCGATATGTGTGAAAGAGTATGCCAAAATTGGACTCAGCGGATGGGCTACCTGAGACGCAGCCGCGGTCAACATTTGCATGAAATTATCTTTAAACATTAAATTGCAAGGTTCAAACTATCGATTCAAATAAATATTTCATTCATTTTTTCGAATTTTTTGTGTTTTTTTTAAAAAAAAAGTTCTAAACATCTTAAAAAATCACCCTTTATTATCAATCCTCGGCAGGATGACACTTTCCATATAGAGTTTGACATTAATTTGACCTGCTGCTAGGCTTTAGTCATTTAGCGGTCAAATGTAGTTTTGACAGTCCAGCATTTTCCTTGCTTGTTTAATGATATTTGCCCCAAAAGCAAGATCGCGATTCCGCCTGTTCTTCAGCGGATATTTTATTCACATTAGTTACATAGACAAACCATACTCACATAGAAATTCGTATTGAAAACTGTCCCGTAACTTAAAAATCCCGGCTCACCAATAACTAACCAATAGCATTCAGTAATGTTAAAATGTGGAATTCCCGACCTCTATCACATTCCCTCACGGTTGCAGCATTTTGTTTGTATTTTTTGTATGTTTTTGCATGTCCACCTCACACGTATTCTAATTGACACCGATAGGAAAATCAAAATGGAGGAATTTTAATATAATTTGAGGGGGCCAGTTATGGGTCTCAGTATGATTTGCCTATGTTAGTTATTCAGGTTTGGTTATGATTATACTATTTAGTGTCTTTCCGTCTTGGGCTTCTTGCCCCGTAATGTTTCATAAAACTGTCTTCCATCAATCTCACAGCAGTGTGTAATGTACCTATATAGGCTCAAGAATTCAAGATTAAAGATTCTAACCTTAAAATCTTTACCTAAATGTATCCTTTTCTTTGTATAGTAATAAGTTAATTACGCCCTCTTAGAACAAAACTACGAGTAACTAAAACTTATCCATTTTTGTTTTTATTTGTTTTTCAGATCTTACAGCACGTTTGTCATGGATCAACTGGGAGAATCTCGGTGTTCATCCGGGGCGTAGAACACTACTCACCTCGTTGGCTCTATCATCTGATCCACTGTGTGGTCCACATTGCGGACCAAACTAAAACTGAACACACTACTTAAGTGTGGCATTAAATTAAAAGTCTTCCTTTAAATTATTTAATTTGTTTAAATTTATTTTTGTTCGTTTCTATTATATTTTTTTTTTACTGTTTTATTGTTTTAAATTTGTTTTTTAAAATCATTGTTTTTTTTTTAATTAGGTACATTTACAATGAACACTATTTACTATATTAATTTATTATCCTAGTCTAACTGTATTTATACATTGAGAGCGAAAGACAAAATGGTTATAAATTAGACAGAGAAGGCGCAATAACAAAATAAATATTCTAACCTTAAACTCTTTATGTAAATGTAGCCTTTTCTTTGTATAATAATAAGTTAATTACAAATGGCGTTTTGTTCTATAACTGTCAAAACATTTGAACATTCCTCTTAATTTATAAGAATTGCTTTTATTTGTTTTGTTTGTGATTCTTGTGAATGAAAATAAATCTATATACCAAACATATTTGGTAAATTATAAAATCGATTATAAGAAAGATACAATATTAACAATAAATCGACTAGAAAGTCACTTAAATACTTTTGTTTTTTTTTTTCATACACTTAAACATTTTTCAAACTTAATTGGAAAATGACTTAGAAAAAATATAAGTATGTGTGTATTCTTAGGCAGGCATTCGAATAGAAGGAAGTTGATTGGCAAATAGACGAGAGCTTTTTTGGACATTTTCCAAATGTAAACATTTTCGATTGTGTAATAATGACGCCTGGTTTGTTCGCTTATAGGGACAGGTTTAAAAATTTTTGACTGTCTTATTATGTACTCGCAGAGATGTTCTACATATTTATCTGCCCCAAGTCCTGCTTCAAAGAGCTGTCGAAACTCTTAGATCAGAATTTAGAATAACTACCAATTAGCAATTTAAGCACGGTGTCATTATCTTAATCGAGTACAGAGAACGAATGTTCCTCCTTTAATTTGTCCCAGTCAATGTGCGTCATTGTCAGTCAGCAAACAGTTTTGGGTTTAGTAATCTCCCAGATACACGTTTATAACATTGATGAAGCTTAAACTGCTACTACACTCTACGTAATCCACGTACAAAAATCACATTAACCTGCTGTGAATGTCATAGCTCACAGCAACTTTTACCACATTCTAAAATCGAAGAGGAATATAGGTTTGCACTCTAAGACCCAATTGAATGCCATCTGCCTTTCTCCTAGATTTAATATCCATACCAAACGTTGGAAGAACACTTTCCAAACAAGAAATAAACGTCTAAACAGCTTTTAAAAGAACCGCCAATACCGGCTTGGCGGGTCAATACCCCTTTGTATCTACTTTAAAAATTTAAAACAGAAATATTTTTTTCTGTCTTTTTAAAAGAGACAGTAAGAATGCCTAAGATGGTTTAGCAATTTACTGCCGTAAATAAATTTTACCGCAAAACTTGACAAAAAGCTCAGTACCAAAACTAAAGTATGAACCTACTTAAATACAATATACGAACTAAACTACTGTACTTTACGTTAACATTACTAATCAATATTGTTTTTCGTGTTCTAATTTATATTTGCTTACTCACTATTATTGATTATGTTTCCAAAGTGTTTTCGTTTCATTTGTTGTAGCAGTTTTGTTGTCAAATTTGCTTCATTGTTTCTGAGGGCGTTTTGTTGTATACATTTATAGTGTTATTTTTGGTGAGTGATTTTTTGTTTTTGTTTTTTTTAGAGTCGTTGCTTAAGGCTACTTATATTGCTTATGTGTTATTTCGACCGACGCATAGTTTTCGTAACGCTTCAAGTTCACGTCGTTGTAATCGTAATTTGAACATTGCTTCGATAAAACCGTGACAATTTGTGACTATCTCATCGCGGATCATACCGTCACGAAAGAGATTTGCTAATGCGGCAATATCATCGCAGGCAAGTATCGCGGTTTTATGAGTGAGAAATAGGGCTAATGCTGCACGGAATACTATCTGAAAAAAAGACGAAGGCAATTGTGATTATCGGAAGCAATTTATTAGAAGGAAATAACAGAAATAAATAGCAATATAAACTGAGTTGCATACATTCATGTGATAGGATATTCGAACAATATAACTTATCGATCCAAAGATGTTATCCACAAATAAACAGGCAGGCACAGTCCACACCTTTGGCAAGCCAATCACATTTTTGTAACAGCCGACGAGGCTCAATAATGAGAGTGCACAAAAACCTAAGCAGTTATCTCTAACATGTTCTAGTACATTCCTTATTAGCGCATGGATTGCGCCTACCGCAGATCTTGAAAGGGAACTGATTTTGCGAGATGGATTCTGCTGCTTAAATTACAATTGTACGCAAAATCCCCTCATGTATGTTAAAGTTATAAAGAGTTTAGAGATTCAAGTCTAGGTACGTTATCAAAACTCCGCCTCGATTAATGTATGGCGAATTATGGCTAATCTCACATCTCAAGAGGACACGCAACTTTGGAAAGACGTCTGACAGTCTCTAAGAATATGTTATGAGTTATAAGTTTAGACGCAGTGTCTCTCGCGAAACTGTTTATTAATTGATAGACAATCAAAATCGATCAATTGGTGCATGGAAACTACAGAAGTTAACAATCTTATACAACGCGTAATCATGCAGTTATCAGAGCCACCAAAGATCTTGACACAGGTGTCCATCGTCTCAAGCTTTGAACTTAAAAGATCAAATGGTCAGTACGGGAAGGAGGTATACATTTTGCAGAACTGGAAATAGCGCCACTTTAAACACTCCAACTTACTTTATATCCTTCCGCGAAGACACAGTCCCATATTCGTAGAACAGTTTCCACTGGAAGTACTTCAGCAAATACACAAATGAACCACTTACTGGCTATCACAGCGTAAGGAAGACCTAAACGAAAAGAATGTAAGTCTCCCTTTATCTTTGGAAAAGCTCCACAAACTCACCCAAATTCTCGATATGTCTATTCACCTCGGGCACTCGTCGTATTACCAATTCCTTGAACACGGCTAAATCTCTTAAGAGATTCGCCATATTTTTCGTATGATACTGAGGCACGATATTCTCTACAATAATTTTGAGTAGCCAAAAGGATTGCTCCTCATCGTCAGTGACGATCACCAAGAGACCTACGAATAAAGTTCATCTTTAATCTGTACGGTTAAAAGGATCTTCGTCTGCCTCACCTGCAATGTAGTTCAGTCCCTGACAGTAGCCAATCTCACGATTATGATGCGCATACGCTATCAGGGTATTGTAGAGTTTTTCTTTTTTTGTGTCGAAGAATATATTGTCGGGAAATGTACGAGGTAGATCGATTTTTATGGAATCACTTATTTCTTTGTCATAGTGCACATTCAACAGATTGCGATACAGATCTGGTGAACGTTCTCGCAGTTTATACGCCCCGGATATTTTCATCCAGACGTCAGGACGGTAGGGACCTAAAAGGGAAATGTTTAATTTTTCTATCAGAAGGGTATTGTAGTTTGCTTTTACCTGGAATTCCTTTTCGAATAAAGCGTTTTAGCGTTGAATCGATGTTTGTGAGGTCGGCGTTCTTTTGGAATAGCGTTTCCCATCGCATGCGTCGTTTAGTGAGGGTTTTTAGGTAGCTCGACATGAATTTCTCGTACATTTTGTAATCGAAGTTGTCACCGCGTTTGAAGCCATATTCGTCAACGTCACTGCAAGAGAACAATACAAGTATAATTAGTAAAATGCATAAATGTTCAAAGTTTGACCTGAAATATTTGGTTAGAACGTTTTAGGTTAGAAAATATATTAAAGGGAAACTGTACTAAATTCTGGTCCCGTAAGCACCATACTGTGCAAAAAGGATTAACTTTTCAAATATCCCAATGGAAGATACGGAGGTACGAAGCAAGCGAGTATTCACCTTTGCCAACCCTTGGTATGAAAAGACCTTCTACCAATCACCGCAAGGATGGTACAGTCTAGTACTAATTCAGCAGTCTAAGTTCAGTTTAAAGTATGCCCCCGATGCCCTTTTTAATTTTACACCAAAAAACACCAAAAAAAACTGTACAGTTTGGTACAAATGTATTTATTTGTTTAGGTACTGAGCGAGTTGTTGAAGGTTATGTCAAACCTCAGACCAACGAATTACAAACATCCAAGAGCATAACTCTCTTTAGCAAGATTCCTATTTCAGCATTCCTCAAACGTCAAAAAATCAAATTTAGCGTAGTACGACGTAGGTGTAAGGTAATGTACGGAACTTTTGGTTTGGGCTCTCCTAGTAGATATTTATTTAACTTGTGTACAATGCTGAATGGTGATTTGTAGGGTTCAACTTTAGGTACCTTGTTCTAAGCTTAAGCATACCCAAAATCATAGTTTTCTAAAATTTGTGTAGGTAAACAGAATCCTAACAAGTCCTATTATTAACGTATTAAAATTTAAGACAAATTGTCTGATGGCCTATCCACATAAACAAAGTACCATCTCTAACAAAATCCACTCTATATTTTCTTCTTGCCACCAACTTCATCGTTAAGAACCCCAGATATGCCAAACTGGATCCAATTAAACACATTCTCTGATAAAGAGTGGGTTCATTAGCCTAAATACATAATCGTGACACATCTTATCAACAACTTGTTGAAAAAGTAAATAAATTCCTTAATATTCCTCCCTCTAATTAGATGTCCCCCACCCGTATTATTCGCTTATGTCACACGACATTTAAAAGTGAAGTCATGCTGTACAAAAAACCACTACCTATCATTGAACTAATACGCCCCTTAAATAAAGCATAGCAACGTACCTAGTCAATCACTGAAGAATTTGCAACCCCTTGCCCCACGCATCTCCATTCTAGCATTTTAAATTGATAAGGTTACAAAATTCTTATGGAAATATTTTATTTATCACACTTCTTGCAACCGACGACCCTGATTTTTATAAATACCAGAAAAGCGTTCATAATTTTTTATTTTTTTTTGGCATCTTTAACGCTTACGCAAACTTACTGTCAAAATTGACGCATTGCGAGACAGCGAATACCAATTCCAACGGAAAAAATGCATTCATTCAGAAAATCAGGGTAAGTGTGTCACTCATCACACATACACGCGCTCCATCGTCATCGGCGGAATGTCATTGAACACATTTCTGGAGCTCCGACAGCTGCTGGATGAACTGTTCAATTAAGGTTCGAGGTCAAGATCTCTTGTTATGTTGCGCAGCATACCAATTTTTGCTTTCTGTGTGGGTGAACGCTCCCGCCCTTGGAGTGGCCATTGAGATTAGTTTTTTTTATCATATACATTTCGCTGTGGTTTCCTCTTTTTTTCGCAAGTTTCTTTTTTTATCTGTCGTCTTCAAAGCTAGTAGTGGTCGGTAGAGTCGTTTATTTTTAGCTGTGTAATTGACCCCAATAAAGTTGAATGGTTTTTCGTGATGTTTTGGTTCGTGACAAAATTCACTTTTCATCCATCCACTTGAAGTGGGATTTTGTGCCTCGCACTTTCTTTGAAAAATGTATATAGGTTGGGGGAGGCACGCAAATGTTCTTATCGTGTGCTGAGGGATTATAGTTGTTACGGATATTTGAGAAAGAATTTGCAACTGGAAGTTTCTGCATAATCTTATTATATATTATGCGTCGTATCTGCGCAGTAGATGATTAAGCACTCGTCTAAAGGTCGTTGGAAACAATCGCTGTCTTGTGATTTTTTCAACATCGTACTTAACACAATTACTGCATCACGGCGAAATTCACAAGGCAACCTCGTGGGTACGATCTTTCAACTGTGCAAATACTGTACCCATACGCTGGTGACACTGACAGAATCGAAAGAAGAACTTGTCGAGCTGTCAGTGGCGTAATCGATTGGGCGCATTCAAAAATCTAGTTGGCTTATATCCACTAGATTGGTCTGGGCAAGATGTAATCTGAACGAAAAAAACTGGATTGATCGATAGGGTCACTTTTTTAAGTCAGAGACATATGCGAACTGTGAACTATCAACTCGGAGCACTTTTTTGTTCTCAGATCACTTTTTATGTTCGTTTGGTACAAAAAAAAAAGAGCATTATTTTTCAAATTTCAGAGCACTTTTGCGGATCTGGATTTTTTCTCAGATTTACCAATCCAAGTGCGTTTGAGTTTGACAGCTGGTGAAGTTTGTTTAGCGTTTCGTCAATTTTTCGTAATCTATTTTTGTAAATTATTTATGTGTAAATATTTAAAAATCAATCGAGAGGCAAATTTCTAATGTAAAAATATAAATTAAACCTGTGAATGGAAAACGCTTTGAAAAGTGAAAGGCTACACATAATCGAATCGCACCAACATCAACCACATTAGTACTCAGCAACATATGCCAACTGTCAACTTAGTACTCAGTCTTCAGTAATGAAATTCTAGACTTTCTAGACATTCATCGGCTGCTTCTGACCCATCTCAGCCAATCATAACTGAGTAACAGCAAGTCAGTCAACTGTCAGACTTGCTAAATATATTGATACTTGAAAGTCCCCATTGTGATTTAACTGGCATCGGCGCTGCAAATATCATGACAGTTTTTCTCATTCTCCTAATATTTCTACCAGTAAATGGTCTCTACCTCAATTTGCGAAAACTGTCAATGAAAGTAAAACCTAAACTCGCTTTATCTTTTGCATCCGTCAAATGCCTTGCTCTATATGTCACCTTCCTGAAGCTCACGTTTTTTCTATTCACCTGTCAGTTGAATACGCTGCCAATTGCCCCAACGGAAACAACGAATTATCTTTTGTACAACCGTTACCATCACCATCCAGACCAGTTATACGGCGGAGCTTTGGAATCTGTCAAGGGTAGGTCGAGCGAAAATGTCCTTATGATTTTTCGCCCAGTTTGTACCGTAGGAGTAATTATTTTTAGAAACTTATCACAAACCAACCCATACCCCCGGCCAAAATCTGCAAGTACTAATCTCAACTATAGGGAGGCTCCTAATGACAAATTCCTAAAGCACTTTTTCCAACGGCGCTTCCCATCCGGTATTGTGTTGCATTTTGGGGGCGCGTATACAAGCGCCACTCATACTATGGGGGGTAAAATTTTTGTAAGGCATTTAAGCGCAAAGCGCTTGCTATACATAGAACAATAGAGAGAGAGAACAAAAAATAATCGAATAAATCTCATAAATCTGAAATGGGAATCTAGGCAAGTATATGACTACACCGCATATGACCTACATGGAAGCCCGTGCCGTGTCTGTTGAAGTAACGTTTTTGCATGATGTATAGTTTGTGCAAAAATTTACATTTTTAGTTCAGCAACATCTGAGATCAGATCTGTCATAAAACGATTGCTCTCTTGGCCAACACTGGCAAATGATTATGACATGTTGATTAAAACGAAAAGAGCATGATGACTTCCGACAGTTGTTGCATGTTGTGTACTCGTATTAAGTTAATGAGCAGTGAAATTATTATGACAGCACTTCCATAAACCGGCCGGCCGATGATTTGTGTTATATTGTCTGTTTGCCTGACTGTCATTATTCACTATCTAAAGGTTATTTTGTGTATACTAAAATGCTGCGCAAAATCGCTGTGGGATCGAAAGTGTTGATCTAAGTGGCAATCTCTTTGTTACTAAGGCTGCCCACACAAATTAGTCGGATCCATACCATTTCCAACTGCAAACGCACAACAGTGCCAAATCCACAAGTCGCTGTGCTTAATTTAGAGAAACATACTTTTCAGCTCCCATGTAAGCAGAATAAATCCAATTCCAATTTACATATACGCCTACTGAATTTAATTTCTTTGTCCTAAGCGTACTTTTACGTTGCGTGCGGTTAGCCCTCTTCCCATCCACCGATATCTTAGCTTTCTCTATATAAAAAACAAAAAACCCGCAGCCACACTATAAATCTAGGTGAGTAACGAACCTTTAACACATTACAAGCTACTGCACTCAATTATATACGCAAGAGTATGGGTACTTGACGTTTAACTTATTTTTTAGAGCTATGCGGCTGCAAAATTGGGCACAAAGCTGTTACCGAATGCAATCTAGTATGACAAAGAGTATAATGTTGAATGGTCACGCCACAGGGTCAGAGCTATAGGTGCGTCAGATTAAAAATGTCAATGAGGCTAGCAAATCGCTTCTTAGAAACTGAAAATGAGGCACCAAAAGCGTACAGAATTGCTCCACACAAAGTGAAGTCAGAAGCAATTAGGTTGCAAACAAAAACACCACACAAAACAAAAAACGAACAAGAAGGCTATTTTCATTTAATAAACTATGAACTGCTTTTAAGCAGAAAATAAGTTAATTTTATAGTCCGACTCCAGTTAATTGTGTCGTAAAGTGTCAACTACTGTCAAGCATATAACTGACGAGAAGAAAAGAAAAACTTCAACCGGAACTAGTACTTTTGTAAGAGCAAGTAGTTTAATAAATTAAGTGGACTTTTCACGCGAGTTCAAAAACTTGAAAATGGTTTTAATTGGATTCAATTATGTGCTAAGCTTAAGCAATGGCTATTGATGTAAGTATACTCGTAGTTATCAGTAGGTCTAAAGGTAGGTAAAGTCTGCCGATGCGTGAAGAATTTGCTCGTGGAACTCGCTTATAATTTTAATGCTTTGGCTGAATATTTTAAGCAGAAGTGGAATTTCTTTGCTGGTAAAGCATTATGACCAACCTAAATATATTCCTCATTACGATTTCCCATACAAAAGTGACACAACGAAATCATGATCGAACAATTTCGCGACTTTGAGAGACTTTTCTAGTTCCCATATCCCAATGTGAAAAAAAAAAAAACTTTGCTGGAAGGGGGCATACATACCGCTTACCGCATAGCTGCTTACTTGCATATTTTGTGCGATAATTTCACTGCTGAGATGTGAGAGTCTGTTGAAAACCTATATGAAAATGGAGTTGGCTCATTAACAATTAAAGCGTAGTGTGCAGATGGTGCGAAACGAAACTTTCCGGGGGTCTCCAAATGGACAGCGAAACATACGCGAAAAGGCAGCGGAAAATAATTTGCGGAGATAAATCAATATAGTAAATCAAATAAATCAACGGCTATTTATCTCCGATATAGATACTCGAACTTTTCGCTGGCTCCTTAAAATTGTCATCTGGGAACTATCCTAATTTTGACTATTTACTTTAAAGTTAGGGGATTTTTAGGTTTCCTAGGTATTTATAAAAAAAAATTCATACTTCAATTGCGAACGTGTACTCTTTTCGTATAAGGCCCCAGTTACATATAGCCATACGTAAGATGAAACCGTAAACATTTTCTTTTGCTTTTTTTGACCACTTAAACTTGATGTTTGAACTCAATCTTGCTCTTCAAATGTTGCTTATGGATTATAAAGCAAATTTTCTTTAAATTTTCTAAATTTTTCTGTACGAAAAACTTTTTCCGATCAACTTCTCAGTTAATTCCACAAAAAATTAAATAAATCTTTCCCCTGAAATATTTAATTTCTTTACTGTTCCATGTGCCAGGAATTTGTTTCTGATGGAATGCTATCAGTGGTATTTGATTTGTTTTAATTATTTTCGTAGGGAACATTTTTTCTGCAAGAATTTTTGCTATGACCGCCTATTTTGAAATTAAAATTGTCGTCTTTCAAAACAATTTAATCAGTGTGCCAAAGAATTGCAATAAAATATGCATTTGTGATCTTCATTTTGAGCTTTGGTATTTTTGGCGGCAAAAAATTCTAATTTGTCTCCATACCTCCTATAAAAGCTGGCAGCACTGCAGTACAAATGTCAAATTTTCGCAAGCAAATAATGTCCAGGACAGTAAACGTGTTCGGAAAGAGAGTGGAGAATTGAACCCAGCAATCTACTACAACTACCCACTTTTCCGCCATCATTTCTCAGCAGCTGCGTACTGTAAAACGAAAAGGAGAGCGAGATTTTTCGTTCAGGATTTCGTTGTGCTACTTTTGTGTGGGGTTTTTTGTTTCACATCATCTGCATACTACGCTTAACTGTATAGAACGTTAGTAACATGAAAAGAGCACGAAGTATGCATTTTTTTTTTATATAAATACCTAAGGAGCCTAAAACTCGCCAAACTTTAAGGTAAAAAGCCCAACATTAGGATAATTTCCAATGACAATGTTAATGAGTCAGCTCCAATTTCGTGTATCTTAATCGGAAATAAATAGCCAGTGCTGGTAACACTGTTACTTGTGTAGCAGCTGATGGAACTCTCCACAAATTACTTTCCGCTGCCTTTTTCGTAGACGTTTCTCTCCGATTTGGAGACCACCGGAAAATGTTGTTCCAGAACAGTTCCGTACTAGGCTTTCGGGTGGCAGCGCATTCTTCCGCCTGGCCAAGTTGTGAGTAAACTCTATTGCATTACATATTTCGCAACAGAATTGACACCAATGGTCTGTCAGGACTCAGAACAAGTACTCGTAGCTGTTATGAGTTATATTGAGATGAAAACTTTGCTAAAATCCATCAGTGATATACCTCCCTTATTAAACGGCCTACACTTGGTTTTCCAATGTATTTGTTACTGGTTTGCGTTCAAAACAAACTCACAGAGGCCAAATTTTCCATTATAAAATTACCCTGACCTACTAAATATTTAGTTTAAAGATTAAAAATCATAATTAGTAAGGCCCACGGTGCTCTTTGAATTTTGTTTCCCCACCTGATACCCGCCTCGTTAAGTTTGTAAAGTGAGCGTGAAAGCACTAGATATATGGCGTCGGTACGTCAACCATTTCAAACAACACTTACGTATCGGGTGGGATTCTTTGATGAATTCGCCGGCGGCGAACGGAACGAAATACGAGTGATTTTCTAGGTCTAAATTGACTGCTTTGACACGAAACGATTACAAATATAAGCTTTTTTTTAAATTTACTGCATCCATTTTAAATTCCCTTGGAAAGGTGAAAAAACCGTAAAACACGCAACACGTCATCTACTCGTTCCTTTCAGGTTGATATATGAATTTTGTGATCCTCTGCGCTCAACAGTTTTACTTCCTTGTCGGTTATTCAAAAACCCCACTGCGTACAAATATCCGCCAACTTCAGCGATGCCATACGTGTTGACCTCTCGTTTTTATGTGGGAAGTGAGTCCATTTTTTGACAGCAGGATTAAAGCATTCAATAGGAGAGCTGTAATCGCCCACAACGTACAATACTTCGCCAAGAACTGTTACATTCAAATAATGGTGCTGTTTCGAATGCATAGGAGCCAATTCTTGCCATTCGCGTGTGTGAAAGTCATACCTCTCCACCGAACGTAACGCATTGCAACGCGATAGTCCACCAACAACGTACAAATCAAAAATATATTACCCATCACAATTTCAAGCTGATAACATTCAAGTTACTCAATCGAATTGTTTCTCAACTTTAAGTTCTAGCACTTTATACCTACATCAATATCGAATAGATCAATAAATCAGCTATTTGACCCCGAACCCATTAATCAGTTCATCTTGAACACAGTAGATAATTCTATTCGTGCAACTGCTCCAGTTAGTTTTCACAAAACATCGCCCAAAGATGATGCTGCTAGTGGCTTGCTGTGTCTGTCTTTCCAGCTCTGCGTTTGCTCTCAATGCAAGTTCATCGGCAGAACAACAGCCGATCAACTTCGCAGCCGAGTTGCGACGCATAGTGCATCAGAGTACATGGGCAGCGGTGGGACCCAACTCGACCATCAACTCTAGACAGTGGACGACAAGGCTTATCCCGACGGCTGCATCTGAGAACGGGGGCGAGATTTTCTTTTTCTTAAATGGCTTCCCTCTGGATCAGGATCAGGACACGAGGGGTGATAAATTTATTGACCTAATGTTCAATGACGGTAAGACGGGCTTTGGAGTAAGGATTTCAGGAAACATGAAGAAGGTAAGTGGTGATTTTAAAGGCGATCTAAATGCAATTACGAATGCGTTTTAGTTGGAGGAAGGCAGCCCTGATCACTCTCGTGGCGTGGAGGCGTTCCGAAGTCACGAACCAAGTTCCGATGCAATACCGTCAACAACAAGACGTACGCCAATTGATCAATTTTAATTTTTGTCTATACATGTGTATCGTGTATTTTTTTACAGAACTTTATATGGTTGACATCTTGGATATTCATTTGTTGCGTGTTGGTGAGGAGAGAAGAGCAGTGACTCGTGATGAATATTACACAGGGACTGACAGTGTGATGTCAATCAAGTAAACGTCATATGCGATAGGTAAAAAGGGAAGCTATACGGCACCCGGTCCATAAAGTTTGTTTTCCAGTTACTCGCCGTCTACGAACAATCTAAGTTGGACTCATTTAGTCCATCAAATTTCACGAATTGTATTATGTACTTCGAGGGAAAATAGATGACAATCACAAAAGGCGAAGAGGATTTTTATTTTTTTCACAGAGAATTTTAATTACAACGCAATAAGAGGCTCAAAGATACAAAAATATGAAATCAAATAAATGAGCGGACACAGATTTGTATGGTAAATGATTTGGAAAAAATATTTTATGCAACGAATATACTCAACGTCCGTTAAGTACCTATCTTCACGTTGACGTATCCATCATCGCAACGGGTTGCAACCTTTGCTATTTCCCTCGCCAAGAAGGAAAATGGAAGCACTGCCTGCAAGGGTGCAACAACAAGCTGTTCAACGAGTTCAATAAGGCTGACAATTTCAAAGTTGTGAAAACGACTCGGCTTTTTCTTTACGGCAACTCTCCGTAAAGAATAGTCCAACATACTACCCACATGGTTAACGTAATCTCAATCCATTCGACAGTAACTTTTAATCCCATACAAAAGTGAGACAACGAAATCATAAGCGAAAAACTTCGTTCTCCTTTTCGTTTTGGGGCATACGCCGCTGCGTCGAAAAGTGGGTAATTGTAGTAGATTGCTTGGTACATCAACTCTGTTTTCGCACACATATTGTCCGGTTTCCGGAACATTGATTGCATGCGATTGACACCTGTACTCATTGTTGTGTTGGCGGCTTTTACAAAAGGTATGGAGCCAAATTTGAAAAATCTTGGAGCCAAAAATAGCCAACCTATAAAAATGAAAAATGAGCATTTTTTGTTTTTGCAATTCTTTAGGTAAAATTATTCTGAATAAATTGTTTTAAAGTTCGGAATAGATGTGTGCATTTTTTTTATATATATATATTCCTAAGCAGCCTACAAATCGCAAAACTTTATAAAAATAGGGTTAATTAGTCGCGTATAAAGTCCAAATGACAATTTTAAGGAGCCAGGAGTTCGAGTAGACAAAACGAAAATAAAAAGCCGGTAAGTGAACAGACCTATTGACAGTAGTCAAATTTACAGTATTACCAGTATAAAAAACGAGAATTGGATAGTTATGTTTTACAAAATTTCATCTACGGTAAAAGACCTTTGCAAAACTTTGAATAAATTTACGAGTACAGGAACATATCGCTGTTTTAAAACCAATGATTCATGCATGTGTGGTGGGGCATATAAAAATATTTTCGCTGATTTCGCATTTGGTTTTTTTAAGGTTGTTGATGTTTCCACTCTTCCTATCAACACACTCTTTACTATGTGCAGTAAATTTGCAAGCGTACCTACTTACATTAACGCCCACAGTGGATACCTATTCTAATTTTCGCCGTGTGCTGTATACATTACATTGTTTGGGCATTATACTTTATACCTAACTTAATTTATTTATTAAAAGCAAGAGATAGCTACGTATTTATCGAGCCCTAGCGACAGAAAGTTTAAAATGTTAAATGATAAGATAACACACTTGCCAGGTGCTGCGTGCATACTCGCAGAGTTGTAGGTGTGTAGATGTATACCTACAATGGTTTGCCTTTCTTTCAGTCAATTGCCAGAAACACCTGACGGAGTTTTTTGAGTTAGTGTTGCACACACTAACCTACCCGAGTAACCTCATGCTCATATCTTTATTCAACCCCAAACCAAATTTAAACGCGATAACGTTCTGGAGTCAGTGCAGCTGTGGAATGTGGATCAACATCGAAGCACAGTACCACAACAGCGCTTCTTTCATGCATTGATACGAGAGGGCGCATCATAACGCACACATCTGCAAATAACAAAAAGGTAAACAAAGGAAATTTTGCGTGCCTTTTTTTTGCTAACCTACCTACTACATGAGTGGCTCTCATGCGAGCAAAAGCAAATACTATTGAGTGAATTTTGAAAATATCCTTATCTGACTCTGAGGTCTGAGCTTCGTCCATTGAAATCGATTCGAGTGCGAATTTCAGCAAGACAGATTAAAAATATGAGTTTTTCTGATACATGTTTTTTTTTTGCCAATTTTCAATGCTGATTGATTGTGAAACCAATCGAATATTCTATCCACGAATGACTTGAGGCGATTTCCCATTTCGCACGCTTCTTTTGTGGTTTCGCAGGGGGGAATCGGGAGCCGAGCAAGGTAGAAAAAACGGCGTGCAATGCCCAACCCTTTTCTTCGACCATACCAAACTTACCTAAATTGTGAACTTGCCGCTGCCATGGGGGAAACTTTAATCCGAAGATAGCACTTTGAAATTGATTAATAATTATATTTTTCACTCAAATATATGTTGTTTTTGTATGATATAGACAGAAGAGTATGCGAAAAATTCTCAGGGATATCTGGAGGCGGATTTTTGCGATCTTTAATCATAAAAAGGAAATGAATCACTCTTGCGTATCGTTTATAGGATGCGGTGACAAATTTGGAAAACTGATTTCGGGGTAAATCGCACATTTAGCAGAACATTTTATGTTGAAAATTTCTTCGGTAAACGTAATATTTCCCGTGACATTAGTTTGTCGTTCACACTTCGCGTTGATAAGCGCGATAGTATCTTTTTGCGAGAGACTGAGCTAGCGCAACACAGCCGCAAACACCTGCACGATTTTTTCTGGATTCTCATTTCTTTTCTTTTGCTGGCTTCTGGGTATTTCTTTAGTTTTGCTTCTGCCTTCTGGTGGTCGAAAAAATACTATTGTGGAAGGTGGGGAAGCTTTTGCTGATGAAACAAAAGAAGAGAAAATGTCAAAAAAACAGCTGATCTATGGAACGCAATCCACAGTTAAAATTGGACTGTGTTGGTTCTTGTGGTATGACTGCATTGCAGAGATTATTCGCCTGGCGACTCGGAAAGTTAGGACTATTCACATGAGAGCAAATTGCGAACGCGGACAAGCGAAACTGATTTTGAACAAATCCATTCCCCAATCATCAAAATGTTGCTATAGTTTTTGTAAAAATCTTGTGACTGACACTTCGTTTTCTATTTGATACTGTCGTTGTCGGGCTCTAGTCTAAAGTGCACCTAATAAAGGTTTTCGTTGTCACCGAATTTGAATAGGCATCAAGCCGATAAAAATCACATTCTTGGCTCCTTTTAGAATTGTGTCAAGGCGTGAAAAGTGATTTGAAAAAATGTACGCCGATTGAAAGCAATCTTCTCTCTTCTACTTTTCTGGTGCACTCCTTGCATTTTCAAAATGACATAATAAATAATAAACATTTTTAATTTCGACTATAAATTTTAGTAGTTCACAGTGGATATATGTATAATATATATATGTTTATATAAGTCGAGACTAAAATTTGTAATTAGTACGGCGCAATGAATTATGTTTGAATCCTTAATATTCCATTGTCCACAACAGAATTCCCACTCTTCTTTTTATTTAATTTAATTTTTATACATAATCAGCCTTATTTATACACGTATTATAGAGAGTGTATAAAGTTATGCACTCTTCAAAATGCCTCTTAACGCAAAAACCTTATTTATAAAAAAAATTCAACGATGTATAGAGCTTGTATTAGCTAAGAGCGCTTGGAGGTTGTTTAGAGGTAGAAAAGTATCGATATGTCATTTTGACTTCGCATTATTGAGCAAAAAAGCAAAATACTATCGACTTTTTCCTATGAAATTATAAAGATTTTATCTTCGATTGTGTGTTACAATATTGTGTTTTAATTAATTTAATTTAATTGAATTCCATTTCATTTTGAAGTCCATAATATTCACTCGTTAAACCCGACAATAAACCCACTTTTTAAACTGCACTACGGAGACCAGTTTAAGTTCTTTAACTCGGGTTAAAACTCAATTACATAATATTTACTGTTATTAAGGTCTCATTTTTGACAGTATCAAGACTAAATGAAAAAAACACAAGACTATTAGCACATAACAAATCAAATCAATTTACAATAAAATGATCCAAATGTCATTATTTGTCAAATTTGACAATACAAAGGTTCAAAACGGATTAAAAACAGTTTAAGGTGTTTTAAATCAGCTTTTAAATCCATCTTTAATCCAGCGGGCTTAATACATGTTTTTCAATGAAAAATATGGACATAGGTTTTAATTGTCGGGTTTAAAAAATGCGGATTAATGGTCGGGTGTAAAATCAACTTATACCTGAGCTACACCCAGAGTGAATAATATGGCCGTAAATCTCTTATAAACACCACTGGTTGGTGCTGTCGCCTGAATGCTAATGTTTTCGCCACATTATCATTTTTCCATCCGAGCACTCCCCATTCTTCAAGCCCATTTTGACATTCAAAATTTTCCAACTCTGTCCGAATTTAGGTTTTTGACGGCTCAAATTCTGACATTTCGCCATGATGGTGCCCGAAGTTGTAAATTTACGAGATGAATTGCAAAATGCTGGAATAGTCCTAGAAAAATGCACTCCTGCTACATTGCCAGTTGAATACATTGATGTGAAGCTCTTCGAGGATAAATTCGAGGTAAACTTTCATTAAAAAGTTACGTCGCTATTCTATAATTTTACTTAATTAGGATGATTCAGTGCACACTCAACTCAAATGTGATGGTCTTTCACATCCATTTCAACGAACTCTTGTGGTTACAGTTCCAATCTTAAACGCCAAGATCCTGTACGATGGGGGGACAGATTTAAAAAAACTTGTGGAAATTTCATTGCCTATTGAAAATGTTAAGGACTACAAATTTTCTCCTGGAGATGCCATCGGTATTTTGGTATCCAATTCGAACAAAGATGTAGAAAGAGTTTTATCCTCACTGCACACGGGTGATGTTTGGTGTGAAATTTCCATCAAAGCGAAGACGACGAAAAAAAATGCAAAGCTACCACAACATATTCCACACATGTCATCTGCCCGAGCAATTCTTCGCGATTGTCTGGACTTGAGGAGTGTTCCTAAGAAGCTGTTTCTTCGCTCTTTGGCTGAATACACTAAAGATGACGATGAGAAACACTTCCTGATTTCTGTTTCGTCCAAAGAAGGATCAAAACTGTACAACAAACTAATTCTTGAGAAAGCTCGGAATTTTCTGGACGTTTTGCAACTCTGTCCAAATTGTTTTCCCCCGCTATCACTTCTGATTGAGCATCTGCCGCGTCTAAAGTCGCGACCATATTCTGTAGCTAATAGCCCAGTATCAGGCAAAGTGAAGATAATTTTCTCTGTTCTCCCTGAAAATACTGGTGTAGCTACGGGTTATCTTACTTCTTTGGTGGATCAATTCTTGGAAAGTCCCAATAGTCCTCCAGAAATTAACTTTTATTTCCGCGAAACAAACAAGTTCAGCTACAGCGATGAAGACGCAAATATGAACAGCATTCTGATAGCAATTGGATGCGGAGTGTCGCCGTTTCTGGGATTCCTAGAACATAAGAAACATCTGATGAAGCAGAACAATACTGATATTGGAGCTACGTGGCTGTTTGTTGGATCCATTTGCCAGGAGAATGCTGTATATAGAGAACAGCTGTTACACTACAAAAGAAAGAATGTTCTGCAGGCGCTCTACGAAAGTTTCTCAAGGGATACTAAGTGTGACTATAACCATGTCCAAGATCAAATGAAAGCAAATGCAACAGAGTTCGTATCGCAGTTCCTAAAGAAGGAAACGATTTTGTACGTCTGTGCAGATGGCAGTTCAATTTCACAGAGCATAGAGGAATGTATAGGACAGTGCTTAGTCAAGGTCTTAGAATGCTCGGAATCTGATGCAGACGATCTTATTAAAGAAAGTCGCGTCAGTGGGAAATATAGGGAGGACTTATGGCTTTAAACTAAAAAATGAATTTGTGCAATAAATGAATGTGATACTAGCTTAACTGGCTTTCATTGATTTTTATGATTTACAAAAGGAGGGTAATTTCTTTTCACTTCCAGCATTTAGGAATGGCATGCTACATGCATCATGGCTGGGTAGTTCTTAATGAATATTCGGCTGCTGTTTGAAACTGCAAGTTCAGCAGCGTTTGCTATGGGTACTGGGTATAGGTACAAAATATGCAATATGGGAGGTGTACGCGGGCAATACAAATACCAAAAGCTCTTTTGCGTTAACGTATGTTATCCTATTAAAATTTCAGCCAAGCTACCGATTATTTGAGTTTAGTTTAGTCAATTGCAACAAATGTCTTAATTGTTCCGTACGGTTGCTCTGTTCAGGGTATACAAAATGTTGTTGAACTGTTGTTTGAGGTTGTGGTTTCAGAAGGTTCACTTTTGGCATCAGGCTGATATGCTTTCAGAAACTTCAAGAAGCCGAACAATGGCAGGATCGGCTCAGAAATTAACATTCCTCGTTTTTTTACGTGGGCGGTTTTTACAAATGTACAATAATTTTCGACTCAAAGGTGTTTCCTTCGAACAGTTCACTCAAAATTGCGCCGTTTCGTTTCTTACGAGTTGTACAAAATCTGAACTCAACAAATTTCAGTAAAAATTAAAAAAATGCCACACATTAACCACTTAATTTGAATATAGCTGCGTTTGACGTTTTGTATTATTCCGATTCCTGTTCATCCAAATGCACTATTTTCGTTGTCAGCTCTTTCACCGCACACGTAATTGTCAATATATGTATAACTCAAAAACTTGGACGACTGCATTGAGCGCACGGTTTACGAGCTCGTACAACTAACATTGAAAGATCCTTTATGTAGGTCCGGCTTCCCTCTTTCACTTTTTCCGGGAGTGTGCCAATCTTATTGTTAGTTCAAAAACTATTACAAAACACAGGGATCGCGAGGTGCCCTTATGGTGGCTTGTGCCGTATGAGCCATCGTATTTCCCTCTTTACCTAACCTTATTAAAAAACCTAGCAGCTCTCACTTCTCCTTTAATTGTGTCAAATTAAGTTTCCAAATTCACTCTATATGCAACATTATGAAACTCATGCGAAAAGCCATTAACTACCGTCTTTGAAAACTCAAACTTGACTGTTAAAAAAGAAGACATCATTCCTTTTCCTCAGCTGACAGTCAAAACTGTCGAAAAAGAAAACACATATTCATTTTTGTTTACAAAAAATGTATATTTTATTATTTCTTCTAAAAAGAAATGTATTAATTTAAAAATAAAATAAAATAGTAAACATCTTCAAATGCACAGTGGGCTGGTGGTTATGATTTGTTTCTTTGTTTACCATATTAATAAACTAAGACTAAATCGAATAAAATAATAATACAATCGAATTTACAATTTTTTCTTGGATAGGGGGGGAAATACTTAATTACAAAACAGTTAAGATGATGTCATTCTTTAAGTGACAACAAAACACTTAAAATTACAAGAAAAAAAATAAAAATACATATAATTTTATAACAAAACACAAACAAACAAAAGGGATAATACATATACGTTTATCTTCACACTAGTTGAATATTTTCGGTTGAATATTATGCGATTATTTTCCATGTTTCTAGGTTATCTCTCATTTTCATTGTAAAAATAGGTTGGTTTTATTTTTTTTAAGTTACTTTAATGTGACCAATGTGTTTTCCTTTCTTTTCTTATGGCTAATAAATGATTATTATAATTATTTCGTGTAAAAATACAAAAAAGTATATAGTCTTGGCTATTATTTGTTTTACTTCGTCGTTTGTGATGTTTTGTTTGCATATCTACTTTTAAAAATTCCTTTTTCAGTGCAAACAAAAATTATTAAAAAAATGTATTTTATAGTTTCCTTATATAAAATGGAAAATTGCTTTTGTGTATATTGTGCTTACAAATATTTTGCAGTAGGTATATTAGTTCGTTATGAGAAAAAGACAAATGCTAATAAATATTTTACAGGGCACTTCATTCTGCGTGTGTTACCTATTTTGTTTTTATATTATAGCGTAAATATTTTACTACCAAGTTTAGATTTATCGTTTCTTTAGTTTTATAAGAATAGTTCGATATTAGATTTAATTGTTTTCGTTACTACTTAAGCTCTGAACGGAAGCGTATGAAAACCAAAATGGAATTCAACAACCAGATAGGACAAAAATATTTTTGTGCCATGATAATTGACAAACTATAATGACTTTGTTTTTATACAGTTCTTTATTATGACATTTTGTTTTATGAAAGTTTTAGTTTAATGCGTTAATCGTGGAATTGTATTAAATGGGGATTAGAGAGCGCAATTTTTCGGGATATGTTGCATTAGAGGAGCGGTTTGGATAAGTTCCAAAGCTGTTCTAGAACTGAATACTGATTCAAATTAAGACAAAAGAACTCTGTGGCAGGAAGAAACGTATTATTAATATAATAATATGTTGATTGAATGGAATGTTTCTCAAATTTGTTAACAACATTTGCGGTGTATGAGGGACAAGGAATGGAAAAGCTATGAAAACTAAATTGGCTAGTAAAACTATTGTCTGCAAATCAAAAAAAAAATATATTAATTCTAACCTTATTTTTCTGGCATTTATAGTGTAGGGCAGTTGACGTTTGCTGAAGTCGGTATTACACCTGTCGTCGTTCAATTAAACAACCAAAATAAAGTTACCGAATGCATAGTCAACTGTTGTTGTTAAAAAGAGGCGACGCGACGTTCAGTTAAGTAAGATAATTTGACACTAAAGTGGCAGACATAGGGGATGTTCAAGAATCTTGTTTTGCAAGTCTGACAGCTGTCTGACTAGATGTATCTCGGTTTGATTGCCTGAAATCGGTCATATGAGCAGCTGTTTCAGTTGACGTTTATGGAGGGGTAGCCGATGAATCTAGTCAAGAAATTCGTGACTGAGTACTAAGTTGACAGTTCGCATATATGTGGATGACGCAAAAAAAGTAACTTTCCCGACCAATCTAGTATTTGCGTTCAGGTTACATGTTATCCAGACCAATCTAGCCGACTTAAGATAACTAGATTCTTGAATGTGCCCATAGACACTCGACAGTGAATCTAAACGCCTGTTGGAATAAGGGCTACAAAATGTAGAGCATGAATGTCGAACTTCACTAAATTTGAGGCATATTTGGTTAATCGACTGAATTTACAAAGGCACTATACGACGGGGTATTCTTTTTTTTTAAGCGAGTAGATCTGTTGCCGTGCGTGGTTTATCTTCCGACAACTTACTAATTGTGTTAAGCGTATTAATAGCAATTACAAATATTTCAAATATTTCAAACATATACGGCGAAACATTTTTGACAGCGACATGCCTTTAGTGTAACTGTCCGTTTCTAGATTCGATCTTAGCTCATTTCAATCAATCGGCGTCTGTCATCATGTGAACTGAATTAAGAGCAGTTCATAAGCAAACTATTTGAGGAAAATCGCTTATCTGTCGAATATGTCAATACCCAAGAAGCATATATTATAAGTGATGTCATGTTCTGTATTCGGCTGACCTTTTCCATAAAATTACGATTTCCCAGAAATCCATCACAATCGAAAAATGCCAAACGACCTGAATTCTTTTCATGCGTGCGTATAAAAACACAAAATTCCTACAATATCTGTCAAATGCATGTCTACCTCACATAAATCCCATAAAAGAATACCAATACAATTTATTACATTTTGGAGTCCACCCACATTTTCAAGTTCACATCGAATTATGTCAACCTTGTTTCCGTCTGCTTTGTTCTCCCTTTATTCAAATTTTCGAATACCATAGCGCTGCAGACGCTAAACACAACACACAAAGGGCAGATGAAAATTGAAATTACTCTTAGACATTATTTATCTGTCACATCTCCTTCTACAGATTTGATCCTCATTCTTCGTTTTGCCCTTCCATAATTAATTCGGAGGGTTTAAGTTTGTGCTTGTATGTGAAAAAGACTGAACAACGTATTAAGTGCGTCCAAAAAAGACAGACTGACTGAGTGAATGATTGATTATGCCGTTTCCTTCTGCTTTTCCAATACTATTTCTGGTGGCAATGATCAAATTTCAATAAGTGCACCCAGCGGAAGAGATGAGTTATTGAATAGACTAATTTCTTTCGAAAAAGCTACGCGTCTTGAACCCCATTAATACAATTATAGTAGTCGTGATATTTATCTTTAGGATTTTTTTTTTCTTTGTTCGCCTTTTGGAAGACATAGGTTCATAATTTAACTGCTTCCAGTCTGATAGGAGAAATATTTAATTAAGAAAACACAGGAGAGAGAACGCACATCACTCTTCTTAGTATAGAGAAAGAAACAAAAAAAAAAAAAAAGTAAAACATTTTTCTAAACAAAATTAACCTAATGGCACTTTAAAAATTAATTAACCTCTTGGTGAGTTTGAGTTAGTATTTTTCTTATTTTCTTTATACAAAATATCTACACAATTATGCAATTGGAATAGTTTAAAAACAAACATCCACTTTGTGCGATTGCTGATTGTTCATTGCGTTTTGTTTTGAGAAAAAAAAAATGTTACGTTTACGTTTGTTTTTGTTAAATACTCATGTAGAGTTACATAGAAGATTACACCGTGTCACATGTGATTTTATTTCACTTTGTCGTCTGAGGAATCTGAAATGACAAACAGAAAATAAAAATATGTTAAACAATTTCACACTTCAAAATACTGCTGCTGATAAGTGAATTTGTAAGAATTTATTAAAAAAAAACAACGATAAGCAGGGGACAACCCTTTCAATTGGCAAAATGTTTCTATTCAACTTGTGCGAGTCCGAGCCATTATTTAATGGCGGTGGATAAAAATAGGTTTTGTTTGATTCTAATGAGTTTTATTATGGCAACGTTATCGAATTGATATGAAGTCATTTTCTATATTGCCACTGGGTTTTTATTTAGCCTTTGTATCAGAAGTTTGTGTTAAACAGTAAAACGAATTTAAGTATACTGTGACAGAGACAAGCGTTATCATGTTATTTGCCTAGTGCAAGTGCTGATAAGAAAGAAGAAAGAACAAAATATTGATTTGGGTTAGGCATTATTTGATTTTGTATCGTTAGCTATGGGGGCAATGAACAAAACTAGCATTTTATTGAGGACAAACTTTGGATCAAATTTGAAGGTTCAAATTACGCGTTTAATCCTTTTGAGTTGGGTAGCGCAGTAGAACATTATGTCTGCGTGGTAAAAGAGCTTAAAACAATTATGGATGTTACTAGGTAGCACACACAAATTAATTAAAAAAATGCAAATATTTGTACAGGCTGACAAATGCTGTACAAAACAGTTTCCGTCCACATTAAATATATGAAATTGGATAAGTTCAATTATTTAATCTTGTAAATTAAGCAAAAGTTGAAGGAACTTCAAACTGTTTGTCACATTTTGTCAAAAATAGAACAATTTTAAATTAGTTGGAAAAGGTTGACACAAGACGTTGAGAAAACTCAAACAGAAGGCTACGTCATACATAAGTTTTCTCTTTTGACAATGTCTCTTATCTTCAATTTGACAGTATGACAAAATACACTGGTTTTGACATTTCCGTGTTCAAGTGACAAAGAAACTGACAAAAACTAGCGCTCTAAACGTGCCTAATTCCATAAACGTGGGTGTGGAATCATGTACACACATTTATCATCGTTGTATGTTGAAAACGATTAGTTGTACTTAGCAAAGTCTGTATTTTATTTCTGAATAACATTACTTCAGCATTAAAAGCTCCAGATTTGTTTGGCGTGCTTATAAAGCTTTCACTTCTTTATCTGTTGCCGCTGTCATGAACATATTTGTCAAAACTTTCAAAACGGAATGAGAGTTCATTAACATTTTTTGTTAAAAGAATGTTTTGTTTGACTATATTCTTTATATTTAGCTGCATATTCAGTTTGTTGGCAGAATTCTTTCAATAACATCTGAGCAAGTGTCTGCTTTTGCTAATCACAATGATGGTAATTTCATTTAAATTTAATCCACATATTACTGTATTTCCACTTCTGTTCTATCCGGTTTTACAAACTTGTTCTGTTCTGTTATGTTTCGGATTTTTTAGGTAAACACAACAAATTTTTCATTCAAAATGTGGATATGGTAAATTAATGACGTTGAAACAACATTTTTAAGAAGACCGATTAGCTATCTATTGTGTACCATTAAAGACAACTTTACATCAGAATTAACTATACGTAAACCTATTTTAATGATTGAGTAATTGAAACTCACTGGAAACTTTCCACCCATAAACAAGACACGAAACAGCCATAACGACTTTTCACGAATTTTCAGCAATTAATCACGATTCCGGTTTCTCTGTCAACTGTCAGTCCACCACATAATAATAAGCAATTTACCAAGTTAATCTCCCATCAAATTGGTACAAGTGTTAAGTATTTGTTTGGTCTGTTTCTATTGATTATGTAGAAATCCAAGTCAGTGGTCCGCTCGCCCCAAGTGTCAAAAATCACATCTATTCATATTGAAATTAAAACACCACACACGGCTGCTGCTTTGGGTGAAAGTGATTCGATGGTTGCCATCTGAATGTGAATGGCGATTGGCGACTTTGTTGTCTACGAATTTTTTTCCCCACTATGACTTCGCTGCAAATCAACTTTTCATTTCCATTTATTGCTTTTTGCACTCAGCATATGAAAAACCGACGCTTAATTGAATTCCGTTAACTCCATTTTATAATGCACGAGCAAAAATGCAACATCATCGGCGGCGGCGGGCACTGGGCAACCTCTCATACACCAATAATTTCCGGATCCTCTTCAGCGGCACGTCGTTTCAAAGGCCCAGCGTCTTCGAACCGATTTATTTCATTTAATTTCGTGATGAAGATGAAGTAATCGCCTGGAATGCATTTTCACATTTTTCCTTTTCATTCTCATCCACTTTCTTTCATCTTGTTTGCCACTTTGCGTGGTTGCTAATTGAAAATTATGTAAGGAAAAAAAAAAGAACCATTTTGTGAATGGTTAGGTATTTTCTATTTAAAATTTGTTCAACCGGATGGGATGGCATTGCATTAAAATAAATTAACCAACTGGCTGGAGTATAAGTTTTACGCGATTTTGTTGTAGTCAGTCTGCCTACGATTTGTCGTCGTCCCCTTTAATTCAATTTCCACACTCGAATGCACCTAATTACAGATTCACACAAAGGGTCTGAATTGCATCGTTGCGCCAGTCGGCAGCCTACGCGTTTGCAAGGAGTATGAAGACAATGACCGTGGCCAGCAAACGTAATGGATGTCAAAATTCACACAACAATCTCACTAATTACCCATAGCTGACAGAGAAAATACGACTCGCCCCGGAGGCGAACGAAGAGAAGACGACGGTTTTCACTTTGTGTTTTCGGAGTACGCTCATGAAGTATGAATAGCTATTAATAATTTTTTAACATCGCCTCGCCAGGCTTCGGTCAAAGATATAGACAGGTAGGCAGGAGGTTTTAATGGAGGGAGTTGGCTGTCACTTATTTTACGGTAGCTACCACAATGTATCGTCGTAGCGACTCAATTAAGGCTAGAGAAATGGAAGTTTTTAACAATTAGTTCATTCAGGTACCTAAATTCTTGGTTATATAGAGCAACGTCGCTTTGATATAATTAAGTGGAGGATTATACGGCGAAATGCATTTGTGTGTGGATAAGGAATTAAAATTAGAAACAAGGTGCCACAAAAGTCGCACTGAGATGAACATTAAAAGAAACTTTTTCTTTCGCACATTAGTAACTTTCTAAACGATTCTACAAACCATGGCTACGATTAAAAAACTAGTTATTTAAGTTTGACGCGATTTGTCGGGGTTCTAATTGGGCTGAATTGATTCCGGAACAGTTTGCTTTCAGTTGACATTTATGGATGGAGTCAAGATGAAGGTGACAGGTGACATTTAATTGAGCGAAATAAGATGATTGTTCGCGTGGTTATTGTCAAAAATATATAAATTACATCGAGCACACATATGTTTAGAGTTTGACAGTTGTTCGACGCGACTGTCACTAATACAAAATAATTTGTAGAATTTCAATTCGAAAGTAATATTAAATTTGCCCTATAAATAAAGTCTTATAAAATGTCAATTGCATTGCGGTCTAGTCTATAGAAATCAAGCCAACTTAAGACGACTCGGCTTTCAATTTGGAATAAGAGCAAAATACAGGGAATGTCAATCGAGCTGTCAAATGTTTTGATAAGTATGTAGTTACATTTATGAGAGGCATCGCGATAACAAAATATTTCCCCTGTATTAAGGATTTACTACTTTTTAAATAACAAATTGCATTTAGTATTAATTGTATGAACTGCCAAATACATGACAGTGCATATATGACATTCGCAATTTTTTGCGCAGGTTGTGCTGATGTAATTTTTCAAAATTTTTTCCAACCGACAAAACCGTTTCCCAACTCTTTTCTAAGTTGCCTTCTCAGAAAACTAATTAGGACGCTTAGTAAAATAACTAGAAAGCATGGTTGGGATTTATGGTTTATTCATTAAGAGTCCTACTTTTATTTCAAATTTCTGTTTCCTAGGTCTCATATATGCTCTTAATCATTTTTAATCTAACAAATCTGAAGAGATAAAAACGACATGAATTTATCTCCATCAATTTATACAACAACACAGTACAAGTTCCTGATTTTGATAAACTCATCAACCGTATATAATGAAAACGCCAGCTTTTGTTATTCAATTTGACAAGTGTGTATGTATTTCCCAGGGAGGTTATCGTAAAAAATAAAATATGTGTCAAAAGCGTTGCCCCAGATCTCGCAAAAGTTCATTGTTCGTTCTATTTTCATTCTCAGTTAATCACCAAAAATAAGGGAGTGTCCACAAATTTCAAATGCTGAGCTTAAGAATAAAAAATGAACGAAATGCCACTTTGCTAGTTTCTGAAAGTGTGGGTAATAAAATCCTGTCATAATTTTCGAGTTAATGCCGCGAATTCTCCAATATAAAAAGCCACTTATAGAGGCCATGAAACTGCTGCGACTACATTGTCAGAGATGTTATCACCAAAAGTGGCTGAACTCATTTCACATGACTGTATCCCGACACTTCATTCACAAGAACCACACCTAAGTGTCATCTAACTGGTTATTCTTTCGCAATTGCAACACAAATTTTGTTAGCAACAGAACGTAAAAATACAGCATTTTCCGGAAACAAACACATAAAACCAATCCAAACGCGTTATCTTAAATTCGGAGACTTTTTCCACACATTTTGTTTCTTATCGTCCCGAAACGTCAAAAGAACCTGTTTTTAAACTAACTGGGCGGCTAAATGACCGCCATCCAATTTTTGTTTGCCGCTACCCTAATAAAGAAATCCCATACGAACAATACTTATAAAATGCATAGATTCACGTATCCAGTCAAACACAACGTACCTACAGATAGTTAACATTATCATTCTAATGCAATAAAGTATAATTAACTTTCATATTCAATAATTGACACCACCGCACTAAGGTGGCGGTTGTTACTATTAACCCCGTATGCGGAACAGAGTAAGAGATATGATGAAAAAAAAAGAAAGAAAAAATGGCAACCAAAAGCAAACGTCAAATTCTACAACGTTGTCGAATACTTGACACAGAATTCACTGGTTGATTGCAAAATTCGTATTCCGTTGCTCTCTAGAAGTGGCTTAGAGAAAAACACGTTTCTGTAGTTGTTGTCATTCGTTTTATAGAATTAGGAGCCAGCGTCATTATAATGTTTTACTGATTGTTTTGTGTTATTGTAGTCGTATGGTCGTTGGAAGTGCACACGCCATCGCAACAGTCTCAGTGTATTTATCTTGCAACAAAACAATTTGATGTGAAGAGAGTTTTAAGATTGTTGGCGAACCGAAACCTACAGTTGTGACGAGAAGTTTTGCAAACAAAATAAAGAATACAAAAAAATGTGTACCTATATGAAATGAATATACTTCTGAGGGGAATATTTATGTTTGGAAAATACATCTTAAATGCGTATCGCATTCGAGCGTCAAAATTATGATAGGTCTGCGAATTCTCAAAATCGAACCTTTTTTATTAACTTACAAGACTTCGATACAGATCATCTCGACATGAAACCTCACTGATATTCTTAAATTGCATTACAATAAAAAAAAAGTTGGACCAAACAACGTAAACGGAATGACCCATCGATCAGCAAAAGTCATATAACTGTCAAAAAAGACAGCCCTTGCTTAAGCCATTTGTTAGGTTTGTTATTTAAAAAAAAGAGATTGTGGTGACACTATGTATATTACGTTTCAAAACAAAGTGATTTATCTGTCGAAATGATCATGGCCATAAAGTCACTGCATTTCCTACTTTTGACAACGATAAATGTCACACAAATTTATAATTTGACTATTAATCTAGATCTGTGTCTTACGGCGATTCTAGATTAGAAAACGAATGAAAGTGTGAACTATCAGTGAACTAGCAGTTTGTAAGTCCCACATTTCTCCACACATGTGTTTGAATTCTTCTGCACTTCTCTGTGTATGCATTTTACAGTACACATACCGACCGACGTATACAATAAACATATCGTATCCATGCTTTGTGCACTATTGCACTTCTTTTTCCTCATTACTTGACCCTGAACATTTATTTAATAATTTCAATTAGAGAGCACTTGGGGCTGAGGGAAAAAAAATATGTAAACGCGTTTTTGTTCGTATCTATTTTTCCCAGCTATACGTCAGAAGTAAATCTGAAGAGGAACAAGAGAAACAGCTAAAACAAAAATAAAAAGGGGAAAGCAATTTTTTTAATTAACTTGATTATGCTGGTTGATGAATGTAGGCGACTCCATTCCACACTAAAGATATTTTTTTTATGATTTTTTCTGTAATTTTCCACCTACCACTTGGGGTTTTATTTTTTGTTCCTCCTTTATGTTCTCTGCTCTTTCTTTTAGCGTATTAATCACTTGACTTGCATGCGATATGTACAATGTACTTACTGCTACTTTTTCAGAGTGAAGTTTAGGGGCTAGCGACAAGGCCTGGAATATGTACAGAGACACAGAGAATCTTTAGAAACATGACATATCGTATACCGGCGTTATATCGTGCGTCTATCTGCCACTCATGACAACGTGTTGCGGCGGGGGTAATTTCATTAGATGGATTGTTTTGGTTTCATTTGTTATTTTTCTCTGTCTGTATAATGCTCTTGCTGCTGTCATTGACATGTGCGACTAAACTAGTGTGTGCAGACATTTAATATATTTAACCATGCGTTACATCGGGCGACCCTTGAAAACATATTTTCGGTTTGGTTTTTCTCCAACTTTTTATCGTGTGTGTTTCTTCGATATAAATATTACTTGTAAATATTATGGGAGCTGTTTTATTGTTGTTTTCACGATTGCGTGAGTCAGGGACTCAGTGTATATATATTTGTATAGATGTGTCTGAAATTATAACGTGTGGCACTTGCGATTTGATAATCATCGTGAATTTTGTTGGCATAGTCTGGTATACTATAGCGCATAGTTATATCACGGAAGTACTGTTAAATGGGATGGAAATAGTTTGGATGGCAGAGCCATATTATTAATTTCGTTTTACAAAACTTCGAATACCCATGCGATTTTTTTTTTGCAAAACAAAGGGATTTTTTTGAATGTTTTGTCGTCGCGGATTAACAATTTGACAAATTAAAATTCAAGGGCATTGCAAAATCATCATTCATCCAATGCACTCCAGTACAATTTGCTTTTTATAGTGTCAACTGCCATAATGCCTAGTTGGCAGTATAAATTATTTCAGGTGTGTACTGGAATAGAGCTAGGGATGGAGTGCACTCCATTTTAGTGTTTGTAAATGGCGCCGCACAAGCAATGGTGTTGTTTATGTGCGGCATTCATCGTACGGAATTCCGTGTTGCACATTTTTTAGTGTCATAGGTTGAAGTTGGCTTGCATTGTGATTCACATAGTTAGAGCAACGTAAGTTCAAGCGATTGGCGAAAGGACAAACAATGGTATAAAGAGCATAATAGCAATTAAAAATGTGACATTAGATATATGACAAAAACAAATATCCAACACAACTAACAGACAATTATGGAGTAGAGCTATTTGAATTTCGGAGTTGCCAAGCCAAATTAAGAAGTTTCCTCATGAATTCCCTCGAATTTGTTTGTCATGTGAGACGGTCGTCGAAAGACCTTTATACATTCAGCTCTGAAAAATGTACACAGCAAATCCAGTGCGTAGGGACTCATTTGTTCATATTTATGTAATGTCATTTTAAAATAGCCGTAGGGCCTTAATCATGTTAGTTTTCGGGTTTTAATCAGCGCAAATATATACCTTCAAAGAGTGTGCGAACGACATAGAGTTCAGTCTATAATCGAAAAGCCATCATTCAGATAATGATATCGCAAATTAACGTCCGTATATGATAACGTCGATGCCCCTGGGACACCGGCCGAGGTTGTAGCACGATATTCAAGGAAGAATATAGAAGAGAAGGGCCGAAATACCTGTCGATATTTAATCCAGGTGACTTGTTACTTTTAGTATGAAACAATTCTCTGATTTTTTTTTAATTAAATGATGTCCGACAAAATGAACTTATATCTGAGCGGATTTGCGAACCCACGAAACTGCAAATTTTAATGCATACATTATCTGCAGGCTCCGACCAAGTTCACAACTTACTTACTTCGTATGAGGGTTTGGGGTGGCACAACCTGAAGCAAGATTCGTTTTCTTCGAAAACGCGGTAGATAGTAGAGCTTGACGATAACTTGATATTTGTAAAGAACAATGTTTCATATGGTTTGAGCAAAGGTGGAACATCGCTTACAGCCCTTAAGAGGAAATCCTTTCGTTGAGTGAACACATGCGGAATGGTTTCATCTCAAACACGGTGACGTGCGGCTCAGGCAATATTTTCCCACAATACAAGGTCTTTCCCCAAGTTTTGAGTACTCATATTCACATACCGCTTAAGTTAATAGGTTTATCTCATAAAAAAAAAAAAAACAATCACTTGCGCAACGCAAACGAAGCGATCAGACAGATCAGAATACAACAGGGTGACGCAAAGCCTGGCAATGAACTCTTGCGCCGACAAACTAATTGATGTCAGTTCAGGGCAGAGATAGCGCCACAATGAAGCGGTCACAGCTGGTACCGACCAGAGCACTCATTCCGTAACTCTGAAAACGCTTATCGTCCCGCGATAGTGGTCAACGATCTCGTCATCAATTTGATTTTCGTATAGCTCTATCACTATCGTCTCAAGAGCTGCCGTTTCACAGTTTCGTTGGGGAGTATAATAGAATTTTTTTGAGGAGTACCGGAGAGTGCAGAACAAAATCCAAGGAACATATTTTTAGTCAAGAGTTTTTCAATTGGGACGGGTCGATATTGCCAGCCTGTGGCGGATATGTTGTTTTTTGGTGTCTGTCTAGTCCGGTGATTAGTATTCAGTCACTGATGCCATAAGACTTTATTATCAAAATGAGTGCTCGTTAGTGCAAATGTTGCGCCCATTTTAAAACACATGCTGTGGCCCTTCTAATTCCAATCTCCGGTAAATATTCAACCTACAAATTGGAACACAAGCAACCTTGAGAAGCCGCAACAGACATTTGAAAGATGTTATATTTCATAATGGCATACATGGACACATATCAATCAGTTTGTTTAACGCCGTTTCAACATCTTAAATAGAGGCAGAAGAAAAGGAATTTCCAGGACTCGCAGTTGCTTGTTCGACACGAATGTAACAAAATCGAAAATGAAAAAAAAATCTTAATAAAACATCCAGAAAGTAAAATTTGTCTTGCGATTTACTGGGTAGAAAAATGCCAAGGCATGTGAAAAAAGCTAAATCCGAATTTAAATATAGGAGTACAATGGGTCTTTGAGGAGTGCGGGAGTACAGCAGACGAAAAAGGAGTACAATACTCCTATTGTAGTAATTTCGGCTGCGCTGATCGTCTCGTCTATCGATTATTTCATACAAAGAGAGAAAGAGAGCAGTTTCTTTTAGAGACTCTCAAACTATATATTGGAAATTCAAATCAGACGTCGTTAAAAATGTCATAAATTATAACATTGGACAGTTTTGTGTTTGATGCCGGTAAATTTGAAAATTGCAAAGTGTAAATTAAATCATCTTTGTTCGTTAGTTTATTAATAATAAGAAATAATACCCAATAAACATTCATCGTTGATAGGTCAGCTGCACCAAAGCAAATGGCAATTTGAATTGCTTTCATAAATGACCATCCGGACTTGGTCAAGGGCTATATGCCAAATACCTACCAAGTAAAGCAGAACCAAATAAGTTTAAAATCGAGATAAGTAGTTATTTATATATTTGGTAGCATTTGAAATGCATCTGAAGTCAGTTATTTTTCTTAAACTTCAATAAAAAAGCGTTAGCTGTTTGCAAAACACACAAATCAATGCAAAACGATACCTCATTAGGTATCGCTCAAATTGTATCGTCTGGGCGATAGAGTTTTGAAGATTATTGATTTACGCGAAGCAAATTTTCAATGATCCAAACGATATCGTCTGGACGATAGATTATTGAAGTTTCGTGAAGCAAAGCTATCGCCTGGCGATAATCGTCATACGGAATGAGTGCAATACAAAAATCTCTCAATGTCAACTCAAAGTACAAAATTGCCATAACCTACTCCTGATAGAAGAAGCTTCGCATTAGAACTTCGATAAGATATCACAAATGACCAAATTCAAATGACTCATTCACAGTCAGGTAATTAAGTTTGTTTTTGGTATGCCAAATTCAACCGAATTGAAGCAAATTAAACAACAAAATTCAATGAATTAAAAAATCGCGTGGGCTTGTTTCATTGACTAAAATTCGTGGGAAATTCATTCAGTCATTTTATTTATCCCTCACAGAGTCCAGTCAACCCCTGATATTAAGTCATCCATTATGTTGTACAAATTTTCCTAGGAATTCCCCAAATATTTTGGCACACGTTACAGACGTCTATTCACTTTAATCGATTTTGAAAATAAAATAACACTGTGTGTTGCCATGAGATTTAAAATGTTTTCCCTGTTCACTTATGAGCCACTAGTTGTCATATGACTAAGCGCCAGTTAGCCGTCAATGAGAGGGGCCGCCATCATTTGGCAGACCAAATGAAAACGTAACGAGCACGGCAAACGGCGGCGGCAATGACGCGGACCCGACTCACTACACACATCATATTGATCAGTGAAACGTGAATTATAATAATTTAGTAAACAAACACTGACAGCTTTGGGTGAGTCATGTGCGTTTGTGAATTTCAATTGAAAATTTCAACCAGCCGCAATAAAATGTGGAAGTTGAATATGGAATATGTACCGCGAACGTCACCGAGAAACCCTGTCAAGTGGAATTGTTCAACGACGTGTGGGGAAACGGTGAAAATTCGTTCAAACTCCAAACTGGCTAATGATTCACTTACTGACCACGCCGTAGTTTCTCACATCGAAATCGATAACTCCTTCCTTGCAGTTGAATTCAAAACAAAGAAAGATAACTCCTCTTTTGTTCGGAGTTTTTTCTTCTTGTCCAAAATTAGCCCATACCCTGCGATGTGGATGGCAACAATGTAATTCCGTATTCGCCTTTGTTTACTACACACACACCATCAAACTGAATGTGCATCCTCACTTTTCGATTTCGATATTCTATACATAGCTCAATCGCGTATGCTAATTTTCAAAACCACCTTCGTTGCGATAAAAAATTAATGACAACAATTAGGCGAGCTTCGCACGTAATCTTTGGGGGGAAATAAAATCGAAACAAGATCGTGTCCGCTCGGGGAAGTGATAATTTTCATGCGCAGACACCCACCCCCCCTCTTGGGATTACATTTTCAAATAAGCCGTACAATTTAGTTCTGTCATGAGAACAACAATTATTCTGTTGGTTTATCTGGAATAATTAGTACATGCTTCGTGTATGTTGAGTGCTTCTCTCTCTCAGTAAAATCTTTGTTCTTGTTCGTTTCGTAAGTATGGTGTGCGTCTAAAAATAAATGCATCCCCCCATTTTATATATAAATGTATATTGTGAGAGATTTTCTTCTTTAACAGGCTACTGGCTCGATAAATCCGAGTGTATACAAGTACTTCTATTGATAAAATATCATTTCTCTGCACATTTATGGCGCTGCGAGGTTTTTTCTTGTTTTAATTCTATACTGGCGCACTTTGGAGTACTTCCAGCGTTTTGTTCGGTGTCATAGCTTAGTCGAGACATAACGATAAAATGGAATCCTTTTTTTTTTGCATGTCGTAAAGCGACAAAACCTTTAAGTCTTTGGGGAATATATTCCGCACTAATGTGATTGTTTCGGTTTTTAGTGGACGAAGATTTTTGGTGTGCGGTTTTGTTGGAGTGGAGTATCATTCCGGCAACGGAAATTGCTGGGATTTTGGTCTGATGTATGACAAAGTGTCTCCTTTTTCGGCGGAGTTGACATTGGCAGACTTCTGCTCAGTTTTAGTACTCCTATTTTAACAATTGGGTACTTTTCAGAAGTCAATCACTATGGTTGTACAGAATGTGTTTAAAAATCAACCAGCTGTTGCCTGCGGGCAGTACTCAGTACTAGATGAAGATACCACTGTAGAAACTAGATACGTTTCAAAGACTCAAATGTGTAAGAGTTTTTCGACTAAGCGTCTCGTGACTATCCATAATTATAAGCCCTTTATCGGTCCCCTTTGTATCTGTTAAGCCTTGAAACAAATGAAACTGTCGGTTTTTATTTCTGAGACAAATTTCATAACCATTGCGAGTATTGCAACTCTAGGGGAACGTTTTTTTATTAGATTTACTGGCAATTTTAGATCCGATTACGCTGTTCTACCACCTTTTAAAAACATGGCGACTTTCCTAGCTGCCCAATACCGCCTACATTTTGTTAAGTACTTAGTCAGGCAATAAAATATCTTCATTCATGTATTAAATTTGACATCTGTGTTTGGTGCAATAAGTGCCAAGATATGTCATAAGAATTGGTTTTGGTGTATGAAACGCCCCTATTTCTATGTTCCAAATTTTGCAGCTACAGCTGTCATAAACAGCGACTAAAATTTGTTTGTCGTATGTGAGGAGGCACGCCCCCTTTTCAAAACCCTACAACAATATCTGAACTCAAACATCCTCCGAAAAATCTCTACTAAGCCAAAGCTCGATTAATCCCACGCAAATATATCTGTGGCAATAAGTTAAAGTAGCTTATGTCAATTTTGGTAATTTTAATGTAAGCAATACAAATTTATCTTGTGCTTTATAAATCAATTGTTATCTTCAGATTTAACGATTTTTAATGGAGAGTAAGTGGGACCTGGACTAAAATAAAAGGAGATCTTTGTAATGTAAAAAAAAACTGGAATTTGGCTTATGTCGACATAAGCTCTTTCAACTTATTGCCATAGATATATGCTATATTCTGATTCCTACCTTAAGGTCAAACTTACAAGGGTTGCCTTTTGTGCCAGAAGACCAATAAAACTGACCAAACTGACGCCGTTTTTGGTTCCGACCGATCAGATCAGTACAGCATTCACTGTGGCATGGCCCTAAGGGCAGGATACGAAACAACGATTGATATACATATTGAAGATTTTCTTAGCAATCAAATGTTCACCAAGAAAGCGTTTGTGACACGTAAATCAATTTTAAATTTTTACTGTGCTACATTCACACTTCATTACCGACTTTGGAATTTGTTTCTCAATTTCGTTTGGAATTGGAATAAAACTCGCATACCCATCGGATGCCCAAAATGAACATAAATCGAATTCCAAAAAGAATTATTACACTGTCAGATGAAACATTTTGTACCGGTCTTTTTTATTTCGATGGCAAATGCTAGAACCGTAAGATTGTTGCTCCGCTACACTTGTGTTTGCTTTCATTTGACTGTCTGTCTATGAAACTTTAGGATGGTGATTTACATTCCCATTCTTATGCCTATTCAAGCATTGACTGCAGAAAAATGTACATCTCTTTCTCACTCTGATCTCGGCAAATAATTTTGCATATGCGATAATGTAAATGTCCCATGAAGGTATGAAATTCAAAATGGCCTCCGTTTTTATTTCTTTTACTTTTTACTGTAATAATGACACCAAAAACTGTCACGTGTGTTACTGTGCAAATTATATAAGTAGTCGTAAGAAATCCTAGCTAATCTCATTCTAAAATTTCGCTTTTCTCAGAAAAATTATGACAGTTGACGGATGTATAAAACCCATTACCTAGTATTTTCGTAAAAAAATATTCATCCAACTAAATAAGTATTCAACTCACTGCATGGATTCAATCGATAAATGAGTCAGTAAAAAAACTGAATTCCATTTTATACACATTTGTGGAACCCATCCCTTTTGTTTATTTTGTTTAAATAATGGAAATCCAAGTCTTGCATACAAAAGTATCGAATGGCGTCAAGCAGAACGAGCACTCTAATTTTTCATTGTTAACGATGACGACAATATTCAGACAAAATGATTGCGAACCATAAAACACCAATGGCAGTAAGATTTCCTTCAAATATTACTTCAGAGTCACAATCGCAACCCTTAAGGCAGACACCACATGGACGAGTTTTGCGTTTGCATCGCAAGTAAATATATTGTGATTCTGTTCAACATGAACTTAATTGATCAGAAGTTGATAAATACATTCAATAAAAATGTCGCGCCTTGCTGTCAGCGATGCGCATTCAAAGACATTCATTGGCGACTTTACTTTTGCATCTGCATTAACACGTCACGTGCTCGCCGGCCTACTACTACTTCTACTTAGTGATTGAGAGGGAAGTTAAGAATTGGCTCAGCTATTAGTTGTGGTTGTCGTTGTATGGTGCGGCGAGCTGATGGCGTCTGACTTATACCGTGTGTGCAATTGTGGAGATGGAGTGTGGAGATTGTGTGAAAATTTACCGATGCATGCCAGTGGAGAGAATTAACTACTCGGCGAAAGGCGTTGCCGTTGCCTATCCCTGTTTTGCCGCAAAGTGCATTAATGTTTCAAAAAACAGCGGAAAATGCCGGAGAAAATGTATTCATATCCATAACTCGGTAGGTATGTATATAACTGATGTTGCATGAAGCAATTTTGTTTTCCCTGTGAATCGATATTCCATTGTTTCCGATGATTCTCACATGATATGCGATATGACAGTTTGCTATGCCCGGGGATGTGTTCGTTGGTCTCTATTGTCATTGAATTGAAACTTTTAAGTGAAACCGCAAGACCATCTATTGTTATTGTGAGCAAGACCTATTGTTGGTAAGGGACTAATACTAAACCGAGTGCTTGTTATGTGCGGATGAGCGAATGTTGATTAACAGTTTGTATGAATGGCTAGTCAATCTTCATTGTAAAAAATAAAATAAAAAGAAAACCGTTCTCATCTGATGGCTTGTTTTGTATTGCATTGAATCGAGTTAACGAACGGCTTCACGGAAGAGAGCAACTGTTTATTATTCCTCTTAGTTTCTGGGGAGCATATCTATGGTTCTCGATGACAATTCTTCAAATGTGGGGTCGGTCTGTGGCAAATGAATGTTATAAACTTTCTTTTAGCCGGCAAGCAGTGGTTTTAAGGAGAATTGCAACTAGTTCCGCCTATTTGCTCCTCCAACCTACTCTATTATTCATGATTTCTGATTGCAGAATGACATTTGCTTGTTCATTGTAACCGCTGAAACGAGACATCTGAACAAGAACGAGACAAATATAGTCATGACAAGGATATGGGAAATGGGAATAGAGGAAGGATGTATTCACATACGGCATTATAGTTTGGCATCTCGTTCAAGAAGGATCTTATTTTCTGACAATAAATATTGAAGTTTAAATAATTATTTATTATTTGATATTTTCACACCGTGAACTTTACTATGTCAGGCAATTCATTATCTCTATCTATCTATTCATTAATAGACTTGCAGGTTACTCTCCGTATGCGTCAGCTAATAAAATAATGTCCACGTGACCAATATAGAAACTCCATCAGCTCTTCGACTTAGCAAACATGTCCGACAGCCGCATTTACTACGGAACTGCAATCCTTAAACGAAAAATACGCTCCATGGCGACGAATGAGAGTGGCACGGATGATATGGAGGCCATAGCAACGTAACTGAACTTTAAAACACTCACTTCACTAACAATTACAACAAGATTTCATCCCGAATTAGACATCTCTCCTATTTGTGCAATAGATATATTTTTATTTGACAGGCGCTGCCAGGGGTGCATTCCCAAATCCAGCGTTGTTTAATTTTTAACTACTGCCTTGACACTTCTTGTAACTGTTCAAAAAGGGTAAAATTAACAAAACTAACAAAATGTCGTTGTCAACGCTCACAACATTCTTCCCGTCACAGGTTGATACTGTTGAACCTACACATACGAACCCCTACTGGTCGGTGGATTCTAGCTCTGACATAAATAAGTAACAATACCTGTCCCAGGTTATAAAAAGCATAAAATAGTTGAAATACACCCCAGTTCAGTGACAGATCTGATGCAGAATGTGTTCTAATACACATTTGGTTACAGGTTGACACGATTATTAGAGATATTTGCCGCGATCCTCATCCCGCTAGATGACTAGTGGCATGTCAAACTCCACATAAAAAAAAAATTGAAATTTCACCATTTGCGCTAGATGTCTACCACTTTTTGTGAAATATCCCTTTCAGGGAAATTTCTCAATCTAGCGCCAAACTACCCGCTGCTTTGAGAGACAAAAAAAAACAGCTGTCAAAGGAAATCGTTAAAAAAAAACACGTAGGTAGCCACAATACCAATATGCTTTGCACAGCTGTTTTACGTCATTTTAAGAAGTTTGCTTTCAAGCCAAATGCGTATAGTTTCGTGAAAACCAAAATAACGAAATACATAAATATAGCCATGGATATAATTTTGGAGGAATTATTATCCTCATAGTCTTCCTCATCATCTGAAGACTTCGAATCACCAAAAATACTAAATTTGTATCTACAACAGGGAAAATATTTTTGAAGTCGATATCCATTTGTGATTTTTGCAAAAACAAACGCAATTTGAACAGCTGATATTGCTGCCAAATAACGCACCTATACATTTGTAGCAGATCAATTTCGTTGCGCGTTCCATTAGCAGCGTAAAATCTGAGATCTGAAAAAGATTTCTGTTGGTCCCAATGGAAAAAGACATGAGATATTTTGTGCTAGACGTCTAGCGGGCAATAAACGGTTGTGTGCTTGGTGACATTAACGGTTAAGTGCTTCTTAAATTTCAGCGTCAGTTCGCCCCAGCATTGGTTAAATTCGTCCAAATAGCGTAGTAGACCTCGATGCGAACAGCTTTATTGACGTCGTGAATGCATTCAATTAACAAATACACTATGTATGTTTATGTACGTATTTTAACAACAACTAGTTAATTTAAACCTCGAGTAAATCGCTTTTCTTTTGCCTTTCTCTTATTGACTAGAGGCAAAATAGCCCACTTAAGTGGATAAGCATGCCTCGAAAAATATTTGCGCCAATTTCTTTAGCAATCTATAATAATAAAGGAAAACCTTCAAATCTAAATCTTCACCTTTGTATATAAACGCGAACGGCTGAATATTCTCTCAAATAGACTACTTCTAACGAAGCACCGGCGATTCCTTTGATTTATGTTTTCTTCTGTTCGATTTTATAAATACATTTTCTCAGGTATCCAAACTGACTACGCATTTCAATATATCCCGCAGCTGATTGACTTCCTAATAATTTCGCACAATCGAATATATTCGTGATTTGCATTCCGATATCGAAACTTATCGAAATCGAGGCCAAACTTCTAACAAAAGGGGAAGGAGTAGACGTACATCATTTATATACGACTTAGATGACTTAACCGTAGATACGCCACATAACCACAGCCGGCGAGACATAACAAATTGATTAAAAGAATATATAATATCACAAAACCGAATATGAAAAAAAATTCGATAAGAGAGAAAACAAGCAAGAATATTATTATTATTACTTACTTATAAGATACCTACGAAGGGGAATCACAAGAGAATAATTTCTTTGTTTTGCACTCGGAAATTGCCGGCTATAGTGTCGTCATATGTGACGAAGTTTTGTGCCTTTGTGACAAAAGTATGTCGCAGACGGGGATGTTTGCAGTAGATAAGCAAATTTAACTTTGCTGAAATTTAAATGTTAACGTTTTTATGTTTGCCGACTGTAATATGCAGAGCTTGACATGGTTTATATGGGTTTCGGTTGGGTAGTGCTCAGTCAATAATGAAGCACGAGTTATTTTTCGTGCAATGCTTGTAGTGTGGATATAAACCAGAAAATTGTGGATTAATTTTGCGTAGCATTATGGCTTTTGGAATTTCCGTGGCTAGAAGAAACTGCGATACAAACGTGGTGACAAAGATAGAATGTTTGACAGCTTATGGCTACGAGCATTGACCCTTTTTGTAGTCTACTGATTTGGGGGGTTATGCGACGATGACTTGTCATTTATTTTCAAATTACTTGGAGCCATGTTTAATTTTTGCATGTTTAAGAAATAGCTACTGCTTTTTTACATCCCCCCTAAATTATCGTTTAAATGGATTTGTCTCTCAAAGGGTTTAGATCCCACGTCGCATAAATGTATCCACGGAGGTAGTCAGCACATCGTTTATATAGTCTAACGCTAGTAGTGAAGTGAAGTGAATTGACGACAGAACAGGGTCTCACTTAATGTCCATGCTTCTCTTCGAAAGAGTCAAAAGATTTATTTCAGGGGATCCGTCTCCAGAAAACCGATCTCCATATATACACAAAATAAAAATACTCCACAAGAGTAAGAAGCCAAGATCAACGCCCATATCATTGTTCCTTGGAAATATACCAAACATGTTCATTAACATGTTTTTATAGTTTAAGCGTATTTGCCCTGCCAAAAGCGAACCCCTTAAAGTCATGGGAAACAAATGATCAATGGCACACCACAGAAGCCAATAAACCTTTGTAGGTAACGACCTAGTCCTACGATACAGGGAATACATTCAACTAATTGATGGAACAACACAAGAAAACAACAAACAAAAAATCTTTGACCCACATTGGGGATTTACCACTGGAATCGTCCAACAACATGACGTTGTTTGTGTTTTTGTTATCGCGTTCCACCAAACTGAAACTATCCAAGCACCATTCGCCATATCAATCAAGAATGCATTTTCAATTAATTTTTATCTTCTCCGTGTAGTTTTCTCCTTCTCTGTTAAGCAGAACAAAACCCCGAACGTGACTTTTTCAAATGAACTCTGAGACTCCGACTCCGAGATCCGAGTACTTTCGATTCGTCACAAGGAGAAGAAACGTTTTAAAGAAAATACACGCACACATATTTCCTCCGTCAGATTATTTCGTTTTCTTTTGTCCGACATGTTCGGTTCTGTTAGTTTTTGAACTCCCAAAAAGCAGATGTTTGTACGGTTCTATGAATGCAAATGAAGGACGAGACACAATCGACGGGGCATCCAGACCGATTGTCACTTTATTTACACGCGTATGAGACGAGAAATAGACGTGACTGACGGTCGAATGCTGTTTGCTGTTGCGGGTCCACCACGCACGCGGTACTCAAGTGTGCTTTTGACCTTGCACTAGAACTAAACTTGATAAACTCTCGATGCGTAGCGGTTTCAAGTGACACTGAGTGTCACGGATAGCCATGACAATGGGTAGGAGTTGGAACAGAAACAACCAGTAGACGGAAAGTTTATTGACCCCCTGGGACGAGTTTGACAGATGGCATGGGTCTATGGGATGAAAATAGAAAAAAAATCTTTAAATTTTATTTGGAAGTCGTTTCAATTTGTTCGCGGTGCATTTTATCGATTATTTATTCCGAGTTAAGTCGAATTATTCCTTATCAACAGCAGTCATACCTAGTCATGACTGGAAAAAGGTTTTATCGATGTTTTTTTTTTTATTGTTACTTATTGACATAGAAGAGAGAACAAGGGACACAAGACACGTTCGCAAGTTGTAGTTGAAGGGTAACTATTGATAACGATAAGGAATATCTATAGAAGCAAAGTGTACCACTGTCAAAGTGACAAGGTGTTCTTTTTACTTATTCACAGACCCAAAATGCGGTCAATCTGATTTATTACCACAAGCGTAAGTAATTTTCGTTATTTTTTAGCAGACAAAATATTTACCCAACTTAAAAAAGTAATTGTCTATGACAAATACCTATGCAAGCTTGTATGTACAGTAAATCAATATGAAAATTTACCTGGTTGTTGTTGTCATACATATCTAGGTAGGTACACACATTTCTCTGCGGAAGTGCACATATAAGTATAAGTAGTAATGAATATTTGCGGACATAGTCATCGTTCAGGGGATGAACTTTGAGTATTTTTCTGTAGGCAATGATTGTGATCTTACATAATTAGTAACGAGATCATAATGAGTCATTGATGGCAGCGATTCCAATAGATGTGGAAGTCTCTTTGACAGGCGGCATTTGACGTTGGTAAAGGGAGAAATCGGCCAGTGAAAGTAAAGTTATGATGGAGACTGTTGTAATATGACAGGCAGGAATAGAGGTTTTGTTTGCATAAGTCACCCTATAGGTAAAGCTACCGATTAATGCGAGTAATCTAAAGCACAGTGAGCGTGTATTTGTATAGAAACAATTTTAATTTCCACTAATTATTCGAGATTTCACATTTGGCGTAACTGAATACCTTCCACAGCAATAATCATTTTGAGATTGCTGCGAGTTGAATTAACACTTCCACCGAAACATACCTAAGCTTTCTTCGTGATATCTAGCTTCGAAGACATCAAATCTAATCTGCAACCTTATCGGAACAGTAAAAATTCATTACGTTTGTAAATAGATTATATTTGAAAGGAAAACAGAAAAGAAACTCACCAAAAAATCCTTAGCCTTGCTAATTGTCGGTCGAAACTGAATTCCACAAACATCAACCACGAATTCGAATCCTTTCTCGTATGCCCCTCGCCACTCAGCAGCACCCTGTATTTGTTTATCAACTACAACTTAAACTCGTAAAATGCACTTGTTCTCCTTAACACAATCGACGTAGGACTTTCTTGGCGGCCTTAATATTTGGCACTAGTGCCTTTAACTCACTGCAATCATCCAGGAAGGGATGATTCAACAGCTCGTCGGCTGTCGCTCTCTTATCCACCTCCACTTGCAAACACCGATCAAGGAAGTCCTGCAGATTTGGTGTTAATTTCTCCCAGCTTTTGACATCGGGTCGTCCGTTGGCGGCTATCAAATAGAGAGCGCGAAGTGGAGTCTCGTATAAGTATGGTGGCTGTCCTTCAATCATTTCGATTGCCATGATTCCGATCGACCAAATGTCCACCTTTTTGCCATACTTCTTGCGGGTGACCACCTCGGGAGCCATCCAGTAGGGAGTGCCCACCATCGTCTGACGCTTCTCGTCACCTTCGATGTTAGCACAGAAGCCAAAGTCAGTCACTTTGACGGCGCCGTCCATGCCGAGGAGAACGTTGTCCGATTTAATGTCTCGGTGGATGATTCCTTTCGAGTGAAGGAAACTAATGGCGTACAGCGTCTCGCGACACACACAAGCGATTTGTCGTTCCTTCATCACAGTTTCGGTGACAACATCTGTCAGCGGACCACCGTCCATGTACTCCATGATTACCCACAGCTGATCTTCCGGCTCGAGCAGATATGCGTCTAAGAAATTCACCAGATTCTTGTGGTTGAAGTCTTTTAAGACGCGGATTTCAGTCAGAATCAGGTCCTTGGAGGACTGATTTTTCAGGTCGATTGTTTTGACGGCCACCTGTTGTTCGCTCATATTGTCTGCCGCAATGAACACCACACCCGAAGCACCCTTTCCCACCTCCAAAGTTGTCTTGTACCTATCACGTGGGTCGTCCAGATTGCAAATCTGTCTTAGTTCTGCGTAAATTTCGGCGTCACTCTTTTGACCACGCTTCTCCTTCGATCGACGCAGGATGCTCTCGTCCTCGGGCACATCGTCCAGGTTTGCATTCGGTTCAGCCTCCTTGATGATGATCGTGTCTGTGTTAATGTGTGTGTGGACGCTTTCAGTGATCAGCCGCAGATCTTCAACTCCCTGTGTGAGTTTTTGATTGCTTTGTGTCATTCTGGGCTTTGGCATAATCTTTGGCTTGGGCGGCAGCGTTGAGCTTTTCTTCGCTGGCAACGGAGGCGGGGAGGACGGTGGCGACGTAGACGATTCTTTAATTGGCGATTTGATGGGCGACGTCTTAAGTTGTTCATTAAGAATGCTACCATTGCTGCTGGTGTTGCTGCTACTCTCTTCACTGCTCGTCTCAAATGACTCACCCAAAGAGTCCTGACTCTTGTGGGCATTTTTAAAGTTAACATAATTGTCGATTTCCTTGGATTCTTCGTGGATCGCTTCCTCGGTGATGAATGGCTTAAAAACCTCTGGTTGGTCCTTTTTCTTTATTGAGTAGTTATAGAACTTTACAGCCTGATAAGCGGCGTCTGGGTTCTTGTTCTGTTCATCCTGTGTGATCTGTGAGTGCATGAGGCGAAGCCAAGGTGCGGGAAGCCCCTCCAGATCGCCGGTTAATTGATTTCGCGAGACATGAACGTGTCGCATAAAATTCGTTGGGCGACCAATTTCTGAGATCTGTTCCTTCTTCCTGAACCAACCCTTGATACCGGTGAAGGAAGTCATTTTGATTGTCCCAAATGGTACGTACTGTGCGTGAATTACTTTAAAAATTTCTCAGAACAATCAAGTTAATTAATCGTGAGTCATCGTATATCCACTCGATTGACAACCTTTACCTTTTTGTTTCCACTCTCAAGTTGTGTATGTTTTTCTCTCTCACTCACTACAAGATGCACTCAAATTTCGTTTTGAAAATCTCTCGCATGAGAGAAAAAGGGATTTTATTCAATTTTTGCGTTCTCCTTTATTTTACAACTTATTTCACCAATTTCGTATTTACATCTCAAATAAACGCACTATGAATTAAACGACACTTGACGCGCAAACTATGCATGCGGTTAATGAACTTTCACTTTCTGGATTCGCGATTTTAGAGGTTTTTTTTCTATTTTTATTTAATCACATAAAAAACAAGGAGACGAGTCTCCTTTTGTGTAGGAGTGGCACTTGATTCTCGCTATCAAAATATCACTTGAGAATAATTAATTACTGGGAAGGGTTTGAAATATTTTTGATTTCTTTCAGTAGGTTAGATGGTTAGAGTAAAAATATTATGAAAATTCTAACGATTATCATAAGAAAAATTAAAAATCAGAAGAAAATGCAACACGGAAAAGTACGCGGCGAAACTTCATCGACGAAGAACGGTTGACGATTGATAAATATAAAAGTTGAATTGAAATGAAATTAATGCTCGGACCGGTTGTCTCTTTCATGCAAGTTCGGTCAGTCGTTCAGTTTTGACAACGAAATTAAAAATGGCTGAAATATTCGTGGAGTTACTAGATTATGGTGTGGTAAGGTAGTGCGAAAATGCGTTCAAAAACTAGATGCAAAATGCTTTTCATAATCTTACCTATATAATTGTGCGTCTATCAAGACCATTTCCTTGAATGTTTCATTATTTCGGTCAGAGATAATACTGAGACCCCCCAACTTCGGCCGAATTCCTGTTACTTGTTATATTTTTATAGTCACGATTTTTGTTTGCGCTAGTATTGATACATAGAAATTCTTATTGACAAATGTCATGAAACTTCAAAAATCCCGGCTCACCAACACACTCTCAAAAAAAAAAGAACCACTTCCGCTGTTAGCAAAACTGCTGGCAGCGTTCATGGAATTATATACGTTAAATTTGAAATTATTCGGTACGTGCGGATAGTATTTTTTTTAGGAATAAGTCTACTTTTGCTTAAAATATTTATGAAAAATTACCAATGAAGATGGGTTGAGGAAAAATAAAAACATTTTGAGCAATTTTTCTTCAGTTGTTCAAGAAAAATTCACTAATGAAATCGAAGTTAATACTATTCCAAAGCAGAAAATACACAGCAATTTTTATCCTAATATGTTCCTAGTATTATTCGCCTTTTAAAAATATTTAATAACCAACCAATAGCATCCAGTAATACCACAGTATTCCTGAACTCTATCACATTCCCCCACGGTTGGCAGCATTAATTTTATATTTTTTGTTTTTGCATATCACACGGATTCTGAAATGACATAACACCGATAGGAAAACAAAGTGGCGAATTTGAAAATTGAGGGGGCCAGCGGCAAGAGGATTGCGAGTTGGGGGTCTCAGTATTGTCTCTGATTTCGGTATCTAGTAAGTATAGATCTCTTTGTGAAGTTCAATTCAAAAAAAAAAAAAATAGTTGGCGAATCAGGTCCGTAGGGACCCTAGGCCTATCTTCTCACAACCATTCGTTTTGTGTTCATATTTTGAGACTAATTGAAGGGAACTACAATTTAATGTCATGTTCGAACAGCTAGATAATTGAGAAGCTCTTTCATAAGAGCTCTCTCGGATGTTTGTCAGAAGTTCGCGAGAGGTGGAGAGTGGAAAAAATCCTTAAGATGGAATTTAAAGTTCAATTTAATCAACCTTAGATGAAAATTGAACCATGCAAAATCTGATTTTCTTAGAGTTCATAACAGTTTTGCACTTTATAAATTCTATGTATTCATGATTTGATAAAATAAATAGGTATTCTCGCATTGGCACGCCAGTTCAGATGTAATTTCGTCTGTGTACATGCTGGGAATTACCTACAGAACGAACCATACATTTTGCTCCACTAAGCGCCACCAACTTTCTTTCTAGTTGTTGCTTTTTCGTATCATCGTATTTTGGAAATTCGTTGCTGAGCCTGTCGGTTTACTCGACGGGAAGTTAAGAGCAACTATTGTTTGAGGCCTTTTTTTGAGCTTCCATCTCAGCAAAGCAAAGTAAAGTAGGATTTTCAGTAGGCACACAATTACAACAAGTATTGCGAGTCTCGAAGTGTCAAGTATAACGTAGTTGAAAATCCTACTTTATTTTGCTTTGTTGGGATGAAAGCTCAAAAAAACACGGCTTATATAAAATTTAATCAGGCTAACATTCATGTGAAAAATCTCGATCGTCTTACATGTATTGTTCAATATTTACCCACTTAACATCTTTCGTTTGCTCTCCACCATCGGGTATTATTTCATGTTGCGGACTATATTCATAAGTCGATGTGTAAAGTGAAATGAGTCCACCAACCACCACACAGTTTCACTGTTTTCTACGCCACATGCGAATCCCTGGGATCTTATAAAAATATTTTCATAGTCATAAATTATCAAGCTATTGCAGTTGTTGTTTAATCACAAACCATTTAGAGAGATCGTCTTTATGACCCTATGTGGGACTCATCGGTCATATGTTAAGCATTAATGAGGCCATAAATCATTTACAATTTAAACTAAAAATAAAGTCTCCTCCTCAGTTCCGTATTGACCCTGAACCTTCAAGAATTGAAGAATTCCGCACAAGTTCCCTTCGATATTTTGTGGGATCATTACTCTTGCGAAACTTAAAGATTCACTTGAATGTTAAGTAAAGAAATCGAGATTAATAAGTTGTTCCCTTCTTCAATCAAATGGGTGACGCAGATAATCTTGTCATATATAATAAGTAATTATTTTCGGATTTGTACTTTAATTGGAAACACTTGCTTTAGTAACACCACTGATGGGGGAGATTTGGGAAACATGTACATCTCAATTTTACACAAGAAAGCTAACTAAAATTGAGCAAGTAAATGTGCGACTGTGGAGGGTAGACTGAATCTAATTTAATCACAGGTAGAGACGTTTCATTGTAGTGTTGAAGAAGTTGGAAGTGATCTCTGGAAAGAATCCTGTTTTACTGAACACTTTTCTTAGCAAAGTTAAGCAAATCAAATCAGCTGAATGTTCAATAAAACAGTAGGTACACAGTCACATTTTGTGACGTGTGTTGAGTTTGAATTTTACTGCAGTAGCGATTGTTTAACCAAAATATCGTTGTACTGAGCTATGTCAATTCAACGTGTAGAACTGGGGAGCATCCAATAGATATTCCAAACTCGACATTCCCTAACTGTGTAAGTGTTTTCAAAACAAACTTTTGAATAAATTTTGGCTATCGCTATTACGAGTTGTTCTCCAAATAAAAGCGATCAAGTGTAGCATAAATGAATGTCTGCAGAGCCATAAATTATTTTTTAGGCAACATGTGAACATATGGATACACATGTGTATTGTGTATCCCTTCTTTGCTGAACACTCTGCTGAGCCGATATTCAAATATTCAGTCAAAAACGAATTCAGTTGAACTTTGCCAGTGAACCAATAAAGTCGTTGAAAGAAATATAAGACACTTGCGAAGGCAGTAATGGTAAGATCTTCAAATGAAATAATTGAAATAACACTAGTTTTAATGTTAATGACAGTTGCTTTCCTTTCTTTTTTTAATCGCGGTTTTCGGGCCAATCTGTCCTTTGAGTGTCCCCGATAAAGAAGATGCTGACTCCTTGCCGGAGACTATTCCAAACCCGTCATTGCCTTTCTCCACCCAATACCTCAATACTTTGGATCACAGAATCGAAACCATGATCACAACACTCTCGAATGTTGACACATCCATCAAACAACTGCAAGAGAAGGCACACACTTGGGCGATATTTCGTCATCACATCGATTCATGGAACGATCAAATGAAAGTTCTGGAACACAAAATCGATCTAATAAGGCGTACGCAGGACGAGAATCAAATGATTAATCAGAAACTAACAAGTCAGGAGTTCACCTTGAATCATATTCTCAGTAAGGTAGTGTACTTGAGTGACAGTTGTCATAGTGGCGACGTTGAAAACACCATGCTTCGGATCAGTGGAGATGGTTTAGGGGAAATAAAGAAACTCATCAACGGCGATCGGAGAATTCGCAACGAAATTGGTACCCGATTAAGTAATATTCTGCGTCATGTGCAAAATATAGAGACAGAGAATTGCCGAAGCTTCAAATCGAATGGTGGAGGAAATAAAATGGGGAAACTTATATATCCGATCAGTAGCTGTAACGGTTCACGATCAAACGACAACTTTGACTTGTCATTGAAAGCAATCGAGGGGAAAATGAATAAATTGATCGGAAGCATTCCCCACAGGGACTTGAAACATATGGTGGAAACCGAAAAGAGGAATGCGAAGAAATTCGATGACATTTTGGAGTATTTAGACAAGATCGATGACAGAACAATTCGGTTGTTTGATGCCGAGGCAGAGAATCGTGCCAAACTGTCAAGTGTATGTCAATCGATGTCGAATGAGATTACAACTTTCACAGGGAGTTCAGATTTATTGTTGAAAAAGATCGAACAGTTGGTAAAAGATGTACAAGCTAAGGTAGAGAGGGTGGTTGGGAAAGGGTGCATCAAAGAGACGTCACCAGGCGTGGAAGATGACGAAGGAGTTTCCCAGCCAAATAATGAGAATGGTGAACGTGAAAGCGAAGAGGGTGCAAGAATTGACATCGGAGCCAGAAATGATAGTCGAGTCAATTCGACTACACCAACAGTGGATGTTGAAGAAATCGATAATGGCAGCAATGAAACACAGGATCCACAAGAAGAAGTCAGTAAGTATCGTGAAAACTCTACATCGACGATAAGCGGAAAAATATAATCTGTAAATATATCTTGTAATTTTCAGATTTTGTACAGCCCGACAAAATCGGTTGTCATGAGCTCACCACGCGTGTTGATGGTATTTACAAATTCTCCACACCAGAACTTAACGAAGCCAGTCGGGATATGAACGAACGATATTGTGTCTTCCCAACTGAGGGTCCGGCTTGGACTGTCATTCAGAATCGTGGACCATATGTGGTTCAGGAAAATTTCAACCGTTCGTGGAATGAGTATCGAGATGGATTTGGCAGTTTGGATAAAGATTTCTGGTTTGGAAACGAATTCATTCATCAATTGGCGTATATTGATAACTATGAGTTGCGTATTGAGTTGGAAGATTTTGACGAAACTAAAACATGGGTGGAGTACACCACCTTCCGCATTGACACTGACAGGTACAATTATAACCTGATAATAGGAGGGTATCGAGGAGCCATTCCTGATGCGATGACATATCACAACGAACACGATTTCAGCACATATGACCGCAGGAATGACAAGAGTGTTGATGCGTGTTGTGCATGTGCTACGGGGTATGCTAGTGGATGGTGGTTTGACAAGTGAGTATTTTAGACCGTGTATCAATTGCGTTTAATAAATCTGTTGATGAGAGTGTTAAAAGGAAAGATTCACAAAACAGGATAATTTATTACCCAGTTTGATGACATTTTAACCACCGCGGTAGTGCCAGAAAAGTATGCAGGGTTAAGCACAATTGGTACACGCCCTTAGTTTAAAATTTATATAGTTTCTATCTTAAATTATTTAATAGCTGTGCGGAAGCAAACTTAAATGGAGTATTTCATGACACACCCCTCGGACATAATTACGTCGGCATCGTTTGGGATCAATGGCATGGGGATTACTCATTGAAAAGTTCAAAAATGATGATTCGTCCAAAAATTTGGCCACTGGAAGAAGAACAAGAAGTTTTGAATGGCAGTTCCGAAGATCCGTAAAATTAAAAAAAAAATTTTGAATTATTAATGTCATATATTATAGAAGACATTTAATACTGTATAAGTGATCGTAGTTATTTCACTAATCAAACACATGAAATAAATAATGCTTTCTTTTATAAATATTTTCGAAGTTCAGCAGATATATTCAATTTCATCAACAAATACTAGAACTGATGATTTGAACAAATCCTATAGTCTGGCGCATCGAAAACCCTAGCAATGAGTTCATGTGTATGTGCTATAAAAAGAAAGGAATAACAAGTTGAAGGGATATAGTGCGTCAGCTTCTGTTTTTATTCTAAAATTTCACAAATTCGTGAAAACAAATGAGCAACTTTTGTCAAAACTTATTTTTTTTAAGTAAAATTTGTCACCGACAATTTGTATCAAACTTCAAAATAAGTGGGTACTTTTTCTGGGCTTTAATCGCGTAAGCGCAAAACGACGATACTTCTACTTTGTGTAACAAACAAAAAACGATAATCGTCGAAACGATTGGACAATCGTCGTTTATTGTTGCTTCACGTAAAGAAAGCTAAGATTAGACTCTATGTCAACTATGCATATGAATGTCAAAAGGCAAATGACCAGATTAGCTGTCAAATGAAAAAAATGTCAGGATTATAAAAACTGTATATTAGACTATTTATGTGACCAAAATTACCAATATGGTCATATTTGCCTTGATGGTCATTTAAGGCATTTTGTTATTTACTATCAAAAAGAGACCGAGAATGAAAATAAATCATAATTCCACGAACTCAAACACCGATGAAAACAAAATAGTTCCTTTTCCATCAAAAATGCCATCAATGCCATAACGAAATTCCAATAAAGTGCATATGGGCATATATGGCTATGTGCTGGCATTCGTGCTTATTGTCCCATTACAATATATGCTATTGGGGCATTTTTATCTGTCAAAATCAGCCTAGTCAAATGTGGCATTGAGGTCATTAAAGCATTATGAGATATGCCCATTACATTGTATGACCATATTTTGTAAGGAGAACTGTCAGAAATTGGCATTTTATGACCACTTGGCATACCGTCTAATCTTACCTTAAATCAACTGCCAAATACTATCATCAAAACGATTCGATTGAAAGATGGCTATTTTGCAATAGTTTCATCGTTTTTGGTGCATTTTATCAGTTTTAATTAGGGTTGAGAGAAATATAAATAATATTTAAATGCTCTCTCTGACGCGACTCGCTCTCATCCGAGATGTAAGAGAATGCATTCTTTGCAAAAAAAAAAGAAAAGAAAATGGTTATTGCAGTTTTTTTGAGTATCAAATGAATTTTATTTATTTGCTTTATAATAGTATATACTTTAAGGGCTTTCAGAAAAAAATGCAATCATAAATTTGCATTCATTGATTTCATTTTACAACTCCAGCTAAAAAAATTCTACTACCTATCTATCTTTGCATTCAATGTCCATTAGCATTTCAATTAATTCGTTGTCATTGGAAATAAACAAATTCATTCCATAATTCTTTTAATTTTTTAGGTGTCAGAGTTTGTTTACAGTCATGTTCAAACTTTTCAAAATGAAAACGATGAACGATTCGATTGAACGATTTGATTGAACGATACGACGATGATGTTATATGAAGCAAACTAAAAACGACATCGTTTCGACGATGACAATTTCATAAATTACGCGATGAGAGCCATGTTTTCTTCTATTGTGCAACTAAAGATTTCTAACACATCACGAATAAATCTATGCTGTACACCAGAGACAATACTGAGACCCCCAACTCCGGCCGATTTTCCGTTACTTGCCTACAAGCTATATTACCATGGGCTTGTGACGTTTTTTTGCGCTAGTATTGATACATAGAAATTCGCATTGACAAATGTCACGAAACTTCAAAAATTCCGGGTCACCAACACACGCTCAAAAAAAGAGCACAACTTCCGCTGCTTCCAAACTGGCTTCCGGTGTGGGCAAAGTTGCTGGCTGCGTTCGTAAAATATTATCCGTTAAATTTGAAAATAATTGTCACAACTAATTTTTGTGTGGAGAGTGATTAATTTCAAAAAATAATTGTATATTTATGTGAAATAAAAGAAAGATGAGCAATTCTGTAGAATAATAAACAAATTAAAACATTTTTAGCGAACATTTGTAAGGCATTTAACATAAATCGAGTAGAATATACTTATCACATACGTCGCTTAGTATGCTTCTGGAGTTTAGTTATAATTTATAAATACCAAGATTAATATCGTTGCTGTTATTAAGTATAAATTAAGAGTTCCTCCGTTAGTCTAAATATAATTTAAAATAAAGTATACGTATGTGTATTTGTTTTATTTTTTTGTGTCTCGTATTTCCAAGTCTACATTTATATTACTTAAAAGGCGTATGTTTTGGTATTATAATGGAACAATAATGGTGAATGAGTACTCTGGTTGAATAGAAATACAAAATGTTATGAAAAAATTAATATGAAAATGTACTGAGATAATATACTTATTCACCAAATTTGAGTTGAACTTCTCCTAAAAAAAGCTGTACTTCTGAACACAGTCACAGCTCACCACGGTTGAAATCTGACACTGACACTGACAACTAGTCTAACTTATCCGAACTGTTTTTTTTTCGCGAAATTCGCTGCCAGGTACCGATTGCCTGTACAACTTGTCCAACTTGAAACGTCTCAACCTGCTCTCAACTTGAGCGATAATGAAATAAGCGAACTATCATCCGTGGTCGAGTTTTGGCAAAAGCTGGAGATCTTGTATGTGTCGCACAACCAGCTGAAAGCTCTACCATCATCAATCTTTAAGCTGATGAACCTACGCCGTCTGTATTTGATTGACAACAAACTGGATTTCGAGGGAAAACCATCCCTGATACGTGAGTTTCATCCGACTTTTCCTATGCTCCAAAGAAAAGGGCTGCATCACCGTCGCCGAAAAGACGATTTAGCCGACGGCGACATCAAGATACTGGACAACGGCGAACAAGTATTCCTCTGGCTCGGCTTCATATGCAGTGAAGTCGAAATTAAATTGGACTAGAAAACCGCACAAGTAAGTCACACAGCCGACTACAGAAACTCTTTCAGTTTACACAAATATGCATTTATTAACATTTATTCCAGGTAATCAACACAACATCTATCAAACAACCAGAAAGTGCGCGCAAACTTTTCCTCATTCTGAAGAACAAGGAGTCGAAGCGCTTCACAAAATGTTTCCATGGCTGGAGTGCACACATGACTCCAACAGAAAAGTGTGCAGATCGTTTTATCTTTCATATTTATAACACGTACTGATAGTTTTACATGTAAATTATTTTATATTCAATACATTATAATAAAATGTTTTGCAACAACAACAACCTACGATTACTGGTGTTGGCCTAATCGAAGACTTTGTAAATAGTTGTGACTCCCAGTTGCTCCCTTGGCAGACAAGCAGCAGTGCCTTTAAACGAATCTGTTCTTGTTGATGTCACGATTCTCCCTGTCAACACTGGCTTTTGTTCTCATCTCGTGCTCGAGTAGTTTAAGACGGTTTTTCTCCTTCATTTCGATCTCGTGTTCGATGGTTTGCCGGCGCATTGCCTCTTAGAGTGCGACACTTTCCTCTTGCCTAGTAAGTGTTACCGTTTAAAGAATCAATTCACACAACTTTTACAATATTCTTACTTTTTGAAATTGTCCTCCTGGATACGTTGCTGCTGCGACAATTGATCCTCATAGCGGCGCCTTGCCACTTGGTCTTGATATTGGGCACGATACTGTTGTTGCTTGGACTCTTCCTAGAAGTGGATACAAATGGTTAGCAATTCGTCGTCAGGTTCATATTAATTCAAATCCAACTTACAATCAGGGTCTTCCTACGCTCTTCGTGATCGATACGCTTGTGTTCAACTTCCGCCTGTTCAATATGTGTTTCGTTTTCCTTGACTTTGGCCATACACTCTTGATGGCGTGTGTTCTCCTGCATCGTGGACAAATCAAGGGCTTCTTGTGATTTAACAAACCTTGAAGAAATATCTAATAATTAAATATATACAGTGAGACAAATTCATTGAATAGTATGGCTTACTTATATCGATTCCGATTGATATTCATCGTTGTCTCCAGTGCGATCCATTATATATGGTAAGGTTAGCGAACACCTCAACGTCGGCTTCTTCCTTAGCTGTAAGATAAATGTATTTAATTATTAATTTAAACACTTAAAATACGTGAAAACTTACATTATTTCAATTTGTTGGAGGAAAAATACAATTTTTTTCCATATTTTGACAGTTGTCACTCGACTTCTGTCAAAAGAAATTCACCTCATTTTTTTTGTTTTGCTTTTTTTGTTGAAGCTCACACGGATTCTAAATTGACATAACACCGATAGGAAAACAAAATGGCGAATTCAAAAAAAAACTGAGGGGGCCAGCGGCAAGAGGATTGCGAGTTGGGGGTCTCAGTATTGTCTCTGCTGTACACATCCATACATAAATATTATGCACGATCATCACTGAACTCAACCATTCATCACAAAACCTCTTGGGCAGTGTCAAAATCGATGACCCGAACCTCACACACAAAAGTTTACCTCAAATATTCGTATAGATGTCACTAGAATTTCAAATTTCTGCTTCTTCTCTCGCATTTTCATTTCTTTTGGGGCACCACAACCGACCGAACAGAGTGGCAGAATAACTTCCTCCCACAGGAGTGCAAAAAGCTTCCCTTAAAATACGATGTTTGCTCAACATACATCAGCATAAACGACCGCCAAACAGGTAAATTTAAACAAATTGTATTTAATTATAAATAAAATAGTTTTCTTAGTAAGTAAAACTTCCCATCCATTAACCAAAACTTAATGTCAACTCCACCGAAGAGCATTTTCAGATAAATTTACATGGAATTATTGTGTTTATCTTTTAATAATTACTAATCGCAAGTGATTAGTCGTAGTTTAACACACTACTCGGTTGAATTGTCCCAACTTTGAGGGACTTTCCCGAATCCATAGCCCATAGACCAATTGGTCGTGGCCACTATGGCTGCGATCTTCGTTCATCTACGTTTCTTGCATATTTGTGCAGATCTTTCGGTTTTGAATTGTAATTGATTGTATTTTGGACAAATTTCACCCAGCAATACCCTTCAATTTTGGGAGAAATTTTGCCAAAAAATTGAATGAAAACCCTGCACCGCTGGTACACTCATTTCACATTCGGTGTCAGTTGCTTTTTCGATTCATTGTATCTGTTTTGACAGAAGCAACAAATTTGAAGGAAAGTTGGACGCGTTTTCGTTTCTGAAATGGATGGTTGTCCGTCGTCTCTCTGTACAAATTCGATGGTAAATAATTTTCATTTGTTTCTCAATTGGGTAAATAATAACAAGAAAACTTTAAAAGCGAAAACACTGCAATTGGCAAGACCATGTCCATAGTCGTGACGCAAGGAACACCACCTATATCTCTTCGGGTTGGTAAGCGCTGATAAGTTGGTACTTTTTCGGATTTTCTTAAACATTTCTGTAAAATGTATGGATCTGTTGCTAATCTTTCCTGACTTTTCCATTTATGGAAATTTTGGGAAATTTATCTTACACCTGCCCACGCTTTGCCATTTGAATAAGCAACATTTCAAGTGGTTTGCTGGATAGGTACATATTTTAGTCAGTTCCATTTACAGGGGTTGTACACATTTTATTGGAAATATTAACTTATTTGCAGAGCACTCCCTCCAGCAAAACATGAGATTCCAGGATCACCAGAAGTGTCATTCGTTCTCTGTAACAGGCGAAGTGCTAACAAAACCTCGCTGGCACACAAAATGGAAGTCAAAGATATCTGGGCGAAGGAATTTCATATCCTTTAAAATGGAGCTGGATTCTAATAATGGTATGTATTTTTCAATTTTATTTCATTCAGTTAGTTTGGTAAATCTATTTTTCTGATTGTTTTCATTATTATCGTCGAAACCTTGAAATCATATGTTGGCTTTTATTAGTCGCAGTACCTATTTGCTATATTTGCAAATCACGCAGATACGAAATTATCGACTACATTACATTTAGTTGTTAGGAAATTTGTAGAAACTGGTCTCCTTAATTTACTATTTTTGATAACAGAAGTCACATAATTGTGCTCATTAGAACAGCATTTAAAAGATTGCTTTATGATATGCAACCTACACAACATGCTAGTATTGGACGGCATCCATCGATGATTTTAGTAATATTTGCGACAGTGTTAAAGGAATTGGAATGACTAAATATAGACACTGCTTTTTTCAGAATAGCAAATGTCTTCCCAACATGAAACATAAGAAATATTACAGCTTTCGCTAAAGGCCCGGAAGCAACGCAAATTTATTTATTTCAATAGTTGGTGGCCTAATGCCCATCGTTTAATTAACAAGTGGTAGGCGTCCAGACTTTTGCAGTTTGCGTCGAAACACAGTGCAAGGTTCAATTCCTGATAGGAAAAATACAGAGGATAATATTTTTGAAGTATTGGATCCCCAATTCTATTTTAATGGAGTCTGATAACTCATATGAATTAGTAGTTCAATTTTAATTAACTTTAATTATTACCTGAGTGTTCGTGGACGAGGTAGTGGTCTCTTAAGCAACATAACATGAATCTCACGGAAGTTTTGCGTTTGCTTTATTGAAGGACACTTGATTTGCGGTAGATATTGAAATAGGTATGTAGAATGTTCATATGTCGGTGTGGCTTAGCTGCATCAAGTAATTTCTATACGGACAAAATGGGATTTGACTTCCATTAGTCCAATCTTACGTTTTACGCTCATAAGACAGCGTTGCCCTTATTCCTGTTTTCTATTCTATGACTAACCTTACTCAGTTTGTATATGCTTCCATCCATTTATTGAGCTCTAATATAAAACAAAAAACTGCTGTCGTACCAAGGTACAAATATTGAAACAGCACAACTGCTCCTCCACAGTGTATTCGTACTAGGCAAAACGTTCAGAAGTGAGTTAAGTATCTTCGTTCTATCAGAAAAACCTATGTCTAAAATATCAAGTGCAAACTGCCATAAGAAGTGAGACTAAATTGAAATTGCGAAGTAATCGGTGGGCCTAAAGAGCTCAGTTCCTTTTCATCAAATGTGAAGTGAAATAGATTTAAGACGAAGTAAGGTAGAATAAAGATTTACGGCAATAAGACGATATAACTCTAATCCTTGAGAAGAAGCGATCAAAGTTCAAGACTTTGTGGAAATAATACGGGAAAAATCAAGACCCACACCGTCTTTTCCCAAAACTAATGGTAATCCCGGTGCTGAGTACATTAAACAAACCTACTTATGAAGTATTTAACTTCTTAAAATCAGAAATAGATTAAATGTCGCAATTTGCTTCAACAATACGATTTGTTTACCCAACTCTGAAGATCCATACCAAATTGGTCTTATTTTGTTTTCTAAAACGAAATAATGCCAATTATTATGAACTATGATAAGTCCAATCAGCGGTAACCGAATCGAAACCCGGGCAAAAATAGGGCGAATAAGATAATGTAACATCATGTTACATGTAACATTGGGCAGCTAAATATTGTTTTGTTTATGATTTAAATCACTTTGCAGATTTCGATTTCTTTCGAGGTTAACACATACTTTCATTAATGGCAATATAAATCAAATAAAGTCATTTTCGAATCTCGGAAGTATGTGTTTGTAAAAGGTATGTCTAAATTGTGACTGACTTTTCAACTGACGTTTCCTTTTTTGACTTTAGATAATACATATTAGACGAAGATAAATATACAGACAGCTTAGATGTTATGAATTTGTTGTTATGAATTTTGGGTTTTATAATACCTATGCCAACCAATATTTCAATAATCGTAGAAACATTTCGAGATATTTTGTTTTGTAACTAAAAGCCAATGAAGTAACAAAAGTCTTAAAACGTAGCCTAAATCTAAAAATCTAAACGCTTTACTTTTACTTTTCCTTATTTCTTAAAACCCGTTTATTAATTTTCCCTTTCTTTTTTTTTCTTGGTTTCCAGATAAAAAAGCGGATAAAACAAAAGTCAGGTCGATGGCAAAATCATTTTGATTATCGTTAATCGTGAGTTAGTAAATTGTTGCACAACGTCGGTATACACGCGCGCTCGGTCGGTAATGGGTGCAAAATACAAATCTAAAAACAAACAAACCTACTTCGACATCGAACTTCGAATGCTGAACGCCTTCATTTTATGTGCGCGTGGTGTTATTGCTCCGAAAATAATAGCAAAATAAAGGGAATATTCGTGTAAAATTTCCCAAATTCGTGTGTTGAATCACAAGTGAATTAATTTGGAAGTGCAGTGAATTGTTCTCGGCTACGAAGTTTCTATAAAAACGTGGAACCGAATTGTTCCTTCGAAACGATACTCGATTCGGCACTCAACTGCAGTATGCCACCTGAACTGCCTTACCCACTAAATGCTCGAGCGAAATGGCTATATCCAACCCCATAAAAGAGTAAACAGTACATCGCGAGAAATCATCTATTCGTACCGAGCTCGCCACCAGCAGCCGTGTACAGCGGCCACTACCAAAAATCCTACTATCTCGGCCGCCATTGTTTTGTGCGTGAATTGAAAACGGAGCATTTTTCCAATTCTCCGTCGGAGTACAGTGGTTTAGCTCGATTTCTAGGCAAAAGAACGAATTTCGTCGACACAAATCCCCAATAATACCCATAATCAGTGTTTTTGAGTGCAAATTGTGAAACAATTCATCTGGAAATTGAAAATATACCATTTTTCAAAAAAATAACGAAAACAGGAGCAACACTAGTGAGAAATACAAAAATAGCATTTCCGTTTGACCAAGTATGTGAAAAATTATATAAAATCGAAAGAAAAACCCCAAACCAACGATGGAAGATTAATTATTGTGAAATAAATTGTGAAGTTTTTTTTCTTTTCTCTGTACGGCAAGAAGAATGTAATGAATTTTTTTTTATTGGAAAATTGTGTGAAAAGTAAAATTTACCTAGAGGGAGAAATAATAGAGCAAAAAGTAGTAGAAGTGTACGAGGAGAAAAAGAAAAAAGTGTCGCGCTAGTGCCGTAGCGAGTTTTCTTTATTTTTATTTTTCGAATAGTTTCTATGAATTTGGATTGGATAAGGATAAGAAAAAACAATTGGAATATGCATTTATTTGGATAATTAAAAGTAAAAGTGAGTAAAAATAATATAAGAGTCACCTTTTTGCTTTTAGTCGTTTGTCTGTCCGTCCGACATTAGTTTTACATCTCGTTCTAACGTGAATAGCGCCTACAATGGGTGTGCAAAGGAGAGCAACAGTAATGGTAGCTTCATATAGTAAGCGTATGCCGATAAATTTTTTTTAATTCTTAAACGTTTTTTTTTTTTTTAAGTTTTCGTGGATAATAAAGGGAGGAAGCCAATTCTTTAAGGGATTTAGCTTTAAAAAGTTTTGTTGATGAAACAAATATGGTGCTGTTCAGGCGGGTAATGGAGGCTGAAAAGTGTTACGCAAATTTTCCATGTTTTCCTAGGAAAAACACGATTTGTCTTGTTCGGGAGGTATTTTAATGGCGCGTAAAAAGATCTTTGCTATAGTGTTGCCAGAGCCGATCGAAATTACTGTTAATTGTATTTTTTGTATTTGTTGTACAATAGAATTGTAAATTAACTTTTATGATTACGCAGTTTGCTCAAAATGTCGTTTTTAAAATGGTGCATAACTAGTTTTGGAATAAAAGTAGTTTTCAACATAAGAGCTAGAAAAGATTAAATTCGGTTTAAGACGGGCGGGACCCTGATGATCATTCATGAAGCCGAATTATCAGTAACTCCAGATAAATTGTTGGATGTGTTTTGTCTGTTATAATAGAATTCACTTAAATTGTATGCTGTAAAGTTCATTAAAATGAACAAACGTGCATGTTTCTAAACAAGTTTGAGCTGATGAGGGTCCTAGAAGCAGTCTTGTTTAGTGGAGAAAATTGCATTTAAATACGACTACAAAAATAGTATTTCTTTGATGTATTGCTGGGGTAACTCGTGTGGGTGTAATAGTAAACACTTGACATAAATGAATATCAGGCAGGCTTCCGAGGATGATACCTATAGTTTGGTCACTTCCGTCATTTGATCTTAAAGTATAAAATTCATCTTAAGGTTTTTTTATCGCTGCGCCACCTCGCGAACTTCTGACCTCTCGCAAATACCTGATAAACTTTCGAGGGTTTCTAGGTCGAAGCCTCGAAATAGAATAGTTACAGTCACTAAATAAAAATATACATCTGTACATACCTAGCTATATACATTTCGTGCCATCAATCTTTATCCTTTATTTATTTTTATAGAATGCTTTCTTTGATTTATCTACTTGCGCATTATATTTCTGACTACTGGCAATGCCAGATAACAAAATACTTTGTATTAGAATTTCATGCGATTTACTTTTCCATTGCTTGTTATCTCAGTCAACAGCATGCTGGTTGCTGGTTGCTGGTTATGTATCTATCTCTGTTGTTCCCGCGTTCCATCCATTTGTATTATTCTTGCACAGGACAGAAAATAAAAGTGTAATGAGAGTGATGTGGATAAAAAAGAAACAACAACAATAATGTGCAGAAAATCCTCTAATTTATGATTTTATCGACAAAAAGCAAAAAAAAAAAAGAAGAACTTCGAGACTCGTGAGAGAAGAGGCAATTATAATTTGTGTTAACAAAATTACAACAAAGCAAGTAGCTAAAGTAGGAAATAGTTCTATTGCGTTTCCTCTTTTATCGTCATCGTCTATAGCTAGCAGCAGACTGTTTTATATACCATTTGATTTGTGCGCAAGGCTGGACATTTTTTTTTATGCTCATCCTAAACATTGCGCTAGCCAAGGCTGTCGGCGGCAACAGCAACAAAAACAACAGCGGCCATGGTGTGTTGTGTACATAAAAATGTTGAAATACTTGGTGCTTCTGTACTACTAATGATGACGTGTTTATTCATGTTCAAATGAAAGTTCTTCCCGCCCCTTTTTTGTGGTATTATATAAATGCTGGAAAAAATATGGTAGACAATATTTTCAGGTAGGTAGGTTGTCGATTTTAGCTAACCGCGATTTATAGTTAAGTTAAGATAGTAGGTAGCTAGGTACCTATTAATAGGTATCTACTGTTAGCATTTATTACACAAGAATTCAGTTTTTTAACAAAGTCAATTCGAGTGTCATCTTAAATTCAAATTGAATTTAATTACCTACCTACGAGTAAAGGTATTTTACTTCCAAAGTATCTACTTTTGAATATCAATTGTCATTTCAACACCACATGATAATAAACGTCAGTTATCTGCTATAGTTTAATGAATTTGCTATTTTCTACTAGGTAGGTTGGTCCATACGTTGCCGTTTGTTTTGACTTAATGGCGTAGCTATGTAGAAGCGTGCAATGAAAAAGGAAAATATTTAGTTGGTATATTGAAAAAGTAATTCAAATATTGCTTAAGAATAGCCAAAATTTTAAAAACAAACTACATTTCCTGACAGTTTAAATACTCAACAAAGAGTAATAGATCACGTTCACAAGTAGGTACCTACCTACCTATCTAGTTCGTTTCCATTGCCGTAAAATGAATAATTAAATAACAAAAAAAAAAGCAATCCTTCCAACGACAAATGATTCGTTACCGTTAGCTGTGTGTCATAAACATTGGGATTAGTGAAAAATGTTTTTTTTTTTTGGAAAACCGAACATGAAAAGCAATCTGGATAAAAAGATTGATTTTTTCTCAAAGAAGTTGATCTTATTGCCAAATCGAAAACGAAACACCTACCTAAGTGTTGCAGATTAAAATATCTTTATTTGTTCTGAACAATTTATCTATTATAAATTGTAACTACATAAACACTAAACGTTTTAACCAAGCAAAAGGCTCAAAGTTACGAAAACCAGATTGTCAGATTTGTCATAGTTGTCAGTTGTTGTATTGTATATAATGTCATTTTTTCGCTATATAAGAATACACTTTAATAAAACGGCAATTAATGTCGTTTATAACGTTGTGAAAACTCTGCGTTTCATTTTTTCCGGTTTTAACAAGAAAAAAGGCATTCACCAACGGGAAGTTATTCGTTAGGGTGTACAGTGTATCCTTGAACACTCTTTTGCCAATAAAACGTTCCTTTTTTGGACTCCCAGACGAGCAACACGTCTGGGACTGTTGTTATGTATGAATCTGTAAAAATAACAGAGTCTACTAAATGTCGGGGAAACCTCACCTATATTTCAAGTCTTGAGTTTTGACCATGTATATCGTATACGCCAACCTATAATTAAATGGTGTATAGTTTGAAAACCAATTAGTAAAACTCGAAGTCTTAGTCATTGGGTTAAGGTGTAAACCATGTCCACATGTAATCTATCACTCAATATTCATGGAGTTTTATTAGTCATTAAACTGATGTCTTGTTATGTTTGCAAACAATATATAGGTAGGTACCTAGTCTGATTAACGCAAAACTAATTTTAAACTTATGTGCGATTATTTCTGAATTATTTACAGTCCATAAGAGTAGATTCCTATCTAGGTTTCATACTGCTCCAAAATTTAAAATGGAGCTCTAAACTATTTATTCCAAGGAATTTGCAGTCAGTTCTGGATCATGGCAAGACTCCTTATCCAGAAGACTATAACTTACAACAATTTAAATGCAGAACTTTCTCTGCAGCATCTCTGTTGAAGCGTTTTGGGGTTTTCTTTCCCAAAAGAAATATTTAAAAAGAACAAACGGGAAAGGTTATTTTGTATTGCTTTCACTCCCATTTTTTTCATCTCTGCCTCAACACCCACAAAAATATATCACTGACAGCTCACCGAGTGCTTACATTATGTTTGTTTATGTTGTTTATCTCATCAGTGTCACAGATTTTAGAAAGATAAAACTCCCTACGGTGGCTTGTCAGTTTCGTAAAAACCTTTCAGGTCCCCGATGCCTATTCGCACCTCACAAATATGGAAAATAAAAGTCAAAAAATGAGATGCCTAGTCGAAACATAACCTATTATTAAAATGACGTTTAAACTTTATTTGCCTTATAGCGATATCTTTAAGCGGTAAGGGGAATCTGCTTTTTTAGGGTATAGACATTGATTGAATCATTCAACCAAACGTATTTGATATGAACAAAAAAACACCGCACAACAAATTCATATTAATAAATAACAATTTAATTTATACCAGACGGCATCGTTTGTGTACTTGCACAATTATACCAGCTTAAATATTCATGTTAACTTCACTTAGGTTTAAATGATCGCATTTAACCAAATCCCACAGATTCCAACTCCAATAAACATTTTCCATATTAGTCCAACTCATTATCGGACTTCCAAAGCACAAACCGGTTCGTAGACAAACCAAAGTCAACCAACACGCACTATCGTTTTAAAACGTTCGAAGTCGAATTCGAATTATTTTTTGAGTAAACAAAGTAAATAAATCTGATAGACTGACTTCAATACATCTAAAGAAATTGAAACAACACCCACCAGAGAGCAACTCTCTAATCTAGTCCATTATTCTTATCATTTTAGCACACACATAGGTACTTCCTATCTCACTTGGGAATAACAATGATAATACCTTTAGATAATTTCCAAAGGTGACAAATGGAATAAAAATATCGCGCTACAAACCGCAGCCTTGCACAAGTCATGAAAACGTATAAACTACAACAACGAAATAAAAAAGCGCGGTTGTCGAAAAATTATTCGACAAACACTGACACACCACTGTGAAGACGTGAAGAAAAAAACACGACTTGATTGTGAGGGCAAATAGAAAACGTGTTCCATTTTTGTTCGAATGTGTGCAAGACACTAGGGAATACTTCAATGTGTCCACCACTTTTTTTTATTTTTTTTTTTTTTTTTTTTTTTTTCAAATTTGCCAGCGGGTATAATTCGCTCCAAATATGTTATTCGATAAATTGAATTTATATGCGTAGGTACCTACCATGTATTCAGCTATTTCGATTCAGCAAAAAGGATATCAGTTTTGCTGTTTTGGATTTTTTTTTTTTTAGACTAAGATAAGTCGTGTTTTATTGAACATAGGTAGGTATAATATCAGCAAAGGAAACTGACTTGTCACATTGCTGGTGATGTAGGTACCATGAGGTATTATTCAGCACCTTTCAGTTTCAGTAAGTGGGAACAAGTGAAACAAATAAGGTAAATAAGGCAAAAAGTCAAGGCACACAATAAAATATCACGGTTTATACCACTTTTCCATAAATCTAAATGGACGATTTTAATGTTGGATAGATTTTTAATAAAACTGACACTACGAGTGTGTTGGGTCACACACACCCACCAAAGGAGGTAGTTTAGCTACAAATTTTAACTGAAATGTTCATTAAGTCATTCATCATTCATTCATTCATTCATCATTTTCAGTTCCCGAAAAATTTCATGTTAAATCATTGTGATTTTTTTTAAAGTAATCTTCATCCGGAGACGACGATGGGCCTGCTTTGGTGCCTGGTCTTTTGTGACTATCTCCCAAACCCACTTAACCTAGTCTTCAGCTTCAAAATGATTATTACTGGGTCCTCATCATTTTAATCAGGTACTTTACGGATGAATGTTTAAACAAATTGTATTTGGCTTTATCAGATTAACATGATCTACATAATAATGTTCGTACCTATTATGAATGTCAAAAGCAGATTCAATACTGAGACCTCCAACTTGGCCGATTTTCCGTTACTTGTAACAAGCTTTATTTTTATTGGGTGGCAAACACTAAGTGCGTTAGTATTGTAACATAGAAATTCGTATTGACAAATGTCATGTAACTTCAAAAATTACGGCCCACCAACTCACTCGCATCTTGCAAATGCCACTTCCGCTACCGCATAAAAAATTACGAACAATTGTACTTTTTTCGTACAAGAATACGCAAGTACAATTCTCCAAAATTTAGTACACCCAGGCATATATATTTTACTTAAGAAAATACCTACACAATTACAATTTAGTCTTTTAAAAGCTGTGCTGTAAACCATTAACTCAAGCATTACAGTTAATTCATTGGAGATTGGAGCACACATTTACCTAAAAAAAAAAAAAAGAAGTACAATTAGACCCATTTAAGTACAATTTGTGTTAAGTTTTAAATAAAATTCCGCTATGGGCAAAGGTGTGGGCTGCGTTAATAGAATTTTATCCGTTAAATTTGAAATTATTAGTTTTGCTTGGATAGCATTTTTTAGGAATAAGTGTACCACCATTTCCTTAAAATATTGAAGAAAAATTGTCAATGCAGAATGATTGTATGAAAATAAAAACATTTAAGCCAATTTAAACATTTAAACCAATTTAAGAAAAATGTACACATGCTGTCGATGTTAATGATATTGAAAAGGGGTAAATACGAAAACATGTTTGTCCTAATATGTTTCTTGTATGTAAAACATCTCCCGTAGAACGTTTTATTAACCAAACAGATCAAATAAAGCCCGTAAACATTTTCTTTAGCTTTTTTTTTGATACACTTCATCCTAATGGTTGAACTCAAATGCCTTACGCACCATATGGAGGCTTGCTTGCATTGTCCATCCCCGTGTGTCCGGCTCTCTCCGCATCCTTACGGTGCATACGGACTAAAACTCCTCCCAACCCTTTGGTTTCTGACACGCCCCCTGGGACCGCTCTTCGCATTACTTCAAGTGGGCTATAATCATACGTCCTTTCGGGCTCACGTGCTTCTTCTCTTTTCTTTCTTCTTAGAAAAATATTTCATTCATATATTTCCGTACAAAATAACTTTCCGATCAACTTCTCAGTCAATTCCACAAAAAAAAAAACCAAATCATTGCACTGAAATATTTCATTTCTTTACTGTTTCATCTGTCAGGAATTTTTTTTTCGGATGGATTCCCATCAGTGGTGGCTGGTTTGTTGTGGTTGTGGCCCTACTCAGCAAAATGGCGGAAAAAATTGAGGGGGCCAGCAGCAAGAAGATTGCGAGTTGGGGGTATCAGTATGGTTTGTCTATGGTCAAACGTCTCGGTCAAGTTATTTGTAAATGTTGTAAAGAGCTGGGCAAAATGTTCGTTGAAACGGACTTTATATTTTATATTGACGAAAAATTGTAGGTAGTAAACAGTAGAAACTTTATGCCATTTTATCAAAAATTCTTTCAGGTTATTTGCTGCAGACTCGGAGCAAGTGACTGGGGATAGTTTTATTGTAATTTTCTTTTATTTTGCTTGCTAAAGTAGGTGTTCAATAAAGGGACTATTTGGCACATCCATAAATGACTAAACGTTCACGGATAACGAAATTCGGCAGCAGATCTATTCTCTACAATATAATTTTTGTTTCATATAATTTCAAGTGTATATTTTGTGAATGGCCTCGAGTGTAACACATATTCACTGAGGTTTTCACTTGCGCTGCGTATCTATCCTTTTATATATGTTATGACGTTTACAAATATAGACACCATGACTGTGTGCTACGATTTTCACATTTCACACTGTTAGTAAATTGTCCGCTTTAGAGGTAGTGGTTGAACGATAAACCTTTTGTACGTTTAAGTGAATGCCGGTAAAAAGAAACCACGTTTAAAAATACATACAAACCTACTAAGTTTTAAAGAGAAAAAAGACAAATACCAAAACAAAAACCAACTCAAAACGGTTGCCAAAATAGAAATTCAATATTTCATCAAAATTTTGAGGTATTTCTGATCGAGAACAAGTTCTACGCTAACCCAGATGTGTACCATTGCCTGGTGTGAACTGTCAATGTCGTTTGGCGTCCTTGGTTTGAGAAAACGTTTCGCGACGTACATACCTACAAAACGTAATTTTATTTACAACCTACATAAATGTACACATCTACGGTTATAGATAGTGTATTTTGTTTTACCGGGTCTCGTTTGTGTGCCATGCCTCTTTTATTTATTTAGTACAAGTGTGTACTCATTTAAGTAGTATCTATTTTAAGAACAAACTAGGTATTTTCCCTATTTTATGGCTTCTTGGGGTCAATAGAAAAAATGTTGATATTTTCTAATTTTAAAACCGTTGCTGGTGTGTTTTTATTCGAGAGTACATTGAACTGCAAAAAAAAGTGGTGATAGTAAATGGCCAGAAGGATTGTGAAATTCATGATAGGTACTCCTTGGCAGTATGATGCAATACATAAACAAATTCTTTCACTGGAGGATGCGTGCAAGTGGGATTTTTGTTATTGCGGAGTGATAAGAGGCGACCTACGCTAGTGTTCTGAATCTCTTGTGAAATAGAACAACGTATGTGGTTGCATGGAGGGATGCGCGGTGGGGCAATTTTTCGCGCGAAAAATGTGTACATAAGTTCAATTAATAAGATTGAAGTGGGAATTTTGTAAAACGTGCACGATATCTGAAGATGAATATAATAATTCTGTGTAAATTGAGAGAAGCAAATAAATGATGAGGGTATTTAGTTGATTGGGGTTACATAATACCTGCACTAGTGAAAGTGTAACACATTTTTGAACGTTATGGACAGTGTAGCTAGAAAGTGTACGAGTGTTGAACCAGCAGATTCGGGAATAATTTCCTAGGATTCAAAGATGTAGGTAGCAAAGTACATTTTCTTGTAGCGTTTATCGTCAAACCCCATATTTAAACAAAAAAAAATACATTTTTAGTGATTTTCTTTTAAAAGAATAATTTGCTCTATGTTGAAGACAGAACCGACATGAGCTGTCAGCACAGTTGGAATAAAAGTAGCGTGTCCCACAAATTTACCGGCCAATGGAATCTAGTCACTGATGCTAAGCAGATGTTTTATTATGACAATTAAATGTTCCATTTAGCTTTATGTAATTTACTGCCTACATAGTTACAATGCATTATGATGTATGAGTATGAATAGTAGCCCATCTGTTCCTGTCTCTATGACAAAACAAAGACACCAACTTAAAATATTGATAGACATTTCTATATGTCCGTTTCAAAGACCATCTTTCTCAGTAAAGCAATGTAAAGTAAAATCGTTAACACGGAATTACAGCAACTGTTCCCAATCAGCGAATGCGCAACACATGAAATGGATTGTTAGCGAACAGGTCCATCATTTTACAAAGACCTTAGTCCTAGCCTCATATAGACTAACAACGCGCCAATTTAACATTCCTCAGTCTCGTCAAATGCACGCAAATTAATTTAAAACTATGTGTAGGTATGTATTTCTTTACTGAAATGATTACAAACAATTTAAGTTATCTAATCGCGAAATTTATAGGTCACATTTAAATTTTTTTTTATTGGATGGCAATGTGTAACGCTTTTAATGGTTTTTGTTCTCTCTTTTCAGCTGTCGCATGCCATTTTGCTTCTACCTGTCCGATTGCTTCAAAAATACAAAAATACGCAATCAAAAGTACGGATTGCGATATACTCGCTGATAAAGTCAATGAATGGGCTTACGAACCACCAGCAGAACTCCATCGTTGGTAACTAAAGAAGATCTTTCCAATAGCGATTATCCGTCTACCTCATCGGCAATTGCATCGCTTAATCAACTAGAATCTCTGCATCCAGATGCAGCAAATTCGGGCATCATGGCACCTGCTCTAACTGAGCCGCTAAGCCCCACGAATAAGCTTTCATCGTCAGCGGCATCGGCGTCGCCGCGACCAACTGCCGCTGGCAGTCCAATACAGAATAATAACAATAACAACCAAACTACGAACAACAATAATGAAAGCCACGAATCTGTTGTAGACGAAAACTCATGTATACAAACCAATTCGCTGCGCAACTCTGGTGGTAATAGGGAAAAAAGCGCTTCAGGTGCGGACATTGGGATAGTGTCATCAGCGACCGCAACGAAAGGAGCCTTCCAGCTGGCATTTGAGCAGAGCGTTACTGGGCGCAAGTGTGCGTCGTCGTCGTCACCGCCTTCGGTGTTGAATGGAGACGCATTGTCTGTGAACTCTTCTCAAATGGGCCCCATGTGTGACTCGAAGTCATCGCAACCGCCGCCTTCTGCCGCTAATTCTACGCCTTTGATCAAATCTCCAAAGATTTCGCAAATAGACGCTGAGACTGCAGCGAAAATTATAACTTCAGGTTTTGAAGATTTTCCGAGCGACATTGAGGAAGCAATCAAGGCAGAGATTTGTCTAAGGCAACAAAAGAAGGAGAAGGAAGTCGAGGAGTTTCAACTGGGAGAGAATTTGATTGCATTCGCTAAGAATAAGCAGATGGACATACCAATGGAGACAGGGCAAGATTGCACTGAACAAAATGAAAAGCCAACCGAACCACCCGATGCAAATGAGGAGGCTTCGGAGAAGGCAGCAGATGTAGCTGGTCAAAAGGAAAAATTAAATATTATCTCTGTGCAAGAATTGCCTCCGCTGCCACAGGAGGTGCCGCAGCAGGAGCTGCCGCCAATCAAGACGGACTCCACTGTTACAGCTTCGGAAGAGGATGACAATATAGAAGGTGAGTATTGCTAATTATCTGTGCTGTATGACGACTTAATACATTTTTTTTCGTTACCCATTCCAGAACGCTTAAAGCAACTCGACAGTACAGATTACTGTTCGACGGCCATCACTCAAGAAAGTGGTATACCGGCGACGCCACCGCGTACTCCTTCCGCACAAATTATGGCTCAACTTACGCCGACGAGTCACTCGAATATCACTACCACTGTGTCTGTGTCCTCGTTGACGCCACAAAGCACTACCTCAACTATGTGCGGTGGTGGCAACCAAAAGGACTTCAAAGACAGCGAAATGGATCATGATATAGACGATGATCTCTTGCAGGTCCTTAAAGGCTTCGATACCACGGCTGGCAATGATATTTGTGACTTGGCCGGTTTTCTTAGCGATTACGCAATGAACTACGAGGATGTAAATCCACCCAGCACCAAGGAAAACCCGATCAAGGAGGTGCAGGTTGAAATAGAGAAAAACCAGCAGACAATGCAGCGTAAGATCGACTTTCTATTAAGACGCCTGCGTAAACTGCAGGCACGCTACATGACCAAGCAAGCGAGCGAGGAAATCTCCGGGCTCTTTGAATGGTCGGCGCGAACAACAAAACGCAAAGATAACGACTCGGATCATCAGCAACTAACATTTGCCGAGGAGAAGTATCACCCAGTGTCAATGACAACAATGCGAAGTGTTCTCAAGAAGATCGAGACGGTGGCAACCAATGTACAGCAAAGCTCTCCAGCGAAAACACAACCCTCGCAGATGCATTCGAGCAAAACAGATCCAATGGAGGTGGTGGTGCCGACCTACGACGATAAGGTGACGGAGGAGATAGCCCATGTGTCTGGATTGCTGCAAGCAGAAATGCGTGAGGTTCAGAGTGCGATAGACTCAGATGCAACTGCATCGAGTTCGGGAGGAGAATCAGCGGATGAGATGGTCACCTACAACAATCAGTTTCAGGAACCTCTAGCAATGTAAGAATGGTGGTCAGGCTGTCTGCTTTGGTATAGTTATTCAAAATTGTGTTTCAATTACAGATCAAAACGTGCAGCATGGCGTTACTCACGCGATCGCGCTTCTATTGCCTCACGATGGTCGTGGCTGTTGTCACAGATCTCTGATTTGGAGTTTAAAATCCGCCAACACACTGAACTGTATCAGCAACTGCGTCAGCGCAAAGGTAGGGTAGTGATGCTCAATCCGTCAGAAGCCAGCTCCCTTTCAGCAGTAGCAGGTGGTGGTTCCTCTGTGAACGGTTATCGTAGCGCATTGCCTGGTGCAACCTCAAAACCATCCGGATATACAACAGCCGAGGACACTGATATCGAGGCGGCAATTGATGTAGCACAAGAATCATCATCGGGCGCCTGTCGAACGCGAGCCTTTCAAAGTAATTACTTTAGGAAGCGCAAGTTGTTCCAAACGGCCAATGTACATACTATATCGAAGAAGGCTGCTAGGCCTAGGTGAGTTGGGTGGTTTTCCAAATGATGTTTCTTATGTACTGCTTGGTGGCCAGTTTTCTACTCCCTAAATACCAAAAAAAAAACAGCAATTAGGCGCTTCTTCCCAATCAGACTACTAACGTTTTCCTAAATTATTTTGCAGTACGGTTAAATGTGGCTGTCAATGGCCTCTGCATCCGTGCGCTTTGTGCACAGGGCGCCCCGATCCTACAGCGCCACGAGACCTTTCCGACACCATGATGATGTCCCAAAGAGTTGGCCTACTGGATCCAGGTTTCCATCCAGTCCTCAGTTTCCCGGAAGGTTGGTGCCCTCTTGATTTCTCAAATCTGTATAATATTCTAACCGTCTTCTCTGTTAAGACATTTCAAATTCGATTTTCATTGAAAACACATGTCGGGATCCGGACTGGCAAAATCGTGCTGTACGCAGTACAGCCAAAACAGTAATAAAAGGTGCCATAGCCGCACAACGTGCAGCCGAGCGTGCTGCCGAACGTGAAGAACAACGCGGGGTCTATGCCACAAGTGGACGAATTACACCAAGTACGCCACAAATTGCCGGCTCATCAGCAAACGTTACGACGACAGGCAAGCGAAAGTACACGAAAAGGAATCATCAGGACATCCACGGCGGCGGCAGTCATTCGACAACGCCACTTGTGGCCAACAGTAAATTATTGTAAACAATTAAAATCTGATAAAAATTTTATTAACATAAAACAAAAACAATTTCGCTATCCTCTCTCTCTTTCTTTGCATTGTGGTATCTTCTTCCATTTTTGTGTCTTTCTCTCTGTGTGCTGCCATGACGCAGAACCGGGAAAAGGATCAAAGAAGCATCACCGACACCGGTCGCCGGACTACTACTATCCGAGGAAGAACAACACCAACAACAGCAATCACCGTCAATCGTCGTTGTCTCACCATCTGCAACGAAATGCAGAGCAATCCAATCATCACCCAGCACATTCATCATCGATCTACCAGCACTCAAAAAATAATAAGATACGCAAACTCTCATCATCAGCAGCAGCAACACCAAACCAGAGCGGAACCTATCATAGTAATAATATAAATCCAAATCATCCCAACGTCAACAGCTACGACAACGAATTGAATTTCCTCCACTGCGACAGTCTCGATGGGGCCACACCCACGAACGGGATAATGGGACATTTGGGTCGCAGTCGGACATCTTCGCCAACGCATGGCAGTGGACCGACCAAGTATGAGAGGTAAGTTTGTGAACACATTGGACACATATTCCTTGGGTGGACTGCGAATGTTTTGTTTTATTTTTGTAGATCTCTAGAGAGGAGAAGTCGGGTCTCATACGATATCGATAACATAGTCATTCCGTATAGTGTGGCGGCGGCGACAAGAGTCGAACTACTCCCATACAAGGAAATCCCAACGCCAAAGTAAGTGTGACATTTTCATTTTGCATGCTGATGTTAATTTCTTATCTTTAGGTGGCGAGTATTGGACTACGATGCCGAAACGAGTACGAGTATCACCACAGGTAACGACGACGGAGAGAAGAGATTAGAAAGAACTGAGGAGAAATCGCAAATGGAATCCATTTGCTTAACCTATCCAGAGGTAAAGTTGAATGACCCGGAAATGGAAAACAAAGCGGAAGAGTCAAAGATATCATCTAACTCGGATGGCGCTGAGTTCGACGAAGAGGAAGACGAGGACATTTCGGACGAGGCTATGATATTGCGTCATGAACGTGCACTCACCGAAGAGCGCCGAAAATTTCAAACCTTCTTGAAATTCCCGTGGAGTACTAGGTCTCGAGCTAATCGTCGAATCGACAGCCGTGCCGAGTCGAGTGGGGCGAATACGCCAGATCCGACATCTCCAGCTCCAAAAACACCAAGTGTTGGGGGAGATCAAGAGGTAGCCTTGCAAATCGAAACTGATTTATTAGAAACTAATTTGTTGGCTTTCCAGTCGATTCCTTCGCCATTTGCACCATCAACACCAGTAGCACCACTTGACAGTATTGCTGAAGGCAGCGAGAGCACAAGTAATTATATAATTGGCACCATATAGACGAGTGTTTACTTTTCCTTGACTTTTTGCAGGTAATTTTTGTAATCCTGCAGCTCTAGCTGGACCGCCCTCAATTACAAGTATATTAAATTCGATCAGTAAACGGCAAGAGCGTCGGCGAACTGTCTCAACCAAAAAGGATAAAGATGATCAACGTAGGAGCTCAACTCCTGACATACGAGAAGTGAGTAACGGTTTTATTTTTGTATGAACCTTATAGTAGCATGCACAATATAGTTATGTGTTTTCCTGTCAACATAATGGAATGTGGCGCACGATGCTGTGGTTCGATTATCGGGCATACTCATGTTCCTTACTACGTATTCTCCCGCTGCTTTGTAAAAATCGGCCCGCAGACCGATTGTTAGACTTGGGTTTGGGTGTCGTTTAATTGTTGACTGTCTCCGCCATTTACCAGTATATATAAGGTCCGTTTGCTGATACTATTCATAGCGATTTAAGTTCCACTTATCTTATGTGACAGTTTATGACATAGAAAAAATATCCCATAAGGTATTTAAGTAGAACTCAAAACGCTATGAGTAGTATCAGCAAATGTGCCTAAGTGTTCGTTGCAGATCAGCATTGACTACGAATCTGCTATCCTATTCCCATGCTCAACTCTGCATTGTTCTGTTCAAGCTTTGTATGAGAGAAGAAAGTTCGTTATACCCGCTTGTAGAACTTTCCAACATCATTGTTTGACTTTGCCTTGTCCATAGTCTGTTTCACTTGGAAAAGTCGGAGAGCTATCTATTTTGCAGTACACGAAACATTGAGCCTCAAGGAACCTTTGTGGTTTTGAGGTAATGGCGGTCCACATTTCTCCTGGTTAAATCTAGTAACTAAACAAAACTAAACAACTAACTTAAATTTTCCAACACCACAAACATTTTTAATTTCAGCTAATTCCACCCTATGAACCTTTGGCATTTCCCATCACAAATGATCTCTTCGATTCCATGCTTAGGATGATGCCTGACGAGTATCCTCCGCCACAAGAAGACTGCCCAAAATCAATACGGACAACATCAGGTGTACCATCATCATCGTCTGCAACCGCAAATGGCATTGATGAAGCCTCAACAACTGTTTTAAATCCGACCAAAATCTGTGATCAAAAATTGAATAATAACAACAAAAACGCTTTCTTAACCCTTAACAACCAAAAGAGCATTGAACATGTCACCGCGGAAGATGAATATGCAGATTTTGCCGGACCCATCAATGGCAGCGATACTTTGGATATCGAACGGCAAGCCGGTTTGATGCCCGCACCAGCACCCGTGCACTCTATTCTACCAGGAATGGCCAAAGAGGTGGAATTCTCACCGTTTATTTGTCGTAACAATTTGCTCGGTTGTAGTGACACCGAGTCGGTCGATTCGGAAACCGTCGACGACGATCCAAACGATCCCGAGTGGAAAGATGAACCCGAATGAAGGAATCAACTCAGATTCGATTTAATTTGAATTTTATTGTTCTTGTAATTTTATTCGTTTCATTATTTTCTTCTACTTTTTCATTCTAGTTTTATTTAGTTTGTTGTGTTTTCTTTTCTTTTTTTCGAAAGAGACGACCCCGCGGTATGGACTATGTTTTAGTGCACAGATTCTACATAAGGCGTTTTTCTTTTTTAGTTCAGAGCTGAGCACTGAACTGAGCTCGAGCATTATGAGCGCACTCTGAACTGAGCGTGCGCAGAGCATTCTGATGTTTTTTGTTTTTCCTGTCTTTTTTTTTCTGTCCAATGTGACTGAAAGTGTGCTTATACATGCGTAATCAGCATTTTCCTCAGGCTGCTCAGTCAATTTATTCTGAGCTCATAGAGCGAGCTCTGATCATGCTCTGAACGAAAAAAGAAACACAAATTTGAGCTCTGATGTATCTGAGCTAAAAAAGAAACACGAAATTTTTGTATAACAGTTCAGGTTCTGCTCTGAACTAAAAAAGAAAAACGGCTATAGACTCCACAAATTAGATTCGTATTTTTCTTTCATCGTTAGTTTTGAATTTATTAAATGATATTCTTGTAAATTAACTCTACTACACACAGAAAAGATGGAAAATAAATGTAAACAAAATATATATGCTGTAGATCGTCTATTTTTGTAATCGCAAATATTATGTATGTCGATGAAACAAAAACAAATTTAAACAAAAGCAAATTGAATTAATTAGGTCAAGAAGAGAACAAAGAAACCCAGAAAAAAATCACCTATTTAAAGAATAAAATGTGAAGTAGGTTACGTAGCGACGATTTGGTTTGGAAACTGCACATGAGGTGTGGCGAAGGGGAATGTTGGTGTTGGTTTGAAGGGGAATGTGAGAAAACAAATTTTAGGGACTTTAGAACTGCTCAGAATTGATTAGAACTGTTTAGGATTGTTCAGAAGTGTTGACAATATAGCTTGCGATTGCTGTTTCCGGAGACATGAGGATAAGCATCAATATAAGAAATTGTCTGGTATTGGCAACTACTTTTAGTTTCCTTTCAGCAGTGGCCATCTTGAAAATCTCGTTCATTAATGTTTTCAAATTTGATGTTATCTGTCCTTATTTCTCATCGATCAACAGAAAATACAGAAGACATCACACTGTTTCTAACAGAAAAGTAGTAGCTTGTGCTGATTAACCACCAATTTATCTGCCAATGCCAAGTCCGCCCACTCTTTCTCACCCCTCTCGTCTCTTAGTTTACGTTTCCAAACTAGGTCATAAATTTATTACTCATTATGTAGGTACATTATTATAATCGTGAAACTTACGCTTGCTGCTTAGTGTTGACAAAAAAAAATTAAAATTATTATTTTCTAGCCATTTCCCTTTCATTTTGTTCAATCATTTTGTTCATCAGACATCTTATAAAGAGAGCAAAGCTTTCTTTATGAACGTTTCGATTTAAATTACATTTTTGTCATAAGTGTTTATTTAAACAATTAGCCTGTAAGATTTTTATTATCGAAGAAGGTTTTCATAAAATCTTTAAAATCAAACAAGAAAATTTGTAAAATAAATCAAAAAATAATAATTATTTGATTAAGTTTATGTATATAACAAATAAAACATTAAATTAGCTTTACTACTAGATTTCCTTTTTTAATTATTTGTTGGTAGTTATTTTTCATTTTTTTCGTTTAATATCACTTATAAATATTATTAAGATGTAAGCACTTTTTGTTTGGATAGAACTACATTACGCAACAAGATAAATATCTCGTATTTTTTTTCTACATTTTTTTCAATTGCGTTAACAAATAATTTTAGCAATTCAGAGAATATAATGTATGTGCGAAAACTATAGGAATGCCCAGTTTTAAATATATATATAATTTTTTTTGAAAAATACACAGCTGAATAAACAAAACTTATGAGTTATATTCACAAAAATGAGTTTTATGTTTTAGTTAGTTCTTCGAGACGCTGTAATATACGAATACAAGAAAGAAAGGTAAAAGTAGTTTGGCAGATATACCTAAAATTTTATTATTTAAATTTTAGCGATGCAGATTTTATAAGAATGCATAAATCTGTATATAAAGAAAAGAAACTTTTACAATTAGTTGGAAAACAAAAAACAAATATACATATTAATCATAACAAATACTGGAAAAATGAATATATTTAACATTAATACAAGAAAACAATACAAAAAGATACAAAAAAAATAAAATAAAAGTGAAATAAAATTTGACTGTTTCTATATTTTTTGGGCTCTGATATTTGATCGTTTCCCGCTGTCAACTTTTACTGAGGCCGATATTTCTTATGCAAATATGATTCACTCTGCGGTGTAACCAAATTCGGCAGTGAAAAACGTATTTTGTTTAGCAGCATGTAACTTGCTTTTTGGTTTCGTTTAGTGCTTAAACATCATGCTCATTTTACGATTGACAAAACCTGCTGCGGGTTCCTCAAGTGAAAGATGTTTTTACTTATAGTACATAGTTCAGCCTCGATGTGTTCTTCCCAAAATAATGGCCAACCCTATGCGACGACCAACTTTTTCGAAAATGAAATGAACCTGCTACAAACTAAAGATCTATAGTTCGGAAATTGTCCGAATGTCGAAAAAAAACCTAACGCTTCACAAGTACGAACAAATCTGATGAAAACAAACAATTTTTATTTCCAATGATATGTCAGATAAAAACTAGAAAAACTCACAAAATGTCTCACGACTCATGAGTATATAAAAAAAATAGTTGTGACATTAAAAAAATAAATAGTTGGCACAACAAATTCATATAGAAGCATAAGCGTAGCTTCTCACAACCATTCCCTCGTGTACTTTGGTTGGATGATTTGATAAACGAACAGTTTCTTTCTCTCCGTTAAGCTCTCGGATATTGGTGACGTAGCAGAAAAAATCTCCGTCCATGGTTAAACCTGGGGTCTTACTCTGTATTCCGTTCCGAAAACGAAAATTTTGTACTCTCTATTTCGAAAGCGAAATGAAATGTATTACTACTCCGATTTAGAATTCCGAAAGTATTACAGAGTACAAACTTAAAAGCAATTTCTAATAGGATTGACTTTCGGAACGAAATAGAGAGTAGGGCCTGATACTCGCCACCCGGCGCTCTAGCAGACAAACCACTGAGCCCAGTCTCAATTCATAACTTTTAACCTGCTAAAAGATTACACTACAAATACACTAGCACATATTTTGTAACGTTAAGGATTTAATTTCATTATTTTTTTACAATCTGGTTTGTTTCTAAAATATTTAACAAGATATTTTCGTCTCTCGCAGCTTTCTTCATCACAAAGAAAATCGAATCAATGCATAAACCCCCTCCCTAGTAGTCTACTTCTTGCTTGCGAATATAGCATCTTTGGCACTGCCAGCCAGATCAGCAAACAATTCTTTTAACTCAGACAGACTAGTGGGGAAATTTGTAATCGGCTCCACGACTACCTCATCGCCTGGCTTTATACCCTTAACGAAATTATATGCAATTGCCACTCCCTTCCTTGTTTCGATGAGTCCCTGTTGGGCGAATTTCTCCGCCTCCTTGGGATAGCACAGTGATGCAATACCACCAGCCCCAATGCCAGTGTAAATGATTTTCTTAAAGAATCCACCGCGTACGGCCAAAATAAGACCAGAAACACCACCAATTGCTATGGCACCAACTCGTGGTAGAGTGTTGTCCGGTTGGTTAAGATAATCGATGGTAGCTGAAAGAAACACGATTTATAATCAACGATGCAGAATATGAAAATCGTTTTTCGTTACATTGTGAATGTGCCACTCCTGTGGCAATGAAATCATCAACATTTTTTTTCTGGGCAACTACCGCCTTGTAACCAGCAGTGATTTCGACTCGTGCAGCTCGAATTCCTCCTTCGATGGTTTCACGCGCCTTGGAGGGTTTGGCTGGGTGTCGCACCGACTTGGGCCTTGTAAAGTAATGCAATTAATATTAGCAATTCGTTTGTTGTTAAAAAGAAGTAAACTCACTTGTTCAATGAATGCAGCGGAGCATACAAAGGCAAATCGGTGGGTTTGCATCTGTAATGTACCAGTTCGTCTCCTGCAGGGGCTGATTTTTGTTGCTCAGCTGCTGGTTTTACTGCCACAGCTGCCAACATTGGTGCTCCCATTATCACTTTTTTAAACATGTTTTTTCTGTGGAAAATGCACTAAAGAAGGTACTGATGGACTAATTACAGTTCTGCGAAAAGTTCATTAAATAAAATATTAATTATTTATTTTTTAGTTGGAAGAAAATGCGAATTAAATTTACCTAGGCCGATTGACATTGCATAACGTGTGACAGTCGAATGACAGTAGACAAGATATTGAAAAAAGAAAAATATTTAACGGCCGTATTCAGACAATTGTAATTAGAAAATTTTTCTTGAATTCTACGGTTGAAAATTATTTTCAGCCAAACTTTTTTGTTAGGTAGCTGTTTTATTCCTACTCAAGAGGTATTTTGTGAATTGGTACTAAACCACACTTAATAGAGAGTTTCACGAAGCCCATCCTTTCACAAATGGGCTATTTTTTGGTTCAAACGCAAAACAAAAAGCTGGTTTATATTGGCCAAAGTAGTGTTTTGTTCAAATATTGAAACGCACAATTATCATTACTTACAACAATGCTTTTACCTTGTTTTTAACACTTTAGTTTATACTTTTCAGTATATTTTTTAACATAATTATACCAAAATAACATAAAATCTTATCTGTTTACCTATAAATTTTTGAGATGTCACTTTGCTTTTTCTTCTATTAAAATTAAACTGCATCAAATATAATGAGACATTTTTCTCAGTATATTCAAAAGCATTCATAGAGCGATTTTTATGTCACGACGGTGCACACTGTCTTAAGATTACATAGTATTCACTGGTAGGTATTCACTTTGTTTTATATTATAAGGGACAATTACAGTCCTTTTAGGCTGAACGTATCCAATTTTGTTTTGAACTGTTTCCATTTTGGAAGTCTAGACTTTTGACAGCAATCATCTTGAACAAAGCTGATTCATTTTGCACCGAACGATTTTTTTTTGTATAGTGGTAATACTATAATATAGCTTCTATATAAATTAGAAATAAAATAAAATAAAATCGCGTATATTTACGGTGCAATGTCAAGTTTACACACAAGTTCGGAAGATCCCACAAACAGTGATGATGAATTCCACGATGCCGTATCGAAAACAAATGCAGAACTTGTCGATGAAATAGTCGGCAAACAAAGTGAACTTACATTGGAGGATGGCGGTGCCACCGATGCGGATCACCATTCTAATATCGAAGATGATAACAAGAAGTCAGCAGCCGATGAATTTTCTGACTGCCACGATGACCTCATCGACGAGGAGCATCTTAGAGAATTAGAAAAGGACATGAGCGAAGAACAAAAGAAAATAAACAAATCCGAAGCAGACATGTTGAAGCAGGAGAGCAACGAACTCTTCAAGAAAGAAAAATTCACAGAGTCTGTGGAGGTGTACACAACCGCGCTTAAGCTATGTCCCCTAGAATATACCAAAGAAAGGGCTGTGCTCTATGCGAATCGTGCGGCAGCGAAAATCAAATTAGATTCTAAGAACGCTGCCATTGATGATTGCAGTAAGGCGCTGGAACTGAATCCAGAGTATGCTCGTGCTGCATTGAGGTGAGAAATTTGCCTTCGAATATTTAGGGTGTAAATATAAAATGTATTCCCTTTTAAGGAGAGCAAAGCTTTATGAAGACACAGACAAGTTGGATGAATCAATGGAAGATTATAAAAAGGTCGCTGAACTAGATAAAGGCAATAAAGAAGCACAAGAGGCCCTAATACGATTGCCTCCTCTCATTGAGGAGCGCAATGAAAAACTAAAGAAGGAAATGCTTGGCAAGCTAAAGGACTTGGGAGACATGATTTTGAAGCCATTTGGATTGTCAACTAATAATTTTCAAATGCACCAGGATCCATCATCAGGGTCGTATTCCTTCAACTTTAATCAAAATAAACAGTGATAGCTCAAAGAGATTTAAAATTCAAATTAATGTTTTGAAAATTGTTTTCGATTTCAGAATCATAAAATTATTATTCGGACTTTAATTATTATAAAATAATTAAAATAATATAAGAGTTTTTTGCTATAAACAAACACAAAATGTGAGTGCCTGTTTCAAATTCTGATGAAATTTCGTTTAGGTAGGAAAAAAATGCGAGGACTGTGGAACTCGGAAGCGTTTTTAAATAAGCTCGGAAGGTGGTGGTGGGTTGGTGAATGCAGAACGTGCAGGACCTTGGTGGTAATTCATCTGTAGGATGGGTGGAAAAGAGTTGTCTGAAAGAACATTGTTATTTACTTCGAGGAATGAATATGCGGGGTGGCACAGTTGCTGAAAATACTCTGGTTCTATAATACTACAGTCTTATTCTTATTTGCGAACAGTCCGCCGAACACGTATACAAGAAACAAAGTTTATAGTGTTTCCACATGCGTTTCTTTTATAAGTGATGTGTTTTTATATGAGTGTTCCTTACATCCGTCGTGGACTGCTACTGCAATTCCGATTTTGTTCAATTTTCGTGCACCGGAACAGCAAATAAGTTTTATGGGACGTTTTTAATTTAAACATAAAGTGAACAGCGCTGAAATGTTTTTAAACTAAAATTAATGTTCTGAATGTTTTCGATTCAAATCATAAAATACTATAAAATAAATAAAAAACTATATCACTTAAAATATTCTTAAACTATTCAAACCAATCACTAATTCACTTTACACTATATATCAAAACCGATTACATTTCGAACTGGGTGTCAGTCACAGTTGTTCATCAACTTTTTGTAGTACCTAGTTAACGATTTATTCACCAGTAAACCCAGAATCGGGCCCTTAGGACAAGATTCACGAGATATCTCCCCAAATTGAGATAAAAAGCAAAACAGAGATGTCTAACTAGCACTAAATTAGACCAATCTTCAGAATTTGTTATTTCTGTCGGTTAAACGGTTGGAATCCTTATTTTTGCATGGACCGAAGTGGAAAAAAAACGGGGCGTCCAATAATAAAATTCAAATTATAGAACAACCAAAGCATCAGCGGTTGGAACCCACTGTTCTTAGTTTTCCTACTTGCCACAGCGAAAGTCAGAGCGCATTATCTTATTTGCAGTAACCAGGCATGTTATCAATCATTTCCGAAGTATAATTTAGCTTCGTTGTCGAACAAGGGAAAAAACACCGCCTCTGGATAAATAAAATCTGGTTGGTTGTCCCAGAAGTTTCTTTTTTACATTATTTACATTGGCTTCGTGAAATGCTCCCTTCTTTATAAATATTGTTACATATTTATGATAGATATTTTTCCCACTTTCGTTTGACACACTGGACATCATTCAGTCCCAAATATATACCCACATACATTGTGAAAATAAATTACAGTCTCTTTGCGTACAAAATTGTTCTAGTTTAATCAGTCAACTTTATTGTACTAAACATTTAATAAAACCATAATTCCCTTATTAATTAGGTTATCTTTACACACCCTTTTGAGGTTTTTAGTTATACATGGGCTTAGTATTTTTGCAAATGTTACGCGGAGAATTTCCACTTTTTTAGTGTGAAATAGCTGTTAGTGTTTGAATAGCGATATCAAAAGGACACTATCAGATAGAAAACTTATTTTATTCAGTTAAGACTTTAAAGGAATTGAAGGAGCTTGTCATATTCACTTCACCCATGAAATGGTTGATTACCCCAATTATAGTCACGATGTACATATTTATATCATGTGGGATTACCCGTTCGCTAAAGTTGGATTACTCCCATGAAATATCCTGCAATGTATAAAATTTGCAATTCAAAATAATATTGAGCAGGCTAGTTTAACGACATTCGAATATAAATACTAAAATAAATTCTCTTCAATACGCTGTGAACTTAAACATGCTCAATTTATCTAAGAGAGAAAGCAACTTTCATTCACTGTCATGGGTAGGTTTATGTGCAAACGAAATAATGAAGTTTCAAAGCCAGTGACCTATTTCGAGCCTATGAGCCAAAACCGAATATTCTTATGTTCGTATCCCCTTCAACCCAATTTCATTCTACCTTGAGTGTGTTCACCTTTAATCGAAGCAAACAGACATCTCTTTTGTTTCTCACAGGCTTATATCGATTATTTATCTATTGTCTTATATGTGCGAGTTGCCTTACATCATGTTGAAAATAAATTGAAACCTTAAAAGTTAAAGTCGTACCCAACACTATAATTGTTAAAATAATAGAAGTCTGCAGTTAGTTGTGCTGAAGGCACTGAATAGATCGGTCTTTTAGTTGAGATTCTTAGCTTAAGTTCTATAATTTTCTCAATTAAAGGAGTAACATATACTAACAAGTTTAGGATGAAGTCTTTCGATTCTGAATAACATCAATTTTAAGATGAAGAGCAGGCCCAAAAAAGGACCGCCTGGTGCGGGGGCCAATGGAAAATCCGCACTTAATACACCCCATGGACATTTACCTAAAGCCAAAATATGTACTTTAAGGGACCATAAGGAATCGACCCTAAAGGATACCACACTAGAAGACGATGATACGGAATTGAATTCTGGTTTTGGGGCTTACCTACGATCTCCAGAGGGTGAGCAAAATATGAGATATATTTTTTTTTTTCGCAAATCAAATCGTTTTTGACAGGAAAAATGAGGTTAAATTGGTGTGGTACTAGTTATGGAAAACTTAATACATAGTTAAAGAAACGTAATACTTTGTACCAAGTAGTGTTTGATATATTTTTATTAAAAAATTTCAATTCATTTTGAAATAGATCCTTTGATTTGTTTGAAGCTGAATTCGAATGTTGAGGCTTTTTCGATACAATCGTTTAAAGTCATCTAATCGAAATTCTTAATTTCATTTATTCCGTTTGAGATTCATTTTGTTCTTTCCTTTTTATATATTCTCTGTTTCGATCGAATTGGGGAAGAACTTATTTCTCATATATATATAAATAGTATTTAAATAAATTCGAAAATGAAAGGAATTTCAAACAAACGACTATTGCGCTAAACTTTTGTTCCCCGTGTCAATTTCTTTCGAAATTCGTTAGGGAATTGACCCAAAAAACATTCCTGTTACAGAAAATTTGACAAAGCTTAAGACTATACCTAGTTCGAGTTCAAAAAAACACAAATTAAGAGATAGTTGCAATACTTCCTTAAACGTTAAATATATTTTTAAAGTTAAGTTAAAATGTGTGTATTGGTTTTTGTACAAATACAAGACTGATTGTTTTTTTAAATGTCAAACCAAATATATATTTCTTCAATATGAACTTAAACTTAAAAGTAACACTTTTTTTCCATGTACCAATTCTAGCGATCGAAATGATGAAGCTGTTTGTGTTAAGCAATTCTATTGTAGTAATTTTAACATTGGCTTGGCCAAGCATGAAAGAGATTTATAAAATTTTCGAAGAATGGTGGTTCTATAAAGGTCTTTATAAATAAGTATAAACTTATCGGATAATACAAAAAGAAAGGGAAACATGGTTGGACCGTTCATGCAGGGTATGCTTCTAATGGGAGTCATCTATTGGTACTCCAAAGGAATGCTTAGTATGATCAATGAATATTACCGCACTGAATTTGAGAAACAACTAGAGACGAACTCACCCAACCAACAAGCAACTGAACAAGATGACATAGAGAATCTATTAACAAACGCGAACATTGGAACCGCGACCTATATATCACTAGAAAATGGTGACATTTTGGAAAAAAAATTTTGTGCAGCTAATCAACAGTTGGCTATTTGTTTAAACGAAACTGAGCTAAAACGATTTTTAGAGCTTACTTTATCGGTTTGTTTCAGCAATTATTTAAATGTGCTACCAGTTAAGATAGAAAGTAGTTCTGGGACATGTCCGAACAAATTGAATATTGTTATAAATACTTGACAGATTCATACGTATATAATCAAATTAATAAAATTTATTTACTTATTACATATACTAAAAATATGTCCAATATATAATATATTTTTATCAGCACTACATGTGTACGAACGTTTATAAAACTGTGGTATAGCGTTCTTAAGTACAGTAATATAGGTAACTAAATAAAGCATTTGTCCAATACACTAGAATACGAATATCTACTTACCATAAGTTAGTTGATAGAAAAATAAATAAACCGCCTTAAATATGCGTGTTCTAACGAATACTATCGAATACAGATATCAAATATGTATAATCTTACATGTAAGTAATAAATCCAAACAATAAAACTTACATATTCTAATGAAATATATATTATCTTATATGCTTACAAACGTTGTGACGCGTGCAAGTGGGTATGCACTTTGAAAAGCTTAAATTAATATGAAAATAAACCAAAATATCTTAACAATATATGTTCTTATATTTATAGTTGTATACGTATACTTGAAACAAATATTTAAAATATGTACCATCGTATTACTCTTCATATAATAAAACTGACAATGAACTCGAGGAACTGTTTTTTTACCTTGAAAATATTTATGTATTCTATGTGGGCATTTTTGTAGCTTAACTGTCACACAAAGCCTTATACATTTGATTTGGGATAGTCTTATTAGTATTAAGTCAATTTCGCCGTTTTAATGTCAAAGAATATTAGTTCCCAATGCTTGAATTGCACTCATTCATAGGGTCGCCCATTCGCATTGTGCTTACAGTAAATACATCACGGAGTCGTATGAAGACAATTATTTTTGTCTGTGTTGATTTTCGACCCAACATTGCGTATTTTCGAAATGAAAGAACTTTTTTGCTCGTGCGTTTCACTAAACGAACGAAAGCTTGTAAAGTTCTTGATTGCATTGCAATTCCTTTTGTGTTGTTTACAAATCATTCTCAATTGGCGACGACTAGAAGCCAGTGTTATAACTCTTGGGAAATTCACCTTTTCGTGGGAATTTCGATGATTAGAAACCGTCTCTTGGGAAAAAGGGGAAATTCGGTTAAATAAAAAAAAATTCAAATTTTCAATTTCAATGGGCCTTACCAATAAACATTTTTAGTTTCGACTCTAAATTTTAGTAGTTCACAGTGGCCATGTTTTCCATACAAAATTCGCTATTGTCAGCTTTCGTAAATTTTAAGTCGAGACTAAAATTTGTTATAAGTACGGCCCAATTTTCCTACTATATTATTCAGTGTTCACAAAACAAGCCGATCTGAATTGCTTTTTATGTAATACATCAACAATACAAAATTTATTTTATTCTTCCAACTAAATTCCATGTAGAATATTTTTGTGCCTTATTTAATACATACCTACTATATAATTTCTTGATCCTAAAAATATTGCGCCGACGAAAAACAAATTTTAGTCTCGAAAATATGTCCACTGTAAATCACTCAAATTTAGAGTCGAAGCTAAAAAGTTTATTGGTAAGGCCCATTGCAAATAAAGTGTGTTTATTTTCTTCAATTATTACTCAACTGGGAAAATTGATTAGATGCGGAAGGGAAAAATGGGGGAATAAATCGACATAGCAACACTGCTAGAAGCCTTTCTCCTCTTTAATGCAAACCGTTATTTTCCTACAGTTTCTCTTTCCACTACGTTTCCAGTACGTTACCTAATGTTAAAGCACGATACTTATAATCATATATATATATCATGGACACTAACCATGCTGGATTTTACGAACTCACAATGGCTACATTTTTCATATAAAATTACCCATTGTGACCTACAAATTATGCATTGGGAGGGTTAAAAATGATTATTAGCAAGGCCCAAAGTATTTAACGAAACGAACAACCGTCTCGTTTTTGATTTATTTTGGAGCATACCAACATAATTCCATTGACAGACAATGTTTCCAATAATGAATATGTGATTTAAAACATTAATTTTTGAGGAGGACATTCAAAAGTGAGCTTTATGCGAACTGTAAAAAGTTGCATTAGTCGTCTAGGTCCGATAAAGAGTTTTTGATTCCATCTTATGCAACTAACTGTAGTATCACCACGTCAATTTACCGCTATACCACCTTTGCACATAGATACGAATAATCTTTTTGTTTTTTTTTGCGAAGTCACTTATCCGAGTATTATACTATCTAGATCTACGGAGGCGCCATTTTTGCGAAGCAATGTTTCTAAAATGCCTTTTGAACTTTACGATTATGCACAGTACATACACAACTGTTTTTGTCAAGTGTTACTGCAATAGTTAATAATTTTGACACACTATAAATATTTGCTATAGATACCCATTATAGATATTATTGTCCACTGCTTTAACAATCAGATTCTATTTTGGCCACCTGAGACCTGACAGTTATGAAACATAATAATAAGGCGGAGCATTATTGGAAATTGATTTGAGATAATACCTTTGCATTGTGGATAAGTTTTCGGTAGCCGTCCGCACTGACGGGAAACACCGATATCGATATTAAAATCTGGCGCTTTGATGACTGCGAGAATAATACATTTCAGCAGCTGAAGTGTACACAAGTGGCGTGATTGTAATTTCTAAAGATAACCACTAGCCAAATTAATGATATGTTCATTATTTTTTGGGGGGGCTGCTGATCACGAAAACGTATTTCAAAGTGTGATAAAAAATATGGGTGGGATAGTTGAATGGACACGTATGCACACCTAGGTGATTCGTTTGGATCGGTACACATAAATTAATTGGAATTATTTTAGTGCATCCAGTGACAATTAAGTCGCACAAAAGGAACCAGACATTAGGTTGATGTACCAGTCACAGCAGAAGAAAATATATTGAGATAGTCTTACTGATAAGTAAAAAGATGAACTAGTGATGACGCTTCAGTTTTGGCACCGAAAGCCGCCTCTAATAATATGATAAGATACGAAGCTTATGTAGGTATGTAATAACGATCAGTACAATCAATTTTATAGGTCGACCGGCAACGTGCCTTTATAGAGTAGGTATGTGTTGTATATACATCGCTCTGGCGAGTCTGAAGCTGAAAAACGAAAAAGAATGAGCTGGTTGGATTGATAGGTGATCGTATCTCGCTTACTGTTTAACCAATAAAAACACAAATTACACCTCTGACAAACATCCACGAGTAAAACTAGCCCTCGCAAGTCCATCGTTTGGAAAACATCCAAAATCTTCCTCTATTCATTCGCATGAACTTCTTTCAGATCTTAAATTTCGCAGTTTCTTCTCTAGCGTGGGTTTTGGCGATCTGCCTGTACTTGTAAGATGAACTCGTTGGCGAATGAAATCTCCTTCAGTGAACTGAAAGTGAACGATATTCGGATCGCCGATTTTGCTGGATATAAACCCTTCTTAACCGAATTGTTTTCTTTAAAATGATTATTGGTGGATCGCTGTCTACATCTTCAATGATTTCGCATTAAACACATATCGCCAGCGGCTTTTAGAACTCGCTTGTGCATTAAATTTTCTTACCGACTTTGGTTTTTCTTAGCCAATTGGCATCACCAACAATATTTGCGTTCGGTGTTTGTCAGACAACAGGTCCTGCTAATAATCATTTTAAACTTTCAGCTTATATGTTCTGGTCACAATATGCAATTTTGTATGGAAAATTTTGTGAGTTGGAAAAATTTAGCCTGGACACCAAAAATGATTATTAGTATCGTGGAATGCGAAAATAACAACTACAGGGCTGTCTAAATTTTAGCTGTAACATTCCGAACTGATAACTCCGGCTGTAACTATTTCATAACATCATTTATGTTAGACGAATGTTGTAGGTATTTTTTAACCTTTTGCGCGTAGACTACCCTATTCATATATCTACTTGATGAACTTCATATTTATTGCTTAATTGTTTTCCCATAAAACAATTTTTATTTCAATTTTGTCAATAGTTTCGCCGTTCGTTATCGTTGTCATACTCGTATATCTCGATTGTTAAAAAGATTATAGAAATGAACGATTTCGAGGACACCCTAGAAGAAACTTTGGGCGAGGAAACTGAGTCAGAGGCAGATCCAGTTGGGGTAAATAATTTTTATAAAAAAATGCGATAAGTAAAAGTTGAACAGACATTTCCAGGAATATTTGGGCGAACGAAATGAATTTTGCGAACGTCATGGAAAAGGTTGGGCCATACTACCCAACGGTGATCAATATGACGGAGAGTATCGAAAGGGAAGGCGACATGGAAAAGGTTTATATGTATTTAAAGATGGCTCTCGATACCTTGGAACTTATCGATGCGGTAAGAATGTGTCACAGGCTTAGATAGTTTTATTGCATCTACCAATCGTAATTGTAGGTGCACGATCTGGACAAGGGATGTTCATTTATATCGACGGAACTGTATACGATGGCAACTGGCACCGAAATAAAAAACACGGCAAGGGGACATACACCTATGCCAATGGAGATAAATATTCAGGCGATTGGTATAAAGGCAAACGGCACGGTGTTGGGAAGTACATCTGGAAGGATCAAGGGGTATGTTTCGAGGGCACATGGAGGGATGGTGTTCGTGTCGGACCGTGCATTGTCCATTATGAAAAGTTAAAATTTCATGGCTGTTGGGATTATAAATATCCTCAAGGACCAGGTGTTTTTAGTTTCGATAAAAAACATATTCTACGAGGGTATTATAGGTCGGACACCTTGTTCGCACAACCAACTAAGAAAATATATGCTTTCGAAGCAGGAGAGGATGAAAATGGAATTCTCGGCGAAGAAGAGGGCGATTCATCAGGCGATCTAGAAGTTAAATCATCAAAATGGGTTTCTCAAGACATGGATGATTTTGACTATTCATTGTTGCCGCAACATCCAGTTCCGTTGCCAATATCTGATTCCGAAATATCGATTTGTGATTTAGATTCTGTCCATATGGCTCAAAGGCCAGTTATAGTTGCTGCCAGGCCATCTATAGTAGTAGAAATGGAAGAGGAAGCAAAAGGTGAAGACGCTGTTGAGGAGGGCGAATCTGAAAGTGATAACGGATGCGATTTTGATTTTGCCAACAAAGGAATGTAAACCTGGATACCAACCTTTATTTTGTCTTGTAAAATAAATATGAATACTGACATTTTTCGCAACGGGAATGACAAATTCGTGATAAAAACAGGGTGGTCATTTATACCAATACTATGAGATTTGAATTTAAAAAACTACTATACTGCTGACTAGCTTTATCAATGAATGAGGTTATAAACTTGCGAGATAACATTTAAAACAAACAAACAAACACATCTTATTGGGACTTCGAACTCACAATGAAAACAAGGTAAAGAGAGCGCAGTGTTTTTAAAAGTTAAAATTCAATTTAGACAAGCTACCCGAATCCTCACAGATTTTGGTGTTCGCTTCAAATTTAGGGCAGCTCATAATTGCCAAATTTGTATGAAGAATGTAGTTGAACTCCTTACAGTTAAGGTATAAACTTTAATTGGTAATTATCAAGGCAAAAGGGGTTTGCCTGTAAGCTCTGACAATTAAATCACAGTTACCAATATCCGTTACGTTTGTCTTAAGCAGTACCTACCTCAAGCTATAATATTAATTTGTATTTATAGGCGTTATTTATTATCCCCACATGATAAAGACCATGCGGGCCAATATAAAAAAAGCCTTTAATTGTTATCAGATTGCTAGAATTGGCAACATTTCTTTATCACACCCTTTTCCCACGAAGGCGCCTTTCGGAAATTCTTTACACAAAGGGAAATACCACCATCGTGAACTATTGACAAACATCAATTTAAACCCAAGTGAATTTGGATGGTACAGTCTAGAATAAGTCAATAAATTAATTTTCAAACATCCATAAATTGGAAAGTCCACTCAAATGTGTAATTTTCACAAATAAACAAAAACTGACTACCTATCTCTTCCGTTCAAATCAACTAAATAAGTCAACCTAGCAACTGCGTGTCACTTTTAATTACATTCGTCAATTTCTTTGTCTAAAAGAAAATGATCGCTTTATTTATTTACTTGATTACATATACCCAATTCAATACAAAATTCTCCATTTTCCCATATCAACCACGGTGCGATTGTCAGTGCAAATGCTGTCGCGCCGCAACACGCATTGCATATAGCTACAAAATTAATCCCAACCCAAGGCTATTGCATCATATTAATCCCTGCCCCCATTTTATCTTAGAAAATAAGAATACAAAAGCCATCCATTTCTATCACTTTACACTTATTTATTGTAGCCGATTACATTTCGAACTGTGGTGTCAGTCACAGTTGTTGTTCATCAACTTTTTGTAGTAACTAGTTAAGGATTTATTCTCCTGTAAACTCGGATACGATTCACGAGATATCTCCCCAAATTGAGATAAAAAAACAAAACAGAGATATCTAACTAGCACTTAATCAAACGCTTGCATAATGCTAGACTGACTCGGGGGAGGTGACATTAGTTGTTGTACTTAACTTTCGCTGAGATTGGATGTTTGTTTTAAGTCCCACAACAAAAACAAACAAAAATGGACCAATCTTCAGAATTTGATATTTCTGTCGGTTAAGCGGTTGGAATCTTAATTTTTGCATGGACCGAAGTGGAAAAAACCGGGGCGTCGAATAAAAATAAAAATAAAAAAAAACCTTGATTAACGTAAGTTTTAAGAAATTCACCAGGAAAATGGTGGAGTCCCTGGCGAATCGGGCGTACATGGCCGCACTTGGATCGTATTGTGAATGAATCGTATCCGCATTCTTCAGTTTTGATTTTGAGTTCACTTCCGTTGAAACCGAATTCGCCTGCGACACCATGCGATGTTAAGAATAGACGTTATTTTGGTTTTCAATTCGCATTTTCTACTGCATTCTTGTATTTAAATATAGAAACACAATCCCACTTTAACTCTGAATGCTAATTCTCGCAGGTATAATAGTTTGTCCCCACCCATTAGTATCCACCAATTTAAATCAATTAAGTTTATCCCCAAACCTTATCAGTATGACGAGATGACACACCTTCATCAGCTGCATACAATCATGAAAACGATTGCGGAGATATCTCCATCTTCTAGCGCCTAGCCACGGATTCCATTGCACACTTTTCCAACAACAAAACTCTGTCTAATTAGACCACCCCACACCACTTCACTAAAAAATAAACCTCAATCGGATGATTCCCTTCCCTTCCCCATTTAAGCACCCTGCACAGGCATACTCATACACACTTCTCTTGCAACAACAAATCACCGGCCCAACTAACGACTGGTATAAAACCCGCCAGCGAACGTCGCTCAGTGTTCATTCAGTTGTCAAACTTCGTACGGTGTTGTGCCTGCATAATTCTAATTTTTTCCTTTTCAAACAAAAATTTAAATAAATCCCCTAAAAATGGCCGCATGGGAAGGAAAGAAATACAAATTGGAAAACAGTGAGAACTTCGATGAATACATGAAGGAACTCGGTAAGTTGAACTGCACAAAGTTTTATTCCAAACCAAAAGTGAAAAAGCGAAGCAATCTGTGATAAAAGAAGAGAATAACGTCCAAAGTAGTGAGATAAGGATAGGGACAGGTACAGTCGTTCAGTTTGTGTGTGTATACAAAATATGGTTGGTACAGAAGATGGGGAAAATCAATTGACGCAACCGGCGTTTTGTGCTCCAATTTTTTTTATTTGAAAAAAAAAAAAAAAAAACATTTTCTTCATTTTTGCTGTTACTTTTTTAAATTGGTGTAAATTGATGAGTTTATCCTTCCCCCGTGTTTTGTGCTATCAATTTGGGGCAATTATTCTGAAGGGTCTGTCTGTTTTACTGTTGGAAAATTGCAGCTACTTTGCGGTCACAATGTTGCGTTATCCAAGGAGATGGGAGATGCCGTACAGAAATGTGCGCCAATAGGAATTTTCGTTTTGGTATAATTAGCCGGCCGGCATTCGAGAGATGCTGTGCTGACTGCTGCTGAGTTGTAACGCGTTGGTATAATACTGAAAATTCATTCGCAGAATGGGGGATATGAGAAAGACAACCGGTTTCTGCCGCAGTTTCGTCTTGATTTGACCTCAAAACTCGTGAGATTTTGCGCGATGATTGGCGATGCTTTGGCAAATTTAATCGCAGCGAATTTTTCGCGGTTTTTAAAAATTGTACATGCTTTTGCAGACTGGTAGAGACATACACGTGTTTTAAGTCTGGACTCTGGACTTCCTATTTACAATTATTAATTAGTAATCCATTTGCAGTTTGGAGTATGTTCATTATTTTTATTCATGCGCAGGCGTACATTTTCATTGATGTACTTGGTATAAATTCCTAGTTAGACAAACGACAATAGGTCAAGAGGTGAATAGGTGCAGACGTGCGTTTTTAGTTTCGTACGAAATATTTCGAGTACCTACCTGTCTGCTATTGCAATGATATAACTTATGCAACTGACAAAATAAGCTGGTTCCCCTATTTTAACAGTTTTTTTCTCATGTGTTGCTTAATATCAGCTCACAGACAGTACAGTGTTCTAACGGTTTCCTATTTTCTCTTTTTTTTCTCAGTTTTATACATTCTTTAACTAAATCCAATGTGTATGACACACAGTTGGTGGTTAGGAATTGGTTTATTGTTGGAAGGATTGCTTTATAATTTCACGCGTATGTGCTAGAGTTCGTTCATGTTAACAACTTATTTTTTGGTTGACGATGACAAACCCAAGAATGCTCTGACTCACAGAGCACGAGAGCGGGTCAAATCACTTGAGTAATCATGTTGAAAAAGTTTGTATAAGAGTGGGTATGGAAAGCCTTATGGTGAAATCAAATCTTACAGGATTTGGTATTTACAAGAAATGATTATGTTCTCATTGGTGCAGATCTCAGATTTTACGCTGCTAATGGAACGCGCAACGAAATTGATTTGCGTTTATAAATGTATTGGTATGTTATTTGGCAGCAATATCAGCTGTTCAAATTGCATTTGTTTTTGCAAAAATCACAAATGAATATCGACTTCAAAAATGTTTTCCCTGTTGTAGATACAAATTTAGTATTTTTGGTGATTCGTAGTCTTCAGATGACGAGAAAGACTATGAAGATAATAATTCCTCCAAAATTATATCCATGGCTATTTATGTATTTCGTTATTTTGGTTTTCACAAAACTTTGCGCATTTGGCTTGAAAGCAAAACTTCTTAAAATGACGTAAAACAGCTGTGCAAAGCATATTGGTATTGTGGCAGTATGTGTAGATCTGAAAAAGTATCGAGATCTGCAAAAAATGCTCCGAAGCGAAAAAAAAGATGGATTTTTTTCCCCAATGGAAAACGACATGTTTTTGTAATACTTAAATATGTACTTGTACATAGTTTCGTGTTTATGAAGTAAATGTTGTTATGCATGTATGAGTAGTACCTATCTAAATATTAATTTCGTTTTGATAAGAACTTTTGGCTAAAGCATTTAAATATAGCCATGTCACCTTCCATATGTTCAAAGTGCAAACAGATTAGAAAGTACATTTGGTTGAGATTGATGAAAGTAAATCAAGAATTTATTTATTAGTTTGTTTCGAGTTTGGACATCGGAAACTCACATTTAAATACAGTTCATCCATTATAAATAATTACCACAAATGGAGTAATATGCTCTACACCAAGAATCGTGCGAATATTTTATATTCCACATTTCAGGCGTTGCGCCATCCATGTTGAATAGAAATCAGTTTGAAGCACTACTTTTGGATTTACCGGACGATAATCTTGAACCAGTCCTACCCTAATTGGTCATTGCGTGTACGATGTGTACGTGACAATAAAGTCCAGTTCCCATAAGAATAACACAAAGAGAATCCTTAAAATCAATATGGGCGTTGTTCTTATGGGTCAGCAAAGCTTCGTGACTGACGTATCCCCAGTTCTGAGCATGCTTACTAGTAACAGGCTGGAGAACCACGACGGCTCATTAATAACAAATACACCTGGAGAGTCATTAAAACTAAATACAGAATTATTGCTTAATAGAAACTCGGTGGTGCCATGTCGAAAGCAATTAACTCATTGTCCAAAGCATGACCATATACCTTGTTAGTATGTAATTCCATACGAATGGAGTAGAGTTTGCGATTTTTCGGCTGTAATTATTTTATTTTAGGTTGCTCTTGCTTGTGGTTTGTCGAAATGTTAAACATCGTTTGGATGTAGATTGACAAAGTTATATTTTCCGTTCAATTGGAGCTACTTAACGACAAGATATTCGATATGAATCTAGATTATCATTTGTTATCAAATCGTACAATCGAACGCATTCATAGCACTTAGCAGTCGCTAATACGAGTCATGTTTCATGTCATGTAGGTACACGCGTTTTTGATGTGAGTGTTATTTTGGGTGCGAAACCATTTCGTTTGAACTTTTAGAGTTCAAGGATAAATTCGAATGAATCACCCAAGAAAATATGTACTGCGCGATTATTGTTGTTCTTGATTAAAAAAGAGCAAAGGTAGTCCGAAAGGAAATCGAAAAAAAAAAATACTTCTGAAACAATTCCATTTGTAGAAAAAATACTCTTGTGCTATTTTTGCAAAGAGAATTCCGCTTTTCGAATCGAAGCCAGAATCCACTCAAGAAGCACTTAGGTATACAAGTGCAATTTATATATTTTATACAACTGTTGTGACATTTCACAAACATACATATTTGTGGATTCAACCAGAAGCAGTTTTCTTATTCCATTGGATTTCAAATGAAAGCAAGGGAACTATATTTACGCGGCGAAATTTATGGCAACGAAAAATGCAAATCAAATCGTTCTTTCTCAAGTGTCGGAAAAATTAACCAAACTAAGCCATAAGCTATTGGGTGTATGGGTGTTCCTTTACTTTTAAATTTAATGAATTTTTATTAATGCCGAGATCCATTGGGGCAGATGAAATAGTATTTCTGCTCTCGAAATCAGCTAACTGTCAGATTTCATATTCCATTGGCCGCAAAAAAAGCGAATCTCGATTTCTGAGCGAGATTTACACCTTACATCATCCAAAACATTTGTCAAACTTTAAACGGTGTAATTATTTACGTTTTTAGACGACAAGTCTGTGAAAAATAGACAAGAATTTACATTTGGCTGCTGCAATCGATATCAACATAAATTTAATGGATTTTTTTTTTTAACAAAAATTACAACTAAGCTGACTTTTTTAAATCACGCACCACCACAAATGCAAAGAAAGAAAAATCTCGTTTTATGTCCCACGAAAAATCTGAAATCTGAGAGCAAAACCTGAAAATCCCAATGCAAAAGACATAAATCTTACGAATTTTTAATCAATGTCGTTCCTTATCTCGAAAAATTAGTAAAAGAGGGACCATTGAGAGAGCAAATCAACAAATTTCCTGGTGTAAGAATTGGAAAAGCTGTCACTCACCTGACTATTGCCAGATGATTTTAAACTGGCTGTCCTATTTGGTATAATCGTGGATATGTTTTCATTTCTTGCATATTAAATTAAATCAACAGGTGGCAAAATAAAATAGAATGTTCACCTCAAGATTTTTTCGAATGTGGCGAAGAAATTGTAGTCTTCGAGTTTATCAGACATTTTAAAGTTTTTTTTATTTTTTGAATTGTGTGTGTATCTGACATTTTTCATAGATTATTACAAAAGCGTTCCATTACTTTTTCGTAAGTGTCTCTCTCCGAGAGAAAATTTATCCCCACCACTGCTATTTCGACAGTCCTTTAAATTCTTACTACATAAGTAATGGAACAGACCTATTAAGTGCGAACAATACGAACTACGAGTCGCTTGTATTTGCACTGTCACGGATTTCTTTTATTACTTTTGCAACTTTGAGAATAAAATTGGAATAAAATGAACTTAACTCCTTAAATTTGGTCGATACTCGCTATAATTGTATTGAATGAAACTGCATCAACTCAGCACTAAGTTTCTCAAAGAAACCCCCAAACAATCATTGTCTTTATTTATTTACTGAATCTTTAAATGTTCTACTCTGTGTAACTCAACTTCTCGCAGCAACAATACATCAATCCACCAAAATATGATACTTTTCATCCAAACCAATTTGGTTTTACTCGAAACTGATTTCTTGATCAGCTCGCACCCCTCTCATTTCAATAAAAAAATGCTTCGATAAACAATGTTCCCAAAAAGGTATACCACAAACAATTAAGCTATATAAAAGAACATACGCTTCATTAGAATCAATAAACAAATAACACATGATATCGGCAAAACACATTCGGTTTAAAACGGTTTCTACTTCTAAAAAAGTAACCGAAAACCAATCAAGTTATTAACGATTCAAGAAAACAAACACTGAAATAAAAATATTATTCCTATGGGGGTATATCAATATCAAAACATTCGAATGGCTATCGCCTATACCGATCAGCTGTTATGACTGCTTAGCAAATTGTTTTGCACCATGTACTCGTATGTTTATCAGCTACATTTATATGAACAAGAGTGAAATGCCTCGCAATTGTAGTTCCAGGCAAAGGTTAAAGTCTAAAACTGCACTTTTAGTGACCTATTTGCCTTTTTGCGTCAACGGAATTATTCCGATTCATATAAATTAAAATGTTTATGGCGTGCCCACTTGTTGGATTAGCGCCAATTTGAAATGTTTAGCTCACTAAAGACTATACCAACGAAAATAAGATAGATTAATGTTGAAAACTCGATTCCAAACTTCCGATTTTTTTCGTTATCAAAACAAAACAAATTAAGATCTTGCTAAAAGTAAATACAGATTCATTTATATTATGTGGGGTGTTCAAGTTTTTTTTGGGAGATTTCTGGTTTTTGTGTGTGCTTTTTGTTTATAAAATATATATATTTTTTTTTTTGTTCGGCACCGAGTGAGAATGTTGGGCATTGAACTCTTTAATTGGAATAACTTAACGCCCTTGGGTAGAGGGCGACGACACATCAGACAACTGTATTTCGCATAATGTGTATTCTTATGTGGTATACGATTGGGCGCTCTCCAAGCACTTTTTTTGCCCTCAGAGCAATTTTTTATGTTCGTTTGGTACAAAAAAAAAACAATCTTTTTCAGATTTCAGAGCACTTTTGCGAATCTAGATATTTTCTCAGATTTGCTTTAGATTTACCAATACAGGTGCATTTGAGTTTGACAACTGGTTGAGTTTGTTTACATTTGCGTGAATTTTTTCTACAGCAAAGAAAGGCATCGGGTGAATCTATTTTCGTAAATTATTAGCAAATTATTGTGCAAATATTTGGAAATCAATCGGGACGGAAATTTCGAATGTTTTAATATAAAATTTAACCTGTGAATGGAAAGCGCATAGAAAAGTGTCGAAGACTACACATATTCAAGTCGCGCGAATATCAACAAAAAAAAAGAGCAAGAGCGTTTTTATGTTCGATTAGGCACACGAAATCTGAAATCTGAGAGCAAATCTGAAGAAGCCATATCGAATATCACATTAATAAATTTTCTGAGGTTATGTGGTCTCTTTCCCGACGCAATTGTTTTGATTTGTATGTTTTAGGCTTTTGGAAAAATAACCATACTTGTTATCTTTGGTATATGAAAGTAAAGAGTGAGCTATTTGTGTCGAAAATTTACTGGGCAGCAGACTAAGCATGATTTATGTCATATTTAGGATTAGCATTTATTCTGCTTCTGGAGTGGTGCTCCAGCTTTGGCTCGCAGCATTGAGCCAAAGCTAAAATACTTGAGCCAAATTACCCAATTGGGTACTTCAGCATGCCAGAAAGTGAACACTGCACCTAGTCGCTAAATGATTGTAACTGTCGACAATTGACACCACAGTGTATATTCTTTTTGCTAAAAATGTCGGTTCTTGACGGACCTTGTAAACCGCTTTTAGTACTACGTTGTGGAACAAAAATTGTGTCTAAAAATGTTTAAATATTTGCTTTTCGATGCGCCATCCCATTGGCTTTAAAGAGCTCCTTTCGCATAGCAATCTCTCCAATTTTCTTAATCGGCGCACTGCTCTGAGTGCTGTGTACCAATTTCACCAACATGCCACATTTCACAGTCCCTGTCACAGCGACGACCACAAATTGCCTGAGAATATTGTTATCGGTTGGTACAAAATGATTCATACTCAAAAGTTATTTAATGAAATTCCATCTCCAACATCTAAATTCTCGCCGTCACATTGTGATTCAAATAGAAATGCATACGTTTCAGTTGCACACTTGACCCCATGAGAATAATCCCAACGGCAATTAAGATCAAATTTGAATGGCCTGAGATTTTTTTTCCGATGTCCTCTGTTGCTTCTCCATTTCTTTTCTCTATCTCGCTATGTAATTCAATCAGTGTATTTATTCGAGTACTTCTTTTTGAGCTGAAATTAAATTCAATTAAGCTTTCCTTCTGCGCTGGCACGCTTGAGATGCAATAATTATACTTTCAAAATTGTAATGAACTCATATTTTCTTAGTTTGAAATCAATTGAAACCCCCGATCACCGATTGGGATATAAATTGCATTTGCAGACGTTGGCCACCACTTTTTTGTTCCTTCCAATTCAATTGAAGTCTGTTTAGTCTGGCTTTCCCAAGGTAACCCTTGATCTACTCACAAGTCCGTGAGTTTCTATCAGCTCTAGACTGAACTGATGATTATTTTTAAACTCTTTCCTCCTTATCGATGCGATGCGATACTTTCCAGCAAAAACGAAAACTGGGCACGGCCCCGATTGATAACTGAAATTAGTTTGGAAATGCCCCCTTGTTGCCCTTGAAATGCCGATAACAATGCATGCGACAATAAATTGAAAGAAATTGTTCGTCTTATCGTTGGCAAAGCGAATTATACTGCAATTGAAGCGGATCTTCTTGTTGGTGTAGTAATAGACGGACAACGACGACCGACGCCTCACTGATTAGTGAGCATTTTATCAGTGTGTCATGCGATGCATGATGGTCCGTTATTCGTCTCATTGTCCACTTAAGCATTCCGCACCCGCGAACAATGTATAAATCGATAAATTGTATATGAGAGTGTGGAATACAATTATTGTCAATTTTATTTGTGGCGGTTTATTTGGTTTTCATCATCATTTATACGCTTTTTTGTGCGGCTGATTAGATTAATTCTAATTAAGCGATAATTTGCCCATGTGCCAATGAATTGTGGCTCTTTCAAGTGGTCGTTGTACCAGTGATTGTGTGGCAAGGTTCAAGATGCAATGGATGTGATTTGGAACGAGAGATGTGACTCTAGCTTAGCGCTTGTTTGAGTCACAAAATACAATCCAACAGAATATATTCATTATCGCACAAACGATGCAAATACAAATGACGGTTTTTTGCTGACAGACATGTTTACTGGAATATTCCAATCGGTTCCACATAATCGAATATGATACCCGAAAGGGACTCGTATTAATCGCCACTTTTCCTATGTATTGCACATTAAATGTACCGAGTTTGAAATTTAAATCGCTCACTTTGCAGTAAATCCATGTTCGCAGAAAGTCGAATCGCTGATGCCGCCGTCGGATTACTGAAATTACTACTGCACCGCGCCTTTGCATCTATAATTGCATGCAGAAAAGCGGATGTTCATAATGATCATGATAATGGACACTTTGGTTAATAAAGTCGTTTTTTTTTCGTTCATGGAAACTATAATGCAAAGGAGATGATAATAATGTGGGGCGACGCGACATTACGGAGGAGGAGGACAGTATTCTGAATGAGGAACCAATTGTTGGCTCAAGTCTGTTCTTGCTCATTATGTACGTAGTGCAATGATGCTTGTGCATTTTGAGTGATGTGGCTGGCCTCAGTTTTGCTTGTATGTACAACCTCTTAGTTGAGTTCTGTATTTGGTAATTGAAGAAGTACTTGATGTCGTAACTACACGCATTGGATTGAGGGAAATCTGTGGTTTGTGGTGGATTGTTTTTATGAGGAAGTGATAGGTTATGTCGATACGGGTTTGGTGTCATATGAACATAACTTAATTGTACATGATTCCAATGAACTCTGTTAAAGAAAGTTGCCTGATATTTGAATCAAACACGCAGTACATACAGAGAGTTTGAATTACTATCGCTCGTTGTTTATGAATCCGTTTCAACTCATTGCAGGTCGGAAGTCAATGTTAATGGAGTGTTGCGATCGCATGCGCAAGGTACATGCATTCGCCTTTGACTACCATTATCTTGGTGTACAAAGTACACTTTTATCTGAGCGAATGATTAACACACAACGAACGAATTACTGCAACAGTGATCGAGTACTGCGTGACTGAATTTGTTATTGTTTTTGTCGTGTTTTCCTGGTTTATGAGAAGCAACAAAGAGGCTTTAACCATTTAAATATTTATGGATTTGGTCTCTTATTTTAATCGTTAACTTCACGATTTAGTAATGTAAATCTCAAATGATTGCCTTGGCTGACTTAGTGGTAAACCGTCAACATAATTTTGCAGTACGTTGTTGAGGGTTGACAGGAACTACTTCAATAATAAGTCGATCGATATTGTGCCTTAATTCCTGAATCTCTGCTGAATTGTCGGTATAGATTCGACAAAAAGCACTCCAATGGCCTCGAATCGCAGCCTCACTATAAAACCCAGCGGCATCACCAAAACGTTAGACTCCGCGATTATTGAACTTAAGAGCGTTTTGAGAATTCTATCTTTAAACGCACAGCTTGACCTATAGCACATCTCTGAAATCACTTATAGACCGCGCTTGCTAGTAATTTAGTTATTATTTCCCCGCCCTATAGACTATAACTAATTTTTTATATTTGTTCTACTTTCAGGTGTTGGCCTCGTCCTCCGCAAGATGGGTAACAGTGTCTCACCAACCGTCGATTTGGTCAAGGATGGTGACACCTACACCTTTACCACCAGCTCAACCTTCAAGACCACTGCTATTTCCTTCAAATTGGGAGAGGAATTCGATTTGGAAACCCTCGATGGGCGCAAGGTAAAGAGCATCTTCACTTTGGACGGCAACACTCTCACCCAAGAAGAGAAAGGCGACAAGCCAACAACCATTATTCGTGTCTTCAGCCCCGATTCGTTGGTCGCCACCATGACCATTGGTGATGTCAAGTGCGTCAGAACCTACAAGGCTGTCTAAGGTGATCCCAATTCAAAAGACCGTCCATTTAACCTAAATTGAAAGCAACAACAACTGCAACTGATGAAACTGGACTAAAGCGTAATAAAAAAATAACTAACATCACTAAGCGTAGATCGTGCTTTTTTTTTATATAATAATTATTATATTATTTCTAAATACATGGAAATTGACTGAGAGGACTAACAATTAAATAAATTATTTAAAAGAAAAAAAGAAATGGAGAAACAAAAAATGTCATCTGTTCAAAGAAAGTTTCATTCTGTATGAAAATTTCCAACTCTGCTTTACATTGCACTTTTCATTTGTATTTTAAACTTTAAAATAGAGATATTCCTAAAAATACTAAAACATTTTCTATTTTGTTATCTTTTTGTAAAGGTCGAATAAAGTTTCTATATTATTTTCAATATAGAAGTCTGCACAAAAATTTGAGAAAATATTTAACGATTTTCGCTATGTGAAATAGGAATAGTTGTGAAACAAGAAAATGTAATAAAAACAAGATATTCTCAGATGTTTTGTGTTATGTTTTTCTTCACTCTATTAATGGGGGGTGAGGTTAACTGATTGTTTAAGGTTGGCCGCAAAACAACTTTCTGTTGTATAGGGGATTGAGAATGACAAATACTGCTGGACCAACCCACTATGTTCAAGAAGTAATGGCGACCACATGGACTTTGTAAAAGCAGAGGGAGCATGTTAAAGTGGATATCAAAAGAATAACTAAAACTACCCTCCCGTGAGCGCTTGATACGAAGAAAAATTTCAGAATGACAAATGGCGGTGTCAGGTCGAGGGTTTGGAATGCACGAGTTCTATAACGTTCGATCTTTCTGAATCATCAGCGCCCATTTCCATTTGGGGTACAAAAGATAGATTTCAGACCTGACCCAACCATCTCATTCTAGACAATTTGATGGCATGGATACAATGCCACGTATTTGGTTTAAGGCTAAGGACATGGCATCCGAAAGATGGCATCAGTGTTATCAGTTGACCTGTAGGTTGTATGTAACTGACAGCCAAATTATTAGAAAAAGTCATGCAGAGCACAAACGTGGGCACAGAAAGATGTCTGAGCGCTTAATCCAAAGTAAAACACATTCAGCCTAGTCAAACATACAACCGAATCTTATTGCGGACATGTTTTGTATACCTTCTTGTATTTTATTTTCAATTATATTTGAAAATACAGGGCGCTGCCATTGTTTGGATCTCCCTATTCGTAAACCACTATAAAAAAAGTTTCCTCCATTCTCAGTTCATTGACGAAACCTCTACAAATCGAGGAAGGCTATCATTTTTTTTTCCTTTCCTTATATCGGAGTTATGTACCGCGGCAGATTGCCTGGAAACTTAGAAATAGTTTTTATCGATGGTATTGATTTTGATTTTGGTATTCATGGGATTCTCAAAAAGAGATCGACATTTAACGGTGTTCTTTGTCGTGTCCATTTCTCGAATAGGTATACAATGATTGTTGGCAAATACCTATGCAAGTTATAACAATTAAGTGAAACTATAACATAAAGACAATAATGTCCGAAGGAAGTTAGAGTCGCAAATTATTCTTAAAAATTATAAATTATATGGATGGAAATGAAAGCAAGTTAACTTGTCGATTGGTTTTTTACCCCCAAAATTCAAAGCCAAGTGTATTTGTTGCCACTCAATTCATCGTTCATGCGAACGATTTTGAAATCTTCCATAGTTCCAAAGTCTGTAAATTAATTAATTTGTATGTTCCTTGCAATGAAATTCGCCACTTCCGTGAACGAGCATGACTTTTTCTAAACCAAATAAGGACCAAAGTGGAAAATACCGGCGCGTCCAATAAAAGAAAAACTCCGGAATAACGTAAATTTTAAGAATCACCAGGAACGTTGTGATTTCCTGGTAAATCGGGCTTTTAACACTTTTTTGTGATAAATAACCTCATATATATGAAATATATATATATTGCAGACTTTTAGGCAGTTGTTGTGTCAGCTTGAATCGTTCTTACCCGATTTCTCTCATAGGTGGCAGCACTCCCATTATCAAACGAACACAATTCAAAATTAAGTATGTATTTTTGTGTGAACTACACAAACACGCCTCACCGTCGTTCGTTCGTCAACTGAAGTACGAGTGGGGTTGAACTCGCATAATCTAAACCTTGAAAAAAGTCGTTTTGCCGGTTGGCGGTTGCGTTTTGCGTATGACGTTGTTTTACTCGTTTCGATTTTTAGGTCCATTAGCATTTGCCGGTTGATATGCATCGCATGTGCACCTGTAGTATTCTAAATAGTTTTACAATTTGTTTCTTTGCAAGACTGGTTTGGTAACTAATTCAATTTGTTGTTGATTTTCTGGATTAGTATACGCAAAAAGGACATCTTGCGTCGTGTTGACTGTGTATGAATTTTATTTGACAGTACATATAAATAATTGAAGTGAATGTTACTGAAACTGAAAAAAAAATCGACGTAGTACTATATTGAAGCCAAATTAAACAAAAAAATATGTTCCTTGAAATAAATCCGCATTTCAAATAGTAGTGCCAAAGCAAACGGTGAGTTAATGTACGTTAATTGGATGTACGAAGTACGAGTCAGAAGGGCTATCAGTTTCAGTAAGTGCGCATTGATATTCAACAATTCAAAGTGATTACCTCACAGTCTGATTGAAAATTCAAATTATTGATTTTTTCGATTGAAAAGTTCTCAACCCTTTAGTATGCGGGGTGAAGGAGGGTGAAATAAAGTGAAAGTGCCTAACCTGACGAGACAATGTCAACGAACTTTTTCTTTGTATCGCTCCATCGTACATCATTGTTCCGGCTAACTGGTTGTACATAGGATGATGTCACGTGAATGAAGTGGAGCTGAAAGGCATTTTCAACCTTTGCTGTGTGAAGTGATTTTGGAACAGTGGAAGTCAAGTTGGTGGACTGGGGGTTTTATTGATCTAAATTTTCACTTAGGAGTTACATAAAAGAAAATGTCATAGATAGGTGGGTTGTGTATGGTGTTTGTGTATACCTAGTCAAGAGGAAGGTGATGTGTGAGAGCAGGATGTAAAATGATGAAAGGATTAATTTTTTTCTTATGTAACAAACAGGGCTGCCAAAGCAATGCGCACAATTTCTATAAGTCTATTACTCAGAAATGGGTAACTTTTTTTCCCAATAAAGGGTTATTTGTTGATAAGTATTTTCTCGTAAGATTATACTAAAAACTGGTAAGCAATTTGAACCTTCAACGTCAAATATTTTCAAATCAAAGCAGAGTAAAGGCGGATTTTCAGCACGCAATTACAACAACTACGCTCTACTTGACACTTCGAGGACTCACAATTGTTGTAGCGTGCTGAAAATCCTACGTTACTTTGCTTCGCTGAAATCGAAGCTCCATAAACACCAAAAACACGCCTATTCTTCTTTTGGGAGTTCGTAAAGACTAGTTCACAGTACATAAATTATGTTCTAACTCAAAATGGTCAGATTGTTCATATAAAATCACCCATTGGGACCTTCAAAATATTGAGTGCGAAGGTTGAGAATGATTATTAGTGTTGCTAAACTTGTTGTCGATCTACTACATTATTTTGTTTGTTTCAGCATTCCTAATCAGCAATCAGATGGTTATTTGTCAAAATATTCTCATATTTGTACTCAGACTTCTCCGAACAGGAAAAAAAAAATACAGAGCTCAGCCTCTGTCGCATCTGATCAGAACCTGATCTGTAGAAAAAAGAAAACATTGGGCTTTACCAATAATCAGTTTTAGTTTCGACTCTGAATTTTAGTGCAATAGTCCGTACTAATAACAAATTTTAGTCTCGGATTTAAATTTTCGGAAGCTCACAATTGCTAATTCTTATGGAAAATACGATCATTGTGAATTACTTAGAATTAAATTATGAACTAAAATTGTTGATTGGTAAGGCCCAATATCTTCCTTGTAGGCTATTTATTTAGCAAATGTAAGCTCAAATGGGTAAATACAAAAGACCAGTTCACTAAGCCTGATTAACGGGTGACCCGATTGACTTTGGGTTTTTATACAATCGAATGCCACCCATGCAAGACGCCTTGGCCGTGTATTCTTTATCTTCGTCCATTCGGCTCTGAATTCGACATTCGAATCACGAGCAGTTTTTGCGCAGCACTGAAAACAAACTGTAGTCTCGATTTTCAACTCACGGAAGCTCCCAATTGCGAAATTTGTTTAGAAAACATAGTCACTGTGAACTACTACAATTTAAGGCAACAACCAAAACTGTTAATTGGTTAGGCCCTTTGAGTTGGCGGTAATCGTAGAATTTCTCTAAAATTTAGTAGGTACTCATTAACATTCAGTTTTATCTAACTAGATGATCCTGTATTAGTGGATGACAATTCCAGGGCCATTTAGTTATGTTAAAAATAGAGTTTTGAGATAGAGATTTTTTAAAACTCTAAGAATACTAGTAAACTTAAGAACTGATTAGATTCCATGCAATCTTTTTAAAATTAGTATCAAAACATTTGTACAAATTATGTTTTCACTACTTACTGTAAGTACTTGACCTTAACCTGCTTTATAAAAACTGATTCAGGGCGCAAATTCAGTCACAAAATCAACATATTTAACAGGTGGCTAGCTACTAAATAAAGAAACACATTTTGACCCTGGGAATTTGCCGTCACATGAACGCCACGCTAATAAATTGATAAGACGATAATATTTCGTGCAAATCTAAATACACACCGCTGGGAATTATTAAAAAAAAGGAAGGAACTACACTCATTTTTATCCCCATTAACGGATGGCGGGTGACGTCAGTATCACGTCAATGTCAGAGGAAAAAAATAAACTCTTACTCTTGTCGTGGAAAAGTTATTGGCGATAACGTTTGGGAGAGTCATTCCAGTCAAAACTACAATACCTAATACAAACAACCAACACTGGCAAGACAATGCAATCGTTGTCGTTGTTTTTCACTTCAGATTCCAGTCTCTCGATTGCTTGAATCAATAAAAGTATATCAAATAAAATAGAAATATTACGCTTATTTGGAGAGCGTTAAGATAATTACGCACAAACATAGTTGTAGTTGCAAAGAGCTAGAAATAAAAAGTGTTGCCAATTGATACAAATTAAGTGCTTGATCTAGATTGAGGTCAGAAAAGAGCATTATTTTTCAACTGAGTGTATACCACAAGGTATATTATTCGTATACGCAAAGAGTCTGAAAAATGACATTTGATGAGCATCTGGCGGATTGTTGGCGACGGCGCGACTAACTGTTGGCGGCGTTTCATCGACTTCATTTAATTAGAAGTTGACATCTTACTATTTATGTTTTTTTTTTTTGTGAAAGGAACATTTTTCAATTTGGAATTACCATCAGCTGAGAAAACGCCGAGAAATAAATAAGTGCTGTCAATGGACGCGACAACAACGTATTGGTCATGAGAAAATTCGACTAACTCGAAGCACTTTTGTGCGAATTCTTTTCTATTGATGTGTGAACATCTTAATTTATGTCTTTCGGCGATTTTAATCTGGAATCCATCGCTCTAAATTAAAACGCTGCGCAGGTTGTTTTCAAAGGGAAAGCAACTCAGCCAAACCCCCACTTGGAATCCCGCATAGGTATGTTCTCGAAGGGAGGTATGAGGTAATGCATGAATTCTGGCATGTTCTCGAAGGGAGGTATGAGGTAATGCATGAATTCTGGCATTGTCAGCGTTGCCAGACGGTCAAAATAATTCCCCCCAGATAACTCCGAAAAACCCCCAAATTTGGCTACTTTTTCCAAGAAAACACCCAACATTTTGTCATTATTTGTTTAACCTGTTTTTGTACGACTTAAAAGAAGAAATTACGAAATTAAAACGCGAACATGTTAGTTTGGCTGCCGAATGCAAAAGTGTGCGCCAAATAAATGCAACGCATGTTGTATTTTGAAAACATCTTGTAAGAATTTACACGGCCCTTACCGAACTTTGATGAAATTGTTGTTTTTTTTAAAAGGATTTTATAGCGAAATGTAAGTAAAATAGAATTTAAAAAAAAACATATTTCTCCCTAAACTATTTCTCCCCGTCGACCAAAAAAACCCCTAAATCTGGAGGGAAAACCCCCAAACTGGCATCACTGTGCCATCAGAGCATTCATTATAACTCTCTGTTCTCCACTCAGATCCATGACGTGTTCGCTAGTAGGTATACCTACTCTTTGTGGAACTGTGCTGTGACTGTGACTATGACTGCGGCTGGCCCCAGCACTGCAAGCACTGCTGCCGGACAACGGTCTACTCGCGTGCGACCGGCGCTTTTGTCTCCAGTTGGCGATCAATTCTCCACGCGATCTAACGTCGTTGTTCGTGCTGTCATCTGTTTTTATTGAGACCACCGACAGTTGGTTAGGCTCCCCCCAATCCCTCTGCTCGTGAACCATAAGCATCGTACGACTCTCGTGTAAGCATTATACAAAAAAAATAATAAAACGTACACTTTTGAAGTTCAACTTAACAACTATAGGTACATTATTGTGTTCATTGTTTTTATAAAACTCTCACGTAAATATTTTCTTTTTGTGAAAATTCTTCCCCCACTGAACTATTTATCGATATCGGCGAATGAATTAGCAATTACCTAATCAAATATGTTTTGGTAATTCAATTTCACAGGCAATTTAAACCGCGTTCATTGGTGTCACCGTGGCGTTCGTAGGGCTCACATTGTTTAGAGCAATTAGCGAAATTAATTCGTTTTTACTGCTCCCAGCTGTGCGGTGTCACGGTTTTGTTTCGAGTGGTTTTGCGGTTGTATTACTTTTATATGTGATTCGACAAAAAAAAAAAAAAATTCAACGAAAAGGCGATATTTCTATCGATGGAACCACTAAACCACTAAGTCAAACAAAATGTTTTGCGCTTATGTAATCGTAATTCAATTTTGCCACTATCGTAAGGAGATGATCCCATTTCAATAATTAAATTATTGCATGTGACGATAATTTGCAGATTAAAAAAATGGTTTAAAGTACGCTGAATTTTGCGATAACCTAGAGTAAACAAAATTGTATTTTGTAATCGTGTCATACTTGACATAAGATGCGGGCTTGGAAACACCGATAAAGTTTCCAATTTCGGAAACGGTGACATTTGATCCGTGCAAATGGCAACCTTCCTCTTATTTAACAAATTAGTTGGCTTTCGATTTTTTTTCGAATTGAACTACAGTGAATGTTAAATGGCAACAACTCTTTTACGACTGATTGTAATAAGAACTGGTGACATGTTGTTAATCAAATGGAGGCGGTCTCTTTTTGATGTTTTTGAAGTGCAATGCGAATACTAAAATATTAATTTCTGTGTAAACGAAAACAACTACTAGCGGGTATTAGACATTCTAGGTATACTTACTTAGCACATGTCAATGCATGGTCAATGACTTTAAAAAAAATAGTGTCAGAAGAAAAGTAGACATAGAAAAGCAAACGAGGGTTCAGTCGGCTTCGGGTCTTTTAATAATTTATTGTTTATTTTAATAATAATTACTTTTTACAAATCGGAAATAAACAAAAATAAGTGTGACCGAAGCTAAATACACCCCTTACTGTATACCTAATTTATAATCTACTTTGATGTCAGCAAAGCTGAACTTTACTTCATTGGACTCCGCCCGCTGTTAAATTTTACCCCAGAAATTTATTACAGCCTTAACATTGCATCGTACTACCAATTCCTTCTATTTGTAAATGACAAATGGGCTCAGTATTTATCGTTACCACTGACATCTGTCAAATTATCCCTTGGAACTGCTACATATATTAAGGCCATTCGAATAATCGGTTTCATTCGAACACAGTTTACGTAAGTCCATCGCGATTAGAAATTGTTGTTTTGAAAACAAAATACATTCTCGCGAAGAAATGCTGGACATTTTACAAATTTGTGGCTAAATGCATTCCCGTACTTTGTGATGATTTTATCTCTCGGAGATGGAATTCCCTTGCAATGTGATAAATGTGACATTTAGTTAATATCTAATATTTTAAAATGACAAGGAATAAATATTTCTTAAATCATCATTGGCTGCGTTCCACTGCCCGCTAGATCAAGCGTCATGATAAACTCCATACAAAAAAAATTGACATTTCACCATTTGCGCTAGATATCTAGCAGTTTTTGTGAAATATCCCTTTCAGGGAAATTTCTCAATCTAGCGCAAAACTACCCGCTGCATTGAGAGAAAAACAAAAAAAAAAAAACTTGTCAAAGGAAATCGTTCAAAAGTTTACAAAATAACAAAAAAACGAAACCGAGCAAGTGTACCTAATTGTGATCAGATTGGTAATAACGTAATAAAAATTGGAATTCAGACATTGTTTTCAACATATTGTATCATTTCTTTACTTGTAGTGTGGAAATAATTATGCGAAAAAGAGTGTCGAATGTCATTTTGGGCGTTCCTTCATCTGGGATATTTTGTGCTAGACGTCTAGCGGGCAGTGGAACCCGACCATTCATTCTTACAGTAAACTAGGTCAATAAAACTGCCCTTTTGACAGTTTATAAGAATATATGTGGCAAAACAATACATATATTTAGATAGAGAGTAGAATTTTTTAAATGACAAGACGTACGTGTTTTCATTATATTTATTTTGACACTTTTAACGATTTTGGCATAAAATGTAAAAATTTGCGACGAAATTCTTCATCAATGTCCAACACGGCTTCTTTCGAAATGTATTATGTATTTATAAATCTTTTCATATTCGTAAAAATGTTGCTAGATCGCTAGCGATTGTAACAACCTAAAATAACATTTGATAACAATGTAACACATTCATCGGCTGCATTCACAATAGGTTGACAGAATGATGAGTAGTAAAATGTTTCACTTTTGATTTAATGGAATCCAAGTTTACAACAATAAGACACTTTTTGCCAGTACATGCATGTGATTTCAGCTTCACTAAATAGCCAACATAATTGAAAATATATCAGATGATTTATGGTAATGGAGAAATGCCTATACAGATATAGAAGTGGAATGCGAGTACACGTCAGAATTGCTGAGTATGTTTTGATCTCATTAAGTGCCAATACCAAACCGATTTATTCTTGTTTTAGAAATGATGAGTTTTACAGTAAATATATAAACACGCATTTATAGAAATGATCGCAAATAGTTTCTAAAGTTTAATTTTTTGTTAAGCACTCTAAAAGGTTTGGTTTTGAAACTCTATCCGGGATACTAATAATCATATTACAAAGATTTGACGAAATTTTGAATATAAAATTGCCACTTATGAACTACAACATAAAAATGATTATTACTAAGGCCCTATCTGTATAGAATCAAAATGGAGACCCTTCTGGCACCATTTATATTCATGTTTACGGATTTTAAAGAAAGTGGGTAGAGAGTTTTTGAAATTTTTTTTTAGAACATGATGATTGTGAAGGAAAGTAGTCTGTACTTCCAGTTTCGAAATCGACGACTTTCCACATTATGTCAGGCACAAAATGGCATCTTTCCATTGATCCACTAGATGACTAACGACAACGCGATTTCCGTACGAACATATGTCAGTTTACTTAAAAAAAAGTTGACATAAGTGTGTAGGCAGTTGATAACTTCCGTGCAGTATTTATAAATATGGGTATAAAGGTTCCAGCTAGATTGACAAAAAAAACTGAAAGATGTCAATCCAATCGGACTTAAAGAAAAAAATTCAAACCAAACCAAATGAGCACATTCAAAAATCTTAAGTCGACTAGATTGGTCTGGATAAGATGTAACCTGAACGCCAAAACTAGATTGGTCGGGAACGTCACTTTTCCTACGTCAGCCACATATGCGAACTGTCATCTTAGTACTCAGTCACGAATTTCTTGACTAGATTCGTCGGCTACCCCTCCATAAACGTCAACTGAGACAGCTGCTCATATGACCGATTTCAGCCAATCAAAACCGAGTTACATCTAGTCAGACAGCTGCCAGACTTACTTGAACGTCCCCAATTTTATTTCTCTAGTTATCTTAAGTCGACTATATTGGTCTGGATAAGATGTAACCTGAACGCCAAAACTTGATTGGTCGGGAACGTCACTTTTCCTGGCGCTGTAGGTCGAGCTGCTGTTTCTATTAAAACAAAGATGGCAAAACATTTGTTGTCTTATTGATTAACTTATATAATATTTTGGCATAGTGTTCATTCTGTTTAATCATTGTTCATATTTGTATTTTGTTTTTAAAATAAGCACATACATAGACTGATGTGGCATCTCTAATAAAGACTAAGACATCCCCCTGAGGAAGTTGGAAAAACCCAATGAAACGTAGGGAAAAGAATGGAAGATTGACAGAAGTGATCATATTAGCGCAAAGTGGACTAGAATATACTGTGAAATGATTGGATTGCTTTTTGGGGGAATCGTTTTGATAATGATCGCCCTTAATTCGTGGTTGTATTCATCTAATAACAAATTTTAGTATCGACTTTAAATTTTCGGATATTCACAATTGCGAAATTTGGATGGAAAATGTAGCTATAGTGAACAAGTAAAATGTCAAGCGACACAAAAGAGTGACAAATCTACTCAACCAATCAAATATATTCGTATCACTTTTGACAGATCTGTTCCCTTACTTTCTGGTTAAATTTTGGCAAACAAACCCGTCCGTTAGGCAAAGTGTGAACAAATCAATTTAACAAATTACGAATTGAAAATTCTTTCTGCGAACTGTCACACTTTATTCACAATCCACATTAAACAGTCGCGATCCACAAACCCGCGAATGCAAAATTCGCTCGAACTTAACCTTCAACAATGCAAATGAAAACCTGCGACTAAAAAAAGTTTTTATTAGAATGAAATGTCAGAATCTACGAATATTCGCCAGTTCATTACATACATACATACATACATTACGTAAGATAAGCGTAAGGTCTAAATTTGTGGCTGATAACAGAGACATACGAAAACGTATTTTGATAAGATACTTGTTGCGAAAAGACTTTCACTGAACACAGCGACTGTATGACTTCCGTGTCTCTTTTTGGATGATTATGTAATTTTGTACAATCAACGAGTAACGCTTTTCTATACTTGTAAAAAATTGTAATAAATTGCAATTAATTGTTATTTTTAATAAACAAATTTAGATGCATAATACAAAATGCTGTCTTCTTGTCTTAATTGGAATTTCTGGTATCTGAGATTCGCGTCATGATTTACGTCTGGCTTCAGACAGCGAAGGTTGTTTAGCAGTACGTATGCAGTATAAATAGATTCCAATAATAAGATTGTTACTGTTATAGTGTATCCAAGGAAGACTAGGTTTTACACAGTAGTTTTGTTTTCCAAATCGATAAGTACAAGTACAAGACCTTCAATATCGTATGAAGCTACATAAATTGGCTAGTTGTTGAATGTTTACGGGTTCAAAGTACAAATAAGACTATAATTTCGAATTATATTATTATTATTGATCTTCAATTTGGTTAGTTGGTATAAGCAGCGGACAGAACAGAACTAAAGCTTAGCTCACTTAGATATTTGAAAACTTAACTAAAACTATGGAGGTACATTTTATGTTGTGGGGTGAGAGCAGTACTAAATAAAAAATTTAAAACGGAACCTACGACTTCGTTCAACTCTTCTTATTCTAATAAGTCTTTAACAAACTGCAAGTTTCGTTTTGTGTTAAGTGGACGAGGAGGAGTTTGAGCGGTCTACTCACTTTCATCCAATATTTACCATACTTCAAATGCATTATCAAGGATGAACTTCCTACCTTAAGGGATCGAAAATGTTTGAAGCAATACCTTGGTAGTTAAGTCACTCAACTCCACAATGAACTTAAACTTCTCCTACTCTGTATTAAGTTAAAAGGAAACGTCTTCGAAAACGAGCATAGCAAGGGTTCACAGTTTTGAGGGAATATACCTCTTGAAGCGTAAGCAGGGGGTACAATAGACCAAAAGGTCGCAGTACAACAACCCCTATCACCTAGTAATAAAAAAGGTTCACAGCACGTATCCGTAAACCTGACCAATTTTAAGGTAGACAATTCGAAGATCCCAATCGCTTTTAAGTGGCTCAACATATCGATCTCAGATTCTAGACTGTAAGAAAAACCATGGGCTTTACTATAATATTCATTTTTAACCTTTAAAATTAAATATTTTGCAGGTCACAATGGGTAATTTTATATGGAAAATGTTGCCATTGTGAATTCGTAAAATCTCAGCTGTGGACTAAATACGATTATAAGTATCGTGCCATATCTACACTTGTCACTTTCTGCCCCAAGCCGTAAACATGGTGACACCTTGTCCTTAAGGTGTCCTCATCTTAAAACAAGCTTAGTACACGTTGCACTATTTTCACAGACTAAATTGATTTTTAAAGCATCTTAACTCCTGCACCTATTCACTTGGCCGACTTTTAATACAGGACGCCTAATTGTGAATTCTGCAATTTATAGACCTCTGTCAGTTTTTCTCTGACTAAAGCTGAAATTTAGGACTGCTACAATCGTTTTTAGCTTTTCGACCCACGACAGGTCTTCCACTTGCCATTGTCGGGCTTTTGTTACAGTGCCGCAATTTTTATAAAGACCTGCAAGAACTAAAAGGGTTTTCAAAATAAAATCAAAAACTGTTAATTCATCCTGAAAAGACCATTCGGAGTTGTACAAGAATCGGCCCTTGAGTTTTGTACAGTTTTAAGGATCTGAACTGCAAACTACACGGTTTAACTCTTTAACAGATCTCGTCGAAGAAGATCTGTCCGATAGGTTGTACGTACGAACTTTTCATTAAAGCTGCGCAAAGATTATAAAACGTAGATTGAATAAATAAATGAAATGAAATGAAATGAAATTTTAGAGCCTTAACGTGGTTCCCCTATTGTTAAGTCCAAAGAATTTGCTTTTTGAGAAGAATTTCCCATTCGATATTTTAACGAAGAAAAAGTTCAGGGTTACATCTCTTTTATTCAATTTAGGAAATTCGTCTGTCTTCTACAGGGTGGGCCAAAAGAAGTCGTCGGATGTTGTTTGGCTCTAATTTTTTTTCTAAATGAAAAACTTCGATTCTGTTTTTTGATTATGTTTATTTAAACCTTTAGAAATTTATTGGTCAAGTCGAGAAGATGATGCGGCGCCGTCACAATTTTCCATTACTTCGGCGAGAACTTCGGGCGACAGATTCTCGCACTCGTGTCGAATGTTGTCCTTGAGGGCTTCTAGGGTTAAGTCGGGCAATCTTGCGGGCCAGTGCAATTCGCCAAAACGAGAGATGAGGCGACCCGGGAACGTCGCCTTCAGAATATCGGTTGTGGCTCGCGCAGTGTGTGCCGTAGCTCCGTCCTGTTGGAACCACATGTCCTCCAGTCCTAATTCGTCCAATTGCAGCAGAAAAAACTAGGTTAACATGGCCCTATAGCGCGCACCTTCCACTGTTGTCGTTTGACCAGCAGCGTTCTCGAAAATGCCTCCTCCAGCGTGAACAGCGTACCATGCAGTAACTTTGAGCAGGTGTAATGGCTCCTCGTGCATTACTCGTAGATTTTCGGTGCCCCAGAAGCGATAGTTTTGCTTGTTGTGAGCCTCATCGCTCATTATGATTTTGGTCGAAAAATCGTCGACTTCGATTATTCCGCGTTCTTGGGGAGTGTATCGCTCCATGGCTTGTTCACTTGTATTCTACATCTGTCTAGGCCACAAATGTCAAAACAGATTTGACATTGGCGGGCATCTGCAAAAATAAGAGCATCTTCCAATAGGGTGATCTCTTTTTGCCCACCTTTTATTTGTTTGCTTAGATAAGTCTTACAAGTTATAACTCGCTTTCGAATATAGACGCTCTGTCACATTTATTCATCGACAATGCGCAAGACATTTCATGCGGTTTTAGATACATTTTAAACGGAGCTGAATTTTGAATTTTGAAGATGTTCCCGCCTGCCACAAATTACATCTAATTCACTCACAAGAAAGCATTTGTGAAACCAATACGCAGTGGTTACCTGTCCATCTTGTTTACTCGAACTCACCAGCCATGTATAAAAACCAATGAACAAAAATAACACGTATACGCCCTCGATTTAGGTTTTCAGAAAAGCTTTACATAACCTCATATTAAATTGCTCATTTAAGAAAACGATATTATTTACAAAAAGCCCATGAATGTTTATGGAAGTGTTGATTTAAAGCCTCGATAGGCTGATAATCGGCTGCAATATAGGTCACCAGCATTTTCCTAAGCATCTCTAACTTCCCCGCATGATTTATGGTTATTTCGTTGCAATCTACGAGTATGAACCCAGCTACAGCTGCGAATTTACTCGCATTGTACTCACACTGTATCATCAGCATCACATCAATTAAGCATCGCACACGTCTTCCTCAATAAATTACTAACACTGAACAGATGCCTTCAATGTTCTGTTTCAAATTCGTTGCAATTATTATTTCCCTGAGAAATTGTGTTTACATTTTTTATGTGCAGTCCGGCAAATTCTACATCAATAATTTAAACAAAGGAAGAACAAAGTCTTTGGCATACAGAAAATCACGTGCTAAATATAACCAATTTCGAACAGAGTGTCATCTGGATGTGATTATGTTTCGTTTTCATGGAAACAGTTGGAAGAGGCACGGACAGTTTTTTTGTTAAGTTATCTAATTTTTTAATATTTGCTTCTTAAAAAAAAGAAAACATCAACTTGCATAACCACCTGGTTAAAAATAGCGGCAATGTGAAGGACAAATATGCTTTTTAGAAGACGACTTGTGTTGAAGTAAATATTTGTATTGCGTGATGGTTGCGATTAGAAACTTTCTACGTAATTTGTCATCATGTGTGCAGGCTTATTCGGTTACTAAATATTCGAACTGGTATAACTTATTCGGACAAAAATTATGTTCACGTCCATCACAGAAACCGTCGTTTCCGGAGTTTTGCAACGAACCCCAAAAGAACTATCACAGAATCCATCGTAGGGGAACGAAATTCGTAGCAAAAATGTTCCCCTAAAACTGATTCTATGATAGTTCTTTCGGGGTTCGTAGCAAAATTCCGAATACGACGGATTCTGTGATAGACGTGATTAATTCGCGTGCCTGATGTTTTAACGGATAGCTCTATACATAGTCCCAATTAAATCGAGAGAGTTTCACATGTATACAGTTTTTATTCAAGCTGAACAAATAAAGCAAATAATTCAGCGAGTGCGAGTACGCGTTTCAATAAGTTAGATGAACTTTCGGTCTGGAGCACCTTTCATTGAACCGTTGCTAAGTTAGCGCGGCCCATCTCCGTGTCTTCCTTGCAACAAATGCGTAGGTGGTCTTTCTACAGCTTTTGGCTACTTGACCTTCTTGCCAACATCAACTTTAAACTGCTTAAATGGGTTTAGTTCGCCCTTCAGAATGAGAATAAAATCGATTTTTATACCATTATATCTTAAGGCTCTGTTGATAACGACTTTTGCTTTTTCTTCTGCACAAAACAGACTTATGTTCTAGGAATATCACAGTATGTTGCTCTTCAACTCAGTCGACCTCCGAAGACCAATCTATCAAATACTTAAATATGCCACCCTTTTTGACAATAGCAAGAGCGGTATATCTTTGACCCTTCTATACAGCCTTTTCTAGCTATGCTATCACTTGCATCACAGTAATATCCCCCGTGTGTCGATGGCGTCTACCGCTCAGAAAAAGAGCACACAAGTCAGTTAACAGGAACACCTGCTGCCTTTGCCTACCCATATAAGAGCTTGTTCTGCATTTCTGAAGTCAGTCGATTCTGAGATGTGTAGCTAAACTCGTCGATTTACTGCCACTTTACCGAGTCTATAACAGTTTTAATTCTTCGAGTAGAACCACCGGGGTTGTTCAACTTTGTGTTCTTGGATGTTCCTGATCTCAGTGCAATTAGGTATATATTTCAGAACCTCTTTGTATCACAGTCATATGATGATTACACATCAATTAGCGGGCTTATGTGAATCCCCACATAGATCGAGGAAGCTCTATAAGACCTACCCAGCTAAGTCTACACAAATGTTTATAAAAAAAACACTGTATTAGCTAATTAAATATAGCTATAGTTGGCGCTATCATTCATAGATTTGTAGCTCTGTTAGCTCCAATTGAAATTCGACTTCCACCTCTTAAAAAATACAAATATACAATCGACTTTTGAATATTTCCATTCGTTGCTAACGATTTTCCTTCTTTTCCAGATTTACTAGTCCATTCCACATCCGCAGGAAACTCGCCGCCTCACTTTGAAAGTTATTTTCAAATTTAAACACAGCTAACTAACAAAAAATGGATAAACGCAATTTCGTCAGTCCCTTCGGACAACGCCCTTGGATGGCGAATTCTGGTGCCGCTGCCCCTGCTGGACAGAACAAAGGCTTGAAGGGTATCGTTGCCGGCGGCATTACAGGCGGTATCGAAATCTGCATCACATTTCCCACAGAATACGTAAAGACACAATTGCAGTTGGATGAGAAGGGTGAGCAAACCACTGAGTTGCATGTGTCAGTTGAAACATTACACTCTCATCTTTTCCAGGTGGAAACAAGCGGTACAACGGTATCGCCGACTGTGTGAAAAAGACTGTAAAGGAACGCGGTGTCCTCGGCCTGTACCGTGGCCTGAGTGTTCTTCTCTACGGAAGTATACCAAAATCGGCAGCGAGGTAGGCGAATAATATAATATGTTCCCAAAGCTAGAGTCTAACCACCGATTTTAGGTTCGGAGCCTTTGAGTACTTCCGTGCGCAATTGGTCGACGAACGCGGCCAACTGAGTAACTCAGGAAAACTGATTTGCGGTTTGGGCGCTGGTGTCATGGAGGCGATTTTAGCTGTGACTCCAATGGAGACTATCAAAGTCAAATTCATCAACGATCAACGCAGCGCCAACCCCCAATACAAAGGATTCGCTCACGGTGTGAGGACCATCATCAAACAAGAAGGTAGAGTCTGCAAGCGTTTCCCAAATTCAAATAGTTATTTGCATATTTTTTGGAACAGGTATCTCGGGCGTCTACAAAGGCTTAACCCCAACCATACTGAAACAGGGCTCCAACCAAGCCATCCGTTTCTTCGTCGTGGAGAGTCTTAAAGATCTGTACATGGGCGATGATCGCAGCAAGCCAGTTCCTAAGCCAATTGTTGGTGTGTTCGGTGCTATCGCTGGTGCCGCGTCTGTCTTTGGCAACACCCCACTCGACGTGGTGAAGACACGCATGCAAGGTCTCGAAGCATCCAAATATAAGAACACCGTCGATTGTGCCGTCCAAATCTGGAAGAAGGAGGGACCATTAGCCTTTTACAAGGGCACTGTACCCAGATTGGGTCGCGTCTGCCTGGATGTCGGTATCACCTTCATGATCTACGATTCGTTTATGGAATTGTTCAACACAGTATGGAAGTAATTGCACCCAATCCAAACATCGCAATCACGTAGATAAGTTTAAGATCCTAGTCGTTGAGCGAGCAACACCAAAAACACATCCACACACAAATCGACGAGCATTACTAAACATTAAGTTATTTGTTTGTAGAAAATTCAGATTAGAGGGGGGTCAAAAACTTAACGAAATCAGTGAAAACCTAACGACTAAATCAGAAATTGTGCATTTAAGTGCGAAAAACTTGTATATTTTTACTACCTTTGTATGTATCTACGCAGAGAGTAATTAATTGTATGCAGAGATTTAAATTTTTTGCCCACACCAACCATTGTTATTGCTATTTTATGTTGTTCTAATTTTAAACGCAAGAATTTAAGCAAAATAAGAATAAACATTTGTAGAACTTTATACAAAAAGAGATGAAAGAACAATTATTAATATTAAGAGACTACAGTGTAGAATGCATAGACGCCAATTGGATTTGCTTACTTTTCAAAGGGCCTTGCCAATAAACATTTTTATGTCGTTTTCCATTGGCGCACAAAATCAATCTTTTTCTCGATTCGGATCACTTTTTGCAGTCACGATATTTTTTCAGATCTACACATACATTGCGCATTTGGCTTGAGAGCAAACTTCTTAAAATGACGTAAAACAGCTGTGCAAAGTATATTGGTATTGTGCAGTATGTGTAGATCTGAAAAAAATATCGAGATCAGCAAAAAGTGATCCGAATCGACAAAAATATTGATACCCAATAGAACATGAAAAGATTGATTTTTTGTCTCATTGAAAAACGACATAACTTGTCCTACCTAACCTACAAGTTTGGCATTTTTCTGCTAGCATGCTAGCCGAATAAAATTTCGTGAATGCTACTTTACTTACTTTTAAGCGAAACGCTTTGCTATCTTTTAAGAGTTTGACATATTCTCGAACACATTATGGCACCGAGCAGACCGACCATATGGTCGACTTTACGCTTTAAGTTAATTCACATTTCACTCGTAATTTGCGTCCCAATTGATTTCTAAGAAGTTGCACATAAAATAATAAGATTCACCTGACGAAATGCTTTGAAAAATTTCACGGAAACGTAAACAAACACCACCAGTTGTCAAACTCAATCGCATTTGCATTGGTAAATGTGAAGCAACTCCGAGAAAAAAATCCAGATTCGCAAATGATCTGAAATCGGAAAAAGATTGTTTTTTTTTTTTGTACCAATCGTACATAGAAAGACAAAGAAAAAAAAAAATAGTGCGCCGAGAGTGCCCAATCGAACATACGGCTCTATATTCGGAAGAGTCAAAGGAAATGTGATGATCACTTTTGCCAACGACATCAGTTGAGGTCGTACGAAACACGTTGCTTGTTCTAAATGTTCTAACTATATATAACTATATATAATAATAGTCACATCTTAACCGCCTATTCCAAGCCTAGATTATTGAGGCATACAGGATTATAGATAAACCAATGTAATTTTTGATTGGCAGAAGTCGTTGATTATGTTTTGGTCGCCTGTGTGTGGCATCATGCTAAAGTAGTGGGTACTGGATACTCATTTCATTCTTTTTCACCGCATCCAGTCGAATTGTTCAATCTGCTTTATCTATTCCTATAGTTTGGATAAAACCACTACGAATGAATCGTTTACAAACCCTACGAGTCTTGATGCACTAGGAGACTATTACATATAAAGTTCCAGAGCTGTCCCATCTATTCGTTCACCGTCGTGTCATTGATTCTCCACTCGGTGTTATACAGGCGAATGGTCCTCCTCGATTGTATAAACATGAGTTGGCACTCGCATTCGATGTCCAATGTGACACTAGTCAAAGTGAATTCAGATGGCTGTTACTGCGCAGTACTTCTTCGAAAGCCCTTGCTATTTCTTCTTAAATAGCCTTTAACGCCGTTTTAATAGCGACTCCTATTCCATCTATTGTACCTTTGGAAAACTATATCGTTGTTTCTCCGTTGATCAGTTCTAAAATGTTTCCAGCCACATTCAGTAGGCTTTGAACTGATTTTGTAGAATGTTCCAACCAAAAAACTCAGTCACAACAACATTTTTCATGCGGTTAGAAATACACCTCCAATACTACAACAAATGATCTTCAGAATTTAAAGAACTCGGGCCCTTTGTGTCCACTTCCAAATGATTTCAAATACACTTCTAGTTATAGCGCTCCGTCCCCGCATGGTGATTGGCATTCTTTTTAATCTGTCGCCAATGCAAAGGACTTTATAAATAAATTAGCTTTAAAAGCCTATTTGGTAAAGATAGTGTTCTAGAAATCCTGAGCCATATTAAATATCACGAAGTGTTTGGGGTCCTACCAAATCCGACATTTAATTCACGGAAACCAACATTTTCCGATACATCTACCGTGATATCTGCGATATCTGTGATCAGGTATTCGAAGTGCTACTTCGTGGGAATTATTTATGCAAATCAGGTGGATTTTTAGGCGAATAGCTCCAAGCGTGGAATCAACAACTAAATCTGTGGACTTCTTGAAAATGCGTTGGAGTGGGGTATTCCATTGAATTAATGGCTTATAGTCGCCATGTTTCGTAATAGCGTCTTTCTTGTGATTTATATTTGGAATGCGTTTGAAGAGATAGGCGATGTAAATTCATCACATATCGACTCCAGATCAGTAAAACGAAGAATACGTTCAAAATATTGTAGACTATTCTGTTAAGGAATCGCCTATACAAGTTTTAAAAAACTCATATCAAATCGTATTCGGTTACGCAGCGTCTATATTACGTTTACCGGCCAAAATCGTCGATGATTCCATTCATCAGATGAAAGCAAATGCAAGAAGTACACAAACTCTGACGTTACAACACCGCCCGACGATCATTTCTTACCCAATATCTTCAAAACGCCACGAGTAGATCAGGTCAACCTGTGCACAGAAGAAGCGCTGTCCGACTTTCGTAATAAAAACACAAATACCTTGCATGGATTTTTCGTTAATGATTTAAATTTATTCAATTCGCGCCAAGCCAACACCTTAGACCTAAGCTGGCGAACAGAAAATAAAAACATAAATACTATTAATAATACGTGGTATACCATTTGAATATACTTTGCGGAGTCACACCCTTTGTCAACCCACAATAACAAACAGAAAAGAAGAAGACTCGGAGTCGGAGAATAATGAAACCGCACAGTGTTTCGGTCAAAATCCAGATTTCAACTTTAAATTTTCAAGAATAAAATGTGAAACAAAAAGTTACATGAATAAGTTACATGCGGCGGCGTAACAAGTATAAATAAACGATATTTACAAATAGATACCTACAGCGTTTCGGTATTTGAGACAACAAACAGTAGAGATTCGAAAATATATTCTTTGTGCGTGTGAATGCTTATCTGATAACATTCAGCGGCAAAGTGGAGTGAGTACTGCTCACCATCCGACCAATCTTGTCCTCCAGTTCGGGGCTCATTTCTTGCCAAACAGCCTTGCCGATGAGCGCAACGTCTTCGACGGGTGGCCGAAAGACGACCAGCAGCGTCAAGCAAATGCCATCTGTTGTGTGTGGCATTGCAGCGGGACTATGCTCCACGGTCAGCAGACCATGTGGGCGATGTTGCGGCAATTCAGCTCCGAACAACTCGATCATGAACTTCCTTAAAGTCGAGTGGAGACTGCGTGCTGGATGTACCTCTACCGTGGGCAAGTGATGGATATTCCTTTCGCTAACGAGGACGTTGAGGGTGTTGGTTGCTCGCTTGCGTATCACCGCTACAATTCGCAAGTAGTTCTTGTGATGAGCGTACTTGATGGGCATTGTGTCCGAGTGCCACAGTGAAGGGGACTGGGAGCGAGCCTTGTAGGCTTTCGTCATTTTGATGAGATTCAGGATGTCGTTGGCGCGCAGAGGAAGGTCGCCAATGTCAGCGAACCATTTCGCTTGAAGAGATTCACGGTCAGCCTGGTCGGGTATCTTGAGAGTTCCACTAACGACTCGGCCGGTGAGAAGAAATCGAACCCATGATCCACCAGCCGTCTCCACTCCAACTAGTGTTGTCATTTCGCAATTGAGTCCAGTTTCTTCGTACACTTCGCGCACGGCTGCTTCGTTTATAGTTTCGCCGGTCTCCATTCGACCAGCGGGCAGATACCATTTGCCAGCGCAGGACTGCTTGGCCTCTTGTATCATTAGAACTTCGTCTTCATCGTTTATCATCACGACCGCAACTATGTATGTCACTGACTTTCCAATGACGGGAACAAAGTCCGAAGAGGCGGATGGCTGAATGCCCTGAGCTTCGTTGACAGCATTTTGTTCCTCCAGCGAGAAATCACACAGTTCCGGGGTTATATCGCCAAGTTCTTCACCAGCTACCAGCCTGCTGAGTTGATCGTTTATTGACGAGACTGTCTGCGGCATGATTTCTGTATTGCTGTTCTTCGAATGCACTGGAATGGATTTGTTTTTAGATTCGCAAACGCACTAAGCCATACGCTTCCGGTGTTCCCTTTGTAGTTCTCGCCACTCTATTCTGACCTGGAATTCATATTTGGTCAGTGAAGAACGAAAAAAAAATATTTATTTATGTTAGTTTGTATGAGTGAGTGTATTTCGGTTAATTGCTGCGAGTTTCACTTCACCAAACGACAACGTGACGCGCACAAGTTGCAATTATTTTTTTTATGAAAATAGCTCTTGGTCAGTAGGTAGACAAGAAAACACTCGGACGAGACTGCGCTGCCGCTGCTGTCTGGTACAAACAGTCAAGAGACAAGAAGCGAACTAAAAGAAAGAAATATTTACTCAACCATATTTAGATGGATCGTCCATAGGCGGTCTATGCTAATGGTAATGATGATGACGAAGTCTGCGAACGACCACGACGGCGCTGGTCGCTGGTGACTGTGATGACTGCTAGAGGAATGTTGTCTACGCTGGCCTCAAGAGAAAAGCAACTGAGGGAGAGTGGTAGCAGTAAAAGAGATAACGAAAAAGAGACTATAAGAGACGATACTTATGAAAGTTTGGCTAGTATGATGTGTCTTGGAGCGTGTAGACTGAGTCTGACTGGTATTAGAGAGGCTAAGAACGGCCGAATAGAGAGGCAAAGAGTGAAAGTACAGAGGCGGATGAAACTGATACGGCGCCCTAATGGAGGAGCGTTGATTTTTGCTGAATTGTGTGCTGGGCGGTAAGCCCGAAGGAAGACACACTGAGCTTATTTGTCCTGTGTACGAGGAATGATTAATTGCGAGAGCGTAAAACCGAACCAGAGTTTAAAAGTTCACGCCACCGGGAATGTCGAAGTGCTCTGCATGAAGAAACTAAATAAGAACTGGATGGTTACAAAGCTATGCCACAGTCTTAGATTCCTAAGATACAACAATGTCCACGTGACTCAACCGCCACGAAGATTCTTATGATTCAGTGCAAAGATTGTCTAATCACTTCTTGTTTACAAAAATAAACAAAACACATTTGTTACGAGTAGTAGCCAGGGTGACAAAACTGTCGCCTTTCTCAAACAATTTACAACCTCTCCGTTGATGCTGAAATGTTTCGAGCAATATAGTTAACAGCGCGTCCAGAAAAATACTTCCTCCCCTCACTAACGACTCCGTTTATTTAAGAAGGTTCATCTAAACTCCTCTGTTTTTCGAATGAATTCACTTAAACTTGAGTCACCTCTTGTCGATGCGTATTAGCATAAGTTTGTGAATAGTCTTATTGTTATTCACAAACTTGTCCTTGAGATTTTATTAAATATAATGCAAGTTATACCAATTTAAATGCTGTCATACCCACCTTACTAATTTGCATATAAAGGAAAGTGCTAACGAAAAAATATCAACGGAATCCAAATCAACTGCGAATATAGCATGCGGCTTCGTATTACGTATTTAAATTGAAATCTAAACTGGTTTCATTGGTGCTAGAAAGATATGTAATTATGTAAATTTGACGGCTATCACAATCTGGAGGACTAGGTCGACCAGTGTTATAAAGATACAGTGGACACGCATTTTGTTTCAGCTAGGACCGGATTGCTGCTTGTGAAAGATAAGCGATCGATGTAAATTTTTGTGCTCATCGATGTTCTGTGGTTAGCAGAAATGAAAACATTTCAGAAGAAGTACTCGTACATGTACGCAGAGGGGTGTGATGACCAGAATCGAATTTCTGGCAAATCGGTTTGAACTTACGATATGTTAACTGCTAAGCAGGACTAAGGTCGCAGAATGAATGTCTCTGAACTGTGGTGGTTTTTCGAATACTTAAAGTGCTGTCGCACATTAAGCAAATGTAGCAACAGGTTCATATAATACGGACAAGCTGCCAACCAACTCCAACGTTTAGTATGATACAAACAGCTTCATAAAAGCTTACGACATCTATTTAAAAAGCCGTATATCAAACAGCAAGAGTGAAGCTCTCCTTAATCACAACAGTCACCCACCTGTTGCAGCAAGGCACACAAAGTGAAAGAAGTTTCACATTCACGCTTGAAATTGCATAAGTTGTGGTGACCAATGATGAAAGCTGCACCGTACGCAGGCGATCCGTCACAGCTGATTGAATGGCAACAGAATCACTGGAGACGGTCCCGATAAAGAGATAAAGATCATTCGCCAGTTTCAGATGGACCCACTAGAAAGAAAGCTACTTGTAATTGTATCATCATTTACAGGAAAATGGTAAAGCAATCTATTGGTCTTGACTATTGCCATACAATCTATGCCTGCGAGGTCTGTTCATACTTTCCGTTTCCACGCATAAAAATTGCCTCTGTGAAATGAAATCTCTCCTACCGCCATTGAAATTGAGCGTGTATTTGCAGTAAAATAAAACCAGTTGTCATCTAACAATATTCGAATGAAACCGCTCCACAAAACTGCAGCAGCTTGAAACGAAGGCAAACGTTTTAACAATTTTTTTTAATTAACGTCCATCTCCACTCTTGGTTTCTAAGACAGTTTCTCCAATTGGCAATCACTTGATTGTCTCCTATCAAACGCCTACTACAATGTTTGATATGCGCATCTAATTATCGCCCTACAATAAACGCTTCGTTGACCCCAACCACACAAACCCGAACAATGAGAACAAAGTGAGAGCTAAAGGTACTAAATCAGCTACGTTTAAACTGTCTTAAGCAACCGTTAGACATTCATTACAAAATAAACGACAACCTTCCTTTCGAGTAAACTCTTCTCCTACACTTGATTTTCGCTGCTTCGCTGAGCTGTAACAGAAACCTCCAACAGCACCACTCCTCTATATAGCGAACAGCTCGCACTTGGTGTTGCTCGGGTGAGGTAAACACGATTAAAATTAAAAAAAAATCTCTCCAACCACGAGAACAAGAATCAACTGCGACGAACTGGTAAATGAACAAAAATTTAAGCTCTACTGGTGGGTAAAACAGCAATTCTATGGCCGGTGCGCCGTTAATACTCAAGTCCGAAAGGATTGAATCAGTAATGTGCAAAACAATCGTCTACAGTGTCTCAAAGAAAGTCATGTAGGGGTGCTCACCTCAATATATCGTTAGCAGAATGGTCAAGTTTCATTCTGCCTTTCGACAACTCGTTGTCTTTTAGTAAACGATGGGATGACGTTGAAATGCGTCTATCAAAAGGGCCACGTTTATTCATGTGAGGTTGCAAAATTGTAAGCTTTCGTACTTTTGGTTAAACGAAGAAATTGCGCATCTTGCGTGGAAGTTCGATTTTCTGGAACACGAACCAGCAAGAATTCACCATTGAATAATAGTCACACTCATTTGAATGTCTAAATTTTAAACAACAACCAAGAATCGTTTGTGTGACCGTAGACCTTGGTGAATATGTAGCACTTCAGTTATATTATCTAAAACTTTTTCACGATCCTCATGTAATTTGCAACACTGCGGGGACAAAGAAATGAGTCCTCTAATGTGACATGGCCAACCAATTATCACTTCCACAGTGGCTACTCAACAACTTAATTTAAATTCGCAACAGACTTTTCTAAGGGCATTTTAAATAGGTATGCACTGCATGGTATATAATGATGAAGAAACATTTTAAAATTTGTCGAGTTCTTCTTCTCAGCGCAGCCTTGTTCTCACCTTTGAACTGAAAGTTATTTACGCACCGACAACAAATATAAATAAAACCCAAAGTCACCTTCGATCAGCGTTATGAGTCACTGTACAGTGTACAATAGGAAAACGCACAAATGATTATGTAGCCGCAATTCGAAAGGAATGCACTCAAGGCGAGAATACGGTTTTGTGGAATTCCAATTTATTATCCCACTCGCGTTTATTGCTCCGGCTGGCAAGTAGAACACCGAAAATCAGCAATCAAATTGACTTTCCGTCGGCATACGATTTCCGTGCTTATGAATCGAATACAGAAATATGCCCAAATGGGTCTGCTAAACTGTATTTGACGCACAAAGTTGCTTTAAAGTGGGAATCGAATCAATCTCTCACTTACAGGTGGAATGGGAATTTAAAATTGGAAACTTAATAGGAGGGTAGCCCCATAACAACAACAATAACACACGTTCTCTAATGGCTGCACGATCTAAGATTACCCATTGCTTGCTGCTGTCGTCGTCTACTTCGAAATTTAAACCAGTTTCACCAGCGTGTGCGTCGCTGCCGCTGGTGGCCATGTAGAGTAGATGTAGAATTCTGGTTATTCTTCATTTTTCCATTATTAGGTCACCCGAAGAGAGCACAGGTATCGCTGTGCCGCAGTCAGACAGCGCCCTCGAATGTCCCGGCATCATTGTAGAATAATGCAACATTTTGTATTCACTATGGCATTTGAGAAAGGTGTGCATTCTTTTGTGCAAGCAAAAAAAAAACATCGATGAAAGTTGGTGGTGAACGCGGTGAAGATGGTGCAGCACGCAGTTTTGATGCACTTTTTCGACGTACTCACCTGCAAAATGCAAATGTGCTCTGTCTTCAGTGTATCCGCCTTACGATGAGTAATCCATTCAGTTTGTTGATATTTTCAATATTGAGCCAGCTCGTAATTTCTGCGTGAACCAAAAGATAACAGAATAATATTCACACTTCCGCACGCGAAACGCCGACGACCTGCTACCACGGCTGATAACAACAAAAAAACAAAACAAACTTATGAGTGGCGATGCAGATGCAGTCAAGTCAGTTGCGGGTTGCGGCCTGCCTGTGGAATGTATTCGGTGTGAGAAATGTCAAATTGGAAATCTAGAAATTGTTTGCCTTTAACTGATTGCTGCGACATCTGTGTATGAGTAAGAAAAATTGTGAGTTATTCGGTTCGTTATTTTTGTATTTGTTCGTGGTAGTGGATTTTTAAGTCTGAAGAGTTATAACTAACCATCAATAGACATAAAAAACGTAAAATATTTCATGTAGTCAGTAAATAAATCATGAGCATACAATTTTACTAATTTGTTCTTAGTTTTTTGACTCGACTCTTTTAGGATGCTCACAAAAAAAAAATGGAAATAATAACAACTATTGCGAACTCCTTCATCTTTAGGTCGACCTACTTTTCGCACCTGTTGAAAAGTTAGAAAACTGCCATCAACGTAATTCTATTAGCTAGAATTCAATTTGTTTTTTTTTTGACAGTGAGTAATATTTTGTGGATACAATTTTGAAATAACAATGATTGTCAGTGTGAATACTCACTCAATGTGGAATAAAAGTGTTTGCCATTTTTCTTTCATCTCTCTTAATAGACCTTTTTTATTATCAGCCATGATCCATATAGATCATCGAAATACATGCACTTACAACAACAGCACGTGATCCTGCTATTCATCGAGATCACGAATCATGATCTGAAAATTTATTGTACTAGGTGGTTTGTTTCATTTTTCAATGCATTGATAAAAGCGGTACATTTGATGTTAAGGTGGAAAATTCGTTTAAGGCTTGGAAAATCTCGGATAATTGTGAAATTCATTGCGATAAAAGATGTTTTGCGTCCATAAACATTTATCGCAGCTCCTCGACTTAACGAAGCAAAATGTGTTTTTTGAAAAAAATAAAAATTTAACGCCTAGCAAAGCAGGCTAGGGTCCCCGCTAGTTTTTAATACAAACGACGAATTTTTCGCTTCTCGATTTGAAGAGTCAGTCAGAATCCACTCAAGGAGCACTTATCCAAGTAGACGTCCGAAGGAGCAGTCAATGCAGTTGTACGTCTTTTTGACATGTATTCAAACAATTGAGCAGATTCAAAACTCTAGTTATCTTAAGTCGTAGATGGGTTTGGACTTAACCTGAACGCTTAAACTAGATTGGTCGGGAGCGTCACTTTTTCTACGTCAGCCACATAAGCGAACTGTCAACTCAGTACTCAGGTAGGAATTTCTTCACCATAAACGTCAACTGAAACAGCTGTTCCTATGATCGATCCAAGCCAATCGAAACTGATGTGGTATTCGATTGGGCGCTTTCAGAGCAATTTTTTGTTCGTTTGGTACAAAAAAAAAGCAATCTTTTTCAGATTTCAGAGCACTTCGGCGAATCTAGATATTTTCTCACATTTGCTTCAGATTTACTAATACAAGTGCATTTGAGTTTGACAACTGGTGGAGGTTGTTTACATTTGCGTGAATTTTTTCTACAGCAAAGAAAGGCATTGCATCGGATGAATTTTTTTTCGTAAATTATTTGTGTACAAATATTTAGAAATCAATCGGGACGGAAATTTCGAATGTTTTAATACAAAATTTAACTAGTGAATGGAAAGCGCATAGAAAAGTGTCGAAGACTACACATATTCAAGTCGCACGAATATCAACACAAAAAAGAGCAATAGCGTTTTTATGTTCGATTTAGGCACACGAAATCTGAAATCTGAGGGCAAATCTGAAGAAGCCCAAACGAATACCACATGAGATACATCAAGTCAAACAGCTGTCAGACTTGCTAAACCAGATGCTTGAACATCCCCATTTAGTTCCTCCTCAATATGCTGACACTTCGCTGTTTTTACTTTTATAATAGGTTTTTTTGCGACGATGAGTACTACCTTTACAACTTTCACTCCTGCTGTTTCTGCACCTTTTGACTGCTTCGCACGCAGCTGGGATACTGGTTATCAGCTTACCTTGAATTGTTCTTCATAACTTCACTTAAAACATAAAAATTAAAACGATGCGCAACTAATACCCACTAGTTATGGTTTTTTTTTTATAAATTTCTTTTCTTTTTATTGAAAATTATGAAATAAAGCGAAAAAAATAAAACCAAACATGATAAAATTAATCATATTGATGATGATAAAATTGTTTTTAATATTTAAAGTTAAAATTAAGAAAAAAGGAAAGTCAAAAACAATGTTAATAGTTATAAAAAACTTACAATTAAGTAATATTATTAACTTAAATCACAGATATCTATTTTACAATGTTTTTTTTTCTTTTTGTTTATATAATTTACTTTCATTTAAATATGATTATGCATTTTATTCCATTTAAACAAATTGCGCCTGTTATACACTTTTAACTCTGTTTCACTTCCTGATTAAAAAATAAAAGAAACGACTATTTATTAATTCTAGTATGGCTATAAGTTCCCATCTCAAGTACATACTGTTATAATGTTCTTCTCTTTAAATGACATAATTAATTGATAATGTTAGTGTTATTAAATAACCGATTACAAACTAGTTTACGATTTCTTTTTTATAATTAAAAAGTTAAAATTTATGGTAAAAACATCCAGTTTTCGTTCGCTTAATTGAATGACAATTAGTAGATGGCTTATTAACTTCAATAAATTTAAGTACAACTGCTCTAAGGTGTTAACTTTAAGGCAGGTGTCATGTTTGTCAATAAGATTATGACTTATGAGTTTGCTTTCTTACAATGAACATGTTTAAAATGCGTCTACATATACGTTGGCAGATAATCATTAACCGCTGAATTTGTTGAAATGTGCGCTGCGACTGTCAAAGTAGTTGTTGCTGTTCCAATATAATTCGCGCATAACTTACTAAAGACAACCATTTCTAAACCCTACAATGGATAACTACGCTAGATTACTTGACTTTCCATTGGGGACGTTCAAGCATCTATAGTTTAGTAGGTCTGACAGCTTAGATCGGTCATATGAACAGCTGTTTCAGTTGACTTTTATATAGGGGTAGCCCACGGAGTACTAAGTTGACAGTTCGCATATGCGTAGGAAAAGTTCCCATTCAATCCAGCTTTTGTTTCAGGTTACGTTCAGACCAATCAAGTCGACTTAAGAAAACTAGAGATTTGAATGTGCCCATTTTCATTCAAATTGCGCATTCATGACAGCTGCCAAATTTATGCGGTACATGCAAAATGACTTAACTTATAACGTTAGTGATATGTCTTAGAAAAACGAATGGTAGAATAACAATTGGGCAATGAAATTGAGTACAAAAACAAACGTTTCTCTACTTCTCCATAAATGCGTGTTGTTTATGAAACGTTCGAATATGAATGCATCTTCTAGCCTATAAAATGTCTTATTCTACGCAGAAATCAATGAAATTAAAACATAATAGGACAATTTTCAGACATGAACCTCCGGACAATCTTCATCCTTGATCGAGGTGTAGTGTACCTTTTTCGAAACTGTGTCAAACACTGGCGTTATCATGTACTTTATTCTGTCCCTGCTGACATAAATCAATGCCGCCACTAGAGCAATCAGAATCATACTCAACACGATCAGCAAGAAGATCAGTGCCATTGTATGGCCTGTCATTGTGGATTTCGTTTTCGCACTGGCACACTTGCCATATTGAATTTCCATGATCGGTTCCGGTTTTATGCGATTTCGGAAGCACATGAGATTCTCCTTGTTGCGCACTGTCACCGCAGTTACCTTGATCCAGTCGTGCAGTACACTGATCTTGCAATCGCAAACAAATGGATTCAGATTGAAGTCCACAATCAGATTGGCAGAACGATCGGTTCGTTCCTCTAGTTCGTCCATTAAAATCAAATCTCTGGCCTTGACGTATTCGAACTTGTTTCGTTCCAAATCGAGAAACCGCAGGTTTTTCAGGCACTTCACATCGAAATTGATCTCTTTGAGGTTGTTGTCGCCCAAATGGAGATCACGAAGGCTGGGTAGATCACAAAATACCTTGCGATCTTTGAAATGTGTGATTTCGTTCTGTTCCAGATGAAGCTTTTGCAGCTTGATAAGGTTGCTGTTGACGAAGATGTCGTGCAGGTCTTCGCTGAGCCGTGGTGATGTATTATCATCGAAGGCATCGGTCAAGTGCAGTGCCTCTAAGTTGAGGAAGTTCGAGAAGACTCTCGGATGATGGTGATTTACCTCATCGTCATCCCTGGATATGCTGAGGTTGTTGTGATTCAGTATGAGACGTCTGACGTTTTGAACGTGATGGTAAGTCTTTCCTCGGATTTCTCTTATGTGATTGTTACTCATGTCGACTATTGTCAGCAATACGTAGTCATTTATGGTGCCGAAAACATTCCACGGCAGTTCAGGGATGTTATTGCCAGTGAATATGAGAATTTCTACTTCGGAAGGCATGAACTCCAGCACGCTCGTATTGTGAAGACCTGCATTTGTGCAGTTTACTACATATCTGATGTCAAATTCGTACTTTTCCTTCCCGCAGAGGCATTCTTCGGGAAATTTAGGTCCGCACGTGCCAGCAAAGACTGTAGTGCTAATGAAAATTGTTGCCAGCAGCAAGGTGGTTATCGCGATCTGATTCATTTTTTTCTTTTAGCTGAAAAGAGAGAAACGTATAGTGAGTTGGTGTATCTCTAATTAAATTAATGTTTATATTTTGCGAAACAGAGAATGAGACAAAGGAAACAGCTATTCAAAAAACGGATCCTTTCAAACAAACATAAAACATCAGACGAAAGTTCCATTCAAACCAGGAGAAGAACTAACTCGAATTGGAAACACCTCACAAAGAAGCCCGAATTATAATAGATCATTGAAAACAAAGACGGTATACAATTTGCTTTAGCTTGACGCAGAGGCATTTTTATTTATTTTTTAAATGTTAAAAATGAAGTAGAGTACTACTCCACATTGGCCGCCTTTGTGGAGGTTTGATTGTGCTGTTAATTTCAATTTTTGTCTGCATAATTGAAGTTAATGTTCATTATTTATTAGTAAAATATTGGGTAAAATTATTCAAATTTTTTTTTGTCTTGATCCATTTATTTGAGGTTGTGGGAAGTAGTACGCCACAATACCCGACACATTTGAAAAAGACCAATTTTGAAACTTTCCTACACTTTTGCAAATATTTGTTTTTTGGTAATGAAAAATAAATGCAAAGTAAATGTTGACAACAATATTCCATTGAATAAAAACAGTGACCCCTCTTAACAAAATATGTGCAGGTCGAAACATTGTCATGTTTTTGTCAGGCGATCCTATAGGGCTGTCTTCCATGGACTAGTAATCCCATTCCCATTCCCATAACGCCTTCGTTAGTCTGTGGCACTCTAATTTTTTTCCAAAGCATCTATTAATTTTGCAACCATTGGTCACTGGTACAAAAAAACTTGTAGAGCATGCAAGTTTTTCGAAATAGAACATGACTCTAAGAGTTCGTCCCATAAAGTCAAATGACGACACTTGGTCAACTGCATTGGGCCTTACCTTACCTTATATATTTCGCAGTTCTTAATATGAACAATTTTGTTTGGCAAATCTCACCATTGTGAGTTCGAAAAATTTAGCCTGCACACTTAAAATGATTATTAGTATCGCGGATTGACTTTAATTTATTTTGAATCGGCCTTATTAATAATAAAACATTTTTAAATATTTTTTAGGTCACAATAATTCATTTTAAATAGTGAATTTCGAAATTGTGAGTTCGAAAAATTTAACCTAGCCACTAAAAATGGATTCCAGATAGTACCTATGGCGGTGTCAAGTATAAATGCTTTTAAATACGCTGCTATAGCTATACATGTTGTGTATGGACCTAATACCAGCTGCTTGCACGATGTCCTCTTTTATGAACAATTAATAACGAATACTTTTCGCTTGCTAATTGTTTATGAAATGCACGCATCTGCTTTAAAATTGTTTGATTTATGGAGCTCGGCTAATTGCCATATTTTTTTTATTATTTTGAATGCTCTTTGTATATCGTTAGCTTAAAATTATCGCATAGAATGAGATCTGAAAGAGGAAATCTTTCCATCGCAGTCATAATTTTCGTTTTTAGTATTTCCTTTTAATGAGTGGGGGATATTTTAAATTTAGAAAGCAATTAAGAAAGCTTAAGTGATGGTGACATTGTTGTAGTCTCCATCAAATGTTTGTGTTCGATTAGTGAATAGTATTACGAGTAATAAAATTGTTGATGCTCCAAGAAGTGTCTGGAAAAACAGCTCTATCTGTGGGGTCCCAACTACTTCCATTAATATTAGAAGGCCATTTGTTTCTGCCCCACATTTTTTAACATTATTTAACTCGTAACTTAAGTGAAATTTATAATTCCGGTAATATTGTCGTTTTCAACCATAAACTAGCCGAGAACTGTTAGATTTAATTAACAATCCACACAGTTAAAACACGTTCCACAACGTAGCAAGAACAAAATGTTCACGACTGGTCGCACGCAACGCGCTCTCTTATGCTAAATATTTGCAATCGTTATGACTTTTTGTATTCCTCTTTCATCGTAATCGTAATGTCATATCCGAGATAATATTCGGACTATGCATAGATTGGGGACCTTCGGAGAACTAGCTTACTTGGTCTGACAGCTGACTGACATGATGTGGTCAAAGTTTTTATATTGGTCTAGATTGATCAAGTGAATAGTTTTGTTTTTATTCAAATGATGAAGTGACATCTGACAAATCGAGAATTTTGTTGACATTTCAAATGTTTGCCTGACGTTAACAGCCAATCAATATTTTTCGGTCAGAGCCCAGACAAATAATTAGGTTTGTTTGACCTGGCTATAGCACTAATGCCCACCAGTGCGCACTGAGAAATGTCAGCTAATTTTCAAGCCTGTCAAAAACCCTGCACAACCCTGAATATTCGGCTACCATATCGAACGTTAAATGTTGCCGTGAAGTCTGTCAGTTTTTGAAATTGAAAAATACCCATCTTTTGGTGAACGAAGTATGAAGATGACATTTGACACTTTTTTCTGCTTAAGCTAAGTATCCTGCTCGCGCTGAATTTTATCTCCCATACAAAAATGTCTACAAAGATAATTTAGCAAAGCAGTATTCTGTTCGCTCGCTAAATTCTTAACATCATATAGATGGGCCGATGACAAGTCTCCACTCATTTAGCTCGCGAAATAAATGTCCGGTACATTAAATCGAAGATAAATTCTGACAGAAGAAAAAGTTTTTGTTGTGTTGTTGCTGCCGGGTGAATTTATTATCTCAAACTATTTATTTATTTCTATTTCCCAAGCTGTGTGTAGTCAATATATAGATTTTTTGGAGGAAAGCGCACAAAACATTAGCGGTATAAGTAAAAGAAGACGCAAAGCCAAAATACCCTTTTCATGCGATGAAAAAAAAAAAAAAAAAACTTGCGGGGCTTGTGGAGGAACGACCAACTATATGGAACTTGCAGGACAAATCCCACTGCAATATTGATTTTGGTTGATTGATTGGATTTACGCGACACGAAGTTAAGTGTCGTCTTCTACTTGCTATTATAGCAATTATTTCAGCTGCTGCAGCAATTATAACATCTTCTTCAATTCTTCTTGTATCCATTGTCTTGCAGATATTTAAATATTGCAATGTCTTTGAAGTTTGAATTTCTTTTTACGTGTATAATTAAAATGACGTTTACCGACATCTGTCATGAACATATGGTTTTCCTCCCATCTATCATATTTCAAAATTCAGCGACCATTTATCTTTGCTTGTGGAGAAACGGAGTGGAGACTAGGGCGGTAAAATTTAGCGCGAGCAGGATACTTAGCTTTATTGTTAAAAATGAGTGAACTCAAACAAGTTGATAAGACTGCTTCAATTCCAGCTTTTTCGCATTTTAATATAATATAAAATTTTATTTCAAAAACGTTTTTGTTTTCAAACAATTCCCTTTTGAAATCAAATTTATTGTATTTATCTTTATCACGATATCTCAACAAACGAAATCTGCCATGCAGATTTCTATGGAAAAATATTACTTCTGAATTTTTCTTTTATTTAAATAAACATTCAAAAACAAAAAAAAAAAAAAGGGCTGAATATGAAAATGGTAGCATACAGTGAAAGCAAGTGCTCAAAAAAATGTTGAAACTATTTTTTAAAAAGAAAAAAAAATATAATTGCGAATGCAGACAAAATCGGAAGGCCAGATTTCGGGCGAAAAAAAAAACCTTAAAATTTGGATATGGTTTTTTGTTTTTTTTCCGGGAACCTAACCGGAGATCAATCCCTTAGTATAGTTGAGTGCGCTAACCAGTGGGCCCCCACAAAGATGTACCGACTGTCAGTCGGGAATCTGTTCTGGAATAAAAAGCCCTTAAGCTGAAAAATATAACTACGGAATTATTTGATGCATAAACCTACTCTTCATCTAAGAGCTCGCATAATCTACCCACGAAAGTTAGCACATTCTTCCTCGAGAAATTCGCCTTTAAGTTTTCCGACTGTGTTTAGGCGAGTCGCGGGAGTTTCTTTCTCCGACATTCGCGGCATAGTCAACGAATGCTAAAGATATATCTGTCGCCTGAAATTCCTAGGTGAATTCGCTTTCAAACAAATAAACAACTCCATTTTAACTCGAAGCGAACTAAATGCGAATCGCCGGGTTTGCAGGGTAAATGCACAAATTTAACAAGACTTTGGTGGACATTGCCAATAATCATTTTCAACCTTCAACTTATAAATTTGTATGTCACAAAAGTTACAATAAGACATTTTGTATTGTGAGTTCGAAAAATTTTGTCTGTTCACGAAAAATCTGTAACCGATACAAATGGCATTTGTAGAATGTAGTCAGTCTTCCAGTCTTACAGTAGAGAAAGGTCTCTTTTTAAGTGTAGTGTACAAGAAGAAGGGGATTTCAACTTGCTTAGAGGTGGCGGCAGTTAGCTAAGGACCGGGCTAACTGCAGAGGCTTTTAAGTTAAGGCCCTTGCTTACCCCAACATGTAAAACCGCCTAGCTAGTAAGTAAATCAGTATCGAGGACACGTTTAGTCCTTCATTCGCAAGGTAACAGATTTTAAACTCATAAATCGGGTCATGGCGGACATGACACGGTTTCAAAGGTTTAAAATCACTTCTAGCTTAGCGTGAGGTGTTCATCTTGTCCTAGGCCGATGCCTGATGCTTATCTCTGAATCGCTCTAAGTCATATAGAAAGTCTTTTCCGTTGGTTTTCACCATACAATTGTACCTTAACATAAGTGTGGACCGTATTATTGCTGTACATGTACAATGAAAAAGGACAAGGTTTCATACTTCTGCGTTCATCAATTTTTTTTTTAGCAACGTATAGTGCCGTTTTCTATTCATTTCTCCCTGTGAAATTCACAACCAGCAACTATACTTAGCTTGTGAAGAAAGCAGATCATTCAAATTCAATGAATTCGCTAATACTAATTTTGGTTGTAAAATATCTACTGACATTCTTTAGACATACCAGTTTTCAAAGCGTGACAAACAGTCAGCTATAACGTGCAATCGTTGATGGGATAAGTTTGAACTGAACTTCAATCGAACTAACGCCCATATCCCTTGAATTCCATTTCAATTCTGGGTCTATCCCACCCCCTTTCGACAGCTTCTCCCCACGCTTCATCCAATCAAACTGAAGTCATGCAACAGAAGACAGAACAAACCTATCTAATCGTTTCCAAGTCGATACCTAGACACGTGTTCTATTTCATCAAACAAGAGACACTCCCTGTTCATTGGCTTCAATTGATATCGCATCCATCAGTCGCTGTTGACTAGACATCCTAAAACCACAAACGCTGAATGTGTTACTGTGTGATAGGTACCTACCTATGCCATGCCGCACAAAGCTACCAAGCAAAGCCACCGGTAACCTACTAACCAAGCAAAAAAAAAAAAAAAACTATCTCTCGAGGAAAAGCGGTTTTTTTTTCATTTTCCACGTGAAAATCAATTTACAAGCGGATAACTCTGGAAACTGAAAACACCACAAAAAAGCAAAACAAAAAAAATCTCGTTCGATTTATCTTTTGAAATAGATCGATCGATGGGTGACAAAGCTGCCATGTCTCCCACTTTAGATTCGGATAAGGCTGGTTGACCCCAAAACACGTATAGACAACAGAAAAAAAAAATAAAACAAAAATAAACACCGCCGACGCGACGAGCACGTGAACAATATTCGAAAAACAAGTTCGGTACAGAAAAAAAGGACACACACCGAGTGCAGAAACAGCGAGATAACTCAACACCAGTGTAGGCGTCGTTGTACGACATTTCTGTCACTTATTCATACAGCAAATATGCCAATCTCCCACAATTCTCGCCCTCGCCACCCCACCCACGGGTTGTTCATTCCGTTGATAGTTTCCCACCCTGCACACTGCACAGGCCAGGGAGAGGAAAAAATCTACAACGCCCAGAAAAGTGAAAAAAATAAAAGAAAATTCAATCTGTGAATGTGAAATTCATAAATTCATTTTTTTTGCTCTCCGTCTGCCGGTCGGCTCCTCTGTTGTCTTTTCTCCATTTCGACATGATATTTGTCACCTGCAGATGGTGGGCTTGGGCACAAACATAAATACGCTTGCAGCGATATCAGGACAATGAGCGGGAAGAAAAATATACAAATTCGTGCCTGTTCTCGTTTAAGTCACAAATAGTATCCTATCTATAGAATAGGGCATTGTGCTTCGGAGCTTCGCATCTTATGTGGTGCTAGACAAAAAGAAAACGGTACCTAAAGGTAAATTGGTATTAAAATGGGCTTGTCCGTACAACAGTGGCGACGAATAAAATGAGAACGACTGTTCCAAAAATGTGCATTTACGTGGTCCTTATAATCACTCAATAAAAATTTAACACGCTTGTTCGTTAACGTGAGGCTAGTGTCAATTTAAATTTGTTTACTTGTCAGTTTGTCATAAATTTGGGGGAAATGCATTTTGGTAGATGAAGATGTGGATGATGCTTTTGTTTTTTGTAGGTGGTTCGGTTCTAAAGGGTGGTTAAGTTTTAAGGGCCGATGTTGATTTTGAATAAAACACAAATTATTTAGGGAATTATTGTCATTTCTTTTTATTATGATAATATTGGTATGGTTCAATTATGTATGGACTAAAATATCGGCCAAATGGCCGCCGCGACCTCGGCGGCACACCTCCATCCGATGGTCCAAATTATCGATGACGCTGAGGCATAATTGAGGTTCTATGCCGTTAATGGGCCCAATTATCTCATCCTTTAGCTCTTGAATTGTTGCTGGCTTATCGACGAACGCCTTTTCATTCAAATAACCCCAAAGAAAGAAGTCCAACGGTGTCAAATCGCATGATTGTGGCGGCCAGTTAACATCCCCACGACGTGAGATAACACGGCCTTTGAATTTCTCCCGCAAAAGAGCCATTGTTGCGCTAGCTGTGTGGCAAGTGGCGCCGTCCTGTTAAAACCACATATTGTCCACATCCATATCTTCCAATTCGGGCCATAAAAAGTTCGTTATCATCCCACGATAGCGAACACCATTCACAGTAACTGTCTGACCGGCCTCATTTTCGAAAAAATACGGCCCGATGATGCCGCCAGTCCATAAACCGCACCAAACAGTCACTCTTTGTTGGTGCATTGGTTTTTCACCCAAATGCGGCAAATTTTGCACGATTTTTCCGACTGTACGCACATTTGGACGATTAAATTGACCGAAAAAATCACGAAGTGCATTTTGATTTGAACGCCCATATTCATAATAAGCCTGAATAACTTTAACGCGTTGCTCGATTGTGTATCTTTCCATGGTTCGAATTGAGTTAGTCTGAAATGGAGAAATGTCAAATGAAATGCAGAAAAAAACTTCACGTTTAGATGTGGTTCACATTCAACATCGGCCCTTAAAATTTAACCACCCCTTATATGCAGATTCATATGAAAGACAATTTTGGCTGTGGTGTCAACTGAGGACTACAAAAGGCTTTAAAGATTGAAGATGTTCTTAAGAAATCTGGCAGAATATGTATTGCAAGGAAACGATTGCTTTTCTGTGATTATCCTTGAGAACGTCTGTTAGGAATTAAGGATCTTCCGCTTATATTGGTGGCGATAAATTGCATTTTAGAAACTTTTTTAGTTGAAGCTTAGTGGTTCGAAAAATGTCGGTCTATGTTGAAACTTATAGGTTATAGTATCTGATAAACCGTCCGACAACATTAAAATACTTAATTGCTGTAAAAAATATGGAACGCGTCGAGCAGAAGTCACCGGAACTATATCGCACCGCACTAGCCGACTAATTTGAGTCTAGCAGTGACGGAGGAACATATGTGGCAGACAGTCGTAAAGGTCGTTAACTGTTAGATTCAGACGGCTGGAGAGGTTCTATTTCAAGAGTGGGTATCTTAAAATCGTACTTGGCACAACCGAAACAAAAAGGAAAGACCTTCTTGCCAATATGGCACCACATTTAGAAATGGACAAGAAGAACTAGTAGACTTCACGACGCAAGGATTGTAGCATCATTTAGCAACCGTTACCTTCATCTAGGCAATTAACAAGTTTCTGGCTGTCTGCTGACCTAAATTCAAGAAACAAAACTCAGTTCGGCGGAAGACATCAAGCAGCCAGTATTTTAAAAACCTTTTTGAACTGATTTTCTTTAAGTCCAGTGCCTATAAGATTTAACGGCCCCCGTTCTGATCGCAAGATATTACCGTGTAGTTGGTAGAATATTTGTCAGACAGTAGGTACTTCAGTCATATTGATGATAAAAGAAAATATGCCCGATCCCGATCAGAATGTTCACATATCTAGGCTTGGATTTATAACAAATCTGAATGGGGGCTGACAGCCTCTCCCCGCAAAGTTTTTGTAAAGCTGTATGGTTCAATGCCTTCCCTAAGTTTTGAACCTCCCATCAACATACGAAAAGTAAAAGTTCTAACTCATGCAAGTTACATTTGCATTTACATTTTTTAAGCAAGTTGGCTTAAGCTCAGTCACTCCGAAGGAGTAGTTTCTCGCTTAAATGTCCGCAACCTCAATCTGTAATAATCTGTGGATGACGTAAAAATATAGCCTTTTGATGTCGACAGGGTGACCTGTTCTATTCTATTCTATTTGCTAAATGTATCAAAAGTTTTGAAGCGGATGTCAGTGATGGCATAATCGTTAGAACTCAGCGATCGAACGTGTGTATCATACCACACCACACTTTGTGAGGCATTTGAGGCAGAGGACGTGTCTAATGGTGAAAAAAGTAGTCACCACTCCAGGGAAGTCGCCTTTTGGCAACAATAGACTTAAAATTTGGAAGGTTATACGCTGAACTCCTTAAAAAACATTTTCAGCGAACACCGCTTACAGTGGACAACGGATTGCTCTGGTAACGTGCTCCAAGTCACTCTACAATAGATCGCCTTTCAAAATTGCTGCCATCATCTGCTGCCTTACCCTTTGCACTGTAGTCAAAGACACTGCTCTTCACCTGACTCAAGCTGGTCAATTTCGGCCGTAAGGACTTGCCTTCTTTGAAAATGGAGATGCTTTAGTCGATTATCGGTGAACTAAGCTGAGCCTCGATAATGAAATTCTCCAATAAAAGTTCCGGATTTCAAGTAAGTGACTTTGATTTAATTTCTTTATTTACCATGGATTGCATTATCAGTATCATTGTTGATGTCTCGCCCATTGATAGCAAATATCGCGGATTACCATCTACAACTCCGGATTATTTTCCATCGGCTGATCAGTTCAATTCGATTTGAGCTCTAAAGAATTGTACCAACTGAAATGTATTTAAATGAAAATTGACAACATTCGAATAACACAACTCTTTTCTTTCCAGACAATTTTAAAATTCCTCCTACCCACCAATTAAATTTTCCTAAAAACTTGCAGAAAATCCAAGTGATGGGAATACTTTCACCCCTCACTGTAACGACCTAGGTGTATCGTGTGTGTGTCAACAATGACAGTCACTTACGACGAGTTATACCTATTTGCTTTTAAACAAAGCAAACAAATAATGAAAAACAAGAGTGACAGACACAGAAGGCAGAGCGCAGAGGTGAAAAGAAAACACAAACAAAAGAGTTTCTGATAGGCAAAGAAGAAAACACGTAGTTCACATAAATAATTAAATAACTAGAAGTCCGTACAAGGTACAACGTACCTACCTATAGATTTACCAAGTGCTGTATGAGGAATCTGTCTCTGTAACTATTTTCTTCTTGTTTTCGTTGTTCTGCTCTCATTCAATTCCAGTTTTTCGCTTATCCCTGCTAATTGTTTCTCACTATACATCATGAAAATACACCAGAGCAGACCCAGGTCTGGTGGAGATGACTTCTACTCGTTCTACTCCCACGTTCCACTCTCTGTCCAAACACACACCACTTAGTGGGAGGGCAGGCGGCTAAAATTTGTATTCTGTTTTGTCTGTTATACTTATACTTCTAGCGAATAAATATTATCCGTATAGATAACCAAGTTAAAGAGAAAATAAATCTTCTCCATCAGGTGACTTTCAATTGAAGCCGAACCGAAGACATCACTAACGAGGCATGTCTATATAAACCGACAGCACATATATGTACAGCCATCCTTTTGCTCCTTTGTTCGACTTTGTATCTTATGATTTTCGCATTCTCGCAATGAAATTATGAAAACTTGCCAAAGTTGCTCGATGAATGCTTTTTTTTGCGCGCGCAAAGAACACTGAAAGTATGCATCTTCTTTACGGCTGAAAGGAAGGCGATCAGAACTTTATAATGGGCTTGTTTAAGGCTATGCTTTACAAAACGAAAGGAGGGATGATAAGTAAAAAAACCACACCCCCCCTCAAACTAATTGAATGAGAATGCGGACGCGGAGTTCCGTAAGAGGTTGAGATGGTATGGTGAAAGCTGAATGAGAGGTTAAGTGATTTTTAATTAATTGGAGTAGAAAATTCTAGTATCGCACAACACACAGCAGACAATCCACGCGTCCTTCGGAATTTGAGCGTTGTCCCGTTTGATGTGCTTCGCAAAGAAAACTGAATTGAACAGAACAAGATTGCGAAATTAAATTTGGAAATGCTTTACGCTATGTGCTGGTAATTACTTAGGAGCAGAAAGAAAATAAAAAAAAAAAACACACGACAACCCCTCAATAAGATTGAGATACAGAGAACCAATTAGTGAATGAAAACCTGCCCCCGGGAATGTCATCATTTTAAGTCAGTCCTTGTTGGCGGCGGCATTTTGCTTTTGGTTTTACTTGAGCTCTTGAGGCACTACTGCTTAGTTGTTAACTTGGATTTGTACTCGATTTTGCTTTAGTTGCGACATTCTTCTCAAAAACAAAACACACTCAAACAAATTGTTATAGGTATGTGAAGATATGGGTACAGATAGACAATTTGTTTCTATTTTTTTTTTTTAATTAAGCCACATTTGTCTTCTTATTTTAAGCTCTGCATAACAAAGGGTGGTTAAATTTTAAGGGCCGATGTTGAATGTGAACCACACCTAAACGTCAAGTTTTTTTCTGCATTTCATTTGACATTTCTTAATTTCAGACTAACTCAATTCGAACCATGGAAAGATACACAATCGAGCAACGCGTTAAAGTTATTCAGGCTTATTATGAATATGGGCGTTCAAATCAAAATGCATATCGTGCACTTCGTGATTTTTTCGGTCAGTTTAATCGTCCAAATGTGCGTACAGTCGGAAAAATCGTGCAAAAATTGCCACATTTGGGTGAAAAACCAATGCACCCACAAAGAGTGACTGTTTGGTGCGGTTTATGGGCTGGCGGCATCATCGGGCCGTATTTTTTCCAAAATGAGGCCGGTCTGACAGTTACTGTGAATAGTGTTCGCTATCGTGGGATGATAACGAACTTTTTATGGCCCGAATTGGAAGACATGGATGTGGACAATATGTGGTTTCAACAGGACGGCGCCACTTGCCACACAGGTAGCGCAACAATGGCTCTGTTGCGGGAGAAATTCAAAGGCCGTGTTATCTCACGTCGTGGCGAAGTTACTGGCCGCCACAATCATGCGATTTGACACCGTTGGACTTCTTTCTTTGGGGTTATTTGAAAGAAAAGGCGTCCGTCGATAAGCCAGCAACAATTCAAGAGCTAAAGGATGAGATAATTCGGCACACGGCATAGAACCTCAATTATGCCTCAACGTCATCGAAAATTTGGACCATCGGATGAAGGTGTGCCGCCGAGGTCGCGGCGGCCATTTGGCCGATATTTTGTTCCATACAAAATTGAACCATACCAATATTATCATAATAAAAAGAAATGACAGTAATTTCCTAAATAATTTTATTCAAAATCAACATCGGCCCATAAAACTTAACCATACTCTTTATAAAAGTTATTTTTTCCACTGTGCCACCTCTCGCGAACGTCTCACAAACATCCGAGAGTATAACTGTCAGGAGCTTCCCAATTAGCCGTTTCCGGGAAAATATTGTAGATTCCGTTCATTCGTCTCAAAAAAATTAAAAAAACTTACACAAAATGAGAAGCTAGTCCTTGGGTCCTTACATTGTTTATGGAAATGCCTCAAATTTGGCTACACAAAACCTTGAAAAGTAGAGATTTTGAATAAGGGCCAGCGCATCTGACCGACCGACACCCACTCACTCTAATGACAAAAAAGTTCTATAATTTGAACCTGCGGCTCAATAGTTTAACTTGCCAGTGTGATTTGGCTTCAGTGACTGAATACACAACACCAGCGGTTGACCTACCGCATCCGCGTGATCGACTAAAATGTGACTTGTTTTCTTAAGTTCCGCACGTTCACCGCACTCAAACATCTCCACAGCGTCAGCATCATTAAGCCGGAACCCAATTCACCCTCATGAAGTGTCAAATTGCCTGACATGGCAATGCTTATATGCATGCAGATAGCGCGCCATTACCCCCCTCCATCACCTTATGCATGCATTCCAATTAAAGACAATAACTAACCTCGGCTAACCTAAAAAATAAAAAATATTAAAAACTCTTGCCAAAGTCAAAAAGGTTCCAACCAACAGTCTCATTCTCGTGCGTGCCTGGCAGAAGATGACATCCAGGTCGACAGACGAGCAACGCTGTGCCACCGAACTAATGAGCTGCAGAAAAGTACAAAAACAAAAAAACCGCAAAAACCATAAAAAAAAGACACAAGTGCACGAATTGTGTGTGTGCCCTTAATGCGACAAAGGCGTTTAAGAGCATGCCAAGCATCTGCTGCATATCGTAGAGTCAGTGTGGCTTTGCAATTTGCATACATCGTGCCAGGAGCTATGTTTTCGAAGGCACCGCATGCCCTCGCGCTCATTTGTGTAGCATTTGCCAAGAGTTTCCTCCTCCTCCGAGTTGAATCTCCCACCAACGTGTCTCACCATACTCTAACCCTTTAATCCCTAAGCTCTAACTAAGGCGGGGAGTGTGCTTCGGTTTGATTTATTCGTGGCACCGGACTAGTTACCTACTATATCTACCGCCATACCTTAGTCAGTGAGCCGTTTATAATTAAACGACTCAATTTCTACCGGCGCCATTACGAATGTGTACAACTACTACAACAGGGGGACATTAAGTACCCACCTATACACAGCTAGAGTGATGTGATTCTTTGGCAGGACAGCCATGGCACAGCGAAATATGGGATCATGGTTCAGCTTAACTGCGCCTTTGACGTGGTTAACCTTTTTGACATGACATCCAAACAACTTGCTGTACATCATTTAACACGCTCTTCCAGGATGTCGCTCTTATGCGCGAGTATGTGTGCACGTTCTTTCTACCGTCGTAATCATAATGACTTTTGTATATATGAAGAAGCTGCGAGTGGTGGCCGAAGGGATTCTGTTCCGAAATCAAATTCATAGAAAATTGCTGGCCGCCAGCAAGGCAAGGGTTAACCATCGTCAGTCCCTTTGGATTTGTTTTTCTTATTACAGTGGAATTTGGTTTAAAAAAAATCTAAATGTATAGCGGGCAATGTGTATACCAAGGTAGTGAATCTTCCGGTGGAAAGTGTTTCGTTTAAAGGTTAATGTGTTGCAAAAAGCTCTGTCTACTTGGGATTGTAGTGTTGTGTCAAGGCGGTGTCTTTGCGTGCAATTAAAATGTCTTTTCACTTGTGTGTCACCCACTCACCGCATGACTTTTCATGGAATTTTAATGAACACGCTTTAGGGTAACTGGGAGACGAAGAGGAAAACCATTTCTGACGATAGATAGACATGTAATTTGGGAAAATGAAAAGGTTGAGATTTGTTTGGGTCGTAGTGGTAGAGCTTCCGTTCCGACTGGGACAGTTAATCAGCGAGACATTAAGGAGACTTACATTTTTCAAATTGATATTGACAAATTTTTAAGTAGCTTTGTACTGTCATATTTTGGTAACGCGCGTGGAGAATGTTTGGGATAAGTGACAGTTTTGTCAAACTGCAATATATGTGATAATAATTAGAAACCCTAAACATTTCTCGCTTTAAATTATCAATTTGGCATGTGGAAAAATGCCCCAACATCGATTGTGATTCTCTTTAATGTTTGACGTTTACCGGTAATCTGACAGTTGAAAGTGTTAATTTTTAAGAAATCAAGAGATGCATTTTGGGAAAATAGAGACTTTATTTGTTTGTATACCTCCTACAAAAACCGAACTCCATGTAAAACTGTCAAAAAATGTGAAAGTTGTCAAACTGACAGACCACAAAAACTATGAAATGGACTTTCATATTGCCACCTTTTTTCATTATAAGGGTCTGCAGTCCCTGTAGCCACATCAACATATCTTCCCTTTTTGTTGCTATTTGTTATGTCAAATTCGTAGACGTCACTTCTAGGAATATCAATTTTGACGAGAGTCTCATTTCTCATTAACATTCGATGACTTGAAGAAATGGTTGTTTGATTTGAAGTGGATTGCTTGTAATATAGAATTTCATAAACTGAGAACACTGACCATAAGAAAGTTTGAGTTCAAACTTCAGAAAAGACAACTGGGCAAAAGCGAACTTACGTCACAAGTACTTATTTCTTATTCGGATATCTGCAGTTCAGTCATACCTGAAAATAAATGAAATAAAGTACATATTAGCAAATTTGTATGAACAGTTAAATTATACATGCACACTGGGCAAAAGCTAAAGAAAACCACAGAAGAGAGAGAGTAATGAAATAACGAGTAACGGGTAATTTTCTACTTGTTTCTAAAGAGCTAACCGAATCAAGCAGTTCGTGTCTCTGGGTTAGCTCCATTTGTCGGAAACTAGATTTTGGAGAATTCATTAACTTGGGTCATTAAACACCAACCTGTCATTGAATTTAAAAAGTTTGACAGATTTCTTTTTAATCATTTAACGACACTGCTACTACATATTGCCAAGTGTTTTCCTTTTATCATTGCCAGCAAAATCGTTTGTAAGTCCATTGACAATCAAAAAATGTTGACAGCTGGTTTGACAGCTATTTTCACACGTGCTGTCAAATCGGAACTGAAATCTAAAGGAGACTGACCAATGAATTAAAAAAGATTACGACGTTGGCGTGATTCTTTATTTTGCTTTTTTTGTTTCTGTAAATTGACACCGAAATGTATGGAATCCTATATTGTGGCGCAGCAATTTCTTCTTATGTCAAGTACGAGAAAGTGCAAAGCACTTGTGGCGGAATCTTTAATACAAAGACAAGGCCACGCACGTCAAAAATTGACACTTCCTTCATTCGTGGGGTTGAGCTCCTATATATGTATTGGAATCTGGAATGCTTAAAGCTTTCCAGCGGTTATTATGAGATCAACGAGGAGATTTCGCTCTCCATTTCAAAGCAGATTCTGGATCTTCATCTAAAGTTGCTTTCTCTTGTCTTTTCAGTAACAAACACAATGCCCACAAATTTTCGGCGCCAGCCAAAGACGAAGTGACGTTTTGCCTGTCAATTTTCAATTACTTTATAAATTCATTGGGGACTACGTTTAAATCTGTAGTTTACTAGGTCTGACAGCAGGCCTGCATTTTTGTTGGGCCAGATTGTTGACGTTTATGGAGGGGTGGTCACGAATTTCTCGAATAAGTTCTAACTTGACATTTCGCTTATGTAGATCATGTAGTATAGTGTAAGCTTTCCGACCAATTTTTGTTTTTGAGCTCAGGGAAAGCTGGGTTTTTTAAGTGTCAGTCGTTGCTCATTTTTTTCCAATCTTTTTTATACCCAATTTGTCAATTGAAAAAAACGACAGTTGTAAATCTTGCTTAGTTACTTGGCTTAGCCATTTGCAACACTTTAGATTTTCGTATTAGGCTTTCTCTAAAATTTGGCGATTCAAGATATTTATCCAATTTATTTGCGTCATTGGTCTGACAGTGATTGTCATACTTTTGATTGGCTTAGATATCAAGGCGATCAATTTCTAATTTGACGTTAAGTCGACAATATTCTAGTGGGGAATTTTTTGCCAAGCGTTGACGTTTCATTGCATCAAATCAAAGTCGAACTTCAAAATAGCTACACGAATCGCTCGATTCAGCTGCACGTGTACACGTTGTCATTTTAAAACTCCCTTTTCAGTGCTAAGTTTGGACAGAAAAAAACACGAATGGACACAGTCTCTAAAAAGAAAGTGGACAACTGACAGTGAAGTTCAAGAGTGAAGCCGTCCTTATTCAGCAACTGTCACGATTCGCCAATGTCTCAAATCAACCAAATCTTCTTAGTGCAAGCTACCATTTATTTTTGTACAAGAGCATAAGATCCAAAACCAATTTGCTGTCACTTCATTTTTTGAGCTAATGTCACTTTACCCAATCTGTTCGTTAAATCGCTTCGGCTTGCTCGTTTCGTTTATGAAATCGACTCCATCTTCGCCGGTGACAGCCAATTTTCGGGAGAACATAATTCAGACCACAATCAAGCAACCCGTAGATGTAATAACAAATTATGTGCTGTATCAGCAAGCAGCAGGACCGATGGCTAAAGAGATGAATGGTCCCACACCCCAGTGCACGACTCTCACTATCAATCACCACAATCGTCAACTACTGTAGATATGTCCCCACGTTTCACTAATTACTATCGCAATTCATTACATCGCACATTTGTGCCAGTGAGTACCCCACCGATCAATCATTTCCGTGGACACAAAATCGACGATAAAAACCCAAAACTATGTCCTGATGGTCGTTGAAACCCTAATCCCTTTCAAATCTAGTTACCACCACCCAGCCTTGCCAAATCCAATGAGAAGAATTTAAATATTCATACGCCTACAGCGTTGAGCGCTGAAAATTTAACTATGCAGCGCGACTAATTGTCGTTCTCTCTCCTCTCTCTCGGGCGCGCCAAAGTGTCAAAATATATCTAATTGGATGACATTCTGCAGCCGAAAATTCGACAAACCAAACCCCTCCCACCTTGTCCACAAAAACTCAATTAAGATTCCGGAAATTGCGTTGCCACCAACACCAATGCTTCTGCTCCCATACCTTCCGAGCACTTAACCATTTATCATCGTTGCTGACAGTCGGCGAAAATTCATTGAGTGTACGATTTAATCGATATTTAATTGTTAACTAACCGGGAGGATTTGCAGCACAGATCCCGCTTGTGCCCGTTGGTTACCAATGCCATCCAACTGCCAACTATCATGGCGGTCGGCATATATTATATGACTTGAGTATAGTTGCAACTGTCATGTGAGGATACCATATTGGCTCTCATGGCGCCGCGCGGTGTACTATCATTAAAGCCGCCCCCGTTCGGCGTACAGTTCCCCGGCAACGGAGCAATGAATTCTAATCATCAACGGAACATGCACATCGCGGCTTCCCAAACTCGGAAGGGAACTTCTATTATTTTGCTCCGGTCGTGTCGACGAATAGACAGGATACAATATCCGTGCTTATGCATGGATGAATATTACGGAGGTTTTGTGTACTTTTTTCTAACTTGCCAGCTTCATCCTTTAAAGCCTTGCAGCAGACGAAACAATAGCGAAAACGCTTTGCTGTTATCCGAAGGCGAATGAGAGCGTGGTGCAAGGGAGAAGAAACATATAACAGAGAGGCGTCGGTTAGAGACAAGAGAAAAAGAAGAAAAAAAAAATAGTAAAACTGGTGCAGGCGTAAGCAATTCCACTCGTCGAGCTGTGTATATCCTGTTTGAATGGATGGAGGATGACATAGACAACGCAACGCAGGAAATTGCCGATGGCGTGTTGGCGTTTTAAATTCGAAAAGAAATAACAGGGAAACACATTTGATGGAGATGAGTTTTTTTTTTTTTTTTTTGCTGGTGCGAAGGGTGTCCTTCTGTTTTAACCCGCGCAATATCAGTACTGACAATCGATAAGGCAGCTGTAAATTGTTACCGAGGAATTCATTAAAGAAAAAAAAAGTACCGGCATGACAGTCGGCCAAATTAAAGGCACCTTGCAACTGCTGTTGTCAAAGTTGACATGCATTTTTCACAACGTAAATGGATTTTCAATTTGCCAAAAATGGAGCCGTTTTACTATCATGTTTTTATATTAAATCAGTGGCAGTCGATTTTCACGATTTTTTCGGTCGGAAGCTTTGTGCATACACACTTTTTGGGGGCAATCGAAAACTGGTTTATGGCAGATAGCTTTGCATTGATAAACGGCCATAGCTCCTCGGCACCATGAGCTTGCTTGAGTTTACTACTTTTTAGACGAACTTCCTCTAAGGCTGGACACACTCGTGCGATTTACGTCACATAAAGAGGTAGATACCTAGTCAGACCACCGACAAAGGTTGCATGTGTGAGCCTACACCTTTCCCGACTTTTTAAGGCCATCAGCGTCCATTGCTGTATACGGGTCAAAAATGGATACCCGGTATTGCGTCGGACGTGTTCTTTGAACCGCTGGATATATCAAACGGTACGCCTCCAGGACCAAAGCTCTAGGAACACAGCACAATGTGTTGTTCTCCTGGATTTCTGACGGACATTAAGGTTTTACAGATAGTGAAAAGCGGACGAATTAGCAACACAAACTTCGTCAACTTCGTTTGCAAGCTCAAGCTTGAATCGGGGAAAAAGAGCCAGAAGAGAGGCGAACGCTAGATGGACCGCCATGGATACGTGTATTAATAAAAAGCTATGTCCGCCATTCAGCGAAGACAGGACCCGAGAGGTTTTATACCATATACTTCCCTCTCCAGGGTTTTTACGGGACGCAGTACTCTGCGGCACCACATAAGGGTGTCCGACGAAAAAGGAGCTCCAGGTGATGACGAAGCTCTTGAGGACTTAACCCTCTTTCTAGGCCTTATGCGAATAATAACAAATTGTTTGGGAGCTTCTTCTTTCATAACCTATGAGAGCTTCCTATCACTCTTCCACATGCAAGATAGAAAACCGAGTCGTCAAGATGGCTACAATGTAGAAGGTGTAGCCTCTTGCTCTTAACAGGCATCACAATGGGTCTGCAGTGACTACTCCTCCAAAGCCAACAAATCAAACCTAAGATTGGAGAATCATCAGAGGAGTGTTCCGTAGTGACAATGCCCGGCCCTCAAGACTTACTTAGGTGGCTCCAGTTGGATATGAAAAGAGGCCCCAACTAACAAGCTTCTCGAATTCGATCGATACTTAGCTCACTGCATCCAGTTGTGCACTCCATGGAGGTGTGCTTCTATTTATACTTGCCACATAAGTCGAGGTCTTCCTTAACTTCGTTGTCCGTCGAAGTTAGACTCGAAGATTAGAGTCTTCTTGACCTCTAGCCATCTTAGACGACTCTTCATGCGCAATTTCGTCAATGTTATGTAAGCTCGTACAGTTCGTCGTCGAAGCTTCTCGTCCAAACGGGACAGACAAATTTTATGAAGAACCTTCCTTTCAAAGCCGAGGATATCTACATCTGTTTTAGAGAAAAGTCTAACTTCAGCGCAATTAGGGAGGAAGAGTTATCAGGGTGCTATCCCGAATTTTCTCAGTCGCTTAGATCTACCTACCCAATTTAGAGCTCAATGAAACAGAGATTGGCAAGAGTTATTCCCCGTTTTTTGTCTACTAACATTTTACTGTCACAATTTAGAGAAAAGTCGAGCAGCTGGGGGGATCTGATTTCTTGTGGACATGCATGCATTCATCTGTCCCAATTTTGGAAATGAGTCAAGCCATCTCCAACCGCTCCCAAAAGCTTGGCGGGTAAGTCATCATGGCCAGCAGCTTGGATATTTCTCTCCTTACTTCGGTTTAGTCAGGTGCACGGAAGTTTTGTCTATCGTCATTGACAGCGAGGACCGCTCGGACTTCTCACAAAAATCAGGGCGAAAATATAGTGACTGTCAAAACGCGCAATAATGGAACTTTTATACATTTCCGAAGACGTGTGACTCTATGTATAGGGATTCAAGGAACCAACCACACAGCATTCCCAACTGGCAACTGACTCAGTCCATGTCTGACTCTGAAAGGTTACAACGAGTACCTAATTCCAATTTTACCTCACAAAACTTCTTAAGTATCTCTTCAAGTGAACATCAAAACTTTCAGTCTGTCACAGTAATTATAGCAATCAAACAGGAAGAGCCGTCATAATTGCCCCCCCAACTCCCTCTATACAGAGTCATTAAATTGACTCCCTTGAGATACACTCCTGAGCACCCCTTCTCAGTCCACATGCTGTGCCAAAAGTGTAAAGCGCAACTTTCTTGTGACAAGTGCTTGATGCTATTGTCGAAAACTCCCCTCAACTCAACAATCCCCAGCCAGACAAAAGCGAAAGCGCATTAAACTGCAACACCCAATTAGGACTAACCACTCTGTAGGCTTCACAGCACACCACGTGAGCTGTGACATCCTATAAACTAAACTAATTGCTGTCAGGCGATATGTGTGCGCTGAAAGTCATGAAATTTTAATTAAAAGCCTGTAAGCAACTTCCACAAGGCAATTACGATTCGCCATGATGAAAGATGAAACCTTTAAATTTCCTAATTAAGGACTCTGCATTTGTGGGTCTAAGTTTCCTGACAGCATGTCACCCTTACCAGACATGTCAAAATATTCAAAAGTCAACGTCAATCGGAGTAGATGTGACTTTGTCTCATATTCCATTGTCGCTGAGAAATATCCCTGGCGGATGGAAAATCACTTAGTAACAGCAAATGAAAAGATAAATTTTCTCCTCGTTCCACTTCATCCAATATGCAGCTGGTGGCTTAATTGGATGTTACACTATATAAAAGCATCAAGAACAAGTTACTGTTTCTCGGTCTGTACTCCTGTGCTGCCAGCAGTGCCATTAATTCGCCATTATAACTGAGAGTGCACTTCCATTCAATTTATGCAGAACACTGGGTAGGGTACATGTACCTCTAGTCGCACGATCCACATTCCACCTTCCACATTCCACTCTCCACGTCTGAGGCGCGAAATTAAACTCTCGTTCTTCTGAAACGGGGGCGAACTTGTCGCCGTCTTCCTGTGGGCCTAATCCATTAAAAATATTGCCAACAAAGCTGTCCGTGTGTGTGTATATATTGAATTTATGGCGCAATCATAGCGCGAAGAGGCAGGGCAAAAGCGTACAAGTCATTCACCGAGAGAGCTCATATAAGTTAATTACCATCACCAAGCTAACAGCACCAGCTCCGGTGCAGTACTTACATTTAGGCTCGTGCATAAAGGAATCAAATCGCAAAAAGGCGCGCATTCAAGGAGGCAAAATGAAAATAATTATAATCAGTTTTACAATGGCAGGTGGTGTGTACAGTGTAAACTGTAGAGTGGAGTGTACGACTAGAGCAGTTGAAAGAACTTTCATGGGATCAAAGTTATACATTCTTCTGAGGGAGTTTCTTTTCGTTTTGCTGTCGCTTTTAATTTTGTTTCGGCTCACAAAGGAGAAGAGGAAGAGGAAGTGGTAATGCGTTTTGAACCTTTTTGTTGTGGGACACCGATAAACGTAATTGTGGCCACAGCTAAAAGGTGGGTCATGAAATTGACGTGTAAATATGTCTTCATTAATTTCTTTTTTAACTTGACAGGAAAGAAGACAGAACAGAAATTATAGCTGTCTACCGGTATTCTGGATGTCTCCACTGATAAATATATTGAACCTCCACAAACTGAACAAAAAAAGAATAAGTTAAATGTCACGCGCTCCAGTGAAGTTTCGTCACAAGAGTAGGTAAAGGAGACGAATCAATTTGAATTGGAATTGAGTTTCATTCCTCTTGACATGTCGCTCTTTCACTTTCCCTCTAATACCAACGCATTGTAGCGCGAAATGGAGGAAATGGAATCTATTTCCGGCATGATTTCCACTTGCTGTGCTTGCGTTCGTGCGCACCTTTCAATTTACTGTATAGAGCAAATAACTGACGTTGACGACTTCTTTGGTGTGCAACTGTGATAGAGATCTGACGTTTTATGCTTTGAATGACATATGCGTTCACGAAGCAACAATGGTTATTCGACATCAAATATAATCGGGTTCGCATCAGCAACCGTCATTTAAAATCCAACTCAAATTTTGACAAAAGGTAGCTTTTTTGATAAAGTGACATCAGAGTATTATGGATCTTTGGAAATTACTGTCATTCGAGTTTTTATTGTATAGGAATTTTCTTCGCAAATCTCAATAATATCACTCTTCAGAATTTCTTCGTCCAACTCCGTCAACTTTTCCATTTATTCACAACCACAATAAAGAAAACAAAGAATAACAGGATCTATCAAAATGTCAAAATTAACACCAGTTAAAGGGCGTAGGGAAGAAAGAAGGATACAGCTGTGAACAACTTCTGACAATTATCATATAGAAAGTGTTGAGGAAGCCTCTTTGGTTCCACACTTAGCTACGCCGCTGACATGAACTGTCAAAATTTGCACCATTAGAAGGGCGAAGTACATATTTGTAACCCATTCAGACAATTTTAAAACAGAAAGCAATGATGAACTCGTTTGATTTCCCACTTATCCACACGAGCTGTCAAAATTTAGCTTGAGAAAATATTCCGAGCCATTCGGCTCATTTAAAAATCCAGTTGTCTTTAGTTGACTAGAACGTTACCTGAACGTAAAAACTAGATTGGTTGGTAATGTCAATTTTTATTTTAGTTTCATATAAATATATGAAATGTCAACTTAGTACATAGTCAGGATTGGACGGACTAGATTTTGTCGACTATGTATTTTGAATAAAAAAAAAAAAAATGTTTACCTGATCAATCTAGGTGAATAAAAACAGAAAAAAACCTGTCAGACCTGTCAAACCCGATTGCAGAATTACTTAACTAGAGTTTAGAACGTCCTCATTAAATTATATATTATATAAATATAAGTCCGCGTTAAATTTTGAGCGATACATTTTGTAGTCTGAAACAGCAGTTTGATATGATTTATGGCTAAAATGTTTTTATTTTATAGCTTATTTATTTGGAATGCATGATAAATATGAGACGAAAAACATCTTAATCTTAACAGATACTGTTTATGGAAACTTGTGTTTTCAGCTTCAGGATTATGTTTGTTTACAATACAATCATTGGTCGTGTTCAATCCAAAAGTAATGGTACATTTAGGAGAGCATTTGTTATGGGAACTTCTGTCAAACTTAATCTGGGTATTAGTAATGTTTCAAATTTAAATTTAGCTCCTATAGAAAATTACCTAGAATACAAAATTAGTCTTTCGATTTTAGCGGAGGAGTTATTTTTTGACCTTAAAATGTTTCAACAGTTTTTTAGCCTTCTTAATACTTATAGATATGCCACGCAATTTTATAAACTAAGCCCTGGCATGCTGTTTAAGTTAAAATTAAGCGACACTAAATACAAATTTTGAAATTTAGTCTCCATGAGGTGGTTTAATGGCTGCTGAATTTTGGCCGAGGGAAAGTAGACTACTATTTTATTCGCGTTGTTTAAATATTCACATCAATTGTTAATGCACATCGAACTTCAGTACCTACGTTTTTTTTTTATCTGTCAAAGTTTAGCTTAGGTATTAAAATGTGACGCATATTTATAATTATAACTCTGGCTTAAATCCGGTGAAGAGATACACTCCGGTTCGGATGGTGCTTGGATAGAACGAGAAAATTATTTTCAAGCTTCATCAAATTTCAGCTCGAACAGAAGACTGGTTTGAAGAGTTAAATTCGACGTATTTAGTTTCAGACAATCCTCTTTAATGTGTTGTCGCTTCGACTGGGGTTTTTCTTTCAGTACGCTGCTAAACGACAGCTAAAATTTATCGCATCTTTTTTCTACTTGCTCAATGTTTGCTTAATTTTGACAGCTCAACGTTCAAGGTTAGTACGCTGCTCGAGCTAAACTAAATTTGATCTGCTCTTTAACTTTTCTCTCCAAATATTAGCTTAAATCCTAGCCAATCTTTGACATAGAGCACGCCGTGGATAGGATGTCACAGAAAACAGCTGTTCTTTGAAAATAACTAACTTCAAAAATTCAACTCTCTCTGATTCAACCATTTCCAACTCTACGCACTCCTCGTCGAGGTATATATTCAAAAAACCCATAATTGCTTACTTCTCCCATTCTCCGCAACACAAAAACGCAACAGAAGAACAGAGCACAATGATCTGTCAAAATTAAGCTTGAGAAAATGTCCCGACCCATTAAATGGGCGAGCTAAATTTTGACTGATTTTTTAGCGCAAGCCTCCTTCTCGGCTACAGAGACAAATTATAATTCAGAAATAATTCTTTTTGTGTTCAAAAACTATGTTTATTGGGCGAAAAATTATTTGGCAATTTTTTTTATAGAATAAGATTTTCTAGTTTTTAATAAATATACCTACTGCCAGTTTTCTGCACAATCTGGATATGTACAACAGCGCCGCTTTAATGGTTGCAGGTAGCGTGTCAAAGTAGAGTACACTTAAAATTACTGGACCCAAGAGGGCGCTAGAATTTTGCGACTTTTTCAACAGAGGTAAAATGTAAAAGAATTTGGAAATAAAAAGCAAAATAGTGAAGGCGTCTTAAAAAAGGATTTGAGTGAGTGCAAATACCAAAAAAGGCTCCGTCTCGCCAATAGCGCGAGAAATCTGACAGCTGACGCTTGTAGAGGGTGGCGCAAAAGTCGTTCCTAAATGTAGATCTTAAATGATGTTGGCTTTTATAGACCCATTTTTTTTAAGAGCTTCTTCTTGTGATTTTTTCTAAACTAGTTAAAAAGTGATGCAAACCTGGTTAAAAACAAGAGTTAAAACATTTTTTAAACCACCGAAAGTGACCTTTACGCCACCCAGTATAGGTACTACTGGTACGTGAGAGCTGCATGCGTTCCGCAAGTTCTTTACCTACTTGTTGTGGCCAAAGTCCCTTCTAAAAGATAAAGAAAAAGGTTCAATTCATACGCCAGTCGCACAGACCAAACGTGTGTTCCATTATAATTTTTCAAGGATCACGTTTGTTTTCACAATTTATTGCCTCACTCTATGAGTCCTGACAACCACAACTAACTACCGCCAGTCTCGCAAAATCTCCCTCTCGTTTCTTGTATTTATCTTTATTTTTATCCATTTTCCATAAGCGTTTTAATTCAAAAGGTCCTTGCCTTGGGTGTTATAATGCGTGTGAAGCAGAACTGTGTTGTGGGCAAAGTGGCGTAAAGAAAACCAGCCCATCCCCTCGCTCTCGATTTACCGCATGTAACCACAACCAGACCGAAGTAAACAAAAAGCACTCTCGAATAATTCGCATTCAGTAGGTTTGTGTTTTTATTTTGTTTTTCCTTTCCAACCATGAAGTGAAAAATGTTCGCACGAATTGTGTTTTTTCTCTCTCTCTCTGTGGAGTGCGGGTTTGAAGATCTAGGTTTTGGGTTAAAAAAAAACGAACTCCTTTATTTCGCAAGTACCCCTGGTATCGTATTTGTTGTGCGATTCTTATACCCCGCTCTGTCAGCATTACTCATGCAATGTGCAGACTCATATGCAACTTGCGTATGCACTTTTGTTTATGGAAATGTTGGGTTAGTTGTGGTGGAAGTAGGTGCATGAACACCATTTAACTTTTTATGTTTTTTTTTTTTTTGACAAGATGTGTACACGTTTAATGGATGGGATGTGTTGTGTTTCATAATGTATGGCTATATTTGGACAGTGTTGTTGCGGTATATATGTTCATATGTGTGGGAGAAAAAACTTAAGACGCGAATTTACATAGCTGGCTGGAGATGGACTCTTACAGGTCACGAGTCAAACAAACTGAATTTCCATTGTCTTAAAGGGACCTTAGTCTAGTGTGCTTTGGTTCTGTCTGTTGTATGTGAAAGTCGTGAGGATGATTTCATATCGTTGCGAATGATTACTCACTCTTCAGTCTTTAGGCCTCAGTCTTCTTGTATGAGTTACTCGTAATGAATAGTAATCAGAAAACGTGACGCAGGAGATTGATGGCTCCCCAAGGAGTGAAATTAATAAGTAGGCTGGATGATTCACCAAAGATCAAAGTTGAGTCATTCACATTCTCTTTTGGTAGGAAATCCAGTAGCTACTTGCTAAATTGTTTGAGTGGGTTCTAAGATTGTTCCTAGCAAACGAACTAATCATCAACCATGGTATTAATAAACGGAAATATACGAGTTGGTCTCTCAGGTTTTACACAGCCTTTTTGAATACGAGGCAAATAAGTTCCTATTTAACCTACTTACGGATCATCCTGGAAAATAAGTCTGTGGAGTCCCACAAGGCTGCATTCTTAGACCCCTATACGTTTATTGAGGAAGTAACAAAAAAAAAACCTCCATAAAACCCTGAAAGTTGTTTACTATTTTCGAAAATTGATTCCTGAGAGATGTGACATGTGACATTCTTAAAATGAACTCAACCGCAAAGAAGAAACAGATTTTTTTTTGGTTTCAATAGAAATTTTCCTGCTTTCAGAAAGAGAAAACATTTTTCGACTCAAAGCAAGACCATCAATTTGAATTAAACACATTCATCTGTTTGGCTTGTTGTATCCTTTATACGTTCACGGAATCTTTATCCATGGACAGTCGACCATGTAAGGGTCTTTCGAAGATGTTCCTACCACAGCGAAGAGTATTAGATTTGGGGGTTTGGCCTCCCGTTTAATAAAGGGTCATTAATTTTTCGGTTTCGAAAGTAAAGCTAAATCAAATACACAAAGCGATACATTTTTCATGAAAATTGTATTCCATTATAAAGTTTAGATTTTGCCATTAAGTGTGAAAAACAATATTATTCAAATGACCGCCTCGGGAAGATTCGCAGCATGCGGGTTTGACAGGTGTCAAATGCCAGCGCTACCAAATTGAAACCACGAAATGAATGACGCTCCTGTGAAAAAAACAAAACAACAAACTAAGGATATAATTTTGTATAGAAAGCTAAAAAAACACAAATCTTGAAGCTTAAGGCATGTGTAGTTGCAAAAGTGGTTCATATTGCAGGTAGCAACAAGTTTATAAAATGCGGGCGGAATTTAGTAACGACACCGACCGACACGCCGATATTGTCGAGATAATTTTAACCGCGTCCAGATTCCCGATTAAAAATAGAATTTTACCCAGTTAAGAGCTCAAAGGACTCGGCAAACAATATTTTTTTAATTTCTAAGACTTTTATAGTTTTTTATTTACAAGTTTTAGAATTTGACTGAACTCATCCACTTAACGAAACTTAAAACTGAAGCTTAACCCGACTATAAGTTTCTAAGCTTGAATGCCAAAGCCGGCAACATGTTTTGTTTTGAACTTTCCATTTCCAGTTTTCCGCGGTTTGATTCTGCTTATCATAGTGCGCCTTACTTATAACAAAGTTCAATCTCGACTTTAAATTTACGGAAGTTCACAATTGCGAAGTTTTTATAGAAAATATAGCCACCGCGCCGTAATGGTAATTGTTTTAGCAGCTCTCATTGCAGCTTTGGCTCTGGTTTATACTGTTTTGACTGCTGTTCCCGAAAAGTTTTTATTCGTCTTCCAAAAACCGTGTCTATTGACAAAATCTAGTCTCCCTTTTTTAAGAATTCTTCCAATATGATAGAAAACATGAAGAAGCTAATTTCAATTGTACTTGCGTCAATTTCTTCAATTTATTGAACGAACGTTTATTGACTTCACAAAGAACGTGTCATTTAAGCGAAATAAATTCCGACGAAAATTGCCGTAGTTTTAAATCATTTTAAAATACACCTGAAGACACTAAACCAAAGTAGATTCGTAAAAAAATGTGGAAATAGTCAAATACAAGTAGAACATGTAAAAACTGTAGGTGGGTTGACTTTGTAAAAGACATGCCTAGAATTTTAACTGCAGATTAGATAAGTTTATACTTTATTTATATACAAAATTCAGGTTTACAATAATGATAGCTGGAACGGTACTTTTAACTTGGCTTAGAAAACCCTCGGTCAGGAAATTTACTGCTTAAGTATATTTAAATGTAAATATCCAACTGAAAAGTAATGAGAACTTAATTAAGATTTTGATTTTTGTTTTTGAGTTCTCCATTTTTTTAAGAGGTTATTGTTATTCAAAACTACAGATATATATTTTTATTTACATAATACGAGTAGAATAAAAAAAATCGCCATCGCTACGCACTTAAATAACTTACGATAACCCTTTAGAAGCATTTTTGCCTCTGCGGGAAACATCTAAAAAGCGTCCTCTAAAAAGCCAGTGGCCCTGTCACAACTTGGCGGAATCAAGCCAAAAATTAGCTCATTGAAGTCAATAATTGCACAATGTAGCAAGGGCTGATAATATAGGACCTGAAAATCGAGTTTTTGTTAAAAACGGTCCCACTATTGGAACCTTAACACCATACATCTTGTCCATCCGAAAGGAGACTGCCACAGTTGGACCTACTAGAGGAGTTCAAGCCTTCCAAACACTGGATACAAAATGTTGACTGCCACAGTTGGACCTACTAGAGGAGTTCAAGCCTTCCAAACACTGGATACAAAATGTTGACTGCCACAGTTGGACCTACTAGAGGAGTTCAAGCCTTCCAAAAACTGGTTACAAAATGCTGACTGCCACAGCTGGACCTACTAGAGGAGTTCAAGCCTTCCAAACACCGGTTACAAAATGTTGACTGCCACAGCTGGACCTACTAGAGAAGTTCAAGCCATCCAAACACCAGTTACAAAATGTTGACTGCCACAGCTGGACATACTAGAGGAGTTCAAGCCTTCCAAACACTGGTTACAAGATGTTTTCTGGTGCAGTCTACATCTAAAGTGAATTTCTTTCGCATGATTCCCTCTGTCAATCTTGTTTTTCCTCATAGTATGCCGATTTTGAAAAAATATTCCCTTTCACAAGACGTACCTTTGAACTTCCGCGACCTCTCTCACATATCTACAAATTCATATACAGCTCTCAACTTTGCAGCAATCTATTCCGGAAAAAAAGTGCATTAAATAAACTTGTGACCAACGCATCAAGTTTGTCAAAACTTTCGAAAACTCAACGCAGCGCACACATTAGTATAAAAAGTTGATGTTTTTGTTTTTGCCCCGGATACCATCCCTGATGATAACACTTGCAAAGCAAAACTCTGCAAACCACGATTGCGAAAATATAGAACAACCTCCGTCTTCAATTTCCACATTTTCTATGACAGCGCACGTTTCCTCGTGAAGTAGTTTCAAAGATAAACATGTACATACATGCTTCGCAGATAAATAAACTTTTCCCCAAAAACTTCCAAACGAAAATAATGAACTCCAGTCCTTGCCAGTTCACTGAGCTTGTATACTCGTATATAAAGTCCAAGGGAGGGTGGTTGCCGCACCAACTTTTCATCACCGTCAATCCAATTTCAATCTTCTAATTGCAATCGTAGTATACCCATTTTTGTTTATCACCAACTTTCGGGCAAACAATCCTCCTAACAAAAGTTTGCACTTGACTTATTTTTCTGCAGGACCTGTCACCGGGTTTTGCATGACTTATCCAATTTTGTGGTGGGAAAAAGTTTAAAGCTGACACTGCCGCGCCACTCGGCCATATGATTAACAATGTCGGCGTTGTCATCGAGACCCCATCCACGGCGAACGGAGTCAACCAACTGTGAAGGAAACACGCTTTTCGACAATGGCCAACCGGAATGAGATCAATGTTGGGAGGAAGACACGGCGTTTTTGCAAGTACCCTTGGGCGTGCGGAAAGTTTCTCCTTCCACGGGATCTTCTTACCTTTTTTTTTTCACTGACAAAAGAAACAATGGCTAACTGTGTCGCCGGTGGTTGGTAAACAGTGGAAAGAAAAACAAAAAGAAGAAGCACAAAATTTCCGCCACAACGGGATACATTTCCAAGGTAAAACTTGAAACTGCGGTAGCGGCTAACAATGAGGAACGCTCTCTCTCTCTCTTTCTGTGTGACTTCTTTTGCGTATAAATGTCACCGCGAAGCGACTTGTGTAACTGTATCCGCTGCTTATGGTACGATTTCCCAACGGGTCAAAGCAAACCCTCCCCCTCAACCATTTGAACGGGAAAACGCTAGAAAAGACGTAAAAAGCGCTTTCGCTATCGCATTTCAATTGGCAACATGACAAACGTGTACGAAATCAAAAACGCAAACTGGCAGCAATGTCATTGTTTCATTGCACGCATCGCACACTTGAACAGTTTTGAAGGGTTGTCATCTGCCTTGAGGGACGAAACTGGGGATGAGGGATGCTAAACGAGCTCTCGCCCGGCTAGGGTACTCAGTAATAAATACTCTCCCCGATGACAGGGATGATCATTTCAATTTGAATTCATTCCAAAGATGGCGGTCCTGACACAGGCCTTACTTGTATACGTATATCTTGTTTACGTGAGGTGAACACTTATCAACAATTTTACTAATGTGATTCCGACGCAATTTGAATGCGAAATTTGTTTACTTAATTATTCATAGGGAAGGCGTGCTGAGTGCGGGAGAAGTTCGATGTCGCCATCGGCATAGGTACATTCACGAACGCTGCCATTTCGGATGTTTTAAGTTACATTCTGGTTGGAGTCGTCCCAACGCCAGAGGGATATATACGGCTTTTGGAATTTAAACGGCTGGTTGGTGGGAGCGGCACGAGTGAGGTATTGGATGATAACATCTCAAAATTCGCAGATGATGCTCATTAAGGTTTCAGCTTGTCTGTTGACAATAACATTGTTAGCATTTCGTTGGAAGGGAGCGGGAGCGACTGATTCGCCGTCGGGGATGGGGGGAGCGCTCACATTAATACGTAATGAATGTTTGTGATGTACAATGTATACACGTCGGTCATTGTAGTGATTTGCTGTCAAGAGATTTGTCGTTCACATGCGGTTTTCCATTTCACGTTTGTTACCTTGGTCGTGTTGCTGCAAAAAATTAATGAGCATGACAGTTTTTTTATTCGGTTCACTTTTGTCGCATACGTCAGCGAGTTTATTGCCGACGATGAGTTTGGCTGTTGGCAGTCATAATATGGAACACGTGTTGTGTCAGATAATGCCTCAGCATGGTATGAAGGTCAGGCGCTGTCACTGTTGGTTGTCACTATCAACTCTTACAATCGCCACCACGTGTGACAGCCAGGTCCAAAACTTTTGTGGCCGGTCACTGTTTATTCGTTCGTGTAGTTGCTTGTCGGAATTTCTAAAAATTCCAGTTCAAATTCCAACAGGAAGTGATGCCAATTTTTAGAAAAAAACGAACGAAAAAAAATTAGAGGGAAGATACTTTAACATGTAAAACGTTCAGCGGCAAACGACCACTTAAGCTGATCACACATCGTCGAAAAGTCACCAAGCATGGCGGTTTGCAAATCATCAAACGGTAAACTAAATTTATCATGCCGATATCGTCGTAAGACTACCTACTTCGAGGTCGAAGGATAGCATCTGGCTTTGTCCTTATAGTCGAGATTATCTGTTGAAATCGTGCTGTCAAATGCCATGGCGAGTTCAAAGACCAAGGCAAGCGGCTGTATACTAAACGGGGTCTATGTTTACGACACTCTGCCGGTCCTTTTTCTACGATCATATGAGCGTAGCTTCGACGATGTCCTGATCTTTGAAGCGGAATTTCGACCGGTGCAACTTACTACGAAGAATTTGGTGTATTTTAAGTTTGACAAACGCCAGAAAAGTGAAAGCTCAAGTGGCGGATTTTCAATACACTTTTCCGCCACTCTAGTTCGATGCCATTACCTGATTTACGTCATGCACTGTGGACATGGGAAACTGATTTCTTTTCGTATTTTTATACATTTTTCCTTCATCTATGCTTGACCATCACCAGTTTTGACTGCAATGCTGCTTGAAAAGTGACGGTTCAATCAGTTTGCATCCGCGTTTGCATACAAATATTTTAAGAACCACCGATACAGAGAGAAAAAATGCATGCTAAGTATAAAATAACATTTAAATCCCCTTCTTAAGAAGCCGTCCTTCTTCTGCTCAAAATTTAAATTCGATAAGAAAAGTAACGCCTCAAGTTACCGGCTATAATAACATTTGTTTCAAATCCACAAGTGATTTGATGTGAATTCAAAATTCAACCATTAACCGCCCCCAGGGCCCCCGTGGATGTGCGCCGCTGAAAACTCAATTCGAAAAATAAACAAAACTGTATTTGCCTGTCGAATGTTGATAGATAAACAAGTCCACGTGCGCAGAAGGGGGCTTAAACCAAATTTGGAATAACCATCGCCCAATGCAGACTATTTATCTCTACACACAGTCCAACCCCACCCGAAGGCTAGACGCACACAAACGAAATTGATTGACTTATTGGTGATTTTTGTTATGGAGCTTCATTTCCATACATTTATGCATGCCCAGGCTGCTTGTGCTGTGCGTTTGCATCACGAAATATGAAAACGATGTCGGAATAATAATTCCAAGAAGCATAAGAAGCAGCTCGCCTGCTGTTCAATCATTTATCCTCTTGATACCAAAATCTTCTTTGTTTGGCAAGCGATTTGTCTTCAGTTGGGGTTCTCTTTTTTGTTAACTCCATCTGATGGGCATAGGGTATATGTCAGTTTTGTCACATTGCTTGGTTTAATTCTTCGTACAATATTGATACACCTCATCTCTATTTTTTATTTTTTTTATATATAGGTTAAGAATGGCATTAAGCGACATAAAATCGAAATTAAAGTATCAAGAGAAGCAGAAGTGGGTAGAAAGCACTCCGAAGGCAGTTTCTGAATTCAAAATGGCGGATGTATTCACTTTATTAATCGCTCGTTATTACAACGCATGCGGTCCTAGAGCAGAAAAGAACAGTCGACAAAAGAATATTCGGTGTTCAGCAGTCCCCTAAGTCACAATAAAGAGAGAGGCATCTATATAATTCCTTGAGAGTAATCCAGCTTAAGCCAGTGTGCGTTTTCTTTGACATTGTATACTGTGACCAAAATATTAACAGACTGAGAATGAGCGGCTCAATTAATGATATTTTAGTGACAAACTTGCTGATTGGCAGATTGGCAGTATACAGCGGATCGCAATTATTTTGAATGCGTACATTTTCACAGAATGCTCAAGCTTCTATCTCATTTTTATTCACGAGTTAAATCTGCACGTTTTAACAACAAGTTCAAGTTGTGCTTCGTCATTTTTCGGCAACCCAAGGGACAAACTTGTTGGCTAATAATTTGATCGTATTAACAAAATGATGCGGGTCAAGTAACTTCCAAGTAAACATTGGCCTACCGGGTGACTAAAAAAATCGACAAATACTATCGAACCTTTATACCCTGCTTATAGGTACATTCGATTTAGAATCAAAAGACGACTTGGCTGAAATTACTTCTCTCTCAGCCAATTGCCCGATGAATTTTTAATTTAGTTAGCTGCGTTGACTTAAATTGAGCTCTCAAGAAAAAATCCAAATCCAACAATGCATTTGACTAATTTAACAAAAACCTGGCCAAAATTATTTACGTCGCGTAATATTTGAGCGGAAAGTTTTTAAAAATAAAATATTATGCAAAAATCCAGACAACAAATAAAAAATAAAACAAGAACCAATAAAAACACGACCTATATATATAGTTGGCGCAACAGGTCCGTAGGGACCCAAGGCCTAGCTTCTCGCAACCATTCGTTTTGTGTGAGTTTTATTTTTGGAACGAATGGAAGGGATCTACAATTTTATGCCGATTCCAAACGGCTAATTGAGAAGCTCTAAAGACAGTTATACTCTCGGATGTTTGTCAGACGTTCGCGAGAGGTGGCGCAGTGGAAAAAGCCCTAAGTTGGAATTTGGGTTTTTGCGGGATTCGAACCTGAGACCCCTCGCTTAGTAGTCCAACACACTAACCACTAAGCCACTGCGCCTAAAAACACGACCTACCAAAATTTAATGGGCCCAGCGGCGTAGCTAAAAATAGTTTTGACAGCTTGTGACAACTGTTAAATAGAACGTGTTGAAAGACCTCCTGGGGTCAGATTCTGTTAGACGAAACGTTAAAACGTTTTCGTGTGCACGAAGAAATTTCCTTGTGTTTCGCCTTACAGAATCTGATCGCTGTTGCTCAGTGGTGGAAACTGTCAAAATTAAGCTAATGTAAACTTTAGTGTTTTATTAAAAAAAAAAAAAATTAAAATAATTGATTAATATGAAATAATTTAAATATGTTTTCTCAGGACAATATTAACGGCTCTTAAATTTGACAGACACATTGCGCGATACAAATAATCATATTTATTTCGTTTTCCATTGGGCAAAAATAAGCGTCCGGAATTGAATAAATTACAAACACAGTTACAAAAAATACTCTTCTGGTTATTCTGCGAAGAGAATTTCGCTCTCGATTTGAAGTCAAAATCCACTCGAGAAGTACTGAAACAAGTGTAATTTATGTATTTTATACAAGTAGATAATTTTTGGCATTTCACCAATACTTTTGTGGATTCAATTAGAAGCAGATTTCTTGTTCCATTGGATTACAGTCTGAAGTATCCAGACTAGTTGACAAAATCACATTGGCGGAATATTCCATGCAAAATAACCCATTGTGACGTGATATTTAGTGTAAAGATTAAAAATAATTATTAGTAAGGCCCATTATCCACAGTCTGAAGCGAAAATAACATTTTGAAGCTGGACCTACAATTCAGCTGGACCGCTGCAGAATTCTGAAAAGTCGCAACAAGAAAATATCATTTTGAAGCTGGACCTGCAATTCAGCTGGACCGCTTCAGAATTCTAAAAAGCCACAAAGGGCCAATGTGAAGCTATTTTCAACAGATCTTAAGATCGCGTTCCACCATACGTCACTCATCCGTAGATGTCAAAAAGAGTCAGCCCCGCCCTGAGATTGATCCAAAAAACGTCCTAGTTTCCTAAATTCTTTATTTCATTGGCTGTCACTAATAATAATTCGCAACTTTCATGCTAAATTTAATATAGTTCACAATAGCGAAATATAATTGAAAAATAACAATTATAACTAAAATAATACTAAAAATTAATATTATTACCTCACTTTGGGTCTTTTGAGGATGAATATTTATTGTATTTATAATTTAGTCAAAGATAAAATTAAGTTGTAAGGTTAAAAATAAAAGTCATTCAGCCTTATTCATAACATTTAATTAAAGCTTAATTAGATCTAATTTTGGTTTAGTTGCAGAAAACCTTATTCATAAACTTTTTTTAAAGATAATTCACACTTCGCATTTAGCGGTGAATTAACTTTTGTTTTCCCGGTTCGTTTCAAAGCTGTGAACATTATTTTCGAAAATGTTGAATAAGTTTTGTTAGTTAAGCAATAAACTTAATATTTTAACACGACAGTGAATGCGGAAACAATTATAATTTTTGCGAAGACAAAAAGAACTCAGCCCTTCTTTTTTAAATAATTTTTTTTTCTGTACATTAAACTTTGATAAGTCCTTTTCACACAACCGTCTAAAATGACCAATACTATCTGATTCGTATTTATTTACTCACTTTCTCGTTAATATTTTCGTTTATACTCAAACGTTTTCCACTTTTTCAATTAATATCAGATGTCCATACCCAAAAGTGGCATTTCAGTGCGAGTGAAAAATCGAATCATTTGCTACGTTTCGTATGAATAGAAACAGGTGTTAACTATAACTTTTGACATGTTCGAAAAGACGGCGCTACTCTGACTTTTTACTCAGAGCTTTATAAACAAAATGCTGGTGTTTCAGGAAATTAATTGCTTCAGAAACTGCAATGTGCTATTATGCTGCCGAAATATTCAAAATTCTTGGACTATTTGAATACCTCAATTTATTTGCATATTCCTCGCATATTGTTCGCATTTTGTTCTTCCGCGTGGATTTTACCAAACCGCTGGCGATTCTTCTATCGGAATTCGACTCGATTTATCGTTGCATATCAATTATAAATAATCTGCCGAGGAACTCAAGGCGGACGAAATGCAAAGCGCCTAGTTTACTCCTACTATAAAAGGAAATAAATCCATTCGGCTGTCAAAACAATTATAGGGTACAATGCCTTCTGGCACAAATACGCTGTAATTTGTCTGTAAGTTTTCAGCAGATGCCAACTCATACCATTTTCGGATTCGCTAAACACACCTATACCATTTTTGGGGACAAAAAAACAACACCCCTTTCCGGCGTAAACCTGCCGCTGTCATCCATTTATTGCATAGCGACAGTTAAGCAAAAACACAAACGGATATAACTATCATAAGAAAATAAATAAAAGAAGCGACAGAAACGATTGAAATTGATTTCTTAATAATCTGCGCTTGAATACGATTACCGCACGGCATGCGCCATATTTCGCTGAGACACTGAAATATGGAATAGAATTGTCCCCTGGATGATAAAACGCCAATTGACAGCTCAGTTGATTTCGCCTCCTCGTCACATTTAAATTGAAAAATGTTAATGAACGATGAAGATCTACTCGTGTGTCTCGTGTGACTTAACAATATTCCCGTCATGGTTACGGTATAATACAACAAATGATTAATGGCGTGCTTGTGCACGTACCAACAACACAAGCAAATAAAAAATAATGCGGCGCTGCGATAGAGTCTAGACGCAAAAGGTAAACACATAAGGCCAAAGCTTCACCTAAGGGCTCTGGCGAGGTACTATTTCACTAACGACATTGTAGGTGTATGGGACGGAAACAAAATGAGACATTCATGAATTTAAATTAAATTTCACCACTACACGCAGTAGGAAGGTCTACCTTTTATACAAATGAAATTAGAAAAAAAAAAATCTAGAGGTCTACGACCGACGACCGACAACGGCTTTAAGTGGCGCCCCCTAACGTGCTAAAAAATTCCATGTTTCGTAAATTTCCGAATCCAATTTGGGAGCGTGCTTCCCAATCCGAAGGAAGTGAAATTTAATTTCCAACATTGATAAGCCGTTTGGCAGCCCACCCATATGGCACCTTTTGCTCCCGTCAAATATGGAAAATCCTTTTACCTGCAACATTGTTTTAGCAATTTTGTTCGAAAGTGGGGGGGGGCGGTACTTTTGGTGCTCGTCCTTTTGTCAGAATGAAGGATGAGCCGCTGCAGGGGTAAATGAGTTTTTCGAAACCGTATTTGGGAGTAGGTAATGAAGAGATTTAATGGTGACATGAATTTAATAAATCATTTGGTAGGGCCTTCAATGGCGCTGGCTGTGTATTAGATTGGAATTGTTGCTGCTGCTAGGGGGTTGTGATTTATCTTGTTTTTGATCTGTCATAAAATGGAAGCTCTCGTCGGTCATTAAGCTGCGGGAACATGAGAGATTGCCTTGAAATTGACTGTGTGGGCGGTGGTATGTGGTATGTGTGCCGCTTAATGAGCTTCTATATGTAATTGAATAGGGACCCGTGATACTCGGATAGAGGGTACAAAGGAGCGTGAAGCTAAACTGAACAAAAGGGTTTAGGGACTTTAGAATGAAATAAAAGCCCATCATTTGGTATTTATTTGTAAAATAAATGTTTCGACAGTTGGTTGGGTGGGATTGTTGCATTAACATTAGCAAATGAGTACGCCCTGTCGGAATAGTTAACCGAATTGCTTTTGAAGGGTCCTTTTGGCGTTTCCGTAACAGTCCTCGTGGGGCGTGTTTAATTGCATGGAATTCATTTAATTGGAAGTTTGTTGTACTTCGTTTACAATTCAGATGGAAGTGAGTACAAGTTTGCTGTTATTATACTTAAGTGGCCCGTTAGGCATTTGTTCCCAATAGAAGGAAGGGAAGTGGCCATTGCTTTGCAGACGGTATTGGACTGGAGTTCTGATTTTGCTTCTTCAACTACTTAAATGGTAAATAATGCCTTGTAAATTCTAAGTTTCCCCATTGTTTGGAAGGTGCTTTGTCAAGTGGGTTAAAAATAAACCGGATCCGGAGAGAGCGCAGCTATTTTTGTAATTAACGATTTCGTACCGACATTTATAGAAAATATTCCAAATTGTGACGCATATTTCTATCCTTTGTAAATTTGCACATCGTTCCCGAGAATCCTTCCATAATCTTCCTCTATGCATTCGCATTATAATCTTCCTCCAGATGTTCGCATTTTGCTCTTCCGCGCGGGTTTTAGCGAATCACATTTGCCAACTTGTCGACCATTTTACAAGAAATATAATTCTTAGATGAACCCGCCGGCGAACTTAAAGCGAATCGCCTGGATTTCCGGGTGGAGTTATTGGTATTGGTAGATACTGCGCCAGTGCTCAATGATATCCTTTTAAACTTGACGTTTTTTTTAGATGGGTTCACTATTTGTACCACAGACTGTGCTGAACACTAGCAAAAACATAATTTCACGCTTCACGGTGCAAGTTTCCCTTTTGCCGATATAAATTCGAAAAACTCTATTCAGTCACTCAAAGGAAATAGACCGCGACGCATAATACCAGAGACACAGGCAAATCTGCGATCCCACCTAACCCCAAGATCGTCATAAAGCGGTCTGGGTTAGATTTGTCTCTCTAAAATGTAATCAAAGTCTTAATGGTGTCCCCCCAGACCAAAAATGGAGCTCTATCGTCTTCGAAAATTACCCAGGCGCATTCAATGAATACAATCGCCCACCTTCGTTCGGTCGGGCACATTCGAGACTTGGTTGCCGAGAAACACGTTTTACGGTCGTCATCCAGCTATTCGACGCCTGATTGCACGCGCAATTATACGGTTTCTTCTCTATCTCTATGTATACAGATACAGAGATATATCTTAATTCCAAGGTGTAGATGACTATGATTGTGCGTGGGGGCACCGCCGACTATGGGAAATTAGGATTAGGCAGCAAAACCGTGTGTATTGATTGGAATCTTTCTTCTCTTCAAATTGGGAAAAATTCACGTCAGATTTCCAATTTGTTTTCGAACTATGTGTGTGTCAGTGTGAAGAAACTTTCCCTTTTTCCAGTTTTCCGAGTTTCTTTGATTGCTTTTGTTATCAAATTGGAATTGGAAAGAACCCTCCTCCGAACAAAATGTCTGTACAACGGACACATTAAAGCTTGCAAGGTATTTATCGTAAATTTTGCATATACGAAGTACGGGTGGGTAAGTTTCGCACTAACTCGTTCAAGTTAACACTCGTGTGTCGTTCAAAAGTCTGTCAACATCCGGCAATTTAGGTCAATAGCATTGCCAACAATATAGTGCAACTCACTCTGTGTAAACTCTGAAGAATGGAATTTGAAGTTGCACACATGCTGCATCATCGTGATTCTTATATGGAGAATAGTTGTGGCAAGTCCTTGTGACCCAGGATCACGTTGAATGGACTTTCAATAAATTCGTGACAAACTGCAAATTGGATATTGTTGCAGGGGGCATGCCTGCCTGTGGCTATTGTGCGGAGTTATGTGTAGGGTATATGCAAGAAACGAATGGTGGTTGGCTTTGGAGATTTTTGACTAAAGCCAATGGACCACGTGAACATAAAGAGGGTTGAAATATACGGAAATGGATGAACTTCCATTGTAGCGGGATAATTATGTTTTATGGACATTGTTACGGTTAATTTATTTCAATGCGCCTTCGGAGGAGACTGGTTGGGGAAAGGTTTTCAAATTGTGGCAGGGAAAGTATTTTTCCCCCCTTTTTTTAGATCTAAAACAGGGAAGAGACTAAGAGCATTAATGGTTGTCATTTGACTATTACATTCACTTAGCCCGTCTGCGAGAGTTGCACAATTTTTCCTCTATGCATTCGCATTCAAACTTCGTAGATGTTCGCAAATTGCTCTTCGGCGTGGATTCTTCGCGAATTGCCGACGATTATTCCATTCGCTGCCATGGCTGGTATCTTACACGAAATATGTATCGCATGGGATTCTCAGATGAACCCACTGGCGAACAAAATGCGAATCAGACTCCTCTTGGCTTCAGATCTTTATAATTAGTGATGGAATGGGCATTTCGAAAACTGTCAGAGGAAGAGGAGATTATGTCGAACTTGACTTACTATAGATAAACCACTTTGTAGATAGAAAATCTAACAATTGCCAATGACAGCAACATTTTCCACTTGGCTCTTGTTTTGACAGCAATAAATTTAAAAAGTTTAGGTAACTATTTAATTACCCATGGCAGTCCATGTCAGAATTGTAGGTAATAGATATAACTTGTGAAATTGTTGGAAGAAACGCTGGCGATTTACCAAAATCTACGCAGAAGAACAAAATGCGAACATCTATCGCAAGTGTAGTATCGACAAAATCTGTACTGTATTATTATAAAAATGGGTATGATCAATATGTCGAATATGAATAATGTTGCTAGAATAAACTGACTGGACTTTAAACAATAAGACGTGTCCTAGTCTACAGGAAGTTTATGCGATTTGGGAAACGTTATGCAAATTTACGATAGTGGTTCCGGTTGGAAATTAAAAATATAAGAACTTTTCGCCAGAGCTTTCTATTCGTCTGTAGATTCATTTTGTTATATTGGAAGGGATAGGAACTCAGTCCATTTACAATAGTTGGTCCCTACGTCACAAACATAAATTTCTGTTACTAAACATGCTTCACATTTAGGCACTTTCACATTTTCTATTCCTAAGTGTCAGACTTCAGCAATAACGGATTCTTTTTTACTGTCGCATTTTTAAATGTAACGAGGCAACGTTCACGATAAATTCATCTGGGTCTAGAAGAATGCATTCGCCCAGTGGTTTGCTGGTTAAACATCAATTAATCATTAAATGTCATTAAATGTGAGTTTTGTTGGGCAAAGTTTTAAAATTTGCGTTCGCAATTTAATTTTTTATTTTGTTTATTGGGCCCATTATTTGTGACAACTTTTTTGAACTGTATATAGGTATTTATGGAACAATCATTGAAGAACTAAAAACTCAACGCTTCCGGCATTCTGTCTAAGTGCACTTCGAAGCTCAACGGAGTTGAGTTGACAGTGAGGCAATTTTCTTTTACATCTCACTGTTGCGGCGGTCCCAAATTAAAATAAGAGGTCTCGAAAGCAGTTCAATTTATTTTTTATTTCAGGACAACGTTCAGAATGGCTAGCTAATGCCGGAAAAAAATGCGTTCTAAAAATGAGTTAATTTTGAAGCGAGAAATGACAGATAGGACGCCATTTGCCGTTTTCAGATAAACTAAGGAAAACCAAGTTTAAAAAAAGAAATACATTTTTTTCAAAAGTCAATGCATCCCTCCAAAAATCCGAATACCTATAGCTAATAAGATGGAAGTGACCACATTACCTTAGAAGTTAGATTTTTGTTCCAATCGTTTGGACCGTTTTCGAGATAGGTGTGTCCCAATTTCAAAAGTACCGTTATTCGAGTTTTCAGCGCAAAACTAAGTATGCAGTCATTTTAAACTCAACTACTTAAGCTCAAATATCAATTTGGGTTGAAATAGTTAGAGCCGTTTTAGAAAAAAAAAAAAAAAACAAACCGATTTGAACATTTTGTAGGCGCAGTGGCTTAGTGGTTAGTGTGTTGGACCCAAGTTCGAATCTCGCAAAAACTACTACTACTACTGTATTTAAAATAATTCAATTATCACATCTACACTTTATAGATACTTAACTGTAATCTTTTGTACATGGATGTTTGAAAACTTAAATATATACAAAATACTAAAAAACCTAAATTCCAACTTAGGGTTTTTTTCCACTGCGCCACCTCTTGCGAACGTCTGACAAACATCCGAGAGTATAACTGTCTTTAAAGAGCTTCTCAATTAGCCGTTTGGAATCGGCATAAAATTGTAGATCCCTTTCATTCGTTCCAAAAATGAAAAACTCACTCAGGTCCCTACGGACCTGTTGCGCCACCTATTTATTTTTATTTGTATGGATTTTTTTTGCGGAAAGTACTATTAATATGAGGGTTACCTTGCAAAAAAAAAAAAAAAACCGGCCCCCAACTGCAGGCCCACAAATTCCAAATCCAAAGGTTCAACCAAATCCGGGCAGCCGTTTGGACTGTAGACCTCTGGATCATACCGACAGACCGAATTTCGCAACCCACTTTTTTCAGTTCCTCTATCATTATAATGTCCGAATTAATCAGCATGTTGAGCTCGAAATTTTGTACAAGTACAATCCGCGATCATTTTAAGTGTCCAGGCTAAATTTTTCGATCTCACAATGTCGAAATTTTCCATACAAAATTGCATATTGTGACAACAAATTATATAAATTGAAGGCTTACAATGATTATTGGTAAGGTCCAATATTTTTCTCTTACTACGATTAGAGAAAGTTAAGAATTAATTTCGTTGACGGGTGGACTTATTTTTTAAATGTTTGTTGGACACATCCATACGTTGGCCCTTCGTGGAGTCGCATCGTGTCATACGTGACGCAATCGCATGTAAAATCGACTTAATTCAGCGAACATGTAACTTGTTCGTGGATGCTGCCTTGGTAAGTAGTCCAAATTTCACGTTGGTAGCAAATTCACACAACTACACAAGATAGTTTCAACAAATCACGCATATTTGCAGATTGAACTGCGTCATTGCACTGGCTATGCAGCAGTTGGCATGCTATTGTGATGTTTACCTCCAACTACATGCATACATACATCGACACCGGTCCGATTCAGATAACTATGGATGACTACACCTTGTTGGCATCATAAATCATGTGCAGCGATCTCCCTTCGGAAATGTAAATGAAATGAGTCAACATTTCTAAAAGCCAGCGCAACGCACCTACGTAGGTGTACAAATATATATAGCAGCCAGCCATTGAGTGCATTTGATGGCTTCAAATTACACCAATGTTGGATGGTTTCAAAGCCATACCCGCACTAATCCTTTAAAGGATGCCACAGCAGAAATGGGTCATTCACACTCGAATAGCTTTCCTTGTCCAACTTTCTTCAATAAGTACCAAAGGCCAGGCATTAAGCTACTGCTGGGATCCAACCTAATTTTGTGGCCACATACATTACCCCATTGTTTGTTTGGTACCACTAGATATGTGGCATGCGAAGAGATTTATGTCCCGTCATGTCGTGCGGTTGAGGTGAATCTTTGGGGAAAGGATTCCTCCATGGACACGGCAACAGGTTTGCGGATTTTCCACTCGCAAAGGCATCATGTATGTAAAGTAGATAGTAATCCGATTCCTACTTAAATCATTTCGACAATATTTTATCTCCTGACGCCAGCCCTGCCAGCATCACTCTGCCTTTTCTCGTGCGGCGGGAAAACACTGCCGGTGTTTTCGAAATCCAAAACTGAGGTGCAAATTGCAAGGGTATATGGTATCGGTGGGTACAATAGATATTTGTTGAGCGAGTTCTGGGCAAAGTCTTCCCGTGGTATTCGAACAGAATTGTGTAATTTTATTTCGAAAACACATTTCATCGATGAATTAGTTGGCAAAAGCAATGCGAGCTATTTCGTTTAAATAGAATAGTTCATTTTAAACCGTATTTAAACCGAATGCGGATAAATGCTGTTTCAATCGGGTCAGAATTTATCATGGGTTCCGGAAGAATGCAAGCACACACATTTCGAAATAAAATAGCGCACTCGGTGCGACCAACTGACCTATGCCACGCAGGGATTAGAAGACAACCAGAACTCTGGCAGTTAAATTAAAAACGGCCAACACAGAGCTGGAACTAGGAGCTGCATTAACGATGGGATAAGCGATATGTCGGAGACTTTAATCTCTTTTAGGAATCATTGAGAAGCTGCTAATTCAGTGTTAATTGGCTCAGATCTGTGCGTGAGTGGGGGATTTTTGACATGGGTAGATTAGAAACAAATTAGCGCTACGAGAAACGAGTTGTTCACACCAAAGGTGGTAATTACTCTGTTCGTCGTTGGTGGTAGCCACAGAGCTTGGAAAAGCAGGACAAGGAATGTTGAACGCATTTAGGAAACTGTTCTTAGAGTACCTAAAGACTTATGAAGATGTATTGTATTTCAAATAACTTCACGCCTCATCTCTCTGCACTTAATAGAAAGGTCTGTCTATTTTTATGTGGACTTGTTTCCATATCACGTCGAAACCACTCACCCAATCCGTATGGATTTCTCAGCTGTAACATGGGGAGCACTGGAGCAATGTTTACTTTTAATTGTATCACTATCGGCCAGCTTATTCAAAAGATATAGTAATTTAAGGCGTTTTGAAAAATTTCAGATTTCATCCATTTCAGAAGATCGGCAGCTACAATCTATACGAAATAAAATAAGAGAAAGCTAGTTTTAGAAATGAGGCACGTCCTTCTGTAGATGCTGCTTGACAAGTTCAAGTCTAACCAATAAAATTTCGGGAAACGGAAAAAGCCGAGAGGCTGTCCCTAAATATTTCTAGGTCATTGAGAGTGGCTAAGTGTTCGCAATTCGTTTCCTGAGTAGAAAATTCTGCAATTTAAATGAATAAAATAAATAGAATGTCCAGTGGAAGCTTAATTCTAGCTACCGCCGACTTTGTGCCAAAGAAAGATTGGGAATTTAAAAGCGAACGCTAAATTTATAACACCCACCCACAGCACATAGCCTCTACCACTATAATTCCTTCTGCAGCTGTATAACCTAATTTAGAAAAACAGCTGGAATTTTGAGCCTTACCTTAGGGGAAAACAACAATTGGCAATCCGGAGCCACATAGCAATTCTTTGTGAAAAAATTGTAACAAATTTCGGATTTGGTTAACAGAATGATATAATTTTTACCGACTTTGCTAAGGCTTTCAACAGAGTTAATCATAGAGTGCTGATCCAAAAATTAATATGTATTGGGTTCGTCTTCCTCTCTGTTAGTTTGGATATCATCGTACCTAGTCGACCGAACTCAACATGTTGAGATAGGTGGTTGTCTTTCAGATTCTATCCCTGCAACATCAGGTGTTCCGCAAGGAAGTCACATTGGACCCTTGCTTTTTGAGCTCTTTTTTAATGATATTCCGTCTTCTATTCGTAAAAATCGTTCACTCCATTCAAACTGCAGAAGATTGCTTGCTTCTCCAAGATGATCTTAACAGCCTAGATATTTGGTGTCAACATCATCTTGACTTAAATATATCAAAATGTCAAAGACTTACTTGTACGAGAAGCATTACTCCAAAATCTTTTAATTAACAAACTAATAATGCAGAGCTTTTCAAAGTACATCTAAAAAGTGACCTTGGAGTCATATTGGATCCATAACTGACTTTTAAGCCTCATATTTACTACGTTGTTAGTAATTTTCTGATACTTATGTATTGAAGGCTCTATTATTCGCATTTGTGAGATCCGTATTAGATTGCTGTAGTATGATCTGGAATCCTTACTACCAAAATCAGTCCTTCAGAATATAAAGGTGGGAAAATGTTTTACCAGATTTGTTTTCAATTTACTTACTCTTGAAAAGAGACGCAAGTATTTCAGTTTGTAGGAGATTTAATTAACTACCACATTAAATGCCCCCATTTAGTTGAGAGGATAAACTTTTATTTTCCGGAAAGGAAATTCCGTATGAGTTTTCATCTTCGTGGACGGCTTCATAGAACAAATAATGCTGGCAGTAATGAACCGCTAGAGCGTTGCACCAACGAATTAAATTTAGTTACGAAAAACAGTTCCAAAAATTCGTTTAAGAATCAAATAATGTCTGTTCTCTGTCATAATAATTAAATATTTTATGTTACATAGTCCTGAGTTCACATTACAATAATAAGTTTTTAAGTTGTCTAAATGGTTTTGAAGCTTTAATTGACGCACCAAATAAATAAATAAATAAATAGAATACCGCGCTCTGTAAACGTCTTAAGCTGTTCTGCAACACATTAGCTAAGTTTTTTTCCCGACAGGTCGACCATATATCTAATTTTCACAATCAGACAGTTTCTGGAAAAGACTTAAAACATCTTAAGGGTCTCACGGCTTATTGACTACGAATTTAATTCCACATTTATGACAGCATTCAGAAGTTCTACATGGCAAAGTCGAAGCTGGGGATCGCGGAAAAACTCAGCCAACCGTCTCGCGGGACTTTGAAGAAACCCGGTGAAACGTGCAGCTTAAAAGCAGCTCACTCGAAGTATTTAAAAAATGCACTTGATCTCAAGAAGACGTGTCTAATTGTGACTTCATCAACCTAGTTGTGGTGCATATAGTGTGGCCGTACCACTCCTTCAACTGCTTTTGAATATAGTTCACTGCAATAATTAGTAGATAGGTGTACTTAGAAATCGTATCGGACTGAATACAAAACACCACCTTGGATTATTTCACTTGGCTAATTATGGTTCCTGGTGACGAGCTTCATTGGAGCACCTATACCTTAACTTAATCCAATTGTTAACCACTCTGAAGCCAAATGTTTCAAAATTAATTTTGCCTAAGTAGGTAAGTACTGACATGAGCAAGCATATCTACCTGGCAACCAACTATATAAACTCGTTTGCCTATTAACGTCTGTGACGATGATGTTTGAGTTTAAACTTTAAAGTGTTTTTAGCTCTGCCCTTGAATTGGATTTGTAATTGTGTTGAGCGTTTCTATACAAGTTACTTCGTTCGTTTTACAAGTTCAAGTATTAGTAGGTCAATTAAGAGATAGGTAATTGGAAAACCTTAACCTTAGAAATCATATCTTCTATAGCCAAAGTTGTGAACTAAGAAAAGAGGAAAAAAAAATGGATTTTATAGATAGAATGCCTTGAAGCAGTAACTTATTGAGCTCCAGAACAGTTTTCAGTTTTCTACTCTGGTCAATACATCTGCATGATACTGGGGTCGTTATAAAACGGGCGGCATCGCGGAGCCTTTCTGACGAGTAATGGAATGAAAAATGCAGAATTGTCCCTTAAGATTGGTAAAGCTGGTCGAATTTTAAGAAGGACTGGCTTCATCTCTTATAGGGCGGAACAAAATCGGTTTCAAAGCTGATTTATTATTTCTTAACCCGTTTTTTGTTCTATCATATAAATAGGTGGCGGTACAGTCCGCGATGGACCTGGGCTTATTATCACTAGATCGAAAGAATTAGATCGCGAATAGGAAGGTACAAGCCGTTGAGATGGGATTTTCCTGCTGTTTTGCCAGAAACACGTTTCCCTAAGCAAAAAAAAAGAATACCATCTAAAAAACCTGAACCAAATAACGACAGGGTCAACAGTCTCCCCAGTAAAGAATTAAGAAACCCGCTGTCACTCATACTGTATGAAATCAGCAAAGTCATAACGAACTTTTAGGAACGAACGTTACACGCCTTGATTTGCCGTTTAAAGGTCCTTCATTGACGAACCTTTCAATTCAGAATTACTGCCTATACATGTCCACAAAACAGCTTCGTGTAAGGTTAGGTTAAGTAAGTGGGTTGGCCAGACAGGAGGAAGAGCCCTTAAGCTCTTATGACCCTGTGGAAACCTATGAAGCCGGGTTGTCAACCCATCCCGAGGCTGTAACAAATTTATGCAGGGCTTTCATAGACTTGTCAGAGAGATCTTCTAAGAATTTGAAAAGTGTCTTCCAAGAATCATGTATCTGATGTGGCAGAGCGTCAGACAGTGGGACAGAAGCTGATTGTCCTCATAACCGCACAGTTCGACGGTTTTTATTCTCATTTCCTTGGTTTCTCCTGTATCCTGTGATAGTCCCTACAAGTGCAGATACAGATTATTTCCTCATTTGTTGGATTATTTTTTGTCTTCTGTTTGTCATAGATTGGTCACATAGAACTCACCTGTCACTGCCAGTATTTTGTTCTCAATTGCATGTCTGAGGTTGCAGAGAAAATGAATACTGTGATAAGTTGAACTACTAAGCTTAAAGTTTTCTCCACTGCGCCACCTCTCGCGAACGTCTCACAAGCATCCGAGAGTATAACTGTCATGAAAGAGCTTCTAAATTGGCCGTTTGGACTTGGCATAAAATTGTAGATCCCTTCCGTTCGTTAAAACAATTAAAAACTCACACAAAACGAATGGTTGGGAGAAGCTAGGTCTAGGGTCCCTACGGACCTGTTCCGCCAACTATTAAATTTTTGTTAGTTCAATTGAAGAATCCTTTATAGCCAGCTCATCGGATTTTTCAATACGGGGGACCCAGCAAATTCTTACATTGTTCTGAGCGCCTGTAGCTCTTCGCGAAAACGACTTACAAGCTAAGATTTAATTTCAACAGGTCGCTTTAATTGCCGCTTGGCCGTCAAAGAAGAAAGTTTTATCTGCATGAGGTATTGCCATCATTGGAACCTTGCAACTGTTGCCACTGTCAGAAACTCTGCTATGGTCAGGAAGCCTGATTGAACTGGATAGTCCAAGTATTTCGGACTAGAATCCAGCTCCAACTCCTAAGTCCATCTTGGTGGATCCCTCTGTATAGATGGAATTGTTGATTCGTTGGAAGGTGGTTTGCTGTTCTTGCTAATCCTCCCTACTGGGGAAGTAAGTGCCAAATGATTTTTCAGTCTAGGCGTAGAGTTGTGTATAGTCTATGCATATATTATTTCCAGCCTATTTGTTTAGAATCCGGGCATGACCCATCAGGCTGTATTTCTAGCTCCTGGTCGAAGGGCGCTTTTTGGAGCACATTAATGAATAAAGGATAGGGATGTACGATTAAGTGTAGTCAAGCGACACCGAAAAAAGCAATTATTCCTATAGATTAAGCACATTTCATTCAAAAATCTGCTTCAATATCTTCCGAATGAATGCCGCAGGAGCTTAAGATTTAAAAATAGCCGCCAAAGTGTGACCCACACTCACCGTCAGCTGCTCCAGCACGCCATCATTGCTGCTCCCCATCACAATCATCGGGAAACATAATTAATTTAATTATAATCATAATGTATAGGTATCCACTTAACAGCCAGTTAGCAAGCAGTTTCTCAGATGTAAATTAAGAAAAAGAAACAACCACAAAAAATCATCCGGCAAATTCACATTTTTCTTTCTCTCCCCTCTGTCTCACCAAACACACACAAATCCAGTTTTGCCAATCTAAATGAATAATAAAAAATAAAAACAAACAGCGACAGACCAAAGACCACGAGCAGATTCCGCATGGCCATCAATAATCTTTGCAGTTTTGATACAAACACAAACAAAATATACCGCAGCAGATGATGATGATGATCATCAGGTAAAGGTAGATGTAGAGGACTCCCTCTCTCTCTCTAAACAGACTGGTTGCATGCAACAGGGCATATAAATATATCAGCCACCAAAAGACCCTCTAAAACCCACTCGATAACCTGCCCACATAACTTGTCACCCCCCCCTCCCGAACCGGACTGTCTACCATCCCACCATGAACCACCATCCTTTTTCAAGAATTTGCCTGCAAATTTCGCTATAAAAAAAGAAACAAAAGACCAGAAACTGATTCACGAGCACACCGGTCAACCAAAAAAAGAAAGAAGAAATGTTCCTCGTATAAATATTCATCATTCGCATCCCACACACACAGGATTCAGAAGGCACAACTCTCAAATGTATCTTGATACAAAAGTGGACAAAAAATCGCCAAACTCACCTCGTTTCAACCGGAAATTAAGAAATTCCAAAATGTAATCCTTGTAAATCCTTGTCTGTCAGAGAGATCGTATCTACAGTATTTTTTTAGAATCTATCGTATTTTGTATTATTTTTTTTTTTTTTGTTTTGAGTTAATTACGCATTCCACACGTAATCCACATTAATGCATTCGAAATAGAATCAGAGACAAACCGAAAGATACGCGACAAACCAACGCAACGTTTAAGACGATTTTTCTGTATGCACTTCACGACAATTAAATGTGTGTGTCATTGCGTATACTTTCGCCCCACACTCAGGTACACAGCACTTGCAACTCACGAAACACTGCGTTTCCAACTCAAATTCTATTAAAAAAATATATTTTTTAACAACAATTTCATCTGTTAAAGAGAAATACCGCCGCACACAATTAAATACGGTGTCGAATCTCGGATTGTATTCAAAACACCATAAGCGAAAACCAAAACCAGTACCAGACCAGTACCAGAGATACAAAAATACGAATTGACCATGCGACGAGAAAATCCACACTGAGTCTCTTGAGCGAGAGATGAATTGAAAATCCAACGTGGACGTGGAGCTGGAGCCTTCTGCTGGTCGTTTCGGAACCCCACCCGTAGACCGGTTATAAACAGACTGACTTGACCAGAGTATATCCATCAATGAGTAGGGACACTCTCTCTACATATGTATTTGTTACCACCACATAGCAAAATGCAGAAAAAATCGTAGAATAAGTGGAAGCAGGTCGAAAGAATACTTTTTTCCTGTATACAACGACTGCTTGAGAAAAAAAGGGTACACAACACATTTTGTCTGAACCACTACATGCGGCTTGCTGCGTACGACAAACGATTGTGGTTTATGCTCTGGTTTTTTCATAAAGCATTTTTAAAGGCGCTCTGGAGTGAATGTCAGTATATTAGTATTCTCTCTCCACCATGCAGGTTGATCAGGGTAACCAGCTTTGCTTTCGTAGAATTGGTATAAAAAACAATTTTTTTTAGTTTTTGCCATTGGTTATTGATTAAGTGGTCTTTGTTATGGACATGAAAAAGAAATGTTTTATTCTATATCACGAAATTCAACCCTTTTGCTTTGCTACGACTTCGTTAATTACCATATTTTACGACTTTAAGTTTTATTGTCAGCACTTTTTAGGTAGAATATTTCACAGCAGATGGTCACACTAATTACTTAGGTTGGTTGTAGAGGGGATTGTTTACATTTTTTTCGCACGTATTTTTAAAGGCGACCTGGAGTTGGATTGTTATCAGTCGTTCATTACCATCAATTGACGAAGTAAAGGGTGTTCAGTGTCAGTGCGTGTGGCAAACAATTAAAAATAGTGAAAATAGAAAGTTGAAGTGCAAGTTTGCATAGTTTAAGAACTCTAAATAAAATAATGGGAAAACATTATGTTAAATGTTTGGCGTGTGGGCGAGAGCAGAAAGAAAATCTTGGAGTTAAATATTTCAAAATACTGGTTAAAAGTGAGAGGTAAGCAATATAAGTTATAGATCGGGCAAGAATGAATATAAATCTGTGTTGTATTTCTTATTTATTTTTTAGAAAAGCGAAGTGGCTGAATAGCATAAACAAACAACACTTAATACATGAAACAATTTCGGAGGATTCCAGGATCTGCGAAAGACATTTCTCGAAAGACATGTATGGAAAGTCAACGATGCGCTTAAAATGGCATTCTACTATTTCGCAGGTTATATTTAAAAAAAATACCGCCTAAACCACAAGTGTGAGTTAAAATTGAGTCCGCAACTTAACGTTTCCTCAATTTTTACAGATTTTAAAGAATATGAAGATGCGAAATTGACAGGGCCCAATCAAGAATTTTTAGACTCGTTAGAGAATCTTGAATAAAAATGTATTTCTTGTTTTCCAAATATGTACTACCTAAATAATTTTGAGGAGAATATTTTTAACTTTTTGAAAAATGAATTTCATTACAATTGCTGCAAAAATCAAAATAAGGAATTTCTTATCAAATTTTACGTCCGAGTACGGGCTTACTTTATTCTAAAACAGTTCAATAAAAATAACAAAAAATGTACCAACAAACAAAAATATTTAAGTGTAGCACGCATGTGAATATATATAAGATATAAAATGTGCAATAAGAAATATTACAAATTGATTTTGCTTTTTTTTTACGTCACACCCTGTACCACATTTTGAAACAGTTCGACTACTCTTCCATCCCTCTTTTACTAGAGCACTTTTAGTGCCGTCTATTTCTCGTGTCTGTGTACTGCAAATTGTAAACTGATAAGAAACACGTGGAGAGTGTCCCTACTCATTGATGGATATACTCTGGACTTGACTACCAACGGCGGATGGTGTGCGATGCCAATGCGACTGAACACTGAATAAAGTCAAAGTGAGGTAAGTTTTCGAGCCGACCATCGAATAGATATACTACGAGTACGAGTACGAAACGAGTACGAACGAGGAGCGAGGCGACGACGAACGACTGCGATGACAAAGTCGATGATGATGCTGATGATGATGATGGTGACGATGCCCTCGTTCCTGCCCACCTCCCACGGTGTGGCACCAACCAAATAGCTGCAAGCCAACAGCGTTCGAAACGTTCAGATGGGTGTTCTGTCGAGTATAGTGAGATGTTGTTGGTATCGTTTGCGTTTCTTTATTTGCACACACATGTGGAGTGGAGGCGAAGCTATGCTTTGCCCATACCGTATACCGTATACACATTGCTATTGCTATGGTGCTGGCTGGCGGAGATGACAATTACGGTGACGCGATGGCGGAGTGAACAATCAAGCAAAGAGATACACTTTCTAGACACCACACTTTACAGTCCGCATCCACACCACACAGTGGAGGCGCACGCTTGCATGTGTGGGGAGTATAGAAAAACCATTTAGAACCGGCACCGGGTACAGCCGTGCGGGCATCCACCTATAGAAAGTCAGGGATGTAGCTGGGGGATATGGGTAAGTAAGGTCAGGGCGAGGTGGGTTTGTGTTTGGGTATAGACCACACACAAAGTAAATAAAGTGGTTGATAGGTGAAAGTTGAGGTTATTAAAAAGATGGGCACGATTTGGGACTGGGAATGATTTGGGGATAGACGTGGAATGGGGGTGGGTGAAAATATTGTCATAGCCATGTGATAGGGGTCTCGATTTAATATTTGTTTTGATTTAGAGAGGCAAAAGGACTTTAATCTGCGGAGCAGGACAGATAGGAGACACAACTTTAGAGCAATGCAAAAGGGAGGTATAATTATACAGAAGTCTCTGATGAATTCACTATTGTGTTAATACATTGAATCGGTAGGATCAGAAAGTTGTGGGCATAAATGATAAGTGTTGGTGAAAGGTAGGCGGGAGGTTCTGGGTCGTGTTCCCTGTCTGTCATCTATAGTCCGTCCAAAAGGAGTTGAAACCTCCCTCGATGTGCAGTAGCAATTTACTTGAGGGGATATTTTCTCTTAGAATCATTCTTGATCAAATGAAATTGTTAATGATTTTCTCCACTTTATAATTTTTTCCCTTTTTTTTTTAAATAAATCACAAAAACCCGTGAAATCTACCTGTTGTTGACTTGAGAAGAAAGATCATCCGTTAGAAGTTAATTAAAAATTGATTCTACAAAAGATTTCTTCCAACGCTTTTTAATAGTGGGTCTTAGGCCCGTTTGCTAATATTTACTACTCATAGCGATGACATAGAACAAGTAGCCCATAAGGTATTTAAGTAGAACTTAAATCGCTATGAGTAGTATCAGCAAACGGGCCTAAGACCCGCCGCAATGCTGTACGATACTTACCTATACAACTCTATGAACACAAAACTCAAATGTTCATCCATAAACATTTGAGAAGTGCAAATTTTCCCAAATTTGCATTTTCGCAGGGGTGGAAAAATGTGTATTCTTTGCGCCGTTGCCAGACGGTGAAAATATTCGACCATAAAAACCCCTAAATCTGGGGGGAAGTGGCATCACTGATTCTTTGCACACGCGACGATGTTGTGTAGCTGTGTTGAAATCAGTTTTGTGTCGATCGTCGATCGATAGAAACACTTTCGGGAGAAGGGTTATATTAATTGTTTGAAGTGCACACAAATTTTGTTTACCCTGTTCGTTGCAAGACTCGTGTTTGTGTCGCAAAAAGAGCAACATATCTCATGTAAAGATACCTGCGCGTGAAAATTTCAATTAAGTTTGGACGGACTATAGTCAGGGTTACCTTTGGGACCCCTTAGGGTCCGATTGAACCTTCCTTCCAAACTGGGACCCCAGGACACGCCTTTTCCAAAATAGTCCAAATCGGACCCCTTTACGGGCGCAGTGGCTTAGTGGTTAGTGTGTTGGACTACTAAGCGAGGGGTCCCAGGTTCGACTCCCGCAAACACCCAAATTACTTAGGGTTTTTTCCACTGCGCCACCTCTAGCGAACGTGTGACAAACATCCGAGATTATAACTGTGTTGAAAGAGCTTCTCAATTAGCCGTTTGGAATCGGCATCAAATTGTAGATCCCTTCCATTCGTTCCAATGAAATGAAAAACTCACACAAAACGAATGGTTGTGAGAAGCTAGACCTTGGGTCCCTCGGACCTGTTGCGCCAACTAATAATTATTATTATGAGTCTTCGATCCGACCTACTTTTGCTACCTTACTTTTGCTTTGCTGAGATCGGAGCTCCAAAAAAAAACAGGTCTATAGACAGAACACGTTTTAAATGAATTAAAAAGAAATGGAATACTGTTTCGATACTGTTGATTTACTTTAATTTTATACGAGACCCTTTTTGAAACCTTTTCGGACCCTCGGACTATCTACAGCCTCTTTATTCAGACGTTACAGAGACGGCCAAAGGTTGTTGGTCCGACCCAAAAATATAACTCACGTTCGGACTCGACATCATATGGTAGACCCCTTTTATTAGTCCCAAAATAAAAAAAAACTCACACAAAACGAATGGTTGTGATAAGCTAGGACTAGGGTCTTTACGGACCTTTTGCTCCAAATATTTATTGTTGTTTATTTAAACGAAAGTTTACAATAAGCTAGACCTGGTGTTCTGGATAAACATACTGCGATATTCGCAACTTTCTTCACTGACTGATGACGTAAATTGCATTTATATGACACCTTTTATGTCCTACCTTGAGGTAAATCACCTTGTTGAGGAGCTACGGGATCTATATTTTTTATTATTAAGTAAAAAAAGAGTTGGCGGCCAGCGCCCATTTGGTAAGTACCAGCAACATTTTTTCTCACCTTCAACCCGCACTGGTTAGATATGAATGCGCCTACCTAAATAAAAAAAACAAAAACGACACTTGACTCGATTGTGTGCTTGTGTGTCGCGCGCCATTGATGCTGCTGCGAAAAAAAAATGGAAATACTGGCAAACTTACCACACCTGTCCATGCCCGTTGCCTACCCCCTTGTTCTATAAACCAAACGTACCCATAGCAAACCTTTTTCGTTCAGTGTCGGTTTATGATTTGTTTTGGGTTAGGTTAGTGTTGCCATTTTCTTTTCAATGGCAACCATTTTTTTAATTTTTTATTAATGTATTATGCTTTTATGTCCTTAAACAAGTAAACAAATTTTGTAGTTCTTTACCATTTAAAGAAGTTTAAACCAGTTTCACCATAAACATCTTTTTCACCTATTTTGACGTTGGACGATTCTTACGTCACATTTCTATCATTGCTCATAGGTCATACGTTTAGTCGAGGAAACCATAGCAAAAGTCTTTGAAATCTTTTCCCAACTTCGGTGTATCAGATTGATTTTATCTATGTTGATGGTGACTCGAAAATCTTGAAAACTGCAGCTTATAGCAAATTCTCAGGCACACAAAACAAAAATATCTTGACATTTAAGCTCTTAATAAAAACGCACCCAGCTTGATACTTTAATCTGTTAAATCGGACAGTAGACTGGATTTATATGATGGCCAGAGACGAGATGAATAAAACATATTTTGAACTCCTACCCACGTTTTATCAAATGCTGAGTTATAATTATCAACTGGTTAAACATCAGTTACGAAATATTGTTGTGTGCTAATTGATTTGTAATAATAAGTAATTTGTGCTGCTAATTTGTTGTGAGTTTAACTTGTATACAAACAATAATAATATAGTTCTGCTAAGATGTCTTAAAATTTGTTTTTTTTAAGAATTTGTTTTCCTTCTTAACGAAAATATGCTGCAGAAATTAATCGAAGTGTATGACAAAAGGCAATCTATTTAGTCAATAGGGTTTTTGGATACTAAAGTTCTATAGACAAATAAAAGTGCGTTCTGATTATTGAATAGCATATCAGGTAGTTTTCTAGGTCATATTCTAAAGCATTTCAATTAAATGTATTTATCGCAAAACAAAGCCAAAGTTGGGTTTTTTGTTAAGTCTTCAGACAGTAAGGGCCTTGAGCTTATAATACATTCTTATTGTAACAGAAATATTAAAACAATGTCAACTTGACAGTTCAATGGGTTTGTTCGCTTCGGCCGGTTAATTGGTTGGATTCATTACGCTCGGATAATTTTCATCATCGTTTAAAAAAATAAGTTTGCTGCTTTAAAAAATTATACTCCTAATCTGGCTAATTTGTTGACGTTTCCTTTCACTACAAAATTTTTAGAATAGGGTACTACCATGTCCCCCTATAAGTATCATAAAGGGTCAATACTGCCTTACTGTGGCGCCAACATTATTCACACCGAGTCGAAATCCGGATTTTCGAAAAAACGCTCGAAAACTGAAGTTTTCCCATTCATATTTCAGTTCTCAAAACGTGTCGTTTTCCATAAATTACAACGAAATTGACACACTTTCTGCAATACTCAGCACATTCAGCAGAACAGCTGTTCGGTCAAAACTCACATTTATCACATTTAATTGATGGACTAATACTATTTTTATATTTGTAACTAAAATCGTATACACAGAAGTTTCACTTGTGTCTCACAGCTGATTGAACCGTCAAACGAAAACTAGTTGGTGTTCGGTGTGAATGAGTTTGTGAAGAGTTTTTCGACGAAAACACGGTTTTCGGTGCGGTGTGAAAAGCGTATTACCTAGACTACGATTTAGAAGAGACTAGATTACAATTGAATAATAGTGAAAAATTAAAGATGCCTCTGTTTTAAAATTGGAGTTTGTTAAACTTGTCTTTTCAATACTAGCATAATGTGTCAGATAATAATTTAGTCCAATCGGTACACAAACCTAAACAATTGATTCCGGTTTGTGAAAACGAGGCCGAAACTTGTTGAATGTGGCAACACTGAATACCGACCAACAAAGGTATGCTTTGGTAACAATATTTTCCCGCCGTATTGATGGTGCTGGATTTTATTATTGTTTCTGTGTCGCATTTTATTGAACGGTATTGCGAAAATAATACAAAAAGTGGTGCAAGCGGCAAAGTGCTCGTGCATTGATGATAATGCATGCGATGGTAATGCGTAGGTATGTTTTTCTTTTTTCATTTATCCTGCTTTTGTTGGCTCAACTAGAGCGTGGTGGTTGCATGAATTTCACCATAAATGGTAGATTTTCATATAGGTAGAGTTGCCATGCCATTCTTATAACTTTATTAAGTCACAGACGGAAATTATAAAAGTTGTGAGTGTCACTTAAAATTTCGAAAGACAGTACAAATATTCCGTAACTTTTCACACGATTATCGTCGAAGTGATAGACCTCCCAGGCGTGGCCTCCCAAACAAGCAAAACTAGTACAGAAATTCAGAGTTTGACAGCTGAGCTCAGTTCATTTTCAACAAAATGTAATGAAAGCTGATGATAGTCAAAAAATGCGGGCGGAATGCAATATATTAAGTTTGAAAAACGATATAGGCAATATTATGTTTAAGATATTTATTTGCATTTATTTAATTTTATAACTATTATGTCCTAATTGCAAGAAATATAGCTGCGGCTGTCAAACTGCTGACTGCATTCAACGCCCTTTATATTTATTACAGGTAGTCCAGACGATTATTGTTATACGACATCTGCCCCCAGGTTATACACCGCATTATCCCTAATTTACTGGATTTTTAAGTTAAGCCTGTTCTGTGCTTAATTGTCGTGAAGAAGTTTAGCCACACATAGCGGGCGGTGATCTGAACAAAAGAAAATATTCATCCCTAATTAGGGGCTGCTTCTGTTGCTGGCGACTAGCTCTTTATTAAAACATTCATAGGCTCGCGTCTGCGCCAAATTCCAGGCCCTTAAGTGACACATAGCAATCCTTTGGCACACTCGTTCATGCTTTTTTTGTTGCCATGGCGAAAGTTGCCACAATCGCACATCGAAAAGGAATACCCCACTGCTATCCAATTCATGGGACTCCCATGCTTATATTCCACAATGAAGAACAACTACTCGCCCCAGTCCAGCAAAAAAGTCCCACCAATGACAGCGAAAGTGTGGTACCATTCATAGCGAAATTCATCATCAGATTTCAATATGCCCTCAACGCCAATGTAGCAGCTCATCCTACTGTCTCATTTGACCTTAGAGACCAAACCCTTCTGGCTATAGGTGTTCCCAGCCAGCTCCCAAACCAGATTATCGAATGCAAATCGCATCCGCAACTGTGCATTTATTTCGACCCAAAAAAGCAGGGAATTGTTACTTGCCTAGGTATACCGGTGCTCACCACCATCCAGCAAAAACAGTTAGGTGTATCGAAAATGTATCGTCATTTCCCACAGTTCTAAACCGGACGGAATGGTATACCTAGTGAATGACAGACCAAATGGAATCATAAAGAACACAAAAAACCGGAATTTGTCGGAACAGTGGGTATAGCGAGCCAAGGCAAAGGCTCTCTGAACTCTATGGGTGCATAGATGTGTACACAAACATATTTCCCACTACTCCCAGCTAACTGTGTATGCTAGCGACAAATATGGATGGCTCCGGTGTAGAAAAGAACATGGACATAGGTACATTCGCCGCGTGCGCTACAATGAATATCTTTTCGATTTTTGTTGATTTTATTTCCCTGAATCGTCAACAGAATTTATTAGCATATTTAATTTCTATGCAAACAATTTGTCGAGTGGTTCATGAAAGCCTTCAGCAGCGCGCCACTCCCACTCCTCACCACACCAGAGATGAGCATGAGATTATGACATCTGCAACTTTTTGAATGCTCAAGTAGGACTTAGTGGTTGATGGGTATCTTGAAATGTGTTTGAAATGTGACTTATGATCTATATAGGGTTTGAGTAGCTCATTGCATCGAGAGTTAATGGCAATGTACGTCACTAAGTGCGAGTCGTGTAATAACTTTTCTTCGCAAAAAAAAAAAAATAAAAGAAAAGATAAACGAACAGTGCACGAGTTTGGTGAGTTTATTTTACATTAGTGCCAGGCCTCGACTGTGCGTTGTGTTCGCTGATTTCAGTTCTCAGATGCAAACGTATTCAAAGATCTCCAAGTGGAAGATAAATCGGGAGTCATTCGTTATGCCCAGTCGAGTGGTGGGTATATGGTTATTTTTGGCTTCGAGGAGGTAAAAATCTAAATAAAAGCATAAATCCGAACACCGAACTTGTGTCACATTCGTAGGCCATTTTTTTTTTTGTCCGCTGTAGACGCGGGAGATGGATTTTTGTACACAGATTTACATAAATTTCTTATTGCATACATAATATTGAAGCGGCTTGTCGCATGGACCCTTCAATTGGGGAGAACGAGGAATGTGTATACCGCGATGGCTCTGATTTATGTTACCTAATGTCTAAAAATACGTCTATACGATGAGAGAAAGAAGAAATGTCATCATTTAGATAAAATATGGGACGAAATATTCGAAATAATTGAGGGGGACAATGATAAGGGACTGTAGCTCACCTATGGCAGGCGTTCTAAAAATAAATGTGGTTTGTAGGTTTGGAATTCTGATTGCGGCCTGTCAGTGGATTTTGGGTCATAAAACCTGTATTTTATAGGGGACACGGGACACTAAGAACCCACTTTTGTTATTATCGATTCGTAAACAAATTTATTCAAAAGACCGGTTTCAAAAGTGAACTCGAGTGCAATAAAGTTTTTGAATTGGAATAGTGTCAACTTCTTGAAGAAAAAAGACCGACTGACTTTTATGAAGAATAAAGAGAAACTAATTTTATTAGAAACTAAATTCAGTAAGTCAAGTACAGTGATTATGAGTGAGAGCCACTATTGACAGACTTAAATTTGGCGAATAGATTCTAATTCATAACTGTCAACAAATAGCACTGATAAAGAGTATCAGATCGCTCCTCAAACTCGAACATAGGAAATCCTTTCGCCAAAGACTAAATCGTTGTCATACTGACAGTTGTCTGTCAGTATGTAAAAATCCAATAACAGGGGGAGCGGAAAGGAAGCAAGCCACTGAATAATAGGGTGATTCATTTAATATGTTGTATTTTGTTTTTTTGACAGATCGTAACTGGCCTCATGGTGTCGTATTGTTTGACAAATCATCATCGAACGACTCCCAACTCCTCAACAACGTCTCCAAATTATTCGGCTGTATTACGAAAATCAGCGAAATATTGGATGCATTGAGTAATAACTTTGGTGGACAGCCAATTTCGCGTTTCGGACCTGTTAACTGGACACCTAGATCGTGTGATATCTCACCTTTAGACAAAGTCTTAGCGAGACACTGAAAATCATATTTAGTGTCCTGGTAAACATTTATGAACTCACAATGGCGAAATTCCTACACCAGATAAATGAAGACAGCTGTCAAAGGAAAATTTGTACATATTATAGGCCCTTAGAAATAAAAAAAGAAAACAAAATCCGATTGCAAAGTCCACTTGTGCTGGACGTTTAAACTCCACCTAGCATTTCATACAAATGAAACAAATTTAACAAAAGTCAACTTCCGCCGCGCTATTGTGACTCAATTTTGTTGTTTAACCAGAGACGAGCTTCAAGTTGGCGCTTATGTGAACTAAATAAACAAAAATTGTTATGATTTGACAGAAATAAAGAAAGGGAAATTCAAAAAATTAAAAACGCCCGTGATTTGTCTTATTTGACAAATGCCACTTGAGAGTAAGATTTGACTCCGATCTTACTTTATATTTCCTAACGTGAACAAAGTCAAATTTAGTGCTTTAATTTTTCTAATTAAGACAAAGAGCTCTTTTTTTTCCGAGGGTTAACTGTCATTAAAGAGCTTCTCAACTAGCCGTTTGGTTGGACTCGGCATAAAGTTTTCGTCCGTTCGTTCCAAACGCTAGTTCCAGGTTCGATTTCCGAAAATAAATTCCATCGTATTGTGGCGTGGAATGAATCGTGGAACCTAAAATGGTGAAGTGAAAACAAGCCATTTGTCACCAAACAAGTTGCACTTACAATTGGAGACTGGAATCTGTCAAATAATTGTAATTCCCCACTGATCTAATTCTAGAACCAGTCGGAATTAGCTGGAAATTTATCAATTGCTGAAAAGGGGGAAGTATGTGAGCCAATTGTAGAACCAATTGGACTTAACTAGAAAATTCTCGAAGAGATGGATAGAAGGTTGTGAAGATAAATAAGTGCAAAGTAATAGAGTGAATTAAGTGATTGGTTTGAATCGTTGAAGAATTGTTTAAGTAATATTGTTTTGGTACCTAATTAGTGAATAATCCATAAAAGTGTAATAAAAGTGATTTTGTTAAGAAAAGTTTAACAGAATAGTGTTTTATCTTTCGAATACCAGCCTAAATGTAACAGTATATAAGTTTTTTGTCCACTGATCCACCTCTCGCGTACGTCTGACAAACATCCTTCGGCATAAAATTGAAGGTCACTTCAATTCTTCAGCCAAAATGAATGGTTGTGAGCAGCTAGGAACCAGCGTTGCCAACCAATTTTGACGAAAAAATGCCTAACTTGAAAATAAATGCCTTTTTCAATAAAATAATGCCTAAAATAATTTTTTAGGTAAACTGGAACAATAAATCAAAAATTGGACTAAAAAAAAAAAAAAAAAACTGAAGAAATTCTTAATCGGAACAAAATTCATGACTTTTATCATCTTCGATTGTTATTTGTTCTGTTTCATCCATTTTAGAGTGATAATTTGTTGCATATAGTTCTAAATTTCAAGACAAAATGAATAAAATGAGGTTAAATTTGCTTTCTTTACTAAACAACAAACTCTTTCTTGAAAATAAAGACGTAGCCGAAGCAAAGTAACGAACAGAAAACAAACAGCTTTCAAATTTATTTCCAATTTCAATCCACTCACTGGAAGTGGAAGCTGGAATTATTTTTAAAGAACACAAAACGGGCAGAGTTTGAAGGTGGAAACACATTCTTTAAGAGCGAGGTTACATATAAAGTTCTTTTTGGCCAAGATTTTATAAGAAAGTTTAAAAAAAAATAGAAAAATATTTGAAATAAATATAAATATGCGTTTTTGAAAAAAAAAAAAACATGCCTTAGCTTAGTTTAGAAATAATGTCTAAAAGGCATGAAAAAGCCTTGATTGGCATCACTGCTAGGAACTGTTGTAAAAACTATTTATTTTTTATTTATTTTTTGGAGAATTTTAGGTGAAACTTTTTGAGTAATATTTTTGATGTGGGCTTGATAAGAGTCCAATAGATGCTTTTATTGGTCATATTTTTTTTAATAAGAAACAGAAACGGATTTTGGTGCCTTTTGATATACAAAACAAAGAACTCATTCTTCAAAATCTGGGCCCTGGGTTTCCCAGCGGGAGCGAGTCGATTACCCAAGAATACTGCTTTTCAAAATTCTTCTTTTTCTTGGTTCTTCTTTACAAAATTTTGCTATCAAAATTGCAAGCAATAAAATCATGCTTATCCTGCAAATATTAACGAAACCAATTTACTTTGTCAACAAATTATGATAAATATATTGGACTATAGGCACTATGCAAGTTTTTCATGTTTAAATAAATTGCAGGTAAATAAACTACGTAATAAAAAACCAAAACCAAAAAATTAATAACATATTTCACATTTGAAACAAGCACACAAAGAAACTAGACAAAGCCAGAGAGAGCTATATTTTTTAAATATTTGCTTAAGTAATCAAATATGGCTAAGATCTGGCTCTGTAACTCGTTTCGAAATGAAAGTTTTGCACTCTCTATTTCGAAAGCTGAATGAAATGTACTACTACTCGGACTTAGAATTCCGAAAGTAAATATTACAGAGTACCAAGTTAAAAGCAATTTCGAATAGGATTGACTGTCGGAACGAAAAAGAGAGTAGGACCCCTGCTCTCTTGCAGCAGCTTGTCTTAATCTTTGGCAGTGGCCCTTTTCTCAAGTCTGTAATAAGTATTTCATCACTCCGTCCAACTAACACCCATAATCGACGATGCCAGGCCTCCATGTTGTTTTGCGTTCTAAATGCTTGTTTGGATGCTTTTCAGCTGTCAGCAAGTTGTCTCTTACATAGCAAAACTTGTTTAACCAAACACACCGTATCACCGATTTCAATTCCTACAGTACAGCCCCACCACCTGATCACTGTTTCAATCGAATCAAATCGTTGCATACTCTTGGGAGGGACAACATCGCTTTTCGACTAGAAAGCTGATATGCTCGTAGCTCGCTTGATTTTTTAATTGGCCAGTCTTCTGCTGCAGAACAAATACTTATTATTAGAGACTATTCCAAAATGTGTTCCCTGTTAAATAATGTTAAATTATTCTCATTATGGTCACGTTTCCTCGTCACTTTTGTTCAAATTTCTTAGCAGGCACCAGTTTTTTTACTGTACAACTTACTACCCACCAGAACTTGATCTTCGCGCTCGAAAAAGAATCGAAACTGAAACGCTTAATGTGTGCCTACACACGTTTCATCATCACGCGACTTTGTTGAACTTTTATTAGGTTTCCTAATTGTTTGTTGATCGCATGTGGGGCAATAGAATGTAGTTCCCGCTCTGCATTCTTTCTAGTTCTAATTCAGCTCCATTTCACACCCCTTTCGACGGCACAGAGATAACACTCAACTAAAAGAAATAGTTTTTCCGTCGCATGGCTTTCTGTTTTTGTTGTTTGTTTTTGTTTACGCTCTTTGTTATGTCAAGTCAAATTGTTAAATTGCAAAAAAAGCTTATACAAACTTCCCTCTATACAAAGAAAACGCTGTCTGTATACCGAAAGTCGATCTGCATCGTGCCAGTGTGTGGGTGATATGACTTTGCCATGCCTGAGCGTGCTGCGCGATCAGTTTGAGTTCGTGTATCGCAGAGATAGGTGCTGTTTCGCGTTTACTATAGATAGAGAATAAATCTAAAATCGAAAGTTATAAGTGAAAAAATAACCATTCCCCACAGTGCAGTATCTAGATACGAAGAATATTTTTAACTGACACCAAAACATGCCCCCGTTTGCGTATTTTTTTCTGTGCAGCGCGTTTCTGCTGCTTGCGGGTCTCGAGTGTATAAATGCAGCACGCATTTTGGCGATTTTTCCCGTTCCATTGCGTGACCATCAGATCGTTTTTCGCCCCCTAATGGAGTCCCTAGTGCAACGTGGTCACAATCTAACGATCGTAACGACAGATCCGAACAGTTTCGCCCACTTGGCGGCCGTCGATGATGCGTCAGTGTCTGTCGATTTGATTGATCTCAGTTTCGCACATCGACTGACGGTCTTGAACAAGCTAAAAAATCACGAGAACATGATGAGCGGATCGGACATGTTGCGCACTGTGTATCACGTAATGCGTACCGTCGCTGAGGCTGAGCTCAAATCGGCTCAAATGCAACCCCTGTTGCGTCACATGGATCGCGATGAAGAATACGATGCGGTTTTGGTGGATTGGTCGGGACCGGCTATGATGAACGCATTTGCGCACAAATTCAAGGCACCACTGATCGGTGTCACACCGGGCGGTGCTTATATTACGTCACACGAGGCAATCGGCAATCCCAATCATCCAGTTGCGTTTCCGAGCATATTCATGCCCTTCAGTGAGGATCTGTCATTGTTCCAGCGTGTCGCCAGTACTGTCTTCACATTGAAATACAGGTGAGTTGGGTGTGCGTTTGTGTAAGTGATTTATTTGCAAACGATTTCCCCTGGGTTCTTTCTTTATCGACTCTTTGACGTGTGCTTTCGCAGTGTTTCTTTATTGCGGCGAGGGCAATGGATTTGGGGATTTTTCAAGAGTTTCGCTTACGCGTGGAAAACTTCGAACTATGAATGAACACAGCCCGGCAGAAGAGTCTGTTGTTATATTTAGAAAATTGCGAGTTTTTTTATTTATCGCAAACAGAAGCGAAGGTGACTAAAGCATGGACGTGCTGGTAAAACTCGGAACCACTAAAATCGTGATTTGGGGATTTTTGTCTGTTTCCTTCTTGTTGTCTTTCGTTATGCATTGGGTGGGGAGTATTTGGACAAATCAACAATTTTAAGAAAAAAATATGCAAAGCAGATTTCAATGGAAAAATCTTACTTAACAAAATTTTTATTTTTTTTTATTTTTGTAACAATAACAAACAAAAAAATAAGAGCTGACTACGAAAATGATAGCATGCAGTGAAAGCAATGATGGAATTATTTTTTAAAAATAGCGAAATATACAATAGCGAATGCAGGAAAAATTTGAATCGCAGATTTCATGAGATTTCTGGTTGTTAAAAGTCTGGAAAATAAAAACAAATATGCACTTATGGCAACGGTGGGTGGAATGGCGAATTTGAAAAAGCATTTAGGCAGTCTCATGAAGATGGTATTGAACAAATCCAGTTTAAGGCTGCAGACCTTACTTAATATACATATAGATAGGCGGCTTCCTTCGCTGGAAGGCATGTGTAATTTGTTTTACTATCGACACTCGATACCGAGAAATAGTGTGTCACTAATTGGAGATTCCGATTCGGTTACGGAATTCGTTAGACATTGGGTACATTCGAAAATCTAGCTAGTTAGATTGGTCTGGACTAGATGAACGATAAAACTAGATTAGTCAGTATAATGTCACTTTTGTTACATCAGTCACTTTGTGAACTGTCAACTGAGCACTAAGTCATGAAATTTTTGACAAATTTATGGCAATAAAAAGCGAAACACATCAAGTTAGCAATCTGTCAGATTTACCACGCTAGGTTCTTGAACGTCCCCATTGCAATGACGTTTGTCAACACTAAAAGTGTGGCCATTTTTTTCTGTATAAAAGGTGATTTTTTTTTGCGAGTTTGAGTCGCAACAAAAGCTATCCCGTTTGAGCAACCGAAATGATGTCTTGAATCCGGGAAATCTGGCTTTCGTAAACTATGAGGAAAATTGGATGGCTTGATCCTTGGTTGATTGGGCCTTTAAAAGTTTGGAAGAATATGGAAAAATTAAATAGAGTCAGGCACGATTCAAGTTCGGAGATAGGACTGATTTTGACATTCGATGTAAATCTTTAATTCGCCATGATGATCTCAAGCGCTTTAACAAGACGATAAATATACCCGCCTTTCAAGGCCCTCAGGCTTGTTTCCCTTTAAACGATTTCTATGGAAGACAGGGACTATATGAGACTATTCTGTATTGCAATGGGCCTTCTCTGGCCTAATTGTTACTGCACTAGCTATAAAGTCTGCCACTGGAATCTAAAGTACCAAGTTGAAAGAGCACATAACAGCGTATCAACCTTTTTAACATCAAAGGTCTCGGTGAGATAGGTTAGAATAGTTTATATAGTAGGTCTATGAGTGAGGGCGGAGTGAGACGGCCAGATATTCCAGGGCGGACGCATTGTGTACCTACAGTCAGCATTGGATGAGCTGCAAGTTTTGCTTCCTTAATAGGTCGCTATAAGGGGTGTGAAACAATCAACCCAGTAATTTGCATGTCTGGATTATTAGCGGGACTGAAAAAGTTTGTTTTGCTCCGGTTGACGGTTTTTTCCTTGGGAAGACGGAGGGTGACTAAGCTCGTGAAATTAAGAACAATATTAGTGGCTGTGACGGTGATGGACATAAACTACCTTTTATCGTGATCGAAGCAGTAGTTTCTATAGAAAAACACAAAGCTCCATATTTTCTGTTTCTTCAATTTTAATGAATTTTCTCTCGCATACGAATTTGACGTAAACAAAGTTTTTCTCGTAGATGGGAACACTTTTGAGACTCAATTAGCAAGTCATTTCCTAAACAGCGTAATAGACTTCCCATCTTCTTTCAGTTCAACACTCGCAGTTAAAACTTTTCCAAGTCAAGTCCAGATGAACAATCCCCCCACCCACAAACAAAAAAAAAAACAATCATTTCCTATGAGGTAGTTAAAAAATATGCAATCGCCTGGTTGACACAGTTACAAGTTACAACACTATACAACACCCAACTTAGTCCACAGAAGGCAAAAAAAAGTTCACGTGACGGGCAAAACTTTTTCCCACAAAATTGCTTGCGTGCAAAAAAAGACGCATAAATTTAGCGACTTCCAGACCAGAGTGAACATTATTTGAATCACAAATTTAAAAAAAAAAAAATAAACACTTTGTTTGGCTTGACTCTTCATTATCAACTTTAGAATTATAATCGGTCGCATAAATATTAAAAATTTTATCGCGAAATTTGAAAGCAAAGTCACCAACGATTTCTGCTATCTAATGGGACTTTGCACTTGAAAGCACGTATGAACATGAATGTAGTATATATACATACGCGATCTGATTAATACAAAAATTGTGTGCACGATTTTTTGAACATGTCTTAAAACCTCTCTCGTACACGCAAGAGCAATTGTTACCTATTGTTTCTATTGTTTATGACTTGTTCGATAATACCATGTCCATTGATAAAGCAAATTAATTGAAACAAAGAAGTGACGGGGGCTGACATTCTGTGACATTTCAGCCAGATCCCGATAAGGATGGTTGGCGTTAAAAAAAAGAAGACCGCCCACACACTTAAAGACTAGTGCATTGTTTGAGTAACGAAATTTAAAATTTGTAAGTCAAACTGCAGCCAACTACTGATAAGATTTTGAATTTAGACTTTGGCACAAAGGAGGGGTTCAAATTATGAAATTGAGGAAGTGACTGTGTAGTCGAACAGAGAGACGAGAGTTCAGAAAGAAAACCAAGTCATTGTGGGTGAGTCACAATCACAACAGCGAACCCGATCTGAAGTAGTTAATATGGAAGAGGGAAGATGGAAATGGGACACAAGCGAGCAATACTTATCTGTAAGGGGTATTGTTTTGTTGTTGAATTGGTTAGTGACATTTGTAAACGTTTGGGGACAGATCTGTCAAAATCTTGAAATACTCTTGCAATAAATGAAAATTGGTTCAGGAAGAAGTTTAAACTGTTTTAATGGTGAGCTACGATTTAATGAAGAAAAACAAATTTGTTGGTTAGTAATTACACTTATTCAGATCGATGCAATAAAATCCTTGAAGCCTTATTGACAAAATAATGCTCATTCGTTACATAGGCCCTTGGGATAAGAAAAAAAAAAACCACACAATTCGATTCTAAAGTCCACTTTTGCTAGTGACAAATTGCACAAAACTCAACTTCTGATAGCTATTGTGACTCAATTTTGGTGTTCCACCAGAGACGAGCTTCAAGCTGTCGTTGATGTGAAGTAAATAAACATAACTTGTTATGATTTAACAGATAAAGCAAGGGGAAAAAGTAAAAACGCTTGTGATGTGTCTTATTTGACAAATGCCACTTTAGATTTGACTTATAGTCAGCGGTGACTCCAATCTAACTATTTCCTAACTTAAAGTTAAATTTAATGTTTTAGTTCTTCTAATTAAGACTTAGAGTTCATTTTTTGCCAAAACTCGTATCTAAAATGTTATATTGCTACGGGCCATATTGTATAACAGCCACACGATAATGCGGGTAACAGATTGCGCCGCATACTGATAGTAAATTTAAGTCTCGACTTTAAATTTACGGAAGCTTACAATTGCGATATTTTTGTAGAAAACAAGCTGACCTGGTGAACTTCGTTCCGCCCAAATTCGTTCAATAATGTAGTTTAAAAAATTTTAAATGACATTCTTCCCCGTTTTTTTAAAGAGTTCACTTCATTCAAAGTGCGTTTCCCTATAGAAACTTTCATCCACTTAAAGCTTTGTTTAGCCTTCGTCCTTGGACAGATACAAAACCATCAAGGCCAAAATTGTGAAAATCGATCTATCCGTGCTCGAGTTATGAGTGCATACACGGACGTCAGTTTCTTTTATATATATAGGAGATTTAGCCATTGTGAACTACTTCAATTTAAAGTCGAAACTAAAAATGTTTATTGGTTTATTGAAAGACCAATGGTTACTGCAAGCTTGTCAGTTACAGCGGTGTTTTTGGAAGCATTTGATTTTAAATGGCAGTATTGACACAGATGATAAACCTAAGGACTGGCGAATTGCGAACAAATTAATTAAATTGTAATTTGTTTTGAAAATTGACATTTGTTCTATTAAAAAAGCATTAAATTCAATTAATCTAACATCTAATCCAAACAAAACCTGAGTCTTAATTGATTTTAATAGCGAAATTTACAACTACAGCAATTTTCCCGCGAATTGAAAATTGTTGCCGCGAACTGTCCCACATAATACAGTCGCGATCCGCATGGCCAGGAGTGAAAAATTCGTGCGAACATAACCTTTAAAACTTAAACTGAATCACGGGTGCCTGCGACTAAAATGTGGACAGTCCTCACTATGATTTTACTGTGCGAATTCTTCTATCGTTGCCGTGAAATTTTTAGAAAATCTTCAAACTCAGTATTTTTTAAGAATTTCTTTCACTTTTCTCAATATTTTGAAATTTTTCGCTTTGAACTGTACCTGTAGACAAAATAATGGCTGTCACTAGTTGACGTGAAATCTACTTGACATAATTTAATTTACAAATTCCTTTCTCTGCAACTTGTCCATTTGACAAGTATGTTTTTATACACAAATTGTGTTCCTTCTGAGTCTTTGTCTAATGACTGGCAAAATTGCAATTAATTTTTTAAAATAGTGTGTTGTAAATTTTTTAATTTTACTTTGGGAATTTTCATAACGAAAGTAATGTTAAGATAGTTGCTCAACATAAACAAAGTGCACATCTCTAAAACTTCTATCGACTTGCACTCACCCTAAATTTGGGAGTGATCTTTGCAAATTCTGTATGGAATTTGGAAATTAGCCCAGGGAAAGGAAAATATCTTTCTTTTTCGATGTTGCTCTCTTTGATCAATTTTTCATTCTAGTGTCTAGTAAACAAAAATTTATAGTAAACAACTTTCCGAACTCGTAATGTAACAGACCTTACCAATTAAAAAGTTTTTCAAATCCTTCAAAAAATATAGATCGTAACGTAAATTTAAATTGTAATGTCCAATTAAAATTGAATTTATTTAATGATAGTTATTTATTCGTAGGAATTTCGAATCGAGAACAACATCGAGAATTAATTGCTAGGAGCTGTTAGTCATAAGCATATTTAATTTCAATGGCCGCTTATTTTTTAATTTTTAGATCGTAACATAAATTTGAATTTATTTAATTATTGTTATTTGCTTGTAAGAATTTCGAATCGATAACAACATCGAGAAATAATTGCTAGGAGTTGTTAGTCATAAGCATATTTGATTTCAATGGCCGCTTATTTTTTAATTTTTAGATTGTAGCATGTATTTAAATTGTAATGTCCAATTAAATTTGAATTTATTTAATTATTGTTATTTGCTTGTAAGAATTTCGAATCTAGAACAACATCGAGAATTAATTGCTAGGAGCTGTTAGTCATAAGCATATTTAATTTCAATGGCCGCTTATTTTTTAATTTTTAGATCGTAACATAAATTTGAATTTATTTAATTATTGTTATTTGCTTGTAAAAATTTCGAATCGATAACAACATCGAGAAATAATGGCTAGTCATTATCATTTTTAATTAGCATTTTTAGTTTCAATGGCTTTTATGTATTTTTTTTAATTTTTCTATAATCAGCAACTTCGTTATTATGGGGACTTGATGAATTTCAAAGATCATTGATAGGTGTTGAAGATACGAATAACGTTTTAGTTTTTAAATTCCATATATCGGCCACATGTAAATCTTATCCACACATCTTCAACAAACTGTTCATTTAAAGTTCATGATTCGCAGACAGTTTTTATACACACTATATTGATTATACACACACTTGACATGGTCGTTAAGTCAAATATTGATGATCATTAAAATTTGGCTTAGTAAGGCGGACGTTCGGATACCCAGTTAAGGTAAACGTCAACTAGATTTGTCTGGACTAGGCATACGAACAAGTTGACTTATCAACTAAAATTTGTTTGTCTTATTCTTACTGTTAATTTTGAAATTTGACACTTCGAAATGTCAACTGAGTATGCAGGCAGGATTTTCTTGACTAAACGTCAGCTAAAAAAGTGTAAAAAGTAAATAGTGACCAATCTGGGCCAATAAAAACTAAACTACATCAAGTCAGTCAGCTGTCAGACTTTTAAACTAGAAATCCGAACGTCCCCATTTTTATTATTAGTAAAAGAATAAAATAAGAAAAGAAGTCGCGTCTCATAAAAATAAAAATGTGAAGACGTACTTTCTCAAAAAAGAGAATGCACTCCGCAAATTATTGTAGTAGCAATTGTTAATGTCTATAAAAATTTAATTTGTGTTTTTGCCAGATTTCAATTCGGAGCTATGGAGTGGAATAAATCTTTTTTAAAAAAAAATATATAGCACCCAAACCCACAGTCACAGTCAGCCGCCCAATTTGTGGCTAACGTTAGAACAACTTTTAACGCCTTCAAGTCTGCAAGTGCAACTTATCTCAAAGCTTCCTAGAACTTTTAAATTGAGGTCCTAACATGCATTAAAATACAAAATTGTTAGCGCAACATTTCGGCTATACATCTATTACAAATGATGAACCAAATAATATCCAAAACTAATTTGGTTTTTCGAAACGCTTTTGGATTTCCCTGTTAAATGCAAGACTTGTATGCGAATTAAATGGCAATAAAGATCGCGCCCTTTTGTGATGAATCATAAATTTTGTACCCCACTCATGCCCTGGCCCATCTAGTACCACTTTGTTGTTTCACCTCTATCGCATGTCAGCCAGCATTACCCAAGAATCCGAGCAATTTGCCACTTAAATTTGATTCACCTACCTACCTACTTACGCGAAGTTAATAAAACCCTGACATGCTTGCGTCAATCTCCCTGCGAGATAGTGGCCATTAATAAAATATATTCACCCACTGACACGACTGAACAAATTCATTCAAATAACATCATGATCTGGAATCTTCAACCGACACAGCCATTAAAAGCTTATTCAACCAAAATCCATTTCCTCTTGGAACCGCTGCGAGTCCTTATATTCCTGAAAGCTTGTGGGTAAATTCACATTTTCACTTTTCATTTATTTTTAATTCTTTTTTTATGATTGCAATAAATTCTGCGAGTTGCCAGTTAAAATGCAATTAAGAGCTCTGATTCCCCTGTTTGCAATCCAACACTTGGGGCAAATATTTTTACATCATTATACTTTGCAAATTGGCGGTGTAGGCGTAGGGGTAGTTTATAGTGTCGATGCTATTATCAAGTTCAGAGGTTAAACATGCGACTACTGCAACTGCTGTTCAGTGGGGATTAATTTTTGATTATATTAAAAATTTGCCACTTAAAATGCAAACAGAGGAGGAAGTGCTTGCTGTGGATGGTAGCAGCAATTTTCGATGAACTGAGAGTTGAACTTGATCTCTCCTGCACTGCAAGTTCTAAAAGTTTTGTTGGAAAGTCGTTGTCTTTTGGCATTTCATCTCGAGTACCTACCGTTTTAGGTGCTGTAAAAGCTTAAAATGTATGGCGGTAGTGTCCATGATACTAGATATGTTTGACAGATGAGTCCATTTGACAGAGAGGTCGCTGAAAGTTTTTACTTAAGTTTCAAATGCAGCTTGCGTTTTTGTTGAATGGTTATGCCCCCTGTATATGAACATCAGCGGCTAAATTGAGTTCAAAGTTAGCGAGTCAAAAACGTCTGGGATAACCAAAATCAACGAATGGAAAAGAACGTCTCAATTGACAGCTGTAAATTTGAGGTGGTGTGGCAACACCGAAACAAGAATAATATGGGTAAAATAAAAAAAAATCATTAGTCCTATCAACTTTTGAGATCTAAAGACTCTTTGAAAGGCTGATGAGGATATCTTTGGTCGTTTTGAGGCAAAAAATCGTAGATATAACGCCATTAGCTTATTGAAAAAAATATCAGTTCGAGACGCACACAGTGAATTAAAATAAGTCTAAAAATAGACTTCAATTCTAAACTAAAAGTTCAACACCGACAGAAAAAGATCCATCCCAAAATGTACACGCAAATAGAAACGACTTTGCAGAGTGTAATCGAAGACTAGGGATAGGGATAACTGGAGAGGCTTGCTTTTTCTTAAGGGCGATGAACGAAGTGTAGTGTCTATTATAAAAAATACTACGTTAATTTTAGGGCACATCTATCTCAAAAAAAACAAAGAAAACTAGAGAAATGATCAATGAAAGCTCAAAAAAACACGTCTTAAGTTTAATAAAACACACATTTTGTGGAAAGAAGATGTAAAGAAATGTGGTTTATTGAATTCTAAAAGGCGTGTTTTATTCAATGAAATGCAATAAAACACACCTTTTGTCGAATGAAGACAAACAAAGAAATGTGTGTTTCTTGAATTCTAAAAGTCGTGTTTTATTAAATAATATTCAATAAAAAACACAATTTGTCTTATGAATATCAAATAAAAAAATGTGTTTTATTGAATCTTATTGAATAAAACATACCTTATCCAATTGAGATCGATAACTTCCTCAAAACCAATAATTCGCCTTAGGAAAGTCTCGTGTCTCAGCTCTCATCCCATAAATGAATCTAATTGACTTGTTAATTGAGAATCTAGAGCGATTCGCCTGGCAACGAACAAGATGCGTGTGTGTATCTTGTTTTAGACAAAAATTTCATTAGATACGTGTACTCTTTGCATTTTTTTCTTTTCAAAAACCAATTATTTACGACGATCGCAACTAAACAAAAAATAAATATCTAAGCACAGCACCTAAGCTTGTTATGCAACTTACCTGTTGACAAAAACATATAACCGAAGCTTGCAATAGTAAACAACAATTATGTGCGTGCCGCAGAACGTAGGCTAAAACCAGTAATCTGTGTGTTCGGTTATTTTGAAAACAACGCACAAGTACGCCGCATTCGAGTAAACAACTCTTGCGTGGATATCACGTAACACACTCATACTTTTGCAGAGATCCGGTTTTTCAACCGAGATACGCGTATCAACAAATTCATTCCATTTGCTTGTTTGTGTGTATTTTTATAGATCTAGGGGGCTCGGCTCATTTTGTTTTCGATTGCGTACTTCGATACGACACTTTTTGGCAGTGAAACGGGTCAATTTGGTACGTGATACACTCACTGATAACCTTCAATAAAAGTTGAGTGGGTTTTTGTTTTTTTTTGCCAGCTAATAAAAGAAGTTCCAAGTTACTGAATATGTTCCGTTGTTTTTGAACTATTCCTACGTATCGCATTGGTGGTTGTGTACTATATGACATTCAGGGCATGTGGTAAACAAACAAACGATTTAAATTTCTTATCGGTTAACAATGCGTTACCTCCAATGAGTTTTCCTTATTTGTTTGTAAACTGAGCCTGAGCTGAACCCTGAACCCATGGAAATGTTTCTTTGTTTAAGTTCACACGCTGTGATAAAGAGCGATGATACAGGGATGTGCTTGGCAAGGTGTCTAAGAGACTAAAGTTTCAATTTGGCACTTTTTTCGAGAGCCTGCCACAATTTGTTTGCTATTTTTAGTGGGAAAAGGGTCTTCTCAATTTCTTCAAATGCCGGTTTTTCCGAATTAAACCCTTTAAAATGTAACGCAGGTGCCTACCCAACACTATTACAGTTTTTAGCGAGCCAATGATTGTTAGGGTCGATCGAAAAATCTAAATTTTCAGAATAGCTTCAGAAATAACACTTTCTGATTGGCCCTTTTTGCGGCTTTTCGGAATCCTTCAGCTGACACCCTGAACCCTGAGTGCGTGCAAAGAACAAGCGCAAGAGGAAAATACTTCTCTACAGCGAATTGTTTTATGAAAACGTAGAACAGCACCAAATGGATCGGTTTGCCCTTGAACCGCTGCAATTGGATTTTTTTTTCTTACACAGTGGGCACGGTTGCCACTTGCAAATTAAGTTTGTGTCCGAAAGTGGAAAGAAAAATGCCCAACTGTAGCTATAAATGACCAAAGTAATTTTAAGTCTGCAAAGAAAGTCGCTGTAGGTTACATAAAAATTAAAGTCGAACGTCTTTTTTCATTTCGTAAAAATTACCAAATGGAATAAAAAATGACAATGTGGCCAATAGAAAAAAAAATGACTGTGGCAACCATGACAGTGGGTGCTATGTGTTTCTGAAAATAGTGCGAACTTTGAAAACTATTAGGGAATGGCTTACAGGTTTATTTCGCTTGTTATTGGAGCCATCGTCATCTTCGCAGATTTATCCTGATTGTCTAATTCATTCAGCATAAATTGCTCCGAATCACCCTAAAGGTATGCAATCATTTATGACAAAGTGCTGTAAACTGGTTATTCTGGGTGCATGCCGCGGCTTTTGGTTTAATACAGGATCCGCCAAATAATTTTTTTTTTTTTGAAAATGATATAAAAAAAAAACTACTGAATATTTTCTCAAATTTCTTTTTTTTTTGAAAGTACAATCCTTCCGGTTAATAATGGAAAATAATTTCATTCAAATGGCTGCCTCGGCTGGCCATGCAGTAGCCTACACGATCGCTCCAATTTTTAAGCACATTATCGATTGGGTGCAGCTGTATTTCACCAATGGCTTCACGAATATTGTCCTTTAAAGCGTCAATTGTCTGTTGTCGGCGTAACACTTATCTTTTACGGCACCCCACAAATAATAGTCCAACGGTGTCAAATCGCAGCTCCGAGGTGGCCAAACGACATCAGCTCTGCAGCTGATCTTCAAAAACAGGGCGCAAAACATCGAGTGTAGCTTCGGTTGTGTGGCACTTAGCGCCGTCCTGTTGAAACAAAGTGTTGCCAATATCCTCCTCTTCAAAAATTCGTTCAACATGGCCCGATAACGATCGCCATTGACTGTAACGGCCACTCCTTGCTCATTTTCGAAGAAAAATGGCCCAATTATGCCTCTGGACCGCACCAAACAGTGACTCGCTTTGGGTATATCGGCTTTTCAATGTATGCGTGCGGGTTTTCTGTGCCCCAAATGCGACAATTTTGCTTGTTTACATACCCGCCTAGATGAAAATGAGCTTCATCTGAAAAGATGATTTTTTTTTGTGGCAAAATCGGCATCTTCTCTAAGTCGATCGCAGGCCCACTTTCAAAGTAATGTCGCAATATTTCCCAGCGTTGTTCAAGCGCATACACAACCATTATCGTTCAGCGGAAGGATAAAACTAATTATCTGTCGAAGCAGACATGAGCTAAGTGTTACCATTCGCCAAATAAGCACTAGTTGAAAAAAAAAGTAAGATGGCGGACCCTTTACTTAGAGTGAACCTCAGAAGTGTCAAGTTAAGCGTAATTGTTGCCATTGCCTGCTGAAAATCCTACAAAACTTCGGTAAAATGAGAGATATGTTTTTTGTAAGCTTCTTGTAAGTTAACGTCGCACATAGGTGTACCCCATTTTTGACCGCCTATAGCCAACAGGTTTATGAATTTGAATTCGTCGCATAGAATTCACACAATATTTCTGACGGCGACAAACAACGTGTCTCAGTGTAGGCATCATCAGTGGATTCGTAAAAAAATACGCCTGTTCGGAGACCTTTAGATATTTGTGCGTTGTGCCGCTTTCTTCTGAAGAATCGGGGTTTGAAGTCTTCTGGGAGTGTCTGTCTGGTACTTACCGTTCGCGGAAGGTGAACCAACCAACCCAAATAAAGACTTATGAGCATGACCTTATTTGCTTTATCGCGTAATTTTTACCAGCACTTTTCTTTGTCGACTGTAAAGACTGGCCCTGCTCTAAAGTAAGGTAGCACATATATCCAAATATTGTTGGTGTGGTAATAAGTTGTTGCGACGGACTACTGATCGATGGCTTTCCGGTTTAACCCCCTGAAAAACAGACATCACTCTTCAAATGTTTTGTTTTTTCACAGTCTCTCGTGGAAATCTGCGAAAATCCGAGAGTAGAACTTTTCTAAACAGGTGCATATATAGGACAGCTTAGCTCTGCTGTTTTTTCATTGTCTTGGGACTTATAGATAGGACCTGCCGAATCCAACCGGCTCAATTGAGAAGCTCTTTCATGAGAGTTACGTTTTTCGACATTTCGTCAGCTTTTAAGATATAAATTGCGACGAACCTGATAGCCCTCGCTCAGTAGTCCTTTCCACTGCTCACTGAGCAACTTCGTAGGTCCTATCAGACTTGAGAAAGTCGTCAAACTTTCCGTATTTTCCTATGCGGTTTGCGTTTTTAAAAAGTCGAAACGGATTTTTCCATCATTTCATCACTCATTTATAAAGCTTATCCACTGCACTCTTAACCTCACAGCTACTTGTGCTCATAAAGCCAATCAAATTCCAATAACAAGTATCAAGTACTACGTAAACTTACAAACAAACTTGCTAATAATTTCCTACAAACTGTCAGACTAATGATTAAGTGGGGAAAAAAATAAACACATTTCTCATTCTGAAGTACGCTCTTATCACACATGCGTAGAATGTTTTTTTTTTTAATTTTTTTCCACACAAATCTGATGGGAAAGTCCATCAGTTAGCGTTCTGTTTACACTTGCCCAGATCGATTTGCAATAAATTTATCTCACTTAATTTTTTCAATCAACAGATATCTGTACTTCAACGAAGAGCTACCCAAACAAGATGAGATAGTGAAAAATGTGTTCGGCACGAACACACCGTCCATTTGGGAAATTGAATCGAATGCAGATCTGCTGCTGGTAAATTGCTATCAGGCGTTGGGTAATGCTCGTCCAGTTGGTGCCACCACCGTCTATATGGGTGGTATCCATGCGATAGGAGACAAATCACTGCCATGGCATTTGCAACATTTCCTTGATAGCGATGGAGACACAGATGGCGGTGTAACCGGTGATGGTGGTAACGACGTAGCGTACATTAATCTTGGTGCGATGCTGACACGGGCATTTGTGGACAGTCATCGGATGGAGAAACTGGTGAAAATTCTGGAAAAATCTAGTTTTGATGTTGTATTTAATAAGAATGGAATTGAGGGCGGTTACGCATTTAATACGACCGTGCGGATGTATCAGGCTGACGATTTTGAACAGGAGAGCGTATTGGGTGAGTTGGTTTTTCTGATTAACATTGAGTTGGGTTTTTGTCACTTAATGAATTGAGAGAAATTTTTATCGCCATTCATGTCTTCAAGTGAAGTTGAACGAATAGAAGAAAGCTTTGCTACTTTGTAGTCAGGCTCTTGTCAGACTTTACAATAGGTAAAAGGAGTAGGAAAATTACCTTTTTAAACGCTTCTCTTGGGAGAGGCGGACCTATGAAGCGAGAAGCTTCCAGATGGGTAAGATCTGTACTTAAATTCGTCTAGGTTACAATTATTTATTTTTTTTTTTTAACTCCGTTGTCGGTCTGACGTAAACTTTTAGTTTAAAACTATTTTCTAAAGATCAGCTTATTCGGTTCATGTGTAGAGGCGTCGGGAGTTATCTAACCCATAATCTAGATATTGTAAGCCTTGCTTTGTTTTCGTTAAAATATACGAAGCCCTCCCAGAAAACCACTTTTCAGAGTAGAGTTGAAAGAGCAAATTTGAGGGAAATTAAAAACCCCTTCACGCACGTTCCATTAAAAAAAAAAAACAATTTTTATTGCGGAACTTCATGTTTCAAATATGCAAATAAAAATTTGTATCTGCTGCAATGCTGCCATCTTATTTTTTTAAAATCCCTCCACGGAAAAGCCTTTAAGAAAAATCGATCTGAAGGTTCGAATTACGTGGCCAAAATCCTCCTAAACGATTCGCAACGATTAAGTAATTTGAATTGATGTTGACACGCCCACTTTGTATCGACCTGTTTGAAAGAATATCTTACCACTAGTCCACTGTTTTCCTTATTTGTAATTGAAAAATGTAAACATCCGAAACATAGACTCCCAGTCTAATACGCCCCCAAAAAGAAGGCCCGTTGAAAGACTTTGCTTGAGTATTTTTTTTGACATATTTTGGTGTACAATTTTGTGGTGACAATTTCCCTTTCCGTCTCCAATGAGAAAATCATCAAAAAAACAGCAAAAGTCACATAAAAAGTGTGCGTGTCACAAAAACTACAACAAAGGTCATAGTAAACATATAAAACGGATGATACTTTTTTTAACCCACCAAACCTAGTATCTTACAAACTGAAATCCAAACATAAACAACCTGTATTTAATATTTGCAAATTTGCCTAGAAAAGGTGAATGTGCCCAAAGAGCCAGTCAAAAGAATTATTCAACAAAAATACGCTTAAAAACGCTTTGAAAAGGATCGATTTCTGAATCGAAATATGTATTGTTTAGAATTCTCTTTGTACTAATTTGAAGGCATAGAGTTAAAAACATACTTATAATCATTTTGAATGTCCATTTCGAACCCACAATAGCAAAATTTTACACATTATTTTCATATTGTGACCAACAAAATATAAATGTAAAGGTTAAAAATGATTTTTAGGAAATAAAATTTACATTTTTAAAAATATATTTATGAAAAAAGTTATGATGCCTTTTCGGTATACCATTGCGAGACCTTAAAAAAATCAATTTAACATTTCTGTGGGATATTGGACTTTCCTGCACAAGGTGGTAGATATTCCACGACAGCATGGATTATATTTAAATACAAATTTCCAATTGACTATATCTTATTTAAAAGTATGTCCAAAAACGAAGAAGTATTTTCGAATTGTTAAAAAAAATATAGAAAATGAAGTTAGATCTTCGAATATTCAAATAGTCATTGCTTATACAAGTTTTGAATATCCTTGGGCCAAGTTTTATCACATTGATTAGGTTTTTCTACTTTAAAACGTTGTTTAGAATAGTTTTAATTTTATATATTGAAGTTAAATTTAAAATAAGTAATACGCTAACCCTTTCTGCTGAACATTTTTATAAGAACATATTAAATGCAAGTTTTGACATGTGTAGGTCTAGGTAAGTAAGTAGTCTCAGTTTAGCACAACAGTCCTTGATTATTTTCCCCTTTTATTAGATTTTATTTGCTCATAAAAATAATAAGGGTATTCACTTAATCTCATAATTTTATGCAGCTCGTAAATTCATACATTTCTGAGGTGCTTTAAGTGAACACACCTCGGAAATGTCATTTCGTAAATCGCTGCGAATAACGATAAAGCAAATATTTTTTTAATTAAATTCTTACTGTCATTGATGCAACTCTAAAATATTGAAAAGAAATTCACACAACGCGGAAAACACTAGTCACAATTTGACATTTGTAAATTTGTGTAACTTTCCGGACTCGATTTCCGAGCCTAATTGATCGCGGAAAATTATGAGGCCTGCGTAAACTATTCTCCATACAAAATCTGACAGTTCATTTACGAGGTGGTAAATATCTGCAGTTTATGGGGTTTATGCGGGTTTTATGCGTTTAAGTGAATACCCTTAATATATCTAGAGTTAAAAAAATTGTTTCCCAATTGATTCGGTGATTGTTACATAACTAACAGATTTTTCTAAATCAGTTTTATTGCGTTGCGTAGACATTGCGTTGAGAACAAAACCGCCATAATTTCATACCTAAGTCATAGAAATTCGATCGCGAAATCGTCATTGGGTACTTAGACAACATATCTCTTCTACCACTTTTTGTATCTCCTACAGCTACATTTTTGATCACACGCCTTTTATAAAGGGTTTTCCAACTAGAGGTGTTATTGTGAATGACCCGCTATTTCGGTAGCTGTCACTTTTGAAGCTTCATAAGCTTGACTAAAATGTTATAAAGATTTACTTTTCTGTGAGAATGCAAAAAAGTTCAGTCATATTTGTTCTATGTATATTCACTGCCCTTTTTTTTGAAACACTTGTCTAAAAAATTATTGTTAAACGAACTCTACTACAAATACTTTATACCTGAAGCCAATGAGCACCAACGCGTCCTCAGAATTGTGGTCAATGGAACAAACGCGCTGCTCTGTAACCAGCTTGATAATTATTGAAATGGGACAACAGAGATGACAGCGATAGAGAAAATTTGAATGCCATTAAACTCTCTCAGAGAACTGAAAATAAACTCAAAAGTAAGTGGACTTCGATTTAAGCCACTTTCATCTTTGACATCTAATCCGTGTCACAAATAAATATGTAACTTACCTTTTTGCAACATATGAAACGTTGTAGGAGAACATTTGACCACCACCGAGAATTCTTTATTTTCGCAGATTTTACTTTTCTGTGCAATTGATTATTAAAGAGCATTTTGAATTTGTTTCTTGTCAAATTTGTGCATTTGACATATTTATCAGTACTTGTCGGTTGAAGTTCTCTGAGTTGTTTCGAGCCAAGAGAGAAAGTACTCGTTACTCGTTATATTGCTTATTTTCTCTTTTTCTGTCATTTTTTGATGAGAACGTGTATAGACTTTTTGCGATTGTGATCGATTTACGTTCGGTTTAAATCACTTACGCGAATGAACCTATTCGGTAAAAGCGTCATAACCTTACTTTTGTCAAAAAGTGGGGAAAGGCTCTGAAGGGAGCGTCCGGAAATCAATTCCATGAACATTAGTTAAGGCTTCAAATATTTTTTTCGATTCAACCTACGACTTTTTGAAACATTCTTGAAAAATCTTGGCCAAAAAGTATTTCATATGTAACCTCGCTCTTAAGAATGTGTTTCCACCTTCAAACTCTGCCCATTTTGCGTTCTTTAAAAATAATTCCAGCTTCCACTTCCAGTAAGTGGATTGAAATTGGAAATAAATTTGAAAGCTGTTTGTTTTCTGTTCGTTACTTTGTTGTTTAGTAAAGAAAGCAAATTTTAACCTCATTTTATTCATTTTGTCTTGAAATGTTGAACTATATTCAACAGATTATCACTCTTAAATGGATGAAACAGAACAAATAACAATCGAAGATGATAAAAGTCATAAAGTCATGAAATTTGTTCTTCAGTTTTTTTTTTTTGCAAATATTATTTTTTTATATTTGTGTTTAATTTTTTTTCAAGTTAGGCATTTTTTCGTCAAAATTGGTTGGCAGCGCTGGTCATGGCCACGCGGTCGCTGAGCGGCAGAGCGGCGTCGCTCAGCTATTAACGAAAAACTCGAGCTCAGAGGAGAGTTTCAGAAAATGATTTTAAACAAACTAAAAGCAAAGGAGCAATAAATAATCAAAAATAAAGCCCCTGTTCCGCAGAAATTGCTTTCTTTCGATTTGTAATTGGTGCGACCTTTTTCTAGCAGCAAATCAAATGATTGTATTGACGTAGATATTGCCTGAATCGGTCTTCAAGTTCCAGAAGATTGTTATACAAATGGTGGAATTCGCCATAACCTGATCTTTTTCGGTTTATTGGATGAACACCAAATCTTCCTTTTCTTAAACTTAAAATAATTCAATAAATGTTGAAACGACTTTCTTGTAAAAGACAGCGGCGAGCAGCACTCGACAACGACATTTTCACAACTCATCGCTCAAGAATTGCCGCTCAATAAATGGCCACTTGCCGCTCAGAGTTTTGCCGCTTGCCGCTCAGCGCGTGGCCTTAGCCTAACCCGCATTTGCATATCAGCACTTAACAACCGAAACATCGAGAACGCAATTCTACCGCAAATAGTTGCATGTTCATATCTCAATTTGAAATGCAAAATAGCACACGAAACACTTCCTAATTTTCTTTCTTATAGTACAACAAACCCGCGTAGAAATGTCAAAGCGACGCGCGCTTAGCCGTAAATAGATTTTGCATGATAATGCATTTTGTATCAGAATTTTGTGCATTTACTTGCCAGTGCGCGAGGCGTTGCCGCATTGCATTTGTTTTTGTTTTTATCTGTGCAATCGACACGTCGCGTCGCCTTCCTGTTGTTGTTTTCGAAATAGCATTTTGTTTTGTTGTTGTTATGAAATTATCCACTCTACACTGTGTAATACTTGACCGTGTCCTTGATTGTGGTACTGAGAGCAAATATTTACGAGATAACGTGCATGCAACACGAAGAAGTGGGCATTTTGTTTTTGTTTACATGTTTGTACTCCGGTTGCGTACCTCGCATGAGAAAATAATTGCGCCCTATAATAAGCTATGTTTTCTGTTTTTCTTTGCATTAGTGAAAAGCTAGTTTTTGTTGATAAAAAGAAAACAAATCACTCAGGTGCGTCGTAAGTTATAATTGATGCATAATTGCGCCCACTTTTTGTGTGGTTAGGTTTGCTGCGCGAATAATTGCTCGGAAGATGTTGCGTGAGCTGTTTGCTAAATTTTCACATAAAAAGTACAAGTTCTTGTGGCTGCTAAGTGCGATAAGTGGTCAAAGATTTTCAGCAATAATATTCTTACTGACCACTGTGGGCAATTTTAGCATTTGAAACGTCATCTGCAGCTATTGGCTTACTAGGTTAGGTTAGGTTGAGTGGGGTTTGCGTTCATCACAAGAGACCAGGCACCACATAAACGAATTCGCTAAAACATTCAATTTCCCTACATAATTTAAGTATGGTTTCAATATTGTTTGAGGAACCAACCTCCTCTAAAATATTAAAGAAGTATGGGCCTACTAACTTTACAGTGCTTTTTGACATCTGAAGTTTGTAAAAAGTCTTAGTTGCTGTTCCGTGAACCAGAAGTAGAGCCCCTATAGAGCAGAATCTCACTCTCAAGACAGTAAATACTTACAAAATTGTAAGCTAGGCCTAGTCATATTATGCTGCAATGATATTGCTCAGAACGAACTGCAAAATTAAGGGCACAGTTATTACTTGAAATTCGAATGTGCAATGCTCCCATTCTGGCCTTATTCTGTCCATTATACACTTTAGGTCGATCACTAACCTTGGATCTTCGTCTACAGGTACGTCTTCAGAAGGCAAATCCAAACGAATTTGCTTTCGCAACGTCACAATCGAAAGCGCTCATTTTGCAGGAGACCATCAACCCTGAGAAGACTTATTTCAAAACCTTTAGGAAAGAGATTGGTGAAACTGTCGATCTACCCACTAAAATGAGAACAAGAGAGGAGATGGAGGTCTCCATTTAAGACTTGACTGAGCGCTTTTTTTAAATTCAGTTCCTTGATGAAAACCTGATCTATTGGTATACTGCTTAGATCTTTTGCAAAGCTTTTAAATAGGCCTTTCAAGAGGAAGAAGAAGATTGGAACCATTACAAATCGAAACTACCAGCTAACTTAGGTATTTGTTAAACGGTCTTCTGTACGGTTAAGAGTCTGTGAGCTCAGGGTGTTTCCTTTCAAGTGTCAAGCTCTTAAATTTACGCGATAGCTTGGACAGAGGTTCGGTCTTTCTTGTCCTCATGAAGCTGGGGGTTGGATTTCGGAATCTCTCCTGGCTGGAAGATTATTGTCGTTTATTTATAAGCAATCATCTGTCAGATTAAATGTGACTCGGAGCATATTAGATCTATGAAGCTGAAAGTTGAAACAAAAGTTTATGGATCGTTTTCGTAGAGTAGGCTCTCCCGAAAAAGTACCCTCTCTTGCCTCTATCTGTCATGGTAAGGAGCCTCTCCTAGAACGCCTGGATTTATTCTGAGACTATACTGTTTACGGTCGAAACTAGAAGCCGGATCGAATATTTGTGGATGGCCTTAGAGTTTTGTCTGTGGCATTTGTGTTTCTATGACTGCGAGAAGCCAATAGTTTGGACTTGTCCTACGTTGTATAGAAAGGCTGGACGAGAAGTATCATGAGATGACACCTAAGCTGATGCTCAAACGTAAAATTAAAGTTTCAGTTTATCTCTACAAGTTTGGTCACGAGACAAATATTTTTCGATCAGAGATGAGCTCTACATAATACTCACAACTCTTTAACTTCAAGATGATTTTTGTGGAATCTTTGTATCCTATTCATCCTGCTTGAAAGGACACTTCTTTAAAACCATAGACACGAGGTCATATTCGGAACTATAAATTGTTCCAAAAAATTGACAGTCCACAAAACTTTACAGCGTTTGAACAGATTTTTCGGTTCGACTTAAGCTCAAAATATACCCGTTTTGGCTGCATTTCATCATACAGGTAGACGTCATTTCTTTACCTCCAATCTCTCTCATTTATGACACAGGCTTAACCTTATTCAAGAACAATATCAATATTCGTGACGTACTGAATTTCAATTGCGTCTATGGTTTTCTATTTGTAAATTTTCCATATTTTCCTTTCATTGACTGTTACTTTTTTTTTTTTTCGCAATTCGTCAATTTCCATATTGATAACAGCTCAAGGTTAAAATGTCAATCGAAGAGATAATAATTCAGTCGCAGCGATTGACTGACTTATTATTATTTGTTTTTTCACAGCTAAATGCTAGATAAGGTCATGTTACGGTGCTTGTAAGGAACACACGCTTTAATTATGAGATAGTTTGGTTATTTTTATGACAGGTGGAAATATTACCGATTTGTATTGAGTCAGCTCTCCATTCTTTTTGATTTTGACATAATATAAATGTGACACACAGAGAATGGAAGTGCTCATGTCACCGAGTTGTCTAATACAACCGACTTAAGGTTGTTATCACATCCAATGACACAAGCAAAGTCAAATTTAATCACTTATTAAGTGCAGCTTGCAATATTACGAGTACTTAGTTCGATTGGCTAATGGAACGTTTTATTGTGATTGCTGTGTGGATAGCATTGGGGGTTTGGTTTGCTTTTAGGGCGCATTGTGCTCGGTTGTCGCATTGTAATTTGTAGAAATTTAATCAGATCGTTATGTGGATTGCTTTTTAAGCGGTGTAACAGGTTCGAAATCAGTTCGATTGGTTCTGGTTCTATGAAACACTGAAATGGACTTCCGAAAAGTAATGCAGTCGATACGAACGAGGTTTAGTATATACATTCCTGTAGTCATTTAAAAGTAGCCTCAAATAATTGTTGGGACAATAATAATAAACAATGAACTGGTCACTTGGACAGTTCCATCTACCAAATTGGAGATCGACGTCAACCTACTTAATGTGCGTTGCATAATGAGCAGCTATTGGTGCAATCGGTCTGGCCGATGCCCTCTGAGTTTTGTTTTTAAAAAATGGTAGAGCTGTTTGCCTACGACTCTTCTATATTCCGCTTTGAAAACAATCCCATGATAAAGGCGATGAAGGAGTGTCCCTCAGTCTGTCCTTGTTTACTGTCAGTGTCGTAGGCACAAGGACAACTAATTCCCAGCAACATTTGCTGGAGGTGCTCACTTCAGTTGGGAATTAAATCTTCTTACATTTGTTGTAGCTCACAATAGTTGATTTTCTATGGAAAATATTTCCACTGTAAGTTGGAATTTGTAAAAATGACATTAGATATGATTGTTGGTGTCGTGCATTTTCAATCTCACCTTTAACATATTTAAGGTCACAATTGATTATCTTTTATGAACAATTCATTCATTGTGAGCTTGTCCCAGTTGAGGACGACAGCAAAAATGTTTTTTAGCACCGTGAAAAAAACCGTGCCTTATTATAAATATAAAATTCCCACCTTCAACAAATTTTAGATCACAGTTGATGACTTTTGTGCATAAAATTTCGTATTGTGACCTCATACAAATTAAGACGAACATTAACGATAGTAATTAGTACTGCGCAAATATTTAACTAATTTTGAAAGGTCTCCTTAAATATATAATAGATCACAATAGCTTCTTTTATAAGGATGATTTCGTCACTGTAGGTTTACACAATTCAAGGACGACACAAAAATTTGCCATTGGTACCGCGCGAATATTGAAGGCATCGGGTCTTACTACATTTTTAAAATTCAAGGAGGATGCTAAAAGCGAAACTAACAAACTTTAGTTAAATCCTCATTCCATACTTCAGTGACATACTAATCAACACAGAAGAAATATATTTGACAGCAAATCCATTCAAAGCTTCGCATTCATTGTTTCATCTTTTAGTGAAAACCCACTGACAGTTTGAATTGCAAAATATTATTTCACTCAACCTCGGTAGCAGCCATAATCTGCAAGCTGTGTTAAAAATTACTTTTTATAAATTTCATTCCAACTGCAATTACATTTTACCTGCTGTTTACACTGTCCTACAGCAGTCTGCACTTGAACTTGTCCACTCAGTTCGTTTCACATTTAATGGGGCTAAATCTGTGTAAGTACACAGTAATCAGCATCAGACTGTCTGCTTGAGTGACAGTGAGACAATTCGATCTATTTATATAGTTTTGCAGTTCGTTTACTCGAATTTATGGCACTTGGGTTGGGTTGCATTTGCTTTTGCCTGTTCTCTTGCGGTTTCAGAAGAAAGTTTGAGGTTAGGTGGGGGCGCGCTGCTGGGAGGTGTGTTCTGTTTGTCGCACAATAAATAAAAGAAATCTGCATTGACGTACACTGCGACTATTGTCCGGTGAATTTATTTCAATTAAAGATGAAAAGAACTACTCGTGCTCAGCGCTTACCTATTCAGTTGAGTGTGAGCAAGAAGAAGAGCTTCTTTTCAGAATTCGCCACGGAAATGTGTGTTTTGTGGATTCTTTTGTTGGGGCTTTTGTGTGGCAAAACGTGCGTTCGTAACTGTGGCAATTATTTGCGAAATTAGGTTGCTTCAAGTGAATAATGTGGGTACCTTCTGGAGCGCCTCTAGAGCGGTGTGTCTGCGCGATGGTAGAGAATCGCTTTGAGAGCACGTCTCATGTCATGATGGAGGTGGTGATGGAGTGTGACTTATTTTTGTAAATTAAAAGAAGGAGAATTGTTGGCGTGTTTTTACTAATGGAAGTGGCATTAAGCGGGAAAATTTCTCTAGCGAGCTGTTGTCGATGTAGCAACTTTGCTCAGATCCAATTTAATGACCCTAATAATGTGATTACGAATTTCTTTTGAAAATTTCTTTGTGCCATCGGTCGTCCTTCTGATGGATACTACTCCGCATCCGGCTCTGAATGGGGTAAAGAACATTTTTTTGTATAGGTACGTATAGTTTTAAACAATACAAAGTGTAATTACTGCTTTAGGGTTCCCAACAAACATTTTTGTCAGCAAGTGCGAAGGCATTAACTCATTGTTAGTAAGGCAAACTGCTTTCAACCCTGTGCGAAATACTAATGATTATAATAATTTCTCACAATGACGAAATTGATCCTATATCTACTGTGATCTGTGATATATTTAAGGTGAATGATCAGTACCAGCCAGTCCACGAAATATCTACTCGATATTAATATCCACTTTCAGAGTTCCCCTTAAATTTTACGTGCTCTCAATAATAGATAAAATTGTCCATAAACTATCACAGTAGATAGTTGTATTATCTACTGTGATCTAAAATATATTTAAGGTGAATTATAAAAACTACTAACAATACCCACAATAGTTGCTCAGTACCAATAACCAATTTTAGTGTCCTCCTTATAATTTCGAACTCACTCAATCAAGATATTTTTCAAAGAAAGTCCTCTATTGTGACCTACAGCATATTTTAGGTGATGATTGAAAATGATTGTTGGCAAAGTCTAGTTTGTTTTTTTGGTTCTAAACAGTCCAGCGACAAGTTAGTGCAATAGCCCTTTGGCAACAATAATCTCACCTTTAAATTTACGGAAACTCACAATTGCGAAATAAGTATGGAAAATATAGCCACTATGAAATACTAAAAATTAGAGTTGAAACTAAAAATGTTTATTAGTAAGGCGCAATATTTTAAATGTCGTGCTCATACACCACCAGCTTAATTTTAAGTACTTTGATGTAGGACTAATTTGACGTCCATTCTCCGGATGACGGTTAAATGGATGACAGTTTCGCGGAGTCAATAAGCGTACCTATGAACTTTCATATTGTATAAAACATAATGAGCCTTACTTATAATCATTTTGAACCTTCGCACTAAATATTTTCTAGGTCACAGTATGCAATTTTGTATTGAAAATTTCGCCATTGTGAGTTCGAAAGATTTAGACTGGACATTAAAAATATAGCGGAATAGGAATTGTGAACTCCTGAGTCGAAAAAATTATGTTTACTGTTTCCTCCGATGAGATTTAAGGAAGAGACTTTATAACGAAAAGAGATTGGTATTAACAACCTTTTTTTAGCTCCACCTAGTATTCATTACAGGTCACAATAGATCACAAAAAAAAAAAAGACAGGCACATACAATAGCTAGCAAAAAAAAAACAATCGTACGCGTTAAAAATGCGTCCGAAAATCACTTAACGGTCAACTCATTTCAATAAGGCAAATTTGCAAAACTATAATTACATCGGACATACATATTCGATCGTTCACGACAGCATGACAATACTACAAGCAATACTGTATCGGATTTGCATAAACACAACTAAAGTAGGAACCCAGCTAAAGGAAGTACTATAAGTCGTTGACGCGTTCTTGTCGTCGTCAGCGAAATAAATGCTTTCGGGTTATAATTTGCAATTCCTATGTTATTTGTGTCATTCTAATTGATTTTTTCACCTTCTCTCTTCTTAATATAGCTCATGAAAATGTGAAGCTTTTCATTACACCCGGTGGTCAGCGGGATATCGAGGACGCCATTCATCACAGAGTGCCAGTTTTGGGTTTTACATTCTCAAGCAATTTGGAACATTACCTTCTGCAGATTGTCAAACACGATGCTGGGCTAGTGTCAAACATCGATATGGATTCGTCAGCTGAATTGTTGGCGAAAATTGAAGCATTCGCTATTACAGAGAGGTGAGTTGATGATAAATGAAAATGGAGTTTGTATAAATTATTTGAATGACTACAAATAAAACAGGTTATATAATAATTTACCAAGTCACAATGAACAAAATTTCCAACATAAAATTGTCTTCTTCTCTTGTGGTCAGACAATAACAAGAAGATTGGTGTTATGTATAATAAATATATTCAAGAAATGACTTACTGTATGACCTGTCAAAAAACTTCCGAATGCAGTCATAAAACTCGTGACTTTTAAAATGAAAAGTCATTGGGAATAACCAATTAGCATTTTTAGTTCCGACTTTAAATTATTGCGTCAAACAACTTTATCTCAGTTCATTTATGTTTTATTAATATCTTAAACATATAAATAATGCGTCTCACTATTAGACGGTCTGAGAGAGAATAAACTCTTAACAAAGTGATTGACTTAAACTACTCATAGGGCTGCCAGCAATACATAATTATAATCTATTTAGACACTTGAAATTTATATCGCGCATTGTGAAAACTTTATTGCTGTTTCCAATTTTCACAAATAGAAAATGTCAGTTTAAATAGAAAATAGGGAAAACACCATTTCATTTGAGAGATCATGTTCAAAATAAACTGTTGCTATTGTCATGCAAATGGCTTTTCATAAGCAAAGACATGGCAGATCACAATAGACATTTTTCTTATGAAAATATCCTACTAATAATCGTTTTTAGTGTTCAGGTTTTTTTTTTAATAAAACTATCATTGTGACCTACAAAATATATAGTGCGAATGTTAAAGCACTGTGCTCGGTACAAATAATAATTATTCTCACAGTCCGAATCAAATGTTATCAATTCACAGTGGCCTAAATGTTCATAAAATATTATAACGAAATATTAGGAAATTATTTTAAGGCTCATTGCTGCAGTAGCATTTCGTTAAATGTATAACGTGGACACCAACAATGAATACCGCGCAATGAGTCTACAATTGAAAAATGTTTTCTTTTGAGTGGGTGCCATGGATTTCATTCTATTTTGAACGTGAATGTGGGCAGGGAAAGTGGCAACAGGGTACGAAACACATTGATACATTCTCAATAGATTTTCACTTGATGCAAATCAGCTCCCTGACAGTGACAACAGCGTGTCTAGATAATGATGGGTGACATTGGTAGAATTCGTTCTAATTTCGGTTTCTTTGTTGGGCAGAGTTCTTCATGTAGCTTGCGTAAGACCCGAGTGGTTGGCACGTGCCAACTTCTAAGCAATAAAGACCCGCCCATATCGTTCAATGTGAATGTGATTGAGGCTGCGACCATAGTTCAATTTCGAGCGATTGTATTCCCCTTTTTCACGGTAAATTGGAATGATCGTCTACATGGTTTATCGCTAATTACACATCGTATTGGGTTTTCCTCCCGCCTTGCGTTGTGCAAATGGGGAAATTTCTGGTGGCAACATTTCTCGAAACACAAATGATTGTCTTTACGAGTTGTCTTTAAGTGGGGAAATGACAAGCACCTACATAAATATTGGACGGCTGCACTATTTTATTGCTGAATGCAAATCCAAATGCCGCCGACAACTTCGTCTAACTGATCTATTTCTGATGTATGTGACCTTGTAACTGTTAAATACGCACTCTTCCTGTTGCATTAGTTAGCGCGCACGATCAGAGTGCTCTACAATTCCAAGCGTCAGCTTGCACCTTTTGGGAAAATATATTCATTTCGTTGAGCGAAAATAATTCATATTCAGCACTGTACGACTGGCTGTGAACTTCAAAACAATAGCAGGTGGTCCGCTTCATATAGATACACGTGCAAATAGGAACGCAAATGCATATACTTTCTGACTGAGCACACTATGCGTTCAGTAGTTAAAGCACCAATCTTCAAAATGTACGTGGTTAATATTGTGACGTCTATTAGTTGTAGATACAACCAGCTTTGCTAAGAGGCTTGTCTTGAGTGCGAAAAATCCGATGGCCTTGGTTAGTTCGCAATCGGAATAGTAAACAAGATCAAGTTTTTTTTTTATGTGAGAGCAACCAACTAGGCACAAAAAGCTTTTGACAGCCCAATTACAGCAAACGTACTATTTGGGAGCAGTTACCCACGAAACCATTATGACAAATTGCAATGGCGTTTCGATTTTGTGGTTATGTTCGAACAAGCCCAATAATTTCGATCAAAAGCAGATTTCTTTTGAATAAAATGTCAACAAATCTGTAGTTGCACGGAAATCTGCTAGAAACACATTTTTAAACTTTGAAATTGTATTGCCGGCCTTCGGGGCTACCATTGTAAAAACTTGCGTTCCACTTGGTTCCACTTTGAAAATGATTGCATATGCTTCTCCTTTGTTAAAAATTATGAACCAACACTAACAGCCAAAATACCTTTGATTAAAATTCCACTCACTGAAATCTCTTTCATTTTCTTTGCAGATACCAAAAGAACATGAACAACCTACATACGCTTATCGCTGACGAGCCACAACGCCCTGTGGAACGTGGCGTCTGGTGGATTGAGTATGTGCTACGAAATGGTGGCACCCAACATTTGCGTCATTCTTGGATAAAGCTCTCATGGATTCAATATTTGCTAGTGGATGTTGTCCTCGCTGTGCTGCTATCAACTTTTGTCTTTGTCTGTGCTATTGTAGTGGCGTGTATACGAATGCGTCGGTATTCGAAGAGTTTGCCCTTCGAAAAGGTGACGCGCCGCACTAAAGCGAAAATGTTATAAATTCAAACCGTATCCATTGTGAATTCACCACGTTGAAAGTGGTTTTTCGGTAGTAAGAGGCACTATATAGGTTGCTTATTTATTTTAAAAAAATAGCCACCGAAAGGTGATTGATGAAAAAATCAAACCCAGAACTGATGATTGAAGGAAAATTGTGTCCCTAGAGTTTAAGTTTAGGTAGGTATTTTAAAGTTTTACGATTCAGTTGAATTTTTGTTTTGTACAGATTTAAGAATATATTATTAAAGCTGTAAAATTATTTAAAGAAAACATTTGTTGCAATCCGCGTTACTAATAATCATTCTTAGTGTCCAGGATATATTTTTCGAACTATCAATGGCGAAATTTTCCATACAAAATTGCATATTGTGACCTAGAAAATATTTAGTGCGAATGTTTTAAATGATTATTAGTAAGGCCCAATGACAATGTGATATTATGCCATGAGTTTCTAAGACATATGCATTACATACAAACAAAAGTGATCAAGCGAAAGACCAAATATTATTAAAATAAATTAGCTTTAAATATTTACTGTAAGATTTTTCAATTTTAAGTACTATTATTAACAAATAAACGAAGAAATTTACAAGAGCAGTTTAATTTGGAATGTAATTTATTTTTTTACATACAATCGGTTTGGTTTTATTGTGTTTTTTTTTTTTGTCGGTACACAAGAATAACGTTTCACAAATCAAAGTTTTATTCATTTCTTTTTGGTTTTAAAATCCTATGTGGCTAATTATTACGTATTTAAATCTTAATTCAAACTATTTTTGAATGCGTACTTACCGTCAGAGCCGATTTCTTCAATCATTTTTGGCTGGCGTTTTTATTTTGTACCTGACGTACAACAGGTCTCTTAATTTTCGAATACTCAGTCGAGTTTAATCGGTGGACCAAACTGCATTAATTAAAGAGAACACTCTCTCAACGGTGGCCGATTTCCATTAAATGGCTGTAAGGAATGGTATTTATTTTCCGAAATGTTGAAAGCATTCCACCCATCGTCGGTCATTAGTAACGCTATTTTCTTGCCATGACTGCACTTGTTCACCTGTTACATATTTGGCCAAAAAGGTCAATTGATCCATCGCCGAGATGGAGTCGCTTTCAAGTAATTTAACTGTACGATTGAAAAGTGCTGCCTCCAAATTAACTCAAACAATAACAATCTGTCAAACCTGAAAATTGAGCAAAACTCTCTCAGCGAGCTGAAAATATATCCCAAAGTACGTGGATAGACCTCGAGCTACTTTGAACCGTTCTAGGAGGACATTCGACCACCACCGATTTGTTTTTAGTTTCACAGATTTTCTTTTTCTTTGCAATGGAGTTTTAAGACAGATTTTGAATTTATTTCTTGTCAACTTTTTGCATTTGGCAAACCTAACTATTTAGCAGTAATTGCCCGTTGAAATTCTCTGAGTTGTTTCGAGCCAAGAGAGGAACTACCCGTTACTCGTTATTTTGCTAATTTTCTCTTTTTCTGTCATTTTTTGATGAGAACGTGTATAGACTTTGTGCGGTTGTGATCGATTTATATCGATTGCGTTCGATTTAAACCGCGTACGCGAATGAACACAATGAGGCCGCGGTAGCGGCATGCGGCGGTAGTATAAACTCACAAATTATGTGGCGCTTATGCATACACACAAAAAGTGTATACAATGAAGTAGCGCAATATGTCAAATTCAAACAAACTGTTGTGCTTTTTTTATGTTTTTATAAAGTGGATGAGAAAGATTCCACAAAATCTCTTTTTCTTTTAAGAATTCTATTAGTTTTTCGACATCGCAAACTTCAACCTGGATTTTTTCAAAGCATGCCGCGCCGCCTTCTAAAGTTGAAGTACATTTGAATATTTAAAATTATCGTCACTAAACATATAACCAAAAATGATTTCGATTGATTTTGTGAAATGCAGTGCGGCAAAAGTTAAAAATTTACCTGCATATACCGCAACTACTGCGGCCTCATTGTGTTTAGGCAGTTAGTCTCGGCACTCGTACAGTAAACAAATAGAAATGTGAATATATTTTCACGACGACACATTCTACGTCAAATGGCATTTGGTCGTAGTCTTTCTTCGAATAAACAATTCAAAATCAGTGTTTTATACGACGTGTGCTGCACATCCAACACCAAGAAGCAAAAGGGTTTGGGGGGACAGATGTACGATAGTAATAAAGAGACTAATGTTTCCGTATATTTGTGTTTACCGAAGCTATGCTTGGGTAGACCGGTACATGAGGCCTTATTTCGGTACTGTACCGGCCATTTTGGTTATACCTATGTCAGTAAAGAAAAGAAAGCTAGAGTAGTGCTACCCCCAGCCACTTTATCTGAACAACAGGAAATATGTAGAGCTATCACGCATATTTTTCATACTTCGCTCATACGTTAAACAATTTGGAATTTAATAAATTACTCTGCCATCAAGCTTCCTCTGGGTATTCGTCTTTTATTCTTCCGCGTGAATTTGTTGGCAAGTCAGAGACGATTCTTCCACCACCAATCGCTGCGTCTTAAATAAGAATCTCATTCTATAGAAAATTTCCGAAATCCTTCTGTTGGTATCCAATCCCATCAAGCTTCCTCTGGGTATTCGCTTTTTATTCTTCCGCGTGAATTTTTAGGCAAGTCATGGACGAATATTTTCCCGGCACTCGCAGCGAAGTCTATGTCACCATTTCACACAAAATCTTCTTCCGGCAGTCTCGAACAGAACGAAGTGCGAATCGCAAGGGTTTTTAGGGCGAATTGAAGGCAGAACGCCTTCACGAGACTTAGCTAGGTAGTACGTACCTCTGCTACACTGATCTCTTGTTCGCGCCATTCCCTAGATAGGCTACAGTACGCCTGCCATAAATCAAATTTTCTAAATCCACACACCTTAGTATAACTGACGACTTTCAGCATTGGAAATACCATCCATCTTGACATTGTTGATATCGCCTTAGATGCGGTAGCCCTGACTGTTTTTTGAACATTTAGCGCTGCATTAGTACAAGACTGCTGACCTCCTTTTGTATATGCTGAATTGCTGACCCAATAGCATTGTCCTTGACGAATTTTGATATACACCTTCAACTATGGTGGAACCTACTTTCCACACCAATCTTTTCCCTACCCGCTGCAACATAAATGTATATTCCGCCCATTTGAATAACAGCTTCTTTTGGTCCATCCTAAGGCTTTGCACTGAAGAATTCCCCCACAGCATCTGAACATCTAACCCAATCATTGTCATTAAGTCCTTCACCAGCAATTTGTGACAAACAATCGGCTCGTTCCGCAACACACGCGTCCTTCCAACTTGCCACCAGCAAGGTGTGGGTACCAGGGGAAGTCGTGCACACGTAGACCTATCTGTCAAACAAAAGACAGTTCACTTAGACCACTTAAGTCTGTGGCATGCACCATGCAACACTCCCGCCGTAGGCCACAACTGTTTGTTTGATGTTTTCATTAAGAGGGCATACACTCTAATGCATTTGCCTAAGCAATTTGGAGTGATTACCACGATCATCGAAGCAAATGTCTAAAGAGAGAGAGGGGGAACGAGTGTTTTCACCAGAGACACGCTTGGCGCCCCCTATCCCCACAAAAATATGTAAATCTGTCCATACCATCGCGACCGCGGAAACAGACACACATGGCGTTGTAATAGGCACGCGGTCATGCCCGCAAAGAACGTAGACGAACATGACATTGGGTCAAGTGAACAAAATGGCCGATCGTGTGGTTCGCGTTGAGACCTTTCTCGATGGCTGTGAGATAATAAGACGGATGCAGTGAAAGTTACTGCAGTCATTTACATAGGCTGATCTCATGTGTGTGGGGTGTTAATGGCTATGGAGTACAAATAAAGGCTGGCCTGCAACCGCTATACGATAGGTACTGGGATACAGCTTCTTTCTGGCGATCGGTGTGGCCAACTATAATGAGCGTTAACTTGTAGGGGATCGCTGATCATTACGAACTTTTATCAGTCATTCGGGATGGCTGCCTGTGCCAGCTGTTAGTGGTCGTTAGTTATTTATTTTTGTTTTTTTTTTTACAAAATCAAAAATATTCTTCGTCTACCAATTAATCTTTGTTACCCAACGATAACTCGAATTTCCCATTTGAAAGCAAGAGTCATCAAAGGTCAAGCTTTCACTTTCAACATCTCGTGCATTCGGTACCGAATATTTCCACACATCGCAGGTTGGAGGAGGAATTTCTCTGAATTCTCCGTCATATGTCAAAGGCAAGACATACTTAGTCCCAAACGAATCTTATTCAGATCCATAAGCCGCACAACGACCCAAAAAGCTTAACAGTCATACATCAAAGAGCTGTTCCACACCAACATAATTGTTCAACAAAGTGGGGTTAGCACAGATCCCTGCGTCTCCCCCACTCGGAGTCACTCCATTGCGAACATGTAAATAAACATCCAATGTGCGATAAAGTATTGTGTGGCATTTCGTTGGTCTTTCGTATCGTTTGGCATGTAAAAGTGAATAGAAGTGACGATCAATCAAGCTGATCATATAACCCCAATGAATGCGATGAATTAATCAACGAATTTGGATCCTCGCTCCCTAAGAGCCTGCGGAAGAAAAATACAATTCTCATCTTTAATTGGTTGAAGGAGATCGAATTGCCATTTCACATAGGTGTGGTGAAGCTACTGTCATCCACGGATGTGAGCGAGAAACTGCCAGCAGCAGCGTTTAGCATTCCAATTTAGATAGGCATCCATCCATCATCTCTCGTGTGCTTGGGGAACGCTAATTTGCATCCAATCAATCTTTTATGACGATGGCGGGAAGGAAAATGCCGCAGCAATTGAGGTTAGCGTGTCAACTAAAAGGGAGTTCACTGAAAGGGCCTTTATGATGGCGTGGTGAGATTTGAGGATGCTGTTCAGTTGCGCACGCCATTGAGATCCACTTCTGGTAAACTCTTCATTTAGCGCATTGTTCCTCTCGGATTGCAGAGTTCAAGATTTTCCGGCAGCATTACACATACTTTGATCAGCAGCAAAGAGATGGGATCAGCTCTACCAGGAAAGTTCTTATATGGAGAGAGATTGTGGACACTATTGTCGGAGTTGGAACTTACTTGAGTGTCATTTCTCTGAGCATAGGGTACCATACGCTCTATATGTCTCTTTTCGTCGCAGCCATCTTTGTAAAGTGAATTGATTTGACCCCTCTTGACTGGGATCATTGTAACATTTTCCCCAGACTTTGTATACAACTGCGATACTTCGCTTTTGCATTGGCTTCTTCTAGATGTTCGTTGGTGAACCGCAGCCGATTCACTCGCCGGCACGGCAACCGCGAGCGAACGTAATTTTGTTCTGTAATGCAAATCGCTTAATTGAATTAGCAGCATTTGACGTAAGAAAAGCAAGGGTTTTCCAATAAGAGGTGTTATCTCTTCAAGAGATAACCGGTCCGGAAACTTTTCCTGTAAAAGATCAATGCTTTCGTTGCTTGTGTGGCACGTAGCGCCGTCTTGTTGAAAGTAAACATTGTCCAGATCAATACCGTCCAACTCCGACCATAAAATACGGTGTAATGGCGTTTCTGGAATGCCCAATTCCAAAGAACGACGAGGAATGGACAAACCTGGGTTTTCTTCAACACTTTGGGCTACAGCAGCAATATTCTCAGTTGTTCTTGAGCGACGTGCACGGGTTTTATTCTTCACATCACTTACTTGTCTCAACAGCTCTAATTTGTCCACCAATTTCTGTATTGCGGTCCGACAAGGTGCTTCGCGACGACCAAAAAATGTGACTGCAAGATTTTCACCATTTTTGTAGTGAATTCTTTTAATTTCAATACGTTGTTGAAGCGTGTATTGTTCCATTTTTAGTAATGGCGTGGTTTCTACTTGCCAAATGTCAAAGAATAAAAGCTTCAAAAGTGACAGCTACCGAAATAGCGGGTCATTCACAATAACACCTCTCATTGGAAAACCCTTTATTTGTTAAACAACTGATGCCACAACTCAAGGAGCAAATATTTCAATGATGGCTATTGATTGTGCGTGCATTTATAAATACAACGTGCATAAATATATATTTATGGCACTCACACACATAATCATTCCTGTAAATGAAATCATGTATGCAAGCACTCTCATTCCTAACAGGAAATGGTTATGTACTGCATATGGGCAAACATGTGAGGTCTGTAATCAAAAAATCATATTGCGAAAGCATGTAGAAGTAAAGGACCATTCACATGAGCGCGAACTGCGAATAGGCGAATTACGAACAAATCAATTTAACTGTATTTATGAACTGAAAATTGCGATTTGTTTTACCTCAAAAGCATTATATTCAATTAATCTAACATCTAATAAAAAAAAAACTGAGTCTTAATTGATTAAAATAGCGAAATTTGCAATTACAGCAATTTTGCGCGAATTGAAAATCCTGGCCGCTATTGTAACATTAAATTCACAATCCACATAAAATAGAATGAAAAATTCGTTCGAACTTTAACTTCAACAATGCAAATGAATCACGGGTACCTGCGACTCAAATAAGTTTTCATGTGAATGATATGTCAGAAACTACGAATATTCTTGTTCGCATTTCGCAATTCGCTCTCATGTAAATGGTCCTTAGATATACTGTGGTCTGGAATGTATCGTGGAACCTAAAATCACAGATAATATAATATACAGATGTCGCAGTCCTATGTTAGCTGATGTCCGCATTTCTTGCGATCGTCCAACAACGATTGTCCAACAAAAAGCTCTTCGCTTCGTCCAACAACGATTATCCCACAAAATAAAAGCTTTTTCCTGAGTGCCAATTAAGTATATTGTAATCGTTTGCGTGTGTGCATAAATAATATATTGTGTGTGACGAAATTTCTTGCTTTCTTTTTATGCTATGCTTCTCGTTCCCAATTCCCTTTTACCATTCCCAACAAACAGAAATTTTTATTTTGCTTGTGATTATGAAGCAAATGTCCTGAGGCAAAAAAAAAATCGCAATTGAAAGAACAAAAATCGACCATTGTTGATTTATCTCACATTACACTCGCTAAGAAAGAAAAAGGGCCAAATACTTTTCTGATACGTTATAGGTATAGGGTTTGCACTCAATTAAGTTTCAAATTGATTTATTATTAAGGTTTATATAATATTTATTAACAAGGTTTAGTTTTAATAGTTTAAGACTTAATACAAAAATAATAAGGATAAATATGGGAAGACTAAATATAGAGTAGAATAGAGGATTTCTTGGAGGAAAGTGTATAGGTAATTACTTGCTGAAAAAAAAAAATATTAAAATTATTTAGATTTCCTGGACTAAATAAGTGAGTAACAAAAATGTTTATTGTATAATTTTTTTTTGTTTTTGTATTTTTTTCTTTTTGCGTAATATACATAAAGGGTCCGCCATCAAACTTTTTTTTCAACTAGTGCTTATTTCGCGAATTGTAACACTTAGCTCATGTCTGATTTGACAGATAATTAGTTTTATCCTTCCGCTGAACGAATATGGTTGTGTATACGCTTGATGAAATGACCATCCAATGCGTTTTCGCTTCGCTAAGTGGGCCTGCGATCGACTTAGAGAAGATGCCGATTTTGCCAAAAAAAATCATCTTTTCAGATGAAGCTCATTTTCATCTAGGCGGGTATGTAAACAAGCAAAATTGTCGCATTTGGGGCACAGAAAACCCGCACGCATACATTGAAAAGCCGATATACCCAAAACGAGTCACTGTTTGGTGCGGAATTTGGTCCAGAGGCACAATTGGGCCGTTTTTCTTCGAAAATGAGCAAGGAGTGGCCGTTACAGTCAATGGCGATCGTTATCGGGCCATGTTGAACGAATTTTTGTTCACAGAAATTGAAGAGGAGGATATTGGCAACATTTTGTTTCAACAGGACGGCGCTACGTGCCACACATCCCAAGCTACACTCGATGTTTTGCGCCCTGTTTTTGAAGATCGCGTTATCAGCCGCAGAGCTGATGTCGTTTGGCCACCTCGGAGCTGCGATTTGACACCGTTGGACTATTATTTGTGGGGTGCCGTAAAAGATAAGTGTTACGCCGACAAGCTAGAGACAATTGACGCTTTAAAGGACAATATTCGTGAAGCCATTGGTGAAATACAGCTGCACAAAATCGATAATGTGCTTAAAAATTGGACCGATCGTGTAGGCTACTGCATGGCCAGCCGAGGCAGCCATTTGAATGAAATTATTTTCCATTATTAACCGGAAGGATTGTACTTTCATATAAAAAAATTAATTTGAGAAAATATTCAGTAGTTTTTTTTTATAGCATTTTCAAAAAAAAAGAAGTTATTTGGCGGACCCTGTATTTCAAAATAAAATTCTGAAGTTATAATATGCTGAGTATTGAATACTCTGCTTGAATTATAATTGATTAAGTTAGTAACTTATCAAACAGGTATAGTTGTTGCTTGTTTTGTGCAAGTGCATTTGTTAATACAATAATGAATATATGTATTCATGTCACTCACACACATAACCATTCCTGTGAATGAGATCACGTATGCAAGCACTCTTATTCCCCAGGCAGTAATAAAGTGACAGTCTAATGAGAATGGTGTTTTATTAATATTCTTTGCAACAATAGCAACTTGTTTCATTTTCATTTTCTGATAACTCTGAGTATATAAAGCGGAGACGTCATTGCATTCCACTGCATATACTGAAGTCAAGTTTAGTTTACAGTTTTGACATCTGAATTGGATCGGTTTGCACTTGCGAATTAAGTTTGAGGCTGATAAAAATAGGTTCTTGACTGTTGCACCATTTGATCCTTAAAGGTAGTCTTTGTACTTGTTTATAAACATTATCATTCCGCGGTGATTTTTCGAACGAAGTGACAAAATGATATGCAATGTCATGACAAAGTGCAGGGTTGTGTTTGTGAGTTGTGATTGTGTAATTGACTTGAATCAAGGAAGACCAGTTAAAAAGGCGTTCATCAGTTGGGAATGCAAACCGAATTCGGTTTTATACCCCGCAGGGACTAGTGAAATGTGACTAACCCTTCTTGTAGTCACATTTCACTTGTAGATCTTCGTGATGAGTCAAAATGGGAACTCATTCAAATAACGCAATAGAATTCGCAACAGGAAATGAAGCGAAATATAGTTCTTACCAACAAATCCACTTATGATATTGGTAATGCAAATCGAAGTCACTATCAGAAAGTTGTCAAGTGGACGCAGTGATAAGAGGTGCTCAACAGAAATTAGTTACAGACTACACCAGTACCTACCGTCAAAAGCTTACATCAGCTCCAATAAATTCGTTTGGTGTGGGTTAAGTGTTTACACACTGCAACAGAGAGAATAAAAAAAATCCCAATTTATACTTAAGTATTAAAAAAAGTGCTTTAAATTGTTTCAGGCCAAGCGATAGGGGCAGTACTGACTTGCGTATGCAATTCGACGAATATGCTGATAGAGTTATTGATAGAAAGCATTCCTCCTCCACCTCTCCCTTTTGGGCGGGTTTTATTGAACCTCTATTTCAGCAAAGTAAAGCTTAAGTCACAATTGTGTCGCATTTTATTGAGTGTCTCGACTGTTCGTTTGATTCATCGATTGTCTACTAGTGAATGAAGTTTACTAGTCACAAACATACATCGAAAAGTTTTAAACAAAAGCTGTTACTGCCAAGTCACTTCCAATTAGAATACAAACATATGGTTTGCATTTGTATCGCGGAAATTCCGTTGCCATAATTGCGTGCGAGCTGAGATTCTATTTGGCTTTGCTTAGTACCGAGGAAATTGTTCAATAAAACACGCCTATTGAGATTTGGCCGACGTTTTTTTCACAATAAGATTTGTCTATTGTGTTGATGAACTTATTAAGTTGTCTTTCGACTTTTCCACAACAAATCTCAGATGAAAGTGTCCTCCATTTTCTTTTTTACAAAATATTTATTCTTTTTGACCTGAAGTTGGTTGCCATTTGAGAATGGGCGTGTTCAGTATGATTGGTTTATTGCTCAGATGTTATTGGTGGTACGGGCATTTCGGAAAGTGACCTTTGCGTTAGCTGTCAGACTAAGGTTGAGTAAAGCCTAACGCCTTGATCCAGGACACATGTCACTTTCCAGGAGTTTTCGGTGGCACTGCGGGATATGGCAAAGCATTCATAAGATGGACAGAAAAGCCAGTGGATATCAATAGATTTTGTAGAATGCCTACACTTGCTAATATCGAGCCAGTTAGCATTAGCAGTAAAACAATCAAAGGGTTCCTCAAGGATCACATTACCCTAATAAACTTTTAAATTATATCCCGTCCTAGTGTAACACAGTTTTGTGCAGTTGCAGCTTTTATATTGTCTTACAAATATATTTTACTACATTCTACAATTTATTGAACACACTCACATTTATTCACATTGTTCAGTTCACATGTTATCAAACCATTTGACATAAGGAGAACCAGAAGTGACAAGGCAACGCTATAGATCAAAGGAGGAGACCCACATCAAATAGTCGAGTGTCTACAAGAAGTATAAGTTACCTGGTAGCTACTCAAACATTTACTGATTACTTTTGCTTTTCTAGAATCCGCACCATGCCGCTTTCTTCCAAAACCTTCGTCTGTGCCCACCAATCCAGCCATATCTCAAAAACTATGCAGACCTTCTACCGGGATCAGCTGTTCTTCGACATTGCCCTGACAAGCAAGGCGGACAACTTGAAGGTGCACGCTCATCGTACGGTGCTCTCTTCGTCGAGTGACTACTTTCTGGCAATGCTATGCAGTACATTGAAGGAGGCTAGGTCGGACGTCATTGAGTTGGCAATCGATGGGGAAACCCTCAAAGCGGTCGTCGATTTCATGTACAGTGGGACTATTGAGCTTCGCTGGGAAAACGTCTTCCGAATACTGGCAGCAGCGGATGTCCTGAAAATGAGCACACTGAAGGTTGCCTGCTCGGATTTCATTGCAGAAACTATCGACGTCACCAACTGGCTGAGTGTTGTGGCAATAGCTGAACAGCATGAGTCCACTGAACTCCATAAGACGGCTTTTGACTTTGCGTTGCAGAACTTCGAGGAAGTGTACAAAAAGGAGGAGTTTCTGCAGCTCACGGAGGAACAGTTGAGCGAACTCATTTCGAGTGACGATCTGTGCGTGAACTCGGAGGAAACGGTGTTCCACAGTGTGGTGTCTTGGGTCAAGTACGATAAAGGACGTCGAGAGGAATGCATGACACGCCTTTTGTCCCATGTGCGTTTCTCGTTTTTGACGCCTGGATTTATCGTCGACAACCGACAGTCAGTAAGCCGAACTTACGAGTGTCTGGAGTTGCTGTTCAGTTGGCTGGAATCGCACTTGTCCCGGAGGAAATTGGCGAAACGCCATTCCGAACGGAAGAAGGTAAATGGAGCGGGAAGAGAGACACTTCGTTTTGTGTGTGGACTATACACCGACAATTTGAAAATGCAGTCTCTTGATCCAGAATCGGATAAGTGGACCTGCGACGAATTACCACCTTCACCAACAAAGAGGGCGGATTATAAGGCGATGGTTATGGATAAGAAGTTAATTGTCGCTGGAGGAAGGCTTAGTGATGGAGCTGTAACTGACATTGTCGAGTGCCTAGACCTTCAAACAAAGGAATGGACAAACTTACCTCCAATGCGACAGGCACGCTCATTATCTGGAATGGCTGAATTGAATGGCGATTTGTACGTTGTTGGTGGATGTTTTGGTGGAAATTGGTTACGTTCGGTGGAGAAGTATGACTTTCGTACACGCGAATGGCAGGAATTGGCTCCTATGCACTCAGCACATGATTGGGTGAAGGTAGCTGTTCTCGGTGAATTTTTGTACGCAGTGGGCGATGACGGCTCTCCAATTGAATGCATTAAACCAGCTGACAACAAATGGACTCAATTACCACTGAAAAATGAGAGGTCAACACGATATGGCATCGTTGGAGTTGGCGGATATTTGTACGCAGTGGGGGGCTTTCATAATGGGAAATCAAGGAAAACTGTGGAGCGCTTTAATCCTTCTACAAATGCATGGACGGTGATAAGCCTAGGAATAGGACTACCGCTAGAAGATTTGATAAGTGTTTCTTGGAATAATCGACTTATAGCTTGCAGAGGATCCGATGATCAGGGTTCATACCAAAGCTCAGTTGTAGAGTACAATCTTGACGAGAAGGAGTGTATGACATTGGCTCCACTTGTAGACTATTATTTATCACTCTGGTCCAGAAGTCTATTCACTTTTACAAAATAAACAGTGATCAATAACTTTAGTTGTAAGAAAAAATACCAAATTTGCAAGACTTTATAAATTATATATATTTATATATTTACGCACCTAAACCAGATCAAGATAGACTTTATTTGCGCAATCTGCAGGAATGATGCTTCGCGGTTGGTGGTTACTTGCTAGGAGAGCGAGACAATTCACTGCCCCACTGCACGATGCATAAACCAATCCCGTTGCCCAATATTTTGCAAGAACATTTGTGAAAACCAACAGTGGGCTCAACTTCACTTCCGTACTGTAATGAGTGGTGAAATCCCAGCTACTCATGTTTGAACTACGTATTATTTAGAATAGGTCCTGCACATGCGGCTCGAATGGGTGAAGTTGGTGGATAGAGTAGATATATTCATTCCATATCGACGGTTATGGGGGCTCGGTCGAGTTCGCAGAAGCGTGCAGGTAATATTTGGGAATTATCATATTAGGTGTTATGTATGTTAAAAGTTTAGTTAAAATTTAATTGCTGGCTGGCCTTTTCAATCACCATTAGATCAGCGAGATACAACCTTACTTTGTTGCGGTGTAACACTGCGTTTCACTTTTCGTTACGCTTCTGTTGCCCTACGAGGCAATTTCTCTAGCGATAAAAGTTCCGTTTCACAAAATCCCATAATGGCTGCCTTCTGCAATATTTATTTTACCAAATATATCATTCATAGATGATAGTTGTTAGTACGCAACAATATGTCCTTCGCTCTGTTCGTAGTGTGCTTAAAAGGTCTCGATGACGGCCTTACTTACTTGCAGCCTAGCAGGGTCTTGCCGCTGTTGGCCTTCTTTAATCCAATTGACCATTGTCCGCAGCTACCATTTGTTTTCGGATATTCATTTACTCTGATTACTTCTTCCATTACAAGGACATGGACAGCAACAAAATTCGACGGTTAATTTGTTGAATCGAAATGAAATCTGTGCTACGTTGATGTTGCGCGACCAACTTGTCCGTCCTTTGACACACAATCGCAAAGATTGGCTAAATGGGACAACAGCCGAATGATGACATACTCTGTCGTATACGTAACCTTTTTTATGGAATCGCGTGCGTTTTGTATATTCATTCGATTTCCACTGCAATTCAGAACAAAATACTTCAACCCTAAGAACACACTGCCTTAAGTAGCTCAACTGGTGGTCAGGTCGATCGGCTTTATTGGACCTTACATAAGATACTGCTGTCTTCAGGCTATCGATTGCAAAAGCTGATGTAGGCAGGTTAGATTGGGCAGTGGGGTAAGGTCTGATTTGGTGTGGACTCCTTACTTACTTACCGTTCTTTGAGAACCTGGGCCTCAACCAATATGCCTGTCAAGTTAGCCCGATCCTTACCAAACTGCCTCCATGGATAACAACCTCAAGACCTAAACTCAAGCGGAAAGTATATTGATGGCTTTTTGTGTTTGTGTTGTGTAAGATCAGTTTCGAATAGGGGCATGCGGAGTCAGACAAATAATTGTTTTTAATGCCGATTGACAAATCAAGTCAAAAACTGTTGCTATAATTTGTAATATTTTGTTCGACTAGTTTTGAAAAAAAATTTAAATTATCGATTTGCCACGAAAGTGTTTTCTGTATCAGAAACCCGTTTTCTTAAAAGATTGATGGTGAGTTCACGATATAAATGAAATCTGGGACAACAATCGTAACCTCGGTTGATAAAACGAACGCGGGAGGTGCTGTAAGTTTGACAAATGGCTGCAGCTGTCGGTTTTGTTTCATATTTGCGTAGTAAAAAGAATACACGTCGTCAAGCCGTTTAGTCGCTCGTCCTCAAGAGTAAACGAATGACATTTAAAAGTTTTAGCAAAACAACACCAGCCGTATATTTGTCAGCCCTCCCTGTGTTAGCCAAAGAACGGCCAGTCCCCACTTAAACCGTCAGGAACAGGACACAAGCTAAACTCGAAAATGCCATCCCGATGGTGTTGAGAAATTTCGCAAACTCAACTTCAAACTTACCCTCTTCAAGAGGCCAGTACTTTAAATAATAACACCACAATTTCTTAACATCTTTTTTTTATAACTTTTATTTGTTTTACAATATGTCTATTTTTTTTTTTTTTTTCAAAATATTATAAAATTGCAATTACAAAATTGTTTCACTTCATTTTTTGCATCTTTGGGGCAAGACAATAATTATACGTTCCATTCTCATCTCTGTAACAATTTCTTAAGTATTCATAAAAAATTGAGTTTATAACTAAATAAATATTTTACATTTACATTATACTCGGCTAGATATATCTAATAATGATTGCGCTTAAGTTCTTGTCTGTTTCTTGGTGCAAAGAAATATAAATATAAAAATATATAACAACAAATTACATTAAATACTTTATCTTAATATACTGTATGCGTTTGCGTTTTATTTATGTTTATCTGAGGCTGGATTCTATTTACAAAACAATTATAAACTATTTTTCATAACTTTCTATTGCGTATTATTTTTTTTTTTTCTAATTTTTTCTATTAAGTGATTTTGCAGTAAGAGAAAATAAATAAAACTACAACAAATGAGAGGTTGCATGGATATTTATATACGATGATTTCATTTTGCTATATATTTTTTGTTAAAATCACAAAGTCAATAAAAATTCATTGAGTGAATTTGATGAGCTTTTTCGTTTTTTGTTCTGTTTTCGAGTTTATGTTAAAAATAAAAATAATAAATATTTACAAGAGTGGCTTCCGTTAGTCAGTCATCAGTCATCATACAACATTTTCCATTATCCATGGAACAAATTTCGATATTCTCGTACAGACACCAGGCAAGTTGGCTTCGGCACATCCGATTCCCCAGGAAATGATACCGGCAAGGAAGTATCTACCGTCTTGGGATTTCACCTGAAAGAATTAAATCGTCAGATTATAATATTGTAAAAGACGTTGGGAGAGATAAACTGGGACTGCCTTCTTTAAGTCTACAAAATCTGTGTACACGGGTGTAAGACAATATTTACTTATTACTGTCACAACGTCACGCAAACCTATCACGATAGATAAAAGGGATGCACACTACTAAATAGGGACCGCTACCTACCATGCAAAAATGGCGAGTAACATTGATGTAGGCCATTTTGTCGCTAAGAAAAAATCTAGTGAGTTCTAGCCATTTTTTACTACCAACCATGTTCAAAAAAGTGGCATCTCTTTACTAGTTTGAAAATATTTACCACTGCGTTGCACGTGCCGATAACTGATTGCTAAGTAGGTGACGCCGTAACGGATTTTATCAGGTTCTTTTATATTATTATGTATGAATTTTTTGAACTTATACTTTGAGCTTGATATTTTAGCGATTTCTAGCGAATTTTTGCGACGCAAAAACTAACATTTCTAGCGGATTTAACGTTGTAGTCTAGCTGATCTGTTTTTCTCTGATGACAATTTGTCCATTTCGTTGTGCTTATTAAAATATTCGGACAAAATTTACTGAAACTTCCGTTTTTTCTTATTTAAACTCGATTCTAAATATCAGTTATTGGACTGTAAGCATAAAGTATTCCAATCGTTAATAATGGCGTTTTTCACTGAAGTGTGTGTTGGTGAGTTCAGGGCAATTCCTTAAAAATATCCCGGACACTTCTGTCGTGTGAAGAATTGACCTGGAAGTAACCTTTTTTTCTTCGATGAAACATAAAAAACATAGAAAGAGCACTTCTAGATTTGATCTTTTGATAGAAAGGGCAATTCTGGTCTTCAATCGAAAACGCCATAGTTAAACGATAACAGACATTTTCACTTAAGTGAAACTTCAGGCAATATCAATCACTATCGAACGCCGAGTGACACTCTCAAGGGGTTCCAATATTTGGTACACTTTCATTGGCCATAGAACTAAAAATTTCAAGCAGACACTTATTCGAATGGCAACGACGTCACAACGACTGAGCGTGGCTACACCGTCATGGCCATTTTTCGAACGAAGTGACAAAATGACAGAGGAAAGGATATGCAATGTCATGACAAAGTGCAGGGTTGTGTTTGTAAGTTGTGATTGTGTAATTGACTTGAATCAAGGAAGACCAGTTAAAAAGGGGTTCATCAGTTGGGAATGCAAACCGAATTCGGTTTTATACCCCGCAGGGACTAGTGAAATGTGACTAACCCTTCTTGTAGTCACATTTCACTTGTAGATCTTCGTGATGAGTCAAAATGGGAACTCATTCAAATAACGCAATAGAATTCGCAACAGGAAATGAAGCGAAATATAGTTCTTACCAACAAATCCACTTATGATATTGGTAATGCAAATCGAAGTCACTATCAGAAAGTTGGCAAGTGGACGCAGTGATAAGAGGTGCTCAACAGAAATTAGTTACAGACTACACCAGTACCTACCGTCAGAAGCTTACATCAGTTACGTACCTGCAATAAATTCGTTTGGTGTGGGTTAAGTGTTTACACACTGCAACAGGGAGAATAAAAAAAATCCCAATTTATACTTAAGTATTAAAAAAAGTGCTTTAAATTGTTTCAGGCCAAGCGATAGGGGCAGTACTGACTTGCTTATGCAATTCGACGAATATGCTGATACAGCTATTGATAGAAAGCATTCCTCCTCCACCTCTCCCTTTTGGGCGGGTTTTATTGAACCTCTATTTCAGCAAAGTAAACCTTAAGTCACAATTCTGTTGCAACAAGGAAAAACCGCTAAAGTCGAATTTGATAATTTTTCAGGAGAGCATATTAACGTTTTGCTAAAAAGCTTAAAATGACAAATGGTTCTAGACTATCTATTAAAAGTCGTCGGCATTAAAATTCCAATTTTGAAGATAAAAAGCTGGAAAAACGAATCTTGAAGATTTGGGCATGCTGAACCTAATTGTATCAAAAACTCATTTCGTCTTAACTCGACTTTAGCTGTTTTTGCTCGTGGCAACAGAATTGTGTCGCATCTTATTGAGTGTCTCGACTGTTCGTTTGATTCATCGATTGTCTACTAGTGAATGGAGTTTACTAGTCACAAACATACATCGAAAAGTTTTAAACAAAAGCTGTTACTGTCAAGTCACTTCCAATTAGAATACAAACATATGGTGTGCTTTTGTATCGCGGAAATTCCGTTGCCATAATTGCGTGCGAGCTGAGATTTTATTTGGCTTTGCTAAGTACCGAGAAAGTTGTTCAATAAAACACGCCTATTGAGATTTGGCCGATGTTTTTTCGCAATTAGATTCGTCCATTGTGTTGATGCATTTATTAAGTTTTCTTTCGACTTTTCCACAACAAATCTCAGATGAAAGTGTCCTCCATTTTCTTTTTTACAAAATATGCCATTTGAGAATGGGCGTGTTCAGTATGATTGGTTGATTGCTCAGATGTTATTGGTGGTACGGGCATTTCGGAAAGTGATCTTTGCGTTAGCTGTCAGACTAAGGTTGAGTAAAGCCTAACGCCTTGATCCAGGAAACTTGCCACTTGCCAGGATTTTTCGGGGGCACTGCGGGATTTGGCAAATTCATGAAGAAGGACTATGGATAGAATAGCCAATGGATATCAATTGATTTTGTATAATGCCTACACTTCCTCTGATATCGAGCAGTAGCAGTAAAATAATCAAAGGGTCCCTAGGGGAACGCATTACCCTAATAAACTTTTAAATGATATCCCGCCCTGGTGTATTCATATTGTTCATATTATCTTAGAAATATATTTTACTACATTCTACAATTTATTGAACACATTCACATTTTTCAGTTCACATCTTATCGAACCATTTGACATAAAGAGAACCAGAAGTGCCAAAGCAACGCTACAGATCAAAGGAGGAGAAGCAGATCAAATAGTCGAGTACCTACATGTAAGTTATCCTCGTAGCTAGTAGTTCGTTTACTGATTATTTTTGCCTTTCTAGAATCTGCACCATGTCGCTTTCTTCCAAAACCTTCGTGTGTGACCACCAATTGAGCAATATCTTAAAAATAATGCAGACCTTCTACAGGGACCAGCTGTTCTTCGACATTGCCCTGACAACCAAGACGGAAAACTCTAAGGTGCATGCTCATCGTACGGTCCTCTCCGCATCGAGTGACTTCTTTCGGGAAATGCTATACAGAACTTCCAAGGAGGCTAGGTCGGACGACATTGAGTTGGGAATCGATGGGGCAACCCTCAAAGCGGTCGTCGATTTCATGTACAGTGGGTCGATTGAGCTTCGATGGGAAAATGTCGCCCGAATACTAGCAGCAGCGGATGTCCTGAAAATGAGCACACTGAAGGTTGCCTGCTCGGATTTCATTGCAGAAACTATCGACGTCACCAACTGGGTGAGTGTTGTGGCAATAGCTGAACAGCATGAGTCCACTGAACTCCATAAGACGGCTTTTGACTTTGCGTTGCAGAACTTCGAGGAAGTGTACAAAAAGGAAGAGTTTCTGCAGCTCACGGAGGAACAGTTGAGCGAACTCATTTCGAGTGACGATCTGTGCGTGAATTCGGAGGAAACGGTGTTCCACAGTGTGGTGTCCTGGGTGAAGTACGACAAAATACGTCGAGACGAATCCATGACCGGCCTCCTGACACATGTGCGTTTCTCGTTTTTGACCCCGGAATTCATTGTTGACAATCGACAGTCAGTAATCCAAACTTACGAGTGTCTCGAGTTGCTGTTCAGTTGGCTGGAATCGCACTTGTCACGGACGAAATTGACGAAACGCCATTCCGAACGGAACAAGGCAAATGGAGCGGAAAGAAAGACACTTGGATTTGTGAGTGGAAAATGGACGGACAATTTGAAACTGCAGTCTCTTGACCCAGAATCGAATATGTGGACCTGCGAAGACTTACCAAGTTCACCAACACTGAGGCAGGAATATAGGGCTATGGTCATGGATAAGAAGTTAATTGTCGCTGGGGGAAGTCTTATTGATGGGTTTGTCACTAACATCGTTGAGTGTCTGGACCTTCAAACAAAGGAATGGACCAACTTACCTCCAATGCGACAAGCACGTGAGCTCCCTGGAATGGCTGAATTGAATGGCGATTTGTACGTTGTTGGTGGACGTGTTGAGGGGATTTGGTTCAGTTCGGTGGAGAAGTATGACTTTCGAACACGTGAATGGCGAGAATTAGCTCCTATGCACTCAGTACATAATTATGTGCAGGTGACAGTTCGCGGCGAACTATTGTACGCTGTGGGCGATGACGGCTCTCCTATTGAATGCTTTAATCCTGCTGACAACAAATGGACTGAATTGCCACATAAAAACGAAAGGTCAATACGATATGGCATAGCTGGAGTTGGCGAATATTTGTACGCAGTGGGGGGCATATATGACTTTGAATTAAGTAAGACTGTGGAGCGCTTTCATCCTTCGACAAACACGTGGACAGTACTAAGCTCAGTATTGGAAGTGGCGCTCTTCGATTGCAGATGTGTTTCTTGGAACAATCGACTTTTAGCTTGCAGGGGATGCAATGATCAGGACTTATGGCAAAATTCAGTTGTAGAGTACAATCCTGAGGAGAACGAGTGGAGGACATTGCCTCCACTTGAAAACCATAGTTTAGAATTCTATTCGTGCAGTCTGTTTACATACACAAAATAAAAAAAAAAATTAAATGCGTTTGCAAATTTCATACTATCTGTTATCGTTTTCAATGGGCGTTCTGTCTTCCTTGTGAGGATATTTGATTTAAATTTTGATTTTTAACATACAGTTTTGTCTGTGGCTCTGCATTTGTTTGAAATAATCGCACTTCTCGGGGTCTTGTACGTCATAAAGTCTTAGTAAGGTTGAGCGATTCGGTTCACGCTCTGTGATTTAACAGCGAGGCAAAGCACAGGTTCAGCAAAGACTCGCCAAAAGGTCTTTAAACTCAACTGTAGTGTGGCTCGCTCTAATTTTGTTGCTCCCTCAAAAGTAAACATGTCAAATAAAAATCCTGCAAAATGTGTCAACAGAAATTGGCACAACCTGCTCCCCTATTCAAGGTGCAAACGAAGTAGTGTTACCATCGAGCAAGGACTCTCGGGTGTCCGGCTAAACGACACGGTGAACTGATATAGAGTCGTAGCAGAATCTTTGCCCACGACACATGGCGCAAAAGGACATCAGATTGGGAATCAGTCTTCCCAATCGCCGTCGGACTAAGGGAAAACATCTAGAACGTAAAGACCGCATGTCACCGTGTGTTCTATGAGAGACTCTATCAATAGCCGGTGGAAAACGTTGGTCCTGTTTGTATCGCTGGAGTGAGGAAAGTAAACCATGTGAACTATAGTCACGTTGAACAGGGCGTACTAGCTTAAAGTGCAACGACTGAGCCCGAGTCTTTTAACCTTCAGAGGAATGCACTCATAAGCACCCGTACCATGTTAACCTTCCTAACCAACCCCATTTGAGATCATTAGTCCTTCACTCAATTACTTCACTCACCTGCAATGGACCACCCGAATCACCCTGGCAAGAGTCCTGGCCACCCGTCTCGTAGCCAGCGCACAAGAATATATCCGGAATGAATTCCTGTCGTCCGGCTCGCAGAAACATCGACTTGCATCGGTCGTTGCTCACAATCGGCACAGACACCTAAAACGGTAGACAAACATAAATAAATGCTGCAATGGTTGGGAGCAGCCAACCAACCTCCTGCAGCACCGACGGCAGTGTGCCACCCTCACTTAGTCGGCCCCATCCTGTTACCGTTGCGTTCATCCCGATCAGCAAGCTATCCGTCGACGGCAGACAAATCGGACTCACATGCGCAGCAAATTCCAGCGGTTGCTCCAGTTTAACCAGCGCCAGATCATACTCGTACGTGAAGAAGTTATACTTGGGATGGACGACTTTTTTCGCAACGCCACGCTCGATATATGGCAACTGTTCCTGTACATGAGAGAAATCGTATTCCCCAACTCGAATGCGGATCTGTGACGTTAGGAGGCTGCAAGCACAATTCTATGCTGTTAAGTGGAACTGGCCGAAACCAAATTTGGATGCAAACCGAATACTTACTCATCGACACAGTGGCCGGCTGTGGCGATCCAATTCTCGTTAATCAGTGCGCCGCCACATCGGTGCGTGCTGGAGAAGCCGAAGAAGGATGTGCGCCGCACAGACACCTGCCAAGGCCATCGACCGAATGGCGCATTCTTGCCGCCAACAATGCGGGTTTCCGGTCGCGTTAATAATGGAACGCCGCATTCTGTAAACGGTTAATCGGTGTCATTGGAACGTGTTGCTTTCGGACACACTTACCACTGCGTGCGGCTGAGATGGTCTTTATGGGGGTCTCGTTCGTCACATGGTTGAAGATCTCATTCGACTCGATGGTGGTTAGGTTTAGGGGTGGCGGCGTCGTCTGTCGCACTGGCGTCAGCACGATCGAGGTAGTTGTTGTCTGCTGCGGTGGGGATTTCGCTGGTTTGTATGTGGACGAGACGTGCATTGTGGATGGGTGTGGATACTGTGTGGACGGGTTGTAGTATGGGGATGACGAGGACGGCCTATAAATGGTGGTTGAGCTTGTTGACGAAGACAGCGGGCCGCTAGAGCTGCTCGCATACGGTGAGTAGGGTTTGGTGGTGGTCACCGGTTTTGTCGGTTTCGTGCCAAATATCTATGCAAAGAGAGAACAAAATTATCTCTAGACCGCTAGATCTCTATATGCGCATGACCCACCTGTGGTTTTGTCTTCGTTGGCACGTTGCCCGAGGTTACGATCGGCCGCCGTGTCGAATACGTTATGAATGGCGCCTGTGTCTGGATCGGCTTCTTCGATGGCTTCGACGGTTTCGATGGCTTTTCCCACACCGGCGGCCTTGGCTTGGTAATAAAGTTCGCCTCCGTTGTCATATGCCATTGCGATGTCTGCGGCGATGTGTTCCATAGACCTGCTGAACGGACGCAAATTAAGCAGTTAAAACCGAAATTAAGTAATAAAACGGAGAAACCCACTCGACGGCACACTGGCAGATGTTTCCATATCGGCTAATGAATTTGTAAGACTAGGGTACTTGGTTGTTGGCACAACCGCCAGTGGTGGCGACGCCGTTGATAATGACATGACTGGCTTCTGTTGCAGGGGCTGATAGTAATTACTGCTGCCATGGTGATGAGTAATGGACGTCTGGTGGTGTGGCCCCGATGGCCGGATTACCAGTGTACCAGCGCCGTGCGGTCGTTCGATAGTTGTCATTCCACTGCAAAAAAAAAACATCGATTGCAACCAATTAAACATCGAAAACAAGTGCAAAATTACCTTATACTGGACGGTGGTCTGGGCTTATGATGACCGCCAGACGATGACGGCTGGTACGCAGATGAGGCCAACGATGGCGGCGGTCGCGTAAATGAGAACGTCTGCGGCATGATAATGTTTTGCGTTAGATTGTGGGCGCAACATGAGCCAAACATGAACGAGTCGACGCACATGCCAACGTGTTGGCCCTCGGACTTGATGCACTCCCACACGAACATGCACGTGCCGTCGATTTTACCGATCGTGCATGGTTTTGGGCTGATCTTGAAGTTCTGACTTCGATGCAGGTAGGGCGCTGCTGACGAGTGCAATAGCGGCTCTGATGCGGCCACCTGATCATAACTATTATCGCTTATACTATCGTAACTATTACTAAATGTATCACTTAGGGTGTCGCTGTAGCGCAGGCGGCTATTACTTCTGCTACTGCTGCTGCTGCTGCTGCTGCTGATGAAGTCACGTGTCCGTGAGCCAGCAGCGCCACTGAAGGCAGCGTCCGCTGTCAGTGGCACTACGTGTAGGCAATTTGTTATCGTTAATACTATTTGGTAGTAGAGTAATATGACTGGAGCGCTGACTAGCCATCTACTCCACATTGTGGAGAAGATATGATTTCCTGCAAAAGAAAGAGGACACACAGTTAGTAGTGGTAAGTGTCTGATGGATTTGCTGAAGATAGTTGACAGAACCATTCGTGCTTGCTCCCGGCACATTTTCAAGTGCGAATTCAAAATATCCTACAGTTGATAGGGTTCAATGGATAAGCCTTGTTGTGTCTGGTGGTCCACAAGGACCCTACGGTAGGTTTAGTTCTACATGCGTGCAGAAGTATTGGTCTGTTGATTTCGTTAAAAGAAGGGAAATGGTGCCAGGATCGATATGACTGTAGATATGTATAAATAAAGTGCAGGACTGGGTCAAACGAAACTTTCTCGTCCATCAAATGTTTGTTAGAGTTGGCAATAGCGAAGATTTTTAGCAGTGAGGTAAACTACATGAATGTAAGCGTAAGAGTAGAGAACACGCTTCAAGAACGAAATGACCGAGAGGATGTCATATAAACAAAACAATATGTGTTAATTAGAATGAGTATCCATTGGGAAAGTTCAAATGGAAGGAAATCGATTAAAAGAAGAAGGTTTAATGAATGCAGAATGGAGATGACCGAGAGCACAAACACAAGTAGGGCTGAGGATGTGCACTCTGGAGTCTGGACTGGACCTTGGAGTGTGGATGTGGAGTCTGGTATCTGTATGGAGTGTGATGTCGAGTGAGTGTTTATTGCAAATTCCAATTGGAATCGATTAAGAGAGCACACCAATAACGAATGAAAAATGGTTAAAAGGAGCGTACTTTTTATTTATTTTTTGTAAATATCTTTTAAAATATTAACTTTTTCACAAAACAGTCTTCGGCGTATATATAGCTACGAGCATGATCTACAAAAAAGGTACACATCCATTTTTCTGTAAATCAAGAAATAAACAGCTTTTTGTGCGAATGAAAATATTTTTTTGACCAAATCCCTTATTACTCTAAAACCAGTCGATGTATCGCTACTTGTCGTTTATCGGTATTTGTCGTTTAACTAGAGGTTATACCGAATGTTGTGTGGAAATTTCAGCCTTCTACGTCAATTAGTTACTGAGATAGACCAGGTACAAAATTGGTCTAGTGGTCGGACAGGCGGACAAAAGCGAAACTAATAAGGTTCCGTTTTTTCCCTTTGGGTACGTAACCTTAAAAACGAAATAAAAAATCACTCCAACCGCGACTCCATGTATTTCATCATATTTTTCATGTTTTCTTTTGCAAAATGTTCCTACTACCTCAAAATATTTCACCCCAGATAAATCTGGAAAACACCCAGATTTGGCTTTTTTTTTTAAATAAACCCCAACTTTTTGTCAATATTTTCTTAATATGTCTTACGACTTAAATGTAGGAATTTCAAATTGGAAGCGCGAATATATTTGGTCCAACGAACGCAAAAGTGTGTGCCAAATATTCATGATGATGAAAATGTCAACACATGCTGCTTTTTGGAACCATTTTGAAGAAATTTAAACAGATCTTAACATACCCAAGTATTGACAGTTTGAGAAACCAAACTCAGTTTGGGGAGTGAAGAGTGACAATACCCTGCCAAAAAGGGCAGAAATGGGAAACCTGCGATTTGTCGTAGGCTCTTGAACATAAAAATGTGCAATCAAGAACTGAAAAGTTTTTTTATGAAATCAAAATCTTCAAAAGGATTTTTCGGGTTTTATATTCTTTTGCTTTTCTTAAAAGCCAAACATCTTTGATCATCTCCAAAATTCAAAAATATTAATATCCTGGGAACATTTCTTTAAAAATCTTTAAGAAAAAATATTGAAAATTTTAATTTTGCGATAGAAATCACAGTTGGGAGATGGTTGAGAAAATCATACTAAGGGATAAAATGCACTTTTGGTGGTTTTAAACATTCTAAACATTCTCATCGAACAGAGCCACAACAACACAACCATCCATTTGATCAGACATCGCTTACCAGCTGGCACATTTCCGCTCCCTTTATAAAAGAATAATCTATTTTGAATGCCATTTTACGGTGAATATTAGATAAACACCAGAACAGCGAGTGCAAAATGTGCACTGCCGATAAACCAGAGACGTTGGACGATTTGGAATACAACAGTCGCTGTGTTATAGCTGATATACGGCTCCAGTTCCTCGATAAAGTTGTCGAAAATGGGACGAGTTTTTGAGATGCGAGCAGTTTCTAAAATTAGCGTTTTCGGTGTTCTAATTGAAAATAAATGACGCAATAGTTTTAAAAACATCAATCTTACTCTAAGTTTGCATTTTGGTCAAAATCGTTCTTACCGTTTCCAGGTAAACTAAAGACCCAAATTTTTAAAAAAACGTATTTTTTTTTTTTTCAAAAATCCAATATTTGACAAAATAGATAAGTTAGAAATGACAAGATAACCTTAAGAATGAATAATTGTTATAATCGTACCGTTTTCGAAATATGTCCAAATGTCAAAAGTACCGTTATTGAATTATTAAGTCAGAAACTGACTATACAGTCACGTATTCTATTAAAAAGTCATGTATAGTCAGTTTCTTAAGCTCAAATATCGATTTTGGTTGAAATCGTTAGAGCCGTTGTTGAAAAAATCAAACTGGTATGGATATTTTATATGGGAAGTACCATTAATATTGAAGTTATCGTGCAAAAAAAAAAAACCGTTTGTTTTTCCAGTTGACAACACTCTTACAATTTTGATAGCTGACAGCTGACAAGCTGATTTCTGCTTATTTTATTTGGCAACGCACCATGAGGCTAACGATAGTAGACTCCCATATAGAGCTTTTGCGAAATAGTCCCCGGTGCTTATACACGCAATATTTAATGTCATAAAGTTATCTGTCAAATAAAGTCAGAAGCTACAGTTAACAAATCCTTTTGTTTGGCCTCTGATCCGCACAGACATAAAATATGGCTTAGTGGAGCAACATATACCGCGATACTAAAAATCATTTTTAGTGTCCAGACTATATTTTACAAATTTCATATTGTGACCGAAAGGTAAAATTCAAAAATGATTATTAGTAATTGTGTTTATTTGATCGCAATCGGTCAGCTCGTTCAGAATATAAACGAGCTTAAAGTATTTTGAGAGAGGACATGCTTCATAGTTGATCGTAACAGCAATACGCATCAGTGAAGAGCACAAGTAGTTGTCCAAAAACTAGTTTAGAAGAGTCGCTTGCCCAAACATAATCATTCATTAGTACAAAACCATTCTAAGAAATAAATAAAAATGTTTTTGTAGGACCCTAGTCGAAAACTTCGGACAACCATTCGTTTTAGGTGATCTACCACTTTATGCCGAGTTATGATTTCAGAAACTCTTCCATGACATTCATACTCTCGAATGCTTGTCAAAATAAAAACAACTTTGCCACTTAATTCAGTAGCACACCAACCATTGAGCTACAGAAATTTTACAACTGATTCCAAAGATGGCACCGTGTATGGGACACTTAAAGGGTCATTGACACTTTTTGTTTACAGCTTATGTTAGCCAGTTGACAGTTCACATTGTTCCTAAATGACTCTGATTTTTGCTTCATAATTTCTACCGATCTTAGTTCCTTCTTCGAAGATCAAAAAGCTTCTGGCAGCATTTTCAAAATAAGAATTCAGTTTCCTTCTTCCATTTGACAGAACTGACAGATCCCAAGGTATGCTAAGCATCGCGCAATTTTTGAGAGGACTGCCATTCAAACGATAGATATTGAAAACTAACGAAACTGCAAAAATTACGAGTTTCAGAGCTTCCTCTAGTTCTTTCTTTACAAGTCTAAAACTTAGAATAGTAAAAAAAAAACGACTTATCGTTGCCATAACAGTTTCAGAAACGACTTTGTCCTATGTTATCTGCTTCTTGGTTATCTATCCTTCTCCATCTATCCATCCCCACAAAGAATAGAGAAAGCCTTACAAAAATGTTCATAAAAATGACTGCCATACGCCTTACGTAACTCCTTTCACACGTTTCGCACGAATCCCTATCTCAACAAAATGTCCCTATCACCGATCATGCAGAGACTATTAAAACTATTCCGTCGCCCATTACGGGCAAAGTTACGAGTGCTCTTGTTAATGTCAAGCAAAGTTTTATGGCTTGCCAGCCATTCTGTGACTTTAAATCAGCAATCTGTCACAGAATAGCGGTAAAAGAAATAATCTCCGGATTTGTTGCAAGTTTGTCACGCACACCTCACACACCAACCGGCATGAACTTCAAATTTGCATTACAAATTCGCACAATAGAAGAATTGTATAACAGTTTCATAATCGAATTCCATTTGACCACATTATTTGACAGCTGACACTTAAAAAAATGTAACATGACCGTAAATTGTAGTGTTTATGACCTTCGGGCACACACCGTCATGCTAATAGAGTTCCCTTCCTTATTTTTCGGTCAATTGTACGCGATTGGCATTTTTGATATACGTGCGGTGAATTCCAGCATGTGACACTACATTGACATTTGAATGCAAAGATGGCGGTGCGTATGAAACTGAATGAACCTTAAGTATGCGAAATTGTATAAAGAGGATTAATTTCCCTTTCATTTTGGACGGTTGTTTTTTTTTTTTTTTTTAATGACAGTTGGAGTGCATTTAAGAAATGCTCGGCGCGTGTAACGCCAAGGGCACAAAGAGTTTTCCCTTTTTCTGACAGCGACGAATGCAAATTGAAGATCGGAGTGTATATGCGCGCCGACGTGTGGCGGTTAGTTGAAAGGCACTCTTCTTTTAATGAAAGTGAAATGAAAAAAAAAAAATGGTCGATCGACTCGTTTGACGGATGGCCTAGCCTGTTACGGAGATAATTAGCGGAATTGTTGTCGGTGACGTTGTGTCTCTATTTTTTTTCGGTGAGCACCGCTGCTGCATTTAATACTTTTACTTTATTTTTTTGAGAGCAAGTGGATTGTGAACAAAGTGTGGAAATTCTAATGATGCGAGGGGTCTTTGGTTCGATGCCCGGAAAACACACAAAACTACATCTTAAGGTTTTTTTCTACTGCGCCACCTGTCGCTAACAAGTGACAAGTCATACTCTCGTTGACTATCCTGGAAAAGCTTCTCAATTGCGCCGATCGGGTTGGGCATAAATTGGCAGGTCCCTTCTATTCATCCAGACATATAAAGACTCATACAAAACGAAAGATTGCGAAAAGTCTGACGAAGGGTGCCTATAGGGGCCTGTTTCTCTTACATAAATTGACTTGCTATATTTGGATCTGTATGCAAGGTTAATGGAGTAGGTCCTTTGCTTAGATAAGGTATTGGGGAAAAGCTGTTATCGGATGAAGTCTTTAAGAGCCAAGTCCAACATTCATATCCCGAAGAGGGTTACTAGCGCTGGCAACAATAAAATGAAACCAGACTGACAAATTCCGCTCTTTCTTTCCGCGCTTTCATTCCACCCAAGAAAATTCAAAAAGACCCATCTAAGCGAGAGTCGGACAAGGACAATAATGTACTTTATCGTAAAAGGGCCTTCTAGAAGGTCAAGGTACAACGGCCTAGTAGAAGAATCTTCTCATTGGAGGCTTGAATAAAAAAAATTGGACATAGATAAAGAGCGATACATGTAACCCAGTTGCCTGATGTTTTATATGTAAAGTTTGCTTCGTGCGCTCAAGTGGACCTGCAACTCCATTCGAAATTATTCGACAAGGCATTTGGGCGTGGATTGAATTTAATTTAAATTTTTTTGTTTAACTACTTAACATTTGATTAATTTAAAAAAAAGGTAGTTATTTTGCATTTTTTTTAAATTTGTTTTGAAATCAATTTTGTAAGGTGGGAATCAAACACGAGATTGAACTTATTCGTCAAGTTATTGATGGGGCCATTGCTTCCATAGTTACATCGAGACGTCCTTTGATATAAAAATATTGGAATCCTTGTTGCTCTCGGTCTAGTGTTGATGCTTATAAATAGAAGTAAGAATAGAAGTAGAGTTGATGTTGGCAGTAAGGACGCAAAACAACATCTGCATAGTCAGCAACTTTAATCGACTTATGTAGGAGGGAAGATGACATTCGGTGTCCCAAGGACCCAAGGTAGCTTTCAATTCTTGAAATTCCAGATTCGAAGCTCGAGCACCAAACAGGACTACAATATTCCAAAACTGGCTGGACTAGAGAACGGTATGAATATGAATTAAATATTAGAAATGGTCGTCTTTTTCTTTTTACTATTTCCAACAATATCACGTTGAAGCATTGAGCAATATAAACGCAATGTTAGTGTGTGGAAAAAACCCAAAATGTACTGAAAGTCATGTGTTTTTTCACGCATGCACAACACACACATTCATTTTCCGATTTCAACCAAACTTCACAGAAACCATATATAGACCAATACCAAAAGATGTGTGAAAGTTTGGTTAAAACTGGTAAATGTGTTAAGGCGTGAATCGGCGACAAACGAACACAAATTTAAGGCTCACGCCTTGTGAAGTGCATTTCTTCATTTTTAGCTGTATATGGTTCTTCTTACACCATTCCTGCATGCGGTCAATATCATGCTGTAGGAAGATATAACCTTGTGGGCTGCTATAAGAATATTTCAGCTTACAGTCATCCACAAACAGTACCAATAACTGAACACAACAGGGAGGATGAAAAGCTCTTTCTCGTTTCCTCCTTTATGCTTACAAAAATCTTGTCGGTGCTTCGAGTCTTTCGTTGTGGGAAATATATATTATCCTAAGGCGGTGGGTCTCTTGTTGATATCCCGACTTAGGAGCCATTTTCTGTCATTGGGCCCCCTTTTTGACACCCTGACCTAGGTAGCAGGCTTTGTCATTGAGCCCTCTCAGAAGCACATTCGTTGATGGACCTGTTCTTATCAGTGTGACCCAGGGCCAGGAGAGGTCTCAAACTCTGGGTACCATTTTCATCGTCGGACCGCTTTCTGAGACCCTGGCCCAGGAAGCAGGTTTTGTCGTTGAGTTCGTACCACCACTTTCATCAGGGGCCTTTTTTCGGTCCCCTGCCTTAGGAAAAAGGCTTTGCCTCTCAGAACCACGTTCATTGATGGACCTTCTTTTGTCAGGGTGACCCAAGAACCACTTTTTGGGACCTCTCGGGGCCATTTTTACTGTTGAAAAGCTTTCTGGCGCCCTAACCGTCGTCGTTGGGCCGCCTTCTGTCATTCTGTCCCAAGAAGCACGCTTTGTCACGATTTTCTCAAGCAAGTGTTCAGACATGTGTATCCAAGATACTTTCCTTCTCACATGTCCCTCACTGAACGGGGTTATTTCTTTTCAACTTTATTCTCAATTTAGATGCAAGGTTTCACCGCTCAAACTGAATAGTTCTCTCGCACATTAACTAACCGACACCATACACCAACAGCCCCGAGTCCCAGGTGACCTCTCGCACCGTCTAACTCTGTCTTTGGCAACAATAAACATCATTCCCATGACCTACTGTTGAAGAATTCCCCAAACTCTATACCGCACTGTAGCCACTACCCACTCTAAGCTCGGCAGCTTAATGGCTTTCAATTCAAACGTCCACTGGCTTGTTATTAAATAATAAAACATTTAATGCTCGACCACATCTCTAAGTGGCCGGTCGTAGAAATTGTTCACAATCTTCCCATCTCGACGGCCAACATTTCGCCACCTTTTCAACTGACGGCCAGCCATCAGAGATGAGTGCAAACAGCACTGGAAAATCGAAATAGACACCAAACGCATTTCGCCGACAAGATAATTGACCTAATTGCATACTCGGCTTACACACGCCAAACAGCAAACGCCATCCGTCCACACTCAGCTGCGCGAGAGAAGCACTTCCACCTAATTGCCACACAAACACAATACGTATCGAACACTAATTAAGCGTACAGGTACTGCGGACCGCGCCGATCGGCAGCAGGTGGAAAGCTACACCAAAAGTGGGAGGCATGCACCGACAGCCAGACAGCCAGACAGACAGACAGAGAAACAGACATAGTCGACTGCTACCGAGCCAAATTGCATCTAATCAGCGAGAGAATTTCGCTATCTTGGCCCAAAATCAGCGGGAAAAAAGTACTCACTTTGCTGTGTTGGTTAATGTGTGTGGCTACAACCTACAACGTCCAATTGCCGTGCTGTGTTGTCCGACAAATTTCAGAAAATAAAAAAAAAAACAAAAACCACCATCCGCCTTTTGCACACTTTGGTGCGATGGGTTTATGGGGCGGCCAAAGCCGATGCTGGTACAGCCGCTGAATATAATCTCGGACAACAAATTTGTCCGACACGATCTTATTTTGTATCCCTCTGTGCAGAGTGTGTGTGTGTGGGCAGTCTGGACACTGGATGTCTGCTCCCGGGAGGCAAGGGAATTTCACTGTGCAGAACTATCTATCCAATAGGCGGGGGAGGGGGGCACCTTTATTGTGATGTATGGCGGATTTGAAACCGGATGGAAACAAAGAAAACGATACACTTAGGCGCAATTCATTAGCACACCGACCACGGGTTGCATGACGGCCGACGACGCACGGCTATAAAACGAAATTCCGTGCCATGTTGGCTGATGTGCTCTACTTTTATCTGCGATTGTGTCTTTCACTTTTGTTTTGTCCATTTGGTTGCTGTTGTCTGTAAGACGTAGACGTGCCTTCTCCTAAACGATGAGAAGTGTTGACAAATTGGCCAGCTTTGTATGCGCATGCGCAACGGCTGATTGGCATAGTTTGATTAGATGTAGGAGTGGAGACGGTCGCTGCGGCTACGGAGGTGTCCACGATGAAGCCTGGAACCTCATGGAAATAAACCTCAAATGGATTCATAGCTGCGTGCGGAATTTACTAGTGCGTCAAACGGCAGGTGCTTGGGAGTGGGTGACCAACTCAACTACGACGATGATCCTATACAGTTCAAAAGGCAAACCGGTCATGACAACTGTTCCCTCAAAGCTATTGAGAATTGCATTACATTTGCGTTTATTAAACTTTGGGTATATAAAATTTGACTTGAGGCTAGGTAACAAATGGTGGTGAATAATAAATATTTAAATGCGTTGGCTCAACAACAGGGCCCCAACGGTATAAATATAGCCCTAGCTTCAGCGCCAGAAGGCAGGAAGGGGTGAAAAAACATTTTTTTCAGTTGTATTTAAAACTTAATAAAGGGTTTTTCAACAGGGACGCTACAAAAGTAGAGCGACAGGGACAGGGCAAACGACGCCGAATTTCTTGCCGCTCTTTAGACATTTCTCTTCAGTAAGGTTTTGCCATTTCATGATGGAAAGTTATACGAGCCCACAACGAGTTGAAATTATTAAAATTTACTACCAAAATTCGGAGTCAGTGGCCTCAACGTTAAGAGCGCTACGTCCAATTTATGTTCGTCATAATCGTCCTAGCAGAGCAGCAATTGATCGTCTAGTGGAAAAATTTGAATCCACAGGCACAGTACAAAATGTTTCCGTGCCAGTGAGACAAAGAAGTGCCCGTAGTGTCGAGAATATTGCTGCCGCTAAGGCTTCAGTTGAAGAAAGCCCAAATGCGTCTCTCACACGTCGTTCTCAAGCGTTGGGCATCTCTGTGACGTCGTTGTGGCGAATTTTGCGAAAAGATCTTGGCCTACAAGATTAAATTGACGCAAGAACTGAAGCCGCTTGACCACCAGAAGCGTCGTATATTCGTGAATTGGGCTGAGCAACAACTTGAAAATGATTCGGATTTTCATCGAAAAATCATCCTCAGCGATGAGGCTCATTTCTGGCTGAATGGCTTCGTCCATAAACACAATATGCGGTATTGGTCAGGCAGCAATCGACACGTACTCCATGAGTCATCATTGCATCCCAAAAAAATGACGATTTGGTGTGGTTTATGGGCCGGCGGCGTCATTGGGCCGTACTTCTTCCGTGATGTTCAAGACCGGCACGTTACTGTGAATGGGAATCGCTACCGTTCAATGAAAACCGAATATTTTTGGCCCCAATTGGATGATATGGACTTGGAAGACATGTGGTTCCAACAGGACGGCGCCACAAGCCACACAGCGAATGTCACAAACAATTTATTGGAAGCCAAGTTTGGAGAACGTGTTATCTCACGAAATGGTCGAGTCGCTTGGCCGCCTCGGTCGTGCGATTTGACGCCGTTAGACTATTTCCTGTGGGGCTACGTCACGTATATGGTCCATGCCAACAAGCCAGCGACGTTTGATGAACTTCGTACGGATATCGAACGTGAAATTGCAGCAGTATCGGCCGATATATGCTTGAAAACCGTCGAAAATTGGGTTCAGCGTCTGGACTTCTGCAAGCGTGCCCGTGTTGGCCATGCAAAAGAAATCGACATCCATACATAATGTCATCGAACGTACTTTCACAGAAATAAAGAATTTCATTGATATCCAAAACCATTTTTGTTTTATTTAAAAAAAAAACTTTTGTAGCGCTCTTATTGAAAAACCCTTTACAAATTGTCCGCAAATGGGTTCAATTGTACTTCTTTGTTGTAGGTAAATGTGTGCTTCAATCTCCAATAGGGACATAAACTAACTGTAATGCTTGAGTTAATGGTTTGCAGCACAGCTTGTAGAAGACTAAATTATTGGTTTTTAACGTTTAGAGTACCGCTTGGGGGACTTTAGGCGCTCCACGACCACGTTCTTGTCTATACTCCGTTTAATAATAATTGCTTTTAATTCTTTTTTTAAGTAGTCAAGTTTTTTGCCATTATTAAAATAGATTCAACGTGATTTGATTTCACATTTTTGGCGCAATTTTTCAATAACAAAAGATTAATTACAAAGTAAGAGGGACCCAAGACACCTCCACTTCGTAATATTTTTTTTTGTATCATTTAAAAATGGCAAATAGCCGATTTTTCCGAGCTTTTATTGGTTCTGTAATCGGTATTAATCCTTAAAATTTTTTTTAAGAAAGTAAGTATTATTGACATTTTGCATTTGAAGAAATATTTATATTACTAAAAAACGTAAAAAAAAAACAACTTCCATCACCAAACAAGAAAAATTCGTGCTTCTTATGAATTTAATGAAATGAAAACTTTGCAAATTGCATTTCTAAATGTATTTTGACTTTAAACAATCACCCTTATTCCGAGTGGCGTTTACGACGATTTAAGAAACGCCAATTTGAATTTGGAATTACGAGAGGCGTTTTTGAGTAGTCGTTGAACGCCATTTGTCACTAAACGTCATGTGGAACCTATTGGCGAACGACGATCGTCATGTGAGAAACTTCACTGCCATTCTGTAAGGCGTAGAACGCCACAAAACGACAAGAAAAAAGACGGTATTTGTCTTTTACAAGATACTGTACGACAAGCAGTGTACGACAGCTGAAAATGTAAGTTTTCTTAAATTGGTAATTTATTCAAATGACTAGACTAAATTAGATAACTTCTAGGGTAAAAATAACCAACCAGAAACTGAATTGAATCTGAAAATACTTGATTAAATTGATTTTTTTTAAATAAATTTTTGTTCTTGTGCTAAATTTGTATCCGGTAGATCCAATGGATTGGATTTTGTCCTTATCTGTTTCCGTAGGCACTATACACTATTAATTTTTAGAATACAACTTACAACAATTTCTTTCAAAAATATGTATACCATAAACTGAATCCGCCATTTATCTGTCATTGGCGCATATCAGCTGGTGTGGATCATATGTGGAATGTGAACCACTTACCGACGACGTTTTACCCTGTCGTGGAAGTTAGGGAATAAGCCTTCTTAAATGAAACGCCCCAAAAAACGACAAACGTCGTGAAAGTAAAACGCCACTCGGAATAAGGGTGAATATTAAAATGAACTTGAATAAAGTTCATACCTGACTTTAATTGGTCCCCGACTCCGTTTCGTGGGTCTCAAAATTTACTTGGTACTCTAAAGGTTAATATGTATTTTATTTCTTCACAACAATCCATAGAATTAATAACAAAAGCAAAAATTCAAGTCGAGTGCATCACGGATGCGTTCGTAGATGCAGTCAAAATTAAAAATAATGTAGGCGAGTAGAAAAATGTATTAAATATTGATGAATTGCAAATGTGTGTGTAAAATTTTGGGGAATTGCGTTCTTGCGTACTTTTAGAAATCAATTGTACCGAAAAAACTACAATTTTGGGTCATTTTTCATCCGTATCAGGATTGGGATGGTGGCGGTCTTGTGCAGAATCTCCTTCGTTGCTCGGACCAAAGAAACGACGATTGGAAAGATAAATCTATCGTTAGGGAGATGATCCTCTACTCATATCCAGTGGACCGCCGCCTGGTAAATGGTTCAGGCGAACAGACAGTAGACACCTTAGACAAGTGCGAAGCATTTGCAGCCATGGGGGAAGTGCGACGGAATGGAGGAAGCGTATTAACAGTGAAGGGCTGTGTGGTGATCGCCAGCTTATAGACCAATTTTACTGGACTGGACTTGCTGATGTATTCCAAAGGTTTCTGGCAGAAGTACGAGGGCGAATAAGAGTCCCTAATGAGATTGGTTTCTAGTATATGGAAGATAGGCCTTCGTTCATGCAAGACTGACACAAACAAGACCAGATTTTTACGTGCACGGCAGTTTTCTACATGCAGCTTAAACCTCTGTCACGTATCTTCAACCGAATTCTTGGCACTCTTGCGACGATACTCCTTAATTACTTATTGTTCCGAGAAGTAAACTAATTATCCTTTTTAAAGGCTACCTACCTGCAGATAAATTGGATTAGATTTTACTCAACTGTTTGTATATGTGTACTATTTGACTAAGGCTAGGTATTAGGTAATAAACCTGCATATGGGCGAACTGATGCCGTAAATACCTCTTCTGTGTGTATGTGTATGTGTGTGTAAAAAAATAGCAGAATTGGGACTAATCCGCGCCGCGAATCGCAGTATAAAAACTGGATATCCTCGCAGGATATGACTTGTCAGCTCATATCAGTGTTTGGTGTTGCCTGAACGTATATCATAAAGGAAACCAGAGGTCCCTAAGCACAGCTATAGCTCAAAACTTAAGAGAAACACATCCGGTTGCCAATATAAAAGATTTGTACGATGTCGCCAAAGTCAAAGACGTTCGTATGTGACCAACATGCCAGCAACATCTCACGGAAGTTGCAGACCTTCTACCGGGATCAACTGTTCTTCGACATTGCTCTGACCACCAAGACGGACAACTTGAAGGTGCACGCTCATCGTACGGTGCTCTCCGCATCGAGTGACTACTTTCTTGCAATGCTATGCAGTACTTTGAAGGAGGCTAGGTCGGACGTCATTGAATTGAGAATCGATGGGGCCACCCTCAAAGCGGTCGTCGACTTCATGTACAGTGGGACTATTGAGCTTCGCTGGGAAAATGTCGCCCGAATACTAGCAGCAGCGGGTGTCCTGAAAATGAGCACACTGAAGGTTGCCTGCTCGGATTTCATTGGAGAAACTATCGACGTCACTAACTGGCTGAGTGTTGTGGAAATAGCTGAAGAGCATGAGTCCACTGAACTCCATAAGATGGCTTTTGACTTTGCGTTGCAGAACTTCGAGGAAGTGTACAAAAGGAAAGAGTTTCTGCAGCTCACGGAGGAACAGTTGAGCGAACTCATTTCGAGTGACGATCTGTGCGTGAACACGGAGGAAACGGTGTTCCACAGTGTGGTGTCTTGGGTGAAGAACGACAAAGGACGTCGAGACGAATCCATGACCGGCCTCCTTAAACATGTGCGTTTCTCGTTTTTGACCCCGGAATTCATTGTTGACAATCGACAGTCAGTAAGCCGAACTTACGAGTATCTGGAGTTGCTGTTCAGTTGGCTGGAATCGCACTTGTCACGGACGAAGTTGACGAAACGCCATTCCGAACGAAAGGTAAATGGAGCGGGAAGAGAGTCACTTGGGTTTGTGAGTGGAAAATGGACGGACGATTTGAAAATGCGGTCTCTTGACCCAGAATCGAATATGTGGACCTGCGAAGACTTACTGCCTTCACTAACAAAGAGACAGTTTTATAGGGCGATGGTTAAGGATAAGAAGTTAATTGTCGTTGGGGGAAATCTTATGAATGGACAAGCCACTCATATTGTTGAGTGCCTGGACCTTCAAACAAAAGAATGGACAAACCTACCTCAAATGCGACAGTCACGTTCATTATCTGGAATGGCTGAATTGAATGGCGATTTGTACGTTGTTGGTGGATGTTTTGATGGAAATTGGTTACGTTCGGTGGAGAAGTATGACTTTCGTACACGCGAATGGCAGGAATTGGCTCCTATGCACTCAGCACATGATTGGGTGAAGGTAGCTGTTCTCGGTGAACTTTTGTACGCAGTGGGCGAAGACGGCTCTCATATTGAATGCTTTAATCCTGCTGACAACAAATGGACTGAATTGCCACATAAAAACGAAAGGTCAACACAATATGGCATAGCTGGAGTTGGTGGATATTTGTATGCAGTGGGAGGCAGCCAAAACGGGCAAACAAGTAAAACTGTTGAGCGCTTTCATCCTTCGACAAATACGTGGACCGTGGTAAGCACAGGCTTGGAACTAGCGCTTAAAGATTGGAGTTGTGTTTCTTGGAATAATCGACTTTTAGCTTGCCGAGGATGCGATAGTTGGAACACAACCCAGAATTCAGTTGTAGAGTACAATCCTGAAGAGAACGAGTGGAGGACATTGGCTCCTCTTGCTAGGCATTATTCAGATAAGTTGTCTTGCAGTCTTTTTACATTTACAAAATAAATATAAAGTGTATGCCTCTACCAAACGAGGGAGTTTAATTGAATACCATCTATCATCCTTTATTCTAGTCGATACCAATTGCTCTTCTTTTTTGGGTATTCTCAATTCGAGGCGAAAGTTCTTCTGTCAAACGCATTCTTACAGACGGTTGGACAAACTGTGTTGGATGAGAAATTTACCATTGCTTGTTTATTTGGTTGAGGTTCTCGTGATTTTATGATCCTCAAGCTGGAAATAGTTATTCTAACTATTCAAAAGCGTACAGCCTTTTAAAAGGTCAGATGACATCTGAAAACTACTGTCCAGATTTGATTATAAAATCTGTCGAAAGCAAGGAAAAATGTTGACGGCCATTTCTAAATCATTTTGTACTGAAAGTGACAGTCATCTGATGTGACACAATTAAATGGCAATTAATTTTACTCACATCTTTTAGTCTAGACATTTATAACTAAATTGATTGATTACGAAATTACGAATAGCTCAATAAAACTCAGAAAAAGCGTGTATGACAGCTGTCAGACTTTGTAAGCTAACGGTCAAAATTTATGTAACAGAACAGCATTTTTTACCTCGCATTCAAAAGCTTTTAATTTATCTTGTGATATTGTTGAATATTCAGTCAACTCGTTTTATGTCTATTTTACGTCATATTTATTGCGACAGAGAAATTGGGCACATTCAAGAGACTAGTTATCTTAAATCGACTAGATTGGCCTGGATAAGATGTTACCTGAAAGCAAAAACTAGATTGGTCGGGAACGTTACTTTTCCTACGTCAGCCACATATGCGAACTGTCAACATAGTTTTCAGTCAAGAATTTTTTGACTAGATTCATGTGACCGATTTCAGCCAATAAAAACCGAGATACATCTAGTCAGATAGCTGTCAGACTTACTAAACTAGATACTTCAACGTCCCCATTCGCAACGGTGGAGCATCATCGCTACGATTATTATTCTAGTCGCCTAATCGGCTGACTGCTAGTCGCTGGTAAATTGAACGGGTGCATCGTGCATAAAAATAGTTGAACCATTGTCAGACTTTCGCCTTAATATGTGATAGCTTATAGGGTGCGGGTAATTTTGTGTTCTTTTCTAAAAGTTTAACCAAGTCTTCTGTCCTGTATACTTTGTCTTCTTCTTCAATATAAATAACTTCTTTGGGGTGAAACTCGATGACGTTATAAATAGATAACTGCTTTTCCGATTTTCATGATTATTTTTTTGTTTTGTTCGTATTGCTATATTTCAGATTAAGGTGGAAATAAAATTCAGATAAATTGATTTATTGGCATTTTCGGGCAAAACTCACGCAAAACGCCGCATCCAGCTAGTTACATACGAATGACAGTAAAAGAAGCAACGCGTGTTCAACGAACGAGGAGAACTAACCGTGGGGGACAGAACAATTTGATTTGTGCCAGTTTAGAGATTAACTGGCTCCAACTTCACATCATGAACTGTCACCTATAAGACAAAAGTTTAGAAAAAAAGCAACAACTCACCTATGACCGGCATGCGTGTCACACATCAATCCAGTTTAGGGCGCATAACTGCAAAGAGAAGAGAAACCGAAATTATAACGAAATGCTAAATAAAACTCTCGCTACCTATAATTTCTTCAAAGTATGTTAGGGCCACTTTAAAGCGTATCTATCGCGTTACAATCACACATTTAATGCCTTTTATTGTTTTGCCTTTTTCTTTTAAACAACAGCAATAATATTGCAGCCCTCAACGCCCCGCAGTGCTTCATAAAGTCCCCATTAGATGCCAATGCAGCGCAACCATCAGAGTCGCCTCCAGTGATCAACGCTATTCGCTCCAATGGATTTCATTAGAGTTTCCAGTTGGCTTGTCGTGACGATCGTCGTTTTGTAGATGCCCCAGCAAGAGTGGCACATTTAAGTGAGGTCCACTGTACAGGTCAAAGCCGTGGTCATTTGATTCAATTTCGAAATTGAATAGCATTTCGTTGTAGATTAGGTATATGGGTCAGTAGTGTTGGTCGAGCGAGTGGCGCACACGCCTCTTCAAAGTGGGAATACGGATCTCGATCAGATGACTGATTGGAAGCGAGATCGGACGACTGTACGGTTGCAGCTCTTTGCAGTGACAATGGTGACGATTAATGCAGATCAATTGTGGTTAAGTTATTTTCTGTTGCTTGGTGTTTGGTGGTGATCTGGTCCAGAATTGGGAATCATTTGCATTTTGGGGGTCGAGAGTATGGACACATGCAATTGAGGTGGGTGTAGTGGGTTTGTTTCCGACGCCCACTTTGGGGTATCGGTTGGAAAGTCTCATGTAGGTTGATTTATAGGCTGCGTGTTCGTATAATTAAAGCAAAGTCTGTGCTCGATGTTAGATCTGACAGGTGGCTGTCAATGATAGGCTAAGGGGGCTAGGAATGTTTTTTTTTTTTTGTTTTTTTGGTGCAACCATATTTAAAAGGCTTTAATCATTTCGGATATGGCCTGGCATATCGATGATTTGACTGACATAATTTTTAATAAGCTGCGAATGGTTGAAAAGAAAATTCCTTATGCTGAGAGCCTACTGGGAATGTCAGTAGCGTCACCAACTATTCACTGAAAATGTATCGAGAAAGTGGCTACTTTTTTCATGCTAAATTTTGGTACTAACAATATGCGCCGGCTTTCACAATTGCATTGCAAAATTTCGCGATTAAGAAATAGGATAAGTTTTGTCGTCATCTGCTGTCAGAAAGTTAGATCTCCACTTCATACTTTCATACGTAAGTAGGAAGTCTTTCACAAATACCTTATATCTGTCATAGAACTTCCTTTAATATAACTTTCAACTCTGCAGAAAGATTTGAAGATATTTTACAACAGTCATTAGGCTCAGCCTTGACTTGAGCAAGATTCTGTAGCTTTTCGAAGACCGGACAAGTGATTTACTTAGCATATCAACGGAAGCCTTGTTTTGAACCTTTTTTGTGTAAACGAACAGAGCCACACCAGGTGTTTCAGGTCGCATTTAGACCTGGAGAATGACGAAAATTACCAGGATAACAATGTGCGGTCGAACGAAACTTTCTCGTTAATCAAAATCGGTGCTCGATAAAAGAAACGGTTCATGAAACATACGAATAGTGTTAAATAAAATCAAAACTTTTGGGTTATTCATCAGAAACGGCAGTATCAAATAACAATGTGAGTTTTCATATATTGAAGCTCTCAGTAACAGGCAAATGTCGCAAGTTCTGGTTAGAGAGTTGTAAGCGCCTATTGTACTATTTTATAAGCTCTTACACTTTATAAGATTTTTGAGTACAATCCAAAGTGTAGCAGGAGTTTCTGTTTCCTGATCTGTTGGGACATGTTTTTCCAATAAGAGGTGTTATTGTGAATGACCCACTATTTCGGTAGCTGTCACTTTTGAAGCTTTTATTCTTTAACATTTGACAAGTAGAAACTACGGAACGATACACGCTTCAACAACGTATTTTATTAAATTATTAAAATTCACTACAAAAATGGTGTAAATCTTGCAGTCACATCTTGGTCGTCGCGAAGCACCCTGTCGGACCGCAATACAGAAGTTGGTGGAGAAATTCGAGCTGTTGGGACAAGTTAGTGATGCAAAACCCGTGCACTTCGCACAAGACCAACTGAGAATATTGCTGCCCAAAGTGTTGAATAAAACCCAGGTTTGTCCATTCCTCGTCGTTCTTTGGAATTGGGCATTCCAAACACGTCATTACACCGTATTTTATGGTCGGAGTTGGATGGTATTGATCTGGACAACGTTTACTTTCGACAAAACGGCGCTACGTGCCACACAAGCAACGAAAGCATTGATCTTTTACGGGAAAAGTTTCCGGACCGTGTTATCTCTCGAAGAGGTCATCACAATTGGCCACCGAGATCTTGTGATTTAACACCTTACGGCTTCTTCCTTTGAGGCCAGGTGAAAGACAAGGTCTACGCCAACAGCCCAGCGTCGATTCAAGACCTCAAAGACAAAATTCGTAAGACTATCGAGGACATAGGGCAGCCACTTTGCGATTTGGCTATGGAAAATTTCATGAAAAGGGTATGGTCCTGTATGCGTGCTCGTGGTGGCCGTTTGGCTGATGTGGTTGTTCATTATTAACGGCATACCTTCCTCTTTATTATGAAATAAACATCCGATCATTTATGTATCTCAAAAAATCGAATTTTTTTCTTTGAATACCAAAATAACACCTCTTATTGGAAAGCCCTTTATAAGTAACGCTGGTTTGAGGTTTTTGTGATTGGAAGAAGGGTTCGTAGTAGACCGACGTCCTTAATATGTAAGATTTCAGAGATTTTGAATTTGCGGTACCAGTTATAAACTTTCCGAATACTCTTAGTATGCATTTTGGTCCAACAGTTTTGACGTAAACAAAAGAAAACTAAATTTAAAAAAGGAAATACCTTTTTCAAAAATCCACTGTGCGATAATATAGGGAGAATCTGGAGTTCGCTATTAAGGTAGAAATGACCATATGACCTAAGGAATGAGTTTTTGTTACAATCGTATGGACCGTTTTCGAGACATGTCCCAATTTCAAAAGTAAAGTTATTTTTTTTTAGCAAAAAACTGAGTATGCAGTCATGTTAAGCTCAGCTCCTTAAGCTCAAATATCAATTTCGGTTAAAATCCTTAGAGCTGTTTTCGCACAAATCAAACTGGTATGAACATTTTATAAAGAAAGTTGAATTTTTACCTTGCAAAAAAAAACCGCCCGAAATGTAGGCCAACAAACTCCAAATCAGAAGTTTGAACAGACTCCTGAGCCCTACAGCTGCCCTAATTTGGTTCAAACGCGATCCACTTTTTTGAGTTCCTCTATCACCGTAGTCAGAATTAACATCTCGAGTTCGAAATTTTGTACAAATGCAATATCTCTCTCTTACTGCGAGAGCTTGATCGAGATCGAGATCGAGATCGAGAAAAATATAAAAAATATACTGTCCATGTCCATCCCTCCGTATTGTGTAAATCTTTTTTTCGGAAACCATTGACCTTTTAAAGTTATGATATTTAACTGCCAAAAGACACCCTCATTACCATAATTCCGTTCAAGGCTTTTGCGACTTGTTTTCCCCGCAAGAGATGTCCACACAAATTAGCACCTTTACTCGAAGACCTCCCACTTGATAAGCACCTCTTCGTTGTCCAAAAAGAAATCAAACCCAACCCATCCCAAACCGTAATTAACAATTTTGCCAAATTACAGTGATTAATTTCAACAAGCCGTCGGTTCGGCAGGGGGCCTCCAGAACAATGGAATGCAAATTAAGTAACCAAAAGTAAATCCCCCCGCTCCGTCGACTGGCGCTCAAAATGAATTGAGCAATTATGCCGAGACCTAAATAAAATTTTCGGCATTTCGTGTTTTTGTATTTATTTTTATTTTTTTTTTTTTGATCGCGAATTCTGTTTTGACCGATAGAGAGAAACGGATTTGTTTGCTTCCATCTTAACCGTTTTTGATATCTCGGCTAAGTGAAATGATTTGTCACAATGCAAAGTTAATTTCAAGCGATGATGGCTTCAAGTAGGACCGGTTCTATTTTGTTTCGGGAATCTCTTTTGTTGTTCTGGCCCGGGGATGAATTGAAAGAGCTGTCAAAACAATCAGCGGCCGTTGCGATGTAGGCAACTATAGGAGTTTGCAGGCGCGAGCATTCGCGATGAAAGCTTTAATAGCCATTGAGATGGGTATTACAGTTAAATGGCGTGCAAAAGTACAATTTAATTAGAAGGCCTCGGGGCCGGTGGCTGATGGTGATGGTAGATATTTGGGTGGTGAAAATGGAGTCTTCGCCGCTAGATGGTTTAAGCTGTCGAGTGTGTTGGGGAATAATGATAGATTGACAGGTTGAGTGGCTGTTTTTCGATAAAAGAAGCTCTGCTGTGACTTTTGGTCTAGTTTTGTGTTGATTTTGGCCGTTCATTTGGAAATTGTGAAGGAGAAATGTAGAATAAATACGACTTGTTGTGCCAAAAGTTGGTGGTTAGTAGTTTAGCGGACGATATACCTTAGCGCACACATGTATGCGATTGCGAATAATTGTTGATCTTGTACTGTTTTCATGTGTATCTTTGTTGATTAACTCGGCAAAACATTCCCAATTGCAAAAATAAGCGTTTTCGTTTACTTAAACTGACAGTGTGCGTTAACATAAATGACTAGGCAAACGCACATGAGTAGAATTGTTTTATTTATCAAGCAAGCTGTGGGATCATTTATGGATTCATATAAGCCACTGTCCCTGATAAAATTTCAATTTACTAAATGGAGTTTCAAAGTAAAATGTAAAAATAGTGTGCGCAAAACAAATGCAGATTGCTTTAACTTGGAAGGTAGAACAGCTATATGAGCAGTTTTTGAGTGCAATCAAAAACAATGTCTGGTCGGTAGTATGAAACACAAATTGCATCATTGCGCACAATGTGCGTTGGCAGTATATGAGCAAAAAATTTCGAATTAATCTGAACAAATTGTAGCAGATGTAGAACTAAATGTCATACATGTTGTATATAAAATTCTACTTCCGTACTTTAGAAGTTTATGAAAGAGCTAAGAAAAAAGAGGGCATCCATTAGTAAATCAAACAAGTCGTGCTGTGCGCAGATCGGTGTGTGCCTAATTTAAGAGTTTCACACTTAATATTTGTTTCGGTAACCAAACTACATTCGTAAGGAAAGGAGTAAGATTTCTGTCACCTTCAGAGAGTTAGAGAGAGCGCTGAGAAACGGTGTGCGTTTAGGAATGAGCCAAAATCTACCTTTAGAACGAGCTGAATATATTGAGACTAGATCTAGAAAATCATGAAAATCAACAACAAAAATTAGTAAAATTGAAAAAGATAAGCATTATAACGCTCACAATTGTGCCTAACTTAAGTAACGCAAGTAAACACTATAGGAATGATGAATGCTGTCGAATCGTAGGAAAACGAAATGCGTTACAAATCGCGCACATTAGTGTGCGTTCATCGTAAGTGACCCAAACCTTTTTCGGCATGTGTGATCTTGATCCGTAAATTTGCATAGCACATTTTTCCAGTTTCAGCAGTAATATTCAACCCTTTGAAATGTGATATTATTCCAAAATGTATGTTGTGCGCAAGCATATGCCCTCCCTTACGAGCACCTTTGACGCTTGTAAAATGAATATATATGTACAAACGATCAAAAATTAGAACTGAAAAATTTGTATTATTATTGCAATTATTGCATAGCTGCGCACATTGGTGTGCGTTTGCCTTAAATAGGTTGATATCCCTCAATTTTCCAAATGAATCCAATAAACGAGAAAATATGTAGTCCAAAAATCAGCCTTACCACCCACAGGTTTACGAGTCTCATGTACGAATCTGCTGGCTATCCATAAACCCTGTCAAAATTAATTGCCGCACAAAAAACGCTCCCCAAACCAGTCCACCGTGGAAATTCCATTACCACATACACCATTCAGTTCACTGGCAGAGTTGTCATCCATTAACAATAAACAAGACAATAATAGCTGAGCTCTTCGTGTTTTTTTTTTTTTGTTTTTTGTTTGCAATCTCACTTGCAATCGTTTTTGCAACATCCCTTGCCACTCACTATAGTTATTGGCGCACAAATTGCATGCTGTGCGTTTGGCTTGTGTGTTTGTGTGTGCAGTAGCACCGCACCGCTGCGCTGATAATTGAACTCAAAACAACATGTTTGGATTGTAATTAAGGGCACCAGCTATGGACGTACCAAAAGCACACACTACTTGTTGTCGTTAAAGCAATTCCGGCATTTTTGTTTTCCATTACATGACCAATTTTAGCAGGAAGCCTTCCCGCAGCAATGCTTCGTTGCAGATGGCTGAAAAAATTGCTCATTTCATGGTAACGTATTGCACTTTCTACGATCGCGCGCCACAGTGCGTACCCACATTTTGTTGGTAGGGGGAGCGGGTAGCAGACTGGGGAAATAAAGTATGCGTAATGACAGCCGGCAGTGTAATGTACTATAATTTGATTAGTGGAATTAACTGTCGATCACTTAATTGACATCGAATGATCTGTTGGTTGGATGGGGTTGATGTAAGGCGAGCCATTTACTGGCACAGTGAGGGGTTCCTTAAAATGCCACAAATTAACGATGAAAGAATGCTCTACTCGGATTGGGGGGAGGACGGATAATTGCACTTGACAGTTAATTTAGAATGGAAGTCTAGTTTGACATCGGAATGTTACCTCTTCTGGATGGAGGATAAAAAGGTGACCTTCTTTCATGACTCAACGCCAGTGGATCTGGTGGTGGATGGATCTAAACCACACATTTGGGGGCCTACAGTTTATTCAACGCATTCACCATCAATATTTGTATTAGTACTGAGCTTGTGGGAATGAAAAACGAAGCATAACGCTAATTGGGCTTATTTTACTTGCTACCATATAAATCTACCTTGAGAATCAGAGATGTGCCCCACGAAAGTGGGAGAATACACCATGTTTGAGGGTGATGGACAATTTTCTGCAGCCACAAATCGATATCGCACACAGGTGTGCGCTAAGGGATGCGTTAGGTTTAGGAGTTAATCTCACACGTTGACTATATTGTGCACAAACATTGTTTCGCACACTCACATGGGGAATATTATTATTAAAGTATTTCACAGAAATTTTGTGCTTTGAGAAATGTATTAGTTGAACTCATCGGACTATACAATCGCAGATTGCTCACTACTTTTCAGTAGCCAGTATCTCAAAAGAGTGTGCGCTAACAGATGCATGTTAGAATTTGTTCCCGCTAGCAATAATATCCATGCATTTTATTTTTCGCACACTTGCATGCGGATGAGACGAGTATCTCGCATAAGGTGTGCGAGAAATCTTACAAAAGGCACTTTACTACAAGGAATGTGATCAAATGGGCAAAGAATTTGCAAATATTAACCTAAGCGCACACTTCTAGCAGTGCGATTCGAATGTGTGCGCATACTTTACTATTAAAATTTTGATATTTTCTCGAACTTCTCCCAATTTCACTATATTCCATCCCCTATATTCATGTGCGCTGGATTCTTGCATGATTGAAATCAATTGCGCACACAAAAAATTTTACAGTTCTATACCAGCCAGACCATTAAATTCGTGTTATACATTTCATCTTAACTGTTTTCTACAGGCACCGGTTTGTGTATCCGCTTCCTACAATCTGACTGAAAACACACTTTTTGGCGATTAACAAGGTTGGCCTGCAATTTTCCTCGCGACAACTTTAACCACAGAGTCCACTCAATATCTAGTACACTGCTCCAACTTCAGCCAAGCCAAAAAATCTCCCACAGTCGAATGACGTAGTTCCCATTCCACTATCTAAATCGTCGTTACCTTTTCATAAGCCGACTCCGATAAACTCGATAGCTTCCCAGCAAACAATTCAAAACAACATACTCAACACTTAGAGCAATAAAATCAGCCGCAACCTAATGAATCTATTCGAGGAACAGAGAAATCTCAGAACTTGTTCTAGAAAAATAAGACGATTACGCCAGAAAGTATTCCACCTACTGGCAATGGGATCCATCGTCACCAATCCGCATTTCGCTTCTTCATCTAATGCAAATCGCCAAGTGCCATTAATAAGTAATCAGCTTAACTAACTTCAACTGCCCGCACCCGTATGCTACACACACACACACACATCCTGTTGATAAGTGACCAAGATTAGTCCCTTTTCCAGTCAAAACCTTGCCGTCAGACCAGACAGAGAGAGCGCCCACCATAATGGGAATTGTCTCCTCTGCGAGTTCTGTTGAGTCTTTCGTTAAAGCAAAATCTGGTTGGCAAGTTTAAAAAAAATTTGAATTGTCGATGGGATGAACTAATTTATGAGGTGACTCCATATACACTGTCCCATCAGTGAAGGGGAGTTCATTAAAATATACTTAGTGACCAACCAGTTTTAGTTTCGTCTTGATCCTTGGGCAGCAGTCGGTGGAACACGCGTACACAGTTGGCGACCGGTCTTTCTGGCGTTAATGGTTCTCACATCATTTTCGCCAGGAGTGCGTGACAATCTTCATTTGCGATTTGAAATCTCTGCTCTGCAGCTGGTCATAGATGTAGTCCGGCTTTGCCAGCCAGTAATGAGTTTCCAGATAAAAGGGAACATACATTTTTTATGCTAATTTTTACAGCTTTCCAAATCGTTTGACATTATTATTTTGGTGCAGTTAAATTTGATTTTATTGAGTGTCAGACACGAAGATGGCGCTGAACATGACAAGTGTCATCTTCAACTGTCATGCGCCAATTATGGCGAAAAGATTGCTGATCATCGCTGGAAGGGATTGCATGTTTAAATCAGTTTGACAGAACTAAAGTGGGTTTTGTCTGAGCATAAGAGCGAACAATTCTATTGTGGCTGTGCCTTTGAAAATCAAAGGTCAGCTTTAGTGCGGAAAATATCCGAAAGGTCTGCAGAAAGCCGACGAAATCTGTAAGAAAATTCCCAATCACATCGGAATATGAATTCGTATTCAGCGCAATGCTGAATAGCTTAGTGTTGTTCGTTGAATCGTTAAATATGATAACAAACGCAAAGGCGATGTTGATACAGCTGCAGAGAATAGTGAGAATCTACCCTTGACATCGCGAAGCATGCCGTCTGCTGATAAACTGAAAACGCCTCTCAATAGATCAGTAACCGCGGGACCACTTTCGGAAACACGTAAAGATTATCGGTTCCAGTCCATTTCGGCAGAAGATCGCGCAATCGATTGACTTATTTGCACCAAATCCAAGACAAACTGTGTGAGAAAGTGTCCACACAATGGTGTCTTAGCTGGCGCCCCTTCTGAGGCCGCTTTAGGGGACAATCTTCCTATTTAAAATACTTTCTGAAGATCTACTATTTCAAGGTTTTTGATATTTCGGCAACAGCTTCCTCGCGACCATGAAGATAAAACTGAATGGAGTTCTTCTTTTTCCAGATTTTTACGAAGATACCCCTCTTTCGCGAAACGCAAAGTGAACATCCCACTTCGACTGAGCCAAGAAGTCGTCCAATAACTACTTATAGTAGCGCGTGGTCGCAACGAACATGCCGCAGTTTATTACAGCATTTTTGCATGGCTTCCGGTAAAATCACAGGCTTCCTAATTGCTCTGTTTCCAACATTTGAATCGATAAGGTAGACAAGGCCCATGTGGATGTCGCTCGAAACTGCATTTCCTTTGCAGACTTTCGCAATAATAAGCGACAGTGGGAATCGAAAATCCAAGGCGCATATCGCTTGGGAATACTCCTTTAAATATGTCTCCGGTTCCGGCGATTGGGAGTCGCCAGCAGTAAGAAAAGCTCAAGTGGCGTTGTTTTCCATATAAAATTACGCCAAGTGTAAATTTGTTGTTATTTCACTTACTTTTGTTATGTACATACGCAGGACTTAAAGGAATTTTGGATGCAGTCGTACGAGGATGACTGTTTTTGACCTTCAGTTTCGAAAAGCCTCTACAAAATATTCCTCGTAATTATATCGGATGTCCACTTTCTTTTGATAAGTGCCAACAGGCTTACAAGCTACTTGCGGGCTTGAAGCTTCGAGATGATCCACGCCATCAGTGAAACATATAAATTTCTGTATTAGTTATGTCTCTGTGAAAGCCTTGCAAGCCCCAATTAAGACCCACCATCACAAAAACCAATCAAACGAAGCTCCATCACAAGTTATTTGTTAAAACAAAAAATATAATCCTTGACAAGCACCTTGAAATAAAAGACCTCTCTCGAATTGGCCTCCCTTCACATTTGTGCAATTATTTTTACCGAAAAACAACGTTTTCCTTAATTAAAGCCAATTCACCCGATGAACGCATTAAAGGTCCCTTCGAAATGCCATTAAATTGTCTTCTTTTTTTTCAAGGTTCACTCCACCGTCCAAAGGCAGACCCTTCACAAATGAAATGAAATTCTTCCTTAACCTCGACTGGTAGCTGATGAAGAACACGAACCAAACCCAACGCAGCATCGTGCTCATCATTTCATTACACCGCAAAAATTCAAGAGTTCCCATGACAGTTAACCGACTCTTGTCCAGCGCCAAAATTCTGCAGAAATTCGGTGGACAAGCAGCGGAGAACAAAGATCCCATTAACTGCGGAGGCACCCAGAGTACACTGCCTTGGCCTTTATCTCAGTGCAAACGAAATTTGTCTGACGAATCCCGAAAGACAATTACAATTACTGGCCGAATGTCTCTGTCTTCGTCTGGGTTGAAAAGAATTTATTTCCTGGATGCTGTAAACGCATTTTATTTTTACTTTTTTACTGCGCTCTTTGATGAGGAATTTTACTTTTAGTGGGACATTTCGTATTCGGATTTTGTGGTGATAATTGGGTGAGTGGAATTGTGCTGTTGGTTTGTTGTTTAATTTGTGACTTGTAAGGGATATCACCGTTAGCTGGTAATTACAGCCGAAAATGGAAATGGGCTTGCGACTTTGTGATCGGTAGAGAGAAAGAGAGGTGGGCGAACGTTTTTCAACTCAATGAGTCACGGCACGGCAGTAGATCGTTCTTATGAACAGAATTTACCGGGAATATATGAAAAGGGAATTCGTGAGAATTTTCTTTTTATGTGCCATTTATTTTGGAAGCAGAGATTTACATATTCTCCTATAACTCATACGACTCGAAGACGAACGTCAGACCTTTACTTCAGTAGTCCATCACTGTTCCTATTGTGCCATAAAAAATCATCGCTGCCCTCAAGAAATAACCGCATAAGCTGTCTTAAGTCGAAATTATGTGAGTTGATATATTTACGTGTCTGTCGAATCTGCTGCGTCGATATTTTAGGAACAGTCCAATCGCGTTTCCCTTGCACACCAATATTGTTTCTTGTCCAACATAATTTAAATGGCAGACAATCTTGGGATTGAACTGTCATCGATGACTTATCTCAGTTCATTCAACGGTCATTATAGTTTCTCTCATTTTCTCAATATTTCCACCAATGAATGTACTTTATATGATTTCATTCAACGAGCATGACAGTTATTTTTGTGCTCTCAATATTTCCACCAATGAATCCGACTTTTGCCATTGAAACTGTCAGTATCGCTGTGTCAAGTGTCAACGGCTGTATAGCCATTAGGCATTGTTTATGGTCCACCTTCCATTAGATGGTTTTATATACTCTCCATCTGTCAGTTAAATACGTTGCCACAATAAACGGGAATGATTTTAGGGGTGGGGCCCTTAAGCTCTGTTCAGTCGATTGCCAGATCTGACAATATTGTCAGGTCCACAAATAGAAAAAAATTGTCTCAAATATCTGCCAACCGTGGCAATTTTGTCTACCATTATTTGCAGAAAAGTCATTGTCAGATAATTGCCAGACCGCCATCTGACAATGCAACTGTCAGGTATCTGCCAATCATCTGAACACCCAATTTTATCATTGTAAGACCATTGTCAGACACTTAGGACATTTGCAGACGCATTTGCTATTGGCAGATGTGCTGTGGTTGCGACATCTGCAAATTTTTCATTTTTAGGCAAATATTTTTCATATTTGAACGAACAAAATAAGGTTTGGGTGTTATTTTGGCATTTTTCTGATTGGTACAAGTGTGAACTATATAATGTCAAATATGTACGTGGACGAAGACGTCGATATAATAACGAAAAGGATCTAGGAAAGTATATAGCCCTTTTCTTTTTTAATGATACTTCTAAAAGGATCTAGAAACATTAATGATCCTTTCTATTCACTTATTGTAAATTATTTGTAGGCAAACCATATGCAAATGAAATTGTCAGAGTTTGGGACAAACCCTGGCAACCGTGTGTGAACTGTCAATTTGGTATTGTAAGGTAGTTCGGTACTGTCAGATCATTTGCAGCTCATTGCCAGATCATTTGTAGAAATGGCAGTCGACTGAACATAGCTTTAGACAAATCAGATGATAAAAAAGGTCTAAGTCCAAGCGTGTACTTCTTTTATAATAATAATTTAATACACTAATTATATACGTACTTTATTTTGTAGCGAGTGCTTGGATATCTCCGCATATATAACTTGATACACTGAGATAAATTTCCCACTTCTAGGAATATTTTCTATTTGTAAAATAAAAGCTATAATCCATATAGATCATTGATTTACATGCACTTGCAACAACAAAATGTGATCCTGCTTTTTAATCGAGATCACGAATTACGATCTAAAAATGTATTCTACAATTTCCCACTGCGTGGTTTGTTTCATTCTTAAATGTTGCTGGGCCTGTCGACTAAACCCGTCGCTTATAATTAATTAGTAGATTTAACCTGTCTATTCGTTTATTCTTTGCTTTTTTCTTTTTGGCGGTGGCGATGATTCGGTTTTTGTCGGCGTATTGAAATTGGTTGGTTCTACTTCATATTTTGCTGTCAAAAAATCGCAAATGCCTGTGTTCCTACACCATTTGGCGCGCGTTTCTCGTTCAGGCTACGAAAGATGTGTCCTGTCAAATGGTATGTCCGTTTCAAAACCGAATCATCGCCCCGAACTACAATAATTGACAATTTCACGACAGGGCCTGTAAACAATAGCGTCACAATCCAAAACTATTAATAACACAAAAAATTTATTTGTGTTCCAGATGTTGCTTTTTGTTCTGTAATATAAATGGAAGTGATTTCGACTTCTAAACAACGGTAAAGTATTGATAAGTGTTCCACATTTTAGTATTTTCCCACAATCGAATAAATTCCATTTTAAAACTGCTGGTAGTAGTGAAATATTCTTTATAGAATTTAAATTATTTTCGAAAACAAAACAAATATTCCAAAGAAAAAATTATGCAAATTTGAAATGGTAACACCCTCGATACTGCTATCGAATTTCAGCTAACATTTCAACAATTTAATGATATTAAGCCGTTGCCTGTCAGATTTGAGCACACGAGTCGTTTGTTTTAGTAACTCTGACTATACGTTTCTCTAAGTTTATCTCGCAAGTGCAAACGTCACATAAAACAAATCGAATCTCTTGTCACTTGTCGTATTGAATCAGTTTTTGTCCCAAAAGTTTTTAGCGCACTCATATGCGAATGGTTGAGAAATGCTACGACAATCGTTTAAGTCGTTCACAATATAAATTTTGTTTACCCTACTTCAGAGTGTCAAAATCCGAAGGTACGAAAAAAAGATATATTTTTGACGTTCCAAACTAAATAAATTTGTTTTTTTTTTAGACGGAAACGGCTGCCAGACAAGTGGCATCTTTGAAGGCACGAACCCTTGCTTTTTTATACTTTTTGCTCACAGCGGCAACTGTGTGTTTTGTCAATTTCTATCTTGTTTGACTAGCTAAGGGAATTCATCTTTGGAAACTCACATTCAATTAGGGCCATGTTTCATAAAAATCGGTTTTGAAATAACGCCGTGATCGGTACGACAAAAAAACCTTGTAACTTTTAAATAGAAGTAACAAGTAGTCTCACCTCCTTTGTGCGCACCAAAATGTTGGTCAGTTTTCACAAGAATCTGACTCATCAGTCAGAGCATGTCACTTCTACCTGCAATGACGAAGCTTTACCCTATGAATTTGCATAAGAAAATCACTGACTCGTAGGAAATGTTGCAAGACAAACACCAACAGCTTGAGTCACAGCGTATCCACCTAACACATTAAATAGGACTCCGTGCAAATCGTCGGCCAGAATCATAGCCTCCGGCCCAACATGACTCAGATCAAAGGCCATCGTAAAATTATTCGCAAGTAAATTCTATGGCCAACGACATTCCACTGACTTTCGCTGCCTCAACTATTCAGTGTAAAAAAAAGTTCTGCACTCATTCAACTGTGCAATTACCACCTTTTTCAATTACCCGCCAGTCAGCGTCATTATTTATTAACCAACAAAATTAATAATCCAACAAAAACGTCCCAGCCGAAGGACTTTCTCCTCATTTCACAAAAAATTTATCACCACTTTGCGGTACGATGATTATGAATGTGATGATGATGGGAGTAGCCGGAGCAACAATAAAACATTAACAGCATCAAATCGTAAAAACGGTAGCAACACAGGCCTGGCCCAGCCCAGCCTCAGCTCAGCCTAGATTGTAATCTCCGCACGAAACTTGTCGACTCTGCCAATCGGACACGTATCGAAAGTCGTACTTGTCCGTAAGTTAATTGTCTGGTTGGGCAAATTAACAATTGATCGAGTGTGCAAAGGAATGTGCGCCGAAAACAACAAGTGCCACCAGTCGCAACGCAGTCAATGTGCAGCAGCTGGTTTCAGTTGCAGTGGTTATGCCATCTCCTGGTTATCGGGCAGGTTAATCTAGCCAACAGCGATCGTGTGCCGTGCGATAGCCGTGTCTCGGTCTTAAGTTGGTCCAATTAAATATGGGATAGCTCGTCGATAACGCTACAGCGAAAGTGCATTTCGTTTCATTTTTGAGACCGGCGCGACACGTCTTGACAACTCTATCATGCGAATGATGGTAATCGATGAGGGGATGATGTGTTTTCTTTCTGTGTTCGAATATGTGCTTGTAATCAATTTTCTTTCTGTGGTAATGATGGTATTAAGATGGTAATGCGATGTTGGCCAGTGGCAGGAGAGATTTATACTTGTGGTCCAGTCGCAGAGATAGCCGACCTTGTTGCAAATAGATCCGGAATTTCGACTTTGGCTTTTCTGTCGCCATAGATAGTTTGGAAACGTTGTTGTTCTCCAGAAGTATGAGTTGTACAGTGTACAAGCAGTGTACAGTGTACAAGCACAACTGCCTTTGTAGTCCTGGAGATGTCATACCACAACTAATGGTGTAGTCCTCGAAAAACTTCAAACCACAACTGGTGTGGTGCGAGCAAAAATTTGTCAAACCACAACTATTGGTGTAGGGCTGGGGAAAAATTAGACCACAACTGATTTTGTACTTATTAAAAAACATTAGACCACAACTGCTGTATTGCTGGGAAATAGTCAGACCACAACTGCCGCTTTATAGGCGTGGAGATATATCAGACTACAACCGTTGTAGCAGCAGAAAATTGTAATATACCACAACTAATGGTGTAGTCCTCGAAAAACTTCAAACCACAACTGATGTGGTACGAGCAAACATTTGTCAAACCACAACTATTGGTATAGAGCTCGGAAAACATTAGACGACAACTGATTTCGTACTCATTAAAAAACATTAGACCACAACTGCTGTATTGCTGAGAAATTATCCGACCAGAAATGCCTTTGTAGTCCTGAAAGTAAAACATATGTAGCACAAGAAAAATGTCAGACCGCAAATACTGGCGTAGTGCTGGCAGAACTTCAGACCACAACTGCTGGTGTAGTCCGCGAAAAACTTTAAATTAACGCTGAACAGTAATCGAATAAGCTACAGGAGACTGCAAGTGGTGTAAGGTTGATAAATCCTCGGACCACAACTACAGATGTAGTTTTCGAAATCTGCTCTAACGGTGGGAAATTGTCAGACAACAACTGCCTCTGGAGTCCGAAAAAATACCCACTATCAGCCTAAAATGGTTGTAGCACAAATAAAAAAAGACTTTAGACCACAACTAGCTTGGTGTAGTTTTCGCAAATCATCGACTACAAGATACAACTACTGGTAAGGTATATGGCATTCTGTCATGCAACGACCATCGCAGTTCCGTTTTCCTTAAGCTAAATCTGGTATCCATCGACAATAATTTTAGTTCCGCCAGGATCACAACCTACGACGACGCGAGGTTTCCACTGGTCTTGGGGGTAGATGTAGTCCACTAAAACACAGCGGTACTCCGGAGAATGGGAAAAACAGAATGTAGGCTCAAAATAATAGCTTATAAGGAGCAGGACGAGATAATGGGAAGTTGAAGGAAAGTAAGCCTTTCAAATTTAGAATCGCAGTCAATTTTTGAGCAGAAAAGTCGTAGCAGAAATTAGGCAGAGGAAGTGGCGCTGGATTGGCCATACGTTGAGGAGACCAAACGACAACATCGCGAAGCAATCCTTCGAATGGAACCCTCAAGGTACACGGCGAGTTGGTAGACAAAGAACAACGTGGAAATCAAACGTATTGGCCGAAGCAGCAACGCAGCGTAGAACGTGGCTGAAGTATCTGGCTGCAGATCGAGAAGGATGGAGGAAATTTGTCGCCGCCATATGCCCCACCCGGGGTTGAAGGATTCATATATATATATATTCCTGAAGAAACCGTATGTTGGGCATAGATTTAATTGGCTCAGTTACATCGAGCGAATAGCTCCACTCTGAAAAAACTTCTCTCCCAGTCCCATTTTGTGGACAAATGTAAACTACACGATACAGTTCTACGGAACATCTGCCAAGGAAGCACCTCAGTCTTTCGAGTCGACTTCCTCACCTTTGTATTGTGTCAAATAAGTTCCTTAAATGTTTTGTTGTCGAGATGCCAGCCTTTGTACAATGCTTTTGCCGAAAAGTAGAAGTAGCGTCGATCTACAGTCCCGCTTTTTCGAAATAAAAACAGGTCTAGGTAGAGGTAAGCGGGTTGGTGAGACAGGGGGAACCTGCACCCGCCACAATTAGATCAATGTTTGGTTGTGATCCCCTAGGGTTTCTAATAACCCCCATACTGAGGAAGCCTAAAATCAAACGTAACATTTAGGTCGCTCTTCTTTATTTGAAAATTTTTAACTACCTGTCAACAGGTCGCTGTTAAATTAATTATTTGACTCAACAATATTTTGGACCGCCTTTTGGCTAGCTTATTAGCACCAGTAAGAAGCGGGCTTCCTCGTAAAATGAGTTTTACACAGTAAACGTCAACTCAGCTGTCCCACACCGCCCGACAGGATGCACTGTTCAGTCTCAGTGTTCCTGTTCACCCAGCAATCGTTTTGCTCTAATTCACTCGCACTCATCCGCTAAAGTAGTACAAAACGCATGCGTCCCGCAGAACTGCTGTTTAAACAGTTGCAACGAGGAAGCACCGACCGATTCCCCCATAATTACCGACTGATTGTGGCTGGATCTGGACTGTGGAATGTCGACCGAATGGGTTGGCCGCGTCCCATCGATACCCCTTCACATTCACATTCACATTCACATTGAGTAGCTGGGCAGTAAGAGTCGCAATTGCATTCACTGTACAACTTCGCCTCGATTGTTAATGCTGACCATTGGAATTTGTGTCGATCGATTAAATTCCATTACCGGGTCACCGGTGCAGTTACAATCGAACTAGGATCAGAAATAGAAAAAAAAACACACGCAAAGTGCGTACTTCGAGCTCTTCAAGTGGATTAGTACCGACCACCAAACAATTTGATGGAATCTTTGACACTAACGATGACCGAAAAGCCATCGTCGTGGGATTTTCTGATTATGACGCTGCGTCATTTTCGTGTAAGCAAACAGAAGCGAAAATAATCCGCCGCCGCACTAGAGTGTTTGCCTTCGTCAAGATGAAGATACAACGAACCGACGACGGTGTATAAGAAATCTGTCGCCTATTCAGTTTTTTTTTTTGAAAATGCACTCAATTTTGGAAAACTACCTTTATCCACACGGCCACGGTCACACTCACTCCATTAAGTGTGATGTAATCGCGGGGCCAGTAACCGTACCAAACAATGGCCCTGGTAATGAACTTGAAAATTAGTCCCAAGTTAATAGATTTATTATGCTGCGACCCTGCGAACCGCTCACGGGAAAGCCAACAACTTTTATGAAATAAAGAAGGCTTCTCACCCGGAGGAGACTTGTTTAAATGATAATTAACGCGGCCATTACCAGAAAAGTGGGGACGGTTCAGTGCACTTGGCGGCGGCATTTTTAGGCGCTCTGCGCATGTGATCGCAGTTGTTATAAATTACCACCGAGCGAGGGCTGCAGGCCGAGGCGTTCCCCACATTTCGGCGATTAATTTGGCTTCGAGATGGATTTATGAGCACGTGTTTGTGGTATACTTGTGTGGAACAGTATTGGGAGTATTGGGCGACTTAGTGCGGGGTTTTCTGATCCATTTGCTGTGAGCTGTGGCAGATCCTGTGGGAACTGTTTTTTTTTTTTTGGTAGTGAGGCTCTTTAATAAACTTATGGCTCGATAAAGTCAGTTTAAAAGACTCGGAGAATGATGTCAGTTCTGTAACAAGCCTGCATACTCGCACTTCTTTGATAATGTGGAAAGAGCGGCTCAAGCAAAAATATAGACAGCAGACCATGGATCTAAGAAAACAAAACTGCTTTCGCTGCGCAATAGTCAAACATGCCTCCAAGAGGCAATCTGGAGTCAATTGGGCTCCGATTTTGGAAGGCGACTCTATACTTTTCGGTTTAGAGAATACGGCTCTGGACAGCGCTGTGCTAACTGAAGGCGGAACGCAGAGTTTACATTTTAGGAATAAACGGGGGCTAATGTAGCACGACAGAGACGGGCAGACTGCCGGACAACAATGACTGATCAAACCATCTGCATGGAACATCCCCCGTGGCAAAGGCGCGTAAGAATCTCATTTTGTAAAAGGTGGCCACTAGCTGCGTACGTTGAGGACTAAAGCTCAGTTCCGGAAAAGAATTTGGAAATTCACTACCAAATGAGAAAATTGGAATGAGTCCCGTCCCGGTGAAATCTGTAAAGAAGACCTGTATCCGACTTACTCCTCTCGACATAATCGTTTAAAAAGCTGCACCTAGCGACTTGAGGAGTTAAACGAAGACGAGCTGATACGCTCCATAGAAAATGAGAAGTTCCTTGTCTAAAAGGCCGAATGGGATACCAAAAGAGTTCATAAAAGTGATCATAAAAATATCGCTCGACTTTTACCCAAAAGGTACAAAATAATAGACTCGAACGCCTCATTTGCCTAAAAGCTTCTATGCTCAAGCTACGAATCGAGGCAGTCTTCTGAGAGAAGGGGACTTGTCTGCTAAAGAATACAGACTGAGAAAACAACACTCAACAGTAGTAGTAGAGATGTTTACGTCTTTTCACGAAATAAGAAATAAGTATCGTCAACGCATGGCAACTCTAAAGGTTAGAAACGCTCCTAACCCTGTCAGGCGGAGTCTTACATAACATTTTCGACGTGCAACATCTCTCTAACAGATGATGGGATGCTACCTCAGAAGCAGTGAAGCTATCTGCGCCAACACAAGGGCAACGATAACGAAGGAAATGACCACTGGTACCGGTCAAGACTGAATCATAGGAGCCTTATAAAAAAATGGAGAAGCCCCATAATACGTAATTTTACTCTCGGACGTTTATCAGACGTTTGCGGGAGGTGGCGCAGTGGTAAAAAAAAACCTTAAGTTGGAACTTTGTTCTTTTTTTCGGAACCCTCGCTGAGTAGTCAAACAAACTTACCACTTAGCCACTGCGCCTACAAAGGCAGACTTAACTTTGCAAAAGATGGGAGTGTCACCATGCTTAGGACGACAGCGAGTGCCAATGCGATTTTAGAGGATTAGCCTTCTGAAAACGGGCTAATTTTTATGAACTTCCTTAGGCCTGGGGAACAATAAGTTTAAGCTGCACGTGAATCATACCGATCCGAGCTCGTATGAGAAATGATAAATGATGCAAGACTGATATTCTTAAGCAGAGGTCAAAGACTGTACCGCCTTAGAACTCCTCTAAGCTGTAAGCACATACCGTGCGATGCTGCCTCTATAAATCCCAGTTGAAAGGGTCATGCTATACGCCAGAGTGCAAGATAAGTGCCATCATTTCCATAAGACTTGCACGGCGAGAGGACAGTTTTAATGATGTGCTGCATTCCCTTGAAACAGGGCTCACTCTGGCCGCTTTTCGGTGGTAGTTTCAGTGCAAACCATAAAGAGGTCCATACACAGTTGAGGTACCTCATATTTGCCGTTAATCAAGGTATATTCAGCAGTCAGTTTTCCAAAGTCCATTAAGACTCTCTTCTCTTCCACGTTCTCCAACCATTCCCGGCTAACGAACCATATGGACCCAAACAAGTGTCAAACTACAAAATATTTGCTGAACATCCTGTGCCAGCACTAGAACCTTCATACGATGGTTTTGAATGCCCCTTACATAGATCAAGTTGAATGTTCGCCATAATCACATTCGGAAAGCTCTCTTATTGTCCCAAAATATTTTCAAAATTAGCCCTAAGCATTGTATTCGATACTTTCCCATCCCACAGTCCAACGAGCGGTCGATGCCGCAGAAAAGTAACTATTAAATTGACCCCAACTGGTGGTCACATCGGCAGCCGGCATCCCTGAAGGTCATACCACTCCCCAGGTAGCCGCAAATAAATCATACTTCAGCCTTTCGCTTTCAGTTGTCCTTCCTGCTGAGATACTCGTTCCTCGCCTCTCTCCATCGCGAATAACTCCATCTCAATCTCAGAGCAAGCTACATCCTTTTTGTGTCACATTCCTGCCAAACGAAAGAAGACACTCACAAAACTAATAATGAAAAGAAAAATAACACTAATAACGAATATCTGCTTGTAATCCTTTCCTGAACCTGAACGCCAAGAGAGTGAACAGAAAAACAAAAAAAAAAACAAAAAAAAAACCAACAACAATCTTCATGTTTGTAGGTTATTGCCCCAAAGCTGCGCTGTGTGCCTGTGCTGTCTTTCATGTTCCATCGCAATCCTATTGGTGTGTCTTTTATTGCATGTTCCTCTGTTTATCTTCGGCTGTTGTTGATTCGTATCTGGCTGAGGGTTCAAAAATAAAGAGCTCAACAAGGCAAACAAAACAAAAAAAAAACTCACACGTTGAGCGCCACAAGCCGGCACTCGACCGCCTCTCTATCGCGGTTTCCATCTCTCGTTTATCTCTACATCTTTGTGTGTCTTAATAATCTGTCACAAGATGATAGTTGCCCTGGGGAGCATCTGCAATGCCACATACCTAGAGAAAACTGATCGCAATTTACTCCGTCTCGAGGACGGACCGAACAACGCAACGGTAGCTGCGGTGTGACATGCAATCCATTTCTATTACAGAAATTAGCTTCACGCTTTCGATTAGTACGAACGCTGGCGCACCTGTATAGATATCGCGCGATGCCTTCGAGGAGTAGGAGTAACCACAGTTAGAGATTGCGAAATCAATGCTTGCAGCGGATCTGTCTGTACAGAGTCTCATTCACACTTCGGGCCGAAAATGACAGGCAACAAACCTGCCTTCTTCTGGCGCATTTTCCATTCTTTTGTTGGTTCGTTCATCTGTCGTGTATATCGGCGGCAATCGCGAGGGAATCCGAACTGGCAAAACTAATGACATTTAATGAGCGGCAACCGATTGCTTCCTAGTTCACACCATGAACGGGTCGACACTGTGGCGGCAATCAGTGGTTGGGTGGACAATTTATAAAAATCTTTAAAGTACGTGTTGCGAATCTAGTACATTCATCATGTATTGTACCAAATTGTACCCATTTCCTAACACAAGTTGAATGTCATTTTCCCTTTGACACTTTTTTCACAAACTTACTTCCGATCGTCTCTTCTTTTTCCCTTTGTATAGCACGTCGTAATCTTTAAACAGCTCAATAGTAAGTCCTAGGCACGTCAGTTCAAACTTTTTTCATACTTGATGCCACAGGGTGTAAAAAAATAACCAAAATGTGTAAACAGAACATTTATAGTGAAGCCGTAGAGGTTATAATGTCCGTTACCGGTTGACGTGGAAACTACCGGACCGAGTTTGATGAAACTTTTCCAGAATACTGCTCAAGATTCTGAGAAGGCTTTAGGTTATTTTGTTTTCTGACCCGCCTACTTATTGGGGCTTTTATGATCAATACCTATGTATTTGTTTATTTTTATCTTACTTCAGTGCCTTCAACTTAAAGAATTCTTTAGATTTAGATTATTATTTATTATTTAATTCGAATTTTATACACTAAGACAAAATAGTTTTATAAGTAAGTGAAGATTACAAATTTTGAAAGAAACTACGAGATAAAGGAATTTCGGAGGGAAAACGAATGATTAGAGATAGCAAAAAATATTCTTTATCGAAACAAAAAAGTACAAAAAAGCTTAAGGAAGTCAACACTTTCAACCAACTTTCTGAGCTACAGACCAATTTCTAGCAAGGTCAAATTAATTCCAAACATATCACAAGCGATTGTTTTTGGCGGTGGTATCGTGGGAGCGCTTGGAAAGTCCTATGTGTAGTTTTCTCCGTTCTGTTTAACATTGGCGTTGGCATTGTGTTGGTTTACTTAAAATTCGCTGATCGAAATTTATTCTTCAAGAGGTCTTCTAATTCCAGATTGATTTAGTTCATGATCATGTTTTACAGCCTTAAGCTCCACGATAGTAATAAAGGGTAGCACTAAATAAAGTTAAATCTTGAAATACAAGCCACCCTGCGCAGTCAAAGTTTCAAGAGCGGCCAAATGGCGGTAATCATAATCACTTTAGCCTTAAATAAATACGAAGGGTAAGGGTTTGTCTTTGAGCTTAAAAAAATTGCCTGCGAAAGATTTGTGGTCCAAAAACATCGTAAACATTTTGTTCGGAAAATTCGTTATCCCCTAGGAATGAGTTTGGATAATGAATTCATGGGCCCGAACCCATTTCAAATGTGAGACAAAAAATCTACATCCTGAGAGTGTCACTGCGTACTGTGTAAAAAGTGGCAGACCAATCTTGCTCTTCAAGTTGGGCCAATGTCCTCCACTCCTTCTCTTCAGGATTGTACTCTACTATTGAATTTTGGAGTGCATTCTGATTATCGTATCCCCTGCAAGCTATGAATCGATTATTTACAGAAACACATATCAAGCGATCAAGCGCTAGTACCAAGCCGGGGCTTACCACCTTCCACGTATTTGTGGAAGGATGAAAGCGCTCAATAGTATTACTTTTCTGCTCGTTGTGCATGTGCATGCCCCCAACTGCGTACAAAAATCCACCAACTCCAGCGATGCCATATCGAGTTGACCTTTCGTTTTTATGTGGCAATTCAGTCCATTTGTTGTCAGCAGGATTAAAGCATTCAATAGGAGAGTCGTCATTGCCCACTGCGTACAGAAGTTCGCCGAGAACAGCGACCTGCACCCAATCATGTGCTGAGTGCATAGGAGCCAATTTTTGCCATTTGCGTGTACGAAAGTCATACTTCTCCACCGAACGTGACCACTTTCCACCAAAATAACCACCAAGAACATACAAATCGCCATTCAACTCAGCCATTCCAGGCAATGAACGTTTTTGTCGCATTGGAGGTAAGCTTGTCCAAGTCTTTGTTTGAAGGTCCAGGCACTCAACAATGTTAGTTATAGCGCTACTACAAACCCTTCCCCCAGCCAAAATTAACTTCTCATCCATAACCATTGCGCTATACTTCCGCCTCTTTGCTGGGGAAGGTGGTAAGTCTTCGCAGGTCCACATATTCGATTCCGGGTCAAGAGACTGCATTTTCAAATCGTCCGTCCATTCTCCACTCACAAATCCAAGTGTCTTTCTTTCCGCTCCATTTACCTTGTTCCGTTCGGAATGGCGTTTCGTCAATTTCGTCCGTGACAAGTGCGATTCCAGCCAACTGAACAGCAACTCCAGACACTCGTAGGTTCGGCTTACTGACTGTCGATTGTCAACAATGAATTCCGGGGTCAAAAACGAGAAACGCACATGTTTAAGGAGGCCGGTCATGGATTCGTCTCGACGTCCTTTGTCGTTCTTCACCCAAGACACCACACTGTGGAACACCGTTTCCTCCGAGTTCACGCACAGATCGTCACTCGAAATGAGTTCGCTCAACTGTTCCTCCGTGAGCTGCACAAACTCTTTCCTTTTGTACACTTCCTCGAAGTTCTGCAACGCAAAGTCAAAAGCCGTCTTATGGAGTTCAGTGGACTCATGCTGTTCAGCTATTGCCACAACACTCAGCCAGTTAGTGACGTCGATAGTTTCTCCAATGAAATCCGAGCAGGCAACCTTCAGTGTGCTCATTTTCAGGACACCCGCTGCTGCTAGTATTCGGGCGACGTTTTCCCAGCGAAGCTCAATCGTCCCACTGTACATGAAGTCGACCACCGCTTTGAGGGTTGCCCCATCGATTGCCAATTCAATGACGTCCGCTCTAGCCTCCTTCAAAGTACTGCATAGCATTGCAAGAAAGTAGTCACTCGATGCGGAGAGCACCGTACGATGAGCGTGCACCTTCAAGTTGTCCGTCTTGGTGGTCAGAGCAATGTCGAAGAACAGCTGATCCCGGTAGAAGGTCTGCAACTTCCGTGAGATGTTGCTGGCATGTTGGTCGCACACGAACGTCTTCGACTTTGGCGACATCTTTTATATTTGCAATCGGATGTGTTTCTCTTAAGTTTTGAGCTATAGCTGTGCTAAGGAACCTCTGCTTTCGTTTATGACAAACGTTTCGTTTAGCAACACCAAAGTCTGAGATGAACTGACAAGTACCTACGAGGATACACAGTTCTTATACTTTGGTTAGGGGTTCGGATTCTGCCTTGCGGTTTTCGGGATTTTCACACGTACGCACATGCACACACAGGTAGTAATTACGGCACCAGCTCGCAGGTAGGTCTGCTTAAAAAAGGATAATTACTACGTTCGCGGAACTGTAAGTAATTAAGTTCTTTCATCGCCGAGTACCAAGAATTCAATCGAAGAGGCTTGACATAAGTCGAAACTGCATGTAGAATACTGCACGTTCAGGTATATATCTGGTCTTGTTTCTGTTAGGCTTGCCTGAAGGTCAATCTTCGCCAGTCTGCGGCATTCGAGGTGTTCCTCGTCACCATCTCCAAAACCGTTGCCATCCGGTTTAGCGGGCGGATTATGTAGCGTCCTCGCAGCCTCCCACAAAAAACCCACTAAGTTGGCTAGTTTCCCTATGCATCCTTTCTTCTGTTAGAACATTGCTCCCAATCCATGTCATCGGAGGGTGTTTCTGTATCCAGTGAACTCTTGAAATTGCCTATCAGGTTCATTGTCGGTATGCAAGCTGCAACTTAACCTGCCTTCAGTCACATAATGTCTAGTTCATCACGCTCCATCGGAACACCATTTTTTCTGGTCGGGCAAATACGCAGAAGCCGCCCTTGACAAGACCCCTTCAATGTTTGTCTTCGCCTTTTCTTGCAGACTCCTTGATACTCGTACCTTCTTTCAAATAGCTCCTAGGGTTGTTCTTCTGGATCTCATTTCTACATATTTAGCAACCACTCGACCACTTCGGTTGATTGCTTCGAAATGACTCCCGCAAAGGATAGAGAGCCGGCCGAACCAAATGACACCCCAAATCGGTGCTCAATTCAATGGCCAAACGAAGCCCTGGACAACTATTAGCTACCGCAGGTCCAAAACTCATTTTAACCTCTAGTCCCGCTATTGGACTCATTCGACCAACGTCATTTTCATCGCTCTATTTATCGCCGCTCTTAAGCAGTATTTCCTTATTTCAAACGCTCGCAAAGTCCTCCCATAAATATATACCTAGCCCGCCAAAGTGTAACACCTCTACCGGTTCGCGGCGCCGCTTATCCATGCGATAAATAAACGCACGGCACCACCTTCCACAAAGCAATGGCACTCCTTACATTCGTCTGTCAATTTGTGAGCTGTTTGTTTTGATTAAAAGAAGCGGTCCTATAACTTCACCCTGCGGCAGTTCGCTTGTACCGCCTCTGGCTGGTTGACGTGCATTGTTTAAAAAGAGTAAACATTTGGTAAGTTACGTACCATCTTCCTATTTAGGGCAAATTTGCTGGTGGCTTTTACACACCTTCTTGGGAATGAATGTAACGCGAAACGAAATACATCTACACTTTCTACAGTCCACTGATCTATTAACAACCATCGACCAATTAACGCTTCCTTTAGTAAATTCCTCAATAAATCTTGAACGACATTCCCAACTGACAGCTTATTTCCTCTCCCATGCCTGAGTTGAAGTTCGCATTCGATTTCCTGTCATTCGCACTGACGCGGATATCCTGCGAACAAAGTGTGACTTCAAATGCGAAATTCATCAGCAAATCATTCAGTTAGTCTAATTATTGGTAATTAGTTTGGCTGTTGCCAACAACCGTGTGTTAATTGATTTCCACGATCTTCTTTCCTCACAATTCTGTTCTTCTTCTGTCTACTAAAATTAATAATTTTTTTCCTAGACGGCAGCCCCGCTACTGCTGCTGGTTCCGTGATAATAATTGGCGTTACATCATCAAGCGCATTACATACATATCATCATCATCAACATCCATAGAGAGGCATGCACGCACGCCAGTCAGAGAGCTGATTTTAATTGATTATTACCTGTTGAACTTTAATTTAAAATATCCAGCACATCGAACAACGGTTTGAAAAGATTTCGGTAGGTAGATCGATAAATGAGTGGCTCTGTATAAAAATTAACACGATCCGATTGAAGGAGATACGAATTAGTCCAGTTCACGCTTTGGTCTGCTCTGTGAGTACAGATTAAACGAGGTAACAGTATGTGCGACAAGAAGTGTGCATTTTCATTATAACTTTAAATTAATTTTTATTTATATCCCTAATTAAACTATAATTTAAAACTAACATTTATCTTATTCTAGCTTACTGGCTCTTAGCGAGCGCTCTAAACTTAACAAAATCCTTAAAATTATTGCCTTTCGGCCTAAGATCTGTCTATATTTAATTATGTTTGTTTTTTGTTCTTCAAGAAACTGTGAAAAACTTGAATTCCTTATTTTTGTTATTTTTTTTAAAAACTACTTAAAACTACCTAAGCTACTTAACCTAAACTTTCTATTATCAGGCTGATGAGTAATCTCATCGATTGGTCACCATCCTTATCGCATCCATGGGCGCCTGACCGCCGCCAACAAGGGTTCACCCGTGCACTGAAGAAGTGCGCATTCCAACTGGTAGCGTTACAGAAGTGGGAGGCTACAGAGAGATAGAGAGATGTATAGTTCCTTAGTTGAAAAGTTTTTTTGTTTGTAACAAAGCCAATTTTCATTTCTTCTTCTGATAGGATGTGAGCCTGCCTAATGAGCGATGAGTTTCAGGCCACAAGTTGTTGAACAGGACAAAGAGGATGACTATCGGCATGCAGCTTAAATGTTGCCTCACAAAAGTGCTGCCAATTGAGACTCAATGTTTGTATAGAAGTCATTGCAGATTATTTAGTTACTTTTTTTTCACCGTACTTAAAGTGCCCTAAATCTGATGCGTTATTTTTTCTTCTCTCTGTTGGAAGAAAGACCACGAACGGATTTTGCCACAAGTTTGCAAAATCTCTGTAGCAATTACCCAGCTTTGTGTGGCAAGCCGTTTCAGACTTCAGAGTTCTCAGTTTAGTTTTGACAGGGGCTGGCTTAAAATGAACTCAGTGAGCCAACATTTTCCTCATAAATACGCACCAAACACAAGTTGCCGATGTCATGCAACTAGAAGCTTCAAATATGTCGCCATTAACAAATCACTTTCTGTAAATACAGTATGCCGATTAATTGTTTACAAAAATTCAAAGCACAATATCGGATAAAGAGATCGCTAAGATTTTTTCAAAATATGGCCCCTCCAGGTATTTTCTAAGGCCCTGATGAGGACAGGGCAACCTTACCTGCCAACCACACTGTTTTAACAATTAGCTACCATCACATTCAATTTGTTAAGTTTCCATCTTCGTGCACAGAAACCAAGCTGATACAATAAATTTCCAATGTAAATGCATCTCCTTTCCACCAGGTAACTTCGAATGCGGCAAATGTCCCGCTCTCTTCCCTTCTCTTCGGGCACAAAGATATAGCAGTCTGCAATTACTACATCTTCATCAGTTTTTTGTTATTGTAATTATTCACTTGACTGGCGCAGTCGCAGTATCAAATTGATTGAGTGGGGCGGAGATGCCTCCTGCCACGAAAGCAGTGGAATTCATTCCATCGACGGCCATTTCCTGATTTGACTACCAGTTCAGCAAAACCACTTCGCTGGCAGTTTGGTTTATCAACTACTTGGATCTAGGTGCTGCGACTGAAGTTGCAACATTTTAACTATGCATGTGTGTCGCCTCCTTCGCGCATGTGGAGCTAGTTTGGAATTTATTCCAAGTGCAGAATTTAACGGTGGGACGAAGCGAACGGTGCAACTGAGATTATCATGGCACTTGACTTATTGCCCAGAGAGTACCTAAGTTGACCGATAGTGGTCGCGCAATGTAATAGATGTTGAAATGCGTAAATACAAGGTACTCACTCACATAGGGTGCAGGGTGTAGGTATACTTGCGACAGAGATACTTGTGTGGAGATACTCTATCTGTGATGTATTCTGAAGTAAAAGACTGTGATGTAGTTTTGTGGTAAGTGTGAATTTTAGAGCGTCTTTTGTTGGGTCGCTTGTAAAAGCACTAATCCCAAGCGACTGAGATTTATGTAGACGATGGGATTGATAAGAATAGTCGAGGTTATTTGTTTTGGGAACTCTTGGACTCTTTTAGGACTGGAGATTTGTCGCTGGTCCACAGCTGTGATAGCGATTAATGTACCCGAATGTCGTACAAGCCTAGGTAAAATGAAGAAGGCATTATCAACTATCAACGTCAAGTTGCATCCACATTTCTTGTGTTCAAACTAATAGTTAAGACTCTTGAAACCCATTTAAATGGCTATTAGGTACTTCAATTGACTAACAGATGGCGCTTATTTCAAAAGCGAAGTAGGCTTTGATATAGCTAACGACCATAGGTTGAAATCCACCGTAACTACGTTGAAAGTTAACGGTCAGATTTTTTAAACAAATGTAAGCCGGTTTTTTTTTTTGTATTTAACTTCACTAACAGATGGCGGTTATTTTAAATGCGGTTATTTGTCACTAATTGTTAAGAATCTCTTGTTAAATATATTATTTTCTGAAATACATGCTCCCATACTAATAATCATTTCTTACTGTCCAGGCTAAATTTTTCGAACACAAACTGGCGAAATTTTCAATACGAAATTGCAAATTGTGACCTACAAAATATATAAGTTGAAGGTTAAAAATAATTATTAGTAAAACCCACTGAAATTGACAAACAGATGACGTTTATATCAAAAGCTATGTCCCAAACATACCTCAACTAAGTTTATAATAAACCTTATGAGTATTGAAACCCGTGCAAAATGGTAATTTGAATATTCCATTGGAATAACAGATGCGCCATCTGTTAGTCATATGAGATTATTTATTATTTCTTGGCTAGTGGACGTTGAGAAAGCTACACCCGAAAGTGGGCATTCTAAATTCGTAGAAACATAACTTTCAGACTCTTGAAAAACAAATACAATTTTAAATTTAGTATTTGAGTTGACTAACAGATGGCGCTTATTTCAAAATGGAAAATATATCAGTTTTAGGGAAGTAAAGTTTGTCAACCTTAACATTAGTTTCGTCAAGCCCTGATTAAAGAATGATGGTACCAACTACATTCCACACATAAGTGGTTCCTTTTTCGGCCTTTTTTGTTTGGCTCGATAAGGTCAATAGTCGTGTAAGCAGCTATTTTGACGACGTTGCTTTGCTACCGCTGAGCTGAGATTTGACGTCGTATGGACTGCAAAATCAGACTGCTAAGCTTGCCCAGGTATTCATTTGAATGAATTTATATTCCAAAACTACTCGAAGGCAATCATACGTTTTGGCGGAAAACTTTAACTCCGATTTCCTGAAACCAAAAAATTCAGAAAACAACATTCTAAAGTTGATCGGAAAATCTAGAAACAGACTTTTGAATTCAAGTCAAATGTGCCCCTTTTCTTATACCTATTGGAAAGGTTTATTCTTTTTTTTATAGAACTCAAATTTTGAAAATAACGAAAAGGTACTAATTTCAAAAATAAATCAGTTTATGTGAATGCCACCTTTAACAGTCATCTGAGTGGCAACTGTCCCTGTCCCGTCGGACCTTCCTTGGGAGACTTGTCAATTCTTTGATTTTATAAAATTCTATGTAGCAAGATATAACTTGAGCTTTCTAGGGTTGTTGTCGCATCTTTTCAGAAATGGCTTAGGGTCACGCAAACCTACACAAACACTATGTGTACCATCGATGCCTTTCTATCTTTAAATCAAAATGACTTTCTAACCATTCCTTCTGGAATTTAGAATTTCTCCTCGCCACCACAGTCGCAAACAATCAAATATAGAAATTAGCGAAGAAATTAGCACAGCCCATTGTAATTAAAGCCATTTCTAAAAAAAAAGGTTGTACGAGCCTTTTTTGTTTTTTGATTTTAATAAATGAAAATAAGACACTTCATCTGATTTATTTAATCACAACTTCTAGCCACTGATTCAGTTCCATAAATCATCAATTTTCAGCGTGTTATAAAGACACTTCATTAAGTAACCGTAAAATTAAATTTACCAATTTCATTTCGTTGCGGCACATTCAAAAAGAATTTATAATTCGCGACGTTCATCAGACAGTACCTCTTGCTAACTTGATTGATGTGTCCAATGTTTTCTGTTCAAAATGGAAAGTGATTTCCATTTTCAATTTCGATTTAATTAAATCAGATTATTTTCACTAATCGAGGTCGATGAACTAAGAACGTTTGAAAAGGAAATTCGAATGGCAAATGTATTTTTGAGTGAAACAGTTCCGTTCTTTGTACATCTATTAAGACAAAGTGTGTCTCTTCTATTTTACAAGTCAACAGAGCAGAGCTAGTGGCCATCTTAATAGAGGTTTAAGTCATAAGAATTCGAATTTTTATTAGAGCTATATTGGAAGGTTTGTATGTCTCCTTTGATCTCTGCCAGCTTTGAAAATGCTTTACGTAACATATCAAAAGACACTGAACGTGCTCTTTGAGACATCTCTCAGAGGCACTCAGATTCCCTAAAAGTACATCTTCTCCAGGTAGATCATCAGTTTCATAGAAAGAATTTAGCCTCTAGGTACTAGTCTGGCTCTTGTGGGTCAGTGTTTTAATTGTGTACGTGAGGAAACGATCCGAAATGGGTTGGAATTCCTAAGCGAACTCGCAGCTCGACAGTGATGCAGGTTGTGGAAAACTTTCACTTTTCCGGGGGAATTTTTAGTTGCAAAGCGATAAAAAATGTGCTTAGGAAAACGTAAGGGAAGGTGGGGTAGGTGGGAACTATGCTCTAAGAATCCACAATTCATGTTATATCTAAAGTCTTGTATTCTATATATTTTTTCGAACAACTTAAAATCCCATGGTTTGTAAGTCGCTTCATATATATGATCTGCTTATTTTTGTAAGTAAATATAATTTTATCGCATGTATATAATGTTTAGTTTCAGTATAAACACGTCTATAGCCAATGAATTGACCAAGCTATCTTGAAACTATTGACTAATTTTATTAAATGAATATTAAAAAGTTTTCTTAAGCTCTTACAACTCATACAAAATTATATACATGGTCTGCACTTAGGCCAAATCGGGGGTGAAGTCCAAACTACGGGTATAATTTGTGCTTCTTTATTTATAAAAATGTTTTCATCCTTGAATAAGCAAACAAACTGAGCTTATTCATAGCGAAAGAAACGTAGGTAGTTTAAAAGAAAAACAAAAGACACTGAGTCAAATCTACGAATTTATGTTTCCCACCTACCCCACCCTGCCTTATTTGTCAAATACAACTCAAATCTCGCATTGTTGTAGGACATTCAAGAAGGTTTTAAATTGGAGAAAAATGTTCGAAATGTATCAATGAGTGCGTAGTAGTCAATTGCGACTGTGACTTATCTATATATTTAGAGCAGTCTTACTGTCATGGAATCAGCAGATTGAACGTACCGTAAACAGAGCCACCAAATCTTTATGGATCTGTCGTCGTGTCTGCGGTAAAAACTGGGGTCTTAGACCTCGTATGATACACTGGCTTTATTCGCTCGTCGTAAGACCGTCACCTATGCTGCTGTGGTTTGGTGGCCGAAGACTAACAAAGTCACTACAGTCAAAAAGCTAGAACGTATTCAGCGTATAGCTGGAATCTGCATGACGGGCTGTCTTCGCTCCACTCCGACAACGTTACTTGGAGCTATCAGGGAGGTCATCTGTCTTTACTCGGCACCATGGAGCCTTCAAGCCCATTCAGCATGCCTCTTGATGACATGCTTCCAAAATATGGCTTCCACAAAAACTTCTCCATAATTATCCCTCCTAGGGATGAATGGGAAAAATATAAACCCAATCCATCTCGTCTTGATATCATCTGGTACACAGACGGTTCTAAGATGGAGTCAGGGACTGGCTCTGGAATCTACGGTGAGTCGCCCCAGGTGAACTTGACAGTTAGCCTTGGTAAAATCGTATCCATATTCCAGGCTGAAGTCCTTGCAATTTACCATTGCGCTAGAATAAATCTAAGTTCTAACACACGGGGTAAAACCATATTTATCTTTTCAGACAGCCAAGCAGCTCTCAAAGCTCTTGACTCATCTGTAATAAAATCAAAGCTTATCTTAGAAACATTCTTAGCCATCCACGAAGTCTCTAAGAAAAACCTAGTCATCCTCCATTGGATCCCAGCCCACAGAGGATTTGAGGGTAACGAATCAGCTGACTCGCTGGCCAAAATCGGAGCTTCCACTCCACTTATCGGTCCTGAACCCTTCTGCGGAGTCAGCAAAAACCTTTTCAGGTCCCATATTAAGAATGTATCTCGCATCGAGTCGAACGAGATTTGGAAAAATAAAGTTGGGCAGACCTGCACCAAAAAATGTCTACCTAAATTCTCCCCCAGAAAATCGCTCTTCCTAATTAATCTGGACAGAAATAATCTGAGGATCCTTACAGGAATAATCAGTGGCCATGGTCACGTGAAAAAACACCTCCACCGCATTGGCGTCTCACCGGATCCTATCTGCAGGCTCTGTCTTGAGAGTGATGAATCCTCTCTTCACATACTCACAGCTTGTCCGGCTCTATGCCGCCTTAGAAAAAACATCCTAGGGAGTGAGATTGTCGATCCAGCAACTCTAGCTGACCTACACCCAGAGAAGATCCTTGTCTTCCTGAATGCCTCTGGAGTGAATGGCTCTAGGAACCTACCTGGGAAGGCACAATAGGCTACTCTTGTAACCGCAGTGCCAGAGACCTTTGAAGGCTCTCCCGTCTTCTAATCTAATCTACTTTTTTTAAAAGCTACATAAGACGTAACAAAGAGACCAATCAGGCATCCTACGCTTTTTGATTGTTAGTACTCAAAAAACTGAAATGTGTGTATCAAAAGAAGCAGATATTTTCAAAAACGTTTTGTCCCGAATTACCCTATCTTGAAAATTTAACTCAACATCTACGAATCCATTTTCCAAAGTTTTTGGGAAAGTTTTCAAGATCAAAAGTTAAATATATTTTTTCTTCTTAAGAAATATGTAAATTTCTTAGCTTACAGCTGGAAATTTAACTCTCGAACTTTTTGTATAAAAGCAGGTAAGGAAATATAAATATGCAACAGCGCTGGTGCAGTGAAATAACACAAACGAAATTATAGCCCACGGGTCTTATTTCTAAAAGAAAAAGAAATAACACCCGCGGCTTTATTTCTTCTTTGTATGTTTTTGGGTAAATGAAAAAGCAGGACCCCAGTGGCTCAGTACATATGTGTTTCTGGTTAGTTAATAGATTTTTCTGTAGCTACCAGGTCTGCATTTAGTAGTAGCATTTAGATAAGTACCTAGTGTATTTTTCCAGGGGTTGAACCTGAGACCCCCGCTCAGTGCTTCAGCATAATAACCACTGAGATACCCAACCGTAAGACATTTAATGGAGTTGAAGATAAGATTCCTAAATCAACGAGTGCCAAACAACTTATAGTTGTGGGTGCAACCGGACGTCAGTGGGTCCAATCAGAGGCACTTTTGAAGTTTGGTTTCACATTTTCGTAGAACGAGAATCGAAATTGTGGTTGTAACATTTTCGTTTCACTTTTTCACAGAACGAGAATTACCCCCCAGTATACACTGCGCAGTATTAATTCTTCCGTATTTTGTAAGTTTTTACGGGTCTTTAGACAAATTTTGGTCGGAAAATACTTGAAAATCTATGCGGAATTGTTTGCAAATGTTTTTTTTTTCCGATTACGGACAGTTCTCATACAATTTGCGACTCCTTACTGTACTAAGAGTGTTTCTTTTAGACTGTAAGATATTTCAGGAATACGGCAATGACCGATTGGAATAGAATTTCTTGTTAGAATCTAAATCATCTTGGTAAATTATCCTTTAGTTGACCACTAATTAAAAATTTTATACAGACTTAAAAAAAGTTAAACTTCGATTGGGAAAAGTTCGTCAACGAGCAGTGGACAATACTTTCACCCACCCACCACATCGGGGCGATATTTGACAACTCCCATGTCTAGCATTATTAACTGTCACCTGTCACTTGTTTTATGAAATAAAGCCCAGATCCATAGATATAGGAAAGAACAAATTACGACATTAGCATGATTCCTTGTTTTTGCTGTAAGACTTGAATGCTTGTCGACACCAACATGTATGAGATGTTGTATTATGATGAAGTTGTATTTTATGTTGGGTCTTTTCGCGTTCTTTCCCAAGCCAAATACTAAGAAACTGCCAAACTGAAAAAAATTGAGCGAAACTCTCTCAGAGAGCGCAAAATATACGCCTCAGTTGTACGTGGATAGATTTTCATCTTTGACATCTAATCCACGTCACAAATAAATTTGTAACTTATCTTTTTGCAACATATGAAACGTCCTAGGAGCACATTCGACCACCACCGATTTTATTTCATTCCCACAGATTTTATTTTTCGGTGCAATTGATTTTTAAGACAGACTTTGAATTTGATTCTTGTCACCTTTTTGCATTTGACAATTGACATATTTATCAGTACTTGCCGATTGAAATTCTCTGAGCTGTTTCGAACCAAGAGAGGAATTACTCGTTACTCGTTATTTTGCTAAATTTCTCTTTTTCTTTCATTTTTGATGAGAACGTGTATAGACTTTGTGCGATTGCGATCGATTTATATCGAGAAAGAGAGGCAGATGTCATTTACTTTACTTTACTTTACATTACATTACTTGCTTGACTAGACTCTAAAGTTCAATAGTGCCAAACGCTTTTACTGTCTAGAATTTGTTCTCCTTGAAACAGATAAGGTTAGGTCTTCATCCTCAAGACATTCGCTTTCATTATTTTCTGACAAAACCTCCCGTATTTCATCGCCTCCTCATCTTGGAAAGATCATTTTTCAACTTGCAAGTCCCGTTTTTGTACACTCTTCATTATATGCATTCGTCATTAAAATTTCCTTGGTCTAACCTGAAATAACCCCAAACCCCACAACGTGTGAATTACCACAGAAATTAGTACACCTCTAATTGAAGCCAATTCTTCGAAAGGTGCGATCAAATTTTGTAATATTCCCTCACCAATATATGCATGAAGGACAGAAAAAAAAAAATAACGCGTGCTTCAATTCATTCACGATCACAGTACAAACTACCCACAGATTAGGTTGCTTAAATCAATCATCTTTTATCGTCTTATGGACATGTCATTAAACAACCATAAAACTAAATTGGCAAATTTAATTTCCTTGCCACGATCAAAAGAAGCCAATTCGCGCGTCTTTTTACCACACAATGCGCTATATTCTCTTGATTAATGTGTCCAATTCGCATTGTGTCCCGTCCTGTCAAAAAGAAGAAAAAAATTAAATGAAAGTGATTCATGGCGCGGAATATTATTAAATTTATTAAATTATGATATATTTTTCCGGGTGACTCTTTTCATTGTGTGGTCAGCTACTTGACAAGTATAACTGTCAAAGAGGAAAGCAATAAGAAGCGATTAGCGCTAAATTTTTCAATAAAAAACAAGTTCAAAAGTGGGTTTTATAGAATTTGGGAGTTTGCCTAAAATGATTGCCCACTTAATTAGCTGTGGAAGCACTGTCAAGTTTCGATCTGAATTTGTGTGGTGTTTCTTACTGCTTTGACTGCCCGCGGAAATGGTAACAAATGAAAGTAACAGAGAGTGAGTGAGATAAAATAACTAGTGCTCTTACTTTCATAGACATCAGGCAAATTCAGAGAACTGAGCGAGACGATGTCAGGAAGCGGAATGGGCGCGTTCGTATACCAAGTTCATGTATAAAACGTCAACTAGATTTGCCTGGACTATAGGTAAACGAAGGACAATTTGAATTGCATTTTGTTTTCTCGTGGTTTATTTTAAATTGTCAACTCCTAATGTACCTAATGCAGCAGGGTTTTGAGCCTGGGTCTTGGCTCTCCACAAACGTCAACTGAAAAAAACTATTCACGTGACCAATCTGGGTCAGTCAACTGTCATACTTACTTAACTATAAATCTGAACGTCCCCAATATGAAGGTAGGTACTTAAAAGAACTTCTTCAAACTGAAGGCAAATTTTACAATGCGTAGCAAGTGGAGACTAGATTTCTATTCCAAATATAAGAAAATGTCAAATTTATTGACGATATTTGGGATGTTTTTTTTATCTCTCAACACAAATTCGTCAGTAAATGAAAGGAATCAAAAAATACAAGATTACGATCATTTTCATGTTTTTGCTGTAAAATTTGACAGCTTGTCGCCACCGAAATGTACGCGATGGATTATTGTGACGCAGTTATTACTTATATTGTGACGTGTCTGCGTAGGGTTTGAGAAATTCCAATGCACTTGTGGCGGAATATTTACCGCAAGGCAGCGTCATGCGTGTGTTTTTTCGTTTGACTATGCCTTGGGTGTACCCAAAAGTAAAGAGAAGTTAAACAAATTTAAACCAAATGTTATCAAAACGTCAGTAACTGCTCGTTACTTTGTTAATTTCTCTTTTGCTGTCAGTTTTCATAAGAAAGTGTGTAGATTTTTGGTGATTGTTTTTTATTTTAACCGAAATGAATCGACCAGCTCTGTTCTATTTTCATGGTGGATACAATTGGCAGCACGCAACTGACATTCCAACTGTCATTCTGTCAGGCAAATGGAGGCAAATTAACAGATTTCTCTCCACTGCATCCGATAGTACCTCGAATAGAACTGTCATGAAAGAGCTTCTCAATTCAGCCGCTCGGACTCGGCATAAATGCGTGGGTTCCTTCCATTTGTTTCAAAAATAAAAACTCATACAAAACGAACGGTTGAGAGAAGCTCGGTCTGAAGGGTACCGATGCGGACTTGTTGCGTCACCTATTTAATTATGAATTAAACTAAACGTTAGTGAAATGTTTTAATATTCATTTGCATTTCACCCGAAAAATGCAAGTCATCCGTGAACATTTTTTACAGCTGATCCTTGAGCATTTCATGTAAATTCTTTTATCGGATGGTTGGAGGTGCTTCTTCTCTTTTCAGAAGGTTTTTCAAGTCGCCCGCTTAAATGCGATTAAAGGTTAGCTTCATAACGATGGAAGTTCACCTCCCACCAGTGTCAACAAAAATCGGGTTTGTGGATCTAAAGTGACTCGCATCCGATGTCGAACTTATGCCTGGCGGTGTTTGTTCCGTTTTGAAAATGGATGGCAACACCAAAACCTACATTCGTTCCATCCACGGCGGGGGTTAAGTATGCCTCTGGATCAAAGAGTTCACAAATCTATCAACTACCATCCATAAAATGAGACATCAACTCCGAACTCCATGCTCCATGCGCCATCTTCTTTCATGACTCTCGACGAGAGCTATAGCAACTCCAACGCAGTTTGTTCCCATTTCCCCAGAAAGCCCAAATAATTAGGGTCCATTACGAAATCTACAAAGTGTCAATCAAAAGAAAAATTGCTTCTCCTTTCACTTGGGATGTCGGTGGATGGCACACCGGGCAATGCCACCTTGTGTCCACTTTGTTACAAGCCATACAAGTGGGTATCATGTATTTCATCATAAAGCTTACAACGACCCCAAGTTGCCCAACGCACCATCAAGCGAGTCGTTGTTCTATGTACATATGGCGCCCATGTCGCAACAACTCGTAGTGTCAGCAACAGTCCTCACCTTCGTTGTTTGGCTGCTATGACATCGACTTTCGCACCCCGGCTCGATCGGTATACATATACCGCCTGCAGAACAGTGCAACGGGGCCAACGTCAAGCGTGCGCGCCGCTTAACCACACAAGCACACATGCAGCCAGTGTTCACATGATTTACGCTTTTTAATTGCTGACCTTTGGGTGTTCGGCACAGAAACGATGCGCGCAGCTGAACGTTTATGTGGCCTCAGAGCGGCGAATCGATGGCATGTCCCGCGAGAACAATCTTCAACATTGTGCTGTTGGAGTTTTGCCAACATTTCCGCTAATGAGATTTGTCAATAGTTGAGCCGTCCACTTCATTTGGAAGTTGGAACTTGTGTCCAGTGCATAGCAGATAAATGCATGAGGAAGGCTCTCCGGCCGGCGTGCAATGTCATTGCGACAGATGCGAATGGGATGGCCAGTCTGTCCATAAATGGTGACCATTGATGGACTCCTGCTTGGCAAGTAAATTCATTGCCGCACTTAATGTATTCTATCTGTATGTGGACTTTGTGTTGATCCCAGGCTGGGCGCGGATAACAAAGCGAATGTTCATGCAACTGGAGTCACAACTGACTGACAGATTGCTTCAAGGGGGTTCATCATTTGAAACAGTAGTGGCGCACCAAAAGCAGACTCAGTCAAGTGATGTACCGACAGTTTGACAGATTTGCATAGATGGAGCCGGTAAATAGTAAAAAAGCGATGGTTTCAATTTATATATAGAGACCACTGGCCTTCTGAAACATGGACCGATGGACCTATTTTGGAAAGGCTTTTGCAGATGTTTTAGAACAAGCTGAATATTTCTTAGGGTTGACCGTAGCATGGACCTCGCCGAAGGTGCCTTCCAACAGAGCCCAACTTGGTATCGTTCGAAGTTAATGCCCAATCGAAAAGCTCAAGTCTTAACCTTAAGCAGGTATAAGTTCCATGACAGGAAAAGAGACTACACAAAAATTACAGGAAAGATCTGTCAACTTGTTTTGAAGAGCGCTCTACCTCAACACCTGATTGCTGAAATGCGAGATATTTGAACAGTCAATATTGAATAAATGACCTTGGACTGGACTGGTTAGAAATTTAGACCTAAGTTCAATGTAGGTGAGGACAGTTTCAACAAACGATTCAAGTTTTCGAAAGTAGTGTAAAAACGGATGACAGACGTCCGCATTTTAATTTTCCGTGTAAAATTTTGCAATTTCCGCAACGTCAAACATTTTATACAATAATTCCTGTATCGAGTGGGATTACTCGCCGGCGGAATTAATCTGCCTTCGAGGAAATGAAGGAGAATAGCTTTCTGAAGCATAATTTTTCAGTGATGTAGATATATTTATTTATTTTGTAAATGTAAATAAACTACAAGACCACAGATGTAAATCATGCCTTACAAGTGTACCCAATGTCCTCCACTCGTTCTCTTCAGGGTTGTACTCTACAACTGAATTTTGGAGTACCTTCTGATTATCGCATCCTCTGCAAGCTATGAGTCGATTATTTAAAGAAACACACATCAAAATATCTTGCGCGAGTACCAAGCCTGGGCTTATCACGGTCCACATATTTGTCGAAGGATGAAAGCGCTCAATAGTTTTACTTTTCTGCCCGTTGTGCAAGCACCCAACAGCGTACAAATACTCCAGCGATGCCATATCGTGTTGACCTTTCGTTTTTATGTGGCAATTCAGTCCATTTGTTGTCGGCAGGATTAAAGCATTCAATAGGAGAGCCGTCATCGCCCACTGCGTACAGAAGTTCGCCGAGAACTGTTACCATCAGATTATCATGTGCTGAGTGTATAGGAGCCAATTCTTGCCATTCGCGTGTACGAAAGTCATACTTCTCCATCGAACGTAACCAATTTCTACAAAAATATCCACCAACAATGTACAAATCGCCATTCAACTCAGCCATTCCAGGCAATGAACGTGCTTGTCGCATTGGAGGTAAGTTGGTCCATTCTTTTGTCTGAAGGTCCAAACACTCAACAATATTAGTGATTCCTCCACCTGTTAGCAAACCCCCAGCGACAGTAAACTTCGTATCCATGACCATAGCCCTATATTCCTGCCTCAGTGTTGGTGAACTTGGTAAGTCTTCGCAGGTCCACATATTCGATTCTGGGTCAAGAGACTGCATTTTCAAATCGTCCGTCCATTCTCCACTCACAAATCCAAGTGTCTCTCTTTCCGCTCCATTTACTTTCTGCCGTTCAGAATGGCGTTCCGTCAACTTCGTCTGTGACAAGTGCGATTCCAGCCAACTGAACAGCAACTCCAGACACTCGTAAGTTCGACTTACTGACTGTCGATTGTCAACAATGAATTCCGGGGTCAAAAACGAGAAACGCACATGTTTCAGGAGGCCGATCGTGGATTCGTCTCGACGTCCTTTGTCATACTTCACCCAAGACACCACACCGTGGAACACCGTATCCTCCGAGTTCACGCGTAGATCGTCACTCGAAATGAGTTCGCTCAACTGTTCCTCAGTGAGCTTCAGAAACTCCTCCTCTTTGAACACGTGCTCGAAGTTCTGCAACGCAAAGTCGAAAGCCTTCTTATAGAGCTCAGCCGACTGTTGTTGTTTGGCCATGGACGCGATATTCAAACAGTTAGTGGCGTCGATAGTTTCTCCAATGAAATCCGAGCAGGCAACTTTCAGTGTGCTCATTTTCAGGACATCCGCTGCTGCTAGTATTCGGGCGACGTTTTCCCAGCGAAGCTCAATCGTCCCACTGTACATGAAGTCGACGACCGCTTTGAGGGTGGCCCCATCGATTCCCAATTCAATGACGTCCGCTCTAGCCTCCTTCAAAGTACTGCAAAGCATTGCCAGGAAATAGTCACTCGATGCGGAGAGCACCGTACGATGAGCGTGCACCTTCAAGTTGTCAGCTTTGGTTGTCAGGGCAATGTCGAAGAACAGCTGATCTCGGTAGAAGGTCTGCAACTTCCGTGAGATGTTGCTGGCATGTTGGTCGCACACGAAGGTCTTCGACTTTGGCGACATCTTTTATATTGGCAATCGGCTGTGTTAAGTTTTGAGCTGTGCTTAAGAACCTCTGCTTTCGTTTATGACAAACGTTTCGTTTAGACAACACCAAAAGTCGGAGATAAACGGACAATTACAAGTACGAGGATGCACAGTTCTTATACTTTGATTAGGGGTTCGGATTCTGCCTTGCGGTTTTCGGGATTTTCACACGTACACACATGCGCACACAGGCAGTAATTACGGCACCAGCTCGCAGGTATGTCTGCTTAGAAAAGGATAATTACTACTTTCGGGGAACTGTAAGTAATCGCTGAGTTCCAAGAATTCAATCGAAGAGGCTTGACATAAGTTGAAGCTGCATGTAGAATACTGCACTTGGAGGTATAAATCTGGTCGTCTGTGTGTCAAACTTCTCAGCCTTCCATATGCTTAAAACCACTTCCATTAGGGACTCCTCTTCGCCAGTCTATTCTAGCTTTTCTCTGACAAATCTCAGGTACCCATAGGCATGCCTTTGACAATAGTTTCTCAGCGCAATGACGGTATTTTGTTCTTCCAGTTTCCAGACAAGAAGACAGTCCCCTCTGTGGCGAAGGTGAACAAGTAAATCTGAGCGCACTTTCCAACTATTAAGAAGTAACCTCAGGAATAAAGTAAATATCTTGGAACTTCCAAGCTCGATGTAGAATGTATATTTATAAAAATTAGTTTCGCTTACATTCCTCACATTTAGGGGTTTTTGTGACAAAAATAGGACCGTAGGGAAAAAAGGACAAATTTTCGATATCAGTCCAAATGTAGGAATTTTTGGATAAAAGTCACTTTTTTCAAGGATGCATATTTTCCACACAAATTCATTACCCACGCATTCAAATTAATCTGTCTACAAGCTCCAACTTAAGTTCCAACACAATAATTCCATTGGGAACCAAACAGAATTTTGGGCAATTGAGAAATTAAATATTTCAGTGGAATGATTTGGTTTTTTTTTTGTGGCATTGACTGAGAAGTTGATCGGAAGAAGTTTTTCGTGCGGAAATATTTTTCTAGAAAATTTAAATTTTTTTGATAAACTAACTTTATAATTAATAAGCAACTTTTTAAGACCAAAATTGAGTTCAACCATTAAGTTTAAGTGGTCAAAAAAAGCAAAAGAAAATTTGTACGTTTCGTTTTACGTATGGAAGAAAAATGAGCATAGGGACAATTTAAGACACCTGTAGGGTAAAGTAGGGAATTTTAAATGGCGCTGTAGGGATTTGATAAAAAATTTCGCTTGAGGTCAAAAATCGGCCCTACCTTTGATAAGCATGTAGTACTAAAAACGTACCACAATATTCGATACTTATGTTGTTGTTTTCTTACAAACGGAAAAGCGATATCAAAATTTCGACAAAATACGCCCCTTTAAATATAAGTTTTACTCATGAATTACATTTCAAAATACGTCACTATGAAAATTTAGAGCAACTAATTATTGATGCTGAGAAATATTTCCCATAGTAAATCTTTGAAATGAAATTATACAGTTGCTTATTTTTAGGGGTTAGTAAATTGCATTCCTTCGAAAATGGGTCATAATCTACGATGTTTAATATTCGAATACGTTACTATGGGAATATGGCGGCGACAAATTGAATTTCACCAAAATGTTTTCATTTAACTAATAAGCATTTTGTATGAGAAATTATTAACTTAATTTGACCAGTCTTAATGGCGACATATACCCTCAACCTTTTGTTTGTGCACAGTACCTTTCGAATGATATATGTTTCATTTTTCTCATTTCATAATAAATACTTAAAAAGTTTACGGAAAATTTGGATGTTCAATTATAAATAATGATGCATTGTTGATTATATATATATATAGTTGGCGCAACAGGTCTGTAGAGACCCAAGGCCTAGCTTCTCACAACCATTCGTTTTGTGTGAGTTTCATTTTTGGAACGAATGGAAGGGATCTACAATTTTATGCCGATTCCAAACGGCTAATTGAGAAGCTCTTAAGACAGTTATACTCTCGGATGTTTGTCAGACGTTCGCGAGAGGCGGCGCAGTGGAAAAAACCCTAAGTTGGAATTTGGATTTTTGCGGGATTCGAACCTGAGTCCCTCGCCACTGCGCCTGCCGCATTGTTGATTGGTAGCATTTATTATTGTGTATTTTCGATTTTTGAAAAGCATTCGCTAATCAAAAGAAGCGTTTGTGTTTTTTGTTGGGACTGCTTCATTTACCAACTTCAATAAAGTCAACGCATGTTCCACCCATCCTTCAATTGGCTGAATCTTTAAATCCTCTTGGGGGTGGTGGGTATCAAAGACAAGTTGGGGCTGACTGGGCTGCACGAATGGATCAAAGTAAGCTCGTTGAGATTACTGCTGCAGTCATTCAAAATACTTTGCCCATTTATGATTAAGTTGCATAAATGTGGAAAGGATACGTATTTTGCTCTTTATTAGCTTGTCGCCTTAAAATTGTCATTTGGAAATTATCCTAGATTGTTTACTTTAAAGTTTGCCGATTTTTAGGCTCCTTAGGTACTTATAAAAAAATATATGCATACTTCAGAACGTACTCATTTCGTATAAGGCCCCAGTAGCATAAAGTCATACGTAAAACGAAACCATTAACATTTTACTTTGCATTTTTTGACCACTTAAACTTGATCGTTGAACTCAATGTTGGTCTTAAAATGCTGCTTATGAATTATAAAGTTCATTTATCACAAAAAAAAAAAAAGCAAATATCTTTAAACTTTCTAGAAAAAGAATTTATAAATTTTTCAACGATCTCAGTTAATTCCACAAAAAAAAAAAAAACAAATCATTCCACTTAAATATTTAATTTCTTTACTGTTCCATCTGTCAGGAATTTTTTTTCTGATGGAATCCGATGATTTGTTGAAATTATTTTCGTAGGAAACATTTTCTCTGACAGAATTTTTGCCTATTGACCGCCTATTTTTAATTTAACATTGTCGTCTTCAAAGACAATTATTAATCAGAGTAAGTGTTCCAATGAATTACAAGAAAATGTGTATCTTGATCTTCGGATTTGGGTTTGGGTATTTTTGGCGCCAAAATTTCCCAATCTGGCTCCATACCTCTTAAAAGATGGCAGCACTGCAAGCAAATAATGTCCCGGAGTGGAGAATTGTACCAAGCAATCTACCAGAATTACCCACTCTTCCGCCATCATTTCTAAGCAGCTGCGTACCTACTGCAAAACGAAAAGGAGAGCGAAATGTTTCGATCGTGATTTCGTTGTGTCGCATTTGTATGGGAGTTTTCGTTTCGGAACATGTCCGTACTACGCTTTACCAGTTACCACCAGCCAAATGGCATCATTCTGTCGTCTATTGGCGGCTCTCTACAATGTGATTCAATCAACAGAGAACCAGCGCCAAACTGTTTAAAATACCGCACACATATCGCTCGCCTGAACTGCGTTTACACCGCAATTTCCATTGAAACGATTTTCCACAAAAGAATTACATTCCGCCGCGCCGTCCCACCATACCGCACTAGTAATTACAAAAGATACAATGTATCGCTGCCGTGCTCCACTACTGCTCGTTTATGATTATTACGACTGCTTGCTGATAAATTAACGCTCATCGATGGGTACTCGCATAACAGCCATGCCCCGCGATGCAGCTAATACGCTGTACGCATACTGTCTCGAGGGAACTGTGCGAGAGGTCTACACTCGACACCTCGATTCCGTAATCGATTTACGAAACTGATATGAATCGAAAATAAGAGAGAGGAGAATGCAAAACAAAAAGAAACGAAGCGAAATCAAATCCGGGCTCGTGTGGCGTGTCGCGTGTGTCGTGTTTACTGACACAGATACGCAAATGTGCTCTTTTTGGCAGATGCCAGATGAATATTTTTGTGTCTTATCAACAGATCTAAGGAAACTCCTACTCTTATCTCTTATGTCATATGCAAGGTACGCCATGTGACTGCACAAACTTTCTAACCTCTGTGACAGAAAAACCCCCAATCAGAAGAAAATCATCGAGCAGAATAATTGTCTGGTATGTGAGCAGAAATAGTATCTCAATTAATTAATTTGTTTGATGTTGCACACGCCGATTCGTTTCAATTGATGAAAATTGAGACACAATTTTCTTGCAGCACCAAAGAGGGACAGGTCAACCCGGTTACTTTGCGGGAGTGGATAGAAAACTGTCAAATAAAGAGGAAAGGCCGCGACTCAGGACTATTAAAGAGGGAAACTGGAGAAGGACATATTTTTCAGCATCTACTTCTACAACGTAATCGAAAATTTGGTTCACAGCCAGATTTGACATTTGTGATCGAGAATACGCAACACGAGACTGCTACTTCTGCTACTATGTACAGGGTCCGCCAAATAATTTTTTTGAAAATGCTATAAAAAAAAAACTACTGAATATTTTTTCAAATTTCTTTTTTTATTTGAAAGTACAATCCTTCCGGTTAATAATGGAAAATAATTTCATTCAAATGGCTGCCTCGGCTGGCCATGCAGTAGCCTACACGATCGGTCCAATTTTTAAGCACATTATCATTGTGTGCAGCTGTATTTCTTTTACGGCACCCCACAAATACTAGTCCAACGGTGTCAAATCGCAGCTCCGAGGTGGCCAAACGGCATCAGCTCTGCGGCTGATAATGCGATCTTCAAAAATAGGGCGCAAAACATCGAGTGTAACTTCGGCTGTGTGGCACGGAGCGCCGTCCTGTTGAAACCAAATGTTGCCAATATCCTCCTCTTCAATTTTTGTGAACAAAAATTCGTTCAACATGGCCCGATAACGATCGCCATTGACTGTAACGGCCACTCCTTGCTCATTTCCGAAGAAAAATGGCCCAATTGTGCCTCTGGACCAAATTCCGCACCAAACAGTGACTAGTTTTGGGTATATCGGCTTTTCAATGTATGCGTTCGGGTTTTCTGTTTTGCAATGTTTACATACAATTTTGCTTGTTTACATACCCGCCTAGATGAAAATGAGCTTCATCTGAAAAGATGATTTTTTTTTTGGCAAAATCGGCATCTTCTCTAAGGCGATTTTCAAAGTAATGTCGCAATATTTCCCAGCGTTGTTCAAGCGTATACACAACCATATTCGTTCAGCGGAAGGATAAAACTAATTATCTGTCAAATCGGACATGAGCTAAGTGTTACCAAAGTGTTGAAAAAAAAAAGTTAGATGGCGGACCCTTTATTTAATATTGAGTCCATATGGGTAAAAATAAAAATATTTGACAAATGTTTATGAAATGTTTCTGAAGCAAATCGAGAACATTTCATAAACCGAAATACTAGCAGTAAAATATTGTTTATTTGTTGCATATTTTATCATAGAATTTCAAATAAGTTTTTAAAAAAATCAAATAAAAATTATTAATTTGATTCACATGGTAACACCCTCGACAAGCAAATGAAATGCATGTCAATTGACCATATATTGGACGTCACGTTGTACAGAATGTTTGCAATATGGCTGGTGGCAATATGAAGTTTGTCACGTGGGTAAAGCTGGGACCGCCACATTCGAATTTCGCCAAACAAAGTACATGGGAATTAGTTGCTATTTAGTTGCTATTTAATTGCTCTATTCCTGATCTAGTTGCTCTTCGGAAAGTGGGAGATTTTGTGGCGGTCCCAGCTTTACCCACATAAGTTTGTCAAACTCATACATTCTTCGCGGTGTTTTGAAAGCAACTGTTGCCACAATTCCAAAATAAAATTTTTCTATGATCCATATTGTTTTATTTTCGTGATCTGATTCGGATCAGATCACGCTGATAATAAAATACGGCTAATGTACCACCAAAACATAGATCGCATGATAAGACAGTTTAACCTTCCTCGTTAGGTATACAAGTTTATCGCACTTCATTGTTTGCCAATTCGTATTGTAAAGCTAAGCGGATTTTCGCCAAAATAGATTAAGAGCCGTGGTAATAAAGGCTGGGAGCAGAAATCATCGTCTCGTGTGTTGCATTTTTCACTGAATGTCTTAGGTATAAGCTGAAAGCACACAGAATAGCTGCTGTCAAAGATACATCAGCCACTGGACGGTGTAAGATGTGTAAATGCCTATCAGTCTCATAGTCATAACACAAACCGACCGCCCTTCGTGAGACAGTGAAAAGCGTTTCATTAATGACTCACCGTGTGTCTCTTCCACAGTTTTCCATGTGAAATTGAGTTTTTTCTTCTTTTTTTTTTCGACTGCGTCACACAGTTATTATGAATATTTGCTACCATTAGCCGCCCCTCTCGAGCCCGTTACGACACGTTAATTGATTTTGCATAACAATATGAAAAGGGGGAGCAAAGCAACTGAAATCTTTTTTGCCTCTCTGCCCAATGATGACGACGAGATGATGATGATAATGTCTCTGAGAAGGATATCACATGACAACCCATCACTAGTCGAATGCGGATAGAGCGAGAGGCGTACGAACGGCAGCCAACCAACAGTAATAGGTAAATGTCTCTGGAGAATTGAATCTTTCTTGGTTTTTTTTTTTCTTTTTGTGTTTAATGACATCAATGAACTCGGCGCTTATAGCTGAGGGAACTGGGAACTACTTAGTACTTACTACTCTGCTGTGTGTTTACATGCATCGACACATATTTATATCTTCACAGGGTATAGTCGGAGATGCACTAGCAGTTGCAGCCGCACGCAACGTTTCGTTTGCAAAATCCGTTTTTTCCCGCTTAATTTGATATTATATGCCAATGCCAATGTCAGTGGCAGAGGCAGTTCTTCTCGTTGGCCACCTCGTCGTCAGTGCATATATCTATACAGGCAGAGTGGTCGATGTTGTTGTCGGTCGTCACCACAAGATGAATGGTGGCAGTGGAGAGACATACACACACCATACGCTTGGAATGCGTTTCAGATAGGCAGTGGAATGAAAAGATGGACAAATATTTGGGTTATCCTGCGATCTGCCAATTGTCTAATTGGTTGGTTGCTGCGGCGATGCTGATTGAGCGTGTTTTATTGACCATCGACATCGACAACAGCAAAGCAAAGTGAAATAGAATCTTGATCTAAGCCCTACTGGGCGTTGGCACTTTAAGGACTCACCCGATCGAATCACCCCAAGTGGAAGTGACTTGACAGCAGCAGTTCGTGATGACGAAATTTTTTTGATGGTGTTTTCATGTCTTTTCAAGAAATATGTCCCTCACTTTTAGTGAGAGGACTCTAGGTTAGGTTGAAGTGGCTGTCGGCTAGCCGACAGACTTAGCCCATTATAAGGTCCCTTTTGATACACCGTATTACTTGCTACGTATAGTGACGAGTTACTTCAACAACAGGAAGTAGAGATGATGGTAAGAAATACTACAACGTCACTGCCGGAGTTCCACAAGGATCGATCTGAGGGCCCTTATTGTGGAACATCATGTATGACGGAGTACTCGCCGATGACATTGCCATTGTGACAATCCGTAAACAGATTCATACTGTTGAATCCACTATAAACGAGACAATTGCCCGGATAAAGGATTGGCTAGCAACCGCCAGCCTAGAACTAGCAGATCGTAAAACCGAAGCTGTCCTCAAAACAAATCGAAAAACTGTAGAGTTCGACAACTTTCAAGTTGGTAAGAGGCCGCAGAAACACCCAGAAACAGGTGACACAACATGAATAGCTTGAATGCTAACCAGCCCCGGGAAGTAATACCTAACGGCAGTTCCGCGGGCAGAGTGGTTGAAGTGTGTTGGGTGTGAATTAGTACGTAGGCGCATTCCTGGCATCGATTATTTGGGCTACCGCATCTTTAGAAGATTACCACATTCATTGGCGCAGCCAAAAAAATAAACGTGAGGACTCTAAGAGGTTCTCAAAGTACAGGTGCACACCAAAATAAACCAGTTTATAACACTTTATAACAATTGTGACTGTGTAACGTTTTATTTGTCATTTTTCTGCTTTACTTTGCTGCGACACATGTTCAATATGACACGCCTGTGGTATGCTTATCAGTCGCTGACAGCGTATACTCCTTTCAAGACCCATTGTCCTGAAGAATAAATCAGAAAAGCCGAGTCAATGCCATGGAAGCTATGTACAAACTAGTCACAGTAACTATTCATTGCTCAGATATTGGATTTGGTAAATTAGGTGTCTGTATCTCAAAACAGGGCTCCAAGCTTACTACTTATCCAGTTAACGGACCCCTTGTACAGACGAGAGATAGCAACATCGGCAATAGTTCTCCTTGTAGGCAAATTAATCTGTGCAAAAAGTTACCACCGAATTTAGACGCATTTCAGATCCTTAGGCAGCAGAGCGAAGAACATTTTGAAGAGTACATCATCTTGCATGATTTGGTAAAGTAAATATGATAGAAGGGAGCCATTTTGGAATTGAGTAAAGCGAAACGTAAGGTTGCAATACGTTGGAAAAAAGAAGCGTAACGAAAAGTGAAACACAGTTTAACACCGCACCAGCAGCCTAAGAGTGGAGTAAGGTAATCTCTGGCTTTCAATTGACATTGAAAAAACCAACCAGAAACTCACTTCCGACTTCATACATTCCCGGGAAACTGATTTCACCAACACACAAGGCGAAGCTCCCATTTAGAACTGAGGATCTGCACAATGTTCGACTTGAATAGATTTTGTAACCAATAGTAGTTTGTTTTGATGTAATTTTATTTATTTTGAAAATGTATATAAACTGCAAGAATACTGAAATAAATCGTGTATTGATTTCATGTATTTTAATTTATTTTTAAAATGTAGATAAACTGCAAGAATACTGAACTAAGTCGTACTTAACAAGTGCACCCAATGTCCTCCACTCGTTCTCTTCAGGATTGTACTCTACAACTGAACTTTGGAGTACATTCTGATTATCGCATCCTCTGCAAGCTATGAGTCGATTATTTAAAGAAACACACATCAAAATATCTTGCGCTAGTACCAAGCCTGGGCTTATCACGGTCCACGTCTTTGTCGAAGGATGAAAGCGCTCAATAGTTTTAGTTTTCTGCTCGTTGTGCATGCCCCCAACTGCGTACAAATATCCACCAACTCCAGCGATGCCATATCGAGTTGACCTTTCGTTTTTATGTGGCAATTCAGTCCATTTGTTGTCAGCAGGATTAAAGCATTCAATAGGAGAGCCGTCATCGCCCACTGCGTACAGAAGTCCGCCGAGAACTGTTCCCTTCAGATAATCATGTGCTGAGTGCATAGGAGCCAATTTTTGCCATTCGCGTGTACGAAAGTCATACTTCTCCACCGAACGTGACCAATTTCCACCAAAATATCCACCAAGAACGTACAAATCGCCATTCAACTCAGCTATTCCAGGCAATGAACGTTCTTGTCGCATTGGAGGTAAGTTTGTCCAAGCCTTTGTTTGAAGATCCAGGCACTCAACAATGTCAGTTACAGCGCTACTACAAACCCTTCCCCCCGCCACAATTAACTTCTTATCCATAACCATTGCGCTATAATTCCGCCTCTTTGCTGGTGAAGGTGGTAAGTCTTCGCAAGTCCACATATTCGACTCCGGGTCAAGAGACTGCAGTTTCAAATTGTCCGTCCATTCTCCACTCACAAATCCAAGTATCTTTCTTTCCGCTCCATTTGCCTTGTTCCGTTCGGAATGGCGTTTCGTCAATTTCGTCCGTGACAAGTGCGATTCCAGCCAACTGAACAGCAACTCGAGACACTCGTAAGTTTGGATTACTGACTGTCGACTGTCAACAATGAATTCCGGGGTCAAAAACGAGAAACGCACATGTTTCAGGAGGCCGATCATGGATTCGTCTCGACGTCCTTTGTCATACTTCACCCAAGACACCACACTGTGGAACACCGTTTCCTCCGAGTTCACGCGTAGATCGTCACTCGAAATGAGTTCGCTCAACTGTTCCTCCGTGAGCTTCAGAAACTCCTCCTCTTTGGACACCTGCTCGAAGTTCTGCAACGCAAAGTCGAACGCCTTCTTATGGAGCTCAGCCGACTGTTGTTGTTTGGCCATGGATGCGATATTCAGACAGTTAGTGACGTCGATAGTTTCTGCAATGAAATCCGAGCAGGCAACTTTTAGTGTGCTCATTTTCAGGACATCCGCTGCTGCTAGTGTTCGGAAGACGTTTTCCCAGCGAAGCTCAATCGTCCCACTGTACATGAAGTCGACCACCGCTTTGAGGGTTGTCCCATCGATTCCCAATTCAATGACGTCCGCTCTAGCCTCCTTCAAAGTACTGCATAGCATTGCAAGAAAGTAGTCACTCGATACCGAGAGGACCGCGCGATGAGCGTGCACCTTCAAGTTGTCCGTCTTGGTGGTCAGAGCAATGTCGAAGAACAGCCAATCCCGGTAGAAGGTCTGCAACTTCCGTGAGATATTGCTTGATTGGTGTTCACACACGAACGTCTTCGACATTGGCGACATCGTACAAATCTTTTATATTGACAATCGGATGGGTTTCTCTTAAGTTTTGAGCTATAACTTGGCCTAGCAACCTCTGATTTCCTTTATTAAAAACGTTTTGACAACACTAAACTCTGCGATGAACTGACAAGTATTTGAGAGGAAATGCGGCTTTTATATTGCAATGAGGGGTATAGTTTGTGCTCGTTTATGCCTTGCAGTTTTCGGGATTTCCACGCATACACAAACTCAGCAGGTAATTTCGGCACTGGCTCGCCCCTAATGCAGGTAGGTAGGTTCAAAGAGGATAATTACTTTCCCGGAACAATAAGTAGTTAAGGAATTTTGTTGCAAAGGTGCAACAAAATGTAGGATACCGCACGTGCAGGTATAAGATCTGGTAATTTCTGGCTTCTTATTCACCGCGTTGCTTTGCTCAAAATTATGGAAAGAATCCCCAAGCACGGTGAAAAATTTTGAAGTACGTATTTCATCATTGACATTGTAGAATAGCGCTGCTAATTGTAAGCTAGTTTAGCCGAAATCTTCACCTTTAAACAAGAGGCACAATACATTCGGGGAAGGCCTCACCTTAGTAGACAGGGACCTCCACCAGCTTGCAACCAAACTTGAGACCCAAGCCCAAGTAATTAGGCATCCCACTTCAACTGCACAGATATTTCCCCCAACCATTTTCGACGTCAAAAATTCGTTCCACCACAAGCAGTCCGCACGTAAAATTAACGATACACAGCTTTGAGTTGCCACCACAAACATGACTCTTCTAACATACATTCAACTTCTTAAAATGACAAAAAAATTTGAGAACTGTGAAGTTGATACTGTTTACAGGTAACTCCTGTGAAGCCCCAGAGTAGATGGTTAACGTTATAAATTAAAGATTAAAGCTGCGAGCTGCGTTGCTTATTGAAACATTGAAACACTTTGCAAACAGTGATGCAACTTCAGCTGATTTATTCAAATCTAACAAACACAGTTGTTCTTTGTTAGTGCTCATCGTTTCGTTATAAATACAAATCCGATGAGCCCGCACAGCTGTGTGTTCCACAGATCCACGTATTCGGGTCCGTGTGGATTTGATGTGGAAGTATAAGATTAACCTACAAACATACTGGCATCAATAATGAATTGCAAATTAGGTATTTTTCGGTTTCCCTCTTCGCGTGAAGCTCATAAATTTACAATTAATCATATTTTATACACCTACACGTGAACCGAAGATACCCGGGGGCACAGTTGCAGAGTTACCATGTACCTAAGGGCAGCAGTTCAATTTTTTTTTCTTTATAATTAATGCCTCGTGAACGGCGTCAGTGTTTCTAAAGAATTATTATTTGAAATTCCACCTGCAGCTTGACGAAAGCAACCTTTTACTCACACCGAATCCAGTGTTTCCTCTGAAAGCCTGGGCAAACATTCGCACCTGCGTTTTTTCACCACGCCCACTTGAGTTCCTCTTCAGCAGAGAACACGACACACAGTACTACCGATGTGCCCCCACCCCTCCAAAGAAGAACTGCGATCAAGAACAGCCAGTCTTTGCTGTTGTTCTTCGATCGGATCAAATAATTTAAATGGTTCATGTTCGGATGAGTCCGAATGCAGAAAGCTCATTTATAGCTTAAAATATTTGTTTTAATCTCTTTAACAATAAATTGAGTCAAAGTCAGTGAGGTCAGTAAAAAGACCAACTTGTTCGAAAACTCTACCAACAAAAAAAGGCAGAATAGCCTATTTGGAGTCTTTCTAAACATTTTCAAGAAAGTTTCGTTGTATATACAAAATATACAGAAATAATACAAATGTTTTGCATTCAAGAAGTTTTTCATTATCTCTGTATTTTATTTAAAAATATAAACATAGGTAAACAAATTTTAGTCTCGACTTTAAATTTACGGAGGATCGATCTCAATGCAAAATTTTTATGGAAAATGAAGCTGTTTCGAATTACTAAGACTTTAACTAAAAATGTTTATTGGTAAGGCTCATGAAGAAAACCAAAAACTCAATGAACAAAATGATAATGCTAACGTGCTGATCGAACAAATAATCTAGTACTGGAAAATGTATTTTTTTCTTGTGCAGTATACATCTTTATCAAATGAATTAAAGAACCAATTGAATATTTGAAAGTTGTGTGCAGTTTGTTGTATTTTTCTATTGTTCATTACTTGGAATTATAAAATATATTTTTTTTCCTGTCACGTATAAAGGGAACCCACAAATTGCTCCCCTATATTATATTCCTGGATGGTTGTCAGACGTTCTCGAGAGGTGGAAAAAAACATAGGGATCTAATTTTGTGGTTGCCTGGGGACCGAACCTTGCTCTGCAGTCCAGCTCACTTATTGCGGTCGCGAAATAAATCCCTTATTTCCAAAAATGCGCATACACACCACCAACAACAAAAATTGTCTAAATTCGGGGTGCGATTTCTGTTTATGGGGTCTTATTTAATTTTTCAAATTGGGTCCTGGTTTTATAATGAAATCCGGCCCAATGAAGTAAGACCCCAACATGATTTTTGGTGCACGATTTAATTTTTATTTAAATAATAACACATGGCTGAAAATGTCGCATAACAAAATGGCTGAAAAACGCGATTTTTTACAAAGTTGATGGTTTTGAGTGTGAGGCTTACATTTTAAATTCATGTATGCAACTACTAGAGCAACCGGTAAAAATTAAGCGTTGAAAAACCTTTATTAAAAATAGAAGCCTCATTACATTGGAGTAAGGATGCCAGATTAAAAAATACGAAAAGGGGGACAACGTGAGTTTTCTAGGGGGGACAAGTGTTCAAAAAGGGGGAAAAATATTTTTTTTGGGACATTTTGCCAACTAAATTTTTTGTTTCAAAACAGAAGAGACCGATGAAGGTACAAAACAAAAACGTACGGGAGAACAACTTTAGCACGTGAAGTGAGATGTAGTTCATGAGTGGATGCATTCAGCTTTGAAAGTTTTCTTGCACTTCAAATGGAGGTGTTCACAAAAAATCTTGTTAAAAATATTAAAAGAATGTATTTTCAAAATTTCCAAGTGAATGTTTTCTTTTATTGAATTTTGACTTACTAAGGGGGACAGTAGTTTGTGTTATGGGGGACAAACAGCATTTTTGTATGAAAAGGGGGGACTGTCCCCCCTAAAGGGGGACGTCTGGCATCCCTACATTGGAGCACAAATTCATTATGAACATTTTTACCCAATTTTGGTTTATTTCATTTATTTTTGGCGCCTTATTTCATTTTTACATTTGGGCTGGTATTTCCTGTGGTCTGATTTCGTGGAGCTGTAATTACTTAACCAACTATGCCAATAAGTTATTTCATACAAATGTGTAGCTAAGAATTCGCTCGAAGGATCATTATTTGGCATAGGTAGAGAGTTTATCAACAGAAACGCAATAAAGATCAGCGACCGAATCGCCACATACGTAAGCGAGTTCACGGAATTTGGTACATTTTACGTGCGACACAAAAACAAATTGCGTCATGTATTCCTCGTTCACCAATTGCACTATTCTTCGACTCCAAGTTGCCATCATCATTTTTATTTTAAGCCTACATACGCACCGATACCTAGTAGACTTTTGTACACGCAACCAGGGTTTTTGAGTTGAACATCATAATATTCTGTCCAGAAATAGACAGAAATTCTTCTTCAGGGAATTGCTGGGTCGTGAAGAACTCCTAGGTCGACATGTCATCGCTTTTGCGATACGAATTTAATAGCAGCTCTCAATTAAATCGCGATTTCGCCTGAAACGTGTTACAGCCAGTGTTGCCGAAAGTACTCCCATAGGAGTATTGTACTACTTTCAACCACTCCGTACTCCTCCTTTCACATTTGTACTACTATTTTTTTTAAAGACCTAAAATATCTCACACTTGCAGCGAGGTGTTATTTCCACTATAAATTCAATTCACTTCAAATTTAATGCAAATTTGGCAGCATTTTGATCTTCCAAACTGTCGTCAAAAAGGGAATTCCCCTCTTCCTAGTTTGCTTTTGTTTTTTGTTGGCTTATGTAGCGTCGCCGAAAGTACTACAGTAGGAGTATTGTATTCCGGACTCTACATCGACTTATTGTACTCCAATTTTTAAATATTTCGAATTGATCTATTTTTACTTTGCCTTGACATTTCTCTACCTAGTAAATTGCAAAACAAATTTTATTTTCTGGACGCTACAAAAAGATTATTTTCATGTTCGATTTCGTTAAATTCGCGTCGAACAAACTCTTTCGGATCCTGGAAATCGTTTTCACTGATAAACACTTATTTTGATAAAGTCAGTGACTGAATAATAAACACCAGATTAGAGAGACTACCAAAGCAACATGGCCGCCACAGGCTTCCAACATCGAAGCTAGAAATAAATTTCTAAATGTTCGTTCTGTACTCGTCGGTACTCCCCAAAAAGTTATGTTATACTTCCCAACGAAATTATGAAACGGCATCGCTGGTTACAGCATTCAAGCAGTCGAAGGATATGCTCACATTATAATGAAGAACAATCATTAAAACCTGTCAACCGTTTGAACTGGCAATTTGGTATTGTAAGGTATTTCGCTATTGTCGGATCATTTGCAGATCGTTTGTAGACCTGACGACATTGACATATCTGGCAATCGTCTGAATACAGCTTTAGAATGAATGAACATCTCGAAAGCATTCGGAAAAGTAAAAAATACCAAATACAGCTAAGATTTGCTTACAGTCGTCCACACAGTTAATTTTTCATCCCTGGTCGGTATAGACCTTTTAAAGTAAAGTAAAGTGCACTTGAATCAGCAAACATAATGCTCTCATATAAAAAAAAAACATCTTCTTGTCTTTACTTCAACACAAATCGAAACGCTTGGCCTGCACAGACAAAAATGATTGCCTTCCCAAACTGAAGGAAAAATCCTGTTTCCGATTTGCCCACACACTCGTAGTTCTAGTTGAGACACTCTTCAGCTAACGATACTCGTTTTACCGGATTAACTGTTTCACAAGTCCCAGCTCACAGCCGTGAGCCGACTGTCCGTCTCTTGCGACCGGAAATCATCAAATTGATTCTGTCACAGTCATTAAAATGCCCAAACAAACCATCAAGAACACAGCGTAAAAGTAAAAGTTACATAAAAGGCTTTTCTTTTACAAACACAAATAAAATGAAAAAAAAATAATAATAAATAAAACTCACCAAAGTAATTCCAAGATGAAAATGACAATGACAGCTCCAAACAAAAAAAAAAAAATTAGGAAACAAAACAAACCTCCGGCACAGCCCCTAAGCGGTTGTAAATTGAAAATTCTTTCGATTTATGCCACACAAGAAAAATCACTTTTTTCGCCACACAGAACGGAATTGAAATATTTTCTCTTTCGATTCTTTTTTTCTTAATTTTGTTGCCAATATAATTTCACTTTAATTGCCGCGATGTGCAGGTACTATTAAAGAAATATCACACTCGATGATCACACGTTGCACGCAGTCACATTCACTTTACGTTGTTGATCTAGAAGATAAATAAATTTTGCTTCTTATTTTTGTGCATTTGTTTGGTTTAACTTTTTATTTTCTACTTCGCATGGGAAACCGCAAGAAGACAATTAATTAATATAATAATTTAATGATTCGGACTCTGGAAAAATAGAAAGAAAAAAATAGATGGAACATTTTAGTTTCGCATAGAAGGTGGGTGGAAAAAAAATTAAATAGGAAGAAGCAGGAAAGGTTTGCAGAGCAAAGAGTTTCGCCAACCGTGGGTATAGGCTCGACTACAAATCGTGATGCGTTTCGGTGTTGAAGATCAGATTGTTGATTGTTCTGTTCTTGTTAAGGCGTAGTGGATGTTTGTTGTTTTTAATTATCTGGCGGAGGAATCTCGATGTTACTACACTAATGCGAGCCGCAGGCTCTCTTTTGGCCCTAATTAACTCGACGAGGAGGTAGGGGCTTATTAGGCGGTTATGGGCATTATTTCTTCTATTTTTTTAGTTTATGGAAGACTGGTCATTTCCTGGATGTTTGCTGTTTTTTTTGTGCATTCCTAGCGCGTGCTTTGAAATGGAAATGGTCGGTGAAGGTGAACGACACCCAGTACCCATCCGTCGGATGAAAAGCGACTTACTTCGGAGCAGCAAACTTGAACTCTTTAAACGATAAGGCGCTTAAAAGCTTGCGACTTGTGAGTACCATTAGAATGGGAATTAATAATCCACTTGGAAGTTCGAATCAGCACGAAATTTAATGAAGGAGCCCAATAAAAATGCGCAAGTAACTCTGAAGCCATTCATAATACAGATGTAAATGGCAACACAAGAGATAGAAAGTGAATGACTGAGTGACAAAGACATTTTTGCAGATGTCTGTCATTTTCACATCTCTAAGCCAATGTATGTGTATGCATTATTCTGCTGAGAAAGGAGAAAGGAGCTGATTCGGAAGTTGTCGGGATTTTTCATGTTCTCAAGTATTCTTACGAACGCCGACAGTGCTTGGACCATATTTGGTACATCATCTTCATCGGTTGTGTGCTTTACGGAACAAGACTGACGCAGAGTCTTGCGTAGGTATGCGAAATGGAAATTGTAAAAGAGAATTCCAGCGTCAGCCCGAATGAGGTAAATCTTGGACCGTCCGAAAATATTTTTGCTATTTCAGTAGTTGACAGTGGCTGAGTGTTAAAAATGTGTACTTAACTACAGATCAAACGGTCGCAGATTCCGTCCCCGGAAAAACTCAAAATTATGTCTGAGATTTTTTTTTCCGCTGCGCCACCTCTTGAGAACGTCTGGACACATTTTATGGTACATAACTGTAGTGAAAGAGCTTCTCAATTCAGCATTTTGAGCTCGCCATTGGTGAAACTAAAAGCTCAGCCAAGAGAAGAGTTGTGAGAAATAAGACCGAGGCTATTTTTGACCCACCAATTTCTTGGAAACACGTGTCACCGAGGGACATAGAAATTAAATTAATTTGGAAACTCATCTTGACGGCCCCAAGAGAGTTGCCCAGCGTTTATTAAATACAGCCCTTTCCTTAGACAATTTATCTTTCCATTCTCCAAAGTCCACATTTCACTAATTGGACTCCCATTTTCAAAATTAAATTTTCTGGTATAACATAATTTCTTTCGCCGGCGAAGGCGAAGCGTGATAGAATATAAGAACCGCGAATGTGGTGGCTTAAAGTTGCCAACAAAACTGTTCAACAACGCGTTTTAAAATGTTTTTAAATTCCGTCAATCCACAAACCAAATTTAAATTTTTAAACACGTTTCCGACTCTCAAAATGTTAGAATCTGAATTATCGTAAGTTGTCGTCTTTTGCTTAGGACAATTTTCATCTAATTGTTTTTGGGATCGATTTTGAGTTGGAAATATGTACTTAAAGGTAAAGAGACATTCAATCCGTAATCCATACATTTTAAAACACCTATAAAAGTGGATGATATGTACACGACGATATACGATTGATGGCAGGACAAAATTAGCACTTAAAAATTGATTCTGAAGCTAAAGTGAGACAAAAATAGGCTATACGCGACCGAAATGAACTTCATCGACTCGACAGTGCAAAGACTGCCGTAAGCTATGCCAGCCAAAATGAATAGGACAAAGGACAAAACAAAGTTCTCTGTTTTAACTTTTTATCACTTTTCCAATATTTCAAAGAGAATCTTACAGTCAAGCATCAAGAACAAAAGCAGTCCTACGTATAGCAATTTTGTTTTATATGAAAGCCTACGTCTGTTTAGGCTCTGGCATTATAATTAAGCAACCACAAGACCTTCCAAATGTACGTCGACTGACTTGAATTGATTAAGATAATTTCCAAAGAAGTCCTTTATAGAAAATTACACATAAATATTCACCCGCACTGGACAGTTAGGCTGATGCCTGGCATGGTAATAAGTTCAATACTAGCCAAGAGCCTTCTTCTTCGTAAAACACTATACAATGGATTTGCCAAGCCTTTTGAAGAGTCCTTTAAATTTGCAAAATTATTAAGACCTCTCAATGAGGCTGAGGAATTGGGGGTAAAATCGTAAACAGCTAGCTAGAAGCTGAACTGCCTGGAGGAGTTTTTTCACCGGGATTTCTCACTGTTAATACCTAAAATAGTGCACGATAGTGACAAAAATTCTTTCAGGCATTTGTAAACCGTATGAAGGTTACACCTTTTCAATAGTTCTACACTTAGCAGGACTTTATACTTAAAAACTACTCACGATCGGGAAGTTCTATGATCACATTCGACATTAATAAAAAAAATCCAGCCTTCAAATCAGATTTTCAATTAGGTATTTCAGATCTTCAATTGCGCTTTCACTTAAAAGAAAGGCCATGCTCTACAAAATTACAAAACCCTTTTCAATAGTGAGCACACTTAAAAGAAAAAAAAAATGGTTTGACCAACACGTTTCAGGGTTTTTTTGTTTTTTTTTTTTTAACTAGTGAAACGGACTTACAATTTGGTGCTTGAGAAGATTTTCCTTCATTCCCTCGGATGTTTGCTAGACACTATTATTTCTTTTTCCGAAGATCGAACCATATACTCCTTGCTCTGTAGTCCAGGACACTAACACAGTAAATCTTTACACAAGTCAATTGGCAATAGAAAAATGTTTGTGTAATCATATCCAGCAAAACGAGCAACCACATGACAGTTTTTGAAGCTGTGCTCATTTGACATGTGACAATCTGTTAAAAACGAAGACGAAACTAAACTGTGAGTCATCTGTTAGTTGAAGCGTTTGATATGAAAACCCTCCTGTCAACTACCACAAGCCATCATCCAAAGCAATCGAGAACCGAAAATCCAACAAGGCTTCAAGCAAATAAACTGATTTCGCAGATTAGTCTGGTCTGTCATTTGTAGTCGGGTATTGGCAACTGTCCTGCAAAATGTCCTCCAACCTCTCATGTTAAGACCACCACTTTACCACACACCTACTGACACTGACTGTCAACAAGAAACGAAAGAGTCCAACAGCGAACTGGACAAATGCCGCCGATAACATGAACAACTTCTGAAGCAATTCGAAATTCCTTGGCCAATTATACAACCTCAAAAAAAGTCACTAATGAACTGCCACGAAATAACCTCTCTTACCAAATAAGAAAAAAAAATATCTGCCCGTCACTTAGAAGACTAATTGTCTATCGCGCGCGCGCACGTCACGGAAATCTTTAACCACCAGAAATACCATAAAAAGCCTCACACATCATCGACCAAAACCCGCCTCGTTTAACAAAACTACTCGAGTATATATATATTATATATGTAACACAAATAGACAAAGACCACAAGAAGAATGAACAACCGAAATTAAATCTACAATTTCTTGTTCTTCTTCTCTGGCGGCCACAAAGGAACAACGAAATTAATTAGCCACTTAACAACAGGTATCTTGACGCGCATTGCACTTCCTGTGCCTCGCAAGTCGAACTCATTAGCCTGCAATGCTATAAGCTCTGCAATTGCATTTATTTTTCAATCCGGAGACCGCGCAAAAATGTCACGACACACAAAACCAAACAAATCCAGAACACAATTGCGGCAACTATATGCCAGCGAGTACGAGTACGTGTACGGTGTACCCACCAGAGTAGCTATACACTCGTACCCATCTGGAAGGCAATTAATAAACCATCTGGGAAATTTTCTCTCGGCGCAAAAGACAATTCTGTCCAATTTGAATGCAAAAATACCCGCCGAAGCATATAGAGGAAAATTAAAATAATTCCGCAATTAGACAAAAATTCGTAGAAGACGGAGAGGACGATGCAAAATTGGATGCAGATCCTCGTCCCTCCAGCTCTGTGTTTGCTGTGCGGTGTGCGCTGTCCGCATATATGCGGCGCTCTCCTCGCTGCCAGATAATTATAATTACAACAAAAATTAGAGAAAGAAACAGATTTATTGGAATTCATTTGAACGCGGACGTGGTTCTGTGTCTCACGCGGAACAACATCGTGAATGCATATGAGAACACAACACAATTTGAATATTAATTCGTTGGGCACACTCCTTGCTCCGGCCTGACTTCAAAGCGAGAGAATCTCCTCGCAGTGCCAAATGGAACTGTATGTATTTTTTTTTTGGCAATTTTTTATTTTTTTTTAATATTTTTGGGGGAACTCTCACTTTTTTTCCGCTTCTCTGGTATAGATGCTTTACCCGCGAATTTAATTTATAAATTTGTTCACTGCGATTCGAGTTGATAAGAGATCCACGCAACAAATTTGAGCGAAAGTTGTCAATCGTTAAAAACAAACAAAAAATATTTCACTGAGTATCTATTAGAGATATAAGAAAAAATAAAGTATCCTTCCACTGGTCGAATATCGAACACCAATCAATCAGATACAATTTAAATTCGATGGTTAGTTTATCATTCACGACGGCGGCGACGGAACGACTATTCAAGCACAGACGAGACGAGATGATGATGACGACGAGACGGTAACGAATCGACTGACTTCTTTATTGGTGCAGCACTCGCGACTTACTGAAGCAACTGGAATACGATCCGTGTCCGCAATGGTACTGTTAGCCTGTATATACCTTGTACCCCCCCGAAAACTGGTGTGTGTGGCGATGGCAAGCTCGCGTGCAAGGTGGCACAACCAGAAGAAGATTGTGCTTCGAATCAGAGTTTTGCCAACAAGAAGGCCAATATGTACTAGAAGAAGAAGAGTACCAGTCGAAGAGACGCGTCGAATCCAAATTTCCCCAACTTGTTTCGTTTCTGTGTATGGATACCATCATATGCATATCACCATGACCATGAGAGGGAGAGCAATCAGCTGGGCCGCCGGGTCGTCTCTCTTTGGTACTTTCTTACGAACTTCGAAGTTTCGAATGTTTTTCAACTGGTTTTCCATTCATAAAAAAAAAAACCCCGAGAGAGAAAGCTTTGATGCAGCTTTGCGTTGAGTTGCTTGAGACGATCACGCGTTCGCACGAGGTCGTTCGTTGGCAACTTTGGGGGGACCCCGACCCATACTCGTACCCCTGTCAAATGTGTCGCCTATTTATCACTGCTTCTTTTTTTTTTGCTGTCCTTCTCGCTTTGTTTTCTTTAGGCTGTTGTTTCTTTTTATGCTGTCAATCATCTTTCGATGTTTTATGTATGACAGATTATTGTATTAGAAAGCAAAATCTACTTTTGGTGATAAATACGGCATGAAGATCTCGGTGATTTGAGATGCTAGGCGCGCATGGAAAGTGACAACACGTTGAATGAAAGTCGCTAGAAAAGCAACGAGCAGTGACAATCGGGGCGCTCGCAAGTTTTGCAAGTGATAAATGTGTTATTATTTACTGGTTTTACTGCGGGCTAAAACAAGTGACTGGGCTTGTCCTTTGTGTGAAATTGGGTGGGCAAGCGAACGGGAGTATGAATCAAGTTCGTTGTTCAACTCTTTCGTTTTTTGCATGTGTAGTCACACTATATTTTTTTTTTGTGAGGAGTGGTGAATGTAGGGGGGGGGGGGGGGGAGGGGGTTGTGAAATATGATTTGACGGATTCCATTGGTAAACATGTCATCATCAAAATTAGGTCTCAGCCTCCCGCAAAGAAAATAAATCTATGTTCGTCGACAACATCAATTGAGAGAATTGTCTTCCAGAAACTGGATGTGGAAAAAGTCTAAGACCCCAAACGAAAACGGTGCTCTCTGTAAAAGGACGTTGAAGAGAAAATGTGGTATTCGACACCAAAAGAGTTCCTTTAAATGCAAGGCAGTTCTGACAGTTATCTTCAGAACTCAAATGTCCAAGTGCGAACCGAACATGAAGAGAATTTCTACTTTGGACGCCTCAGAACACCTGGAACCTTCTTCCAGGAAACTCGAAGCGAACGAAATGCGAATCGTCTGGTATCGAACTCCATATGGGCTGCAATTTTACACACAATGTTTCAAAATGTTATCAACTAAATTATCAATGGCATTGACAGTTGTGACAGTTTGGGGAATAAATATTGGCAAAACAAATAAAAAACAGCAGCAAAAACAATAATTTATAACAAAACAAATGTATTCATTAGGAAACTTTTCTTCTCATCTTTGCATGCTTTTTCGTTCTATAAAAAATCTTGCTAAAACTGAAAAGCGGGTCATTTTGACCATTTTGATCATTTTGAATAAACAAATTGGGGGCTAGGGGCTTAGGGGCTCGGAACGACTAAATTGGGAGACTTCTTCAGAATGGCTATCCACTCGAATGTTCGACAGATGTTCGAGAGAGGTGGTGCAGTGGAAAAAAAATGTAATGTAAGATGTAATTTGTGTCTTTCTGGGGATCGAATCTGAGATCCCTCGATCTGTTGGTTTGGAATGAATACAAATACTTTTTTTTTAATTCATTTTTATTTTTTATCTTCATTTAAACTTATATCTATGCTACACAAAAACGATTAAATCTAATTTAAAGCTAACATTTTTCTTATTCTTGCCTACTGGCTCTTAGCGAGCGCTCTAAACTTAACTATATTCTTAAAATTATTTTTCGGCCTTAAATCTATCAATCTGGACTAACTCTTTCATGTCTACATGGAGAAATGCCTCAGGCGGGAAAAGCCAGACCGAAGCGTACTCTCGTGGTACATTAAATTGGGGTAGTAAGCCCCTGAGATCAGGTTATTATCATCGCCCTCGCAATGTGCCTCCGAATCACCTTAATAGGGTAATTTTCAATCTTATTCCGTCGAGCCCCATTTTATAGGGTCTTGTCGGGATACTATTTTATGTAATCGCATTCAGGAGTTCTAAACAACCCTAGACAGGCCCTGAGACATTGTCTCTCAAGCACCCGAAACTTTTCCATATAGAACGGCGCTATATTGAACCACATGGGACAGCCATAAGCGATGATAGGCCTTATAAGGGCCACGTAGCAAATGACCTTCACCCTGGAGTCCAGTTGACTGCTGCGAAAAGGTCTCCTTGTCAGAGCCTAGGCCCTCTTAGCCCCAGCAAGACAAGCATCTACATGTTTGTCAAAATACAGATACTGGTCAAGCCAGATGCCACCGGCCGCCCCTGCTGTCCAATATTTGTTAATTTTCTCAAGTTTTCCGGTATCCTTAGGGGCCCCAGCCAATGGAGTTCTGAACAGGATGGTTTCCGATTTTTGGAAATTGATTTACAACTTCCAATCATCGCAAAACCTCTTATTTTGCTCGAAGTCACCCTGCAGAAGGATGTTAATGACCTTGATTTTTGGTCCTGACCTGTACGCCGCTAAATCGTCTGCGTACGCTATAACATGCCTGAGGGAACCCACCAGATCACTTGGGTAAATATTGAACAGGATCGGAGAATTCACTGCTCCCTGTTATAAGCCGTTTCGAATTTCGAAAACCTTGCTCCAAGTCACGTTGCCAGCTTTGACAACGAACTTCTTTCCCATAAGCATGTCACAAATCATATATAGCAAACGTTCTTAAATGCCCATTCTGGTCAATTACAAATACTCGTTTGGGTTCGCTTTCTCAAATTCCGCAAATTAAAATCGCAAGACCAAGTCTAACTCGCCCAAGTGCAAAATTGTGTGCGTCGCCAAGGGCGCGTATCTAATAAATTGCCTGCAATGGGACATTTCCCCACCAAATACCGGTCTCAATAATGTCCCATTCAGAAGTGCCCATAACTCGCTGCACATGGAAATGGAATTACCCCATTTCCCACCATCTATCTTTGGCTATTGATATATCGCGTGGCTTTAAGTTTGCCAAATCAGTGGCCAAACCCACATTAAGGGGCACACACCGTATTATATGCAATAAAAGTCTCCCTACCGCATTCCGCTGGCATTGTTACACTGAAATTGCATAAAAGTCCTTCGCAACTACTCCGCACACACCAATCGAACCATCTTTGGACACTATATTACCGCCGATGCTGCTGATATATATTGCGGGAAAATTCTCTCCACGAATACAAACGAATTCCCCTTGTACAAGAAAATTTAATTTATTTCCACGATTATGCATGCTATTTTTCAGCCTCGAATACGCTATTCAAGTGCAACGTTAGAAATTAATCACCACCACATACGCTTCTGGCGTAGATAGATAGATACTTTGTATCTATATGTCTGTACGCCTCAGAGCGGATAATATGGTAGCTGAAGTTGCTGCGAAGTAAATATGTATACATATTTTTTTCTTCTTATTAACGGTAATCAAATGTGGCTGCGTGTGCGTGTGTGGAAGTGTGAATGCAGTTGCATCAATGGAAATTATCTGCATATTCTAACGGTAAACGAAAGCGATAGTGAATTGCTAGACATTAGTTTCGCAATCGCAACACGGCCGAGTTGGAAGGAGAAGAAGTCAAAGACGGCGAAGAACGAAGAAGAAGAAAAAGAATCATTAGCGAGCCGCGCCGCTTACACCGAGATATGATGCTATTGGGATATGGTTGCATAAATAATGAAGAGAGTTGAGATTTTCTTCTTTCACATGTTGATGGCAGCTATACACGAATACGAGTAAAGATTCTCGCCACAAAAGGCATCTTATATTGAATGGGAATATTAATTAGGAATCGCGATGGGTGCGACGCGGTGGATTAAGGTAGGCCTTGTATGAATGGAATTTTTCCCAAAGCTTACGTCAAATTGGCATAGAATCGGCGAGGTCATGTTGGCTAATTCCTATTGAGAAATGGAGGGTGTACCCTAGCGGCTAAAATTTGAACCCTACTAGACATTCAAGTTTGACAGATAAGCGAAAAAATATACGTAAAAGAAGGTAAGCGAGATTAAATATTTAAATATTGTGGAAAATAAATACATTTGTTAATTAAAAACATACAAATAAATTTCTAAATAGTTTACAGTAATGGAAAGTAAAGAAATAGTTTTGGATTGAGTGTCTCATTGTGGTGTACACCAGAGCAACTCATGTAGACAAAATGATATAACCATGAACAAAATTCCAAAAGAAGTTTTAAACTCCTGATTCCTTTTAAATCGAACCTGTTAATATGTATGAGACATGCTGCGGAAATGCAAGCACATTCTTCCTTCACCAGCTTTGCACGAGCAAGTACAAATCCAAAACTTCCGAGACTTTGTAAGATATCTTTGTTTTATTTCGTTGGGTTTTGAACTCATTGAGGATGCATCAATAACCAGACACGTTACATCACTGTTTGCTGAATGTGGTATCACACCTATAGCATAGACCCAACCAGCCTTGACAAGCTCTTCCCCTTCGCGAATGGAGCGTTATATGCCGCTAAAATATTCTGCAATATCGGTAAGGTGGGTCTGCCATTGGTATTTGGGATAATGCTGCACAATAAATAGAATATTAACAACAGTTTAAAGAAATTTAAACTGTTAAAAATGAGTCTAATCCAAAAAAAACAAAATTGTTTACACGAAACCAACACAAATTTTTCATTCCACTTTTAAACGATTCAAACATATTTTATGGACCCGGGGTTATTTTATTTTTCATAAACAACACTTGAAAATAAGACCAACAAGGCATTTGTATAAATTAAAATAGTTTGTCAATTATAAAATAAATAAATCACCTTTACAAAAATACACGTACCGCTTACCGATGACAGATTCCTGTATGTCAGATATCGCAAGCCAATTTGTACATTTATGAAAAGTGTGAACAGAGTTCTCAGTTTTTTGCTACGACGATTAGACTGTCACTGTCAGCTGAGCGCGCAAAAAGGAAAATCGCAAAGTGTCATTATGACAGAACTTTGGCGTTTTGCAAATATTTTGCTGTTACTCGTCTGTCGTTCTGCTCTGTCTTAAGCCTAGTACGCACCTGTTTTATTTTACAATGGAGTGCCACATGACACTCGGCAAGAAAAATGTTTTCTTAAGCTTTCAAGTTTTGTTTTCATAACATTCCGCACGAAATTCACGACCATAGTGAGTATGGCCCTGCTTTCGTGTTCTCTATTCGACGAAGTACGAACAAATTTATGAAAACTGGTTCAGTTGGGTGATCGGTATTCTCATCGCAGTAGATGTGTCAGCGAGGTTAAGTATATTACTGCAACATCACGGAGTGTGCGCAAAAGCCAAAAGGTATAAACTTTATGTCGGCCCATGGGAACCATTTTTTTTTTTTGCCGAAATATGAGTATATGATCGCTTGGATATTGACGAGATGCACTTTGAACAGGATAGCTCGATTTATTAAGCATCCGAGGACAACTGTCACAACCCTAGAAGTACAGAAGACGATGGTACCGGATTGAGCATAACTCGACAAAGAGCCGACTTCAAATGGCCGCGAATTTGTGCGATTTGACGGCCTCGAGACTCTTAACTTGCTCGATGACGTAGTAAGAGAAAGATATTGTAATTGTACAAAATTTTAAACTGGATATGTTGATCAATTCTGACATTACGATGATAGCGCAACTCAAAAATGTGAGGCCTACAGCCTAAACGGCTGAACTAATTTGGTTCCGACTTCGGAGTTTGTGAGACTATAGTTTGGGGTAGTGTTTTGTTTTTTTTTCTGCACTGTAACCTCAATATTAATGGTAGGTACTTCCGATATAAAATTGCCATTCCACTTTCATTTGGTCGAAAACAGCTCTAACGATTTCAACCAAAATTCATATTTTAGCTTAAGTAGGTGAGGTTATCATGACTGCGTACTCAATTTTCCCCTAAACTATCGAATAACATTACTTTTGAAATTTGGACATATCTCGAAAACGGTCCATACGATTTTAGCAGAAATTCATTGCTGAGGTAATATGGCCATTTCTAACTTAATAGTTAACTCGGTTTTTCACTATATTATCGTAGAATGGATTTTTGAAAAGTGGGACTAGTTTTTAAATTTTGTTTTCTCTAGTTTTCGTGAAAGAGGTAGTAAAGATTTTGACCAAAATGCATACTCAGAGTAAAATTGGTGTTTCAAAAACAATTGCATCCTCAATTTTCAATTCGAATCACCAAAACCGCAAGTTTTCTTATTTTAAAAACTACTCATATCTCGAAACCCCCCTTCCGATTTCGATAAAACTTTAGAAACCAAGTATTGCTTACTTGTACTCAGTTTTCATCTTTATAGTTGAGCAATAGTATTTTTCAAACTAAACATTGCTCTAACGGTTTTGGTCAAAATACATTTTCAAGATAATTAAAGTATTCTTAATAAGATCGCATACTTAGTTTTTCTCAAAAAATTCTAATAAATCACTTTTTTTAATTAGTTCTTAAAAATTACTACCCGAAAGCCGATCTGTGTTAATATGTATACATATTTTTAAAAATATAATTAAAAACTTCCATCAAAAATTAAATAACTCTATTCCTATATTTTATGAACCGATTCTTTTATCTAACATCGCTACTCAGATTTGTATCGACCTACCTTATAAAATAAGAAAATAACCAACCAAACTTTTGATGAAAGAGAAAGTTTCGTTCGACCCAGTCGTGCACTTATTTTTTTAAACGTATTGACACATGCTCTTATGATGTTCCGGATCTAGATTAGGCAACTCTGCTTTGTCGTGAGATATGTTGTACCGCTTGTCCAAATGTGAATGTTGAACTGCTCCGCCATCCCCTCAAGGCATGAACCAATATTTGTAGCGACACCACGGACTAGATTAGCCATAAAAAATTCTATCATAATGTTCGAAAGAGTTCTTCAGATCAGCTGAAGTTGTGAACCCATTAACCTATTAACTAGATTTGTCGGACTAGGTGAAGAGGTTTACAGAGGGCACCCCGACCTGAGTTGAATCTATGATAGAAACGAATTTATTTTTCTTCTAAGCAATTATGCACAATTCTGTGGCGCATCTCACCGCGACGTCTCACACAGTTCAACTACTTACTGTTGAGCATGAGCACACACAGATTTGTATTTCTACTTCTCTTCTTTTCTCTCTTGATATCCCTCCCTTGATATCACTCTTCATAGTAGGTGTGGCTTTAGAACTTCCTTAGTCCTTACTCCTTATCCTTACACAAATGTGTGTGTAATACTCTTTGATATCACTCTTGGTTGTGACGCAGTAAGACTTACTTACCCAAGTGTGTCATACTCTAACATCTATGTGCTGTTATTTATTTATTTATTTACTTATTTCGCCTCAGAAGTTTCCAATCATATTTAAGACTACTTATACATCCATAAGTCGCCATCGCTCTCAGTCCTCGAAGGCGAAGAGCAGAGATGCCGAACTTGATCCTACCATCTCCCCGTGGGAGCACCTGCCTAAAGGCGCGTCTTGCAGTCCGATTTGGAGTCATACCTTTAACATGACTGCTTTGGCCTCTCAACACCATGTGTACGCCATTTTTGAGAACTTATATTTGGTACAAGGCTCTGCTTTTAACAAGTGCGCTCCTAATTGCGTATCACCGGATGCACTGAAACCCTTATTTGTTTCCAAACTGCATTTTAAGATCGTTGGAGGCTGCATCAACCCATTTAGACTGCTGTTCAAGTCGACCTCAGTCCGATCTGAAAGTGCTCGACAAAGGCGTTTCACCAAAGAAGTGACAAAAAAAAAACTCTGCAGGAAATCATAAAACCATCACCATCCTGCGGCACCGCACATAACGAAGTCATCCGCCGATTGTTACAAAAACCATCTGCAACTACAGTGGCAGTGTTTCCCACATCAGACTGCTCTTGGTGTACCTCCATCCATTAAAGCAAAGATTGAGTTAAACTTTTACTTTATTGCAAATCGTTTTGCCATCAGATGTCGCGCGCTGTGTCCGCCAGCTCCCCTCGCTCCCTTAACCTGATTTACTTTTTCGCACGCAGACTACACCGCATCGGCCTCTCTTATTATTGTTTTATTGTTGGATCATCAATAAATTAATCACTCCACCGATGTTCCCATCAAAGAGACACGAAATTAAAAAAATATAAAAACCCCTTTCCCCGATCAACAGAGAGAGAGAGAGAGAGAGAGTAACAAAGTATCTGGCTCTGTCAGCCAGCGGAGAAAACCAAACAAATGGCGCAAGCAAAGTGTTCAATTCGCTCTAATAATTGATAACTGCCGAGTGCCGGCCGAATGAATTGTGTTGTGTGTTTGTGTCGTTCGAATGGATTCGTGCATCGATGTCATCGATGGGCGGGGGAAACAGTAGGATTTTCCTCGGCAATTGCCTCTGCCTGTTTTGCAGAACAAATGGAAATTCATGTCGATGTGCGCGCGGAATTTTCTATTTTCTCTGACGCTGGGTCTCACCACAATTCCCAGCTTTGACAACTTTGTCTTCGAAATAATTCATGTGCAACAGGCGGTGCTGAAGTTTCACGCAGCGGTGTCTGATGTGCCGTGGCCACATTCACATGTTCAATATAATAATTAGCTCACAAATTGACAGACGAAAGCAAGGAGTGCCATTGGAAGATGGTGCCGTGCGTTTATTTATCGCATGGATTAGCGGCGCCGCGAACCGGTAGAGGTGTTACACTTTATATAAATTTTTGGGAGGATTTTGCGAGCGTTTGAAATAAGGAAATACCGCTTAAGAGCGGCGATAAATAGAGCGATGCAAATGACGTTGGTCAAATGAGTCAAATAGCGGGACTAGAGGTTAAATTGAGTTTTGGACCTGCGGTAGCTTATAGTTGTCCAAACGAAACCCTGGCCATTGAATTGAGCACCGATTTGGGGTGTCATTTGGTTCGGCCGGCTCTCTATCCTCTTCGGGAGTCATTTCAAAGCAATCAACCGAAGTGGTCGAGTGGTTGCTAAATATGTAGAAATGAGTATCAAGGAGTCAGCAAGAAAAGGCGAAGACAAACATTGAAGGGGTCTTGTCAAGGGCGGCTTCTGCTTATTTGCCCGACCAGAAAAAATGGTGTTCCGATGGAGCGTGATGAACTAGACATTATGTGTCTGAAGGCAGGTTAAGTTGCAGCTTGCATACCGACAATGAACCTGATAGGCATTTTCAAGAGTTCACTGGATACAGAAACACCCTCCGATGACATGGATTGGGAGCAATGTTCAAACAGAAGGAAGGATGCATAGGGAAACTAGCCAACTTAGTGGGTTTTTTGTGGGAGGCTGCGAGGACTCTACATAATCCACCCGCTGAACCGGATGGCAACCGTTTTGGAGATGGTGACGTTGAACACCTCGAATGCCGAAGACTGGCGAAGATTGACCTTCAGGCAAGCCTAACAGAAACAAGACCAGATATATACCTGAACGTGCAGTATTCTGCATGCAGTTTCGACTTATGTCAAGCCTCTTCGATTGAATTCTTGGTACTCAGCGATGAAAGACCTTAATTACTTACAGTTCCGCGAACGTAGTAATTATCCTTTTCTAAGCAGACCTACCTGCGAGCTGGTGCCGTAATTACTGCCTGTGTGTGCATGTGTGTATGTGTCAAAATCCCGAAAACCGCAAGGCAGAATCCGAACCCCTAATCAAAGTATAAGAACTGTGTATCCTCGTAGGTACTTGTCAGTTCATCTCAGACTTTTGTATTGTCTAAACGAAACGTTAGTCATAAACGAAAGCAGAGGTTCCTAAGCACAGCTATAGCTCAAAACTTAAGAGAAACACATCCGATTGCAAATATAAAAGATGTCGCCAAAGTCGAAGACGTTCGTGTGCGACCAACATGCCAGCAACATCTCACGGAAGTTGCAGACCTTCTACCGAGATCAGCTGTTCTTCGACATTGCCCTGACAACCAAGACTGACAACTTGAAGGTGCACGCTCATCGTACGGTGCTCTCCGCATCGAGTGACTATTTCCTGGCAATGCTTTGCAGTACTTTGAAGGAGGCTAGAGCGGACGTCATTGAATTGGGAATCGATGGGGCAACCCTCAAAGCGGTGGTCGACTTCATGTACAGTGGGACGATTGAGCTTCGCTGGGAAAACGTCGCCCGAATACTAGCAGCAGCGGATGTCCTGAAAATGAGCACACTGAAGGTTGCCTGCTCGGATTTCATGGCAGAAACTATCGACGTCACTAACTGGCTGAGTGTTGTGGCAATAGCTGAACAGCATGAGTCCACTGAACTCCATACGACGGCTTTTGACTTTGCGTTGCAGAACTTCGAGCAGGTGTCCAAAGAGGAGGAGTTTCTGCAGCTCACGGAGGAACAGTTGAGCGAACTCATTTCGAGTGACGATCTGTGCGTGAACACGGAGGAAACGGTGTTCCACAGTGTGGTGTCTTGGGTGAAGTACGACAAAGGACGTCGAGACGAATCCATGACCGGCCTCCTGACACATGTTCGTTTCTCGTTTTTGACCCCGGAATTCATTGTTGGCAATCGACAGTCAGTAAGCCGAACTTACGAGTGTCTCGAGTTGCTGTTCAGTTGGCTGGAATCGCACTTGTCACGGACGAAGTTGACGAAACGCCATTCCGAACGGAAGAAGGTAAATGGAAGAGAAACACTTGGATTTGTGAGTGGAGAATGGACCGACAATTTGAAAATGCAGTCTCTTGATCCAGAATCGAATATGTGGACCTGTGAAGACTTACCACCTCCACTAACGAGAAGGGAGAGTTATAGAGCGATGGTTATGGATAATAAGTTAATTGTCGTTGGGGGAAGGCTTATTGATGGGCAAGACACTAATATTGTTGAGTATCTGGACCTTCAAACAAAAGATTGGACAAACCTACCTCCAATGCGACAGTCACGTTCATTATCTGGAATGGCTGAATTGAATGGCGATTTGTACGTTGTTGGCGGATGTTTTGATGGAAATTGGTCACGTTCGGTGGAGAAGTATGACTTTCGTACACGCGAATGGCAGGAATTGGCTCCTATGCACTCAGCACATGATTGGGTGAAGGTAGCTGTTCTCGGTGAACTTTTGTACGCAGTGGGCGAAGACGGCTCTCCTATTGAATGCTTTAATCCTGCTGACAACAAATGGACTGAATTGCCACATAAAAACGAAATGTCAACACAATATGGCATAGCTGGTGTTGGTGGATATTTGTACGCAGTGGGAGGCAGGCATAACGGGAAATCAAGTAGAAATGTTGAGCGCTTTTATCCTTCAACAAATACATGGACAGTGCTAAGTCCAGGATTGGAACTGGCGCTTAATGATTGGAGTTGTGTTTCTTGGAATAATCGGCTTTTAGCTTGCCTAGGACGTGATAATAGGGAAACATCCCAGAATTCAGTTGTAGAGTACGATCCTGAAGAGAACAAGTGGAGGACATTGGCTCCACTTGCAGAGCTTGATTTAGGCTGTTTTCCTTGTCTATTTACGTTTACAAAAGAAATAAAAATGCATGTGTCTGCTTAAATATATAACCGCCTGTCGTAATTTGTTCAACGATTCGCTACCAGGGTTGCATCTGTAACGTACCCTGGTGGACTATGCATATTTCATTTGGTCACCTATGTGGGGTGTTTCCGATACGAGTTCAAAAGTTCTTCTGTTACAGATACTTTTGTCTGATGTGACACTTGATTTGTCTCTAAGGATATCACTTCTCACGGTCTTGTGTAGTTCTTGAGCTTCGAAATGCGGTAAATAACAGCGAGTCGCTGCGCAGGTTTACTTTGTGTAGCTGTTACACTTGAGTAGTCGAGGTTGTTCCAGTAAAATGTGTCGATTATTTTTCCCTAAACCATGCATCCATCTAATTGAGTGTTTCCTAAGCCGACTTTGTCCATTGTTTGATTCGTCAAGACGTCTATTGGAATTTATCCAGTTTGGCCTGTCAATATCCCAAATATGATATAAGCTGCACATGACAAGCAAAGTTAACATGTGCTTGAAGAAGGCTGTTCGAAGTCTGCCATGTCCAAGAACACGACATAATTGGTAATGCATCTCATTTTCAAAGCACGCCCCGTCGTTGCTACTAAAATGCAGCTTAGCTTACAGTGTCCCGCAAACTAAACAAAGTCCCACCAATTAACCACTCAATCTGCGCAATCTTGCCAACGGATTTGTTGACAACTAAAAGGAACTCTTGTAGAACACGAATTTGCCACCATGTTTGTCTGTCATAAATCCCAGCCAGGCAAACCTCTTTACGCATGCTAATCAATTCAACCCGGGGCGTTTTCCATTGAAGCCCATGAATTATGCGCCAATACACAGCCCTGTACAAGAACTTATTGAATTCAAATCTAGACCACTGCGATGATAGTTGTTGCACTCTCTACGCTGTCTCTTTGGTATTATCGGAATTCTATAACTTCCTTATGGTCAGCTTCACACATACGAACCGCGAGTACACACGGTCCCATTTCCATATATAGCCAGAGGCGCTCTTAGCACACAGCCTGCGCAGATGAGTCGCGCTGTCGTCCCCTCATTAATTCAATTAAAATTTAATTTCTCCCGATGCCGCTCGACGGCGAAGAGCGAAGACATTAGCAAAGATTAACCTGCAGCATATGGATATCGCAATCGCCAAGAAAAGCGCTATCTACTTGGGATCAGGTAGTCTGGATCTGGAGAGCTTCCAGCCGAGAGTGATATCGGAAACATAACGCGGCGCAGTGTCTTGTACACAGATTTTCAGTCCTGTGGATCTAGATCTGTTGGTCGTAGCTGTTGATGATGCTGATGGTTTCTTTCTTCGACGACGACGATGGTGGCGATGGTGATGATGATGACGATGGCCACCGCATGACGGTGATAGATTCTCTGAAACAGGATGGTGTGATGCAATTACTTGCAGTAGAACGCGTTTGGGCGGCTATTTGATCCTAACACCACCACAACCACCACCAGCACCAGCACCAGCACCATATACCAAGATCAAACGGACAGAGAGATTGTGATGGAATTTCTTGGTGCGTTCTGTGCGCGATTTATGCGCCGAGATTATCGCAGATCTTAATGGAACGGGTTTTTCCTATCCATCCATGCAAGATTCCTGGAAAAACACATGTTAGATATGGTCGACTTCCCATTGTAGATAACAGGCTTCTAATTAGGGAACACAGAGAAGGCGGAGGTGTTCGCGAAATTAATGAATAAACGGCACCTGGAATTTGCAGGAAATAACAAAAAAAAAATTGACAGAGCAAGCTTTTTCAACATCAAGATCTTATCTCTGGCCGTATTATTTTTTTCCGTGGTTCGGTTGCCTTAGGGCCAATTTTTCAATAGTCAGCTAAAACGATTAAATTTATCTCACTCTTCTTCTGCCAGATCTAGATAAAGGGTCTTCCAATAGGGACTTCCGAACTTTCACAGTTGATAGCGGCCATGTCGGGATCGTGCGATTTGACTTCGTTGCAGTGTTTTTGGGATTTCTGAAATCGCAGGCCTATGCGAAGAAGCCACAAACCGCAAAGCGCCCCTCAAAGCCAACATTTCGATGATATCTCACCACACACAATGTTTTATTTAAATTTAAAGATGGGAAGCGTTCAATGACAGACCCTTTTCAAGCTTTGAGTTTTTCAATCATTAAATAAAAGCTAGATAACTACACCCAAAAAACCCTCCATTGTAAACAGCAAAATCGTTCATATTCACAATTAAATATAAGTTTAACAGAGTTTGATTTAATTTCAGCAATAGAATTGTAAAAATGATTGCCACTTCTTTGTGGAAAATTGACAGCGAGCGCATTCTCAGTTATTGTTGTTAAATGTACAGATATGGATTTGTCAAATTTACAACCAAAATGCTGTTGAAAATTCTTAAGACTTGTTTAATGCAGAACATATGCATTCAAATCTGCAACAATTTTTGGTTTTATTAGAGGTGTTATTGTGAATGGCCCGCTATTTCGGTAGCTGTCACTTTTGAAGCTTTTATTCTTTGACATTTGACAAGTAGAAGAAACTACGTCATTACAAAAAATGGAACGATACACGCTTCAACAATGCATTGAAACTATTAAAATTCACTACAAAAATGGTGAAAATCTGGCAGTCACAGTTCGCAAAACTACAGCATTTTTTGGTCGTCGCGAAGCACCTTGTCGGTCCGCAATACAGAAATTGGTGGACAAATTCGAGCTGTTGAGACAAGTTAGTGATGTGAAGAATAAAACCCGTGCACGTCGCTCAAGAACAACTAAGAATATTGCTGCTGTAGCCCAAAGTGTTGAAGAAAACCCAGGTTTGTCCATTCCTCGTCGTTCTTTGGAATTGGGCATTCCACAAACGTCATTACACCGTATCTTATGGTCGGAGTTGGATGGTATTGATCTGGACAAAGTTTACAAAGCAACGAAAGCATTGATATTTTACGGGAAAAGTTTCCGGACCGTGTTATCTCTCGAAGAGGTCATCACAATTGGCCACCGAGATCTTGTGATTTAACACCTTACGGCTTCTTCCTTTGGGGCCACGTGCAAGATAAGGCCTACGCCAACAGCACAGCGTCGATTCAAGACCTCAAAGATAAAATTCGTGAGGCTAATCGAGGACATAGGGCAGCCACTTTGCGATTTGGTTATGGAAAATTTCATGAATATGGTCCTGTATGCGTGCTCGTGGTGGCCATTTGGCTGATTTGGTTGTTCATTATTAACGGCATACCTTCCTCTTTATTATGAAATAAACATACGATCATTTATCTCATAAAATGGCATATTTCCAAAATAACACCTCTTATTGGAAACATCTTATTTACATCTATGACAAAAAAATCATCCCCTTTTTCCCACCCACTCTCATGTCAATGTTTCTCGGATTTACAAAGTTTATCTCATTGTTGCTCCCTTGACTTTATCAAACAGCAGGAGTACTAGTATGTATCTATCAGAAACCCAAACAAAACGAAATAAACAAATTTGTTGTCACTTCTAGTTAAAACAGCTCCAGCGAGCGAAAATCTGCAAACTAACTATAGAATCTTTAATAGAGAGTAAGTTTGGAGTAAAATCGAATAGCGCCATGTCGGATATTTTGTGAACTACTTTGCATATGTGCGCGTGATCTCTGAAACAAAATTAAAAATGCAGTAAAATAGTAAACTTTTAAAAATTTGAATTTAACTACAGGGTCCGCCAAATAACTTTTTTTTTTGAAAATGCTATAAAAAAAAACTACTGAATATTTTCTCAAATTTCTTTTTCTATTTGAAAGTACAATCCTTCCGGTTAATAATGGAAAATAATTTCATTCAAATGGCTGCCTCGGCTGGCCATGCAGTAGCCTACACGATCGGTCCAATTTTTAAGCACATTATCGATTGTGTGCAGCTGTATTTCACCAATGGCTTCACGAATATCGTCCTTTAAAGCGTCAATTGTCTCTGGCTTGTCGGCGTAACACTTATCTTTTACGGCACCCCACAAATAATAGTCCAACGGTGTCAAATCGCAGCTCCGAGGTGGCCAAACGACATCAGCTCTGCGGCTGATAATGCGATCTTCAAAAACAGGGCGCAAAACATCGAGTGTAGCTTCGGCTGTGTGGCACGTAGCGCCATCCTGTTGAAACCAAATGTTGCCAATATCCTCCTCTTCAATTTTGGGAACAAAAATTCGTTCAACATGGCCCGATAACGATCGCCATTGACTGTAACGGCCACTCCTTGCTCATTTTCGAAGAAAAATGGCCCAATTATGCCTCTGGACCAAATTCCGCACCAAACAGTGACTCGTTTTGGGTATATCGGCTTTTCAATGTATGCGTGCGGGTTTTCTGTGCCCCAAATGCGACAATTTTGCTTGTTTACATACCCGCCAAGATGAAAATGAGCTTCATCTGAAAAGATTATTTTTTTTTTTGGCAAAATCGGCATCTTCTCTAAGTCGATTTTCAAAGTAATGTCGCAATATTTTCCAGCGTTGTTCAAGCGTATACACAACCATATTCGTTCAGCGGAAGGATAAAACTAATTATCTGTCAAATCAGACATGAGCTAAGTGTTACCATTCGCGAAATAAGCACTAGTTGAAAAAAAAAAAATTTAGATGGCGGACCCTTTATTTTATGAACTAAATCATTTTTTTTTCCATTGAGCAGACATACAAATATACAAAACCCATTCTCTTTAAAGAGAGAAAAAAATAGTTTCTTGTTCCTCCACAAGATTGTTTACTTTAAGTCACCTTAAACTGCAGTTTTAAGATGGTAAACAAGAAAAAATTAAAATTGTTCTTCAATAGCTACCTCGAGTAGTTCATTGGCAAAATAATAAAATCATAAACAAAAATAAGATTGCCCCACCGGGGCGCAGAAAAAAACACCCAAAAAGAGGTGTTTTTGATACTTTATGCAATATCAAAGTCGAAAAATAAAATTGTGCTTCAATAGCCACCTGCGTCTATTTGAAAGCCGTTTACTCCGATCGATTATCTCTTAACCCCTGCAAGCCCCATCGGGGCGCAGAAAAGTCTACCCTCAGCCACCCAGCCTTAATCGATTCCAATTTGAATTTTTAATAAATACTCAACTCTACTCATTCTTATAGGAATTTTTCCAATGGATACTCATTCTCATCCAAACAAATTGTTATTTGTTGTTTTTTCGTAATTTCCAATTCTAAAGAAGTGCGGAACCTTCGGTAAGAGAATGACACTCGCACTTGGCCGTTTTTTTTTTTTAAAAAAGACTAAATTTAACGAGGTTTAAAAATGAGTTGATATAATTTACAAATAATGTTTAATTAATGTTTATAGTTTATAAAGGAAATGAAAATCAAGGCAAAACCGTTTTCATTTTAAAATGTGTCATTTGAAAACGAATTGCATCTATTGTTTCGTATTAGTCTCCACGTCGGGCTCACCCGAAGAACAATCTTAAAGACATCTAATTGCGTTTTGGTTATTTTTGTTTTATTTTTAAAAGATAATTTGTGTGAGAATGATCTATTTACAGTCCATATTGTATTGTAAAACTAAAACTAAAATTTATAACCTTTCTCGAACACTCAGGGAGATTGTTGCAAAATTTTGAAAAGTAGCAAAAAAAAAGAGTGGTGAAAGAAAAAAGTGTCATTTCTAAAGCAACTCTGCAATTTAAGAATTTTCGCACACAGTTTTTGTTCAATTTGCGAAGTGTCTTTCAAACTAAAAATAGGGAAAAGGTAGCAACAAATTGTATCAGGGTCCTCGAAAAATGTGCCAAATTATCGCACAAAGGTCACGTTGGTCGCAGCGCGCGGCTCACTCACAAATTCAAATCCGATTCGGAACGTACCCTAGCGACATTGCGGAAGAAGACCGCACAAAATCAAGGCACTGGTTTATAATGGCCGTAGTGTTCTGATCAAATATTGCAAGGAAGCACAATTCACATTACTTTAGCTTCTCAGCTGTAACCAAATACGTTTATTAACCTAATTTTTCAATTCTACAATGTCTTTATCTTCTTTTTTGCACTTTATTATATAATTTTTGGTATTTTTTTTAACACAATTTTACTACCTACAACCATATCAAATATGTTCTGTTTTCCTACAAGTTTTTTAGCTGTCACTTGGCTTTTTTCTTCTCTGACGATAGCCAAATTGGGTGATTTTTCAGACTTATCGGGGGGACTCTCACCGCCTGGCAACGCTGACGCCTACCTCAACTGCCACTCAACATGGCAATGCGCGCAGGTCGCTCTCAGATTGCCATACCAATGATCCATCGAACACACGAGATACGACCCCATACCTCAAGGTGCGGTATTGACTAGAGAATCGCACAGATTGCCAAGGCAAAAGCGCCCGCGTGGCATGACGAGCCAAACACTGGGTGATGATGCTCCGGCTCGGTTGGTCTGCCGGTCAATGGCCGTTTAATTGGTTGATGTATGCCGCCGCACCGTGGGGACACTCGCTGGGATGTCACACGATAACCACAATCTTCATCATATTATATTGATGATGGAGCGTGGAGAAATTCCTTTAGCAAATGATCGCAATAAACAATATCAAGATCACAGGAGTCATCCAATAAAACCTTATCTAGGCACACGGAGGGACATTTTACAACTCTGACCAATGGCACCGCTGTGTGGTCGATGGCGGTATCTGGTTAAAGAAATACCTCGAGATGGTAAGAGCATGGTATTGAGAGTGAAACCGATGACACGAGTGCAGGTAGATGGACTTGGACATGTCGTGATGTCACCAACCACTAGATTGTGGTTATTGCCCGCATTGGCAGGTTGAGGGTGGTGTACACAAGATTGGTGGGGACCGCGTTAAGCGATACTTTTGTAGCAGGGCGAAAGTACTACAATAGGAGCAACTATAAACGTTTAGAACAAGTATTGACCTTTTTTTTCGCCAGCAGTTTTCAGTTTTGAATTGAACTATTTTCAAACAAATGTTACTTTCAAGATGTTCTATTTAAAATTTGTTCTTCTTCGATTCTGTTACATTCGCGTCGAAAAAAACTCTTGGGTATGTTGGAAATTCCCTTTCTTCTGCCACTATTTCAAGGTTTCTCCAATAAGGACGGGTCGATGTTGAAATAGAATAAAACAAGCTGTGTGTGAAGTATTAACGAAGTTATTTTTTTGTTTGAAAGGCCATGTATGACTTTATGTAAAAAATATTACATCGTTCAAATGTCCGCCGCTGCTTCTCACAGCGGCACGGATCCGAGTGGTCCGATTTGGACACCAAACGTTCGAGAGTCCATACTTCAAGGGCCCACAGCCACGGTTGCCACATTGGTAACTTGTGACCGCATTTGGTCATTATTTTTCTTGGTCTCATGGTCCTTTTTTATTCCATTTGGTAATTTTTTACGAAAAGAAAAAAGACGTTCAATTTTATGCAACCTAAAGCGCATTTCTTTTAGTCGGATTGTTCTGTGCTTACAAATATTTCCGACTTAGATTACTTTGGTCATTTATAGCTACAGTTGGTCTTTTTTATTTCCAATTTTGGACACAAACTTTATTTTCAAGTGGCAACCGTGCCCACAGCGTCAGCCATAAAATGGTCGCGTGCAGTATTTTCGCTGACGAACACCGATGTTGATACTACAGTGCGACCTCGATAAAAGCAACCCTCGATACGTGCAACTCCTCGATAAAAGCAACACCTTAAATCTTACCATTGTTGACTCATTAATTGCAATTCCTCAAAAAAAGGTGACTCGATAAAAGCAACTATTGGTTCATGAGCTCTTATTTCGTTCGCTATTTGTAGATACATATAGTATATTTTCCTTCTTGTTTATTTTTGCTATGTCTGGGCAGTTATTTTGCAGCTATTTGCTGTACTTTTAATATCATCGATTAATGATTTGTTTCAAGAGATGTCCCCTATTGACTTGTCCGAGGACATAAACGATTGGATTGCCGAAAATGAAACCGATCTGGAACCGACCTGCAGCAATCCGGGAGCAGAAGAGATCGAAAGTGATGACGAAAATGCAGTTGAAGAATCCGCACTGCCAAGAGTTAAAGCAGGGGCTGCAATTCAAGCACTAAACATTTGCCTTCAATGGGCTGAAGAAAATGATGCTTCACTGAGTAACATTTTAGCTCCGCAAAACTTACGAGAGACAGCTGTGGAAAAGAATTCTGCGTCCAAAAAGACACAAACAATTAAAATTTGATTTTTTTTATTTCTAATACCTGCGAATTAAATGTTTGGTGTCTTTACCAGTGCAAGACGCTTTTTTTTTACTATTCTGAGGTGTTTAACTTGTTGCCTCATTTTTGGCACCTACAATTTTTTGACTCGATTATTGCCCAAATTTCTATAAGTTGCTTTTATTGAGGTCGCACTGTACAAAGTTTTGTCATTTCGACATGCTGCTCAGTCGTGTAACTTGATGATTTCGAAACAACATGGCGGCTTAGGACTGCTTACTGAAAAACGCTTAGCTTAAAAGCAATTTCTTAGTTTTTGTTCTTTACTCCCCGGTAGGTACATACTCCGCAAAAAAGTTCGATTATATTTACTCCCCAATGGAACGTCAGCCCTGAACCGCAAAATCCAAAATGACGTTTTTCGTTGCCAGATTTATAACCAACTGGGATATAATTTCTGTTTGTACTTGAAAGGAATTCGCAAGGCTAATAAAACTGTAAATTTTGGGACATGTATTTTACAGGGTGTTGATGAAGGGCGTTCTTTTCAGAAACTGTTTTTTTATCTTTCTAATGAAATACTTTTTAACCTTTCTCAATAGCGCAGTAAGAGAAAGATATTGTTTTCGTACAGAATTTCGAACTCGAGGTGTTACTCAATTCTGACATTACGGTGATGGAGAAACTTATAAAAGTGGGTCCCAACATTCTGACCCCCTCTCTGTCTACCTGTCTGTCCGTATGCTCCCGAGGCCTACATCATAAACGGCTGACCTACTTTGGTTCAAACCTCGGATTTGCAGTTTGTGGGCCTACAGTTCGGGGTTGTTTTTTTGGTTGCTTGGTAACCTCAATATTAATGGTACTTCCCATACAAAAAATCAATACCAGTTTGATCTGCTCGGAAACGGCTCTAACGATTTTAACCAGAAGCGATATTTGAGCTTAAGTAGATGAGGTTAACATAACTGCATACTCAGTTTTCCCCTAAGAAATCTTATGCCTAACGTTGCTTTTGAAATTTGGATATATCTCGAAAACGGTCCATACAATTGTAGCAAAAGGTCATTTCTAAGGTAATATTGTCAGTATTTATTTAATAGCAAACCTCAGTTTTTTCCCCATATTATGGCACAATGGATTTTTGAAAAAAGTATTTCTTTAAAAACTTTGTTTAGTATTGTTTACCTGAAAACGGCAATTACGATTTTGACCAAAAAGGTTACTTAGAGTAAAATGTATGTCTCCAAAATTACTGTGTCCTTAATTTTCAATTCACCGAAGAATTACTAGGGGCAGTAAATATTAGAAACAAATTTAGTGTCTCCGTTCACAATTATGAAAAAATTAACATTCAAAATTTTTCTTTTTTTCCTTAAATTTCAAGTTTGAATTTTTTTTTTTTTTCAAAAACTATTAACAGCAATAGCTTGGTTTGAATATAATTTCAAAGAACAGATTCCTGGCTTTCAAAAATGGTAAAGTACTTTATTGGAAGTGTTGCCGTTGTTTTATAATACAAGTACTTTATATTCTTTCATTTTACATATTTTTCTTTAATTTACCCCTCCCGCCAAACGGAGCGAAATGGAGGGCCGCTGTGGTTTGTGGCTTATTCGCATAGAACTTCGACTTCAGGAAACCCCACAAGAAAAAGTCTAAGGGAGTCAAATAGCACGATCTCGGTTGTCAGTTCACATCACCTACACGTGAGATGACCATTGCCCATGCCCTCGAATCGCTCGTGCTGCATTTCCAATGTGGCGTGGGCTGATGTGTGGTATTGTAGCGCTGTCCTTTTGAAACCATATTTTATCATTTGCACTTGTTGTTGAACACTATGTTCGTTCATGGGGATTTGGCAAAACAGACTGAACAAAGCTCAGCCAATTTGACGGATGTAGCTTCAACAATATGGCCCCCATGAACTGACAAAGTTCGAAAGTCAGTATTGGAAGACGCTTGAATTGTGTGGAGAGTTTGTGTCAAGAGCTGATGAGCTTATCAACTCTTCTTTGTTTCCACTATCTGTTTATACACGTTCCGGAAAAGATATATATATAACATATACGTTTTTGCGTTGAAAATATAAAATATAGTGAGGACATTTGCTGTTTTTTGACCATTTCCAGCTCCCTCTTACGAAGGAACGACAAAAACAACGGCATGCTGGGGTGTTTGAGACTGAGATTCTACAAAAAAAAATCCAATTTAAGCAACGACCCCTTTTGACTATCCCCGTCAATCTCACGCTCTTTGGACTTCTGCGCAGCTTTGTCAAATCTGTGCCATTCCATTTCGATCAGACTCCAATTCCGCTCATTACCATAAATCGGCGTTCTCACTTCGCCAAGCAGCCACCGATCAAGAACCAATCATGCCACTCACAGCACCTCACACACCGACGCCGTTCGGCAGTGTAACGACCTTTCACATAAATTCGCGTCTTCCATTGTTTTCGCATCGCACAATTCGCATTCATTCACTCGCTTGAGGGTCTCTTCTACTTTTATTTATCGTTGCTTGGGCGCATAATTATATCTTGTTACACAACGATTGCGCACAAGTGTCATTAGAACTCATCAAACCAAAACAGAGAACCCTCGCTAGACCACACTTCAGACTTCAGACGCAAAGACTCGACTTATCCGCCATCCATCTAGCTAGCGGATTTCGTGAAAAATCGTGGAAATCTGTGTTTTCCATTGCGAGTGTGTCATTACGGGCCAATTAGACACGTACAGGGGTCACTCACCTAGGGGTAGACAGCATTTTGCGACGATGATCCGTATCGTGATTAAAACTGTAACGCGATGCGAATTTCCCACATCCCCCTGTCGCATCCATGGTGAAATTAGGAATTCCTGCGATTACCGAGAGAATCTATGCTACATCTAGTGGGAGTTTTGTTTGTTTGTTTGCAGATACCCAGACCTATCTTTTGTGTTGGCCGGCGATGGCGAAAATGATCACATCACGCGGTACTTGTCGGTAGGAGAACACTTGGAGCATTTTAAAGAGAACAACAAACCGATGATGTGAGAAGAGATGGTCACCACGATCGGCGGGAAGTGTCATTGAACTTGACGGCACAGACAGCTCGAAGCCGCCAAGAAATGAGTGGGCGACCGACCGTTGAAGTCTTGGCACGTTCTTCTGCGACGACACGATTACATAATCACACGCATTGATTTGACGAGTGATATCATTTTGCCCGTTTTTCGTGAATACTAGGCAGCTACTGTTATAAACGTGGACCTAGCGGCTTACGGCAGTGAAATTAATGCAATTGTGGGTGAGAGGAGAACCCAAGGTGGCTCTTAAGGGTCAAGATTTTGAAGAAAATAGAAGCTTGGAATGATAAATTAGGGAAAAACAAGGCAGGGAGATTAAAGCCTATAATGGTTGCAGAACTCAGTTCACACATTTTCTAAAAGTGTTCTCTAAATGTCAGAAGTCCAGCCGAAGTTCTCAGAAAAATGTTATGCTTTGCCTATTTATTTCAAAACTTCCTATGAGTAACGGAGCTAGAAGATATTCTATCTGAAAATATCAGATGGGGGTAGTTATATTTGAATTCGACAGGTATTTTTTGATGCAAAACCGGACACAGGAAAACATAAAAATAAGAAGCGTAACGAAAAGTGAAACGCAGTGTAACAACGCAACAACAGCCCAAGAGTGGAGTTATCTCTCGATTTCAATTGACATTGAAAAAAACAACCAGAAACTCACTTCCAACTTCATACATTCCCGGGAAACTGATTTCACCAACACACAAGGCGAAGCTCCCATTTAGAACTGAGGATCTGCACAATGTTCGACTTGAATAGATTTTGTAATCAATAGTAATTTGTTTTGATGTATTTTTATTTATTTTTAAAATGTAGATAAAATGCAAGAATACTGAAATAAATCGTGTATTGTTTTGATGTATTTTAATTTATTTTTAAAATGTAGATAAACTGCAAGAATACTGAACTAAATCGTGCTCAACAAGTGCACCCAATGTCCTCCACTCCTTCTCTTCAGGATTGTACTCTACAACTGAATTTTGGAGTACCTTCTGATTATCGCATCCTCTGCAAACTATTAGTCGATTATTTAAAGAAACACACATCAAAATATCTTGCGCTAGTACCAAGCCTGGGCTTATCATGGTCCACGTATTTGTCGAAGGATGAAAGCGCTCAATAGTTTCACTTTTTTGCCCGTTGTACAAGCCCCCAACAGCGTACAAATATCCACCAACTCCAGCGATGCCATATCGTGTTGACCTTTCGTTTTTATGTGGCAATTCGGTCCATTTGTTGTCAGCAGGATTAAAGCATTCAATAGGAGAGCCGTCATCGCCCACTGCGTACAAAAGTTCACCGAGAACTGTTCCCTTCAGATAATCATGTGCTGAGTGCATAGGAGCCAATTTTTGCCATTCGCGTGTACGAAAGTCATACTTCTCCACCGAGCGTGACCAATTTCCATCAAAATATCCACCAAGAACATACAAATCGCCATTCAACTCGGCCATTCCGGGCAATGAACGTTTTTGTAGCATTGGAGGTAAGTTTGTCCAAGCCTTTGTCTGAAGGTCTAGGCACTCAACAATGTCAGTTACAGCGCTACCACAAACCCTTCCCCCAGCCACAATTAACTTCTTATCCATAACCATTGCGCTATAATTCCGCCTCTTTGCTGGTGAAGGTGGTAAGTCTTCGCAGGTCCACATATTCGATTCTGGGTCAAGAAACTGCAGTTTCAAATTGTCCGTCCATTCTCCACTCACAAATCCAAGTGTTCCTCTTCCATTTACCTTCTTCCGTTCGGAATGGTGTTTCGTCAACTTCGTCCGCGACAAGTGTGATTCCAGCCAACTGAACAACAACTCGAGACACTCGTAAGTTTGGACTACTGACTGTCGATTGTCAACAATGAATTCCGGGGTCAAAAACGAGAAACGCACATGTTCCAGGAGGCCGGTCATGGATTCGTCTCGACGTCCTGTGTCGTTCTTCACCCAAGACACCACACTGTGGAACACCGTTTCCTCCGATTTCACGCACAGATCGTCACTCGAAATGAGTTCGCTCAACTGTTCCTCCGTGAGCTGCAGATACTCCTCCTCTTTGGACACCTGCTCGAAGTTCTGCAACGCAAAGTCGAAAGCCTTCTTATGGAGCTCAGCCGACTGTTGTTGTTTGGCCATGGATGCGATATTCAAACAGTTAGTGGCGTCGATAGTTTCTCCAATGAAATCCGAGCAGGCAACTTTCAGTGTGCTCATTTTCAGGACATCCGCTGCTGCTAGTATTCGGGCGACGTTTTCCCAGCGAAGCTCAATCGTCCCAGTGTACATGAAGTCGACGACCGCTTTGAGGGTTACCCCATCGATTTCCAATTCAATGACGTCCGCCCTAGCCTCCTTCAAAGTACTGCATAGCATTGCAAGAAAGTAGTCACTCGATGCCGAGAGGACCGCGCGATGAGCGTGCACCATCAAGTTGTCCGTCTTGGTGGTCAGAGCAATGTCGAAGAACAGCTTATCCCGGTAGAAGGTCTGCAACTTCTGTGAGGTATTGCTTGATTGGTGGTCACACACGAAGGTTTTTGAAGAAAGCGGCATGGTGCAGATCCTAGAAACGCAAAAGTAATCAGTAAACGTTTAGGTAGCTACCAGGATAGCTTACATATAGATACGTATTTCTCCTCCTTTTATCTATAGTTGCTTTAGCAGTTCTGTACTCCTTATGTCAAATGTTTAGGCAGCGAAATAACTTCTGTATACATGAGAAGTGAACTGAAAAAATGTGAGGATATTCAGTTCAATAATTAGTAGAATGTAGTAAAATATATTTGTAGGAAAATGGGTCATTTTTATTTTCGATTCTAAATTTTAGTAATTCACAGTGGCTATGGAGAGTCCATACAAATGTTGCAATTGTGAGCTTCTGTAAATTTAAAGTCGAGATTAATATTTGTGTTAAACGACGAGACAAATTTTCATTTGGTAGCTGCGTTTTGAGGGTGAGGTCTAAAGAAAAGGCTTTGCTTTACCTATTCCCCATTTGGCCAAATTGTAATTGATTCCAATGAATGAATTCAATTGGTATCGATAGTGATACATGCAAATATCTGTTATTGTTAACTTATTAACGGGTGGAATAAAGGAAAGAACGGACAAGGCCAATCTTGATTGAGAAACAAGAAATAATAGAAATAAAAATACAGAAAGTGTGCTTATGACCATACACCAGATTTGAAACTTCTCTCGCTAAATGTGGATGCTAAATTGAATTGTGTTGTAGTTGAATTGTATTAAAAAATTTAATTTGAACAGAAAATTTCTATAGTATGATATAATCTTATTACAGGGCTATAGATAAGTGTATTCATTAATTTCAAAAGTTTTCATAACGCAATCCAATCGGACGTTTTCTATTTTTAGAGTTTTTGTTTGCATTAAATTTTAATTTAGTAGAATTTCTCCGCACTTCGGAGGATTGTTGGAAGCAGGGGTGAAGAGTTTAAAGCACCACTTAAGACGGATTGTCGGAAACGGTACACTCACATTTGAGGGGCTCGCCACGCTTTTGACGCAGATCGAAGCGTGTTTAAATTCGAGGCCTCTGAGTCCTTTAACAGAAAACTCCGATGATTTCCAGCCGCTAACTCCAGCAACTCCCTTATATATATATAGAGACACTTTTCTCCGTACCAGAGCCAGACTTGTCCATAGGCAAACAAGGACACATCGACCCTAATAAAATTGAAATAATAATAATAATAAAAATACTAAACGATAAACACCTTAAAAATAATTTTCAATCGACAGAAGAAAACTTTTTCGCACCACTGTCGCCAATCAAAACAATTCTAACTTACTCATATCTAAATCTTAAATCACTCAAAAACATTTATCTAACTACTGCAACCCAAACACCCTCACACACATTTAAATACCCAATTCAATTCTCAATGGAATCACACTTTGAAAACCCCATCGCCAATGCATTCCACTCACCCAATACGCACACACACACACACACACATGCACATCATCGATGGACGCTACCGAAAAATTTAAATAAACCGACACTAAATACACATTAAATCAATACAATTTTAATTTAACTCACCTGGAATACACTCGAACACACGTTCAAACCCTATTTCCTTCAAATTAATATTAAGACGTAATAATTAACTCACGATTGAATTCACGCACTCGACCGACCGTACGAAACACAAATAACCAACTAGAACAGCATCAAAAGAGCTTTCATTGTCTCCGTCATCATCATCGTATTCTACTCTACGCCAAAAACAGCTACATTGGATACCGGCTTCGTGTTCGTCGTCGCCATCGCAGCAACAACAACTGCACACAATGTGTAATCAGGGTTGTCAGGTTATTAAAATCGAAATCGCCAATCTTCAATTGAAAATCGCCAAATTATTAAATCTCCGTTGCCATACAAACAAAAAAAAAAAAGTTGGCTCAACAGGTCCGTCGGGAACCCAGGCCTATCGTCTCACAACCATTCTTTGTGTGAGTTCTTCATTTTTGGAACGAATGGAAGGGATCTACAATTTTATGCCGATTCCAAACGTCAGTTATACTCTCGGACGTTTGTCAGATTTTTACTAACACAATCAAACGGCCAAGTTTGGATATTTATTGTGACAGAATCTTTCAGTTTGACATATGTCATTAATTTTATTTTAGGGATGTGCAATTTACTTCAATTAATTCAATTTCCAATTTAAAAATCGGAAATCGATAATTTTGTGCGAAGCCGATACCTTTTCGGTTTTTTATTTTGGAATTACTGGGAAATAGAAATGTATTAAGATTTTAGGTCGAAAATGAAAAGTCGCCAAAAATCGCACTTTTTTGGGTACCTACTGATTTTCTGATTTTCGTGTCACCTAAATGAGACTTGAAATGGCCCAGTTGGCGATAAATCGCCACATATGACAACCCTGCGTGCAATCCGCACACAGTGCTTTTGGCAATTATCAGCTGGAGAATATGTTTTCAAAGCAAATCAAAGCGATCGCATACGAACGGGATCGTGTGTGAGCTGGTCCACTGGAATTGTTGTTGCTATTTATGTGTTCTATTTGTGTTGTCATTCTCGCTGTATCATATACAAAATAGGTTATTCTTTTCATGTACGTACATTATGAGAAAGATTAACAAAGGGTATCAGGAGAAGAAGCAGATTGGGAAGCGGCATTATATCAAGCCAAAGAAGAAGAAGAAGAATCAACCTAAGAACTTCGTCCATCGGTGGGGGAGAATAAAATAAATAAAACATGACGTCTTGCGTGACCAAGGCGCCGAACACACTCGTGTGGCATTCGTTTGGGCTTCTCAGATTTCAGATTTCCTGTGCCTAATCGAACATAAAAACGCTCTTGCTCTTTTTTGTGTTGTTATTCGTGCGACTTGAATGGTATGTGTAGTCTTCGACACTTCTCTATGCGCTTTCCATTCACTGGTTAAATTTTATACATATGAAAACTTTCGAAATTTCCGTCCCGATTGATTTCTAAATATTTGTTGTCGAACTCAAATGCACTTGTGTTGGTAAATCTGGCGAGGTTTGTTTACATTTTCGTGAATTTTTTCTACAGCAAAGAAAGCGCATAGAAAACTGTCGAAGACTACACAAATTCAAATCGCACGAATATCAACACAAAAAAGAGCAAGAGCGTTTTTATGTTCGATTAGGTACAGGAAATCTGAAATCTGAGAGTAATGCTGAAGAAGCCCAAACGAATACTACATGAGAAAATATCTAGATTCGCAAAAGTGCTCTGAAATCTGAAAAAGATTGGCTTTTTTTGTACCAAACGAACATAAAAATTGCTCTGAGGGCAAAAAAGTGCTCCAACAAAATGTCCCAAGAGGAAATTTTCTCAAAACCTATGTCAAGGCTGTCAAAAGGAGAAATATGTAAACAACCAATTTATTATAAAGGGTGGTTAAGTTTTAAAAGCCGATGTTGATTTTGAATAAAACACAAATTATTTAGGAAATAATTGTCATTTCTTTTAATTATGATAAATTTGGTATGGTTCAATTATGTATGGAACCAAATATCGGCCAAATGGCCGCCGCGACCTCGGCGGCACACCTCCATCCGATGGTTCAAATTTTCGATGACGCTGAGGCATAATTGAGGTTCTATGCCGTTAATGTGCCGAATTATCTCATCCCTTAGCTCTTGAATTGTTGCTGGCCTATCGACGTACACCTTTTCTTTCAAATAACCCCAAAGAAAGAAGTCCAACGGTGTCAAATCGCATGATCGTGGCGACCAATTAACATCGCCACGTCGTGAGATAACACGGCCATTGAATTTCTCCCGCAAAAGAGCCATTGTTTCGTTAGCTGTGTGGCAAGTGGCACCGTCCTGTTGAAACCACATATTGTCCGCATCCATATCTTCCAATTCGGGCCATAAAAAGTTCGTTATCGTCTCACGATAGCGAACACAATTCAAAGTACCTAACTGTCTGATCGGCCTCATTTTGGAAAAAATACGGCCCGATGATGCCGCCAGCCCATGAACCGCACCACACAGTCACTCTTTGTGGGTGCATTGGTTTTTCGACCGTCACTCTTGGATTATCATTCGCCCAAATGCGGCAATTCTACTTATTGACGAATCCACTGAGGTGAAAATGTGCCGAATAAATTGACCGAAAAAATCGCGAAGTGAACGATATGCATTTTGATTTGAACGCCCATTTGCATAATAAGCCTGAATAACTTTAACGCGTTGCTCGATGGTTCAAATTGAGCAAGTCTGAAATTGAGAAATGTCAAATTAAATGCAGTAAATACCTTGACGTTCAGGTGTGGTTCACATTCAACATCGGCCCTTAAAATTTAACCACCCTTTATACAGGGTCCGCCAAATAACTTTTTTTTTTTGAAAATGCTATAAAAAAAAAACTACTGAATATTTTCTCAAATTTCTTTTTTTATTTGAAAGTACAATCCTTCCGGTTAATAATGGAAAATAATTGCATTCAAATGGCTGCCTCGGCTGGCCATGCAGTAGCCTACACGATCGGTCCAATTTTTAAGCACATTATCGATTGTGTGCAGCTGTATTTCACCAATGGCTTCACGAATATTGTCCTTTAAAGCGTCAATTGTCTCTGGCTTGTCGGCGTAACACTTATCTTTTACGGCACCCCACAAATAATAGTCCAACGGTGTCAAATCGCAGCTCCGAGTTGGCCAAATGACATCAGCTCTGCGGCTGAAAATGCGACCTTCAAAAACAGGGCGCAAAACATCGAGTGTAGCTTCGGCTGTGTGGCACGAAGCGCCGTCCTGTTGAAACCAAATGTTGCCAATATCCTCCTCTTCAATTTTTGTGAACAAAAATTCGTTCAACATGACCCGATAACGATCGCCATTGACTGTAACGGCCACTCCTTGCTCATTTTCGAAGAAAAATGGCCCAAATTCCGCACCAAACAGTGACTCGTTTTGGGTATATCGGCTTTTCAATGTATGCGTGCGGGTTTTCTGTGCCCCAAATGCGACAATTTTGCTTGTTTACATACCCACCAAGATGAAAATGAGCTTCATCTGAAAAGATGATTTTTCTGGCAAAATCGGCAACTTCTCTAAGTCGATTTTCAAAGTAATGTCGCAATATTTCCCAGCGTTGTTCAAGCGTATACACAACCATATTCGTTCAGCGGAAGGATAAAACTAATTATCTGTCAAATCATACATGAGCTAAGTGTTACCATTCGCGAAATAAGCACTAGTTGAAAAAAAAAAAATTAGATGGCGGACCCATCTTCCACTTCCAATTGGAGACTAGAATCTGTCAAATAAGTGTAACTCTCCACTAAGCTAATTCTAGAACCAGCCGGAATAAACTAGAAACTTATAGTTGGCATGTTAAGAGTTAAGTGAGCTCATTATAGAACCAATCGGAATTAGCTAGAAACTTCTCAATAGATGGCGGAGCGGATTTAAAAGGTAGGTTTGAGAACAGGGACACACACAGTTGATGAAGAGCTCACAAATTGCACACATCTTACTGCCCACTTCTGCTATCGTATACGCATTCATGGTCTCATCCAAATAGGAATTAAACAGGAAGTGTGCACTTTTTCGTTCATCCATTTCCTGCGCACATGAAAAAATGAGCCTTAAGCAGATGAGGTGGTGGAGCCTAGCTATTGAGGGGGAACGAAGTGATAAAAGAACAAATATGTTTTAAAGAGGTATTGGTACAGTTCAAACTCAAAGTAGTAATCGGTTGTTAGGATAAATAAATTAGTGTAAAGTAATACAGTGAATTAAGTGATTGGTATGACAAGATTAAGAATTCTTTTAAGTCATATTGTTTTGGTACTTATTAGATTAATCCATAAAAGTGTAATAAAAGTGTTTTAACTAGAAAAATTCAACAGAATAGTGTTTTATCTTTTCGAATCCCAGCTCGAATGTAACAATATGAAACGAAGGGGAAAAGAATGAAATAGTTTATTTTATTTTGATTCGGAAACCACATTCAGTAAGCTCATTTAAACAATTTAAAACCTTTAGTAAAAACCATAATTGATTAATTATTCCCAGTTGTAATTGTTTTGCTGAAATTTAATTAGTTTTGTAGTTGTTTTTTTTCTGTATTCTCTTTATTTTTTTATTTTTTAAATTTAACTATGCATTTATTTTATTTAAAACTCTATTTTTTTTTTGCTTGCTTTGTTTTATATTCAAATCCATGTGTTTCAAAAAGGTTTTTTTTATTCACAACCAAATGAATAGATAAATAATATTTCCAAAATGTGCAGCGACTGGACACCAGAAAAGATGGTAAGACATGGACAAATGTAGACAAGCCAAAATGACCCGTATGCTCTTCCCATCGGGCTAAGGGGCTTAAGTTCGAATGCAAAATACGTGCCACCTTAACGTGAATAACCTTAAAAAGATGAGCCATCTAGTAGATGTCGCTGATGTAGACTGTTTCTAGAAGACGTGCAGATGGGGCGCCACATATACTGCGCATTTATCAAAGTTAAGTTGAGTGTCAAAGACTGAAACGATCCCCTCAGAAGTCTTTTGGAACTCATAGGGCCTTACCAATAAACATTTATAGTTTCGATTCCAAATTTTAGAAGCTCACGTTGGCTTTATTTTCCATACAAATTTGTGAGCTTCCGTAATTTTAAAGTCGACACCAAAATATGTTATTAGAACTCTGAAGAAATTCTTAACAACCACAAAGCCAGCCCAACAAGGTAACCGGTTCGGCTGTCTTCCAATTGCTTGATTCTGTGCACTCTACATTACTCAGACCTTCATTGCGGGTCAATAATAGGTCAGATTTGGTTTTTGTTCGTAGCACGCCTCATACTGCAGTCGGGCTGTTTTACTTGAATATCCATTTGGGGGTAGCTCCCCGATGAGTGGCAATTCTCTCCAAACTCTTGGTACTGATTCATCCGCATGCAAGAGTCAAACTTTCTAAAGACAATGGACATCGACGAGGACTTCAGTGGCGCGTGCCCACCTCAACTATACCATTGTTTCAGGGGAGCAGCCAAGCATTTTGCCACGGAACCATTTCGCTCCAGTTGCTCCAGTGAATTCAACCGTCTTGCATAACTCCAGACACAGATTCCTCTGCAGAACTTGCTAATCGCACACACACATGCAGCCACATCACTGTCAATGTGGACAATTTACAATCAAATCCACCTCCACTGGACAAATATCCTCGGGGGCCCAGCAACAATTCCCATTCCCATTGAATCACACCGAAACAGCAGACCAAAGATGCGGTGGACAAGCATTCCGAAGTACATTACGACGACGATCGTAATCTCCATGCCAGAGAGATTATACCAAAATCACTATCATGCCGCAATTTACAGACTCGCCAGCACCAGCAGCAGCAGCAGCAGCAGCAGGAAGAATCAAATCAGCCCAGGAAAACAATTCAAATGGACACACAACTGGGCAGACGACTGTCTCTCCATCTGCGCGCCGGCTGCGGCTGTGTGTGAGCTGGAACTGAACCAGCTATCCAAACACTTGAACTTTTCCGACGACGTTGTTGGACTACAGGTTGCAACAACTTCTTCCTCCTCCTCCTCCTCCTCCGGTCGGCGGCGCATCATCATTGTCGACATTTCCTCCCATCTAACGCCTGCATTGGGCTGAGCTGCCTCTGGGCCACTTATGTGCAATTTGGAACAATAAAACAGTGCCAACTGTTGGCATTGGCACTTGGAAGTTGTAAGAGTTCTCTCGCTTAGGAGCAAATCCGCCCAAATGCCAAAACCGCGTTTGGACGACGGACCACGGACGCTGATGCGTGTAACTAGGAAATCCAGAATAACCAGCGTCGAACAGAGAGAGGAGAGAGAGAGGGAGAGGCAACGTTGAAGATGATGACGGTTTCCAGTTTTTTTGGGCCTAGAAGTTGTGCTATTCCTATACAAAAGCGTTGGCCAGCTACTCTCTTGCTGCCTGCCTGCCACTGACAATGATGATGATGAGGCTGGCTGGCTGGCTGGCTGGCAATGGTTGCGGTGGAGTTCTTTGCGCTATAGCAAAATGCGTAATTGAAACTCAACCGTGGTTCCTTCTCTGTCCCGCTGTGCGGTTTCAGAATCCGCCAGCCACCGCCAGTCACCGCCAGTCACAGCCAGTCGCCGCATATGGGAGGGAGCACTCTTTCATATTGCATAAGCGTTATGCGCTCCGCGGCGATTATATCATAATGGAGATGGACAAAACCCGGCCGCAGAACGAGAAAAAGAAGTCTTCTTGTGGCTGTTGGCGAGAGGTTCTGTTACTTTTCATATGGAACGTCATCTTGTGGTGGTGGTGTGTGCGGTTCCATGGAGCTTCTTGCGGGCTGTTGCATACAGCGCTATAGAAATGTGTGACGGAGATCGGGTGGAGATTTAAATGCGGTTTTGGGCAAAACAGGAAGAGAACTTGAAACTGAAGGATGCATCGACTGGTGTTCGGTTGTGTTGCCGGAATTTTGAGCTCCACCACTCAACCGATGGACGCGTTAATGGAAATTTATAGGAGGGACCCTCTAATTGTGAGTCTTTAGCACATGTGCTCGCGTGAGGCAGATGCTGGGTGTTAAGTAGGTCAGCGGAGATTTTGAGACACATAGATGCAGATGCCGGAGCCGTGTGATTCGGGTTTGGGCACAATCACAAGGAAGTGAGACGGGGACATATCGATGTGATGTAACGCCTCGTCGTGATGTTGCATATATGTGGATGCTATCCGTTTGTATGTGCAGTTCAGCAAGGAAGCTGGGTTAGGTTTGGACATTCCTCAGATGCGGATGCAGCTATTTTACGACCGCACTTGGAGTTGGCGAAGCTGGAAATCATCGGTTGGCGGTTTGTTTTGCCGTAGAGTCATGTTGGTACTGGGATTTGTACTTGATTTGGCTAGCGAGAACGAAAAGGGCGTTGAACCAACTTGATGGAGTACGAGACGTTCCCCTTCGATGAGAGATCAGAAGTTCAGCTAAGATAATTCGGTTGCAAATGTGAGCCAAAGTGATCCTACAAAGCCCAGAAGTGGGCATATAGACTTTTCATTCACAGTAGAGCAAGAGTGGTTGTGGTCGAAGTTGACTCCTGGATCCAACTCTGTGTGGCAGGGATCGGACCTGGTTTAAAATTCACCAGTAGAGCGACGTTGACGGCCGAATGTAACGAATCGTTTTTGTGGTGACAAGTCCGTCGCATTACGGGCTTCAGTGTAGCCTACTCACGCATTCAGCCATTCAGCCATTATTCAGCCACTCAGTCTTCCAGCCTTCTCCGATATGGTCCAAGAACTTTGGGTTGCAGGCGATGTAGTGTGATGCTTCAAGACTCGTAAGTGTTATTGAAACTGGCATTGCAAGGAAGGGCTGAAGTGAACCAAGATCTTGCCTACACCTACTTACATTTTTACTTACTTACTTACTTACTTGACTCTACACGGTCCGGTGTAGATCACGGCCTCAGCTCGGTCCTATAAGGTAAACGTATTTTCAGTGAAGCATACCAGCTTGAGGCGACTGAACAACCTACCTCTGCGGCCTTTATTCTTCAGAATATGACTCAAGGTCTATTCGAGCTTGTACATTGTTGACTTGGGGCTTAAAATGACCTCAGACTCGTTGCAATATTTTTAGATTTTCAGATTGCTTTGGTGGCAGCTGTCAGAGCTTGACCTTAACCGACAGTTGGGTTCATTGTCTTAGAACTCTTCAAAGCTTTAGCAAAGTCAAAGGTTTCAAAAAAGCTCCCCTGATTGGAAAAAATCTCAAGACTCATTCAAAAAACATACAAGCGTCTCGGAGTTTCTTTTGCGGAGACACAGAAAGGCACCCCCGAGATTTGGAGGATGAGGCAGAACATCTATACCATTTCTATATTAAATCACATAATAAGACCGTTTGGAAAATTAACATCTTCAAGTAACGAGACCATAAACCTCACTTCCTGATAGTCCCTCTAGTTACAAGGTTGCAACTTACAAAGCAACCTTGAAGTGTTTATCAAGATTTGACGAAAAGGCTTGCCGGACCAAACGTGGCTTTGAGACTTCCAAGTCCTCAGCATCAGAGGGTTAGAAGCCGCTGAGTTTCATTCGTCCCCCTCATTAATAGGCCTACAAAGAGCGGCTCGCATCTACTTGGCCCTTATATTCTACCAAGAGGTGTCTATATTCGTTTCATTATAGTTTAGGGCGGTTCAGATGATCTTTGTAAGCTTCTTAGTCCCATCTTTCACATATAGCACACTCTTTGCATAGGCAGAAACTTAGCAGCGCATTATTAGGGCCCTAATCGGCGACAAGTCGCATCCTTCGTGGTCAGTGGCCGGTTATATAGTCATCAAAACCTCAGGGTCCTCTTTCTTCAGTTTAAGCAACCTTTTGTCACTGTTACGAGCTGGGCCTATTGAGCTCTAAGCCAGTTTCTGGCCTTATGACTGCGCTCGGTACTGCGTAATGTTGTCATCTTCTCATTTCTTGATGTTTGAGTGAAGCTTTCACGGCCTGATAACCATGAAGTCACTGTCTTGAACCCGTTCCTTGAGACCACTGCAACAATTCCAAGTCAGGTTTGACCCTTACTTTGACCCAAGACGGTCTTAGTGGCATTATAACTATTTGGCTGTTTAAAAGAATGAAGATTCAGCCGTAAGGTGTCTCCAACTTGGGAGGGTTTTTATCATACAAGTTACAATACAACCCTGGGACCAGGAGACTTTATCCAACAACATCATTCGAACAATCTTCTAACAAAAGCAACAAGCGACATCACTAGACAAGTTCTCCTCAAGCTCCAATAGAACCGGTGTCAAGACTGTGCCCTGCGGCACCCCAATTACCATAATTAAAAAGACTCCCATGCAAGTTCATTTTCACACCATCCATTGGACAGTCATATACCGTAACGTTTGACAGCTGAATTACTTGTCACTATTCAGAGCTGGAATTGCAACATGCAACGTGGGAATACGCTTGCCCCAAATAGTTGTCCCCTGCCGAACGGACACATCATCTTTCGCGCGTACAAACTAATTTCCTTCGTGTCACAGCTGACCAACTTCGTTCCTTGTTTATTTTTTATTCCAGTCGAGGTGCAAACTAGGCACAGGCGCGCACCGCACATAACAACATTGAATAAACATCATCAGCGCGAACAGCAGCCGCATCTCTCCAGCACTTGTACAGTGTAGGTATACACAGCTCTGCAGAGCTCTGAGAGCAAATAATTTATCTATGTGTGCTCGTAATGTTATGATAAAATATGCGACCAGATCGCATGGCATACGTGATGCAGTAACGGAATTCTCCTTAGCCTAGTGCAACAGGTTGCCAGTATAGGAAAGAATGCATCATCTGGCCGGTGTTGGTCCCGTACTTCAGCGCACCCTGGGTTGTCCCGCTTTCTGCTGAAAGAAAACCTATCTATATCCCGATCAAGTGCCCGTCTGCATGCGGTGGCTCGTAGCGCTTTCTTGTGTGTGTTTGTGTGTGGTCGCAATGTGGAAGCCGGCAAAACCAGCTGAAGGTATGTCAGCCAACCTACCAAACACCTTAGTTGGCTACATGCATCCACATCCGTCTCGGGTAAACCGAATCCGCACCTTGTCTGATGACGACCGTCGGCGACGATTACCGGGACGACTTCGGACGCATCTGGACGAGTGCGCGATCGCAGCCTGTGGACATTTTCCATAAGCAACCTATAGAATCGGTTGCAGACTCACACAGGCATACACGCACAAGGGCCTTACGCGCGTAGGCCGCACGCATGTCTTCTCTCACGATATCGATTACTTGGAGCGCGCGAGGCTATGTTGGGCCGGAAATTTTCACAGTTTAACTCGGAGGATGGTAATCTAGCGTTAAACGCCTGGATACACTCGGCGCGATCCTAGATGGAGCGCACTCGATGTTGGAGGTGGCCGCCCAGCTTGGCGGTGATCGTAATGCAAATGAGTCTTGGACAAGCCGCCTCTGATTTATTTACTCTTCATAGTGGGCACGATGGATAGCCGCGAAATGCGGTGCGCAATGGCGACGAGTGTGTGTGGTGGGCAGGTGGTCGCCTCGCCGCTACAGGATGCGGAAATAATTCGATAATGCACGGACGATTAGCGCAGCATACACGACTGGAAGCCATGCGAGGTAATTGTTTTATGTTTGCATACACGCAGTAGGTAGCTGTGTAGCTAGTTATAGGACTGGCAAATTGAAATAATCGGTGGATTTTGATGTACCGGAGGGACAGGAATAAGCGGAGAAGGGGTCTTTGGAGTTTTATCAGCCCTTATGAGTTCTCCCCTGCAGTCGCTGATCGAATCGACCTTTTAAGGTGCCCAACGGAATAAGGAGTCTTAATAAAATCTGAAGGTCTATGTTATCCTGACAAGGAAAATTTCAACAAGACAGGCGAGGGCGCCAGCTTATAGGGATAAAAAAAGGTAACCCAATGCAAATAGCATTTGCGCTACCTACGGACTTGTGGTGGACTCTCTAAAAATGTTCACCTATTGTGGTCGTACTTTTTACGCCATATTTCGCCTTCTTGTCGGTTTTTCCGAGTGATTTCTCCCCAATTGTACCTTAAGAAGGGGAAGCCGTTTGCTGTAAGTAAATATATTGACTACTGACCTCTGGCGCCCTCAAGTGCATCATCTATCCAACCCTGCAGCTCAGGTATATGCCCGGTGTTCCTTCAGGCTCTTCTTGGATATATGCGGCATTTCTGTTACACTCGTCACTTCAATCAACGGCTTTTCAAACGCCCTTCTGCCTGACATTAGGGCATCTAAAATATTGTAGAGGTATAACTTCCAGCCTTGGCTTGAATTTTGTCTACCAATCTGACAAAGGACGTCGAGACGAATCCATGACCGGCCTCCTGAAGCATGTGCGTTTCTCGTTTTTGACCCCTGAATTCATTGTTGACAATCGACAGTCAGGAACCCGAACTTACGAGTGTCTCGAGTTGCTGTTCATTTGGCTGGAATCACACTTGTCACGGACGAAGTTGACGAAACGCCATTCCGAACGGAACAAGGTAAATGGAGCGGCAAGAAAGACACTTGGATTTGTGAGCGGAGAATGGACGGACAATTTGAAACTGCAGTCTCTTGACCCGGAATCGAATATGTGGACCTGCGAAGACTTACCACCTTCACCAGCAAAGAGGCGGAATTATAGCGCAATGGTTATGGATAAGAAGTTAATTGTGGCTGGGGGAAGGGTTTGTAGTAGCGCTGTAACTGACATTGTTGAGTGCCTGGACCTTCAAACAAAGGCTTGGACAAACTTACCTCCAATGCGACAAGAACGTTCATTGCCCGGAATGGCCGAGTTGAATGGCGATTTGTATGTTCTTGGTGGATATTTTGGTGGAAATTGGTCACGTTCGGTGGAGAAGTATGACTTTCGTACACGCGAATGGCAAAAATTGGCTCCTATGCACTCAGCACATGATTATCTGAAGGGAACAGTTCTCGGTGAACTTTTGTACGTAGTGGGCGTTGACGGCTCTGCTATTGAATGCTTTAATCCTGCTGACAACAAATGGACTGAATTGCCACATAAAAACGAAAGGTCAACACGATGTGGCATCGCTGGAGTTGGTGGATATTTGTACGCTGTTGGGGGCTTGCACAACGGGCAAAAAAGTAAAACTATTGAGCGCTTTCATCCTTCGACAAATACGTGGACCGTGATAAGCCCAGGCTTGGTACAAGCGCAAGATATTTTGATGTGTGTTTCTTTAAATAATCGACTCATAGCTTGCAGAGGATGTGATAATCAGAATGTACTCCAAAATTCAGTTGTAGAGTACAATCCTGAAGAGAACGAGTGGAGGACATTGGGTGCACTTGTTAAGCACGACTTAGTTCAGTATTCTTGCAGTTTATCTACATTTTAAAAATAAATAAAAATACATCAAAACAATACAAGATTTATTTCAGTATTCTTGCAGTTTATCTACATTTAAGAAATAAATAAAAATACATCACTTACTACTGGTTACAAAATCTATTCAGGTCGAACGTTGTGCTGTTCCTCAGTGATAAATGGGACCTATATGCTTATGTGTTGGTGACACCAGTTTCCTGTGAATATATGTAGTTGGAATTGAGTTTATTGTTGGTCTTTTCAATGTCGATTGAAAGCGAAAGATAGCCTTACTCCACTCTTGGGCAGCGTTTCACTTTTCGTTACGCTTCTGTTTCCCAATGTGGCAACTTTCCCTGCAACGACACAAGTTTCGCTTCACAAAATTCCAAAATGGCTGCCTTCTTCTTCTAGTCGTTGGTAAATGTTGCAAACCTAAACGAACCAACGAGTAGGTCTACGACACAGCTTTTGGCACCACTACTTTTGCAATCTCTCCCTTGGTGAGCACGGGAATAACTTTTGCTTTCCCTTCCTAACCCGAGCAGCAACAGATATACTTTCACTTGCATCGCTGCAAAGGGGACAACCACCAAGTGCCAAATCTATAAACACAATCACGATCTATTGCTGACAGCCCACCTTCAGCTCGCAAAGCGCTAGAGTTTCTCTGCTCTGCACCTTTTCTGGCGGCAACGATGCGATAGCCCTTGCGCACTGCACTCCATATATCCCACTGCAGGGTCAAGTTCAAAACCAGTCCGTTATCGGGGCCACCGAACACCTCGTTTTTGCATTTTGCCAGAACGTTACTCCTGATGTTAATTGCCATCATTTCACCTCTTGACATCACTTCGGCATCACACCACAGCCACTGCACTGGGGCACGCTCACCGCACACCGGTATGATGAAGAAGATGCTGAGCTTGAAATCATAATTTCGTCTGCAGTTGAAGGTGTATTTTATTTGTTCTGCCAACAACAACGAGGGAGAGCTTCGTTTTATTATTTTCCTGCATGCTCAGCCTTGGGCTAGGGAAGGAATTCATCTGTCTATCGCGTGATGCTGATGGTTTAGTTTCGTTAGCCTGAACTTTTGGCCTCTGTAACTCTGTCTCCCTCTTTCTCTTTGCGGTGGCAGGAGCACGGGGTCATCGTGAAAGTGATTCTTGCTTCCATCAAAGCAATTCCACTAATGATCCTTAGAATGGCTGCCCATACACTCCAAATTGTATATTATTACGTGGCGCAATCAGTCTGTAATTTTAGCGGCGCGGTACAGGCAGTTGGTCGGGTCTTTCTCTGTTTCTGGATTCGAGGTTATCAATTCTAAATTGATTTGCAATTTCCCGATTTAAGAAATCCCTCCGATTGATGATGCGAAAAACTGGTGGCCAGGATGGAATCGGCTTCGATTGGGGAACTGTGCAGATCTTTTTATAGGCAGCGGTTGCGTTATGATCCCAGACACCATATCGGTTCCAGCAAATGTCAGTGAAATACGAGACACTAAAAATCCGCTAAAATCGCATAACGAGCCATAAATCGAATTACTTTACCGACACCATGCAGATGCGTCGCAATAAAATGCGCGCCCATAAAAGAGTTCATACGCAGCGGGTGATACCCGCACGGATATCAATCACTTCCTTTGCGTCAGTGAATTCTTATCCAGTTTTGTTTTGAAACTAAATTCCTGCAACATGCACAAATTCAATTAATAGACTGACGGGCATGGTCATCATCATCACGTTCAGTCACGTGGTCGTTAAGTGTTGAGTGTTGCCAGTTGAGTGTTGCCATTTTGAATGCGTACAGCCCTGCAGCCGAGCATCAGTATAGAGGGCTGTCTCACGTAAGACGATCAACGGATGAATAAAGAAAAAGATGGTAGCCGCTCTGCTGCAACTGATTAAGATAAAACGGTCCGCACATGCATCACGTAGGGATGAGTGCATTCAGTTGGGTAATGATCTTGAACTTGATCCTGCCGATCGTAACGACAGTTTCATAAAATTTGGATTTCCGGTTCTAATCGCTTAGTCTGACGGTAGATTGTTTTCTTTTTTTTTCACATAACTGCAAGTGAGTTTCAAACGTCAAAAGGTAATTTCGCGGATACTTACCCTCACAATGGGGAGTTGCGTTAGTGACTGCCATAAGATGGTAGTTTCGACTTGAATGCACGCAAGGTGACGGTTGTTATGACGTCGTTAATGATCTTATATGGTAATGGGTGACCGTATGCGGAAGTGTTGTCGTATAAATGGAGGAACAGACATAATTGCAACACTTTATAGGAAAATAAAGATAACAAGGCAGGTAATTGACTGATGAGCGTCGTAGCTGGCAGAAGCAACGCGACTTGTGCGGTCCATGTGCGGTTAAATTGAAGGTCTTTAAAAAGCGCCATCTGTTAGTGAAATGATGGTGGTGTTATTTAATCGATTCCATCTAGAAGTTTAAGAAAGAACAAATTGTTGTCGAGAGAACATCTCGAATTTTATGCAATGAATATTTTTTCCAAAAAACAAACGCATTTATCTAGCAGTTCAGTTTTTATTCGTTAAAAAATTCCTACTTACAATAAGTGATTATTTAATACTAATTTTATAATTCAATTTGCTTTAGTGTTCTCGAATGCAAATCTTCAGCCAGAGGTGTCAAAAGTTTCCTAACCGCAAAACGAAGAAATCAGAAAGAACTCACACACCTGACAGATGACAGCTTGTCATCCTGCTACTTCTGACGTCGCCAGATCCGTCATAACAACAAATAATCCTTGATTTGCAACGCAGTCAATGGACCTTACCTACCAATAAACATATTTAGTCCCTTTTCAATTTGGATTTCAAAAAGGAAAATCAACTGAAGACGCACTGCTACAATTCTGCTCTCAAATAATATCAACATGACATTACCAAGGCCTTCGATATGGTTGACCATAACTTGCTATTGAGGCAATTGGAAAAAGCTGGTTTCCGTGGTTTCATACTTGACTGGTTTCGGTCTTATCTAAGTAACAGATCGCAAAAGGGCAAACCTTCCTCTTTATTATGAAATAAACATCTGATCAACTGTCTCAAAAAATAGCATTTATCTTTGAATACCTAAATAACACCTCTTATTGGAATTTTGCAGTCTAAGTTGCTTGCTTTTTCAGGTATTGCTTGCTGGGGAGGTTCATATTTTAATAAAATACAACCTTTACTAATTTGGCTTAAGAAATATATGTCGTAAGCCTGCTAGACATCCTAGTTATCCGTTCTTTTGTGACCTGAGATTTCTTCCCGTCCGTCATTTATATTGCTTCAAAGTGTTGAAGACCTTCTTTATGAAGTCTGGTAATCGTAATTTCCGTTTAATTTCAACGCATAATTTACGTGGAAGCTTTTTTTATATTTTAACTGTACCCAATCGTAATTTGTATACTGTTTCTTCTTATCGCTTGTTTAACAAACTTCCGCTGTCGATCAGGACTATATCAATATCTGGATTGTTTATTAAAAATGGCTAAAAATGGCTCCTTGGCTTTCACTATGGAAAATTAGAATCACTTATTGACGATTTCTTGGTTTAATTACTTACATTCTGGTGCAATTTTTATTTTTTTTAATTTTAATTTGTTTGTTTTCCTAAGAGCTAATTAAGCTTAAGTAACTGTAACTTGCTCTTATTTTGTTCTCGTTTTTTTTTCAAATTTGTATTTGATAATTTTTTCACTAGGGTCACCCCACCCACATAATTGTATCTTGTACTTTTAAGCCCTTTGAAATGACATTCATCACTATTTTCCTATTGTTCAATTTGTAAAACACAGAATGTCTCATTTTTTGAATCTATTATCCTTGTAGCATTGATTTTTTTTTTTATATTTTGTGTGTACGTATCCATAATAGATTAACAAGCAATAAATTAACTATCTATCTATCTAGTTTCGACTGTAAATTTTAGTAGTTCACAGTGGCTATATTTTCCATACAAATTTCGCAATTGTGAGCTTCAGTAAATTTAAAGGCGGCACTAAAATTTCTTATAAGTAAAAGGCGTAAGAGTGCAATCACTAGAAAACGTTCCTATTTGTTTTAAATCACAAATAACACGTCAAATGACAGTAGATGTAATTAGTTTCAGTAAACTTAACCAACAAAATCATTTATCAATCATGCGAAATAAGTAAGTAGTTGCTCGTTCATCACTTCCGCAAGCCATTTTGAGTTTTAGGGAAGCGAAATTCCCTGAGCTATTGCTATAAAAAATATAATCACGCAGAACTTTCCCATAATTCCAATCGCGTGAAAAAGATGGCCGGCCAAAATACGTGGCACGTATGCTATAGCTGTCCCTTTCCGTCAGACGGCTATTTAGTGTTGGGCATCCCTTTAAACTTCTTGTCCAAAATTTGTATAGTGTGAGTCAATTCATCTGGTAAAACTAGCACAAAAGTCTGTTCAAAGTAGTGTTGAATGTAACGTAGGTTAGGTAGAGGTTAGGTTGAAGTGGCCGACACACTTAGACCATTACAGGGTCCCTTGTGATACCACATGAATGTAATGTAAGAAAATAATAAATTTGCTTTTGTTTAGATATTTTGGTTGCTTTTTATCTCATAAAAAAAGTGTTAATTATGATTTTTACAGATTTGCTTGCTTTGATGATGGAGGATCCAGCCAGCTTAGAAGTTTCTAAGGTTGTCACAAAATCGCTCTGTGAAAAACTGACTATTTCGGTAGTGTTAAAAGGTCTGTCCGGGAAGGCGAAGAAGTAGAGAAAGCTGGCTGGACACATAAGATTGGCCTTTCCCCACCTCCATCAGATGAAGTTACTGGGCTGGTGGTAGCTGCATCATCAATTTCATCAAAGCCACGTGAAGTTAAAATGAAAAAATTATCCCAACAACATCAGCGGTGGATACTGACTTGCTCCTGTAAAGCTGGAAATGGCAGAAAATGCAAGCAAATAGCTGCATGGTGCCTTATTAAGAAAGTTTCTTTATTTAAGTAATATACACACATACAATTAACAAGGACTTCTTTAGACAACCCCATCTTCGACAACTAAGCACCGCAGAATTCGGTCGCAAAATGTCTTCATCTCTAGAGTGAAGACTGCAAATGGAAAAACATTTGGTAATATTTTTCCCCATCCTAAGCATAATACCAAATTTAATCAAAAGAGCTTTCGAGTTCCGACCTTCTTTTGGAAGATGGTACAATGTAGTTCCCTGTTTACGATACCTTTGAATTGCATTGGGGAACGCCAAAAAACTGAGCTCCGAATGTTTCCTGCATTTTTTACAAAAACAAAAACTTAGTATTCACTTTTATATCAACACTTATCGAGCTCACTTTAAAGATATCATTTTTTCTGTTATAAAATGAGTTTTTTCTTATATTTAATGTATATTTTGAATTAAGTACACAATTCCTCACAATAACTTGTTGGTTTTACATAGAAATACATACCAGCTGTCAAAATCTATAGCAACCTTCCGATGCGACAATTGGCCGCCAGGAGATCGATACAGCTGTCACTTGCCGAGTGCGTTCAACGAGTTGCGATGTTTTTTTTTGCAAAATTTCACAAGTGGATCAACTAGGTGGACCATGAGAAGACACTCTACAAATAAATGAGTAGATCAACTACCTGTATGGAGCTTTGAACTTGAACATTTTTGGGGTGGAAGTCGAACTGTGTCAGTCAATGCGAGCAACGTTTGCGTTCTGTCGTACGAGCTACGATCTACAAGGGAACACATTAACTTATTCTCAACAAATTGGACCTAGATGGTTGAATCGGCTTTGAGCCGATGATTTGGCTAGTGACCCAAGCCATTTTATCTGAAAAAAATAATTGGTTACTCATCTAGTACTGAGATCAAAAGATGTCATCGGCTTTGAATTTTAGTACAAAAATGTAAGATTAGAGACAGAGAAAGCAGTCATAGATCACGGAATTCGAATGCAAGCCTCTGAGCATGGGAAAGAAAATTGAATCTGACAAGAAATACCATTTGCACTCGTCTCTCCTGCGAAATGCTCACATACGTAGTATCACTGTCCACGGCACAGTCCCAGTTCGACACTGACAACTTGACCGACATTTACATTTCGCCATATCACCTCTAACACTGTGTCAGATAATCAGGCAGCGCACCAAAACGCCGGCAACTTATCATCATCTCATAAACAATTAAGAGAACACATCCCAGCCTCTGTCTCTCTGGTGGCAACCTTTCGAGCACATAAAACTTGCAAACACTTAAAAACGTGTATATGGATAAACGACAGGAGCAAGGATGGACAGAAAAACTAAACGAAACGAAAAACCTGCCATCATCAGCCAGTGGAATATTTAAAAAGCAAATTCCATTCCACATGCTGTAAGGATTGCAAGAAACCATCTCGATTTCAATCTCTGGTGCCTCTTTTTCTTTGATGGGATAAAAGTCCAATCGAAATGACAAAAGAATGCCACCGAGCAGCTTCGCGCCGAGATAATCATCGCTTGCTCAAGAAGACACACATCTCTTCTGTGCTGGCTTCTTATCATCGTCGTCGCTCCGGCGAACGCACTTTACCCGGGATGGGCTGTGTCGCCGCGGTCTTCAGTCGCACCTGGACCTAGAAGTCGGTATAGAATGCGAGTACAAGTACAAGTACAAGTATCTGTAACTGAACTTGTGTTTGGCGTTTTTGTGCGCCACAAAGGTGGTGTACGGGCGACTTGTTCGAGTTGCTCTTGCGGCTATTTGTCACCGTGTGTCACAGTGTCAACCCGGAAACGCCATAACCGAACCCTACTTTTGTATGCCAAAAATGAAACTACCAAAAAAAAATTTAAGGAGATGCATCTCTCAGACACAGATACAGAGATACAACTCTACAGATGCACTGAGATGGAGATGAAGTGGCAGATCGAACAGCGGCATATTTCCGTCTAAAAATAAATCACCGTTACGCAATCGAATCAGGTTTGCGCACACAAATGCATTAGAACCAGTTGCGGTGGCGGAGGTAATATAGTCAAAAAGCATGCTCGGGACGGCCTCCTCCTGTCAGCTATATATACAAAGCTGCGTCGTGCTCATGACATTAATGAATCGTTTCACCTGCTTTTGGAATTGGATATAGAGGAAAACAAAAACAGAACAGGATTATCCGTAAAAGTGGAGAGGCACCCAGTAGCCAGCTTGTTCTGATGCAACTTTTGTACGGTTACATCACCGAATGGTCGATGCTGATAGCTGATAGCTGATGGCGAGTGCGAAACTTCAATGTCAATTCGAATACGGCGGACGGCGAGTATACTCGTATTCCCGTGGGAGCAGCGACATCAGGAGGAAAACCTGTCGCTCGATAGTTGTTAAGAGTCTCATATTCGCTTCGTCATTGGTTATGCAAATTTGATTGCGCACCGTATAACTGGTTGACGGCGAAAATGGAAATTGATTCGACCGAAATGCTCAAACGGGTGCCTTACTTTGTATATAGTGGCGCGATAGTTTGACAGACTGTTTTGTGAGCAAATATTTTAATTGTAATTTTAATTTTAATTTGAATCCCCTCTCTCTTTGTGTTCCCAAGTGGGCAACAAACCGCAGACAGGGAGAAGACGGAAAAACTAGCTCTGCACAGCATCCTTGACTTGGTTAAACAACTACATACATATAAATCGGTTAAGATTGCTATGGTCAATGCTCCATCCACAAATAATCTTCCATGTCAATGCGGTGTACGAAAACCGAGCGAGCGCCTTGTATTGTTGACATGCCAGTTTAGGGAGCGCTCGAAACGAACGATACAACCCTCTCCATCCCAGAAAGGACTCCTTGTTGCTCTCAAAAAGCACCAAATAGCCTTAATCAATAGGACTCACTCAGTGGCGGATTAGCCACGTAGCAAATGCTATGATCCCCGCGCAAGCACCCTTTCTGACTGTAAAAAAAAAACAAGTATTTATTTAGATCATCGAAGCGTGAAAATATTTTTTTTATCAATGTATGTACAATACTTACCACGAAAGAGTTGAATCAAAATATTCGACTATAATTTAAGGTTTTAGTACATTTCTAAAAGTGAGTGGTGTGACCAAAATTTATGTTATGAACCGCAACATGCAAAACTAACAGGGGATTTCCCTAATATTTTCACTAGATCAAACGCACCCGGCGTTGAAAATTAAATTTTGCTTTAATTACACAAACCGCTCAAAATAGCTGCAAAAAAAATACCACGCATTGTTATATATATTTGTATATCACCACTTATTGTCCTTTTTTTGGAAAATATTCATTTGTAATGAAATATTTCCTGGAAATAAAGTTCAATGAGAACTAAAGCTTCCCGAAAAACACTGAAAAATTGAAAAGTTTTATCCTAACTTCGGCTGGGCGGATTTTCAATTTTCTAATTTCCAAACCATCTATAAATGGTGCCCTTTCATTTAAAAAATAAATATGTAAATCCATCCAACCGGGTTCAAGATTTAAGGTCACGCACAAAAGAGAAACTCGTTTTTTTTACATACATAGAGAAGATACACAGCTCCAAAAGAGCAAAAGCAACAACAAACGTTTATGTGTATCGCGCTCATGCCGACGCAATGTTAATGCGTGGAAAAAATCCTAAATGTACTGAAAATAATGTGTTTTTTTTCACGCACGCACAACACACACATACGTTTTCCGATTTCAACCAAACTTTACAAAAACCATATATAGACCAATACCAAAGATGTGTGAAAGTTTGGTTAAAATCGGCAAATGCGTTAAGGCGTGAATCGGCGACAAACGAACACAATTTTAACTCACAATTTTTATGTATAGAGATTTTGGAATTTGGACGTGGGTCAAAAGGCAGAGTGCCGTAATCAAGATTACGGACCAGATTCAAAGATGAGTAAAGGACAATTCACATGAGCGCGAGCTGCGAATAGGCGAATTGCGAACAAATCAATTTAACTGCATTGATGAATTGAAAATTGCTCTATGCTCTACTACAAAAGCGTTATATTTAATTAATCTAACATCTAATCTACAAAAAAACTGCGTCTATGATTAAAATAGGTTAATTTACAATTTCAACAATTTTCCCGCGAACTGGAAGTTCTTGCCGCGAACTGTCACACTTTATTCACAATCAACATAAAACAGTCGCGATCGACGAACCCGCGAATGAAAAATTCGTTTGAACTTAACCTTCTATTTACAATGAAACTGATTCGCGGGTACCTGCGACTTAAAACAATTTTCATGTGAATGAAATGTCAGAAACTACGCATATTCGCTCGTTCGCAGTTCGCAATTCGCTCTCCTGTAAATCGTCCTTAAGTTGGAAACGGGAATAATGACAATATTGTGGAACCGAAAACAATTGGCTGACCACTGGATACGCTCTCTATGAATCACTACATATTGAGGCAAAAGCCAAAGATCAGCAAGAGACTTCTACACGAAGGAAGCAAAATACAAAATACGACGACTTTGTTGAAAACCAGACACAACAACGTTATGAAATTTAGGTTTTTACTGTCACCGTTGATACATACTTTTAGCCGCGTCCAGCGCAATGTTCTCGGCAAAACATATTTTTTCAAATAACTAAGACCGTGAAATGTTTTTAATTTAAAAAGGTAAAAATTTGACTGAACTCATCCACTTAACGAAACTTGAATCACTTTGAAACTGAAGTTGCATCTGGCTTGGATGCCAAACCCTGGAAGATGTTTTTTTTTTTTTTTAACTTTCAATTTGCTGTTTTTCAAGGTTTGTTTCTGCTAAATAACAAAAATAAAATCACATGAACGTACGAGTACCTATTCTAAGACTAGATTCCTATCGTTTTGACGCTCAGTATACATTGGGTCTGGTTCCCAAAAATCTTTAATTCATCTTCCAAAAAACGTTGTCTATTGATAAAATACAGTCTCACCTTTTTGAGAATTCTTCCGTTGAGTTCATAACCTTGAAGAAGCTGATTTCAATTGTACTTGCGTCAATATAACGCTTTTGACGAAAGAGTTTTCAGTTTAATGAGCGACTTATACCGAAGAATGAAACTGATAGCTTTTCACATAATAAAGGACTAGCCATTCGTTCGGTTGAATTTCTTGGCTTTAGTTTTAAGCTTTAGTTTTAATCATCTACGAGAAGTACTTATAAAAACTGGACATGGTTCAAAGACATGCTTGCAATTTTTACTGTTGATTAGAATAGACTTTATTTATAAATACACAAAAGTTCAGGACAACAATAATTTTTGTTTGACAAGTCTTTTATGGCTTGGTTTAAAAAACCGCCGGTCAGACAATTTACTGCATAGGTAAATGGAAATGTAGCTGTGAATATGTGTAACAGAAAAGAAATGTGAATTTCTTTTAGGTTTCCTTTATTATTTAAGACGCTATTTTATTGTAATGTAAATCTCCCTTTTTCTTTATAAACACATGAAATATCTACATAATGTCCAGATGTGTTTTTTTTTCCATTTCGAACTGGCAATACCCTAATTCACAGACAGAAGAGAGTTTGAAATCATCTGCAAACATCGATTTGGAGAGCCTAAACGTGTAAATCCCCTCATTTTAATGAATATTTTTAATCCGATTTACTGAGAGAAATCGATATGAACAGTATTATATATAAATTTGGCCAAATCAAATCCAGAAAAGTTGTTTTAAACCCTTTGGTTTTATTTAATATCATAAACATAATAACATATAGCAATCCGAGGGCCCCTGCATAGAATTTGCTACAGGCCCCGCGCTGTCTTAATGCGGTAGTGGACTCACTCTAGGCAAGACAAAATTGTGCATCAAAGACCACAGTTCAGAGATCAATCCATATTTTAGACGAATTTTGTATTATACCAGATCCAGGCTGAAATCACCATTATAAGCTCTATAGCCCGATCTTATCCACCCAATCTTACACCCTTACATGGCTCTTATGCTTTATTCGTCTGTTCAAACTTTTCCCATTAAGAGCGTCATCGGCCATCGAACTGTCATGTCGACGCACGAACTTTTTTGCCATATAAAACTATAAAACATACGCAACCAGTTGCCAATGACCATTTGCGGTCGCCAAACAACCCAGAAACAGATCTTTAATTGACACAACAGCCGCACAGAGGCTGAGAAATACTTCCTCAATCTCGTTCGTTCCATCAATCGGAGCACATCGCGCACAATTAAAAGAAAATTTAATAAAGCCAACAAGTAAAAGGGGGCCGCAACAAAGGGAAGCAATAACTTACCATCGCACACGATGAATCAGAACGTGAATCAGAATCCACATCGATAAGGAGAAGAAACTAAAACCCACAAGAGTCCAGTGGATCGGTGGAAATCCTTTGATATCGAACGTTGTATCGGACGGCGGCGCACTTCTTCACTCTCGATTCAAAATCGAATCAATCAAAGTTAACACTGAAGTTAATTTTTTTTCATTTCGCCACCGCCTCGAAGGGAGATGACGCACAGGGAAGGAACACACACAGACACACACCCGCTTTACATGAGAATGCAATTAAATTAAGTTAACGATTCTCCATTAAACACGACCGACGCGGCGTCAAAAACTGCACTTTACGAACGCACTCGCGACAGATGACAGTTGTGGTGGAAGTGCAAATTTTGCGGCACTGGACAACTGAGAGTACGAAATCTAGGAAAACAAAATGCGCCCGATGACAGTAATTGTCAGAGAATTGTTTGTGTTGAATTGTGGGACGTGCTGATGGTTATTGTTTGCCAGAGAAGGAAATGTTGAACTTTCCATAAACGCGGTCTTAGGGAAACTAACTTGACCAGCATCGATCAACTGGCCGCTGCGGGTTGTAGAGATGCCAACTTCGGGGGGAAGAAAGGAAATATTGCGGCCAAAGAGGACACCGGGTGATGTACGCATGTAAGTTAGATGATGCCCTGGACCAAGGAACGATGTAACTATGATATCTGGAGAAGTACATATCTACTGATTGCATCCATCCATGCATTCTGTAGTGCCGGCGATTGCACAGTGCAGCCCGTTGAATATTATGAGCAGACATGATTGTGAGTTGTTTTTTTTTTTTTCAGATAAAACAAAACGACCATGCGTTGTTCGCATTTTGTTCCTTCGCGTGAGTTTTGGCGAATCGCCGGCCATTCGTCTGACAATATTCGCTGCGCCGTCAACTGCCAGATGAACAGAGGAACCCGCTGGAAATCTTCTGAAAAAAGTGCTGAAAATGTTTTTGTTTTTTTCGTTAAAATTGGCAGCTGAAGTGGAAGTTAAACAATAACGAGTAACGAATAATGAGTAGCGAGAAAATTATTTCTCCAAAGAGAGTGGACTTTTGCAAATTTTTAATGAGAAATCTGTCAAATGTTAAAGAGAGAAGTAGATCAATTACGAGTAAGTACTATCAAGATCGTCCACTTTTCCAATTGGAATAAGTAATTGATGTCAAACGCAAAAAAGAGTAGTAAAACGACAACGAGTAACAAATAATAAGTAACGAGTAAGCTTTCCCCAAAGAATGCGGAATTTTTTCAATTTGTTGCTGAGAAATATGTGAAATGTAATAGAGAGAATAAGAACAGTAACGAGTAAGTTCCCTTTCTGTGCGGTCCTTTTCAATTTGCACTGCGGTAAATCTGCCATATGTGAAAGAGAGAAGTAGATCAATGACGAATTACGAGTAAGTTCCCTCTTTTATAATTTTTACTACATACCTGGAATTGAATTACCGCATCCGTGATCGAGTAATACGTGACTGAATGTGTTATTGTTTTGCTTGTTAGATCCACAACATTGAGTGACGCATGCCTCGCTCACGGATGTGGTAATTCGGCCCCAGGTTTCCAGATGAACCCGCTGGCGAACGAGTTCCCCGGAACTATAATGAAGTTTTGCAATCCATAGCGTTGCGTTGCAATGCATTGCGCTGCGTTCATTGACGGGCGTCATTACTGAAGATGTTATATATGAAAAGGCATCGCTTTAAGGAAGCACACACCTTAAGATCAAACAGCGAGAGGTGCGAGCCTCGGATTTAGTCGGTCAAATCAGGTCTTCGTATTGAGTCAGACCTTAAGGGTTGCCGAGCAGCTACTGAATTTAAAATAAAAAGATAAAAACGGTTACGACCTGTCAAATAATGGCTCCGCAAATCTTTATAAAAGTCGGTGCTGGGCATTAGTGGACTTACAGTTTTACGACAACTACATCGACTAAGGATAGGCACGTCCCGGTACACCTTTTGGAAAAAAAACTTGGACCGTATTGTTCCATAAAGCAAAAGTCTCGATTTCGTCCCCTTACCGACACCACTGGGCACAAAAATCACATAGCTGGCCGCAGACCATCCAAATTAATGCGCTTGCCATTTTTATATGTAAAAGAAAAATATGTTCAGCCCTCTTGGTGGATCTTTTCTGCATCCATTCTCCCTGGATAGTAGATATTATTTTATTGTGTGGGGAATGCGAATTGAATTGGGAGTTTGTGGCACACAGGCCACCGCCGTCGTATGTGGGTTTTGTTGCGCAAAGTGGTCTCTTCTTTGACATACGCTCCACTGCAGCCCGCCCGGGGGAGGCAGATACGTATGGTGATGCAACTCGAAGGAACGCCAAGCAAAGACGTTTAAGTCGGTAGACGGATGGATATTCGCCGCAAGGAATTTCAAATTATTCTTACCGCTGATACGGGGTATATGAGTATGGTATCTCCCTGGCTTGTTCCAAGGCTAACTTTTATGAGTTACAATATCTTAATGGCTGCGAGGGAATTTCTATTGTGTTCGTGATTGGTTTTTGCAACGAAGGCAGCACTGCGCTTATGCATGCAAAGACTTTCACTCTCCTGGAATAGATTCATCCTCCGCCTAAGACGACATCGGGAAAATCCTGAATCTCCTGGCAACTTCACCAAAACCCCCTGTGCCACTGTCAAAACATAAATCATTCTCCTATACCGAGGAGAAATTGCAAATTCGCTGCACACCGCAACAGAATGGTATCTGAAGCTTGCACTCGTAAATCATTCGAATTTCATTGATCGGATTTTCTTCTTGGGCATTTCAATTGTTTCTCCGAGCCGGCTTTTAATTGGCGGCCATAAAAATGTTGGCTCGCCAAAACAAACCGATACAAACACCGTGCGCACACACACTTTTCATTTCATTTCATTTCCATGACTAAGTACACAAGAGTTTGTGTTGTGCGTTAGACTTGTACTGGTTGTATATACTTTGGGTGCAATTATTCCGTTGACCTTAATTGGAGCGCGCGAAACATCGCATACGTAGTTGATGTTGCATGAAATGTGTAATTTTCCTTGTGCGGGGGAAAATGAACAATTTCTTTCGCGAGCAGGTGTGAATTTCAGAGGTTTTCCTTTCATTAGCCATAAATATTCTGGAGAACGCAATAATTATTTTTTTTATTGCGTGGAAAGTTTCACTTAAGGAGCTGAAAGAGAAAACCTTCAGAGATGCATATGTATATACTTTTGCTTTCACGCCAAAGATTCACTTTTTTATCGCCATTTTGGTGGTGAACAACAAAACTAACAATGATGTGAGATATGGAAGAGGAGTGCTAGCTGATTGCGCACATCTTTTACACGCTGCCTGGTAATTGTTGTAGATTTGGTTGTCGGAGCGTCGAATTAATAATAAATTTAAGTTTCGACTTTAAAAGTACGGAAGCTCGCAATTGCGAAAATTGTATGGAAAATATTCCGTTGTGAAGTAGTTAAATAAAAATGATTGGTTAAGCCCTGAGAGTTGTCAAAAGAGGGTTTACAGACGAGAACACTGGAGGAACAACGATTCAATGATGAACTTCACTTTGAAGGTTTAGAATAAGTCTGAAATTGAACACACTTTTGTCGTTAAAATTGAGAGCTGAAGTTGGAGCTATAACAGTAACGAGTAACTAATAATGAACAGCGAGTAAATTTCCTCTCCAACGTGTACAGACTTTTACATATTTTTACTGATAAATCTTTCAAATACAAAAGTGAGTAGTAGAACAATAACGAGTAACAACTAATAAATAACGAGTAAATTATTTCTCCAAAGAAAGTGGACTTTTGCAAATTGACTTTTGAAAATTAAAAAAGTAACGAGTAAGTTCACATTCGCTGGGGATGGCGATGGGCCCGCTATGGTGCTTTCTCTTGTATGACGATCTCACAACCCCACTCAACCTAACCTAACCTGAGTTCCCTTTCTGCCAAATGTAAAAGAGAGAAGTAGAACAATAACGAATAAGTCCCCACACTAAGGATTATGTGCTCTTGCAATTTAAGCTATTTGATATGCGAAATGCAAAGAAGAGTAGTAAAACAACAACGAGTAATACCTAATAAGTAACGAGTAAAATTCTTCTCTAAGGATTGTGTACTTTTCCAATTGGAATTATTGATGTCAAACGAAAAAGAAAGTAATAAAACGACAACAACCTCAACATCAACTATATACAAATAATAAGTAACGAGTAAATTTCCTCTCTAAAGAGTGCGGACGTTTTTGCAATTTTATGCTGAGAAATCTGTGAAATGTAAAAGAGATAATAAGAACAGTCACGAGCAGTGATGCCAACCCGAAAAGAAGTAAGCCTTTTTGGTAAAAATTATAAAAATTGTTTATTTTACAAAGGAAGTGAAACGAACCTACAAGGTGATTAAAATTTGCTAACAGAATCTTGATTGATAGGTAATTTACCCCTTTCTGATCTCTAGTTCAAGGTTTGGGTTCGGTGAGTAAGTAAAGTAGAGAATTGAAAAATAAGTAGTAAAAATTAGTGAAACGACTCTGATAAAAGTACCAGATTTACGAAACACAAAACTTATTTGTATGCCATATGTAAAAGAGAGAAGTAGAACCATAAAGAATAAGGAACAACGAGTAAATCCCCTCTCTAAGGATTGCGTACCTACTATGTGTTCTAATTTTAACTAAATATTTGATCTGCCAACTTTTCCATGTTGAACTAGTAAAACTGTAAAATATAATAAAAGAGAGAAGTAGAACAATAACGAGTGAATTCCCTCTTTTCCAACTACTTCCAGCTACTACCAACTCTGCCAAATTTAACACGCAAAACAAAGTATGCCCATTTGCAAAATGTTTTTTAAGCTTCAAAGTATTCACCAAAAAGCTGTCAGGGAACCCCTTTACGGTTACATTTACCCGATTTTAGAGGCGAGTAAACTGCAAATTAACAAAAGTCTCTTTACAAGGAAATGGACCCACTCCACTCAATGATGCACTGCCTTAAGAAATTGCTAATCTCAAGGAAAAGTAAAGTTGCTGAAGCAACAGTCAAAACAGAGACAAAGTTCAAACTATCGAGCTTAATGTGAACATCACCAAAAACAGCGAATTGAGCACATCCCTGAAAACCACATCACCAAAAGAGTAAGCTTTACAATGACCGAGTTCTCTTTCAGAAATTAAAAACAAAAAGCCGCGCAGCTTAATGCGGATGAGTTGGCGTTGAGAGATTTCTATGAAATTTATTTTTAAATGTCTCTGAAGAGACCGAAAAGACTATATTTTATTGATTACTGGCACGCATACTTTTTGTGGGCGTTTTTAACCAATTCGTACTTGTTTCCTAGCTTAACTGCTCTTAACTTGTTATTACTTACCAAATTCTAGATCAAACCAAAACAAACAAACAAAACTTGAATACAGCCAAAACTTGCGTCAATATTTGAAGGAATCAATCAGCTTTTTCTTGCAGCCAGAAGCTGAGTTACAGTCCAAAATCTAGTAAAATCAAAATTAGATTAAATAAAATAAATAAAATGACAGACCGCCCCATTCGCTTATACGTTTGTTGAACGGAAAGTCCCTCTGATGTTTTCTTTTTTTTACTTCAACAAGTTAACATCATTTCTAGAAGTTGTACCGCCCAAATTGTTTAAAACCCTGTGGATTTAGCAAGATTTCTCGATCGTCAAGAAGAGCAACTTTAGCAGAGATTTCAAGTTTAGCATGGCTTTGTATAGCTCATTTATACACCTAGGATGACTTTAAAGTCGGTAAAGAGGTGGCCTGCTTTGACTTTCACAGGGAAAAGTCGACAAAACTTGTACGCAACATATGGGAGGCTTACTTGTTCAGCATATGCCGGTACCGGCACTTAATTGAACTCTTGAAAAGTAGATTTGAGTCTCTCATTCTTGTGGATGGTAAAGCTCTCTCCTATTTTATCGGACAGTTTTTTTTTTTTTTCCTGCAAACTTCTGTCCAGTTGGTTGTCACTGCGGTCTAAAAGGTCGTTTTATACCGGCCAGTAATTAGCCCAGAGGATGTTCCACCTCTCTTATGAAGGCAGATATTTACAACCTTTTTGGCAAAGTACATTAGCTCCGTCGAAAACAGTCTTTTCCCATGGTCCTACCTGCCTAAAAAGGAACACTGTCTGTAGACACCACACGTCGTTTCGGTAGTGGAAGGACCACTTTTGTTTTCAAGCTTGAACGGATCCAACCGTCTGACAGCTGATTGATTAAGCCTCAGCTTATGTCCGCACTTCCGCAGGCTTCTGTTTGGCCCTTCCACCTTTAGGAGGTTTGCTCCTGTAAAACGCCGAATGAAAATGAGAATTTACTTCCAGCGCACTTGCCTGCCGCAGATGGCACAAGCCGCCTACAACTTAATACACTCAAGGCGACCTCATCTTTCACGATAGCCACCTTCTATCACGCTCTCCGCATTCCGAAGGCAACCTAAAAAAAAACTCCTCCACCCGAATCCTATATAGTTCAGTGGAACATCCTCACCAGACAGCATGGCTAGTTCACCATGCCCGCCCTGCCTCGCCCCCTGTGACAAAGACGACTCCACTCCACTGAAAAAAAAAAATCCATGACCACGTCCATTACCACAGCGACAGTGACTGAATTTATTGTTTCTTCGTGACGCCTGCTACTACTTCAATGACGACGACTGCTACCACATTCCTAGTCATAGAGGTGGGTCGTTCCACCGCGCCGCGCCGTTGCAACCGCACATGTTGATCATCGAAAAACCTAGAACTGGACATGGTACACAAAATCCCCCGCACACCACAGCACTGGCCAAAAGGTTGCCCACAAAATTCCCGCAACACACTCGCACACCAGCTTCAGCTTGTAGCCCATCAGGCGACTGCGATCTCTGCCCAAAGTAGGTTGGTCCCGCCCGACTCCAAGGAGGCATCTTTTTTTGTTCCTTTTAGATTTTTGCGGGGAATTCAGATTTTTTGTTTGGTTAATTTGTTGGTTCGCTTGCGTTTAGCACGCAGCAAATTATGTGGGCTCGCAATATACCGAAGACCGAACCCCAAAAGATCTCGTTAACTTTGGTGTGCGCTGGCATTGTCCGTGGAATTTGCTTCTTATCTGGTGGCGCGCGTGTGTTGTATGGCGTATATGACCCGAAAACAGCCCAACGGGATGTGTTTTAATGAAAACCCTGGACAAGTGACCATAATCGGTTCCTTATGACCGTTATAAGGTAAAGATCTGCCGTGATTGGTAGTTTATATATTTTTGATGGAATTTTTGTTCCCCCTCTCTTTTGACATGAAACCCTGACGTAGACGTCATTACGTTCGCCTTGTGGTTTTGGGTTTCGATTACCTATGTGGGCTAATCTCGTTTTGGCGGGGGTTTTTTTGTTCCCCCTTTTTGTAAAACGCGTCAAATGATGATGGTTAGTAATAAATATTTCGCAGCAGATAATACAATTTGTGTGCGATGGGAGATTAAGGCCAATTTTTGGTGGTTAACGGAAGAGAAATTATTTTCTGATTGACTTGGTAAGTGCCAGAGTGGAGGTTGTGACAATTAGGGTGCAAGAAGGGCTTCAACTTTGGCTTGGCTGATGATGGTAATTGTGTCATGGAATGAGGAAGTGATTAAAGATTGAATGGTAATTCCGTCTTAAGTGCGGGAACTGAATTAAAGTCGATGAGGGGTTGCCTTTTGGAGATACAAGATGTTACTATTAAACATTTTATATTATAATAATTAGTTTGAAAGTTGTCTAAATGGGTTTGTAGCTCTACTTGACGAAACAAAAATCTTCTATATATAAAATTCTTTCGGGGTGAAGCTCGATGATGATATCCCTCGATGACCACTGGGGCAATTTTCACGATTCTTCGTTTCTTCGTGGCGCTTTTGTCGATCTCCGAAACCACTCCAACGATTTCATTCAAATTTGTGGATGTATGTGGGATGTCCAACCTGTATTTAAACTCTCCACGCCAACCTTACGCCGATACTGGTTGTCAAACGGACTCTCATATTTCGAACAGACGAAAGCAGTTGAATACATAAACTAGGTATTAAATAGACCGTCAGCTCTTCCAACTTAAGAGAGTTTGCCAACAAGCTGTTTTCCGTGTTCTATGCGCGAAAGTATGTGTGCCACGTTAAAGTAAATTAGACGCACGCATACACTTGCACATAGCAACCTGACAGATGACTGACAGCTCATTCTGTGGTGGCCGTTATCGGGACGTGTTAAGAAAACAGTGGATATGAAGTGGTGAATTTAGTACCAATTTATCTTTCAATTTCATTAAAACGAAAAGGACTTCTTTTACTTTACCTAGGTTATCCATAGAGTACAGGATATTTACATTGTGATTGTAAACAATGGATATCGATGAAATATTTTCCAATAAGAGGTGTTATTTTTGTTTTCAAAGAAAAATGCCATTTTTTGAGATAAATGATCGGATGTTTATTTCATAATAAAGAGGAAGGTATGCCGTTAATAATGAAAAACAACATCAGCCAAATGGCCACCACGAGCACGCATACAGGACCATATCCTTTTCATGAAATTTTCCATAACCAAATCGCGAGGTGGCTGCCCTATGTCCTCGATAGCCTCACGAATTTTATCTTTGAGGTGTTGAATCGACGCTGGCCGGTTGGCGTGGACCTTATCTTTCACGTGGCCCCAAAGGAAAAAGTCGAAAGGCGTTAAATCACAAGATCTCGGTGGCCAATTGTGATCACCTCTTCGAGAGATAACACGGTCCGGAAACTTTTCCCGTAAAAGACCAATGCTTTCGTTGCTTGTGTGGCACCAAGCGCCGTCCTGTTGAAAGTAAACGTTGTCCAGATCAATACCATCCAACTCCGACCATAAAAAATCATTAATCATCTCTCTATAGCGCAATCCATTCACCGTAACTGTTGATCCAACCTCATTTTCGAAAAAGTAAGGTCCAATGACCCCGCCGGACCATAAACCGCAACAAGCAGTCACACGTTGAGGATGGAGAGGCTTCTCAACAATAACTCTTGGGTTTTCCGAGCCCCAAATGCGGCAATTTTGCTTGTTGACGTAGCCACCGAGGTGGAAATGGGCCTCATCAGTCAAGATGATTTTTCGATGGAGTTCCGGATCATTTTCATGCATTTCAAGGACCCAATCAGCAAAGACACGACGTTGTTGAAGCGTGTATTTTTAGTAATGGCGTAGTTTCTCCTTGTCAAAAGTCAAAGAATAAAAGCTTCAAAAGTGACAGCTACCGAAATAGCGGGTCATTCACAATAACACCTTTATATCAGGATCATTTTGCAAAAGTAAAATAAAATCAGTGTATACAAATAATTATTTGCAATTTTACTGACAGTACAGTTTAAGGAAAATAAATTCATTTTCGTGGACTACATCTATAAGACATTTTTGTTATTAAAGTGCGAACAAATTTAGAAAAACAATAATATGAAAAAGTTGAAAGGAATTTTTTTCTCGTTAGATAGGACAAAATAAAGTTATTTTCTAAATAAACATTGTTCATGGCTATTCTCGGCTGATTCAATTATTTTCATTAATAACGCTTGTTTGAAATTATTTCGTATATTGAATTTTGTTGGAAATTTTGTAATAAATTTAATTTGTTTTTTGTAGTGCCTTTTTGTTTTCTGTTATACAGAAAATTACTGAAAAGATTATAACTCAAAATTTTATTTATTTATTTTATTTATTTATTTAATTTAAAAAAATCGCTTAAAAAGTAGGACAAAAGTCTTATAAATTTTGAAAGCCTTTAAATAAATTTCAGAATTTAGAATTTAATGTATTTATAAAGTTATTAACTCAAAATTTTACCCACTAAGAAATGTTTATATCTCTCCCCTGAACTCCAACATATTTAAAATTTTAGTATTCCTTATCAATTCTTCTCTTTGAATTCGTTGCCTTTTTTCTATCGACATTCGCCGGCGAATTTATTTTTCGCCAAAAACAACAAACAAAAACAATAATAGTAGGTGCAAAAATTTATTATTTTATTCCTACTGTTGTGTATGTGGCAGCTGACAATTTGCACTTATACAGTCAGTCAGTTCAGCGACGTCAACCCGCAAGCAATTGATGCAGACATAACTTTATTGTGCCATAACGTCATTTCATCTGTCAATATTGTAATTTATATTAGTTTATAAATCGTTACGAATGAATATTTCTCCGTTTATTCCTTTATTTATAAGTTGATTACATTAGTTATTAACCATTTTGTAAAGTAAATGTTTGCGTGGTGAAATAAAACAACAAATTTAAACCATTGGAACGCATCCATCAGCTGATAGAAACTTACCAAATACCCTACTGTCAGTCACTGTGCTTAACACTGTCTCTTTATTTTTCCCACAAAGCGTGGGCATTTTTCCCTTTTCACCGAACTCAAATTCCCTCGATTTGTTTATGAAAAAAATGTTTCTTTTAAAAGTAAAAATAGTATTATTCGGATAATTCACATTAAATTAACCTTCAGTATAAAAATCGCAGTTTGTTAACATCATAATGATTATTTGTTGGTACTAGAAATTTTTACCAAGAGTTAAATCCCTTTTTTATGGACATTTAGTGTGTTGGAATGTAGTTCGAAAGTTTTTTCGTCAGATTGCTAATATTTCCACACTTTTGATGTTTTATTTCTGTTTTGCACGGAAGGTTTTTCGGATATAAACATTGATACAAAAAGGTAGAAATACCACGATGTAGGATGACTGTCAGTGTCATTATTTCATTGCACCCCCTCCATTTAGATTTTTTTTTTTTTTGTTTTTGCTGCTTCACACATATTCACGCATGGTACGAAATTTAAGAGAGAATTTTCTTTTCAAAATTTGGGTGGGTAGGGGTAATCGGGTAGGTGCGCGGGAGCTGGCGGTCTATTTAATACTTAGTTTATGGTTGAAGACGAGCGGCGAAAGAACGAGCACAGCATACGACGGGGAATTGTGCCTATCATTAATTTTTTTGCTAATTACCTTTTTCTCACTCCATTCTTTCTTATTGTTTATTTTTTTTTTAATTTCTTAAGCCTAGTTGAAATTCACTTTAAATAAAATCGAATTCTACATCCAGCTTGAAAAATAGCATACTTTTCGACCCGACAGGTGGCGCTGTTGTCGATTTAAGACACAGCTCTACCGATTTCATTGAAATTTTGTGGATGTGCATGGTTGGTTCCAGCTTGAAAGATAGAATAGTTTTTGACAGTAAAGGTGGTACATGCTTTGCAAAACACAAGCGGAATATTCAAACTGGTTGTGGTAACTCCCATTCAAAAATAAAATCAAACGCTATTCCTAAGGTTGTATGATTAATAATATTAATGGACATTGTACAAATAAAGCACATTGCGAAATGTGAGCAAGAGTAAATACGAAAGGTACGGGCAAAGCCGGTTGGGTACAGCTACATATAAAATAGACCTCCTTCCGTATATGCAGCGTGCACGAGTAACTCGGGAAAGGATCTTTCGATTTTTATGATTTTTGCTTTAAATTCGCATTGGCCCAAGGAAGGACATGTGCTACTTTTTGTCGTGAAAACCGAACTTAATGAGGATTAGATTGGGGATAGAAGTTTGTATGGACTGGATAGAAAATATTTAATTTTTGAATTCTTTTGCGTCCTCGTTTCGCTATTTCAATCGCAATCGGAATCGGCATCAATCTTGAATACCCATGTTTCTCACATCGTCAGTTGTATGTGGCGAGCTCACGTCCAAACCTTCCGCTTTATACGGCGTGTACCACAAAGCACTTAAGTGAAAAAGCGGAAGGTTGGACGACACGTCAATCATTGCGGTTTGAATGAATAGACGTTCAAAATGATTGAAGTCAGTTGCTTACTGCTGAGAACAACAATCAGTTGGAATTAATTCATTTTTAATTTTAAATTAACTTTTATTGGTATTTTTAGTTAAACTTACATATTAGACAATAAACCTCAAATCTAATTTAAAACTAACATTTATCTTATTCCAGCTTACTGGCTCTCAGTGAGCGCTCTAAACTTATCTCTATCCTTAAAATTATTGCCTTTCGGCCTTAAATCTATCTATATCTATGATTTGTTTTGTTTTCTAATTTTCAAGAAGCTTTAGAAAACTTGAATTCTTTATTACCTACTCGTTTTGCTTTCAACTACTTTAAATCATTTGGAATTAAACTTTCAACTCTATTCAATCCAGGCACGCGTTGAAAATGATTGAAGGCCGTTTCTTACCGGTGCTAGCTGGATAGTTTTCATTTTCAACCCTATTCAATCGACGTTAAAAATGAATAAAGTCAGCTGCTTATCGCTTAGATCAACAAGAGCAATTGTACGGCTCGTTAGACACTTTTGGAATCAAACTTTCAACTCTATTCAATCTAGGCACGCATTGAAAATGACTGAGGGCCGTTTCTTACCGGAGTTCCCTTGACAATTTTCATTTTCAACCCTATTCAATCGACTTTAGAAATGAATAAAGTCCGTTGCTTACCGCAGAGATCAACAAGTGCAATTTTACGGCTCGTTTGATACTTATGGAATTAAACTTTCAACTCTATTCAATCTAGGCACTTTCTGTGTCACTTTCATCGCACAACAGTTTATAACGGGTGATTTTTTAAGAGGTTTAGAACTTTTTTTAAAAAAAAAACACAAAAAAATTGAAAAAATGAATGAAATATTTATTTGAATCGATAGTTTGAACCTTGCAATTTAATGTTTAAAGATAATTTCATGCAAATGTTGACCGCGGCTGCGTCTCAGGTAGCCCATCCGCTGAGTCCAATTTTGGCATACTCTTTCACACATATCGGCCGGTATCTCACGAATGAATGCATGGATGTTGGCTTCCAGTGCGTCAATCGAAGCGGGCTTGTCCCTATACACATTAGCCTTGGCATACCCCCGCAAAAAATAATCTAATTGTGCCAAATCGCACGATCTAGGCGGCCAATTGACCGGCCCGAAACGTGAAATTAACTGTTCACCAAACTCGCCTCGCAATTGCGCCATTGTTTCGCGTGCTGTGTGGCATGTGGCACCGTCTTGTTGAAACCACATATCATGCAAGTCAAGAACTTCCATTCCAGCGTTCACCATTGACAGTAACGCTGCGATTCGCATCATCTTTGAAGAAATATGGCCCAATAATGCCGCCGGCCCATAAACCGCACCAAACAGTGGCTTTTTCGGGATGCATTGGTAGCTGTTGCAATGCTTCTGGCTGATCTTCACTCCAAATGCGGCAATTTTGCTTATTTACGTACCCATTCAACCAAAAATGAGCCTCATCGCTGAACACAATTTTTCGATAAAAAAGCAGCGATGAACATTTCGAACCGAGCCCGAATTTTGATAGTAAAATTCAATAATTTGCAAGCGTTGTTCATTTGTAAGACGATCCATGGTTAAATTGCAAACCAAACTGAAGCTGTTTGACAGTGACACAAGGTACTAAACACACGTCAGCTGTCAAAACCAGTGTTGCCAAAACCAAACCAGCTAAAAAATCACCCTTTACATCAATACGCAGCACATTATCCTTTCAACGCGTTGTCTTTGTATTAATGGAGAAAAATATGTGACTACATGTGTTGCTAAAAGTTGAAGCTCTGCAATCGGCACTGCCATCGCAGCTGGTCACTGTCGCCGATAACACTCTCCTGAAAAGGGTGCACTTGAGACTGCGTTCATTGCGTTGCTTAAAGTCTGCCGATGATTAGTCGGGTGTACAAAAGTTTCAACTCAAACTTAACTCCATCATTGACTAACTACCATATTCCCAAAATCCTGTCGTTGCGCCGCATGGCTGCAGTTTTAACCGACACCCTCTTGACAAGATCGAAAGTCCTCAAGCTGGTAGCAGTAAGCAGTAATGCTGTGGCTATAGCACCGTTTGAAGGGCACCTGAACGTGACGCAATTCAAATGCAACACACCAACTGTGCGCATGGCAAATGAGTGCACCTACATATTACGACTCTACGTGCTGTGGGCTGCCGCGCGCCACAGAGAGGTTTCGCTTTTATTACCCAAGCAAAAGGTTGCCCACAGCTACTTCAAGCCCTCTTTGGTGGTGCGGTGCACTTGAATACGCGTTATGAATGATTATGCTGCGGCTCTGTTCGTGATCGTTTGATGTGCGAGATTAAGAACGTTAGAAAGTGATCACACACCTGAGTGTGAATTGAATTCTCCGACTTGAGAGTGCGCGCCGGCATGCCACACCAAAGGGAGCTCATTGATCAATTAGTTACACATTGTTATAGGAGAACAGCTTCAGCACTTGATCTAGTTTCTTCATTGGCTTCTAGATGAATCAAGTCTAAATCATACGCAATGACAGAGATTACTAGGGGTTAAACTGGACATTTGACAGGAATGAGAAATTAGTGAACCGTACTGGATAGAAGACAACGTCAAAATGGGTCTTCAAAAAAACGTCCAGGCGCTTTAGAAACTAAACTAACTAAACTTGCACAGAACCGAAACGACTCGCACCAGCTTGTCAATGAGGTTATGAACGTTCGAATTTGAGACCGAATATACATATATTTTTTTTTTGTGTCACATTTTGTACTAAGTATTCAAAATGAAAGGCTAAACTGGAGGCATACATTCCAATAGTCGTACCATCTCTAAAAAGGCACAGCAGACCCACTTTTGGATCATAACAGCCAAACACTGCGCCCAACAGGCTAATTAAATTTTACTGCATATCCACGCTAATTCCTTGACACAAATCGACGCCAGTTCATGCGCAGCGCATGCACAGTCGCATCCATCCGCTATAGCCTCGCTGGAGGAGATACATCTCTGTCTGCGACGTGCCTGCGACTTGATTCGTTGGGTTAAACTCTTTGTATGCACGACGCGGTTGCAAGTGCGACTCATTCGTTCTGCTGTTAAAATGTAAACAAAATATATAGACACAGCTCCCACAATATGGCGGCCTAAACTCTCTGTGTGTCAGCTGACTCATAAACCTTGTTTGCGTGAATCATTATCGTCAGTCGCTATATTGACTTGACTGACTTTTGCTTGCATCTCTGCGGACAAAACTTTCGATCACTTTCTAGGGCGGATCACAATGCACTCACATGACTATATGACTAAGACTAACCCCCCGGGTGTTAGGTAACGCACTCAACGACTCAGCGTCTCAACGCAGTGTTACCGGCGAACAAGATTTGGGGGCAAATTTCGCGATTAACTATAAGTCGTTGTATGCCACACCTCAACATCGTTGGCTGACCCAAAAACCGTGTGTGGTCCACGGTCAATACCGAGATTATCGTGTTAGTTCGATTGGAATTAGTTTCTGTCAAAAGCACACGGGATGTGGCATGCGGCGGGCTGTGGAATCTCGCGACAAGAGAAGCCCCAATCATTTTATTCAGCTTGTCGATTTGCATAAATTTCGGCAAGAGATAAATCTTTCGATAGAATTCCAGAGATGAGTCGGCGTTGTTATTTGCTTTTGGGATTAATTGGAACGTACCCACAATGCATTAATCATGAGGCTAAGTAACTAATAATGATCGACCAGCTTTAGACCGTTGGTATAGAATAGGTATATAATATAGGAACGGGCGCAACCTAAAGAAATTAATTATCTAGTGACAGCGGTGTTTGTTTTTGGAAACTGTGGTACAAGGTTGCGCTTTCTATTTTCATGAGTCGATGGCGGCGACGGCGGCGGCGCATTTCCATTCTGAGGAGTATATTAGCATTTTGTTGGAGGCTGATAGTACCTTGCGGCTGTAAGGAATTGGGAGATTTCGTTTAGGTTTTACATAAATCATTGCCGAACGTTCGTAGGGGTGATGGATAAGGGCCAATGTCGAGTCAATGTCACTGGAAAGTTACAGTTTAGAGCCACATAAAGGTCTTTAAGCGTCTCTCTCTCGCAAGTTTTGCGGACATCCATCTTTGCAGACAAAATAGCTAAATACCCTATTCACAGCGAGTCGAAAACACTCGAAGACTTTATCGGAAACTGAAGTTTTCCCATACATGTTTCAGTTTTCAAAAAGAGCGGTTTAAAGTCGTTTTCCAAGAAAAAAAACACGAAACAAACACACCCTTTGCATTATTCAGCAAATTCAGCAGAATAGCTGACCGAACAAATGTCACACCTCCAACTTAAGATTATTTTCCACAGTTAATTGATGGGCTTGTATTATTTTTAAATGCACTAAAATCATTTTATTTGTTAATTAATGCGATCGAAATTTGTAACCAAAATAGTTTACACAGAAGTCTAGTGTCTCACAACTGATTGAGACGTCAAAAAACGGTTTTCGGTGCCGTCTGAATGGGGTATAAGACTGCCATATTTTGTAAACCGTCAAATTTGTATCTTTTTGAAAATCACCCAAAACGGTCTACTAATCTGACTTCTGACAACGTTGGATCAACGTGACTGCGCATCTGCAAAAACTGTCTTGGTCAGAGTTGTTATATGAAAAAAGAAAGTTGCAGTAAATTTGTTTGAATTTATTGCAACGTACTAAAAACAAATTTTGATCTCGACCTTAAATTAACGGAAGCTCACAATTGCGAAAATTGTACGGAAAATATAGCCACTGTGAAGCACATTTTCATTGGTAAGGCCCAATGCAATAATACAGGGTGGCGCAAATTTTATTATCCAATTTTGTTTTTGAATTACTTTTTCACTAAAAAAAAAAAATTGAGTGATGGAAATTTTTTTAGACCTTTACAATTTTTTCTGGTAAGTGAAAAATATAATATCCGTCAATTGGCTACCGCCAGTGTTGATACACATTTGTGCCCGATTTATCGCATTTTCCATGACTCTCCGCAAGATTTCCGGTGATAACTGTTCGCATTCCTGTCGAATATTCTCCTTAAGGCTTGCGATTGTCTGAGGCTTGTTCGCATAAGCCCGCGACTTCAACTAGACCCAATGAAAGAAGCCTGGCTGGCCTTGCAAAATCGCCAAAACTGGAGACTACGCAACCACGAAACTCTTCCACCAGAAACGAAGATTTTGCTTATGGCGTAACCGCTTAAGTGGCAATTCGCTTCGTCGTTCACGATAATTTTCGATACAAGATCGTTGTCTTCGTTGTTGAGATTATTATTCCACGCTCTTGCGGAGTATAGCGCTCCATTGCTTGTCTCTTTTATACTGCAGCTGTGTATTTCACAAATGTCAAATATGACTGACGTACGACGCCATTTGCAAAAGTTATAGCATCTTCCGATGAGGTCGCCCTATGGTAGAAGTTCTACCATTATAGTGACCGGGCTTACATGTAAAATATTGGAAAACAAATTACACACACCATTACATCTCTCAACAAGAAATCAATCAATCAATCAAAATCAAACGAATATGTTGTGTTTGAGGCAGTAAAAGTGGCGCTTAATTATTTGCCTTCGCCTTATTATATATAAGATTGCCTGCTATGTTGCAGTCTGCCTTAACAACACTCAAACGTGTTCCATTTCCTACTCAATTTTATAAATTAATGTACAAGTGTTACCTGCTGCATTTCCATAGCTAACTGAGTAGAACATCGGCGGATCCTTTTTGGTTCCAATCTGACAGTTTCCTAATGTGGTATTCGACTGGGATTTTTCAGATTCACTCTCAAATTCAGTTTTGGGATGATATTCGTGCGATTCGAATATTTGTAGCATTCGATACTTTTCTACGCGTTTTTGCGTCGCGATTGATCTCTAAATATTTATACATAAACAATTTACAAAAATATTCACCCGATGCAATGCCTTTCTTTTTAGTAGAAAAACTGAACGGAAACGTAAACAAACTCCACCAGTTGTCAAACTCGAACGCAGTTGTATTGGTAAATCTGAAGCAAATCTGCGGAAAGATCCAGATTCGCAAAACTGCTCTGAAATCTGAAAAGGATGGTTTTTTTTTGTAGCAAACGAACATAAAAAGTGACCAACAAAAAAAAATTGCTCTGAAAGTGCCCAATCGAATAGCACATAAATACCACATTTCTATTGACAAGACTCAGCGAAAAACCCAGGGCTACCTTATCTCCACATAAGTTACGAGATTTTACACAAAAGTCTGTTCAGACCGCAACAAAAACTGAAAGTTCTCGTAAAGAACTCTTGTTTCTAAGCTATTGGGAATAACATTTCTCCCTTAGGAGTGCTGACAAGGGAAAAATTTCATGAAACTTCCTGCGAAACGAAAGATTCTTGAAGCAAACACACCTCTCATGACATTTATTCCATACAGCAAAACTGCTGACATAATATTTATTCTTTGCTTCTACTCAATTCGGGATCAATGCCGAAAGCTTTTTGTTTAAATTCGGCTTCGGTTGAGGTAGCAAAAGGTTGCGAAGTGCAATGGGGGGTACGATGTCTGTCATCGCGACGCATGTAGAAAATTATGTCTAAAAAACGTAATATGAAATTCAGCCGAAACCGGAATTTATTTGTCAATATTTTAAAATCAATTGTAGTAAAGAACAATGAACACGCCCATTTCAAGCAGCAATAAACTTCGCTTAGAGGAAATACTTAACCAAGAAAGCTGAGGATGACAGATACTTCCGTTTCTGACTCATTTTGTTTTGTGCAAGAAATATAAATAAAAAACAAGAAAAGTTGCTCAACAGTTAAAACAGAACAGATAGTAAGTAGTTATATTGATTTATACAGGGTCTTTCATTAAGCACTTTCTGTCTTAAAATTTAAGTAAAAAAAAGTGTGTGTTAGATATCATCGACATTTTTTATTCGTTTGAAAGGCCAATCGATGCCATTAGGTATAGAATATAATATGTCCGCCGCTGGGTGGAGTGCATCCGAAACGTCATCGTTTTGAATTTCCAATGTGGCGTGAGCTGTGTGGGACGTAGCGCTGTCCTGTTGAAACCATATTTTATCATTTGCACTTGTTGTTGAACGCTATGTCCGTACATGGTGATTTGGCAAAACGGACTGAATAAATGACAGCCAGTTTGACAGATGTAGCTTCAACAATATGGCCGCTATCAACTGTCAAAGTTCGGAAGTCCCTATGGGAAGAACCTTTAGTTAACAACGAATTAATACTAGGTCTATTCGCGTTTTTTGCCGAACCAAACATTAACAATCTGTCAAACATGAAAAATTGAGCGAAACTCTCTCAGAGAGCTGAAAAAATACCCCAAAGTACGTGGATAGATCTCGAGTTACTTTGAGCCACTTTTATCTTTGACATCTAATCCATATCACAAATAAATGTATTACATACCTTATTGCAACATTATGAAACATTTTAGGAGAACAAAAAAGTTTACAATAAAAACATAAAAACTCGAAAGCAAGTCAGTCAGTTGACAGACTCGCTGGTGACAAACTGATTTGATGACAGCCAAGCGGTTTTACGTCAAGTTCTACTGGCAAATGGGGCTTTTTCTATATAAGATTGGGTGCGTTCAATTGACCGCACTGACTGGCGTTGTAGGTAGAGCTCTAGCTACACGTTTAATGCTCAATGGAACGCTGCCATTCTACACTCCAGCTTGATTGTCACTTGAAGATTTGAAAAGTTTACTGCTTCTATTGGTACAGCACAATATTTGCATCAATCCGAAATGAACTCGTTCAAACTTCAATCTAGAGAGTTTCCTATTCAACGCTCTCAACAGCAACTAGATACAGCACCCTATCTACATCATTACCTTGTCTACAAATTGTGTAAGCGGGAACAGTGTCGCCTTTTCCGTTTTTTTGTTTTTTTTTATTCGAAATTCATTACCACTTGCAACACAATCTCCACCGGTGGGCAGAACTTCTTAAACTCACTCCATTCCAGACCGCACAGAACCAAAGCCCACTTACCGTTATTACAATGAAAATTTATGCATTTCATTGGCTACTGCAGGGGATACCGCATCCCATTATCATGTGCATATATGTGGGCTGCGCATCGTTGCAACGCGTAAAACCTTATGCGCATCGGGGTCGCAAGTTCACTTGGTCGGAATAATTTCATAGCAAGTGGTCAGAGGAAGACATTGTGATTCGTACCTTTAACGCGCACCGAGGTGGTACTAATCCCACAACGTTTAATAAAGAAATAAGATATTTAATATATTCCCCTCCGTCTTGATAATTAAATTAAATATGGCAAAATAAAACGGAATAGGCAGTTCAAAAAAACAATAAAAAATATTATTATTCATTCCAATCTGTCTGTCAGTTGCACCGTGCACATGATGATGGCTATGGTCGGTTACTGACCAACATACCCGACTGAGTGGAAAGTCTGCACGCAATTTGTGGATTAATTAAAATTGAATTTGGTTTCATTAAAAATTTGAGATAAAAATCCATTCGGATGGCCGAAAAGCTTGGTATGCCTCGCGAAAGACCGTTTTGTATGCCGAGCCGCCGCCGATCGGTATGCATCTAGTCAGTGAAGCTGAAATTTGTGCGCAGGCTTTGCGGTTGGCTTGAGACGCGATTGCGTTTTCAAAAGTTTACTCTAATTTTGCGTGGTTGCCTTTGAAAGATGTGTATACAATGTGCAGTCTTTGCGGTGGATGGTTGGGTGTCATTGAACTTTGGTTAGCTAACAGACTGTGAGCCTAATTCAATGTTCAACATAGAGATGAATGTGTGCCTTTAACCCAATTAATAAAAGTCCTCAATTTCCAATTAGAGATCGCCCGATCAAGATCCAGTCAATGGCGCATCAATGAATTGGGGCACCAATTTCAACAGCGACAACCATCTACATCTCGGGCAGCACAAACCGAAACAAATTGAGCAAAACGTTCGCACACACTCGAAGGGGATAATCCAATTGAAGGTAATGGCAGGTAATAGGAGACGCGATTGGCGCATCCCGATATCCAAATGCGGCTTAAACAGCCGCCTGCGACTTGGCTATGCTCCGGTCGGTATATATGCACAACATGAGCTGCTGGCTCTATGAAGTTCAGGAATTTTAATTTCGTGGACCTACATATTCCACAGATGCCCGTATTTGGTGGAGATTGTCATCGAGGTTCGAGGGTAGATAGAGGTTAGTTGGCGTGTGCATGGCACTCCTCTTCCAACAGACCGATGACATATACACAACCGGCTGCGCATGCCCAGCGAACATCTTGACTGTAGTGCGGTGTCCTATCCGGTCGTTGTGTAAAGTATATGCTGACAGCAGACTTCGCATTGATACTCCATATAGATATAGGAAAGCCTTATTACGTCGCTCAGCATCTGGGGATTTTCTCATGACCTTTACGACTTGAGGCTGGGTAACGCCTTAAGTCGAGACACGGTATATTGACCACGCTGCGTGTGCAGTTTGCCAGACGGTGTCACACGAAGTCGGCGATTGTTTGACGAACGGCTTGGGGCGTGTTCGCAAGTGTTGGTGAATTGGAAATTGCGCGCGATGGGTGTCAAGAAATGTCAGGAAAAAGTGAATTTTAAATTAGTTGCCGGTTTGGTGTTGCAGTGAAGCTTATCATAACTTAATGTTTAAACGAGACAAATTACCACAAAAGAAGAGGATTTCCTCAAATTAAAATTTTATTACATCTCAATTCGTGTCACAAATATCAAGTAGCCGGTAGTTATTGAAGTTGGATGCAGTTGGTGTACTCATCGGGTGCGTTGACTAGGTATTTTTATATTTATGTATTCTACACAAAACATAGATGGCGCTTTTACAGAAAAGAACAAGTACTATATTTTATATATTATTCGAGGCATACATTTTAACCAGATTGCTTAGCCAACTGTCATGAACTTTTACATGAATCTGTAATATCTGAGACAGATGAAGAATAAAAATGATATTCGAAAGTCAATCAAAGTTTTGACACTATTAACATTTCCCTAAACTCAAACTTGCAACAATGTGGAGCACAACTTGGCAAATACAGATTTACTTTTGGTGGCTTTCAAAAGCACTTTGACAGCGGAAAAGTCGCTTTTGATTTTGACAGCCACAAAATGCGGATTATTCCTTTGTGAATGTATTAAGACTTAACAGGTTGTCAGGAATGGACGCAATACTCTACAATTAAAATTCATTTCTTCTTTTCATTTCACAAGTGGCACACTTACCCAGTAACTATGTGTTGCAGACACTACATTTGTGTCCACCCTTGCTGTCAATTATTTTAATATATATTTACATAAGATGTTTGTGTTGTCAAATTCGCTGTGTCTATCTTTTTCTCGTTTTAAAAACATCGACATCAATTTCCTCAATTGTGAACAATAAATCATAATCTCAGTTGACAACTCAAATCAGTGAGCTGTCAGACCTACTATATACGAATTTTTCACGTTCCCAATGGTGAGAAAAACTACGCTCTTAAAGTTTATACGCCATTGGACTTCTTGTAAGACAGAACTAAACTAATCCTTAATTTTGTCAATTCATGGCGCGCGTTCAAGAGCACATTTTTTTGATGAGTCAAAAATGTCCAAGTCATCTACCTACTTCCTCCAGTGAAAAAAACCCACAAAGTTACACAATAACGCTAAACCTCAGTGTCAGTTTTTGTCTCACCCAATTGGCCCAATTAAGACGTCAGTGAGGAGTCATCACAAATGTTGCCGCCGACGCTACGCTCTGCGACACGTTACATAAGCCCGACCATGATTTCCAGCGAAAGTATGAACAATAAACCATTATTCGTCAGGAATTACTGTCGCCGCATTTGACTCCATTGATTGTCGTCATTTTGCGATTCCCCACAATCGGTAGGCAATTGCACGAAACTATGTTCAAATTATCAAACAAAACGCGTGCATAGAGAACTCAATTTTCCGTCCCACTGAGCAAGCCCCCAGAGACTTGTCACCGGTTGCCGGCTTAATAAAACGATTGAATCACATAATATGCAAAAACAGACATCTGTTTGTCTGGCAGCTTGTCCGTGTGGGTGTGTGACATTGAGTAATGCGCTTACGACGCGCCACCGCACGCCAATTGTTGTAGGCTTAATCATTTAGCATTTAGCAATCGCGCATCCGAGGGGGATTGCTCATAAAATCGCCCGAATAACATATTTTTCCCGTCGTCTGAATGGAATAAGTGTACCCGCGTGCACAAAGCAGTGAAAGTATGATTTTAAGCTAACATTTTACTTCCTTCTGTTGGCGCAGATGACAGAGGCGCACCACTACACATTAAACGATAACAATTGCGCAATATTATCATCTTAGTGGAGATTTTTTTTTTTTTTTTCTTACATTTCGGCCTACAATGGAGTCTTGCTGTGGCGTTGGTGGGTGATGTGTATACAAACTTTGTATGCATAACCTACTTTTTAAATGGATTTCTTCGAACTACAGAGTGCAAGTAGCCCATTGTTGTCTGACAGATGACAACAATTGCAAGCAAATTGAATGTCATTCTGCGGTTAGGGGTTTAACACGCGATTATGCGCACATTGTTATGTCTGAAAACAAAAGATTGTCGCTGCGATGTGAAGTTTTAATCGCACCCCAACTCGGGGAAGACCAACTGAATTGTTGTTTCAGTATTCGCCAGTATGACTAATGTGCGCATTGTAATTTTTTGTTCGCAAAACAACTTTTGTAGGTTGGCTGATGTGCCCATCATCGAATCACCTTTGTTGATAGTTTGTTGTGTTTGACTGCTGACTGGAGATTCCCCATACCACCAAGTCAAGTCAATTGAAGAAACGATATCAATTTCATGGATGCTTGTGCGATATTGATTTAATTTTTAAAGTGTGACTAATTACACCTAAAATTAAATTTACATTTTTATTATGTTACACCGCAAACGGAAATTTAAGGAAATTGTGCAATTTCGATCACGCATGGGTGAAAGAGTTAAATTGGAAAAAATATAACTGAGTCACACGTAGTGTTAACAAACCATCGATAGTTAGATCGATAAATCGATTGTTTTGAACCATCGGAACTATCGATAATTTGGAAAAAATGTCGATAGTCGTCCATTTGATGTATTTTTTACTAACAAAAACTTTGTATGAACGTTTACATTAAAGAAAACAATTTTGAAAAAAAAACTAAGTATGCCTTTTTTTAAAATGCGGAAATTTTTTTTAAATATTTGAAAAATCTTTAATTTTCTTTTTTAATTTGAAAACGTATTTCAAAAAATTTTAAATTTTGTTATTTACAAAACTTATTTTATTTCTTACTTATTTTAATAACACTATCGATTGTTTATCGATTAATCGATTGTTTTTTGTTAAAAACAGTACGCCAACCATTTAGGCTGATAACGCATTGCTATATTTTTTAAACACTGTACAAAATTTCTACCCAAAATTGGTAAAGCCATCTTCCCGTAGCTTATTTTTGACGAAAGATAAAAAAAGAAACACCTGCCAAAATAACAACCCCAGGTCCACCTCGCACTGTAGTGCCACCTAAAGAAGTAAGTAAGGTAGCAGAAAGATTTACCTCCTTTTAAGGAAAAGAATATTTCGGAGGGGAACATGTGATATTTACTGACAAGGGATGAAGAACGTGACGTTAAAAAAAAAAATTACAAGGAAAACAGGAACAACATAACTACAAGGAGAACTTAAGCACTGCGTACTTGACGGTTTTATTTGTTTTTCCTCTGAACTGTCAAACTTATCTAACATTTATTTGGCATGGTGGAGGAGAGAAACGTTTGATAGCATACCGGGAACAGCGCTGTACAGGTACACATATGTATGGCTTTCATACTCATGCTGTCACACAGATGAAAAATACTCTTAACCTCCCTGGTCCAATTTCGGCGGTGCACTTTGTTTGCACTTTTGCCACGATGGTCTTTAATTACTTATGGTTCTAGGAAAGTAGTTATCCTTTTAGAATCGTATACCTACATACCTGAACCCCGAAATCCACACAGCGGAATCGGGACTAATCCGTTCCTCTAATCGATCGGCATCGACAATGGTTCTCAAGGCCTACTCAAGATTTGTTAATTCCACTTGTGAAGGTCAAAAACAAAATTTGTTCACAAGTAGTTCCAAGTTCCAACAGCCTACTTTTGTTGTATATTTTGGACGGATTGCAGTAAAAGTCGATTGCACACACATACAAATCGGAAAAAAAAAAAAAAAAATGTTGCGTATACGTCAGAGTGTCGTCAAATATTTTATATTTAATTTTTTGATGTCGTCGATCGAATTCCCAAACGCAAGAGTTACTGCACGGGTACAATTCGAAGAAAAAACAACTTAGCAGATTGGCCAGACAATTTTGTTGGTGTCCTTGCCATTGTTACGAAAGAAGTATTGAGTGCTAATGAATACCCTATAACAAATGGTTGCCGACGATGACAATCAGTTTGATTCTCAGGGTAACATCGACATAACCTACACACAGGTTGACGTTTGTATAAAACACAAACCCGCCACATATGTACTACAACAACAAAGCATTGGTTGGACCGGTCAGTTTCTTAGTACTCCAGCACAAGTCACCGAAACGAACAAATTTTACAGCCCACTGATGGGTGAGGAGCAGCCAGTCAGCAATTTTTTCAAATCCTTTGAAACTCTGGTCCAATTGTGTAGAAACGTCCTTGAAAGTGACAGCCAGAAATACAGTACCTCATTTCAAACTAAATATGCTCCCAGCACACTCACAGCTACTTTTTCTTACTTTTTTTACTAACGCACCAAAGGCATAGGTGAGCACAGAAGACCTAACAGCAACCCTCGAATACCGGGTGAAAAATAGGGGCATCAGGCAGATTGTGTTGGCCTCCTTTTATCACCCCTTTGACTCCCCGCACCTACCATTGAGTGAGGAGCTGAAAAAGTGTGTTCATCGCAAAATTATTGGCTTGATCGAAGAAATCGATCGATCTAGCCAATAAATCCATAAATTTCAATAAATACTTCGCAGCTGTTTTTCGCTCAAGAGAATATTGGAAGCACACTAGCTCAACAAGAAACCACCGAGGAATAACAGTATACACGGACGGATCCTATATAGCAGGGGCATCTGGGGCAGGCATATAGCGCTAACCCAGAGATTCAACTGGCAACGCACTTGGAACCTTTTACTACAGTGTTTCAAGCAGAGGAGTGGAATCGCTAACAGCGCTGCACATTACAGGAAAACAAATAGATATCTGCTCAGATAGTAAAGCAGCCATAAACGCCATGGACAACCCTGTTACGAACATTGATGATACTGATCAAAGTCAAGGGGACAGCAGAATGGTTCAAATTTATGTTATATGTGCAAAAGAGTAGATCTCAGAGTCAAGCGAAAGCTGTTCAAAAAGAATAATAAAAATTGGATCATAAACCACTACCAGGTCGAGGAGGATAGGAATGCACTCCTTAGCGAAACGTGTTGGGTAGTTGGCGTTCAATATTTGAAGTCACGAAATCCTTTGTTTGAAAGGCACGAGAATCATTTTTCAGAAGATCTGAATTAAAGTTTGCATTTGTTTTGGCGCTTGATTTAAAAGTCAGATGTTCTTTAATTGTAATTTATGTTCATAAAAATCCATTTGTTTATGTTGATATCTTTTCTATTGAAAGCTCTGAAGATCTTCACTCTATTGCTGCTGCTGCTGCTGCGACTCGCATTGTATGAATTCCTTTTTCTTTGTTGTTCTCTATCTGCTCATTATTTCCCCTTCGTTTTATTCTACGCTTCTTTATCTTTCTTTTCATTTGCTTTCAGTCCGAGGCATTATTACTCTGTTTTTTTTTTTGTTCTAATTTTTGATAATTACAAAGTGGAAAAAAAATGTACGCACACTTTGGTAAATGTTCTTTCTAATTGTCGTGATGGTTTTAGAGTTTGTCATTTAAATGCACTTAGTCTTAATCCATACAAGCTAGATTATATGAAAAACTTATTTTCAAATTCTAAAGTTGTTGTTGTTTGTGTCGGTGAAACATCGTGTAGAAGTAAAATTTCTGAAACGCATTATATTATACCTTATTTTGTACTTTATAGAAACGATGGAGTATAAATAATACATGGAGAGGTGGGATAGCGATTAATTGTAAAACTCCATTAAAATGTGAAATCATTAGCAAATCCGTAAATCTAGATTCAGAGTTTCTAATTGCTGAGGTTCATGATGGTTCTACTAAATGCTTGATTGCCAGTGCTTATATTTCGGACCGCAGTTGTTCACCTCAGTCATTTTTTGCGACTCTTTCTGAGAACAGAGTGATCTCGTTTCATTTTCCATTGGGCACGAAAAATCTGAAATCTAGAAGCAAAATCTTAAGATCCCAATGGAAAACAACATAAGTTCAAAAGCAAATACTGCTGCCAAATGACAACTTAGGTAAAGACGTTTGAACAATGCCCGTACTGTTGGTCAACATCTAAAATCAATCAATCATACTTAACACGTCCATTTTCAAATGGCAACCAACTTCACATAAAAAAGAATTATATATTTTGGAAAAAAGAAAATGACGGGCACTCGTAAAAAGAAAAATTAAAATTAAATTAATCCATCAACACAATGGACAAATTTAATGGTGCAAATCAATGCGGTCAGTATCTAATTGTTAATAGGCGTGTTTTATTGAAAACCTATCGCGGTAAAACAAAGTCAAGTTGAATCTTCTGAACGCAATTACAGCAACGCCACTTCCGAGATTAAAGTTCACATCAAGTTTTTATTCCAATTTGAAGTGACTTGACACGCCATCAGCGGTTTATTTTTAAATCATTTTGGGATGTGTTCGATACTAGTTATGAGAGTTCATGAATTGGACTTTAAACAAAACATTCATCATTACGTAATGTTTTCGAGACAATTGAACAGCGCGATACCCATAAAAATAAGAGATTGATGGCCTTACACGTATTCACAGACAAGGATTGAAATTACAAAAACAACAATGCAAGCAAATGGGTTTTAGGCGGATTGACATTATGATGGGTCATTTACATCATGTAATTTCTTTTAAGAAATGGGGGGGAGCGAGAGAGATATATGTGACATTTCCATTCAAAATCTTTACACAAACTGTACAAGCTGTGTGCTTTTTGTAAAGTTTTTGTAATTAACACTTTTTCACAGTAAGCGTTGGTACTCCGTCAAAGGTACTTTTTGAGTCTTCTTCACTTCGTTATTTGCATAGACTGAATGGTACGTTCCACCTTAGCGAAGAATATTTCGAATTGGGAGATCTAAAGATAAGTGAATATATGTTACAGCTGATGAGTTTTTCTGTCTGGCGGATTTTTGAGACAGCACACCACTGGGCGAATGGAATGCGTTCTCCTATAGATAAATGCATCACGAACGTCGTGACATTTTATAAGAAAACCTTTCTGTATGCATGTGCGAGTGCTTCTTTTAGAAATTGATGAAGAGTCAGTCTCATATTTAATGCAATCCTTTATCTCAAAACAAGCAACAATTACTTACTTACTGGTTACTTGTATAATCTAAACCTCTGTTCACATCCTTGTGTAAATTGTCGCAATTTTCACATACTTACAAGTCGTGATTGTTCATGCGATAGAAATTTTCTTTTCAACTAACCCACTATACTTTCCAGTACCACCAGTCCCAATTGATTTTCATTTCACTTTCAGAACTGTCAAGCATCTCAAACAATAAATCTTGTCGCAGTACGAATACCATTTTTGCAGATCATTTCTCCATGTTCGTGACGCGCGTTATAATAGCAGTAAAAAGAGATCTTCAATAAAAATAATGATTAGCTTGGCATTTTTTTACCCCTCCTCTTTTGCATTAAAAAACAAAAACCCCCAAATGGTAGCACAGCCGTCACCATATTTCCCATTAGATTCTGCTACCGTTGCATTCATTCATCCCAGACAAATTTCAAATCTAAACCGGTCCATACCATCAAACTAACCATCAGGCAATAAGTCTCCCAGCAATCATCATTAATCATCCTGCTCCCAGCAGCCAGCACACTCGTCTTCGTTTGCCGCCGGCCGCCAGTATTTGCCATTTGTGGTGCTGAGAGCCTGAGACTGCGCAGAGACTCACCTCAAATGAAAGTGCACGAAAATTTCACTCCAAAAGCGCCCAGCGAAATGAAAACCGAAAAAAACAATACCGGCCCAAAACTAAATTGCAGATTATATTGATATTATTGATATTATAAATCAAAATCAATCGCAGAGAGCCGCGCTAAGTTGATGATGTGATGGCAAAGCCCGATTAATTAAAATGGACAGAACGAACTAATGCATGGGCCCAATTTATTGCAATGCGCTTTCTTTCGACGGGCACCAAATGAACAAAGTTATGACTCAAATGTCAAACGGTCCGCAAATGGTAGATATCGGTAGGTATGCGCAACAAACGACTCCCTCGAGAGTCATCGTTTCGAAACCAAAAGCGGTCTTGAGCCGATTCTGCACCAACAAAGATGACTGACGGCGCGACTGGACTCGCTGATGCATCTGAATGAATAATATTGAAAGGGGCGTCATCATAATCATCAGTTTGATCGTTAGCGTCAAACATGTTTGTCCATAAGAAACGAAGAGTTTATTGTTTGCAGCCGATGCGCTATTTGGCCCAAAGCAGTTGTTGTTGTTATTTGCGCTTGGTAACTAGGTTGAGGTGAACAATTCGGTTTTTGTCGAGTTTTGTGTCAGAGCCTCAGAGGAGACAGCTGACAGGCAAGTTGAGTTTTGTTTTTACGCAGACGCAGGCCAGTGGTAATGTGTCAATTTTGACTTTAGTGATGACGGCAAATCGCCGCTTTGTCTGGTGTCAATTTTTCTGACAGCGACTCACGCTTTCTACGGTAAAGTAAAATAAATGCTGCATCTGAAAAAGATTGCTTCAATTTATTCTAAGTAGGCGATCGGGTTACGGTGACCTTCGGTAAACTCGTAAGGCTTTCCGAAATCTTCTGAATGCCAAACTTAGAAGGGCATCTCATTTGAGACCCGGCTGGTACAATTATCAATGTACAAAAACCATAAGATGTACTTTTAGTTTGTAGTTTACTGCAGTGTTCGGTCTGTGCGCCTTAAGGCACAAGTATTTTTTGATTGTCTTTTTTGTGCGTGCATTTGCAATTTTAAGGAAAAATACGTACTGCTAAAATAACGTTCCATTGAACAACCGCGACATCAAAATATATTATTTGCTTTTAGAGCCTATACTGCCCTATTCTGTTTTTCATTGGGGGGAATTTTTCTTTAATTTTCACTGAACACTATTCTACTATTCATTCGAATTGAATTTGGATTCACCTCGTTAATGTCGGTAACGTCGGTAATACTGCGCGGTATTCTCTTATTCAATGTCAATCGGATTTGATTTTCACATGAACAGCTGTTTACTTGAAGGTCAAATTGGTTTGGATAATGTAGTTCACCCGATGGATTGCAGAATGGAAAGTCGGAGTGAAGGGGAATCGAATCTAGGATTCACGTGAATAGCAGATGCTATGCCACAGTTGTTAATATGAGAAACGTTTCAGCTTTTTACCGCTACACACAACGTAGCGCAGAATAATGCTTTACGGCAGAACTGATCAAAGCTATAGCTATAGATTCGTTAGTTTCTAAAACTAGCGCAAATGTCAATCAATGTGTTCATGATGGGGTTAACAAATGTATCGTTATCCTTCAAGAAAAAGCGTCCTCTTATCAATAATGACCATTTCTGACAGTTCTCGCTATCCAAATCTATCAATATTTTTGAAAAGGCTATATTTTCTGGCATTTTCGTCATTTTTGTATGTAAATATGTGATTAGTGAAGGGTTTACTGCTGCGAGAACTTTTTCGTATTAAGATTAATACGCTGCTCGAACTAAACTAAATTTTCTCTGCTCTCCAATTTTTCTCTCTAAGCTTAGTACGCTGCTCGAGCTAAAATTAATTTTATCTGGTCTCCAATTTTTCTCTGCAAACATCAGCTAAAGTCCTAGCTAAATTTTGACTTAGGGAGCCCTGTGGATCAATGTCAAAATACAGCTGTTAAGGTTACTTCAAAAATTCAACTCACTCTGATTTCACCCATTTCCAATTCTATGCACTCCTCGTCGAGCTATTTATTCAACAAAATAATCTTTGCTTACTTCTCCCATTCTTCGCAACACAAAAACGCAAGAAAAAAAAAACAACAGAACACAACGATCTGTCAAAATTTAACTTGAGGAAATGTCCCTCCCTAGTGCCTACCCATTAAATGGGCGGGCTAAATTTGACAGATACATGAAGTACATTCTGAAACAAGCGAAAATTTAGCTCGAGCAGCGTACTAAGCGTTAACCAAAAACTATCCATACCTACAAGTGATTTGGCATTTTAAAGGGAAAACCTGTAAGTGGGAGCACTGCTCAAGATTCCTTAAAAAATAACAGTAAAGAACTAACGTCCACGCACCGGAAGTGACACACCAATGGTGTGAACCGAAAATAATCATAAAAATATCTGTCACATGGCAGCAACTTCATTATTCGATATTTTTGCTTGACCTCTTACTTAAGTGATCCTTGCAATGCATCAATACTGATGCGGTAGTAGTAACTGATGCGTACCTTGTACACGAACTGTGCCGACAGCTCAGTTATTTTGTTCGTTTTCTTCTTCCAATTAATCCTCATTTAACTGAGCTAGATTGAGAAATTTCCCTTTAAGGGAAATTCGGTAACGCTCTAACACAAATGGAATTTGACGTTGCGATATTGTTCAATTGTGTGTCTATCTTTCCCAGCTGACATTCCTCTTGTCCTCTTCTCATCGAAATGCAAATGCACACAAAATATAAAAAAAAATCGCCACCCTAAGGCCGATTGAAATCTCCTTATTCCCAATCACCGTACACAAAACCAAAATGTTTACCCAAAAAAACACAAAAACTGAACAAGCCCCTTAATTACATCCACCGTTATCGCATATGTACCACATGCAACAAGACTGATTTCATTAAAATTACAACATTTACCAATGTGTTTCTCATCCCACGGGAATAACCCTGATGATGGTAATTTTGTACAGTGCAGTGCTGATTGCCCCCAAGGGGGCAAAAACATTTTCGCCAATTCGTCAAAATTTCCAAAATGACAATAATTATAGGCCACAGCTCCAACGGCTGGATACATACTCGTGGTATGTGATATATTTGTAAGGAAGGACAAGTGCCTTTGGTCAATGCCAAAACATACTTGTTTGTTGCCCACGAAAGTATGTTTTCCTGCATTGAAATAAAGTGAATGCCAAAGCAAACGAAAAAGGGAATAATTTATTTCATCTTAACGCTGAGATCCCGTTTTCGATTACTTCTCCACTACATTCTCCACTCAGGCGTATGAAGCTGTGGTCAGTCCCACATGAATAGTGCACTTGAATTAATTGAGAGATATTTAAAGCGCAAAACGAAAAAGGCTTCGAAACAAAGGTTAGCACTTGTGAATTTTGTTCTTTTGACCTGGGTTCTTAGGAACATGGGTAGAATGTGAGCACCGCTGATGTCACTTGGACGCACTGACCGATTGTTCTATTGGGGACGTTCAAGTATCTAGCTTAGAAAGTCTGACAGCAGCTGCCTGACTAGATGTATATCGGTTTTTTACCTGTCAAAATCTCCGATGCAATGCGAAAAACTGAAATTTTCAATTCTGGAAATCCGCATACGAGAATTTCTCTTCGAATGTTACTCGTCTGTGTTTTCCATGCGGATTTGCGTCTCGTTTATGGAATTGTGAGTTTGATACTTCAAAGAACGGTTTGTTTTTTGATTTGTGTGTGAGAACTTAAATGACAGCATTTATGGAACGATATCCCTTCCCTTTGACATATACAAATAAAGAGGTGTTATTTTGGTATTCAAAGAAAAATGCAATTTTTTGAGATAAATGATCGGATGTTTATTTCATAATAAAGAGGAAGGTATGCCGTTGATAATGAAAAACAACACCAGCCAAATGGCCACCACGAACACGCATACAGGACCATATCCTTTTCATGAAATTTTCCATAACCAAATCGCGAGGTGGCTGCCCTATGTCTTCGATAGGCTCACGAATTTTATCTTTGAGGTCTTGAATCGACGCTGGCCTGTTGGCGTTCTTGATGATCGGCCGGCTTGAGTTCTTGTGTTAACTGAACTTTATAAGCAAAATACGGTGTAATGAGGTTTGTGGAATGCCCAATTCCAAAGAACGACGAGGAATGGACATACCTGGGTTTTATTCAACACTTTGGGCTACAGCAGCAATATTCTCAGTTTTTATTGAGCGACGTGCACGGGTTTTATTCTTCACATCAGTAACTTGTCCCAACAGCTCGAATTTGTCCACCAATTTCTGTACTGCGGTCCGACAAGGTGCTTCGCGACGACCAAAAAATGCTTTAGTTTTGCGAACTGTGACTGCAAGATTTTCACCATTTTTGTAGTGAATTTTAATAATTTCAATGCGTTGTTGAAGTGTGTATCGTTCCATTTTTAGTAATGGCGTAGTTTCTACTTGTCAAATGTCAAAGAATAAAATCTCAAAAGTGACAGCTACCGAAATAGCGGGTCTTTCACAGTAACACCTGTTATTTAAACACCTTTATTTAAATATGTTCGGAAATAGTGTTCAAATCAGTCTTGGCAGTTGCGACTCGCTGATTGCGCCTAACTGCTTTATTGACAATTGAACAAATGCTTAGCAATATATAAGTGTTCCATAAACATGCACGTATTTAATTTTTTTCGTGAATCGAAAACAACAATTCCCAACCATTTTAAATTTGAATATTGGTTTTCGGACTTTTTTTACAACCTGTATCAAAATGGTTTACTTGACGTGCGGGTTATTTCAACAGCAGCTATCAACAACAGAGTTTACTGCTTCCCATTCGAAATGGCATTACAGCATAGCTACCAAACCAAACAATATGTCCAGCCACCGACCTTCATTTCACACTCTTAAATGACGATTTTACTAGTCGAACGCTTAACCTTTCTCACAGCGGCATTTCGTTTAAATTGCCCATTTACCCACTAACCCATTAATGCAGTACACTGCACTACTCCGTACCTAATTCCAACCATATAGGATCCATCCACACCGACTAGACCCACTTGCAACCTTCGCAATAAAACATATTTTCAATATTTCCACGCCACATTCCAGTGCCCAGTGCATTCAACTAAAAGTCCAACACGATGCCTGCATATATTAGCAGCATCATACGGGGCTTTAGACCAAATATGGCACACTTCACATTGAACTTGGACGGTCCGCTGGCTGGGGAGCGCTCAAGAGAAGGAAATAAATCGTAGGTACGGATCACAGCACATCGCCAAGGGGTCTTCCCCATGTAACGGCTCCGTAATTAATTGCACCAATTTCGCTTTGGGGTGCGCGCAAGCACAGGCAAGCATCAGCTACAATATAACTCTGCACGCGCGCTCAAAAAAAGCATCGTCATCGCCATCATCATCATCACAAAACCATTTTCCTATCACATGAGCATTTGTCATTTCGCGCTCTAGCGACGCGACGGTGACGATGTTCTTCCAGCCAAGATGCTCTACCGTCGGTCGGGGAGCATACTATAGGCCGGCATTTTGGTGGTCTGTTCCTGGATAATGCTATAGATTTGTTTTGTCCCCACCCGGCTGTGACTGCGCATCAGCACACAGATATTCGGAACTGCAAACGGACACGGACAGAAGAGTTCTACATGTGGTGATGACCCAGAGAGTGCGACCAGCCGCTGTTTCCTGACGATTTGATAATTGGAAAATATTTATCTATGAAGCATGCTAATAAATTGATGAATTGTAGATGGCAGCAGAGGTCAGAGCTGGATGTGGCGGCGTGGAAGCAATTTGTTTCGTAATGAATTTAACAGGTTTTGTTTCCTGATATATGCATGACGCTATGACGACCCTACAATGAACTGTGAGATGACCAATCTGATTACTAGGATTTCATAGATGGGACTTGATTTTAGATTTCTCTATATTTTCATCTGTTTGTAGGGTCTCGTTGGTGGACGAAGGGATGTAGAAGAATCTGGATAATGCTGCCAATGCACACGTATATATAGATGTATTATATAACTATACAGAGGGCTAGTGGCTTTTTAGTTTCTGACTTACAACATTTGTAGCACGGAAGATTAAAGGGATGTTCAATACTTATGTGGTATTCGATTGGGCTTCTTCAGATTTGCTCTCAGATTTCAGATTTCGTGTACCTACCTAATCGAACTGCAAAACGTCACTCGCTTTTTTTTTTGTGTTGATATATATGTGTGTAGTTTTCGACACTTTTCAAAGTGATTTCCATTCACTGGTTAGATTTTATATTAAAACATTCGAAATTTCCGTCCCGATTGATTTCTAAATATTTACACTTACACATAAATAATTTACAAAAATAGATTCACCCGATGCAATGCCTTTCTTTGCTGTAGAAAAATTTCACGAAAACGTAAACTAACTCCACCGGTTGTCATTGGAAAATCTGAAGGAAATCAGAGAAAATATCCACATTCGCAAAAATGCTCTAAAATCCGAAAAAGATTGCTTTTTTTGTACCAAACGAATATAAAAATTGATCTGAGAGCAAAAAAAGTGTTGTGCGAGCGCCCAATCGAATACCTCATAAATAGCCTTCAGACTGAAAGGAACAGCTCTATCTAACAAGCAAAAATACGTGACTCTTTTTTTGGTCGGCCATCTTGTTTACGTGGTAGGAATTCTGGAAAGGTCTGCATGTTGATAATTTTATAGCAATGACTTAAGTCGTTTTCGACTTGGCTTGTCAAACATAATCTGAATTTTGTTGGTTCTTCTGTGATTTTCACACATTTATAATAACGCATTTCGAAATAATTTATTATAAAAACTCGTTTTCGTACGAGTAAAATTAATATTTCAGTAAAGAAGAAAGAAAGAATCCTTCCAACGATAAACAATTCGTACCCCCACCCAGCTGTGTTGTATGTGTAAATATGAGAAAATATAGAGATTCCTAAAAATTTTCTGAAATAGAAAAAGGACCTTTTTTGCAAATTGAACATGAAAATCAATCTCGATAGATAGCAAAGAAAATTTATTTTTTCGCAAAATATTAATCTGGTGCCAAATCGAAGAAGACATTCTTTTAAAGTCAGATTAACAGCAGATTTTAAAGAGGAATGTCCTCATATTAACGATCTCTTTCCAAACGCTGAATCAGAATGCCTGAATCTGTTCCACTGTGTACCGCAAACATAAAAGGTATTAATTTTTAACCTTTTTATTTTACTCTTTGAAGTAAAATAATAATTATTTAAAGAAAAAGTTCACGAATCATCCTCGGAGGAGGTGACATTAGTTGTTGTAGGTACTTTACTTCCGCTGAGATAGGATGTTTGTTTTAAGTCTTACAACAAAAACAAACAAATATGGACCAATCTTCAAAATTTGATATATCTGTCAGTTAAGCGCGGCTGGAATCTCTATTTTTGCATGTACCGAAGTGGAAAAAACCGACGAGTCCAATAAAAATTTAATTTAACAAATTCACCAGGAAAATGGGGAATTCCCTGGCGAATCGGTTCCGAATTATTTAAAGAAAAACTCTTCTTTATTAGTGTACCAAGTTTGACGAAAGCGAAAAAGCTTCCACCAAACTCAAAGCGCTGTCATTTCAGCTTGGTACCGAAAGCAAACTTCAAAATGCTCTCCGTTTTAGCAAGGTCATTTGGTGGTGGAAGATTCTCGCAGACAAATTTCTTTGCGCAAAGATTTATCGGTGGAAATTTTGAAAAAACCCAAAGAAATATGTCTAAAACAGCTTTGGTGATCCTTGCTCCAGGTGCGGAAGAAATGGAGTTTGTCATTTCGGCCGATGTTTTGCGTAGAGCTGGGGTAAAAATGTGAATGAAAACCATCATCGAATTGACGTTGTAACTTGTCGTTAACAGATTGCCGTCACAGTTGCCGGTGTAAAGGATGCTTCACCAGTCAAATGCTCCAGGGACATTGTTATTACCCCCGATGTCGCATTAGAGGATTCAAAGGGTGTAAGTAGTTGAGTTTTAAAAAGCAAACTCAAAAGGCAGCTTGCTTTCATGTTTGCTGCAGAAAAACTTTGACGTAGTCATTCTACCCGGGGGACTTGGAGGTTCGAAAGCAATGGCCGAATCATCGTTGGTTGGGGAGATTCTAAAGAGGCAAGAATCGGAAGGACGTTTAATTGCAGCCATTTGTGCTGCACCAACCGCATTGGCTTCACATGATATATTCCCCGGCAAAAGTTTGACATCATATCCATCAGTGAAGAGTCAATTAGAATCAAAATACAAGTAAGTTAAGAGCAGACGAGAAAAAGTTTAGCTAATTAAATAAACTTCGTAGGTATGTGGATGAGCAGAAGGTTGTCCAAGATGGTAATCTAATTACCAGCCGTGGTCCTGGTACAGCATTTGATTTTGCCCTAAAAATCGCAGAAGTTCTAGTAGGTGACGGAAAAGCTGGTGAAGTCGCGAAGGGAATGCTACTTACCTAATTAAAGGGATATTTTACAACTGTCTATCAATTGTATCCAAATTTAAAAGTGAAATTTATGTATTTTGTGAAACGATTATAATAAAAGGGAGGTGAATCTTCTGAAATGATTTTTATGAACGAAGTAGCTATTCGCACGTTAATTTTGTACCACTAAAGCATGATATTCAATTAATCTAACATCTAATCTGAAAAAAAAAACTGAATCTTAATTGTTTAAAATAGCGAAACTTATGTCGTTTTCCGTTGGGACCACCAGAAATCTCTTTCAGATTTCAGATTTTACGCTGCTAATGGAACGCGTAACTTGCATTTGCTTTTGCTTTTATTAAACTTTTGGTATATACAATTTGACTTAAGGCTAGGTAACAAATGGTGGTGAATAATAAATATTTAAATGCGTTGGCTCAACAATAGGGGCCCAACGGTATACAATAGTGTTTTTTTTTCTTAAGTCTATTTTATATAAACTGTGTCTGTCTTCTCGGATTCATACTCGTAGTATGCATCGTTGTCTGGTTTGACATCAGGGTGTTCAAGTCCGGGTGTTGATCCGGAACGCGTAACAAAGTTGATCTGCTTTTATAAATGGATTAGAGCGTTATTTGGCAGCAATATCAGCTGTTCAAATTGCATTTGTTTTTGCAAAAATCACAAATGGATATCGACTTCAAAAATGTTTTCCCTATTGTAGATAAAAATTTAGTATTTTTGGTGATTCGTAGTCTTCAGATGATGCCGAGGAAGACTATGAAGATAATAATTCCTCCAAAATTATATCCATGGCTTTTTATGTATTTCGTTATTTTGGTTTTCACGAAACTTTGCGCATTGGCTTGAAAGCAAACTTCTTAAAATGACGTTAAACAGCTGTACAAAGTATATTGGTATTGTGGCAGTATGTGTAGATCTAAAAAAATATCGAGATCTGCTAAATGTGCTCCGAATCGAAAAAAAGATTGATTTTATTGCCCAATTGAACATGAAAAGTGATTTAGATAAAAAAAAAGATTGATTTTTTGTCCCAATGGAAAACGACATAAGTGACAGCTCAAAAGTTGGACAGTTAAAACTCTATTTATTTTCGTTTTCAACGATGTCGGAGGAAGAAGGTTTAATTAAATGTTGTCCTAGAACGTATAAGCTCATTCAAAATGGTAAGTTTAATGGGTATTTAGCTTACATAAAAAATTCAATTCCAACTTATTTTGTAGATGCTGCATTTAAAGAGAACCTTGTCAAATGTCAAAATGACATTTCTTAACCGTTTTGTAAGAAAACCGGTCAGGTACTTCTCTTGAAATTGAGAGTTTTCTCTCTCGATTTTTGAGATTTGACATTTTTCATTTTTCTATGCTGAAAGTACACGAACGAACCTAATCTTTTGTGCCTTGTGTCAAATCAAAATGCCTTGTATTGTATAAATTGGTGTGCGTGCAAGTTGAACGAATGTTCGATGTCACTTCACAGCAAGAGTGCTACCAAGTTTTAAAAGTAGGTACCTATGTGTTTGTTCGAAAATATTTCATTTGTTAGTTCTGTGAAGGAATAATAAAGTTTTCAATTGGAACAGAAAAAAAAAACATTTTTCAGATTCAGAGCAGTTTTACTACTCTCGAAATCAGCTGGCTGTCAAATTTCTTTTCCCATTGGCCGTAAAAAGAGTGATTTTTTTTTGTTTTTTTTTTTGTCCCAATGGAAAATTACATTATTCATTGTCTCTGATTCATACCACCTAATGAATGAGACCAAAATGAACGCCCCCCGTTTATCATCAGTTAGTAGGTGGTCAATCTGTTTTAGCGTTTATCTTTTGAGTACACTTTGGATGAAATAAAATGAATACGCATCTTAGAGTTTTCAGCAGGTGTTCAGATCGCTTTGGATGATTGCTCCAAGATGAACACTCAAAGTGATCAATTCATTCGCCTCTTATGGATAACAACCGAACTAAATGGTGTTTTCTTTATGACACATACATTTTAAGACAACAAAACAAATTATTCGTTATATGCAAGGGAACTCATACATTTTCCCTTCGCTTCGGTGTCTATATTAATTCGCAATCTGTTTACTCAACCATTTCAACACCCCGACTTGGAACACCCTGTGGTCAACCCAACCCAACGATGCATGATACGAATGTGAATCCAAGAAGACAACAACAACTATAAACATATTTAAGAAAAACTGTTGATGAACTACCACACTTAAAAATTAATTATTCACCTCACCACCATTATTTGTTACCTAGTCTTAAGTCAAATTCTATGTGAAAAAAGTTCAGCAAAAGCAAATGTAATGTACTCAACCAACAGTTTCTGTCACAGGAAGTACTCGATGCGTCCCAAGAACGGATTTGTACAAAAAGAATGAAAACAAATCTCTTCAATCAGTAGATCGGTGTATACTGGTTTGCTAACTATTGACACAATCATTCTATTATACAATTTACCTTTGCTCAATATACCCAAAAAACCGGTCCCGGTAACTTAACTAATTTTTGGTTATATTTTCGAAGACATCCTCTTTGACTGACAACTAGTTATTTTCGATAATACCAATTCGGCGAAAAGATCTTTGATATGGTCGTAGTTGTCTTCCATAATAGGCTCCGTAAATACGACACCACTTCAAGTGTCTGTGAAATATGTATTGTCCACTTTCACCCAATAACAACAAATGCAACAACTAAATTTTAAGTTTACTTTTAATATTTATTTTTGTTTAATTTTAACATGCTTATTATTTATTTGTTTTTTGTTTTGTTGTTGGTTGGTTTGTTTCCTTTTCTCTTATTTTTTTTTTTTTTTTCTTCTTTTATATAATTTTTTTTTTTGCTTACAAATTATTGTTATAATTAATAAATTTTATAATTATGTATATTCTGTTATAAAAAATATCAAAAAATGTTTTTATCGGAACTATGGAGTCTAGGTTTGCTTGGTTTGTTTCGAATTCTCTTTCATTTTTGTTTTGTTCTTTATGTATTTATTTAAGAAAAACAGAATAAGGTAATCATATTTGTATGCATTAAACAAAGGAAAATAATTTATGAAACTGAACTCTTACATACATATACAATAAATGTTTATAGGTATTTTATAAAATAATAAGAAAAAGAAGAACGAACAAAATTATGAAAACAACAAAACGAAAAATATTCACACGAGTCGTACAAACAAAACGAAACAATTTCTTTTGTTTTTGTTTTATATATATGTATATGGATGCCTTGTTTGATTTATATTTCATTAACATTTCGGTTTTATTGTTATATATATATGGGTATATTATATATTACAGTAAAAAATAATAGTGTATAATAGTAAATTGTTTTATTTTGTTTGTGAACAATTGTAACAAATTACGTTTACTGTTTAGATATTATCAGTTTATTTTTTCGTGTTTACATAATTTGTTTGTTATTACGTTTTAGCGTTAAAGCGCACTAGTGGCTTCTTATAATTTATATAATTTGTTTTTTTTTTTTTTTTTATTATTAAATATAGAGTATAAAATATATTTAGCTTGTGATTTTTTCTTCTTCTTTTTTTTTAACTTAATTTTACATTTTCTTTTTTTTTGTTTATTATAACTTTTATCTGGTTTTGCTGTTTGTTTTTCTTCAGGGGTCTAAGTTCTATTGCATCGACGTGAGTCCAGTTGAACTACTGATGTGGGCTGATGTGCCTAATGTAGATGCCATATCTTGATAGCTGAACTGCAAGTATAAAAGAAAAAAAAAACAGGTTGTGAGTGCAATATTGTGGAAGCATTTATAAGAGCGTCAACTATTTTGACACTAGAAGTTTCTGGCTAATGTCACACGATTTCCCTTCTCGTCAAAAATGTAATGTTTAGCAACCGGGCACTTTTTTTTAAACTGTACGATTTGACGCTGAAACAATCCTACACAAGAAAGAACTGAAGTTGACTCAACACCGTGAATTGCATATATATGTACATATATATATCAAAAAATCTAAAATGACAAAAAAAGAAAAATTACTTGTGGGAAAAGAGGTTCTTCTTGAATAGCGCCCAGCGGTCCAGTTGGATCAGGTGGTGTCAGCTCAACACTTTCGCCGGTAAATTCTGAATCGAAATATCTTGTATCGGTATCCGAAGTGACCAGAGGCTTGAACGGTGGTGGAATCTACGGAGGAACAATAATTCACGTGAATAAAAAGAAACATTCAAACTTCCCAAATGGTGTATATTGTGGGGCTCACCTTCTTCTGTACTAACTCAGTCCAATTAATACTCGAAAAGAACGCATGTGCTTGAATCTCTCTCACATCGTCTTGACCACCGCCCAGTCGTCTATTTGGGTCCTTGGCCAGCAAGCCGCTCAGAAGGCTCTTTGCCTCTTCGGATATCGTTCGGGGGAATCGCACATCCTCTAACAGAATCAGCGTGAAGAGAACATCATGATCACGGTTGTAGAATGGAAGACGACCACATATCTAAAACCATAGAGAAAACAAAAAAAAAAATAGAATAACGAACCAGCCCTTATGAAAAGCACCTCGCATGCTCACCATTTCATACATAACCACACCGGTGCCCCACCAATCGACCGCATGTCCATAATCGTTGTCCTCTAGCACTTCGGGCGCCAAATATTCTGGCGTACCGCAGAACGTTTTCGTTGTGCGTCCATATGTGATGTCTTCTTTGCATAGGCCAAAGTCAGCAATTTTAATGTGGCCATCCTTGTCCAACAGAAGATTCTCCAGCTTCAAGTCGCGATAGATGATTCCCTGCGAATGCAGGTAACCCAAGGCTGAGATTATTTCGGCTCCATAGAAACGAGTGCGCTCCTCGGTGAAGACACGCTCGCGACTTAGATGGAAGAAGAGTTCACCGCCGTTCACGTACTGCATCACGAAACAGAGGCGATCATTGGTTTGAAACGAATATTTTAGTGACTGCAAGTGAAGAAGAAATAGATGCCAATAAGCACGTTGCACACGCATACTGTTTATGCGTTGTACTTACAATTAAGAAGGGATGATTTGTCGTTTGGAGCACTCGACTCTCGGTAAGAGTGTGCGCCACCTCGTCCTTTCGTATGATGACCTCTTTTTTGAGAATTTTAATCGCATATAGCTTCGCTGTTGATTTCTCGCGACAGAGGATCACTTTGCCGAAGGTGCCCTTGCCAAGAACTTTTAAGAACTCGAAATTTTCCAGAGTCTGTGTGTGGGAAGATGAATTCATTAGCACGTCTTCGAGTTCTTTGGGGAGTTTTGTATTGCCGTTGCTACTTACGACTTTCTTTTTGCCGCTTATCTTCCCCGTGGATGTGCCTTGAACGGAGAATTTCTCCGACAATTCGACCTCGGCTATGGACGCCATGTCGACGTCTGTCATGTCTGTTGAAGTGGACGGTGACATAGCTGTCTCACCCATTTCACTCAAACGACTAGCCACAGTTCTGTGAAAAGAAACATAATAAAATTAGTTGATGTACATAAAGATAAACAAAACAGTCCACCTAAGTTATCTACATTGTCTACGTGTCCTGCATAAAATGCCAACTACTTGTCGAAGAGGATACGTTCATGTGTTATTTGATTTGGGTGTCTTTTGGAACAACGATTAACTCGAAGGAGTACCCAACGTTCAAGCTAAATCTTCTAATATCTCAGGTAGAGCTCATTTAATTTCAATCCATCCAAGGGTTGCGATCGTAGGATGCCATAGCTTTGGAAGTTCCTCCACCGTCTCTTAGTAAGTTACCTGGGGCAATTCTCATTTGGGTAGAGGATAGATCTACGGGGCAAGCCGAAATTGGCCAAGCAGAAGTGACTGGCAGGTTGTCCAAACTTCAGCTAAAATTCGGCAAAAAGGACAAGACCTTTGCTAATCTCTGAGGATCAGTTCAAAAGTAAAATGAAGATGTTGCAGTCAATTACGTGTCATTACTCGCTGTAAGGTTAAAAAATAAACTAGGCAATGGGACATGACGGTATACTCGCAGAGCGTATTACCCATGCATTTCGGCAACGCGTTAATGTCAATAGAGAGTTCATTTGTCGTAAAGTAAGAAAAAGCCATGACAATGGAGCAAGAATAGCTACCATCTGATGCATGCTGTCTGTCTGATGAGCTGCAAGAAGCTAAAGATGATTTAATCTTGACAGTTGCGACCAAGCGAAACACACATAACCACGGCGAATTCGGCGCAGAACGAAGAGCCTGCCACATTTCAGCATAGCACATGTCGAGACTCTTGTTTGAATGCCACTCGATGACGCGTGGAACTACGCAGGAAGTGCCTTCAATACTTGGTGGGAGCGAATTGACGCTAAAGTTTTGCAAGACACCATGTGAAATTCTCACCTCTCGTCAGTTTCCGTACTTCATTCAAATCGATCTCCTAAGCCCAACATAGGCGGCTTATTATTTTAACATCATCAGCAGGATATCTAATTACAAAGCAACATTGCTGAACAAGAACTCACCTGATGGCATCGGTCCACTCCTGACGATCGCTCTCCTTCTCCACATGGAAAGTCCTCTCAATCACAGTGGTCCACTGTAGGCCGCGTATGATGAATGTGTATGGCTTTGGTCTATCAACTGTCATTATTTGGCATCCTTTCACTGTGAAATTATTCAATCGTTCCGGCATCGCATTCGAGTCCGGTTGATTCCTGTAGCCCATTAGAGTGCCATCATCACGCAGGACAAAGTATCGTGTACGCCACGTCTTAATGTGTTCGCCACGTTTATATAGCCAACCCTCCTTGACGATGGCAGCTTGTGTCGATCCGTATGTTGTCGACATCTTAATGGGTGGTACTAAGTATGATGATAGAAATGCTACTGAAGGAAATCCTGCTGGCTGAGGTGCTGCTGCTGCTGCAGATGTAGGTGCTGGAGCAGAATTATTATTGGGGCTCGGGGCCGCTGCTGCCACGTACTGTGGCCGTGAGAACAACGTCTTGGCGGTTATAACTGCCTAAGGTGTCCTTGCCCGTGTTGTCTGCTTAAAAAATTCCAACTGAAACGAAAAAAGACAAGAGAAAACGTTTAAAGAATGGTTAAGGTTATAATTATAGGGAAATGCGCTACACTTCAGATATAAAAGTGCACACCCAGCCAGCTAATTAGTTACCAAAAGCAATAAACCGAAGTAAACAAACCAAAAAGCAATGAATAGCGTACCTAACCAAAGACGTAGCATAACGAAATGTGTTTTGAAACTTCAATTAGAATGCATTCGTGAACATATCGCGCGAAAACAAGACAAAAACATCTCCTTACAGTATATAATATGGCCGAGGGCTAGTGCGGTGAACTTTGAAACAAAGTGCTACCCGTACACAAGATAAGTGCACACTCTGCAATGACGGTGGCTGCTCGTGGCTTTCCGCTGTGTCATCGGGTATTGTTTTGTGTCATCGTCAGCGGACTGTATACTCGTAAACTATATTATTGTTGTTTACTATTGTAATTATCTTTTGTTTTTGATGTTTTTCGCTATCGGCCATCCGACGGTCATTGTAGGAGGACGCGAACTGGGCCGACAAACATTAAACGCTCATCACGATGGAGGGAGATGTTGTTTTCTTTTTCGTCAACTTCGGACTGTTTGTTTTCATCTTTGAACTTTGATCCACAAATGCAGTAGGGTGTGTGATTCATGGATGGTCAAACCAAGGAGCAATGCTCGCCATTCGAATATTTTCTGATTAATTAGTCATTCGGCGACTTTAAATCGAATTAAGACTGTTTTGTTTTGGGCGTAATGAAGTGATTTTTTGGGTTTCGATTGTGAGTAATCGACCGATAAATTTCACGCGCTAAAAGCCAAATAGCAGGTATAATTCAAGCGACGACAAATTTCCCAAGAAAGCATATATCGATGGGCGCCAATTTGATGGCTATAACTTGATTATAGTGTATGGGTCTTCTGAGAAACCGATATGCACACCCTAAATAAGCAGTAAGTGTTATCGTAACTGAAATTCTACGAAAAGGCCATGGTTTAGACTGCTCCTTGTGTCTGTAGTTAGTTATAGATGCAGACATATTATTTCGATTGGGTTCCTCAAACACATCACATACTTATACAAAATACATAGAGGGGGCTGTGTCACAACTTTCTTCAAATAGAGCTCATAAACTAATTTGAGATGAAAACATTATTGCATAAGAAGGACATGCAAGGTTCTGCTGTTCTAGCAGCAAAAAAAGAGGGAGAAAACCCCACGTATCGTCAATCAAGAACCAGTTCCACCGTCCGCGGTAAGCTAAGCTATGATTGGTTGGTTCATGTAACTGGTTACTGGCACTCTGCCAGGAAACGCAATTACCTCTGTAGTGTCGTTTTTTACCACAATCATGAAACCTCAAAATAAAGGGAAGGAAATGGGAGCAAATCGAAAAACCAAACCGTGGCGATCAGACAGCCAAAAGCGAAATTGAAACTGACGTCTGACATGTGTGAAGTGTCAATAAAGAACATCTTGACTAGTACGAAGCTTTGACAGTGAATATTATAAAATAAGTCAAGACGTAAAGTTGATGTAAAGGACTCTTCACATGAGAGCGACCAACTACCTACGAACGAACGAATATTCGCAAGTTTTGACAGTTCATTCACATGATACATTTTATTTGGTCGCAGATACCCCCGAATCCAATGACGTCGCCGTCATTTGTATCTATTTTTTTAATAAAAAAAAAACTCGAAAATTCAACTTTGTGGTTAGGTTCGAACGAATGTTTTATTCGCCAGTTTGTGGAACGCGAATTGAATGATGTGGATTGTGAATAAACTTTGACAATTCGCGCCAAGGGTGTATTCGTTCGCGGCAAAAAGTTTGGAATTCGAAATTACTTTATTTAAACTGTTTATTAACTTGTTGTCTTATTACACTTTGATGGGATTATTAACCATCCTCCTCTTGGAATAGTAAAATGTGCAATTTTCTGTTCATAAATGCATCAAAATTGGTTTGTTCGCATTTCACCAATTCGTTCGCTCGCTCTACTGTTCAAAGTGCAAAAACCACTATAAAAAAAACCAAACCTTTTGAACTAAAAAGTGTTCAATACGCGAGCTACCGAATAGCCAACCAGTTGATTGGTAAAACCCTGAGCCGACTTTGTGAAGATAGGCGAAAATTTGGAAGTCAGGTTTTCAAGACGAATTTAACAAAACAATGCAAACATTTTCAGAACACACCAAAATAGCAACTTTTGCGAAAAGATCAAGTCGCTTCGTGAAACCAGTATAGGTTGACGAGGGTTTCAAAATAAACGTGAGCTGTTCAAGCCCGGGGTGAGATTATGCAAGGCGAAAACGTTCAAAGGTTTTCGTGCACTTTGCTCTAAGTTGCAGAAGTAAATCGTGCACACGAAAACATTTGAACATTTCGCCTTTCAGAATGCCGACCTTGATTATGTAAAAAAAAATATTGTGCTAGCATCCGCTCTCTGGTATACAGGCGAGCGAGTATACTAGGTACACTTTCGCTAGGAAGGGTTTCCGAAATTACCGTCGCTTTCTGCAGTTAAGTCTTGTTGATGAGTACGTATTTTCTGAACACAGCTGTTAACCAACAAAGACATGAAGTGAGATAAACCTGTGCTTGTTTTTGTGGTCATAAGATACCCAAGATACCCTAGCACAATAGACGGACACGCTGCAGATTATTATTTTTTGTCTCGTAAAAGAACCCTTTCAACTGATCTTCGATTAAAAAAAAAAACACTAATCCAAATCAATAAATAATAATTTCATTCAAAATCTCCGTTTACCACAAACATTTCCTTTTAAAATGTCAATTTTTGAGTTCCGGATCGGCAACACAACTGTATTTTTTTGTTTTTTCCAAATAGCGCACGAATCAATCAAAGGTAAACAACAAATACAATGAATGGGCGTCGCAGAGTTCCACGAATTCCCATCTCTTAACCTCGACGAATTAATACAATCACCCATAGCAGATGACCATATATTTATAAACATTGTTTTGGCAACTTTTCAGCTCCCCTGTAATAGAGACCCGCATAATCACAGTCATAATAAATGCACTAACTGAAAAACAACAGCAATAAAAGCAAAAACACACGTTGACGATCTTATACAAACACACGACCGGGCCGCCGTTGCGAATTTCGTTCAAAACAAAATATGTACGGTGAGTCATTTGTTATTCCCGTAACCAGCTTTCGCGAAAATCGCGTTGAACGCCCTGTACAGTGTGAAATTACTAACCCTATTTGATAATAACAATAGGGGGACATGCGCGACGCGTGTATTCCCTAGTTATCACCACCACTCATCTGACGTTTGACGTATAAGCGGGTCGAAAAAAGACGACCAAATGGCAAATTTGGCAACTTCGAATTTTCGAATTTAGCACAGAATTTCTAATCGGGAATCGGGGTATGATCTGACCGTTCGCCAGACGATGTATGGAATTTTGTTGATTGTTGATCTTTATCGGCAATGGGCTGGTGCACTACTCGTCCAGAAACAATATGCAATCGGAGTGTTCATGCGTTTGAAGCGCATGCTGCGCCACACTGTGGGGGTGGATGTACTCTTCTGTATCAAATTTTTTGCAAAGATACTCTCATTGGGGGCGATCTATCTTTAAGTAACCGTATATTAGCGGAGGTGATTGAGCACTTGAAAGGCAGCAGGGCTACGCAAATGGTCGAGTGTCATTGTATCTATGCTTCTGTTTGGCAGGTCTTTTCCGATTCTGATTCATATAATTTCTTTGTTTGAGATATAACAAACGAGTATGACGTCTAGAGAGACAGGTGATAGTCCACGGGTTGATCGCGTTGGCATTATTTGCAGCTGACATAAATCAATTATGAATACACGTGATTGTTTTGTCAGGTGATTATCGTGAGAAATTTGTTTCGTATGTCGTCAAATTTGGTAGCAGTTATTTTGCACATTCCGTTCACATGGAAGCAAACAAACTATTCGTTTGTTACTAAATATTTGTAGCCTTTACTAATAACAGTCTCAACTTTGAATTTGTAGAATTTCACAATGGCGAAATTTGTATGGAAAATATAGCCATTGTGAATTACTTAAATTTAAAGTTGGAACAAAAATAATTCCCTTTGACAATATTTCAAACTTCTTTTGGATGCACTCAATTTGACAACTTTTATGTCATTCCGGATTGAATGAAATATTATAAACATTCGGATCATATTTTTGTGAATGCTTCCAAAATTTTGTTTAATAAAACAAAACACGCCTTTTAATGTTGTGAATGTCAAGGTAGAAAGTTTGTGAATGACACTTATACCTTTGATAAAGACAGCTGATATGGTCGCAAAGAGAATTTGTTGTTAATACTGGGAAATTCACCATACTTAAGGTTTAGTTCAGTCAGTGCAATGTCAAATAAAATCAACAGAATTACTACAAGACAAGATTTATCTAAGAAAGCACCGTTCTATGAATTGACTGTAATGGAGTAATTCCGAAATTTCGAACTCATTACAGTCCGAAAAGTATATCATTTCACACTGTACGAATTATGGTGTCATTTCGAAAATTCGGGCTCATACATAAATTTACCAAAATCAATGTTTTATTAGCCATAAAATGGGTGTCTGCATGACTTCCAACTTCCAAGGGCTCACTTATTTGTTGAGTACAATTCAGGCATGTGACTGTCCGAAAGATATCTTTGTCGTTCAGAAATGGTACCTCCGGTAATTTCGAAAATTCGAACTCACGCATTTATTTACCACAGTCAATTTTTTGTTACAGACAAAATCTTAAACAAACAATTAAGAAAACCCCTTTGTAGCTACACATATACACTACCGGTAAAAATACTACATACTTTCATTATAGATTTCATGTGAATGCATCGATTGATAGTTCCATAGGTGAGCTAAATACTAGCAAGCAACATTCGTCATTGCTATCTATTCCATCTTCTTATACTCTCTAGTAGTTTCACGTTATTTCCACAATTTAAACCAGTCTTGCCGGTGTTAACGAACCTAATGGTCACTAGCTGCATACGGGATATTGTTTCCATGAAATGTTGCCAAAATCATTTGATTTCACAATACAATAAGGTGAACAAATAAATCGATCTGGGTTAGTGGATCAACAAATACGAAACTAAACAAAAAATAAAAATTGCAATAGTCACCGCCAGAGCGCCAGTTGACTATACACATAGCTATGGCTAAAAGAGCTCTAACACCAAAAAGGCCATGACACGGATTTCGTTTTTCAAAAGGATTTCTTTTTGTCGTTGTTGTTGCTGTCTTGCGATGCAAAAATTTGGCAAAAGATAAACGGATTTCGATTTTGTTTGTTGTTGGTATGCGTACCTCCTAAGTGGCGTTGTGCATAGTTTGCATTTGTAATTTCTTCTTTTAGCCAGTAGAAGAAAACAAATTGGCAACAGCTATATAAAGCAAAGTCATTGAACGATGAAAAATGAACCAGATCGTCTGTGGTCTGTGCTGTTTTTAAGGAGTACTGATGATGTAGTCTTTGTTCTAAATTGGTAGATATATATCGATTTGGATATTGGATCGCTCCTTAATGAATTTCGTTTGCGTCTCGCCGTCATAAGACATGACGTCGGTGACACATTTGCCAACACATACAACGAAAATTAAAACGGAAAACATGGTGCCGCATTTTGCAGAATTCGCGTCGACCAAGTGTAGATGTCACCAATAATAGTGTGTTAAAAAAAAATCCACCACCAGGCAAACCTTCGTCTTGGGGAGAAAACATTGATGTCAAGTGGTGGCACGTTTCAATACAAATGGTCACGTTGTGATTTGCGATCGTAGCTACTTTCAAATATGTGACATATTATGCGATGATCTCGACGGAATTTAAGCCGGAAATCTATGCCTTGTCAATGGCGCATATGATATATGGTATCATTAGTGCAGACGACGATGTCAATTTTACCGGCTAATGAAAGCTAGTTTTAATTCGACTGACTGCGGTGTGCATGTGACCTACATTTTATCATGATGCCGCATGAATGACCCGATGCAGAGGAAATATCGTTGAAAAATGTATGGAAAATCGCTCTGATGAATTTATTTGTTTTGCCAGCCGTAAACGTTTGATCTATCAACATATTATGACCCTTCGAAAACCATTCGGTTAAATGCATATTTAAGAACTAATAGAGGTTTATTTGGCAGACAGCCGAGTTTTCTAAGAATCTTGTTATAATGCAACAGAAGCGGCATAGATAGATAGATTATAGGACGGGAGAGGTTAGGTCCTAGGGCCATCTCTTTACTGCGGAGGCAGTCAGGAAGACAAGGATCTTCTCTGGGTGTATGTCAGCAAGAATGACTGAAGTGACGATTTCATCGCCAAGAATGTTTGTCCGTAGACGAAAAGAAGCGGCATTACTGGAGGGTTAAAACACTGTCCTCGGGAATAGTGTGCTGAAGTACGAGTACTATGCGAGCTGGCTTTCAATACCTCTTACGAACATGTGGGAAAAATTTTGAGAATGCAACAAGAAATTGTAGGTTCCTTCCATTTGCATTTTTTATTTCTTGTTATAACCAAAAGTGGCAACACGGTTAAATGAATTATATTATCGGTTATTCACTATGTATCTATCTCTTTCTCATTACATGGATTTATTTTTAAGTGTGTCATTTCGTTATTCGTTAAAACTCTTTTGTACCAACAACATTATTTTTAAACCCTTACACATTCAGCATTTGCTTCACATTAAGGACACATCCTGACTTTTTCTCAGCAAAATAAAGTAGAAATTAATGGACACCATAGGTAGAAGTGATTTGACTGCAGCAGTTTATGCTGACACCTTTCTAGTGATGTGTTCACGACAAAGTTAGTAAACTGCTCACAGCGCCATTCATTCGCTTTAATGCCTTAAGGACCATTCACATGAGCGCGAACTGCGAATAGGCGAATTGCGAACAAATCAATTTAACTGCATTTTTGAATTGAAAATTCAAAGCAATATTTTTTCTAACAAATTGGTAATTCTTGCCGCGAACTGTCAAACTTAAAACTTTTATTCGTTCGAACTTAACCTTCAATGAAACTGATTTGCGGGTACCTGCGACTAAAAAAAGTTCTCGTGTGATTAACTCAAACACCAATATACAGCCTAGCCTAACTTAAGCTGGATCAATGACGGTAAATATAATTATTTTCGTATATTTCTCAGGACACATTTCTTAAATATCGCCTTAAATTGAATTCCAGTTCGTCAACAAAAACTAGCAGCCTGGCAGCATTGAGTCTGAGCAGTAATGCCAAGTATATCATTAGATCAATGCACCTTTGTTTAATGTTCCTTAATTGTACGATAGCGTTACATTTTTGAATAAGAATTAAAGTAGCTACGAGTGATGCCAAAAAAACAAGACTTCGTCAATTTGCGGGAAATGTCATTCATCCCATTGTTGATGTTAACTTTAAAATCTATTTAACAACAATTCGAATAGGACATTACAACGCTTGAAAACACGAAACTTTATAGTGTAGGCTTAATTATAACACCTGGGTGACGTATAATGCATAGGTAATTTATAATGTGTAAACAAACGGGTTGCTGTTAATAGCTCAGGCGACCGCTTTTAACGCCTCTGTTTGGGTTTTATTAAGCAAATTAGCAACCGTTTCCAAAGTTTAGAAATTGCACTGCCTTTTAACTGCGTTGAACTAATTTCCAGCTCAGTTTCTGTTCCTATTACAAACAATTCATAATAACCGTGATAGAGGTGAGGTGAGAGGCATTCGTTCTGAAAAAAAAATCCGAAACGAAAGTCAAATCTGTTCGGAACTCAGATTGATGTATAGATTTCGGAACAAAATAAATGAACCAAAAACGCGTTCATTTGACACAAAAACAATTCCGCAGCCATTGGTTGTAGGGAGCTTCGAAAAAAATGTGCCGTGTAGCTGTCAATAGAAAGTGATGTAACGCGGTACAAAGCAATGCCGCAAGGTGTGCTAGATACGGAACGGATATCTCGAAAGGAATTTTTCCGATTTCATACAAATTTGATAGTAATATACCTATCACATTAAGAAGTAAAACAAACAGAAATAAATGTCGTTATTATTCGAAAAAAATCAAAATTTGTTTGTTCTACAGAAAGTTTTTATTTTTTCTGAGCCTAGCGGAATTCCGTGGTAGATTGAGAAATAAAAGTTTTAAGAAAATTTGCCAAATCGCTAAAACAATTGCAAATGACAGCTGCGATCCATTGACCCCTATAGATGACTAGCGACATATCAATCAGAATAATAATAATTCATTTAGCTAGCCTGCGAGATCTCTTTCTAATTTCCATAAAAATAAGCTTAAGCTGAATTAATCGGTTAAATAGCAAAAGTGTAATGGAGATCATTTATAAAACTCGCAATGAGTTGACAAAAGGATGACACAATATTTTATTAGTTTGATAAAGTAAGTGAAAATGGTAAATGAAACGCGGCCATTGTGCATCATATGTGTGTGATTTATAACACCTGTTATAAAGGCTGAGCAAGAGACGTTTGTGTTATGAAATGCCTCTTTTTATTGAGCATATTGTACAACCAACGAATTGGATCAAGCGAAGCAGACTCAACTGTCAAATTGCTGTCATTTGAATGCGATATAAAGTTCAAAGTATCGAAATTTTTGTTTTGCTATGTGAATGTACACAGTAACTGTTACGAATGTAGAAAATGAAATTCATAATAATTGTGCTATTTGAGCTGCCAGTTAAATGCCACAATATCTAAGTAAACTTTTCCAAGATGTTGCTGTGGTCGGACAACAAAAAATAGTAGCTCTCTCTCTCTTTTGACGTTATTTGCTTATTTTATCAACCGAGGTATACATCAACTCTAATCATTTAAAGAAAACATTATCGAAGAAATCTTTGTAAGGAACGATTTGGGGTAAGAATACTGACTTAAGGAAAATTGCAAATGTCTGGCTTAATTAAATCGGACATCGTCGAAAAAAACTATTTTAATCACTGATTGCCAAAAAAAAAGCAAAACAATCAGCCATCACTTTTGCGCCAGCCCCGATACAAATAAATGAGGTCAACCCCAAATAGCAAAAACAATTGAAATTGATGAATGAACAGCTAGATATCCTCCGGGAAGGTGTTCAAGTGCGCAGTAATTACGACCGAAATTAACCCACAGTTTCTCCCTTATCATTAAACAAACGTATCACACGAAAAAACAAAAAAAAAAACGCTTTTTGCGCACGACATAACGCATACGCCACATCACAAAAAAAAGCAACATCAAAATCGATACATTCCACCCTCTTCTCGCACTTTCAACCATCAATGGACCTATTTCATTAACGATAAACTATTAACAATAATTAACTTATTAACCACAATTACATTTCGCCACAGTCGGTAGTCGGTAGATACTCCGCGCCGCCACCGAATACTACGAACATATAAATAGTGTATCCTCGTTAAAAATTCATTTGAAGTAAAAGTGATTACCTCTTCTTAATGTGCCCGATCACACAAGTCACGATCGCAATTAAACGGCCGGCGCTGCACTGGACGTCACTGAACTGCACAAAAACAAAAGCGTCACACGACAGTCTCAGATATTTACGATTTCCACGTTTCGAAATACGATACGGTGTGCATGCAAGCAAAGAATGTTTGCATAGCGCCAGGAACTAACGACAATAAACAAAGAATAATTATTACTTTAATTTCAAGAGGAAATTTGCCAAAATACGCTTTTTGTAAGATAAATGTCGACAGCTAGGTAAAAAATGTGAACTGTAAGAAAAGAATAAAAAACTCAGTCCCAAATCAAATAGCATATATCTATTGACAGTATTATTTATTATTTTTATAATTGTTGCTGTACGATCTATTTTTATTCGTACCACCCCTTGATAGCGTTGCCCTAACTTTCTGCCCTCCTCCCTTTTATCTTTATCCCAATCATTTCGTATCGTAATTTTTGTGTATTTTTTCACTACCACAGTTTTTAATCATTTATTTCGTGTGAACGAATGAATGTGTTTATTTTTTGCAAAACAAACGAAAAAAAATAATGTGTTGGGGTTTTTCGTGCGAAAAAGTTTTACGAGTATACACAACATGCGAAAATAAATGAAACAACAACAGCGCCATTATACCAAAAGCGAAAGAGGAAATTCGTAATGAATAAAATGGTGGGGACTGTGCAGAATTTCACTGGCGCAAAGGGGAAAGGCGAGTGAACGGAAGAAGGCGGCAACGCGCGCAGCAATGACGTAGATATTGTTGTTATTGTAGACAGGGTGAAAAATCGCCAACGGCGGCGCCATTAAATGCATTTTTGATGCCTTTTTGTGCTTCTTTGCGTTTTCACTGCTTTGTTGGTCGTTGGTGGCGTTTATTTGTTGTTGTTGTTATGTCGTTGATTATTTTTAGTGATTTGTGTTGTTTTACGTGTCTTGTTCTTATATATATATTTTTTTTTTGTTGGGCCATGTTTAGTTTAAATTTACATAGCTTTCAATGCACTACAGATAAACGAATGACGTTTGAAGGGACATAATAGATCGGGTTGGATATGGTGCAGAAATTTGACCGCAGGTTGAGGATAAAACTCTTCTGATGATTCTGAGAGAAAGATTTCCCTTATCGATTACAATTCAAAACAAACTCCGCTCAAGAAGTAAAGGGTTTTTCAATAAGAGCGCTACAAAAATAAAACAAAAACGGTTTTGGATATCAATGAAATTCTTGATTCCTGTGAAAGAACGTTCGATGCCATTATGTTTGGATGTCGATTTCTTTTGCATGGCCACCACGGGCACGCTTGCAGAAGTCCAGACGCTGAACCCAATTTTCGACGGTTTTCAAGCATAAATCGGCCGATACTGCTGCAATTTCACGTTCGATATTCGTACGAAGTTCATCAATCGTCGCTGGCTTGTTGGCCTAGACCATAGACTTGACGTAGCCCCACAGGAAATAGTCTAACGGCGTCAAATCGCACGACCGAGGCGGCCAAGCGACTGGACCATTTCGTGAGATCACACGTTCTCCAAACTTGGTTTCCAGTAAATTGATTGTGACATTCGCTGTGTGGCTTGTGGCGCCGTCCTGTGGGAACCACATGTCCTCCAAGTCGATATCATCCAATTGGGGCCAAAAATATTCGGTTATCATTGAACGGTAGCGATTCCCATTCACAGTAACGTGCCGGTCTTGATCATCACCGAAGAAGTACGGCCCAATGACGCCGCCGTTCCATAAACCACACCAAACCGTAATTTTTCCGGGATGCAATGATGACTCATGGAGTACGTGTGCATTGCTGCCGCATATTTTGTTTATTGACGAAGCCATTCAGCCAGAAATGAGCCTCATCGCTGAAGATGATTTTCCGATGAAAATCCGAATCATTTTCAAGTTGTTGCTCAGCCCAATTCACGAACATACGACGCTTCTGGCGGTCAAGCGGATTCAGTTCTTGCGTCAATTTAATCTTGTAAGGATGTAGGCTAAGATCTTTTCGCAAAATTCGCCACAACGACGTCACAGAGATGCCAAACGCTTGAGAACGACGTGTGAGAGACACATTTGGGCTTTCTTCAACTGAAGCCTCAGCGCCAGCAATATTCTCGACACTACGGGCACTTTTGTCTCACTGGCACGGGAACATTTTGTACTGTGCCTGTGGATTAAAATGTTTGCACTAGACGCTCCATTGTTGATCTGCTAGGTCAATTAACGTTGAGGCCACTGACTCCGAATTTCGGTAGTACATTTTAATGATTTCGGCTCGTTGTTAGCTCGTATATCATGAAATGGCAAACCTTACTGAAGAGAAATGTCAAAAGAGCGGTAAGAAATTCGGCATCGTTTGCTGTCCCTGTCGCTCTACTTTTGTAGCGTCCCTGTTGAAAAACCCTTTACTTACAATAATGCCAACTGCGAAACATTAATTTTTGACATTTTATCAATGGTGGTGGTCTGTTTTGCTTTAACCGTACAAAGGGTTGGACAAAACGCTGTCAGGGGATCTTCTAGCTAGATAACAAGATGATAACAACGAGGTACACCGATGTTGCATTTTTTTAACACCAATCTTCGACATTTTAAAATTAAGTCAAACGCCAAGGCTTGCAATCTGAAACACCTACCTCGGATATTAACTGCAGTTTCCCACATTTAAATCTGTACTTGACTCATCCACCCGAACTAAATTTTTTTTTTACATTTTTACTAACAAAATAATTAAACTGGAAGCTACTGTCAAATTTGAAGGACCAACCATAAACTAAAATTAAGAATGGCAATTTATATGTTATTACACAAACAAAGCCAATTATATGAAATCAGAAAATATATATTTAACCCAAATTATTTATACGTAATAACCCACTTTTTGTCCACTTAACTAAGTAACCTCACATATACCTACCCATTAGGGGCGACTTACAATGGAATTTGTCAAGCGTAGAAAATACTATTCGTATACAGAACGCATAACGACCATTCACGAATAATCGTTAAAATTTTACGACAGGTGACGTTTCTTGGTAAATATGACAACGAATTAACCTTTGCCAATGAATCGAATTTTACAGCACAAAATCTGGTGAAAGCTATAACGATTTAACAACTACAAAATAGGTACGTACATATATGTAATTTAAAGAATCGTAAAAACAATTATTCAGTTAATTATATATTACAAATGCGTGTAATTGAATATGCATGCATTTCAATCTGTTACACAACATCAATAACAATTTTTCACGCGTCAATTCAAAATTTGCTTTAAATGCAAATGCGCTTTGAAGTGTTATTTTTTTGTTTTTCTTTAAATCACACCTTTGCAAACACTTGACGTCTCGAAGAATGTGTAGGTACGTCAGTGCTGCGTTAGCGCTTACAATTGTTTCAATTTGTGAAGCCAACGTAAATAAAAATATCTACAATCCGCAACGTGACTCAGTAGTGAGAGAAAAATCAAATTTCACTCTCACCAGACGGTACATCGCGCTTAATTCAAATTTATTTCCAATTCCATTGTACACAAATTCAAGTGGAATACGAAAGGACATTTATTTTTGACAGCCCCTTTGAAACGTTAAAACTGGCAACCCTTAGCAAATTCGTTCATCTTGTTTATTGCGACTGAAGTCAAGTCAGCGGCACTATTTAACATGACAAATCCACGTGATGTAGAAATTTCTTCCTGAAATAACTAAACAAGACACTTGACTGGAGACACATGCCAGGCGGCATCGACTATAGTTAACAACAACAACAATGATATAAATGACGACGCAAGACCGCTGACGCAGCGTCGTTTCGTTGTCTCTTCGTTTTTCGGCTTTTCTCATATTTCACCAGAAAGTGTAATTACTGTCCTAGATTTGTTTGTTCGCAGTTTTCAACGCTTTTCTATCTGCGGAATCGAAACACATTTATTTATATATATATATTTTTGTTGAAGTCCAAAAAAGTAGGTACACCTATTTTATGCAAAAAAAATATATCAACCATAGACGAAAGCTGAAGAGAAACGGAAATAAGAAAACATACCAATCGCTGTTGGTGGATTGCGTGTCGTCGTGTGGTGTTTTTTCATCGTAGTTGTATTTGTCGTCATTCGGTCTCAGTCGCCGGCCTTGTTTGAGTTACTCGTAATTTTCTGTTTGATTTTGTCTTATTTTTGTGGGGTCTATTGTCGACAGTATTGACACTTTTTCTTTTAATTGAATATGTATGCTCTACTACAGAACACTGCCCGTCTGTATTTTATACGTGTCCAGAATCCTTTCACGTACGTGGTTGGGTGCGTGATTTTCATTACTAATCTCAAAGTGAATTTAATTACTAAAGTCGTTGATCGTATCTACCTACAATTCGGGCAACAATACTATCAGCTGTCATCTGTCAAGCTAGGTGAGGTGAGCTAAGGCGAAGGTGAACTGAATCGATGTTTCTACAAAGGCGATCAAAGAGCCACACGATACCTGAACTGTCTAAATGTCAATGCCCTAGGTTGAAGTGGAAAAACGATATAATACAAATGAGGTCACCTTTACGGGTTTTTTTTCTTCTTCAGCGACTTTTGAACTAATTCCGACCACCTCGGGGCTGAGCCAAAAATAACTTCACTTTGAAACCAAAAATGTAATTCACCCCGATTATTAGTTCCTGTTCAGTTATTACCGAGCGTGTTTTTTCTTAAAATTGCCGAACAACTAATTGAAGCTCTAATATCGGGTTTACTACCAAGTCAAGTCAAATTAACCAGCCAACTATAATCGCTGGTTTGTGCATGAGTGTTAAAAAGAGAACTTAGTCTTAAATACGATCGAAAACCAATAAGTTTAGCTACGAAAACTGTACACAAGCAAGTTTTAGAAGAGGCTTTGGAACGGGCAATTTTTTGTGTCAGAAAAGGAAACCAAAATTCACATATTTGACCTTTACCCTAAATTTGTTGTAGCTAGGTTTGTACTGAAAATGTTACCATTGTTAAATAATAAAGCGTATAACACATGAAACAGAGATACATTTATGAGAAAGGTAACTCGTCCAACAGATATAAAAATTTAGGTTGGTAAGTTTTTTTTGTCTGTCAAGGGAACCAAATTAGCTGACGTTTTCGAATTGAAATGCTTACTTTTCTAAACCAAATCTCCCAGTGAAACTGTTTCTTTTTCTTTTTTTTAAATTTGATATTTTGAAACCTATACAGAGAAAATAACGGAAAAGGATCTATTCAAATTCTCAATGTGCACTAATTTTGAAATTGCTCACTTAGAAGCGGAATATGCCTCACTTTTAAAAAATGTGAACTATTTAACACTCTGCTCCTTTATATTAAGTTTAACACTTGTTTTTAATAAAGAGAAATATTTCGTCTAGTTGTGTAATTGAAAATACATTCTTCATAAATATGTGTAGACACAGGAAATGCTTTCTCCACTTCAGAAGTAGTTGTGCACTCCCTAAATCATGGCAACTGGTAACGTATTTTGTCCATTTGAGCCCGAATATTGCTCCGAAGTCTGAAAACTATTAACTATTCTAAGTATTAAGTAAAATGTTGCTGTTTTTGGAACACGTAACTCCGAGAACAGCCAGACGTAAACGTAAAACAAATAATAAAGAGTTCAAGTTTTCTAAAAGTTTCTTGATAATTAAAAAAACAAACCAAATCATAGAAATAGATAGATTTAAGACCGAAAGGCAATAATTTTAAGGATATTGATAAGTTTAGAGCGCTCACTTGGAGCCAGTAAGCTAGTAAATGTAAATGTTAGTTTTAAATTAGATTTAATAGTTTTTTCTATTATGGAAGCTTAAAAAAAGAAAGGAATAAAAATGACAACAAAAGTTACTAAAACACGTAGGTATAGAGTTCGTTCATATCCCAAAGCTTTTTGAAACAACTATAGTTTATAGAGATCATCATGCAAAATCTGGCCATCTGGGAAGTAGTATCAACTAGTGATCGAGAGAGCGTTTGAAAAGAAGGCGTCTACCTAAAGACCACAAGTTTGCGACTGAAAATCGTTGAAACATAAAGTACGAAAATTCATACATATTCGAGTACTACTGAATCAAAGTTTATTAGGTCAAGTCGATGTTTAGTTTTTTACAAATGTAATGAAACCTATATAGATAACCGAAAAGCAGACTTTCACAATAGCTTTTTTCTGCCTTTGGAAAACTCTATGTTGCGTTAAGATGACCCCTTGAACGACCCATTTTGGAACTATCGAGCCTCTGTTGTATATGTATTGTACTTTTATAGTGCCTTGTGTTTGCTGTTAGCGTTTCATTGTGTTAGTTAGTTTAGTACTTAAAATGGTGTTACAAATCACGAACACTCTTGAACAAATTATGTGCCGTTGGGATATTTTAATTCACGATACACATTTTCTTTGTCTCAAACTAATCACATTGTGGACAACAATTTTACATGCACTTGCCAAGGACTCTAAAACAACATCAAACCTTATAGTATTGCACTTGATTAACCCAAACTGGTAGTCAGCAAGCACTTTTCACTGCTGTTCTATCTTCAATTAATATTTTTAAATATTTAGTTATACCATTTTATTTAAAAGACCACAAATCGACACTTGGAAAAGAAAACAATTCTACTAATGTTCTCACTTACTTTGTAGCTCTGAGTAAGCTCAAAAATTTGAGGAAATTTCAGAAAACAATTTCGAAAGCACAGTTTTACTAACGTACGTTAATATTTTGTTAAATTCAAAACTGCACACGAGTTGACCTATTCACTGTCGCGATCGGGTAACCAATGATTCGAATGTGTCACGAAGCTCAACCACGTTACATTATCCGATCCTCTTTATTAGTTGTCGTTCAGGGACACATATGCAATTTATGTTATTTAAGACAAAAGAAACCAGGCTACAATAACAACAGCAGAAACTCACTGCAACGAAAAAACCCTCAAAAACAACGCCGAAGAGCAGAATTAAGAACTGTACGCCTACAATTGTAGTTCTGCTATTCATTCAAATATGCATATCCTTTTCGGATTTTTCTACTTCTCTTCTGCGCAAAATTGAATTCGCGCACATGCAAAATAGTGTAAAACAACAGAGTACAATTACGACTTACACTTTTATTCACATGCATGCAAAAAGGAGGAGATACAACTATAATACAACTTCAAGGATAGACAACGAAAGGAAACACTATAAAGCGAAAATAGCCAACTTCAATATCCCGGATTTTTCCAGGAATAAGGGACTTAACTCATTTACCTGTGCCATTGTTATTGGATGGTAATCTCCTTTATGACCGATGTTGTAAAACTATCACGAAATTACACCAGTACTTACTATACGGAACGCTAGGATTATGTTTACTTTTATGTATATAGATTTAAGTCAGGCAAGGATTTCGGAAAAACATTTCCTTTATATAGAAACAACGGAAAATATCCAGTTTCACTTTTGACGGGCAATGCATTATTTTCAATACGAACCGGTTTCATTGAAAATACATATAAATACAGTAAAAGATTGACAGTTCTGAACTAATTTACAATACATGGACGACAGGTAAGGAGTAAGGAGTTGTCTGCATAGAGACCATCCTAGACCGCACAAAGGATAAAATTCAATATTGGTTTTCAAAAACACTTTACCTTCACAAATTTGACTTTTGAAGAGGTCCCGCCGTTGTTTGCTTAATTGAACTAGCTAGTTTTCATGTGAGTTGTTGGTTTATTGCTATCGTTTAAGTCCATTAAACTTGTAAAACTATACCTAACAGTTATGATATGTTTTGAGGTTATTAAGGTACAATTTCGATATGCAGCAGATCAGTTGTTGTCTAGTTTTTGATTGCTCTTCTCTCAAACTATCTAACGCTCTTTGGGATTTATTACTGAATTACTTTTTGTATTCCGTTGAGCCGGTGTTCCTATGACTACTTGTTAAGTTTTCCCAGATAATTGTGATATTTCCCTTACTGATGGTTCGATTTGGTACCAACCGGCAGAAAACTTTCATTATTCCCACGACGTAGAACAACGTTTCTGTTGTTTCAGATTGGGTGCAAAAAATCTTTCTCTTTTCTTTAGATTGTTTTTCTTAAATCCAGATTTTTAAGAAATTTGATCCAAACTTTTACAATTGAAAGACTTGATCGATCTGCTGTCACCGAGATGAATGTAAGTTAGTGTTAGAGGCGGAAAAACACGAATTTTTAGCGGGGGTTTTTATATTTAAATTATGAAATCTGTTTTAGTCGCGACATAAAGTGGATTAAAGTTACGGTGATCATCCCGTCCGCTTTTTTGTCCTTTATGATTTTTCGTTTACTTAAAGGGGACAGCACATTGCCCTCTTTCTACTAAACTATATCGGCCATGCTATATTACTGCAGCTCACAATGTCTTTCCCGTAGAAATGTCCTATCTTGAGCAGGCTTACACTTTTCTCCAAATCATGCTAGCTTCAGATACTTTACCGAAACAGACATTTTGCTGGAACTAGAATAAGTATGGTGATTCAGGTTGTTTCTGAAAATTGCATTTATACACGAATCTTGTTTCAAGTTGAACTCTGCTGCCTCATGGGGGTCGGTAGAAACACACTAACCACTAAGCCACTGCGCCACAGCGATTTAGGTTCCACTTGAAAGTAGCCCATTAGGTATTTAAGTAGTGGTGATTGAAAGCAAAACAAAATATGGAGGTAAATGTTGTCCAAAAGAAAAGACATTCAGCAGTTGCGCCTTAAAATGGTTAAAATTCCATAAAATTCAATAAAAACATAATTCTGCTTGTGTATCTTGGGTAAAGTTTATATCAAAGGATTCTATAAAATAAGGTACCATGAGGAACTTAGCCTGTTGTACAGTGATAGGTACGGAAGATTCGAATTATTGGACTAAGACGGATGGGACATATAAAGATGCAGTGGGACAGCTCTACTACGGACGACCTTGCCTTGTGCCGTGCCTGGTAAGAGGAAGACCTCAACCAGCATGGCGTTCACAACTGGAGGCAGATCGAGCTGGCTGGAGGGACATGTTGCGTTGAGGTCAAAGTTCTAAATAAGGGAAAGTCACTGTGTGACAAAAAAAAAAAATTCGCTTAAAGAAACACTGTAGAGATCATATTCGTGATAATAGTTCGATCACAACCACGACTTAAGCCGTGCATCAATTGCACCAGAAATTATGACACTGCTGTCAAAAAAGAGCAAGAAAATAAATTGTGTTGTGAATAATTTCTTTTATGTTTTCTTACGCTTGGAATTTGATAGAGGAAATTAGCCAAAGATAATAATTTAGAGCGATCGATACACGGCCTTAAGATAGTTGTTTATGGGTCAATAAGTAATGAAACTGTTATACCCATTCGCTTTATTTTTTTTAAATAATAAACATTCCAGAATTAATTTGAGATCACTATTTGTAGATTTGCATTACTCGGAAATGAATATCTTCGCACAAGATGTCGCTCTTTTGTTTACATGTTTCAATGGAAACGAATGTTTTTTTTTTTTTTTTGAATTACCTACACTTTTTTCTTTGCTCTACTAGGTACCTATGGAAATTTAAACTTGACGGCGGCAAGTGCTTCTTTGCAAATCCGCTGTAAAAGAGTAGCGCCAGTGCTGTTTCGGAACATAGGTATTTCCTCGTAGAATTATACAAATATGCCGCTGAAAAATTTCAAAAAGGCGACTAAATAGGGGCCACAACATAAAATACTAATAAAAAAAAAGGAAACAGAGAAACAAACATTTATTTTTAACAAAAAAACTAATTTATTCAATACGAAACACTTCATTTCATATGTTGGCAATCTTTTTCGTTCGGAAAAGCCAAAAAAAACGGCTGGTGAGAGAAAAATGTGTCAAGATAATCTGCAAATTTAGAATTTGCTCACGATATTTAACAATCAATAGTTCGCATAACATTATAAAATCTATCGTTATGATGGGCAACCGTGTTACATTTTAAACGTAGGTACTTATTTGGAAATAATTTTTAAATAATTTGCGAAGGGTGTGACAGGCTCTCGAAATGTCGCCAAATCTAGTTCACTAGAGGTATGTTCCTTTACTTTTAAATCTTACGAATATTTACTCAATGTCGTTCCTTAACTAGAAACATGTGTAAATAATAGCCTCAGCCTTCCACATAGAATATTACGAATTTTTGCTCAACAAATTTGTTGGTTGTTGGAATTGGAAAATCTGTCAGTGACCTTAAAATTAATAGATGATATGAAATTCGTTATCCTATTTGGAATATGCGTGCATTTGTTTTGATTTGTTGCGTATACAAATGATATCAACAGGCGGCAAAATATTTTGAATGTTCTCCTCAAGATTATTGATAGTGGCGACGAAATTCGTCCTTGCTGTAAATAGGGACTGTCTGCTCCATGCAGTTTGCAATGCACTGTCGGTTTTTCCTCTTCTCGAATGCTTGTACCTAGTTCAATCAGTACAAACTCTTCCACATAATCGGAATCATCCAAAAGAAGTTCGATTATTTCCGAATCACTTTCATCGCTAGGTAGGTAGATGATTAACAAACCTTAGGTATCCGAACGTCCCAATTTAAAGTGCCTGACGTAACGGTATTTTCATTAAAAATAGTGTTCTAGGAAATAAGTTGGGCCTTAAAACGTACATGATTATGATCGAAAATTATATAATGGAGTTTAGAATCCTTTTTGCGAGCGAAGCGAACCACATATCCATATTTAACGCAATTTAACTTTCACGTTTCGTGACGTAACCGTGTCCCGAACAACGGGCGAATGGCAACACTGCAACAGCTTTCAAAAATATAACATAAATAGCCAAAGAAAACCTTCTTCAGAGGATACATTTTTTAACATCAATTGTGAAGTGATCCCCATCCAGATGGGAATTCCTACAAGCACAGTTCACAGTAACTTTGTAATATTTTTTATTTGTCAATGTGTACCTAACCTATAACAATACATTGACTAAAAACAGCCATTATTTAGACTTCCTGCCACAAATACCTATTACTTGAAAAGGAGTGGCACAACAAAAAAAACCTTCAGGTGTCATTGAACTCAATGAATAACATAGAAAATGACTTCATGTTGATGCAGATATTTCAAAGCGAATCGTTGACCTCATTCGGTACAACTCTTACTCTGGACAATTGCCTTCGTAAATAACAAAACACACATCAGAGAACGGCTGATGCAATCGACTGCAACTGCAACTCTCGCTTAACATAGCTAATGTTATCCAATCCGTAGGTAACCCAAAATAAAATGTTCTTTTAAATTTTGAAATTTCCTGTTATTATATATTTATTTGGTTTTCTTTTTAGTAAAGTGACAGCACTGTCTGTGGCTGGCTATCCCTGTTTGGGACTTAAATGCTAAGTTTCGTTAGTCATCGCCTCACTCCTCGCGAACACTCATACATTGGAAAATATATCGCACAACCGAAACGCATACAACAGCAACGTACCAGGCGCACAAACATCCATGAGTGTAACAATTTCCGTCTAGACGTCTGAACCATTAAGCATTTTTGGTCGCCACTTTGATCCTATTTTGCTCGTTTTTGAATTTATTTTTAAAAAATAATTTCGTTTGCCAAAAGAAATTAGCGAAAATGTTATTTCTGAAACACAGAGGCGCTACAACAAAACACCGCCAGACACATGAGACATTTCAGGCATTTTCTGATTTAAGTGCGTTTTCTTTATTTTTATTTTTTTTATTTTTTGTGCTCGTTTTACCTTTTTTCTTCTCTTTCACTCTTCGGCGGCGGCTACGACGGCTGCTGTGGCGACTCGGCTACTCTACTACCACTCTATCCGCTCTTGTTGGTTGTTTCTTCTTCTTCAATGAAATTTTTGATATTGTAAAAAAAAAAAATTAAGCACAGCAGACAGACCACTGGATCTTTTTTTCTTTTTCTTTTATATTCACTTGCGAAATGATTTTCTTCTTCCTCTGGTCATACCACACACTTACACACACTATAAGTTATGTTACGCGGACAGTTTGCATGGAAGGAAAAAATTTAACTAGAATCACGTTAATAAATCACGTTCACCGTTCGGTTTCACGACGAAAAGAAAAATAATTAGACAAAAAAAAAAAAAATAGAATTCCAACCGCTCGGCGTTCTTTTTCTGCGCAATTTACTATTTTTTTTTTTTTTTTTCGTTTCTTTCATACGTTTCTGTTTCGTTTTCACTGGAGACGAGATTGAGTGCGTAAACACAGATTTCTACTTGGAAAATTATTGTAGCGATTATCAAAATCAAATCGACAACACACTGTGAACCAGAGTGTAATTAGCGCAACAAAATTATAACAATTCGCTTTAAAAACAGATCTCCTTCCAGTACACACAAATACTACATGCACTATAGCAGACCGCAGTCGCCATTTTCAAATTAATAAGAAAATTTGTTTGACGTTGTTTTTCTTGGATTGTGTTTTGACGGTGTTGCGTTGGTTATGCTGAAAGCAGTCGGAACCTACCACATGGCCCCGTTTTCAGCAATTGCAACTGTGTAAACTCGGTATGGGATGAATTCAATGGAGCTATTCAAAAAAGAAATACGAGCCGAATGCTGAACACAATTTTTGTTGTGGTGTGGTGGCACTGCAAAGTTAGTAGGAAATACCAATCACTAGTGAAATCGACCGCAATTTGTATGTTTTTATGTTGCCCAACATTTTTAATTTATTTGTTAAAAGAAGAACACAGCATTGCAATATCGTGAATTGTCCAAAAAGTTCTCTTTTAGGTTAGGTTTACAGTTGGTATGGAAGAAAAAGCTATCGTACGGCAGTGGGAAAAAGGCCCATCCCGATTGTATTGATACACAGCATAATCACTGCTCGCTGACTGAAATAGTTACCTACCAGGACGACCGTGCAAAAATGTTTCTAAAGATAAAATTAAGGAAAACTGTTAAGCTGAATAGTAAGGAGTTCAAACCAAAAATTGTTACTCTTTTATTGTTAATTCAAAATTAAAAGCAACTTAGATTAATCTGATTCCCGAACTGACAACGAAATAGATCATTTGTGCAGGTTTGTAAATATTTTCTAAAAAAAAGTTATACAAATTTAAAGTGAAACCTGTCAGCACTTATTTCCATGGCTACCAATTTCGCAAAACAAAATTGAGTTGTTATGTTTTGATTTTCGATTTGTATTGAGCTGTGCTATCGCTGTTCTAGAAACGAAAATCGTTTTATTTATTACAATCTTTAAGTTCTATTAAAAAGCTAAATTCAGTTGCCAAGAAAATCAGTGAGAAATGGTAATTATCATCAAGTCGTACTATTTCTTTTCTTTAGCTCATTAATATTCCACAAAATTCGTTACAAGCTTTAACAAACTCACTTTTGACATTTGAAATTTATAGGGTATGTGCGTGCGCAATTGGTGTTTAATGTATTTTATTTGTAGGAGTTTTTAAATAATGCTAACTCAACTGGCAGCAAAAGATTATCTTTTATTGCTGAGTGGTATCAAGAGGAAGCTGGTATCATTCGTTCGTTTTTAATAACATTCTATCCGGGTGATCAATCTCTCGAAGTGGTAAGTGGAATGAAATTATCCAAACATACTCGTTTTATTACCTATACAATGTTTAGTTTGAACAAAGATCGAAGAAGACCTTTTTACGTCGCACCAAAATGCCTGAATTAACAGTCAAAGACTTTTTTATTGGCTCGAAAATCAGTGTCTTTGGTAGACAATTTGATATTGTCGACTATGGAGATGATGGGACCAAAAATAGCTTAGCGAAATTTCGTACTCGAACTTTTATCCTCTTGAAACACAACGTTGTTCCTCGACTGGGGCAAGTGCTTTCACGCCTTGTAGAAAGTGACGTTCGTATTAGTGAAGGTGCAATGGTGAGATTTTCTCCCGAGATGGCAAGAAAGTTTTTGGGCGAAGAAAACAAAGGTGATGTCAAAATGGCGTAAGTGTTTCGAATTGTATCTCTCTGATAAGTATGATAACCCCAGGTTATCTATTTTAAGTGTGCTAATGAATGAGCTGTTGGCCGGCCCGTCAATAGGATTTATCTTGATTGCGGATAATGTCATGGAAAAGGTAAAAGCCTGTCAAAATCAAACCAAAGAGTCGTATGGAACGGACGTCCATCCATCTTTGAGGCAGTTGTTCGAGGAAGAAGATTTTCGAAACGGTATATACTGCTCTCAGGCGGAAAGTGATGCCAATAGAGAGATCAGTTTTTTCTTCAGTTCAAAGAGTGGCTTAAGCCTGACCCCCACCTGTCATAACACAACATTGGCTGTGATAAAGCCGCATGCAATTAAAGAGGGTAACTATTCGCCAAATAATGATTTGAACGGTTTCTTGATTTGCGAAAACATTTCCAGGTAAACTCGGCGAAATCATATCAGAAATCACAAATCGTGGCTTTAGGATTAACGCTCTTAAGATGCAGCTCTTGGAGCGTGTGAATTGTGAAGAGTTTTACGAAGTTTACCGTGGGATACTACCCGAGTATATTGTAAGTAATTCCTTTCATCTGTTTCTGTACGTTTAAATCAGTTTTGTTATCTAAAACTCAGCAAATGGTGGCCCAATTAGCCAGCGGGGTCTGCATGGCTTTAGAAATTGCCAACAAGGACGATTCCATAGGTTCCTATAAGGACTTCCGAGAATTTTGTGGACCTATGGATCCAGTAAGTAAATGATTACAATTTAGCAGCTAAAGAACATTGTCCTCATAGGAAGTGGCCAAACTACTGCGACCCGCCTCGCTTCGTGCCAAGTTTGGCACCAACAAGGTTATGAATGCAATCCACTGCACCGATCTACAAGAGGATACCGCTTTGGAGGTTCAATATTTTTTCAAAATCATTGTAGACACGTGAACAGTATTTTTTGTTGAATTTGTGGTTTTATTTCTACAACTTCCGTCCTTAAGTCTTAATAAAAGAAATTAAATCGTCTATCACATATTCTCGTTGATTAAGCTGTTGCTGCTTAGACTCTTTACGATCTGCTGGTTGGTGTCCTCAATTTGATATAGATTTTCCTCCGATGGTACTCGTTGCTCGAGCAGATACTCGTAGGCTAACAAAGCAAATACAATTATACAGATGATCATCAGAACAGCATAGAAGAAGTACTCGGTACTCTGAGGAGCGGAATAATGTCAGATATTATTGAAGAAGTTTTTGGTTGGTAGGTGACAAACCTGTGATTGGAATATGTCGATTTCGGTTATCAGAACCACAATGAGATTCCCGAAAGCGTTGTTAAGGAACCAAGCCGCTGTCACAACCGATTTCATCGACAGTGGAGCCTGGAATTAACGCAAATTGTATGTTAAAACAACTAGGTAGCGGAAAGACAGATTTTGTGTATGTCAACTGGGTTGTATTATTTAAACAGCACTACAATGTTTCCACCATTACGATCCACTACCTTAAGAGTGTTCCCCAATGTCTTACTTGAGTGAAAGCGAACTGCAAACCCGGAATCGATAGAAAAAGCTCGCCCATCATGAGAAGCACAAATTGTGGGACCTGCCAGACAATATTAATGGATTTGACTGGTTCTGTCTGTAAAGCCAAATACAATTAGTTTTTATTAGTTTGAGCTCTTGAAAGGTGTTTTCAACTTACGCAAATGTACTCCTGCAGAACACCTGCACAAATGAAAGAAAATGCTGAACACACCCCTCCAACGGTGACGCTTTGCAGTGCATTCATTTCGATTCTGCAACCCTTCAAGATCGGTGCCAATATATACGACCATAGTGGTATCAAAACAAATAGAAATACCGGTCCCATTGCTTTGGCCTGATCAGCTTGTATAGTCACTGTGCCAATAGTTGTGTTCATCTGTGTTGCCTGAAAAGTCCAACTCGAGTCTTGTTGCGCTAACAGAGCGAAGTATATCGGCAGTGGTATAAACAGCTTCGATAGCTAAACACATCAGAAATGATAGAACAGGCAAGAATAAGATATTCGAATAGCATACTTTGATAACCTTTGAAACATCACAAACAAACGCTTCGTCATACCGATCAACAGCATGATCCAACCAGTAAGCCCTTCGAGCACTGCCACGCGACCATTTCGTAACCAAAGCGTGCCTTATACACCCATAAAACTTTACGAGTATATTCTCTTCAGATAGCTTCTCTGGTCTGTAGTACATCTTACCAAGTGTGAAGAAAACTACAAAAAAAAAAATGCATTTTGAAAACCGGAAGCACAAAACGCTAACTGACTCACACCACGATGCCAAAAATGAAGACCCAAGGGTTCCGAACACAGCTGGATAGCATCCCGCCTTGCTAAAACATGTTGTGTTGGCTCTGATCATCGGTGGGAAGATTTTACTCAGGAATATCCCGAAGTAATACACAAAATAGTAAAGAGAAAAATATTCCGCCAACTGATGGCTCTGTTCGGGAACTTTGAACTGCAACGCTCCGAGTGAGGTGATACATGCTCGAACTGATCCATTGCCAATAGAGATCAGAAGTAGAGATATGGAAACCAGAACTCTGCAAACATTTTACTAAGCATATGTGAATATTTTCAAAATTTTCGACAACTCTTACGTGGCAGACACTCCAAATGATGGAAATGATGTAAGTATCATGAAACCCCATCCAAAGGCGTAAATGGAACAGAATAGCGATATGGTCCGAACATTTCCCAAATAACTGTCCGCAATGATAGCTCCAAATATTGGACAGAACTGTCCGAAGAAGTTAAAAACGTGCAGCATTATCGTAGAAAGGTTTTCACTGAAGAATAAGTCATCGCGCAGAAAGAGGGCTAAAATGGCTGAGGGGGAGAATAAACGGTTAGGAGTTATCAATCTGGTACTGGTTGATATATTCTTAGAATTGTAGGTCACTTTTATTCGTTTCAGAAATAAAACCGCTTGGTTGTTGGAAGCGAGATATGGGTTGCAATATGTCCCGTTGTGCCATATATTTGCTAAATTAAGGCCTTTGTAGTCTGAAACTGTTGCAGATAAATAACAATGAAATTTTAATGGTGATCGTCAGGTTGTTGACCAAGAAATGGTTGATATTCCCCGAGATAGACGGAGAAAGTTACAATGGAGGAACATACTTTTGTTACTTTTGTTGTGATTGATTGCTCGTAAAGCGATATTTTTATCGCTTAATACTATGAATGATAGGTATTAGGATCAAGCAGCATACAAAACGCAGCTGTGTAACTTTAGTCGCATTTATCTTGACAAATCATACAATTTTCATCACGCACAAGTTATCAATTGTCATGATTCACACTCCCTACTGCCCTTGAACAAGGTACACAAATACAAACCGATAACGAAACTCAGATTTAATGTTATTCAACCGCGAATATGTCTTCAAAACAACACTGATTGATTTGCTACTCACTCCGAATTCCATTGGCAGAGAAAGCTTCGAAGAATTTCGTCACCAAAACGAATACTACAGCAACTGGATATCTGTAGCTAGGTGGTGGCAGGAACTGTGTCAGATCATAGCGAGTATCCTTCTTGCTGCTGCTGCTACCACCAATCAATGAAGCAGCTGCCACATGAAAAGTTAATCGTACTACAATTTCAAAACTCAATCGTCAAACACTATGTACTCACTCTCTTCACAGTCGGTAGACGTTGTGCCGAACATATTTTCCTATCTTCGATATTTGTTTCCCTATTTTGAATCACTAATCAGAACCACCATGGGGAGTCAGCAGAGATGGTGGAAAGAATTAGAGATTTACAATGTTCCAAACCGCTTCAGATAAACATCGTTGCGGCTATACCGTCTTCACAAGAACATTCCCCTAGGCAGACTGATAAAGACAGTTTATTTGCCTAAGCTGTGGAGTGTTACACCTTGCAAGTTCTTTGGAGCGTTTCTTCTTATTTCGGTGCGTTCTCGCGTCGTGTGTATAATCTTGCAGCTTTATCTTTGAGCAAATAATTTTTTTTTTTTTTTTGTTATTCTTCTTTTTAATCTTATTGCGCACGAATGCAAACCAAGAATGATGAAATGAATAAAATATGCAAGTAAAACACCAGAAGAAACAAATGCAAGATAACCGATGAAAAAAGATGCTAAATCGCATATAGAAAACAAATCAACGTGTGTAGGAAATTTGATATCTGTCGCACAGATCAGATGCACTTCTCAAAACAAAAATACGTTAAACTAAACCAGACTAAAACAGTGCTGTCGATGTCGAGCATATTCGTAATGCAGCCATATTTGTGTTATTCCATCGCCTACTTCATGGTTCCATAAGAGACGTTTTTCTTTTTTAGTTCAGAGCAGAACCTGAACTGTTATACAAAAAGTTCGTGTTTCTTTTTTAGCTCAGATTCATCAGAACTCAAATTTGTGTTTCTTTTTTCGTTCAGAGCATGATCAGAGCGCGCTCTATGAGCTCAGAATAAATTGACTGAGCACCCTAGGCGTTTTTCTTTTTTCGTTCAGAGCATGATCAGAGCACGCTCTATGAGCTCAGAATAAATTGACTGAGCAGCCTGAGGAAAAAGCTGATACACATGTACAAGCACACTTCCCGTCACACTTGATAGAAAAAAAAAAACAAAAAAAAACAAAAAAACATCAGAACGCTCTGAGCACGCTAGGTTCAGAGCGCGCTCATAATGCTCAAGCTCACTTCAGTGCTCGACACTGAACTAAAAAAGAAAAACGCCTATAAACTATAAATACAAAAATTTGGATTGGTCTTAAAGCCTGAACTACATCGAAACAAAAGTGGGTAAAAGTATAAAAAAGTGAAAACCTCGTAACTAATCAAAAACACATGCATATTTATATGACATCTTCCTCAGAGTGAAAATTTTAAATTGAGAAGAAATATACATAGCGCACTATTCGATTAAGCAGTACATATGATTTTTTCCACTTTTTTGTACTTTTTTCAACTTTTGTTTGGATGTAGTTCAGGCTTAAATGAGGAACTTAAAGGGGAATATGGAAACTGTAACGTTGGCAGTATGTACAAATTCGGAAATTGAGTACAGTTACTGTTACTTGCCTTATTTACAAGCTTAATTTTACGCTTCCGTCCAAAGATCAGGTGCTCAAGTTTGCTGCACATAAATTCTTTTCCGCAAACCGATTCACACCTAATTTTTGCACATTTTATTATGATTACGTACACGGGCAGGAAATTTAAAAGAAAACAAAATGGCGATTTTCGAAAAATATTTATGGTACCAGCTGCAAGAGGATTGGGACTGGGAGTTGTAGTTGAAGGTGGAGCGAGCTCTTAGGTTCACACATCCTGACTCTGTCGCTGGCTATTAGCTAAACTATTTTGGCTACCTACCTATGTTTTTTTTTAAATATAGCGCTTTAAGTTTGTCAGCTTGCACTACCTTCATATACCACTACTTACGCGGTCTCCGTTGTGTTCCCGCAGTTTTGTCTCTAAATCTAATTCGTTTGCTTTCGATTTAAAATTTAAACTATGCAACACCTAAATGGATATGTTACATAAAACACGTGCATTGCACTTGTGTAAGTCCTTCTTGAGTATTCTGACTTTAAATCTAAAAGCAAAATTCTCTTCTCAGTATCAGTATTTCTGGTTTCAATTGCTTGCTGAAAATCCTACTTTACTTTGCTTTGCTGAGATCGAAGTTTAATACAAAATTAATGTCGTTTTCCATTGGGACCACCAGAAATCTTTTTCAGATCTCCGATTTTACGTGGCAAATGGAACGCGCAACGAAATTGATCTGCTTTTATAAATGTATTAGTGCGTTGTGTGGCAGTAATATCAGCTGTTCAATCTGCATTTGATTTTGCAAAAAACCCAAATGGATATCGACTTCGAAAATGTTTTCCCTGTTGCAGATACAAATTTGGTATTTTTGTTGATTCGTAGTCTTCAGATGACGAGGAAGACTATAGGCGTTTTTCTTTTTTAGTTCAGAGCTGAGCACTAAACTGAGCTCGAGCATTATGAGCGTGCTCTGAACCGAGTGCGCTCAGAGCATTCTGATATTTTTTTGTTTTTCCTGTTTTTTTTTTCTGTCAAATGTGACTGGAAGTGTGCTTGTATATGTGAAATCATCTTTTTCCTCAGGCTGCTCAGTCAATTTATTCTGAGCTCATAGAGCGCGCTCTGATCATGCTCTGAACGAAAAAAGAAACACAAATTTGAGCTCTGATGTATCTGAGCTAAAAAAGAAACACGAAATTTTTGTATAACAGTTCAGGTTCTGCTCTGAACTAAAAAAGAAAAACGGCTTATGAAGATAATAATTCCTCCAAAATTATATCCATGGCTATTTATGTATTTCGTTATTTTGGTTTTCGCGAAACTTTTCGCATTTGGATTTAAAGCAAACTTCTTAAAATGACGTAAAACAGCTGTGCAAAGCATATTGGTATGTGTAGATCTGAAAAAATATCGAGATCTGCAAAAAGTGCTCCGAATCGAAAAAAAGATTGATTTTTTTGCCCAATGGAACATGAAAAGTGATTTAGATCAAAAAAAAGATTGATTTTTTGTCCCAATGGAAAACCACATAAGTGTATGACAAACGGCATATACTAACGCGTCCACAGAAATTGAACTTCCTGAAAAAATTTTGTCACACCAACTGAAATGCAACTGAACGAACTTCTTTATAATTTCTTTCTATGTGTTTAACTTCAGTACGCAGTCCAAATTAAATCTTTGTTAGTTTAACATTTTGGCAAGTCGAAAAAAAAAGTTCTATCGTACATGAAAAAGCGCGATAATGCTGTCCTCTGTATACCACTCAAGAGACGCATAAGACTTGCAGAGACACCTTTATGAAAGTTTTCCAATTTTATTTATGAAAGAAATATATATGCATGTACAAAAAAAATATATTTAATACTAAAATAAGTCCAAAATTTCCTCTTTTGGTACTGACGCTTTGAGTGAATTTTCCTCATTTGGTATTGTAATTGTTGCCACTGTTGTCGGTTTAAATTCCGAAACTGTATGAAACTGGTGTTCTGACAAATTCTCGTAGCTTGCAACGCCCAAATACGTTGGATGAACTGGAGTCAATTGACAATATGTAGGAGTTTCTGTTTTACAATTGGAAGAGGTTTTGGCTTTTTGAATGACATTCATAATTTCCATTTTCGTTGGAAATTTCAGATCATCGGAGATTTTTTTCAATTCTGGCAACAATGAAAGTAGGAACATGCGATCTTCGTCGGTCTCTGATAGTTTTTCCATATCTTCTCTGGCTTGTATGGTTTTGCATAGTGCACTGATTAATTCCTCGCTGCCATTGCAAGGTTCTTGTTTTCTTTTTCTGTTTAATCTTATTGTGGATGAAGATTCTGGGTGGAGAAAGCTTTGCGGGTTTTTCATGGTAGACGAGGCTTCACGATTTTCCTGATCTAATGGAGTTCTAGTTGTTGTCTCATTTTGCAGCAAATTCGAAGCTTCTTGTTTCAAATTTTTGGCGTTAGTTGAATTGTGTACAGTTGTCTTTAAAAACAACATGTTTTCATAGTATACATAGGGGCTTTTACGCACTGAATCCAATCCATTCGCTGAGTTTCTTATCCGCCGAACTTCCCTAGCAAAGCTATCACGTATATTCTTCCACTTTTTCTGAAGATTTAGGCCTGGAATAAATGATAAAGGGCGATTGAAAAGGGATTTTGACACAAGTTTTATCAGCTGATCTGTACATAGTCATTGGCATATTCATAGCAGAGACAATGCAAGACACATGAAATCGATGTAAATGATATCGAAAAGGCGTAAATACGTAAACATGTTTGTCCTTATATGTTTCCTGTTAAACATGTTTGTCCTAATATGTTTCTTGTATGTAAAACATCTCCCGTAGATAGATTTACTAAGCAAACAGATCAAATTATTCGCCTTTTAACAATAACTAACCAATGGCATTCAGTTATGTTAAAATGTGGTATTCCCGAACTCAATCACATTTTCCCACGGTTATATTAAAGGGAGATTGTGACCAAATTTCGCACCAAATTTACTTTGTTGGACATTAAACCACCAACACGTTTACGTACTGTGCGTAGTGAAGAAAATATTGCGGCCGTATCAGCTAGTGTGACAGAAGACCGCGAAATGTCGATTCGGCGCCGTTCCCAGCAGTTAGGCCTTTGTTACAGCACTACGTGGAAAATTTTGCGGAAGGATTTGGGCGTAAAGCCTTTTAAGATACAGCTGGTGCAAGAACTAAAGCCAGCCGACCTACCACAACGCCGAATTTTTGGTGAATGGGCTCTTGGAAAGCTGGCCGAGGATCCGCTTTTTTATCGAAAAATTGTGTTCAGCGATGAGGCTCATTTTTGGTTGAATGGGTACGTAAATAAGCAAAATTGCCGCATTTGGAGTGAAGATCAGCCAGAAGCATTGCAACAGCTACCAATGCATCCCGAAAAAGCCACTGTTTGGTGCGGTTTATGGGCCGGCGGCATTATTGTGCCATATTTCTTCAAAGATGATGCGAATCGCAGCGTTACTGTCAATGGTGAACGCTACCGAGCGATGATAACAAATTTTTTTTTGCCCGAAATGGAAGTTCTTGACTTGCATGATATGTGGTTTCAACAAGACGGTGCCACATGCCACACAGCACGCGAAACAATGGCGCAATTGCGAGGCGAGTTTGGGGAACAGTTAATTTCACGTTTCGGGCCGGTCAATTGGCCGCCTAGATCGTGCGATTTGACACCATTAGATTATTTTTTGTGGGGGTATGCCAAGGCTAATGTGTATAGGGACAAGCCCGCTTCGATTGACGCACTGGAAGCCAACATCCATGCATTCATTCGTGAGATACCGGCCGATATGTGTGAAAGAGTATGCCAAAATTGGACTCAGCGGATGGGCTACCTGAGACGCAGCCGCGGTCAACATTTGCATGAAATTATCTTTAAACATTAAATTGCAAGGTTCAAACTATCGATTCAAATAAATATTTCATTCTTTTTTTCGAATTTTTTGTGTTTTTTTTTTTTTAAAAAAAAGTTCTAAACCTCAAAACTTACAAAACTTTGTAAAATAAAAGTTTCAAATTTGACAGTTCGCCTACTTTAACTAGAGATTTATATTTTATCCGTCTCAGAAACGGGCAGATAACTTTATGAGAAAGTTAGCTGGTATATTCTTCGAATAGCTGCTATCCGACTGTTGAAAAATCGGCCCTTAAGTGTTCAAATAAATTGGTTATATTATAATAGGCATGTTGCTTTTTAGATTTTATTAAAAAAACAACAATATTGCAACACACCCGGTTTGCTTCACGTAGGTATTCAATTCTTTAAGCTAAGTATCCTGCTCGCGCTAAATTTTATCTCCCATACAAAAATGTCTACAAAGATAAAATTTAGCGAGACAATTTAGCAAAGCAGTATCCTGTTCGCTCGCTAAATTCTTAACTTCATATAGATGGGCCGATGACAAGTCTCCACTCATTTAGCTCGCGAAATAAATGTCCGGTACATTAAATCGAAGATAAATTCCGACAGAAGAAAAAGTTTGTGTTGTGTTGTTGCTGCCGGGTGAATTTATTATCTCAAACTATTTATTTATTTCTCTTTCCCAAGCTGTGTGTAGTCACATTAGCGGTATAAGTAAAAGAAGAGGCAAAACCAAAATACCCTTTTCATGGGATGAAAAGAAAAAAAAACTTGCGGGGCTTGTGGAGGAACGGCCAACTATATGGAACTTGCAGGACAAATCTCACTGGTTGATTGATTGGATTTACGCGACACGAAGTTAAGTGTCGTCTTCTACTTGCCACTATAGCAATTATTTCAGCTGCTGCAGCAATTATAACATCTTCTTCAATTCTTATTGCATCCATTGTTTTGCAGATATTTAAATATTGCAATGTCCTTGAAGTTTGAATTTCTTTTTACTTGTATAATTAAAATGTCGTTTACCCACATCTGTCATGAACATATGGTTTTTGTCCCATCTATCGCATTTCAAAATTTAGCGACCATTTATCTTTGCTTGTGGAGAAACGGAGTGGAGACTAGTGACGCTAAAATTTAGCGCGAGCAGGATACTTAGCTTTAGAGGTAAAATTTAATTTCACTAAACATAAAATAAGTTCCACTCCAAAAGGCATTGGTCTAACATTCGACTTAAAAAAAAAAATCAAATTAGGCGCACGACCTTTGAACGGAGTATTGCGATTCAGCCTTTAGATTACATAAAGATTTCTATTCGTTGAGTTCTTAAGTGCGAAACAGAAAAATGGACCGACCACTTTAATGCAGGGAGAGAGGTACCTATATATTTACTTTTATCAAGGTAGGTTCTTTAGTTGAGCAAAGTTTAGGCAATTTAAATTCGATAATATTAGATGACTTTAGTTAAAACATCAAATCAACCACCCTTCGCTTCGTATTCGACTCGCACACAAATGAAAACACCCGGAGATATGAAATAGATCCCAGCGACTGATACAGAGGCAACTTAAGTCAACTACAAGAACATCTTTTTCGTCACTCTTGATATGTAGTCGTTGAATATTAATTAGAAGAAATTCATTAATTCAAGAACAGAGAAAGATATCTCTTAAATTGTAACTTGATTTCGGCGATCGCAACAAAAAACATGCTTTTCGCTGCACTCTTGGTGGTGAGTTTCTTTCATTTTATGTGTACATACATACAATGTAGGTACTTCCAAAAACACATGTATTTTGTACAGTTATGAGAGCATGGTTTGTATGTACCTACATGATCATGACCAAAATCTAAAAATATCGTTCAAAACATAAACAAAAATATACTTTGTCTCTACCCATACCCAACAGCAAGTACAACTTCACCAGTTCATATAAGAGCCAGATGTCAATTTTCATGGCCGTTTTCTACCCTTATAAACGATTTCGAAGTTAACTCAAATATAGAAACGCAAATGTATAGTCGATACTGAACACAAATGACAAATTAAATAATCAAGTATGAAGATATTCACTTACGCAATTCTTTTTTATCTTTCTCCGTCGAGTCTGCTTCGCTAAAGAGATTCGCGACTTCTCTCCAAAGTGTTCTCTTGAAGTCGCGATTACTGTATTCTTTGAGAGACATGTCCCAAAGCGCCGGGCGTTTTTCGATTTCAGAAATAAATTCTCGCGTGTTGTTGTAATTCATCACTCAAAGAAAAAGTTATTTCAGTTAATCGCACACAAATTAAACAGCGTTTTCTGACAACCGCGCACGTCTGGTCGCTGTACAAATCGCATAAATACTGTCGCCTGTCGGTTGCTGTCGCCTGGCAGTTGGTTTGACTACGTAGGTACATACAGCTTACACACTCCGTTCGTTGGTCGCTGGCGACAAGCTAGTGGTCGCGTTGCACACAAAGAAGCCGTAGGTATGTGATGATGTGTGTTTACTGTTAATGCAGGCCAGGCGGGCAAAAGTTAAAAAAATTGATGAACAAAACAAAAATAAAGCGCCGAATGTGTGTGGGTGCATTGAGCAAGTATTTTTGTGTGTGTTTTTTTTTGTGCAGGCGGCCAGCCGCGCTAAGCTTGCTGTAAAAGCAAAGCAATTTTTTTTTATCGTACGGTTCGTTTTCGTGGTTATTTGGCTTCACAGTGGGTTGCCATAGTAGCTAAGTCATTTGAGCTACGTGGATTCGATTCGATTAGATATAGGTATGTATTTGTAAATATTGATGCAATTTAGTAAAATATAACGCTGTCACATGCCAATAATGTCAAATCGGTAAAAGAAGGTTTATGACTTTTCTTTAGCTTCAGATGAATTTAGCAAGCCTTTTCGATACAAAATATGAAACTGAAGAAGGACGTTCATGTAGGTTATTCTCTTTGTTTACTTCTTCCTCTACGAAAAGACAAAAACCGTTTAAGAAGCGGTATGTTCATACTTTCTTTCTTCTCCAACGGATCAACGTGCATTTATGCGGCTTCGAAGTTAAATTCATCAAGTCGGTAGGTATAACCAATAATGTGGACATAGCTTAAAGTAAGCGCCTCTCCAATTTTTCATTCGATCATCGTGCGTAATATTCGACAGTTGAAACTTAGGTCGTTTTCCATTAGCCAGATTCAGAAGGCTAATTTCGATTTCATCAAAACAAAGTAATCGATGCTCAAAAAAGCACTAATAGGGCAGTTTTTCTTTTCTCAAAATCAGCTGTTTGTCAGATTTCATGGCCGCAAAAAAGAGAATCAGAGCAATTTTGCGAATTTCGATTTCTGAGCGAGATTAACATCTACTTACACTAACACCAAAACATTTGTTATTTGTCAAACCTTAAAGTGTGTTATTATTTACGTTTTTAGACGACAAGTCTGTGAAAAATAGAAAAAAAATTACATTTGGCCGCTGCAATGGATATTAACATAAATTGAATAGGTTTAATAGAAACATAAATTACAATTTAAGAACAGCAGACTTTTAAAACACGCACCACCACAAATGCAACGAAAGAAAAATCTCGTTTTATGTTCCACTGGGCACGAAATCTGAGAGCAAAATCTGAAAATCACAATGAAAAATTCCTGAAACGTTATTCCTGAAGTAATTTCTTGCCTAGTTTCTTTGATTTTTCTATATCACGTTCGTAATCTGCCCCATCTCTGGAAATCAAGCGACGCTAGCTAACTTTTTGGAAACAAATTTAGCTGAAACTGCATACTTCTCGACTTAACCGCTTTGCTAATGTGGTTTTAAATTGGGCTCCTTCAGATTCGCTCTTAGATTTCAGACTTCGTGTGTCTAATCGAACATAAAAACGTAAGAACTTGCTCTCTTTGTTATTTTTGTTTGATATTTGCGCGATTGGAAAATGTGTAGCCTTCGACACTTTTCTAGGCGTGCCCAATCGAATACCACATTAGTTTCAGTGGAGACAGAAGGCCTTACTAACAACCAAATTTAGACTCGACTTTTGGGCAATAGTCGAAATTAAAATAAATTCTAATCAAATTATCTTTGACGATAATCGAGACTGTAATTTTCGATCCGAAGAAAATCGAGTCCAACCCATTATAAAGTTTTAACGTCAGTCTGAAGTAAGACAATTGCCCGTTTTGAACTAAATTAGGTAAGTTGAATTGGTAAGCTATTTAAATATATTTTAATACATTAGCAGACAGCGCTTATTCCTAGTTATTGGGGCAATATCATCGCGAACTAAATTTATTATAAATCGAGCAGTGACTTTGGTAAATCTGTTAAAGAAGATTAAGTAGAATCAAAATAACATTGTTTTATTATTACAAGAAAAACAAAATAATAAACTTGTAGTGCCCAAAGAATTCTTTCTCGACATATTTCTCAAACGGGTCTATTTTTCTTTTATAGACTTTTCTTTTCCGAGAAAACGCAGCCTCGTGAACTATATGAATATCAGGAAGTATATCCTCATCGCTGCTCAACATTATTGAAAAAGTAAATAACTAGAAGATTGCTACTGAAAATACAAGCAACTGCCAATTTAAGCAAATTATTTGAAAGCTCGGCAAAAAATTATAACGTATTTGAGTTATACTGTAATAATTGTGCGATAAAGTCAGATGTAGTTAAAATTCCGATTAATTTGATTGTTGGTACCTACAAATTAAAAGTCGAAACTATAGTTAGTTTCGAAATTAGTTGAACTCGAGTTTACTGTTTGGTTGTTGGTAAGGCCCAGAGTATCAGACCTTAAAGAGCGAGTGCCATTCACATACGTAATACATTAGTCCATTTATTAGGACAGTCATGTATCATTACAGTTGTACGTGTTAAAAAATAATAATTCGCTAGCATTGTTTTTTCTTTCTCCTATATCTGTCTAATCTAATGATTTTCATTACTTTAGTAAATGCCGCATTTACTCGATCTCACATTTCTAACACGGAAGATTAAAGTGATAGGTTAGGTTAGGTAAGCGAGTTGGCGTGGAGTACTCCGTGCCACACTCAGGTCAATATTGACCCATTGTGATGCCCATTGGGGGAAAAGGGTGTTCCTTACCCGTAATAACCCTATATATATACTCGTGGTTAAGTACTCACTGTGCTATTGCATACAAACCATCCTGTGGATTTGATGAAGCTCATTATCTTGTCTACTGGTGTGCTGGAAAGCTCGTCTAGGTCGTGGAAGAAGTGTCTCCCTAGGAATCTGTGCCTAATGTGTTGGAGACTAGGGCAGTGGCATAGGAAGTGGGTTGTGTCCTCAAGCGCTTCCTCATCACCGCAGCCTCGACAAAGTTCTTCTTCCGTCAAACGTAGTTTCTTCATATGATACCGCAGAGTGTTGTGTCCCGTTATGATACCTACGAGGATGGAAAGAGATTTCTTGTTAGACTCTCGGTTCTAGCTTCATTAAAGGTTGGCCATAGTATTCTTATGGCAGGTTTCTAGTGCGGTCCATCTAGCGTTCGCCCCTCCTGTGGCCTTTCTTCCTGCTTCAAGCTTGAGTGAGCAAGGCGGGATATTCACAGAGGGATCAGCTTGTGCTAATACAGCTGCTGAACCTACTCTAGCTAATTCGTCAGCTTTCTCGTTGCCTGGAATGCCTTCATGTCCCGGAACCCAATAGAGCAATACCTTACCCTGAGTTCTTCGCGACAGCATTTCACAAGCTTTGATTTTATTTCTATTGCGGTTACTGCTTTTATTGCTGCCTGGCTCTCGATAAAAATGGTAATACCTTCAGCTGGTATTGCCCTTACCGCAGACTCACGGGCTGCTGCTTTCACTGCCAGGACCTCTGCTTGGAAGACGCTGCTCTGGTCGGGGAGGCGTATAGATTTTGAGAAGACGCCTGACTCAACGCACTGATGGTACCAATACACGCTAGTCTTTGCTTTGTTAAAGGGATGCTAAATACTAAATAGCCGTGGTACAGAACGGGACAGCATTACCTAACAAATAAATGTGACAGGTCGGCTATCTTGTTTACGTGGTAGGAATTAAAGGTAAGCTCTGCATGATGATATTTTTATAGCGATGGCTTACGAAATTCCGCCTTCCTATAAAACAATGTGGCTTCCGGAAGTGATGAACGGACATTTATTAATTTATTTCGTATAACTAATTGGTGAATTGTTGGTTTAATTTACCGAAACTAATTACCACTGTCATTTCACATGTTTTAAAGAAATAGAAATGTTTTCAAGTAATTGCAGAAATGTTGGTGGCCGGAACTTGTGCTTATTTCCGTGTTACGTGTCTATAATTATGGTTAGAACATCCATGACACTTTAGGCATCTGATATGTGATTTCATTCTTACGCCCTTATTACCATTGACTAATAACGGACAAACGGATCTCTCTGTCCCTTCTCGTGCAAAAATGCGCGTGCGTGATGGTGTAAATCAAGTTTAAATAACGAGTATATTATTAGAACTAAGCCGGAAATTAAAAAATGTAGCACATTTAAATCCGGGGTCAGATATCAGATTCTGTAAGGCGAAACGAACAAACGTTTTCGTGCGAATGAATGATTTGCACCTGGTTTTCTTCATACGGTTTATCGATGCGGGCATGTTACACACGAAAGACAAACTTAACTTCCGCAGATCGAATCAAATACCCAAGCCCATATAGCAATGATTTCCAGACATTGTGGCACTGTAGATATTTATAGCTACAGCAGACGTTCAAAAGGCAAGATACTGCTAGTATGTATATCATCACATGCCTTAGAATTCATATTTAGCCTATACTCTAGATAACCCCATCGGTTCTTTAGATATTTATACTAATTAGATTCGAAAGACAAAACACGTTATTTTTCGAAAAAGAATTATTTTATTAGTTCGCTTCGTTTGAAACAACAGAGTCATCAGTCCTTACAGATTTTTGTGAATTTTGTTGTTGATTTCTAACAAAAGAAAATTGAACATACTCTTTGGATATGAGATGGAAAAATGATTGAAATCGAGTGTGGACCCCAAATAATAATTAAAAAGCAAATTACACTAATTTCTTCGCTTCGAAGAAGCTCTTCAAGTGCCGCATTTGCCAGAATCCCATGACTACCAAGACAATAGTCTGTGCCAGCGACCACCACAACACTCGTGAGTTGGTGCTCTCACTCGTGTGCCTGAAGCGTTCTTCCCTGTATCGCTGATAGTTTTGCTCCTTGGTGATTTGCTCAACTTGATCCAATAGCTGACGAATACGCAGTTGCAACTCGGATAGTTTTTCCTTTTGAGCTACATTGGCATAATCAATGGCATGCTCTCCCACCTGAATATCCAAATGGACGCGCAACTGTGATCCACTAAACCACGCAGTACTGTTGGAGAACATGCAAATGACGTGCTCACCCGGGGTATGTGATGTGAATGAGATGCGACCCTCCGAACTGTAGACACGAGATAAGATCAACTTATCGTCACTATCACGCACCTCAACATGCATTCCAATATTTGGCGATGAAGGCATAAATCCATTCGAACGAGGATCATAGAGCTCAACCTTGTAATTCACTGAGGAGGAATAATCCTTGTTATTCAATTATCGAAATTGGAATAAGTTATATGAGACTGCTTACCAATGACAGTGGTCTCATCGGGCACTTCCTCGATAAAACATTTCCTTTCCGTCTCCGCGATATGGAAATACAAACCGAAAACCGAATTTATGGTACAGAGTAGAAACACAACGTATGCAATGTATTTGTACATATTTAATTCTTTGTTGCGGTGGATTATTTGTTGAAAAATCTAATTATTTTCTTGTGTTTAAGAATTGCCGACACGTCATGAGAAATTTCGATGCTAAACGGATGAATTAGAAATGAATTGGTTTTGACAGATCGCAGTATTTCGTTGAGTTGGATGAACTCCAATTATGTTTGTGCCAACTGGCTATTATTAATAGGTACCGCATGGAATGGATCAAAATTCTATAAGTGGTACCCACAGACAATATTGTCTCTGGTGGTACCTACCCATAAGACAACAAGACTGTCTTACCTACGTTTACCAATAACTCTAAGGATTTTTCATCAATAAATTTAAAAAGGTTTATTGTTTCCTATACTCAGGCAAATATGGTAATACATAGCACATTCTGGAACACAAATTAACATCCATATTAATATTGGTGGGGTCTTACTTCTTGCTCAATCGGCTTAACTGAGACAAATTGCCAAAATTTCATGGAGACTTGTTCGTACACGAGTACGAGTTATGCATTTACATACCATGCGGAATTCGAAAGTGAAGCTTCATTTTCATTTATTAAACTTTGTTTCTTTGTTTTACACTCACCCTATGAAAACTTAACGATCATCGATTAGTTACTCTGACTAGTTTTGTGAAGTTTCACAAATTGTTGACGTCTCATATTCACATACATTTCTCTAGTTCACCCTCGAAAGCCTCAATTTGTAAAGAAAATGGATTTAATTCTCTTAATTGGAATTGCCACTGCCCTCTTAGTGGTGATAATAACACTTTATTTCTTCCAAAGAAAATCTGGCAAGCCAGGTAAGTGCAACAATTTCCAAATATCCTTTGCATCTCATTATAAAAAGACTATTTCAAAACAGTTGGACAAGAATCAGAGCAACATCGAAATCGAGCAGCAGCTCCTGCTCGCCCAGTAGAAGGTATTCCACGACGTGCACAAATAGCTCGTAATCAGCGTAACCGTCTGCGTAACAATGCGGCAGCAGCTGCTGCACCCGACGAACAAGACGATGACGACCAGGAAGCCGCAGAAGGACCAGTTGCTACCCATGTTATGACAGATGAGAAGATAGGAGCCAAGAAACGTGCCAAGCTTGAGGCAAAGGCAGAAAAGCGAATTTACCGTGAGCAAGAACTAAAAGCTAGAGAGGAGAAAAAGGTTCGCGAAGAAAAGCTAGAAGAGGAACGCAAGAAAGTAGACGAAAAAGAAGCTGAAGAGGAACGCAAAGTCGCTGAAGCCGAACGCTTAGCTAGAGAAGAACGGGAACGCAAAGAGCAGGAGGAGTACTTGAAGATGAAAGCAGCTTTTAGCGTTGAAGAGGAGGGTTTCGAAGAAGGAGATGATGACGAAAAGGATAACCTGCTGGCAGATTTTATCCAGTACATTAAAGACAATAAGGTTGTTGTGTTGGAGGACTTGGCAACTCAATTCAAACTGAAAACGCAACATGCGATCGATAGAATCACTGAGCTGCAGACTAACGGCACTATCACTGGCGTGATTGACGACCGAGGAAAATTCATTTACATTTCGGAGGAGGAGCTAAAGGAGGTGGCCAAATTTATCAAACAACGTGGGCGAGTTTCAATCGCTGAGCTGGCCGAGTGCAGCAACAACTTGATTAATTTGACTCCAGTTAGCAATTGAGAAGTGATATCTTTAGCGTGTTAGTTTCAGTTTATATTTTTCATTGTAAATCTTAGATTTATGTATATAAAGAGTAACAGTGGATAAGAGCTATCGTTTCAATCCATGTCGTCACCGTCGTCATCCATATCCATCTCATCTTCATCGTCGTCTTCGTCTTCACTTGTTTCCTCGGGGTCGTGCACTTGCGACTGACACTTTGGGCATTCGCAGAGGAAGATGTAGTTTTCTTTGAGAACCTGTTGACAAAATGTACACGTTTGAGATAGTTCAATTAAAATGTTTGCAGCTCGCACCTTCTGCCGTGAATGTCTACTTCTTTCGAGTTGGCAGTCATCTAGGTATGATATGCAAATCTCATCTCCCGGTTGGATGGCGCTGATTGCTTTTAGGACAACAATGTCGTTCGAGTAGGGGAAGCTAGACTGCGCATTTGGTATACAGCTGTGATTAATCTTACTCTGAAGCTGATAGAGCCCAGACCCTTCATTGTTAAGAAACTCGCCAGCAACTGCAAGAGACCATGTTTATTTGAAAGATTTTTGCAGAAATAGGAATGCTTCATGAAGCTGTAGTGGAGGTACTGCTAAGTGAACAGTAATCATCAATCCTTAATCCTTACATTCTCCAACTTTGTTGTACAACTCGTCTATATATTTGTCGAGCTCCTCCTTGGCAGGCTCCGGTAATGGCAGTTCGGAAACTTTTTTAACCCACTCTGCTAAAGGGCTCGTTGCAATTCCTTGGCTATTTGTTCCGATCAATGCCATGAGCGATTTGAAAGCTTCTGGCGTAGCAAACTGCAATGAAACTTGTTAAAAACAGTTCTTTATGAGTTATTCAAAAAATCACTTACCACAGCAAACTCCTCACTATTGAATGCATTGCAGAAAGCTGCAAATAACTGTTCCATTTGACTCTCAAAGTTCTCCCCGAGGATTTTGTGATAGATTTTCTGCTCGGCATTGACAGTTGTGCTTTGAAACGACTGCAACGCTTCGAGGAACTCTTGTTTGTTATTGCTCTGTTCATACATCGCCATTAGACGTACAATAAGCATTATAGTGCCCGTTTCTGGGGGGTAGTGCATTTTTCTATGGAAACATAATAATTCAGTCATTCAGATTCGATCTGAGACTTTTACTTACTTCCATATCTCCTTTAGTATGTTAATAGGGTGAGTATCATCGCCGCTGAAAGGACCCATGCAGGCCACTTTGTGGTACTTCTTGAACGCTTCCATACGACAATCTTCAGAGCAGTACCGTATTTTACACTTTGGACAAAAGGTAAATTGTACAATCCAATTCACAGTCGGGCAGTGTTCAGGAAACGGCACAACCAAAGCTGGATTATTTGCCAACCGGCGCACATTCTCCACTGTAGTTTCTAAAGGACGCATGCAGTGGTCGCAGGCAGCATAGCCGTATGCTGCATTCCATGTGAACTGACATGATACCAATGGTTCTTCTTCGAAAATTGTGTCGCCCGGTTGGAATGCTCTTAATGCAACCATCGAACGTCCCTATGGATATTTGATGACATTTTGCAAGAGGTTTGGAGTTGGAATGGTTGGTTTCAACTGCGTATTACGTACCTTTCCGGGAAGGACTTTAATTTCAAAGGAGTTCATCTTGCAGGACCACTCGGCTTTGGTGTAAGATGAAAAATGTTTACCCAGAGTGCACGAATCTCTAGAAACAAACCAAAAATTCCTTGCCGCAACCTCGTGTGATAAACAACGCAGAAATGTCAACAGGCATTTTGACATTAGTCAAAACAACGGGAAATGAAGTGAACATTGAAACAATTTTCACAGGGCGGTCAAATAGGTTTATCAATTTATTGTTACCTATATCCCACTCGTTACTTTATGCTATTAGGAAAAAAAAATAAAGGCCGTATGTTAAAAAATTATACAACAAATTCTGAAAAGCTTACAATGAAGTGAAAAAAAAGAATAAAAACAATTTAGGTTTTTTGACGTTTGAACCAAAGAAATAGACAACCTATGAAAGGATGGGCTTCGCGAAACACTCTATCCTTAAAAATCCCACGATTTTTTTTTGCGCAAAATTCGAATTTGAAAGTAAAATTTGTAGGTATTACACTGGAAAAAAATATTAGATTAACCTTTAGTATTAAAATCGCAGAATGTTAATATTACTATGACTATTTTTGGTGGTACTAGAAAATGTTCCTAAAAGACAATTTACAACAATTTTGTATGGACACTTTTTCATGGTAAAATGTAGATAATTTGATGAATTTGCATCAAAAATTTATAGTTCGAATGTTTTCTGTTAGATACCTAAAAATCCCACGGTTTCGTGTTGTTTCCCTTTATCTCACGAACGGCTTTTTAGACATCGAAATTCCCACAAAAAGGGATAAATCCCACCATATAAAACACTGGACGAATTGTTTGCCTTTTTAGCTGAATTATTATGTGGTATTCGTTTGGGCTTCTTCAGATTTGCCCTCAGATTTCAGATTTCGTGTGCCTAATCGAACATAAAAACGCTCTTGCTCTTTTTTTTGTGTTGATATTCGTGCGACTGTAATATGTGTAGTCTTCGACACTTTTCTATGCACTTTCGATTCACTGGTTAAATTTTGTATTAAAACATTCGAAATTTCCGTCCCGATTGATTTCTAAATGTTTACACACAAATAATTTACGAAAATAGATTCACCCGATGCAATGCCTTTCTTTGCTGTAGAAAAAATTCACGCAAATGTAAAGAAACTCCACCAAATGTCAAACTCAAATGCACTTGTATTGGTAAATCTGAAGCAAATCTGAGAAAATATCTAGATTCGCAAAAGTGCTCTGAAATCTGAAAAAGATTGCTTTTTTTGGTACCAAACGAAAATAAAAATTGCTCTGAGGGCAAAAAAAGTGCTCTGAGAGCGCCCAAACGAATATCACATGAGAAAATATCTAGATTCGCAAAAGTGCTCTGAAATCTGAAAAAGATTGCTTTTTTTGTACCAAACGAACATAATACCAAATTAGTTTTACGCGTATGAAACGAGTTTTTGTATTAAATTAGTTCGAAATGTTTTATGTGTGAAAATCAATTTGAAATGGATTTCCAGTAAAAGTTTTTTTTATTGCGGCCAACTAATACACTTAAGAACCAATAAATTTCCGATTTAATGTTCGATTTGGAGGAGATGAATCGAAAAAAAAATAAGTTTTATGGCTATTGCCAAGTCACTTGCAATTGGAAGTGACTTGGCAACAGCAAGCAGCTTATGTAGGAATCAAAGATAATGGAATACTACTATTACATTCAAGTGGAAGGGCGGCTGCCTACAATCTGTTTTCCCAAAAAATTCATAAAGTCAGAAACACTTGCTCATTTCTTTTCTAGTATAAATGTGGCTCATAAACTGGACTTTTATGCAAGAATTCGGTGTTCTCTAATGTGAATGTGTATTTCACTATTTTTTTCAAGTTTATAAAATCCTCCACAAAAACCAAACAAATTCAATACGAAACACAAAACAATTAAACACTGCTATGACCATAAAAGCAATATTAGCAACATTAATTCTTGTTCCTCCTACGTATTCACAGACGGGGGTTGCAATTATAAAAACAACAATGTAAACAAATGGGCTTTGGGGTGATAGACGTACGAAATATGTCTGCATTCCATTATCTTTGGTGAAGTGCCAATTGTCACAATAGTCGTGTTTTTTTGAACACCTACCTCAGCTAAGTAAAGTAGATGTAGGTAGACGGACAAAATGTTTCCAGTAACACTTGAGCTTGAATGGTATAAACTGGTATATAATTTTAATCTCGAAAAAATTTCAGTAGGTTCGATGTTATTGTTGTAACTTGTGTTTGCTGAGATAGATGTACAAAAAACAACACTAATATTAACCATGGTTGAGGAACCGAACGCACTACAGTTCTGGAAATCGATGATTTACACATTTATTTTCGAGGTGAATAAATGATACAAAACAGTATTAAAACTATTTTGTGACACCCTCAAAAATATTGTTTGACTTTTACTCAGAGCTGGTATCAAGATTTTTAGTTTTAAATCTAAACTAATAATTTCTAAGTCCCTTGCGAGAACACATATTTCGGAGATCTATCGAAAGTTTAATCAGTCTAAGAAAACTTCCTTACTCTTCTATGACACTGTAAAACAAAATAAAACAACTTCATTTAATTTTAACATTTCCTTTTTTTTATTTTAATTTAATCAATATTTGATTTCTATTCTTCTTCAGATGCAGTATTTCTGTTTATTTTATATAATATTTCTTGTCAGTAATATCACCTAATTGTAGGAAAGAGAAAATGTAATATATATATTTTTTGTATTTTTTTCGGTTTATTTTTATTATAATAAAATATTTAAATTTTACTTTCTAAAACTTAATTAATAAAATTTCATTCCTTATATTTTTAGTTTTATACAATAATTCACTTTCATGTCTGCCGTTTTAAAATACACGTTTTATTAATTCTTCTTCATTAAATAAAATTTTCTCCATTTATTCATTATCAATTAATATTTATTTTCGTTTACTACTTATAAGTTAATTGTATATTTATGATTAATAGAACTTTAACAATAATTATTAGTTTCTGTTTACATCTTTTTATAATTGCAACAGGATAACCTTTTTTGTTGTTGTTTCTTGTTTGTATATTAGTGAAAAGACAGTTGTCTGGCTTTCTAAGGAAATAAAAATAAAATAAAATTAATAAGCACAAAAAAAGTAAAGTAAAAACCAAAAATTAGTATTAAATAAAAGAAAATAAAAACAAATCATAAAATATTAAAATTTAATATCACTCCATTATAGAATAATTACAGTTACACTTACATCTTACAATATTCATTTTTGAATCATTGTTTTTTTTTATGTTTTTGTTACTATTACTTAATTTATTTTTCATTTTGTTTTTATTGTGTATATACGATTAGAAAAAATAATTTAAGCGGTAGCTTTTTTAATTATTATTTATATCTGCTTTATAGGTAATATTTTCTCTTTGTTTATTGTGATTTATCATTTAAAATTAAGCTTTATTGTTTTATAAAAATCCTTTTTGTATAATATTGATATTTGTAGTAAAAAGTAAACTAAAACTTTTATTTTATTTTTTAAATTATTTATGGAAAAATAGATGTTTATGCGTTTTTGTTGTATTTTACTTTAAAGCGTATAAGGATACGATGGGATATTGGAGAACGTATACCTTGTTTTTCTTATGTTTTTATAAAGCATTTCAAAAGATTTGTAAGAAAATGTTGGCTTCACGTACATTTATTATGTATATTGCTGGTAGAAAAAAAATCCCATTTAAATTGGTGTTTGATTAAAAGAGAAATATTCAAAATTGCTGTACTCTCGTTCGTACCGCAAGAGGGCAAGTTGGTGTCGGTTCTCAGTTCTTTGAGAGCACTTTGTAAGACCCTTGTACAACTGGTTTATGGGAAAATATTTGACATCTGTCAAACGAATAATGCGTTTAAAATTAATAAAGAAATTAAGAAATTATTCAATTGGTCTAACTAAAGAAAATGTCTCCGTTTTCAGCATTTACATTTGACTTAGATCATACCAAGGCATATACAGCTGTCACAAATTGTGATATTGACAACGAAATGTCATTGCGATAATTTTCTTTCGGTTACATATCTACGTACGTCATTTTTCCTAATGTAGGCTCTTAAATATTAAAAGTCAATCGCGCATCTTCATTATAATATGCAACTAATGCTTATGTTTGTCCATTTGTTTTGTGACAGCACGTTTAAAAGTCTAAAAATAAATTTACTTCTTTTTTTTTGTCAGAAAATCATATTTTAAGTTTCATTTTCGTTGTACACGTCAACGTGTTCTGTCAAAAAATAAACGCCAAACACTCATCATCGAATGACAGAGTTGATGTCCCAACATTTATTGAAACTAAACGCCAAGTGGGAGTTAAACAAATTGTATAATTGGAAAATCAATAATAAATGTAAAAACATGTTTCATTCTTCACTTTTGACAGAAACAAAATATAACTTACATTATAATAAACAATTTTGACATTTTGTTTTTCCCCGTTAATAAGAGCATTAACATTCGCAATATTCCCTTACTCGCTGACAAGTGCTACTTCTCTGGCCGTAGGTACCGCATTATTTAGCGTCGCTTGGTTTAAGCCTGCCGTATCTCCATCACCTGACAATGATCCGGACGACAATCGGCTTGTATCCTTTTTAATAATCACATCATCGTCCAATTCATCTTCAATTAGACGTGGTTGTGAGTTTTTTTGGTTGTTTTTGGAATTCTCGCTAGATGTCTCTTCGTCGGCGTCATCTTCAGGAGCATCACCACCACCATCACCGTTCGTAGTTTCTTCGATGTCATTGTTATTATTGTTGACGCTATCGTCGGTTTTGTTGTTATCCAAAATTTCTTCTTCGACAATGTCTTCGATTAGCGATCGGCTACCCGAACCGGAATGTGACTTTTCGACTGTCACTTCATCTTCTTCGGATGACTTGCTTTGATGAATCGGATCGGAGGCACGAAGCGATTGCTCTGATCCACCGACTCCTTCGCCGCTAGGTCTTAGAACTAAGTAAAGAAGAATATCCGACAGCGAGATGATACCAATGACTTTTTGGTTCTCGTCGGTAACAACCAAACGGTGCACTTCAGCGCGTACGATGCGCTCCATGACGGTGTACAGGGTCTCGTCGAGGTTGCATTTTTGAACGCCTTCGAACCATTCGTTGCGGTGTTCGTTTGCCTTGCGCAGAGATACGTCCAAGTCGTTGTAGGTTTTTTCAGCCGCTAGATTCTGAAAAAAGGGTAAATCAATTTATTAGCGCTTATGAAAAGACAAGAAACACAAACGAAAGTCCGCTAAATACGGGAGTATAAGTCAAATTGGTTTTCTAGAAATTTGTGCGTAGAAAGACGTAAACTAATAGTACTTACAATCACATCGAACTTCGCATAAATATCAACCAATCGTCCTTCGGCATCTACTAATGGCAACGCTGATACTCTCCTCTCGACAAACTTCTTTAAGGCCATTATTATACTAGTACTTTCATCAGCAGTCTCAATATTATCATATGTGCCAATTTTTAAATCCCTCAATTTCTTTTGCATATATGATGGCTTTGGTAGTTCATTAATCTTAAGATATAAAAAAATATTAGTAGCACTTTGAACAAAAACCATGCATAGATAAAACTTACATATAAAAACAGGAACCTAAGGATTCTCTTATGTGTCAATATGTACAAAACATTTCCTGTCATTGGATCAATAACCGGTAATCGATGAATTCGGTTATGAATTAAAATTTTTATAGCATCATATAGCGATGCATCAGGTCCGATACTAACTAAAGGCATTACTTGGTTGTGGAGAACACCTGCAAACAAAATAATATTAATTATTGTCATTATCAAAACTTTTATTTTATTATCTGAAAGTAATAGATTTGTACGGCATGTTGATTGTTGTATCAATATCAAATCAAGTGACAAGTGACACGAGACGACACTATTACAATTTGATTTTTTTGAAAAAGAAACTCACTTCTCCATGTATCTAACTTGTGCTCCTCCAATTGATCCATCGACGAATTCGGCGACGTATAATACATTTGTAGGATTTTGATGAAATCTGTTATGGTTAACATTCCTATAAATTGTTGTTTCTGTGAGTCCCACAGTGGAGCAGCTCTAACGCCATTATATACTAGGGCATAGAAGGCCTTCTTCACCAGCAATTGCGTATCGAAGACAACTAATTTAGCAGAGGTTGGTATCAAATCATAGCACTTATGGAAACGGAAAAATTTAACAAATATTTGTGATTCGTCCTCTTCTGTAAAAGAAAAATGAAAAAAAAAAGAAAAAAAAAAAAAAAAAATGTTATTTCTTCAGTTAAAATAAAGTCAACTTCTAATTTTATAAAACTTGTCTTCTTTTAAGTTTTAATATTGAATACTGAGTCAACATAGACACCACCATTATAAGAAAGGGTATAACTAATTCTTAACTGTTATCCGAACATTTATCAGAAAGAAGAGAGTGGCGTTCCATGCATTCAAGTACATCTATGGTACAATATTACTCGTAGATGTTAACTTTCGCTACTTTAAATAACTAAAATAATTATTTTAACCTTTTTCTCTGTATCTTGTTGCTTCCCACGCCAAATTCGTACACATGTATTTAGCAAGTTGCTATTGTGGACTTGCTTTGCTTATAATTTCATACTTTCTTTTGTTCAATTTTCTATGAGAGGTATAAGTCTAATTACATGAAACATCAAATAGATCAAAGGCGCTGTTACTTTCTACAAATCAATAGAAACGACACCGACGAATTGCTGCCACTAATTGAGTGGAAATATATTGTGCAAACAATAGTTTCGGAAGTTAAGGTTTCTTCACTTCTTACTTACGGTGTTATTTAGTTGCAAATACCACTTGAGCGGAAAAAAATATATAAGCCGCACCTGCCAAATATACAGAAAAACATTGGAGACAGATCTATGGGAGAAGAGTTGGTACCATTTATCTAGAAAGAATTTGCACTAATAATTGAACTGACAGGAAGATCTCTTTCCGTCCGTCAAAATTGAAGATATTAATGCCCCTGCGAAAATGAATTGGAGCTCAACGTTGATAGCCATTTCTGACATTCGATAGACGGTTTGTCACATTTTTGAGGTTATGTAAATGTTGGATTTGAGTTTTCTTCCACCGACGCCGACTTAAGACAAGCTCAGTAGCTAGTTGTTATTTAAATGCTTAAAGAAAGTGTATCTTCAATCAGTACACCGTTCGCGCTGTTCGGAAAAAAAATCATCAAAAGTTGACATTTTGTATAATATGTTCAGAATACATATGTGTGCAGTACAGATTCAAATCAGACTAATCTATTCGATTTTAAGTAAATGGATATTTAAATGTGCATTGGCAATATCTACTGATGGCCTTATTGACAATCTTGATAGAAAAATGACAATAACGAGTACCTTAAAGACTTCATTTAGTTTTTACAGAATCGTCAAATATCAGTTTTAAGGTTGCCACAATAAAACGGGATGAACACAAAAAAGTCCACCTGAAACATGAATTTCACCTTTTTTCAGCAACTCGGCTAAAAACCGCTTCCATCCGTCAGACACTTGTTCGAATTCTTTTATACTCTCTATCGGATATCTATCCGCGTCCCACCAAGCTTCCTTTGGTATGGCAAGCCGGTCGTCCTTCCCACCACTGAGCACCAACCGTCCAGCATGATTAGAATAGAAGTGCAGTTGTAACATGTGGTGTCGTTGGCAACAATGGAATTTTTATATTCTCCGCTTCTATTGGTCGCTTCGACCACTCGATCACGATCAAAAATCTCACAAATTTTCCGACGCATCACCAAATTGGACACACTTTTCTGTCGTTGATTATTATTTTAACGACAAAGTCTATTATGATTTATCAGTTTTTGCCTAAAACAACATAAACATCGAATGCAAAGTCAGTTAACGCTCAATTGCGAAATTTCGCTCAGCTGCTTGCGAGTGTCAATTTTTGACATTGACACTGTAAAATTGGTCGCAAAGCAAATATTAATATTAACAGACGAAGCGCTAAAAATAATACCAAAATGAAAACACTGTGGTCTGCTCGGAGATGGCACATATTTTAATTAATAGCCGACACGTATTCAAATGTAAAATGAACATATTTCATGGTAGATTCATTGTCAGCGCAACGGCAAAAATTTGATTAATGCGCATACACACCGGGGCGCTAAGTCGCAACAGATGGCAAGAGGACAAGTGCAATTTGAAAGAGAAAAATTAGCTTGACTCGAGAGGAATCGATTTTGCAATGACCTGTCGTCGGAATTGTTTTATTTAAACAAATTTGTAGAAATTAATTAAAATCGTTGACAATGGAAATTACGAATTTTCGAACTGTCAAGTAGAAGATTGATCATTGGGCGATATTGTTATACTTAAAATGTAAACCAGAAGGTGAACTGGATACAAAGTAAGCAAATAAAATGTATGCTAAATGTCACGGTAGATTAACCTACAATTTGGCAGCGATTTAAAAACGAATGCTGACGTTACACCAGGTAGGAATTAACTATTTAATTAAGTTGAGGAAATTTAGCGATTAATTAAATTTGTACCGCCCCTTGAATTTGGGGAACATTTTTACTGTCTGAGAGAATTTAAATTCGAATAAAATTTAGAAGGTAATTTCGTATATAAACCAAAATGATTGCATACACGAATTTTGATTTATTTTTTTTTTATGTGGAGGTGAGTGTGTATACAGATATAATCGGTGGTATATCCCGTTTGAGAAAGTTTGACGCCATTGACAAATGTTGTCAATATAAGCGTTTTCTTATCTATTTCAGAGCAGAGCCTAAACTTTAAAAAAATACAGAGCTCTGATTTTGTGTTTCTTTCAACTGACTAGCAGTTTGAGTTAAATTCTGAGCACAGCATATTTTGACAGCTAACCAGATTTTTGATCAAGAATGAAACAAATGCTGGTACAGAAAATGTAAGTAGATTGTAAAAAAAGTGTAGCCGAGAGAAATACTCTTGTGTTATTGACAGATAAAGTGCTCAAATCCATTTCATAAATCGATCAGATTGTCCTGAACTGTAACACACTTGGTTTAAGGAAGTCTCGGGCTGTGTTCAGTGCTAAACGCTGACTTCGGACCCCTTTGCTAATCGGTTGAAAGTTTAAACTATCGCTCTTTTAAATGAACTGCATTGACAGTTCATAGCTACTTTCCTTATAAAAAAAATATGGTCATCGTAAACTTGTAAAACTTAAGGTGGCTTTCACAAAAAGACTCCAGAACCTTTTTACAAGATGGGTCAGATTTCTGTGAAGGGTCAGTGCTGGAGCAAAGGGGGTTAAAGGACAGTAGTGCCTTCTCGGCGAAAAAGAGCGCTTTCCAATTTAACGTATTTTTAAAAGGCCGTTCAATGTTTGATTATAAAGAACTAAATATTTATGGAGGATATATAGAATATTCGGAAACGATGTATGTGAATAGGTTCTAAGTAACAGATTTTTAGAACTCGTTCTGTATACTCGAATTGTGGATAAAATCTGACAGCTTTCGGGTCGCAGAAAAGTCTCACCGATATGCCGCTTCATATTTCCATTCACCTTCGGTGGACACTCCAATCTGTCTAAGTGTCTAGACAAGAGCGAAGTGGTGTTGGTTACAACATTATTGCCCGCATATAAAAACATCACTCATAAATAAGAATACAAAGTTGATATAAACATTAGACCTAACAAATCACAAAAATTGTTGCCACTGTTCAAGGCAATCGATTAAAAAACTATTTCCTTCAACGGATTTTGTAAATAAAACTTTACTGAACAATCAATTCCAAACGATACAAAGAATATTTTGGCAGTTTTGGTTGCGTGTTCATTATTCATCGTATAAATAAACACCGCCCCCAAGGGCATCAGAGAAAGAAATTCGCAAAAACAATGAATGTACCCCCAGAAAAGTGCCGATCAGCAAATTGCTCAAACCAATTGTACGTTTTGGACTGGCGCATCACGCCTCCTCATCATACCCCACACACATGTCAAAAAACGTGCGACCGCTCATTTCATATTCAATCAATATCTGGGTTCCTTTTGAGCTAGAACATCGTCTCCACGCCCACGCGCTCAACCATACAAAACACGAAAGTATTCAGCTAAAAGTGCAATTTGGCAGAAATACACTACACAGAGCAGCAACACCCCGTTGCGACCCTTCCCCAAACAAATGAATTTCAAATGAATCGAATTTTTTCAGACTTTTATTTTTTTCTATTTTAAATTTAGCAGACAGTCGAACACAAAGTGGATAAATTTACATTTTTCGCGAACGATTTTATTTTTAATTGAGCGTTAACTGAGCTAAGCTGAATATTATTGAAAATTTAATTTTCTTTCATTGAAAACACTTTAGTTCATTAATTTCCTCCCATTAAATGGCCGGAAATTAATGAACCTGTTTCGCGTAACGATATAATTTGCTTATTGTTGATTTTTGTTTACGGGGGTGTGTCGTCCTATTGAGCGTTTACAAACACAAGCAATGTGTACAGCTGATGACGATAATAGATGGCGCTAGCCTAGTTGTGTGGTATGAATGACCTTTTTTACTAAGGTTTGCCTTTTTTTTTTGTTTTTTAAATGTTAGCACTTTTTTAAACTACGCATGAACCGACGCGACGAGATGTTTTATTTTCCATTCAATGATGTGTTTCGTTATTTTATTATTTGTATTTTTTTTTCGAATTTGTTTATTTCAACTTATTTATGCATCAATTGTCTAATTTAGAGGACCAAATCGCTCGAAATTTTATCACAAACTGAGCAGAGCAATGAAATAAATTTTCATCAAAGTGAAAAAGAACAAGGAAGTTTGGTCCGACACGACGGACGGGACGAATGTTTTTTTTTTTTTTTTTTGTGGACCCTATGTGAAGAAGAGAGTGTGATGAGCGCTGCCCCAATATCAGAGCAAAAACAAAATTGAATTTGAAGAATATCGCATCTCACTGAATAGTGGATTTACAATTAGAACAGTGGGGGTAAAAGGTGTTGGGTCTGGGGTCTCAAATTGATTATCCGGTTGTATTAGATGTTGTTAATATGACTTTTTAATTATATTGTTATTTTGCGCAAAATTATTAACGATTCAAAGGGACAACTTTATACTGAAAGGGATATTAATAGTTCAGGATAGAGCAACAAAAGTTTTTAACGTGTTTCATGATTCAGAACTATCTGTCAAAGACATTAGGCGAGAAAACATGCTTGCACATTACTTGAACGTGTATAGTCATATCCTTTGCGTCGACGAAAACGTCAAAGTTAACCTTTTCAACAGTCCCACATATATGTTGCACACCATATTTAACATTTTCAACAATCAGGGTGCTATAAGTCAATTTGTGACAACTGTCAAATGTCAATGGCAACAAAATTAGAAGATACTCTTTCCATCCGTAGCAAAAGCTGCAGAAAGAGCACAGCAAATTGCAATCTGTCAAAAAATGAAATCGGGGAGGCCAAATAACTAGAAAGCTAAAGTAGTCGAAATTGGTGACGGAGGCTTTCGTGCGTCGAACTGCTTGCGTCAAAGTCATAGAAAAAGTCTTTTCAATGGGAAAACCATATTAATAAATAGTTTTGCTTAATCTTGTCAGAGGATAAAGACGGTGCAGGGTATAAAGAATACAATATTTTATATACTTTGAGGACGTTGCATATCTGCTATACTCTAGAGATATTTGACAGATGTCGAATTTTGTTAACATTTTCCGTTCGAAAAAAATTAACCCGGTAGGAAAAAAATTATACATGGTAAATAATGCGCAGATGCGCAGGGTAACCACTTTGATTGTCCATCCGAGATTTGGGTACCCAATATTAATTGCAGGTCATAATGACAATTTTTGTTTGTTTGGAAAATAAACCTCTTGTTTTGTATAATTGCCAGCCCATTGGATTGGGTCAAGAACATTTTTTTTGTGAAACAGTAAACACAAAAATTTCTGACATTTATATAAAAATAACGGACTTTAATATAAAATAATATAATATTAATAATAAATATCTATATAAACTTGAAACTAATTCACCCAAGTGTATCAACTGCCATAGGTGCCTCTGTCAGATAAAAAAAACAAAATCCCTCTCTCTATCTCTCCGAAAAGAGATTTCTACTTCTCGCCGGTATAAAAATAAAAACAAGACAACTACAATCAAACGTTTGTGTAGTTCTTTTCGAAGCAACAGAAATAAAATGGCAAAAATGAGAAACGATGCTAAAAATTCAAATAAGACAGACATTAACCCTTGACTACGAACGGACAGCGGACAGGGTAAAATTTCTTCTCTGATTTTGACAAAATGCCAGAGAATTTTTCAAAACAGAAAAAAAAAAAACAAATGTAACCGCTCACTTTTTTACCGGTGTGTATCAACTTTAATGTCTTCTCATTTATAAAAACAGAATCATTAGATAGATATCTGAAAGACGCTGTTCCGCTTTCAATTTCGAAAATAAACAAAATAGTGAATTCGAATATAATTGATTGTTGCTGGCTCATTTTGAAAATAGTTAGCCATAAGTGATGTGTATCGAATAGATACACCGACATACTCTTGTTTTCATGAGGGTGTGCCAATAAATCACTTTTCCAATTGTCACCTACCCACGCCTAGCAAGACTGCAGGCGAGAGCGATTTGTGCTAGAGGTGGCTGGCGATGGCTAAATACCATTTCAATTGTATTTACGCAAATCAATTTGAAAAGCTATTAACAGTCTATAAGATGGATAGAGTGGGTATTTCAGTTTACACGACATGTTAATCTATAAACATTCGATTTATAGGCGATACATGACAATTATTGAACAATTCTAACAAATTGAGATAGTATAGAAGTTCAGTCAAAATGTCAGTGGTTTTTGTATTTAAGCTAAAAGGGTGGTCAGTGAACGGCATGGCGCCTCTAGCAAAACGCATTGGAAATGACAGTATTGTTAGCTCATAAGCTAAACGAGTTTCAAACAAAGAGTTTTCCTAATTTCAGCGATCTCACTTTAGTTGAACTAATAATGTTATTGATTGATTGATTTTCGAGCTTTGGAAATGGCAGCGGTCGTAGTACTTAGACCGATTAAATATTGAGTGACAGTTTTTCGAGCAAAACGCTTTGAAAATATTATCTACTACAATATTGTTGTGCATCTGTCACTTTGAAGTGGTAGTTTAATGATCTTCTTACCCTTTTATCAAATACCTTTCATTTCTCAAAACAGACCACCAATACAATTGCAATTTCTTTGAAAAGTCTGCTCAAATGTAGGTTTCTTAATTAATTATATAATTTGAAAGATTCTGGCAGCCGTTAAGTATTGCGTAAATGTGTTTCAACCTTCGGTATAACTAATTGTTATAGCATACTCAATAAGGCAATCCGCCTATGTAAGCCGCTAAGGCATATGAATGCAATTTGCACATGAAGCTAATTAGCATGCAAACGTGGTAAGACGAAATTATACGTAAATTAGTGCAGTCATTGGAAAAATGCCAACCTATTGCAGAAATAACTGCATCAGACAGACTCTATGAGTGTATGTTCATATAAATACAATACGACATATCGCCGGTAAGTTCAGCTTAAACAATTAAGCAATTCTCCTCGCGTATCGAATACGTGATCGTACAAAAATATTAAAAACGATTTTCTGTCGGAATGTTAGCACAAAATGTTTGTAAAAAGACTTTGCCAGGATGTACGTAGTAAAAAATAAATATATTTCAATTTGTTTTCACACCAAAATATTTTATTTAACATCCTAACCCCGCAGGTGTGACATTATAAGGCCCACCGCTAGTGGGCAAGGGATTTAAAATAAACGATGTCAATACAATGAGGACAACAGAACAATTTTTTTTTGACAGCTGGCTAACGTTACGTGCAAGAGTTTCTATTGATCAACTGAACTGGTTACATAGTCGACGTATATGAAGTGACATAATCAAAAGAGAAAACGTATGCGTGACGTTTCCTAGTATTTAAAATTTCGCCAAGAATGTTCTGCATTGGGCACGTTCAAGAATCTAGTTATCTTAAGTCGACTGGACTGGTCTGGATAAGATGTAACCTAAACGCAAGAACTAGATTGGTCGGGAACATTTCCTACGTCAACCACATATGCGATCTGTCAACTTAGGTCCCAGTTATAGCCATACGTAAAATGCAACCGAAAAGGTTGGAACAGTGTGAAAATGAGCGAAAATTCTGTCAGAAAAATATGTCCCTACGAAAGCAATTACAACAAATCAACCACCCCTGATTGGATTCCATAAGAAAACAAATTCCTGACAGATGGAACAGTAAAGAAATAAAATATTTCAGTGGAATAATTTGGTTTTTTGTTGTGAGAGGCAGATCGGAAAGTTTTTCGTACGGAAAATTGAATAAATAATTTTTCTAGAAAATTTAAGGATTATTTTTTTTTTTTTTTTTGATAAACTAACTTTATAATTCATAAGCAACAACATCTAGTCAGACAGCTGTCAGAATTCCTAAACTAGATACTTGAACGTCCCCATTGTCTGTTACCCTCTGCCGAAACGTCACAATAAAAGAAATATTTAACAGTATAACATCCCGTATATTTCGATGTCAGCAAGCTGTCAAATTTTACAACACAAACAAGTGCAGACATTTTATGTGCTTAATCATGTTATTCGTTTTGCGATTGCATTTATTTTAGCGGTAAATACAATATTGCCGGAATTGACAAAAATTGCATTGTGTGTAACAGTGTTGCCAATTTGAGTTTCATGGACGTAATGGTTTAGCGTACTGACAAAGGTTTTTGTCCGTTGTCCCTATTCGAGAGTATTACTGTCATACGAAGACTTCTCGATCCCGTCGCAAGTATTCGACGTAAGATTGTAGGTCCTTTCATCCGTCCCATAAAAGTAACTGACACACATGAACGGTTGAAATCTGGACAGTAAATTCAAAATTAAGAATAAACAAAATTTCATAAACAGAAGATAAAACCCGTAATGACATAAGAAACTTAGGTGAGGTATTTAAATGTGCTATTGTTCAAACTAACCATCATTCCTACCAAAAACAGGTTTTGTTTTTTTAATAATACTGCTGTTAAAGGAATATATTTACCCAACAAACCTGCCGAAAAGTAGCTGAATCACACGTATTGCACAAACAAACCATTCGATTCAATTTTATTGATGATTCATTTTTGTTCTGCTTTGTCATTGCCCGATCTACCTATCGACTTAGCTCACTGTAAACACACAGCCATATATAGGAACATTCCCCTTTGGATGTCTGATTCTGTCGCAAAAACAAGAGTTAAAAGATGAACTTTAATTTAAGCGCCATAGAAATTTTAGAAAAAAACACTTTTGCACCTCAATGCAAAACGTGATCTGTCACATTCAGACAGCTTCCCAGATCAATACAACATTTCATGCCAACAAAATCAAACTCCTCTCAGACACGTGTTCTACAAAGTCTATTTGATATTCCTTTGAACTCATTAGTTGCTGCACAGAACTTAAACTCATGAACTATGACACAAAAACCATCGCCCAACACAAGATGGATATACATATATATAAATTTGTTGGCTTCTTTGCTTATTTCTATAAATAAACCAATAATGACTTTAAATAAATTAAACAAAAAAAAAACACTAAAATCGTCCCACAAACTGAGAGAGCCAATTCTTTCGCGACAAAGAACCATTTGAAGTCACACAATCCTAAAATATTACTGTCTTTGATTTTAATCGCCGTCTTAACAATAAATATTATTTAATTTTTTATTTTTTTTTTGTGTATCCATATACATTGCGCGCCTTCTTTTCCGCAATAAGTGTGGATTTATTGGCCCAACGCCCGACGTTGTTATTTATTAGAAATAACTGGCGTGTTCTGTGTTTAACTTCTAAGAAAATAAAATCAAAGAAATTCTTCAAAATAATAAATTTTCCTAAAGTTGGGTGGTGTTAGCTGCATGAAATATATTTTAAATTTAGTTGTAAAGGGTGATTTTTTAAGAGGCTTAGAACTTTTTTTAAAAAAAAAACACAAAAAATTCGAAAAAATGAATGAAATATTTATTTGAATCGATAGTTTGAACCTTGCAATTTAATGTTTAAAGATAATTTCATGCAAATGTTGACCGCGGCTGCGTCTCAGGTAGCCCATCCGCTGAGTCCAATTTTGGCATACTCTTTCACACCTATCGGCCGGTATCTCACGAATGAATGCATGGATGTTGGCTTCCAGTGCGTCAATCGAAGCGGGCTTGTCCCTATACACATTAGCCTTGGCATACCCCCACAAAAAATAATCTAATGGTGTCAAATCGCACGATCTAGGCGGCCAATTGACCGGCCCGAAACGTGAAATTAACTGTTCACCAAACTCGCCTCGCAATTGCGCCATTGTTTCGCGTGCTGTGTGGCATGTGGCACCGTCTTGTTGAAACCACATATCATGCAAGTCAAGAACTTCCATTTCGGGCAAAAAAAAGTTTGTTATCATCGCTCGGTAGCGTTCACCATTGACAGTAACGCTGCGATTCGCATCATCTTTGAAGAAATATGGCCCAATAATGCCGCCGGCCCATAAACCGCACCAAACAGTGGCTTTTTCGGGATGCATTGGTAGCTGTTGCAATGCTTCTGGCTGATCTTCACTCCAAATGCGGCAATTTTGCTTATTTACGTACCCATTCAACCAAAAATGAGCCTCATCGCTGAACACAATTTTTCGATAAAAAAGCGGATCCTCGGCCAGCTTTCCAAGAGCCCATTCACCAAAAATTCGGCGTTGTGGTAGGTCGGCTGGCTTTAGTTCTTGCACCAGCTGTATCTTAAAAGGCTTTACGCCCAAATCCTTCCGCAAAATTTTCCACGTAGTGCTGTAACAAAGGCCTAACTGCTGGGAACGGCGCCGAATCGACATTTCGCGGTCTTCTGTCACACTAGCTGATACGGCCGCAATATTTTCTTCACTACGCACAGTACGTAAACGTGTTGGTGGTTTAATGTCCAACAAAGTAAATTTGGTGCGAAATTTGGTCACAATCTTCCGAATAGACTGCTCAGAAGGTCGAGAATGCCGATCATAAAATGGAAGCAGCGCGCGATGAACATTTCGAACCGAGCACGAATTTTGATAGTAAAATTCAATAATTTGCAAGCGTTGTTCATTTGCAAGACGATCCATGGTTAAATTGCAAACCAAACTGAAGCTGTTTGACAGTGACACAAGGTACTAAACACACGTCAGCTGTCAAAACCAGTGTTGCCAAAACCAAACCAGCTAAAAAATCACCCTTTATTTCGAATTTAACTTACCTAAATCGGATAAATTAACTTTTTCTAGGAACGGATCAGCAACAGGTAACTGCAAATAGAAATACAATTAAAAACACTGTAAGAACATGATGGCGAATAAAAATTTAGCTTTACTGACAAAATTGTTTTCCTCTAAAATTAATTTTATGATAAACGTCAATTTTCTATAGCACAAATCATAAATCTTTTTACTTATACACTCATTAAAGTATACGCTTGAATTCGAGTGATGACAGATATATTTTCGAAGTAAAATTCTAGTGGATAAATATTCGTACAATTTAAAACGAATAATGCATTTAATTCTGTACACGTGTCTGTCCATACTTGTCACTTGTTGCATGTTAATTACCTATGACGAAGAATAAATGTTTTAAATCAAAAAAGACGTATGAAATTAGGTACCTACATGTGTGCGTTGACCATTTTTGGATATTAAAACAGAATTGCATTTCCAATCAGTTGGACATTAATAAATATGACTAAGCACTGTCTTTTTCTTTTAATATCCGTTTATGGAAACATAAGCGAAACAAGTTCGCATTTAACATTACAATTAAATCTGTCAATTTGAAGACATTCGATGTTGGCTTTTATGCGAAGAGAAAAGTTTACCATACCATAAAATGTATAATTTATAGCGTAGCAGGTTCAAATGTTAGTGAATGTTAATGAAATACAATAACTGACAGTCGGGCAATTAATACAATCAAAATGTAGAAAGAAGTGCTATTTTCAGTAAAGTTCTTCATAACTTAATTAACCAACCATGAATGTTGTAGAAATTGGTAACTTGAACATGACAATGTTAGGCGACGCGACGTAGTAAAAATAAAATAACATAAACTCCAGATCCACAATTTCGACGACATGGCTGGTTTTTATTGCTGCGCTTATAGTATAGTACTAATTGGCTTTTAGAAATTATATAACATAACTGGTTTTTGTTTTTTTTTGTTTTCTCGTTTTCGGCACAAAACAAACAATTCATATTGTCAGTATGTATAAACATTTTCCAGAGGAATTGACAGCAATACAATAACATTTTCACGCAAAATAAATGTGATACTTTAGAGATATTTCGATACTACACAAAGAATTAAAATATGTACATTGGTATTGAAGAAAAGTGTAACGAAAAATGAAATACTGTAGAGTCACCGCATTGAATTCGTAACAAATATTGAAACAAGTCGAGCTCACACTACATTCAAGTGCGTTTCACTTTTCGTTACGATGCGTTAGTTTCGAAGTTTGCAAAGAGATGGTCGCTTGATTAAAGCCCAAAGTAGCTGTCGCTCTGCAAATTAATGCAGTAAAAAGGCTGACCACTGTGAGACACCATCAGCACTGGATATCAGAGTTTTATTTTCAGTCACACATTTAAGGATCTTGTTGGATTAAGCAGTCGTTTTGGTGGATATATTTATGAGTCGAATAAATATCATTGTTTCTCGGTCAAGACTACTTGTTTTACTTGAAATAAGAGGAGAGAAGTCTACGCTAAATTTAAATTTGTAATCATGCCCAAAATAACTCTTTCCAAATATGAACAGACATTTGACCAATACAACAAAATGTGTGACGAAGAAACTTTGTACTCTTGACGTGATTGCCACGTTAACCACCATCCCCATTTAGAACTTTATCGTTTTGCGTAATAATTTATGTACACATGTACTCCGTTATACAATAAAGATTCTAATAACGAAAATACGCTACACACTCGTTTAAAAATATCGATTACGTCTCGTTAAAGTCACAAATGCGACGCATATTTGTTTGCTCTGTAGACAACGTTAATTGTTTATTACTGTTAACCAATTAGTTATTCTATGAATAGTACAGCAAGCGTATTTTGAATAAAAAAAATACAAAAAGTACCTCGTCACACTCCCCTAAGAAAGAAATTAATTAAAGTGCCAGTGACACTAAGAGTCCAATACGCACATATATTCCGCTTGCTGGTTCCCTTAATTTATTATGTTTGTTGTAATCGTCAACACTTAAAAAATAATTTGAGTATATTTTGAGTTTATTACAAAAGGGGTGTGTTTCTCATTAAAGGTGTTAAAAGATTAGCATTTCACATCGAAAAATCTAGCACACATCATGCGGACCGAAAGTTGAACCAAGTGGGTCCAAAAGTCTTCTGAATGCTACGCATTTTAGACAAAAAAAGTTAAATGAAACTCATCCGATAAGTGGAGAATAAAATCATTTGATCTAAAAAATCCAGTGTTTCCAGGCAGAACAATTTATGTGGTGCTGTGGGGAGATCACTAGTTTTGGCGGCTGCCTTCTCCCACCTATTTTGATCAGAACTAGGCCTTGGCATTCTCTACACCTGCACTAAAGTCCATTTACTATTACGATGAGTGTAATGATGAAATTCAGATGAAAGTTTCTGACGGATGGTTATTTTTTTGTTGTTGTCTGTTTTACAACTCAAAGATCGCGTGTCTTTTAACCGCACGTTCTTCCCACAGGTACCGGTGCAATTGGGTCAGGTGTGTTATTTGCGAGTCCTTTGTTATTTAATTAGGTTTGATTAGTGATTTGGTAGGGTATTAAAATAAAAACAGACCCATACCACTGATCGACGGTCTGCTGGTGCCCGATATAATTATAAATAAAATACGGACCGGTTAAATAGGTTTGTAAAAATGCCTATGATATTTTATAGCAACAGTGAAAAAGTTATGTGATTATGCATAAAGTGTTTTTTCTGTGTGGGGATTGGTCACGCTCATTAAATCAAGTTGATCTTGGATATGGATGAAAGCTAGTTTTGACTTTAAGATTGTGTTCACAATATTCTTTACATATTAACACCAGGGGGCATGTGTCACGCAACTGAGCGAATACTGAAATAACGAAATATTCACGACACTGATTCTGCAAACAAATATCCTTCGTTTATAATACGGACGAATTAAATGCGTCTCTAAATAAAAGTTTGGGTGGATTGCGGGGCTTAACTGGTTGACAGTCAGTGAACAACCGCTCATGCTGCTTTGCTTATGGATTTTCAGTTAAAAACGCAAACAAATTTTTAATTAAATTCCAAAATAAACAACGCCGAACTAGAACTTGGACACAAATAAAAGTAATATACTTTGCATTGCGCAGTGGTTGTATTCAGTAAATATTAAGTCGTCTTTATTGCGAATCAAAAACGAACAATTTCAACGAATACTCACTTGAACAGTTAAAATAACTATATAAGTTCGTTACATAAATTGGCCACATATTAAATGACAAACGTAGTAGATCTGCTATATAAAGGATGATTTTTTAAGAGGTTTAGAACTTCTTTAAAAAAAAAACACAAAAAATTCGAAAAAATGAATGAAATATTTATTTGAATCGATAGTTTGAACCTTGCAATTTAATGTTTAAAGATAATTTCATGCAAATGTTGACCGCGGCTGCGTCTCAGGTAGCCCATCCGCTGAGTCCAATTTTGGCATACTCTTTCACACATATCGGCCGGTATCTCACGAATGAATGCATGGATGTTGGCTTCCAGTGCGTCAATCGAAGCGGGCTTGTCCCTATACACATTAGCCTTGGCATACCCCCACAAAAAATAATCTAATGGTGTCAAATCGCACGATCTAGGCGGCCAATTGACCGGCCCGAAACGTGAAATTAACTGTTCACCAAACTCGCCTCGCAATTGCGCCATTGTTTCGCGTGCTGTGTGGCATGTGGCACCGTCTTGTTGAAACCACATATCATGCAAGTCAAGAACTTCCATTTCGGGCAAAAAAAAGTTTGTTATCATCGCTCGGTAGCGTTCACCATTGACAGTAACGCTGCGATTCGCATCATCTTTGAAGAAATATGGCCCAATAATGCCGCCGGCCCATAAACCGCACCAAACAGTGGCTTTTTCGGGATGCATTGGTAGCTGTTGCAATGCTTCTGGCTGATCTTCACTCCAAATGCGGCAATTTTGCTTATTTACGTACCCATTCAACCAAAAATGAGCCTCATCGCTGAACACAATTTTTCGATAAAAAAGCGGATCCTCGGCCAGCTTTCCAAGAGCCCATTCACCAAAAATTCGGCGTTGTGGTAGGTCGGCTGGCTTTAGTTCTTGTACCAGCTGTATCTTAAAAGGCTTTACGCCCAAATCCTTCCGCAAAATTTTCCACGTAGTGCTGTAACAAAGGCCTAACTGCTGGGAACGGCGCCGAATCGACATTTCGCGGTCTTCTGTCACACTAGCTGATACGGCCGCCATATTTTCTTCACTACGCACAGTACGTAAACGTGTTGGTGGTTTAATGTCCAACAAAGTAAATTTGGTGCGAAATTTGGTCACAATCTTCCGAATAGACTGCTCAGAAGGTCCAGAATGCCGATCATAAAATGGAAGCAGCGCGCGATGAACATTTCGAACCGAGCACGAATTTTGATAGTAAAATTCAATAATTTGCAAGCGTTGTTCATTTGTAAGACGATCCATGGTTAAATTGCAAACCAAACTGAAGCTGTTTGACAGTGACACAAGGTACTAAACACACGTCAGCTGTCAAAACCAGTGTTGCCAAAACCAAACCAGCTAAAAAATCACCCTTTATATATGTAGAGATTTCCCAAACCTGCTTCTATTTTATTTAACAGGTAAGTACCTTTGTCTTGATATTTTGTGGGCCTAAACAACTTACTTAACCTAAAATGTTAGGCCATGCATTTTTTTTTTTTATAATAAACACGCGCTAAAGAGATTATGACTACTCTTATGGTGTAGTTTGAAGTACACAGCGCGGGCGTTAGAGAAATTGGGATAGAGAAGATAGGAGATTCCGATGCACATTGGTCTTAAATGTCTGCAAATTGCACCGAGGGGGAAAGACGGAGCCGGGCAAAGCGTTCCACATTCGTGTTGTAAAGCCAGACGGCCACTTGATTTCTATTTGCGCGATTTGTCATGACTAGCTTAAGTTTAAGTCAATAATGATCGACTCTTAAGTAGGAAATGAAATAGCTTATTTTACGATGTCTTAACAAATATAAACACGCTTTAAGGAATTTATTTAAAAATTATTAATAAATGTGCGATTTTCATTCGTGAATCCGCAACGGACATAAGAGATTTATGCGGCGGACGGACCAGACGGTTTTACACCTGAGCATAACAACAGAACACACATTGTTCTAAAACATTGGTATCATAATTTGCCCATCCCAAAGATTGTACGAAAGAGATAGAAACATGTTTACACCTAGAGTCACTCAAAAATCAATTAGTTGTCGCATGCGTTCTAATATCTTATCGCTCATATTATTGTTGGTGATCTGATTGAAGAGAGTGCAGATATTTGCAAAGTTCTTTTTTCATTACGTCATGAATGCCTATTCAACTTTCGGACATACATTGTTTGGCAAACAATTTTTATGCACTTGAAGAGCGATTCCAGATTGAAGAGCTGTGTTGTCAAGTCTTCTTTAAATTTGAGACTATTATAAAATCCCGGTGGCTGTAAAAATGTATTCCACTTTTAAAGTGGAAGGTTATGTATACCGTACAATTTGATCCGTAACCAAATATGAAGCAATAGATTTGGTACTGAAAAGAAGTATTCTTTGTTATTGCATTTGAAAAGTTTTAATTTTAAACCATGCCAAATATACAACTGTCACACTCGTTCTATTACAAAGTATGTTCTAGTTATTACTGGGTATGTTGAAACATGAGTGGCAGTTACACATAACAGCGCGTCACAGTGATACCTCAGAAATTAAACATAATAATGAATCGGTTCACTCAAACTAGCTCGCTCTTCTAGCTTCTTAACGTTAAATAGAAGGCCCATCTCACGGTTGATGTCTTTCTTTATCTGTATGGATTTGAACAGAGTTTTTACAGAAGTCATTTTTAGACAGTGGAAAACGTCATAAGTTTTAAAAAGAGTTTACTCTTCCACTGTCCACTTGATCATCTCTCAAATATATAGAAGTGACTGGAGTTAGCATATTTTACAATTATCAACATCCGGTAGCGCTGTCAAAAGTCTTAAGAAACTATTCACCTACAGCGAACCAAATGAACATTGTTCAATTGTTGCTGTCAACTTTTAACATATACACCACGTGTGCATGAAAAATTCCCACTAAGTGCACCTGCATTATGAGCTTCACATAGAAATAAAGTCAGAAATGACAGAAAAACTATCGAGTGAATAACCCACGACGAATCGACTGTTTAATTGCTTAGATATGTCAAAAGGGAAACAATGTCACTTGTAGGTGTTAATAACGATTTTAGAAATGCTATATGTCTGCAAACATTATAATAGATCGTGACAATAATTAACCGTAAATTGCAACCAACGATATCCACTTGTTGTCGTTTTAAAATGTTAACCATAAAAAGGAGAAAAATGTACTATATACCTAAAAATGGTTGTACCTACTCAGCTGCACATGACAATCGAACATCAAAGCTTAATCCAGTAATGCCATGGGGGTTTTGCATTCTATTGCAAGAGGGTTTTTATCTTACAGATTATCCAGTTGAGATCGGGTTTGTCTAGCTAAATGTGTAACAAACTGACTGTTACTTGCGCTGGTGATACGTTTATTCTACATGGGCATCTACTCCCTAGATGTGGTGTGCAATGGTACCAAATATAACGAACCTGGAATATCTTAGCATATTTTATCATTACCGCAACATTTATGTGTTTCCGATAATCCGGTATAGATTGGGTTAATCTGGTACAATTTGTACGAAAGTGATTGGAACTGGATTTCTCTATGCATTTATAGAAAAAAAAATTCGCCATGCAATTTTCGTTCCGCATGTTTGAGAGAAAGTTGCAGCTGTATTTCACTATCGTACACTGACTTGACTAGTCCTCGGTTGCTTGTAGTACCAGTCCAATTTGTTTGACCAAAAACAAACAAAAATACTTTCACAAAGGTATTCACAGACATGTATCATAACAATCAGCATTTGAAAATAAGCCTTGACCTTTCACAATTTCACTCATGCTTTCTGTCACGTAGATCATCGAGTTTTACGTTTGTATTTTATTTTATTTGTGCAACTTACAAACTGATCCCTCTTTCGCATCCACAAACACTCCCGCGCCGACAACACCGATAACTGATTTGAATACAACGAATGATTGTGATGATTGAGATCACTTAGACGAGAACGCGGGCTAACCCCAAGGGAGTTTGCCAAACTGTGATTCTGTTTATTCCTTTCGAGGTTTTCCTTTTGTGTGTATGTGATTCTACCTGGTGATGAATCTTTGTTTCGAAACACAGGCGATGTGTGCAACGAACGCGACCTTCTTTGACGCGGAGTAATTTCCGAAATTGGAACATGTTCCACAGTTATTTCCGGCATGTGGACTGTTTTCGAAAGTATTGATTGTTTTGAAGATGGCGGCGCCGGATCTATTAGGGAATACCGACGGAACATTTTATTTCAAAACTTTGGCACTCAAGGTAAGAACAAAAACAAAAAACACAAATATATACCGCGACGATCCACTTTCATGAGACGTACGTCTTATCATTAGCGAAATTCAAATGAAACTGGTTTTAGTTGGCGAATAATGAAAGCCATTCGGTCGAGTGGAATCGAATCCAAGTGGAGTTTCACTGAGTCGAGTCGATGAGTCTTTTTCTCTGCGCGATGATGACAAAGAAACAACTGAATGAAACCGAGTGTCAGTGCAAAAACTAGACAAACTAGTAGGTACTAAAAAAACTAAAAAAGAAAATATGAGTAACGTTTGTAAGAGTGGGTTAAGCGGCGGGCGCATTGTGCAACTAGCCGGAGAGTTCGTTGAACTAGTATATAATTTAAGCACAAACAAAACGGCGCGTTAAAAAGAAAATCGTACAAGGACAGTCGCATTAAAAATGCATAGACTTTTTTAAACTATTGAATTGAAAGGAAAGTTGGTGTCTGTAGACAGAAGGTCAAGGTGGTGGTCACTTATACAGAGCTATTGAGGAGTATATACCGATTAATTCACCGGCTACGTGTTAATCAAATTCACCATTCGGCCAGCGAATATTGTGATTTCAGACCGCCTATCTATAGTTCGCATAATTTTGAGGTTAAAAACTGGTCATCTGGATGGTAATCATATCGAAAGTGAGGTTGGAAAAAAAATTAATTGACATCACGGTCAAATGGGCGCAGTAAAACAGATAATGACAACTGTCATAATATGCAATCATTGACACTTAATTATACAAAAATTCGTCAGAAAGAAATCTAGAAAAAAATAATAAAAATAAAAATACATGTCGTGCACTGTCCAATTGCAGTTGTCACAATAATTTGCTTAATTTGACAAATATATCACCGAATCCGTTTCTCATCCCGAATATTAGATACTTCGCATTGTTGTGTGTTTCCTAAAATAAATGCAATATTAATGTCTGTAGAAATTTGTGACAGTAAAATGACAATAGCTTCCTTTTATATTTCATTTTATGACAGGTGCCAATAAGACTTCAAAGTATTGAAATTTTCGCTTGCTAACTCAGATTGTTAGATAAGATAATCTACAACACAAAATATTGTGACACTTAGTTGCCATTGTAAAAGATAAAATTAGTACAGGAACGAAAAGTAAATTGTGACCGATGACAATTTGCTGTTCACTTTTATATTTTTATATGCAACAGCATTTACGCAAATAAAGCGAGGTGAAGAACCATCTATTAGGCAATGAAAGGTGGAGAGTCTGATTGCTTGGCATTTATTTTAGAGCGCGCGAGACCTAAAAGGGAAAAATAAATTTATCCATATTAGATAAACCCATAATTCTGAATTAGTTCTGAACGTATCTAACAAATTCACAATAAAAGGAATAACAAGTTTATACATACTTGTAAAATATCAAATAGAGTTGAAATGTTATATTAAGGCCCAAACAAATTAAATCCCACCAAACGCCTCTGCTATAAAAAAAATATTAATTTTTGTAATTTACAGCCGACGTTTCGAAAAGTATCCACGATTTACACGAAAAACATTGGCAATGTCAACGACTGGGGTAAAATACCGGTGCTCATCAATGAATGACAATCCCAAACCTAAATACCAAATGTTTGTAAACAGTCCTGACCTGGTAACGCTATAAACGATAAAAAGATAATGTGCTTTGGTTTGTGTATAAACATACATATTTACTTTTCCTTACAGGGTTGAATATGCGATCTTCAGCATTCAAATTGTCAAAATATGATTATGATAACTAATCGAATTTCGGCACAAAACTTTACCAATAATAGTTGCATGCCAAGCCAAACCACACATCTTCCGAACAAAAAAACTCAATACCAATCGAATTGGACGGCAACCATCAAAGACGAATATCTACGTAGCATACCTTCTTATTGCATGACAAGCAGGAAAAATAAACTTTACCACGTTAGAGTCATTTTGTATTGTATTTCTAGTTAAATTTTTAAAAACATATGTTTGACAGCTTGACAAAAATCCAGATTTTTATGATCTTTCTTAAATTGTGTTTATTTTTATACGAGCTGTGAAAATATGACAAATTCCAAAGCTGTCACAAATTTTTATTTAAAATAAATAACATCTCGTATTCTTTTCACAAAAATATAAAAATATCTATATTTAAAATGCATTGTGTAGTTAAAAAAAAAAAACCATGCAGAGAAACTTAAACAAATACTCATACAATAATAACCAAATACAATAGGCACTTGAGAATGTTCCTATCAGAGACAATACTGAAACCGCCAACTTCGGCCGCCTTCCCATTACTTGCCCACAAGCTATATTTTAATGGGGTTGTCACGTTTTTTTCGCGCTGGTATTGATACATAGAAATTCGTACTGACAAATGTCACGGAACTTCAAAAGTTCCGGCTCACCAGCCCACTCTCAAAAAAAAAAATGAACCACTTCCGCTGTTGGCAAAGCTGCTGGCAGCGTTCATAGAATTTTATACGTTGAATTTGAATTTATTCGTTACGAGTGGATAGTATTTCTTTTTTAGGAACAAGTGTACTTTTGCTTAAAATATTTATGAAAAACCAACAATGAGGGAAAATAGAAACATTTTGAGCAGTTATTCAAGAAAAATTCACTCATGAAATCGAAGTTAATAATATTCAAAAGCGGAAAATACACTACTAATGAAATGAAACGAATGATTTGTCTTGTTAACTACGAAGTTTTCAATTTCTATAATTTTCTGGACTTCCATGTTTATTTTATAATAATATTATCGCCTTTAAAAAAAAATTTAATAACTACCCAATAGCATCCAGTTATGTTAAAATTTTGTATTCCCGAACTCTATCACATTCCCCCACGGTTCTCTGCCAACCGTTGGCAGCATTTATTTTATATTTTTTGTATGTTTTTGCATGTCACACGGATTCTGAATTGTCATAACACCGATAGTAAAACAAAATGGCGAATTTGAAAAAAAAAAAAAAAATTGAGGGGGCCAGGGCAAGAGGATTGGAGTCTCAGTATTGTCTCTGGTTCCTATGATGATTGCTTCATGGCATTCAGAGTATTTACTGTGAGCGAATAAACTAAAAATAACACCAAATAAACAAATCACTCGCTGCTGTTTTGGAAGCTTTCATGTGTCACCAACTGGATTGGTTTTTTTTCGATTTCAGCGGCGTGGTGCGGTGAGCTTTAGAATTTGTACTGCAAGTGAGCGAATGCACCAACCACAACAAGTTTTCTTTCCAATAAAGTTTATAAAAGTGGCCATTGCTTTGTGGAAGTATGATTGGTAATGTAACTTGTTGTGAGCTTAAAAAAGCTATTGGAAGTATGACAAGGGTGACAGCTTTCGTTTTTGGCATAGGTCAGTTGCCTGTTGCCACTTTGTCAGTACGAAAGTTGATGTTTGATTTCTCGGAAAATTATAAGCTATAAGCTCCTTTTTTGTAAAATATTGTACAACGGATGACGTAGCTACAGCGTTTGGTTTTGTTTCTAATAGCGAATAGATTTGGGAATGATACTTTGATATGAAAGCAATATGTATTAAGAATGACGCAACGAACTTTGGTTGTTGCAGAAAAGCATCTAGGTATTTGATGACAAGCAACTTTCGGCTTGTTTCACTACCGGTAGAAAAACTTGCTCATTTCAATACCAAGGATTATTATATTTTTCGGAATTAATCGGCGTACATTTATTCTAATTTAAGTTTTGGATTTGGAATTTTTCTTATAAATACAAGTACCTACATGACGTTCACACAAATTAAATATTTCGAATTAATTTCACAAATTGGGTTCAAATGATGGGAAGTTTCGAATTGGAATTTGCAATGCAAATAGCAAGACAATGATAAGCCAAAAATGAGAAAAAGGCGAAGTTCTGTTGTCAAAGTAATACATTGATTGTAAGAACTCGGACTACCTTTGAAGTAACTGGTTATGGAAAAGACACTGTCACGTTAAAGGCAAACAATAATTGGGTGAATATTTATATAGACTAGAGATCTAGAGTTCTAGAATTCGCCGATAAAGACAGAGCGGGTCCACATTGAACTCAGCAAACTGATTTTTTTGACATTTATAAAAATGAAACGAATGATTTGTCTTGTTAACTACGAAGTTTTCAATATCTATAATTTTCTGGACTTACTAGGTATTTAGTTCCTTAATGTTCAGAGTTCTGACATTTTCTAGTTTTCCCAAATGCAGCTGTATTATTTTCGGAGCACGTTGTGTTGCATTTATTGAAATGTTTCTGCACTAACTTTGACATTATTTTTGGGTGTGACAAATTGAAAATAGTGTTCTTTTAAATAAAGAATTTAGGCCGATTTGGTTTGGTTTAAAGTAGCTATGAAAGACAAAATCATTTGATGTTTAAGTTCATAATTTCAACAGTTTTCTGAGACTTAAAATGTTGTGGTAAAAGTACTAGATTTAAATTCTGCTGGGCTTAAGCATTTCAACATTTACGAAATGAAAGCAGTTTTCTCGCATTGAAACCTTTTTGAAACCATGCAAACATTAATTCATCCTTAATTGGATTTTATTATGATCATTAGCATAGTACGCTACAAAATATATACAAATCGCTAAAAGAAACTCATTGGGTTGAAATAGAGAACGAAATAAATTGCGAATCCAGGAGTGAAGTTCAGAGATTCGTAGACATCAAATATTGGAAAAACAAATACTTATTTAAAAAATAAAAATACCTATTTAAAAAATAAAAGAAATATCATCCGTTGTATGGGAATTAAGGTCCATTACGGCTAATACGCTTGTTAATTATGCTGAGGTGTTAATTGTGTTCTGTTTTAGAACGATAAAGGTTGTCAGTGGAACTAAATACGAAGGGATGTTGCTATACAACCCTAATCGTGTGATAAATTTTCATTAGCAAAAATTAATCCTTGGAGATTTTCGAATCGTTAATTGTTTCGGGGAACACTAACCGCGTATAAGTAGGTAAATATCCCTTTTTGTCTTTCTAGTTTTCCGTCCTTGAATTTTACTCAAACCAATGTAATCGATGTATCAAATATTTTGTACTTTTTAAAGAGAGTAGTAAGCCCAGAAACATTTTTTAACTCGGTACAGTAACGGGAAAGGATAATGAATCTGGCGAAGTGTTTTGTTTAGATAAGTGTAATTACCTGCGAGAGTTCTAATATCGTTTTCGTACCTATTAAGTAAATTAAATTACACCTTACTACTAAGTACTTAAAAAAAGAAAATGGTTTGAAACAAAGATGTCTTCAGTTTTGCAATTTCGCAACAAATTGTAACAGAACTGTTTCGATATTTTGTTTTCGTTTAGAATTTCTTTTACTTTTCGTTCATTATACTTTATTTAAACTCACAATGCTCTAATTAACACGAAATAACCAAACACTTCAGATCTATACTATGGATAGCTATTCTGTATTCAAACCAAAAAAAGGGTCACATCCTTTTGTTTTGCTCGCAGTCCAAGATCGTAATTATTTTCTATTCTGACCTACGCAACAACATTTGACTCACAGCAAGTCAGTTTGTCGCGCAATGGTTCTCGACTTCTTTATCGAAATTCGATAGTAAACATGACACACACTTCAGTCTCGACAAATAACATCCGCGTGGCAGCCTTCAATCGGCGCCGGCGATCAGTTAAAAACCTTATCGCCTGTCTGCGAAGAAGGTCGATTCACCGTTTTTGTTTACGTTCCTCAATAAGGTCGCACTTTTTATCAACTACACTCATTAAGATAATATGAAACGAAATATATTCCACTTACCCCTCTTGAGTCCCTGAACAGAATGGCTGCATGATATGGATCTAGTGTACCATCACCTCTCAAACCGCGACTAGCTCCAAGTGATGCACGTCGCTTTTCCAAATCGGCAGAGGCACGTCGCATATGAGCACCTAAACGACAAAAAAAGAGGACAGAAATATTAAATGAATGTTTATTTAATAAGTGTTTGTTTAAACAAATCAAACAAATTTCCATCAAAAACAATTTGAAAACCAAGCAAGTACCAAGAAGACGCAACTTAAAATCAAAACATTTACAGACGCCAATGTTGCTAAAATCTAAATTACCCATAACTCTCCACCTTGGTGCTTTCTCGGGGTGTTTACCTTCTTTGACAATACGCTCGTAGACTTTGTATGTGGCCTCACAGTCATTCAAAATCTTATTCCGACTCAGCGTATTCGCGTCGAGACTTTTGGATCGCGTTCGGAAATTCTCCTGGGCATCATTCATCGGTGATGTGCACGCGCTGTTTGTGTCATGGGATTTTCTTGGCCAGATATGTACCTTCTTGCCAAGCTGCTTTAGCATCTCTTGTATTGAATGATGATGATGGTGATGATGATGATGGGGTTTGTGCGACTTTGGTGATGAGGAATTCTCCTCGCCGCTGATACTTTTGGCAAAACTACTGTTGTCGAAGCGATGACGATAGCCGGGACCACTGCCGCCGTCTACTGCTGCCGATCCCTTGTATTCGTCCAGTGAATAGGCAACACCGACTCGATGAAAGATGGAATTAATTGAAGGATGTTCGTCGCGACGCGACTGGCAGGCACCTGTGTGGGTGAAATACTGATGGTCACCGTGATTCTCGTAAATGTCGTCGAGATCATGTGGAAAGAAACCGGCCTGTGTCGGTGGGGATCCGTAGCTTTCTCCTGTCGATCTGCGGAAACTCTAATGAAAAATGCAAATTAGACAATTAGCTAGAATTAGAATTGGCTCTGTTGTATATACATTGTAGAAGCCTGGACTGGCACATCGTTCAAAGAAGTTTCGACGTGATGACGGCGTTCGTCGAATACTACTGCCATAGCTCTCATAGGATCCGCGACAGTAGGATGTGTTTGTTGATGGCGAGTTACGGAAATGGCTGACGCCATAGTCGGGCACTGGCTGCGGCGGTGATGACAGCTTTTCTGGTCCCTTTTCTGTGACAAGAAAGGTTGCATTAAATGGGAAGCGATCGGGTGAGAAGAGAGAAATCTATCTTATCTGTTCCCGTACTTTTATCACTAAAATTCTGATTAATTTTGAAAGTGTGGTAAACATTTTCTTTGCATAGTTTGAATTTATATGAAGGCACACTGTCAAAATTGACACATTATAAAATAACTGAACAGCACAACTGCAAGCATTCTCATTTGCGTACTTACACACATGCCCAATATTTTCAGCTTAAGGAATTGTCATATTTAAAGAAAACTTAACAAAGAATTATGACATTAACTAACGTTTTATTTGGACTCTTATTGTTCTGCCTTAAAATGTATATTTGTTTCCACATGATTTTGGCAGAACAATATAATATATAAGGTAGCATGTTACAACATTTTCTTAGTTGAAAATGAATGACAAACAGTTTTCGTTGACATGTCGCACCCAAAGCGGTTTACTGACAGGTCTGTTCAAACAGTTTTAGTGTAGATTTGTTTTTAAATCTTAAACATAGAAATAAGAATCGTATAGTAGTGAAGACAAGTATAGGTACAAATGAAACTGACACGATAAACTGAGGCGAGTTATAACACGCCAACCAATTCTTGAGTGTCAAAATGTTTCAATTGACATGTCAAAGGGGAGTTCATATACTGTAAATAAGAACATTTAAATAACTCTACGTCAAACACCATTAAATGTCAGTGCAGGTCCATATGCGTACAATGTACAAAAACTAGACATGAATTTCAATATAAAAGCAAGCTAATCTTTAAAGTATTTTCCATCTGAAGTTGAACATTCAATAACTGACATTATTGTAAATGTAAAAACCATATTAAGAGTGAACAACACAAAACCACTTACATTCATACACCGCACACATGCATACCTCCCGCACTCAAGTTCATCCCAAATCGGAGATAAAACAAGATAGATTTCAATATTTTTTTCTTTGATTTCAATCTGACAGGTCGAATAAAAAGAGACAAAGCGTTAAACAAGCTGTCGCATCAAAAGTAGTAACAGATTTCTCCCTTAAATTTGTGCGGCGAGGAATTCATACTCACCCTGTGACCAATTCGGCGATTTTGAAGACTTCGACGATGACGATGATGAACCCGAACCCACACTATTCAGTCTTACTGGGCCGTCATCATTCGAGTCACTTCTCAGCATGCCGTTGTTATCGTAACTGTAGCTTTCTGTACTGAGCTGCTTCTCGACAGCGTGCTGCCGATAGAGATGTGTTATTCCATGCATATCACTGGCAGTCGTTTTATTTTAATTCAACGTTTGACACTTAACTCTTTATAATTCACTTGTCAACTTCACACTGACAGAGTCACATTTTCTAAATTTCAAATATACCTAATCACTGCATATAATCGATTGAAATTCTCTTTTTATTCAAATCCAAACAATATTGTTGCCAATTTAAATGCATGCGAATCCTAAATCGGTGTGTGCACAAATCCGCAACCGAACGATATCGACAATGACAACGAATACTCGCGTTGACAGTTGATGATGTGTGTAGACTGCAGTTGGGGGTTGAATGGCCTGAAAGTAAGTCAAAGTTGTACAAAGGGGGGAGAGAATAATAATAAAAGCAAGATACGAACGCCAGAGAGAAGCAACAAAAAACATTGTCGTTTTTTTCTATTTCCATTTGTTCTTGCTCTTGGTGGTGTATTAGTAGTGCACCAAATCCAAATGCAAGTGCACTCGGTTTTTAGTTTTTGCCAGCAGGCAGCGGTTTGTTTACATTTTGATTGGCTAGAGAGGAGACATCACATATTCGTTCGGTGTTTGTTTTTCTTAAGCTACCCCCTGCCATTATGAATTCGATTGAATTTACAAGTTTCTGGCAAATGACGGATGCTTTGGTTTTTGAGAAATTCAGCAGTTCGGCGGACAACATTGATGGTGGTGACATTTCTAAATAGTTTACACCCAAATAAACATTGCAGCAGTTGACATTTTGAGGGACACCAGAGTATGATTTAAAATAACAAACAAGTACGTCGTGTTGACATTAAATTATAAATAAAATTTATTTCGTCAGCATGTAGGTGATTAAGTGTATTACGCAGTGAAATTCAACTATCCATTTTTCATTGTAAAATAATTTTTTAGCGCTTTTCCTTTAAATTGTAAATAGGCTACGCAGTTTGCGAATGCCATCGCAATCTTTCCTTTACTCGCTACACGTTTATTTTGATATTGTATTCTTTTCTGTAGGTTGCACACAAGTCAACACATCGTTTGTTTTAAAGGGGATTGGTCGTGTAAATTACTTTATTCATTTCTGTTTGATATTACTCGTTACTAGTGACAATAAAAACAGTAAATAATTTATTGTCCTCTAAGGTTTGAGTGTTTTAAGGCATTTGGGCATAAAAGAGAACGCGATATGTTCTATTGACTTTCTAATCAATAAGCTACTCGTTACATTTCCAATTTCAACTTGACATTTTGCTTATCTCTAAAGATGAAATGAAGACATTTGTATTCGTTACTTAGAAATGTGATAATTTCTTAATTTTTAACGAATCACTCGTCTCTAACAGTGAATATCGATACATTGTTTATGTTGATTAGAAATATACACTAAAATGCCACAATTCGGCGTTCGCCTGGGTTAAAATATCCAATGCCTGTTTTCAAATAATATAATAATTTTATAATAATACTATAATTGAACCCACAGAAAGACAGAGCAACTTATACATTCCTTTGAATCCCTTCACATACCAAATGATATCTTTAACTTTCAGTATCTAACCTTAATTCCAGTTGCGATAACAAACTGTCATTTCTATGGGATTGGTGTCATTGAACCGACCGTACTTTTCTGCTTCATTTAAGATAAAAGATAATTTAATATTCAATGTGAACGAGATGGAAGGAAATCCTGGAAAATTCTTCCTCAGGGCACTTTCAATGCGAAATTCGGTAATTGAGGGTATGAGATTTAAGTGGAACTTGTTTAATTTTTAAAGATAATCCTTGATCAAATGGTTTCCACATAATAGAACTGTTACAATTTGGGGTTCCTAACCCCAAATGTCAAATCAACATTTACTTCGACAAGTTTCTGCTTACAATGTTCGCCGCACAGGATGCTAAATAACGAGAATTGCTGAGTTTGTCAGAATGTCATGAATAAGAGTCAAATTTCCATAATAAAATCTGACTCATTTTTGTCCAAGGACAAATCGAAAGAATAACAAAACTTGAAGCCCCGAAGGACGGGAGTTGGTATGAGTCGGTGGATGACATCGGATACAGATAACGCCAAATCCTTGTGGACTAATTCAAGGTACACTGATAATTCGTCATATTGACGAATGGCGTTCATCAACATCATTGACACTTTTCACCAATATGATTAACAAATTCATGAAAACATTTGGACAATTGATGAACCGTTTTTCAATATGAAGAAAGTGCATTCATCATTTTTTTTTGGCAGGATTCTGATAAGAATTTGAGGCATTTTCTTATTTACTAAGTTTATGATTTCACCAAAACATTTCATCAATATGATGAAAACACTTATTTTGATGAATGCTGATGAGTTATTTGTTCATCCAGTTGATGATTTATTCGTCTTATTGATGAATGGAATCTTCATATTCAAGTACGATTGCCAAGTCTTAAATTTTCATTATATTGAGAACGGCGTTCATCGTATTGATGACGGCTTTCATTATATTGATGGCGGTCATCAAAAAACAGAATTTAATTTTTATTGAGGAGAAAGTTTATGTAAGCGTTAATTTTATAGATGAGCTGATTCGTTATTTAATAAATTCACCGTTATATTCATCACATTGATGAACTTTTTCAAGCGTATGATGTACCTTTTTTTTTTTAGTATAGTGTCGCTTATGGGTTAGTGCTTGTGTTATTGTCATGCAAGAACCCTTCTGTACTTACTTAAAGACTTAAATCCCACTTAATCTTTAAAAATTCCACTAACGAAACAAAAACAAATGTTTGTCGAAGAGATATATTTCTTAAGTTTGACAGAGCCCAATGACAGTGGCATGAGGAAAGAAGGGCAACGAGGACAACGATGATGGCATAAAGAGACACATTGTGGCTTAAGGATATACGATCAATAAAAATGTTCGCCATTTAGTTGTATGATGTACGGGCTACGGGGTTAAAATCAAAATGCCGGGGGAAGTTGAAGTGACAAAAAGTGTGTCCTCTTTTAGGATAAATATATATAGAAGTATGTATGTGTTGTATCAGATTATTTTCTTTTGTTTCGCGTTGGCGTATATTAAGAGCAATTTGGCGACATAATGAGTACGAGCAATGTGAAACTTTTCCATTGTTGTTTGAACAGTACCCCGAAACAGTCACGAGACAGTTGTGGGGTTTGCTCTGTTTTTTTTTTTAAGGATAATTATAAGATGGAAACATTCATTTTAGTCTACTATGAGGGGGAAACAAATCGACAGTCTCGCCCTGATAACAACTCGTTGGCGTATTTATAGAAAATGAGGTACGGGAGGATAATAAAGTGAAAAGATGTCGCCATTTAAGTTTAGGAAACAGAGATTGCTCTACAAGTGCAGCCAACTTAATTTTGATAAAATTGTTTACTTCATCGTTTTCATAATGGAACAGAGGCAAATATGTTATGAATCGTAATAGATTGCAAAAAAAATTAGTTCGTTGAAATAGATTTATCTTAAAAACGCAACTACAGTGCTGCCAAACATCGATATAGGTTTTACCTACTCACTTATCTACAAAATGGCTATATTGAAACTTATTTACACTTCACTCACAATAGATGACGTAAACATTACACCCATCTGTGTCAAATCATTGGTTTCACAGGCTAACGCCGGTCAAAATAGGTGGCTTAACGAAACCAATAAACTAGTACTGCCACTCATTCCGGAAAATTTAGACAGCACTACTTTTGTAAAGTAGAACACTTATATCTAATATGTATTCAGTTTTGAATTGCAATAAGTGGCCGATGACATAAAGCAAGTATCATTAAATAACAAGCAGTGCTGCCAACATTACAAATTAAGTTCATATTTTTGTGTGAGCTGTTGGGTCCATTATTACGTAGCGCTGAGTAACTTACGTATTGTAAAGCTGACTGATTCGTAAATCAAAGAACGACTCTTACAGAAAATTTTGTGAGGAGGTCGTATCACTAAGTGCAACCAGTAGGCTTGTTAAAGTCCTCAAAAGGGACAGACCAAGTAAACTGGAATCGCTACAAAAATCTGATGGTACCTACACTGAGACAAAGGCGGAGACTTTCAGTCTCCTGCTAGAGACTCACTTTTCGGGAAATCAGGTCACTACGTGTTCTTCTGTGGCACCGGCAACGGTGGCCACTCCTGAACTGACAAACATCACGCGGCGTAGCTGGTATATCGCATCCAGAGTGGTGACGGAAGACGCTATCAAATATGCGATCGCATCGTTTGAGAGTTTCAAGTCACCGGGTCCGGATGGAATTTGTCCGGCTATGCTGAAACAAGGTTTTAGCCAGCTGTTGCCGATGCTGAAGCGAATTTTCACTGCTAGCTTGGCCCTGGCTTACATACCTTCTCCTTGGCGTATGGTTAGAGTTGTGTTCATACCAAAGATAGGTAAGTCCGACTACACTCTCGCCAAGAGTTTCAGACCCATAAGTCTGTCCTCCTTCCTGCTGAAAAGCTTGGAGAGACTGGTTGAGCTGCACGTGCGCAATGTTGCTCTTCGATCGCATCCTCTTTCTGAGATGCAACATGCCTATCAGCGCGGAAAATCCTGTGAAACTGCGCTTCAAAACCTTGTCTGTAGGATTGAAAGTGCTCTTGATCGGAAGGAGTACGCGTTGGGTATTTTCGTCGATATTGAGGGTGCCTTTGATAATGCGACTTTTGACAGCATGTGTAATGCAGCCAGACATCACGGTGTAGATGAAACATTGGTGTTGTGGATTAAAGCAATGCTTATGTACAGGACTCTGATTGTCGAGGCGGATTGTGGCAAATGCGTCATGACTGGGGTAAACAGAGGCTGCCCTCAAGGTGGTGTTCTGTCTCCCCTTTTATGGTGTATGGTAGTTGACTCTCTGCTAACGGCTCTCAATCTTCCTGGAACCTACACACAAGCCTACGCGGACGATGTCGCCGTTCTGTCTGTTGGTTCTGACCTAAGGACTGTATGCTCTCTGGCGCAGAGATCCTTGGGCCTCATCGACGATTGGTGCACAAGAAATGGGCTTTCAGTGAATCCTCTTAAAACTACGGTTGTTCTCTTCACGAGAAGGAGGAAGATCACTGGTCTGACTCAACTTGTGCTAAAAGGCGTCACTATCCCGATCTCCGAAGAAGTCAAATATCTGGGAGTAATCCTTGATAGAAAGCTTCTTTGGTCCAAGCATGTTGAATCAAAAACCGATAAAGCGCTGTCAACTTTCTGGCAGTGCAAAGGCGCTTTTGGCAAGACATGGGGCTTATCTCCCAAAAGGGTCCTTTGGATCTATACGGCGATGGTTAGACCACTTCTCTCATATGCATCGGTTGTATGGTGGAACAGGCTTTCGCGGAAACGTGTTACTGCCTCTTTTGCCAAACTTCAAAGAACGGTTTGTCTCGGATGCACGGGGGCCTTCCCTAGCACTCCGGGCTCTGCTCTAGATGCTATGATGAACCTCCCCCCTCTTGATATTTTTATCATGGGGTGTACTCTGAAAACCATCTCTCGGTTAAAGAGAGGTGGCTTTTGGTACCACGCGCATTGGAATTTTGAAGAACTTGTGCGAGAATTATCCTTTGACCCTTGTCTTATGGATATGCCGTCTGACGCAATGACTTCGGAAATCCTATTGCGACAAAACTACCATGTCAACTTTCCTCAGGTAACGGAATGGCTTCTGCCAGACTCTGAGCCAGGGAAAGAATGCCATCGTGTATTCACGGATGGCTCCAGAACCGAACAGGGGTCTGGTTCTGGAGTCTTTGTGGAAAGCGAGAACATTAGACTTTACTACGCCTTAGGTAAATATGCGTCTGTCTTCCAAGCGGAGATTTTCGCTATACTTATGGCCATGCGCTACATTGTGACTAACAGGTGGAGGGGTAGAAGCATATGCGTTTGCAGTGATAGCCAAGCTGCACTAAAAGCGCTGCTTAACCCTCTCACCTCGTCTAAGTTAGTGCTTGAACTCAAGCTTTCTCTGAACCTGGTAGGAAGGCTAAACAAAGTGAATCTTCTTTGGGTCCCGGGTCATACTGGTATCCAGGGAAATGAGATCGCTGATGAGCTTGCCAGGCTGGGTTCTGAAGAAGCTTTTTCAGGACCTGAACCTGCGTTGGGTCTGCCTGTATCTGCGGTTCGGTCATCCATTGATACTTGGGTTTCACGTGAACACGAGCGTCGGTGGCGTGACTGTGCTGGGTGTAGACAGACCAAACGACTGCGTCCGGACATCTGTAAAAAGTCGGCGTCTTTCCTTTTGTCTCTCAGGAGAATCGACTGTAGACTGCTTGTGGGCGTCCTTTCGGGCCACCAAGCTTTCGCCAAACACTTGAATGTATTGGGCTTGAGCGATTTCACCATCTGTCCTGCTTGTGGAGAGGACGATGATACAGCGGAACACTTCCTCTGTAGCTGTCCTGCCTTTGCTCGCATCAGATGGCGGATCTTTGGGGCTGATGTGGTGACTGCCGAACACCTTAGCTCTTCATCACTGAAGCTCCTTCTCATCTTTCTTCGAAAGACGGGAAAACTACGTACAATAATGTAAGGTGTCTGTTTTGGCAGTACAATGGACCAGTAGTTGTGTCTGAGTGCTCCATCGGATAGTAACAACCTCCGACAAAAAAAAAAAAAAAAAAAAAAAAAAAAATTGTAAAGCAAGTCACTCGATACAAGCCGTTTAGTGAACAAGAACAAACAAATGTCTGCGAATAAAATCGTTCTGAAACTGTTTCTCGTTCGGATTCAGCATAAAATTCTAGATTCCTTTTATTCGACCCCCAAAAACATAAATCAAGCAAATGAATAGCAGAAGCTAGACGTTCGAACTGTTGTTCCACCTAGTTATTTATTTATAGTGACGTAGAACAGAAACAAAATGGAAACCGAATTACATTCCCTCTCTCTATTGTACTAGATTTTGCTTTTTTATGCGACTTAAAACTACAAAACTGAGATTGTAATGAAGTGCCATTTTATTTTTCTGACAGGTTAATCAAATGCATAGTACTTTTTAAATACTACCAACTTAAATAACCAGAAGTTACTTTTTTTATGGTAAATAAAACGAGAGGGAGATAAGTAGTACAGTGACGTAAGACCAATTGTAAACACATTTATTTGCACTGTAGGTTTAAGATTTTTAAATGTTATCACATAGAGATTACGATCCGTTCACAAACCTGGAATGAGTGTTATCATTTTTAATCTCAAAATTGTGAACTAAAACATTAAAAAAGGAGGAACTGCGGACGTTCAAATTGCAAAGATAAGAAGTTCATGCCCCTGGCATTGTGGTAAGCACTCTCAGTGTAAGTACAATATTTGCTTACGAAACTGACGTCAATTTCAACATTTTAGAATTTCAGAATTATACACATAAGAATGCGGTTAAAGAACAAACATCCTTTCTATCCAATTATGTAACTCCTTACTGGTTTTATTAAATTTTATGGACTTATTCCAAACTAGATCAGAAATATTTCGACCCATTTCTGACAGTAAATGATTTTTGTAGTCGAAAGGCTACAGTGACTAAAAGTTGTCATAAGAAAACTTCTGCGCATGAAAAAGTTTGATTTTGAGGTTAGACTAAGAGTTTCATAGTTCTGGAACCACAAATTTATGACACAAAAATGGCTACCGGCGGCTTGGAATGCATACAACAAAGTTACATATTTTTGGCCCACAAATTTTCGAAACAAAAATGGCAACCGGTGGCTTGGAATGCAAACAACAAAGTTACAGCCCACAAATTTACGAAACAAAAATGGCTACCGGTGACTTGGAATGCAAAGCATAAAGTTACAAATATTTGGCTCAACAAATTTACAGAACAAAAAATGGCTACCGGGGAAAGTGAAACACAAACAACAACTATTCAAAAATGTTCCTTTTTTGTTACTGCGCGTTGATTCCATCACCATTTTAGTGTTTAGTGTTCATCTGACAGCGCAGATCTAGGATCCGTCAAAAAAAGTAATGCAAAACAACATCGCTCCCAGATTTGCCGGCATAAACATCTACCGAGACAAACACAAATCGCTGATAATGAGGCAGTCTACGATTTGAATAGTAATCACAAAATGACGCCGTCCGTGTCAATATTTCCCCCCTACCCTAAGATAACCACTCACAAGTCTATCTCATACACAACACTCTCCCTTTTAATTACTGTCGCTTATTGAAGGGACAAGCCATCAACCTCGACTCGAATTCATTACGCTAGCTCTCGTACTGCGTAAACCCACCATCAGAGAGCGTTATCGCCGAACTGCATGCAAAAAAAGGTCACCCGTGTCAGTGAAGTAAATAAATCGCACAAATTATCGCATTCTTCTGCGTCCCGTGTACCTTATCAGTTAATTTGCACAAAACGCCGCTGATAACACTTCTCGCGTATATACATATACATGCTTAAAAAAATACCGACACTAAATGGACAAGGCCTTTTCCCATATTCATTTCAGACAGCCGAGCCCTATCTCAATCACCTTGGATTCAATCACAGTTTTTCGAGCTCCCAGAACCACTGTGTGTAGTTCGGTGTTACTATGTCTGTTTACATATGTAATTAAGTGTCCCGCTAATTAGCCATTAAAATGGAATATGACCCGCAGCGCGTAGGCGACTCTGGCCTTGTAGACGGTGCTCTGCGCCGGCACCAATGGCAGTTTTTGAGTTTGTTTTTCTATTTACATTCGATTAAGGCCGCCTTGATGGTTTTGTTTACGTGCGGAAGTTGTACATTGAAAACTTTGTGTTTTATAGTATGCCTGATCGACGTCACGTAGGCGATTCGAACATCTCTTGGTTCTTGCTCAAATTTTCAACAGAGGGTATGTGTAGAACGTTGTAGTGAGAGGTCGAAAACGGGTGGTTTAGGAAAGTTTTTTTCCCCAATTCATGGGGATAGGTTTAATGGCCTCGGTGACCTAGATAGTTTTAATTGAAGGGTATTTCCATACAAACACTTTTCCGGGAGCTTTTCCCTCAAAAACACACGGACCGAAAAATGCGCGAATTACTTGATAAGCTGTTTGCAAGACGTTTTTCTTCCGTTACACACTTTGGCATCTGTTAAGGTTGGAAAATCCCGAGAGACTAGCACGTGGCTTTCTGGCGAAAATTCTTCTACTTATAGATTCGAAGAGGCACTATTTGCTGCGGAAAAATCACGCGCATTAAGGAAAGCTTTTTGAGTAGAAGACTCTACAAACATAAAAATGAGAGTAAAAGTGAGACAGCATTCTGCCCGCATGTATCCATAACAGTTTGACAACATGTGATAATATTTTGAGGTTGCTTTTAAGAAATTAATAATTTTGCTCGTTAAAGTGCGTGTAGGCGGGAAATCTGTCGTATTTTTAGGGCGGCCAAATCATGTGAGAGAAATAAATTACTCGGCAATTTGATATTTAATTTACTTGACGCAAAACAGTTTGGGTTAGACGTTAGAGAATGAATTTTCTGACAAGATGCTTGGAGTTTGTTTTTACTACCAAACTGACCCTGGAGACAGTACAATGGAGTGTCCAATTAGATTGGTAATAAAAACTGGTGTGCGACTTCGTGGCGGGGTGACAGTGATATATGGTATATTTTTCAATTTCATGTTCCTAAACAACAACAAAAAAAAAAATATTTTATAAGGTGGCAGAGATTGATTGTTCGTCACTTTTATTTCAGAAAAGGACGATTAACGAATTTTTGTTGTGAATTATAACAAAAGTCGGTAGACAGGGGGAAGAAGGTCAATAGAGGTTTTGCAATTTTAAACAAGCCCATGATTGGGTAACATTTTAGACGACATAGATATTGTACAAGTCAGGGGATTAAAGGCAGTTGCCACATAAGGAAAGAAATCGATTAGTTATCTCTTTATATACGATAACATCTTTGTTTGTATGTGGATTTGTTAAGGGATCACGTTAAGACTACCCCTGAGCCACCAATGAAAACTGTTACAGCTCTGTCTGCAATACATAATATGATTCGCGCGGCGATATTCAATTGAATTTAGAGTGTTCTGCTTCGAATGAGCCCGTAGGTATGCAATAGTTTGTGAAAAGTGCTACAAACTGGTACATTTTAGCGTATAGCCATTCTGTCTGTTTTGATTTATCAACCGTTTCAAATAGGAGGACATAGGTCTTTGATACCTCTCGCCTTATTCTTCTCATCTCATTCACAAAAGAGATTTACATTGCAATTGGTTAAATATCTCATAAGAGACGCATAGGCAGGGAGACTAAAATCTGTGGAATATACGTGTAAACAAAAGTTGAATTCGAACCTGATTTGTTTGCAAATTAATTAAAGAAGGAAACATGGTAAACAGATCGATCGCATACAGCGCCCACTTTGTGCCAATTTGTGAAGAGTATGGTTTGTGTATTAACTAAATACAATTTAAGCTGAAAAAGAATATTCACAAGACATTTAATCTTCTATTTTTTCCAGCTAATTCATTAAAAAAATCGGGGGTCGATTGTAGGTTAAAGCATGCGTGGGCCATTTCATACTTTGAACTCATCTATAAGACAACTGAACTTCATGCCACCAGATCCATCAGACATTTCACCTGCCATCCTTTCTGGTCGCTCGCCAAAGGCTTTAAAGGGGAAATATCCTTTTTGGATATGGATATGATATATGGACCGAACTTTTATAAAATTTGGACGAATTTTCTATGGAAGAGTTGTCCTAAAATTCAATTGTCTTATAAATGAGTTGTATGAGCACAAAATGTCCACAAATGACTTGCGCTCACCCCTAGCAATTCGGCACAAAAAATCACCCAACATCTTACCAACACTCGAATTTTTTGTTGACAAAAGTTATCTCTGTACAGATGGATTTGTCAACAAAAAAAAAATTGATCATAACCACATGAGTTTAGCGTTCAACCTGTGTTCTTAACAACAATAATTCAAATCCATCTATTCTTTACAAAAAAAAAAACCCTAACCCATCCATTAAAGAATAATAAAAGCACAAACCGAAAACAAGCTCTGCAGATACCACTCACATCCATTTAGATTATAAATTTGACATTGATGACAATTACTCCCACTTCAAAATATCTTTCAAGCTTAAAAACACATGATAATATGCCCGACTTTGGCCAAAGAAACCACATTAACCAACAGATTATTCATATCTACCCACACTCGCATGACAGTTCTGCTGGCGGTAGTTCCTCCGTCATTTACATACTTAGCCAAGCAGAAAACGTTTAAATTATCGTCTTGGCGACAAATGCTTTTTTTTTTCTGTAGACAACACTCAATATTTTGGAATTAATATGATAATTATTATATAATTTTGATTCTTCATATTTTGGTCGTTCCATTCAATTTCCAAATTAAAAAAAAACTCGTTTGACAGACACAAAATATGCTGACACGTCAATTTACGATCCTCACATTGATTAACAATTTTCAATTCTGTCTATTTCGTAGAAAGAAGATACATTCCTTAGGGATCAGACGCTGGGTGTGAAAGAAGGAATATCCATTTTCACCAAAAAAAAGCCGCATAAATGTAGTTTCGCCTTTTTATTAATATTTATTTATTCACTGTGGCGTATGAGTGCTTTTTTTTTCAAGCCAGAACGTTTGCGTCTTTCGTGTTTACATTCAATTCTGGGGGTGGAAACACGCAAAGGATTAGGTAGTTGCCCCCGGAAGATTCCTTTTTGTAGTGCTAGTCACTCGAAATGCATTTATGCTCATCTTAAAAACCAACCCGCGTCTCATATTGTGTACATTTATGTGTACCCTAGAGCTGCTGCTACTATTGTTGGTTCTCTCAATATTTTTCGCAAACACTTTTTGTTCGTTTTTGGTCAGGCTTTGGCATCACTGTAGCGCATGTCACTGAATGTATTTGCCAAGAAATTATTACGTTCAGAAAAGAAAACGAAAGCGAGTGGAAACGTGCTCCCATTTTGTGAATGATCCACACGATTGTGTGCAGTCCTTTCCAAGGACAGTGTGCATATTTGCTTCTGTAATGTTTCTCATGATTGGTATTTCTGACGACAGCTCTTCGGAAATATTTCGGTTGGGATAGTCTCTGTTGTGTGGCCGCGAACAAGCGAACCTCTGGCGATAGAAATAAAATCTTCTTGCTCAAAACTTGTCAGTGGCTGGCTTTTCAACATTTTTTTTTTTCCTGCCGATAGGGGTTATTGCGAAGCACACCTCCGACAGTGTAAACTAGAAATTTACAGCTGTCATACGATCGTATGTTTTTACAACTTTTTGCAGCCACCTATCGAGTAGCCCAAAAAAAAAAAAAAAAAAAAATACATGCGAAACTACGACAACCATTTTTGCCCCGTCGAATTTTACTAGAAATTGGATAAGACTCCACTAAAATTGCGAGGAAAAATTGAATATTGACACTCGGACTCGAAGTTCATGTGCACCATCAGCCTTAAATTGACAGAAATTTAAAAGTCCATCTACCGGATGACAGCAGAAGCTAAGAAATACTTCTTGTGGAAAATCAATTTATTAAACATGGTTCAAGACAAGAGTTACACATATGTGATGCAAAATAAATAGATGACAAAACAAACTCAAACGTAAAGAAAGAAAAACATGACATTTGTTGCGATCACGGACATTGCTTGACATATTTAGTAGATAAACTTTGACAGGTGCAGATTCTTCTGCGATATACAAATTAAAGAACCATGAAACAGAAAGGAACAATCCGCTCGACAAGAATTTCAACCGCAATTTATTAGGTTATGTTATACTATATTTTTACTCCTTTCTAGGAAAAGTGAGTCCATCTTGAAAACCACGGTGTATGCAAAGCCACTGTCTTTTGTACGAACTGTGATTGAAAGGTTAAGCGAATTGTTTATTTATTGATTACGCATACATTTTAAAAAATGTACAGCCAGGCAGAAACAATAGATGGAGCTATTCGTAGTTGTAACCCTTGATGTTTGGGGCAAAATGTCCATGCAACTTACTTGTTAATAAACTATCCATCACAAATCCCGATATCAACACATTAAAGTGAATTTTTTACCGCTTGAGAGCTTGTGTTGTATTCATTTGAATATTCAACCGACGTAGATATGAATTGGAATTTGATCTCTGCTCAAAATTTTAGGTGTCACATTTAAACAAAAATAAATCTGCTTAATTAAACATTTTCAGAGAGATTTATAATGAATCCCACGAGATTGTACCGTCGGAGTGGTAGTTATCTAATTTAAAGTACACAATAGCAGAACCGAAACAGATAATTTCTGATAAACGAATTTGGGTCATGTTCAAAAGTGACGGCAAAACCGGTTGGTCGGATAGTTCTTCCTTTCAGCGGGTGTTTTACTTATGAAGTAAGCAAAGATTATGCGATTTGGTCTTAAAAAAAGAAGAAGAAAAACAAGTTTGTATGATGTTTAAATGAAGCTTATGAAAAAAAGAAATAAATAAATAAAACAATTATTTAAAGAACGTCTCAACATTTTTTTTCGATGGCGCAAATGATTAATAAAAGCACAAAATTGTGTGCGGCAAACAATTTAAAAAACATTTAATCCCATACAATTCACAATTCAGGTTTATGAATGTAAATATAACGTCACAGTGAAGGAATGATCACGCTTGTATTTTGTTTTTAAATTCAATTAACATTGCGTGCTAAAGGGCAATTTACTTCCAATTTGTGAATATATTAATTTGTTCGTGTCACAACCCTTGACGCTGGGTCAGTGACAATTGAAATTTTTCAAGGATAGTAACCGTTGTAGTTATATGTCTCAATACGCAAGGTAAATTTAAATCGCCACGCAAAATATTTACAGCCCATATTGCTACATATTGTATACTGATGGCATTCCTTGGCTATTTTCTTTAATTGAATGGCGATTTTCTGTGCAACTTTAATAACATAAAAATAGAACCAACAAATTTTCCGTAATAAATTCGAAGCGTGTCCGAAGAGCAATAATTATTTCCATTTCGATATCGAGTCAATAAGTTCACCTTTCAATTTTATAAGCATTCGGATTCTCCCCCCCTACTCCCGACCTACTTTGAGTTCGATGTAAACAATAATTGCAACATTCATTTATTGTTTCGTTTCAGCAACAATCAAGACAAATGCGTCAGCAGAACGCCAATCAACGACTTACCCCACACGCCATACCTCTTGCCATATAGCACACCATACCTACACTTCATTTTAAGGTGTGAAGCCGGTATGTTCTCACTCCCTGACCGGGCGGCCATCACCACTGACCTTGAACGTGATTATCATTACATGACCGGCTGAATTGTTGCTAAAAACAAAATACCGCTTACGGCAGTCTATTTAATTGAATTCAAACAGATTTGCGAAATTTTAAACCAAAAAATAATCCATATGTATACATGGCACCGTTGTAATGGGACGTAGCCGAACACCGTCTGCAGTAAGCTAATTTTAAGAATAAAAACAAAAAAATTTAAAATCAATTACGATGAACGGATCAACCAACTTATTCACTCTACTTTTGCGTATATATGTGTGTGCGGTGAACTTGCAAATTTACGACAGGCAGTGAAAATATTATTTCGCCGGAATAAAATTTGACTTGAAATAGAACAAGCAAACGACGGCGACGACAGAGTATCTGATAAATTTGGCAGCGAACAGGATGATGATCTCAGTTTGTCCGTGTGGAGGAGAACATCTTTTGTGGGAAAAAATATAAAACCGTCAGCTGGTTCGCTGGAGTTGTCATCTATGTTCGAATTGAGAAGAGCTCCTATTGTGACGGATATGTCAGCTGAAATACATAATAAATAACACATTCTCAATTTGAAATAGCGATTGAATTGAATGCCGATGCTGACGCAACAAATTGAAAGCAAATAGAATATATTTATTTTTCACGGCACCTTGGGGGTAAACACTCGGTGACTCACAAAATGCGTGGTGTCCTGTAATTGGCAGAAATATATTTTCGATATGTGAGTTATGACGCCGTTATTACAGGAGAATTCAGAATGAATTGCCCAATCAGGGGTGAAATTGCTTTATGGATTTTTAACATGTGTATCATCATTTTGTCTCATAAGTTGAGGCATGTTTTTATTAAATCACTTGGTCCGCTAAATCAACCACAAGATAATTATTCGCAAAGCATCTGTCACTATGGGCCTTACTAAGAATCATTTCTAATCTCCACCTTAAATATTTTGTAGGTCACAATATGCAATTTTGTAGGTCACAATATGCAATTTTGCATGGAAAATTTCGCCATTGTGAGTTCGAAAAAAGTAAAAAAAAATGTACACAATCAATTTGAAGTCGATTGGATTAATGGAAGTTTGGTGCAGCTGCAACTGTGTACATTTTGAGCTTGAAAAACGCCCACAAAAAGTATGCGTGGCATAGAGCATTCTACCGGCGATTTGTTCGGATCGGTATTTCGTATATATTTTGTGAAAACATAATGCGCCTTACCAATAAACATTTTTGGTCTCGACTTTAAGTTTAAGTAGTTCACAATGACTGAATTTATATAAAAAAATTTCGCAATTGTGAACTACTGTAAATTTAAAGTCGAGACTTAATTTTATTATTAGTGAGACGCAATGCATAGGAACTTGAGGCTGAGCGATCAAGGACAACTGAATTGGCAATAACAAAAATAGACTTCAATAGCGGAGGGGTAGCTTTTTCAATAGATTTATAGCTTGCAGTGCCATTATTCACGAGTTGTGGGTGGTTAAGGTTTTATTAACAAAGAATTGAGAGTTCAAAATTTGCTGCGATTGTTTGGAATACAAAGCTGAGGGTGAAATTTGAACGACATCTTGTTCCGAAAATAATTTTATTTTACAAGCTTGAAAACTAAGCAAACTTAAATTATTTTCTAGTTTAAAATAAAATCCTATTACTCGCACTAAAACAAAAGCAACCCTATAGAGGATGAAACATTTCGAATCGTTCTCATTGTCAATCTACAAAAAACAACACATGTCGCAATCTAGGTCAAAGTGTTGACCACACTTCCTTCTTTCATTTCGAACAGTGAAACTGTTCGCTTTTCTTTTTACTTCCGCGCATTATCTCGTATTTTGTGAACATTTAAATTAAATTAGCCGACAAGTCCCCACCCACAATATTATTGTTGATCAAAAACAGCAGATAAAATTCCAAATTTACACTCTTGGAGTGCAGCCAATTTGTGCTTAACCCAACGTGCTGCCAAATAAGCACAAAAGTCAGAAACACTGCGCAAGCTGGCTAAAAAAAAAGGACAAAGAGAAGAGGTGGGTCTGGGCACACACAATCTGTATGTAAAACGCCTCACACAAAAGTTTATTTCTTTTCATCAAAAGAGCTCGGTTAAACAGTATGAATCCAAAAATAGATGAATGAAACTGTGATGCAGTTTTATTTGTTTTTTATCTGAGAAGGAAATGGTAAAGCGTTTTTGAACTTGAATTTTACATTGAGCTTTGGCTCAGTTGCGAAAAGATGTTTATCAACTTGGAAGTTGTTGTGAAGACCGAGGAGTATTATTTTTGGTAAAAATAACTTAAAAGTGCAGTTGAGAAAGAACAGTTAAAGACGCAAATAGTGGTTTATAAAATACATGTGTTCATTCTTTGAAAGTGGGTGTTCCTTTTGCATTTGAATAAACAAAAACGATGCGCTAAAAGTTAATGAACTTTAAAAATCTTGAGTAGGGGATCTGTTTTGTTAATTTTTATTTATGTAGATAAAACAGGTTCCAAGTGACAGTTATTTATTTTTTACTCACTGTAAAATGAGACCATATCCAGAATAAGATATGCTGCACGAGTTTTCCTTTGTCCCCTGACACCGTAAGAATTCTATGCAAATTTTGAATTCATCTCAATAGATTCACACTTTTATTGTTTGAAAACAAAATTTGTTTTATAACAATCGGAATTTTGTTTGTCCAAAGCTAGTTTCACCGAAATTCTCTGGGGGTCTTTATATCAATCATCATATATCAGCCATCTGGTGGTGTATTGAAGAAGTACTGGCTCTGAGAAGTCCATAGAAAATTGCAAGTAGAAGTCATCCTTCACCTCTGTCTTTGTGACAACTGTGATTGGATGATTCATACGCTGTCATTTATTTTATTTGATGTAATCTTCAAGTAACTTTGTGGCAAGGCAAACTGACCTGAAATGAGCATACAACTCCATTTCTAACGAGTCCCCAAATAGCAACACTTTATCCCTTTTAAGTGTGGAGTTGTCAAAAAAGCTAACCAAACCTCTTGAAACGTTTGTTGCAAATTATCACTTTAAATCATGTACGAATAATTCGTCACAAGAACAAAGTATTGCACATTTTCGCCAACACAAAACATAATCAACTTCAATGTCATACGATCCGTCAAAAGCGTATACCACTGCCTCGCCTAGTCATACGAGAGACACAAGAAAGGATGCCTACGTTTCCGTTTTTATTGTCTACGTCCGTTGTCATCAGTAGAGCGGAGTAAACACAATGGAGGCACTCTCCCCATCCGTGCTTAGCTTGGTATATATACGAGCAGAACGGCGACAGGAACACAACGTAGAAGAAATGAAATCATCTTTCCCAAGGACACGATTTTAATAACATCACGTTCTGCTTTCTCTCCCAGAGTAGTTATATAGCAATTGTAAAAGCAAAAACACTCTGCATATAGCCAACCTCAGTGAGAAATTTTAAGTCGCGCTAAAGTTTCATTTAGATTATGCTGAGTGCAGGATACAGTATTTGTCCTTGTGTGTGGTTTGATTTGATGGAAGTCACTTCTGAAAGGCCAACTGAAAGAGAAACTGTATTCCAAAGCGAAAATCGTCTACGTTTACCTTTCGAATTGACTACAGTGGTAGGGTAATAAATCAGCCCTACCCTAGCAGTCGAATAATAACTAACAAACAGTGCGTACGGTAGGGAAATAGCAAAACGAAACACAAAACTTGCAAAACCTTAGTTCTGACTTTGACTTAGTTCTGTGCTGCTTCGAAAATACTGAACACGTAACAAATGCTCCACCTAGTTTGTTAGTGCGCTTGCTGTTGCTCAGCATGGCTCACATAGCGCACACAAACAAAATCATATGTACGTATGCGCTTTCAGGAATCCTGCGCCCTTTGTCTGCTTTCTATTTCATGAGGAAATCTAGCGTTATGAGCAGCTCTATGCGCAAATGGACGCTTATCTACTGAAGCGCACATTTTGTGGGCGCAAAATCACAGACTCGCACATTTTGTGTGCGGAACATACGTAACTCGTTTCCGACTCATAGAGCAACATTTTTGTTCAGTTTTACCTATCCATCACAATACAGCGACTTTTAACAACTAGAAATCTCCAGAAATCTGTGCTTCAGATTTTGTCTGCATTCGCAATAATATATTTAGTTATTTTTAAAAAATAATTTCAACATTCCGTGGACACAACACTTTTTTTTTTGTTATTTTTATACTTAAATAAACAACAAATTTTTGAAGTTAGATTATTCCTAGAAAGCTGCAAATTTGTATGGCAACACTGTCACAAACCAATTATATGCTCCATTATGCAGCCAATTTCCTTGTAAAACTTATACTGGCTTAAGCTAGCTTTAATTGGAGTTCGACTTTTGCATGCAGTCTATTAAAAACAAACATTACCTGCTCGGATTCGGTATAAAATTAGTAGTACATGTTTTATGACACAGTGGGCGCGTTTAGTTACTCAAAGCGCTTTTGTGTAATTCATGCGTTAAATGAAATATATGACGACAACTTGCTGGGATTAGGCTCGACAACAGATTTTCTGGAGCGTTTCGACAAAATAAAGTCAAAGACTGCTTTGTTGTAAGTCACGAAATTCTCAACTGTTCGATACAGAACGAAACTTTTGCATTCTGACATTCATCAATTTATACATTTCGAAGGTCATAACGATTCGAGTCTGAGAATATTTTTCACAGATGATTCGTAAGTCTTGAGAATATATATCATAGCAGGGCAAATGACATGCAGAGGACTGTTGGCGAAGTGGAAGTTTGTTTAATAAAAAAAATGAGTTCAACGGTTTTGTTTTAGTACAAAATGTATTTTCGGTTGAATCATAATCAAAACAGTTCCAAGAAAACAAATAAAGTGCTTAACAATATTAAACTCCAAAGAGAAAATTATTACTTTTAGGCAAAAATATATATAAAACGTCAAACAGAAAGTTCCGACCAGCGACTTCTGACAATTTCAATTTATTTTATTTATTTACTTCTTGTCACCGAAGAGCAAAATCTTTCATAGACATAAGGTCATATATTACAAATTAAATGCTTACTGTACTACATTAAATACCATATATTCATGGCAAATATTATTCGCATGTTTTTATGCCAGGTAGAGCCTCAAAAATGGCACTAAATTGACGTTAAGAAATGACGAAATAAAAAAAACTGCTCAGACATGCTTTACGCGTATTATTGTGTCAAATTTGAGCTGTCAAACACCTTTGATACCTATTTTGTATTTTTAATATTTCCCTTTTTTTATTCACTTATCGCCTATACACTTAACATCCACAAACCATTAAATAACCAAGAACTTCAATTTTCAATAAATTCAATTTTCTATTTTAGTATTTGCAGCACGTTATTCATGGTTATCTTTTTTTTTTATAAGATAAATGGAGTGCAAAGTGCATAAAGATTGTTTTGTTTTTCAGAAAACTATACAAGTTTTGTAAATGAAAATAATAAAACAAACGGGTGTAACAAAAAATAACAGCAGACTGTGCAAAACTATTATTAATTAGACACACATTTTCAATTAGCATTTTGTTGTTGTCATAAAGTATTTTGTTGTTTGTTCATGCACAAGGTATTCCACATAGCGAGTGTATTTTTTGCTGTCGAAGCCCAGTGACAGTCATAGTACACATTGGAGCGGCGAACGAGCCCCCATTATTTTTTTTTGTTGTTTTTACAAATGGTTAGTGGCTGATCTTGTTTGTTGTTTGGATTTATTTTTAGTTTGTTTTTTTTTTTCTCGCTATTCTTCAATGTAAATCGTTAGCAGAAATATGTAAATTTGTCAACAAAATAAAGGTGTAACTTAATGCTGTCAGATAGGTATACGTACTACGTTGCGGTCAGCTTGTTCTGATTCGTACGTTGGCATTTGATCAAGGTACGGGATACGACTGTGTATCTAGTCACAAATAGATTTAATGTTAATTTGACACAGTAAACTGGGTTCTTAATGGTTTGACAGACATTTTTTTACATTTTTGTCAATTATAAGTTATAATGTTTGATTGGGGTGGGCGAACAACAATTTATTTGATAATTCAAGCTGTTGCTGATTGCTGGGACTGACAAGTGCACGTTATTTAAACCAAAAACTGAACATTTACGTTCCATAGTCATGCAAGTTTTCAATAGATGGCGTTATCAACGAGTGAAGTTGATCGCCGCAAACGTGACATGGCTGCTCCGTTTGCTAATATAAGCTAACTATAAGAATATGTAAATATGCATTTGAACCTGTCGGAATCATAAAATGCCCACTCGATTCGGCTAAACAATGAAATTGCCTGCAGCCAGTTTAAATTTGTTAAAGTCGAATATTCGGCTACAACTAAAAATGCGAAATTAGTATCGAAGCACGAACCCATTACAAAATATCAGTATGTACTCGACACTTGATGCCGTCACCAGTTACTCTACGTCCCTTAAACAAATACGTTACTGCTGTGTCAAATGTTAAACAAATCTCAACATATTTTACGAAAATATATTCTCATAAATATGCAAATCAATAGGTGATACACAGAAGTCGGCAGTGTGCTTAAAAATACAAACAGAGCTATTTATCAAAAGCCGGAATTAATTTTTGAATCTGAAACGTAGTAGCTTCTGTAGTCTTCACAATTTAAACAGCTCTACTAACTTCATTCTCAAGTACAGAATTAAAAATATCACTCGATCTAAAAACAGACCTTCACAAAGATAATTTGTCATGTTTATGCATAATAAATTCGATATGATCTGAACTGCAAAGAGTTTAACTAAATATTTTTATCAAAGTTATATAGTATTTAGTTAGTTTGTCAAAGATGACAAAGCGTTTATTAAAATTCGTTAGCTCACACTGCACTTTCGCCTTTGAGGTATCACGTGTTGCACCAATTAACTAAGGTTTGTATTCGTGCAAGTTTCACTATGAAAAATAATTGCGGAAAGATATATTCATCGACTGCACTGTCATGTTGACAGTGTGAATATATATATAAGAAAAAACTATAAAAACAAAAATATTCAACGACCTTTGCACCACACTGTATTTTTTCAGACGAAGTTTGTTTTGCTGTTGACAAAACGAAAGTTCTCCTAAAGGCCAACAATATACAACCGAAATAAGCAAACAATATAAAAAAAATCCGTTTTGAAGTGAATATTGTGAAATCACGTTGTTCTCCGGCTTATTGTTTCATTGCTCACATTATTTGTGATCATGAAAGGAAATACGAATTACCCCTTTTTAGTTGCCATGGCATCCACTAGGGAAGAAGCAAGAAATCACAGTCAAGCTTAAGTTAATTATTCTCTGAAAAATAAACAGATAGAGAGTACCTCTGCTGCAAATAAATTTGTTTATTTTACACATAATTGCTCTTATTATTCTATTTATTTTTATGAGCATCGAACAATAATGACAGCGGGTACAGTCTGTGCCTTTAAGTCGTTTACAGTGCTAGTAAATGTTGACACACTGCTTCATCATTTTTATGCTCGCAATTTATATTTTCAATACTTTGTCCTTGATAGTAAATTTTGCAGCAATTACGAATGATAAAGATGTCAGAATGAAAGCAACGATTTGACAGCTCTAAGTTGAAAAAAAACTGCCATATTTGATGGAAGTGTCAGAAAGGGGAATTTAAACTTTCGTGTCATTATTATGTGCTACCTAATAAAATTAAGATGTGATAGTTTGAATTTGACTGATTGAGTTGTCAAAATTCGACATTGGAAAATAAAAGTGCTCCCAATTTTTGTTACCTACCGATGGGATGGGTTTAAGTTGAAAGGCGTTTCGAGAATGATGATTTGAACTGTCATTTGAATGAAATGTCCGAAGTGGATAGTGGATTTTTATGTGATCGTTAGTTGTCACCCAAGAAATGAAGATGTATTAGTTTTACCTTGACAGCTGTTTTAAATATGAGATGAGTTTCTCATTTGTTTAAAGTGTCGGTAGTGGACATAGTAACAAGAGTGTTATCGAATATGACATTCGCTGTCATTTGAATGAAGAAGACGGTGGAGCTGTAGAGGCATTGCTATTTGTTACTTGTTATGAATGATCAACTGTTTAAATACGACGACTGTCATTTGATGCAATGTGTCAGGAGTGAACACTCAATAAATTGTGAAAACAAACAAGCCTGTTTGTTTTAATTTGACAACTGTGCCGGACAGAGATTGAAGGGTCAGAAGAGGGCATTTACGCAATGGCTATGCGAGCATTTATAACATATTCACTTATTGCTTGGGAATGAAAAGTGAAATGTTAAAGTGTATGAGTTAATTTTTGAAGTGGAACATTGACCACGCTCGGACGCATAAGAGTAGTTACACAGATTTATCATTGTTGAAGTGTCAGAAGTGGAAAAATACCACATGGCCTTGGAGATGTCTTTGAATACGTAGCTGTACAATAATTATAGGGAAAGCAATAGTTAAAACCCAATGATTTGGTAATAGCATCCAAAGTACCATTTGCTATTGACATCCGAGTCTTTATAGACAGATGCAGAACAAGTGTCAGACTATGAATAACGCTTGATTAGGGACTTTATTTGGGCGAAGCTAATAGCATATAATAATTAATTGTGGTGTCGAACACAACACAACACAATTATAATTCCAGAAAAGGAAAAATTTGATATTCATTCGCATATTTGAGTGGATTTCGCTGTCAGCCGTCACAATCGAGAGCGGTGAATGATGAAATTTCATATTTTTCCCTATTTAATTAGTATAAATGGAATTTTCGGATATCGTTGGCACTTTCTTCATGTGGGATAGGTTCTGTAAATATGTACATTATATTGGTTCGCAGTTCAGAAGAAATGTCTTTGTTTATGTCACAAAGTAATTATGATTAAGTTCATGTCAATAGTTGAAATAGCAATTGCACTTGATCGCTTGTAATGTTGTAATGGAAATGCATTTGATACGTTGGATATAACTTTTTCTGGGAGAATGGGAATGAGTTAAAAAATCGATTCCCAGTTCTCGCTGAGGAGATTGAGACCTTCCAACGTTGAAATAAATGAAAATGCTGAATATAAATTTTAACCTGAAACTGTCATTACAGACATCTCTTTGAAGACGATTTATTATCTATAAATCTAAATAAATGCCAAAAAGTAAAACTTTAAAAGAAAAAAACTGCAGCAGGGGTGTTAAATTCCCCACAAAAAGTTAAGACACAAACCACCTATTCAGCAAAACAATGCAGCAAAAGTCATCGCATTTTCAACTTTCATAAGTCGCCAGCACAAAGATTAAATAAATTTAATTACCGCAAGGACAAACGCCAACAGGAATTTCAGTTAATTACCCTGATCCAGCTTAAATTGTTGCAACCTTTATAAGCGCAAGGAAAACGGCTTTTCTTGTCGCACACCCATAAACGAAGATAAATCACACAAATTAGCATAAAGCACCTTTTGATTAGACGAACTTTGAAAAAAACACCTGATAAACGAAGATAAATCACACAAATTAGCATAAAGCACCTTTTGATTAGACGAACTTTGAAAAAAACACCTGATACCTTTTGTTGTTTTTGCCAAAGCAAAGAACCGACCCCATGAGTTTAATTAAAACTTTTTTTTTCTTGTTTTTAAGAATCCCTGTCATTTGCAGATCTCCTTTCAGCCAAAACAAACAATTAATGAGAAGAGCTTTCACAACTGGAGCGTGAGTATTTTCCACGAAATCCACAGTTCGGAATTAAATATCAATCGAATGATGTTTGCCAATGTGTTGTCGTGAATGTGAGTATCCTTCTAAATAGCCTCGAGACTTATAACGCAATTTATTGTCCGTGTGTTTTTCTTTATACTCATATTTTAAAATCTTTGCAAATATATTATATAGCTTCTACCTCCCGCTGTCCATGAGATGAGATTATAAATCGTATTGAGCAAGAAACATCATTAGAGGCATAACCCGATAGACAGGAAGTAGGCACCACTTCCCCCATCAGTAGTCAAGTGTTTGTTTGTGCAATAACAAAACGGGGAAATTGCACACAAGGATGAGTGTGTGATTTCGCTGAATTTGTTGTTCATCCATGCCAATCGGTCCAAGGATGCACACAATTTTTATCTCACGATGATGATGATTAAGATGGATGTGACTGGCGTCATTATAGAGGGAGAACAAACAAAAAATCCGCCATGACTATCGCAATATGCACGACAATTTGTAGACGTCAAAGTCTAAAAAATAAATTAAATAATCGAGATGATTTCAGTGATTTTTAGTCGCGGTGTTATAGCGATGTCACTCATTGATGTGTGAAAAATGTTTACTCTTACATCTTTTTGACGTGACGTAGTTATTTAGAAGTATTTTTTTTTACTGGCCATTGAACTTGGAAACTCTCGCTCAGCTGTTCGTAAAATATAGCAGTTTCAGATTCCAGGTAGACTACGATGTAAAAGAGACTTACCCTTGACATTAAATTTAAGTTCCATTTTAATCCAAAGTGTATATGTCATTACTCAAACCAAATACAACGCCCTTTCAATTTAAAAGCACCACCTGTCATATTTCTGTATTTAAATTATTTATAAGAGAATATTTGCTCTGGTAAAAAATGTAACCGAGATTTATGTGACAAGAACAAAAAAAAAAAGGATCCCATTCATTTCTGTCAACATGCCAAAAGGAAAACAACAGCATACCTAATACAAGGACTAAAGTGAAAAAAGAAAACTCCGTCTACATCCCTTACAAATGAGGTCCCTTCATCTGTCCCCATTTGCATACTAATGTAAATTTCTCTTCTTACCTTCAAGAGGAGAAGATTGCTTACAATAGAAGCTGCCACCTTACTTACATAGAACGGGCGTACATACCGCTCATTGATTTCATCTACCCCATCCATTTCCAACTTAGTATGCATAAAAAGAGCCACCAAAGTAGAATTTTCGGCTCAAAAATCGATGACGTATGCCTTTCTAAAACACATCGTGTACAAAGATATATCATTTACGAAGACGCATTGCGAATTCCCTAAATGGAAATTGAAGTCCTACTTATGGCGAGAATTCAATGTCAACCTTCGCGACAAAATGTGCATTAATTGGAGTTTATTTGCTCAGCTGGCAAGTATGGCGAGTACATTCCTAGCTACATAATAGAAATACCAATCGAATCTAAATACACAAACGGAGTGTGAGAGAAGAGAAAAAAAAAAACGACTTCGGATGATATCATTGAGACTCCCTCCAGCGAGACAGGTTAATTTGTGTGAAATAAAAAAGTAAAACAGACAACACCGTCAAGCCGAGAAAATGAAAACGTGCTTTTGAACGTGACTACGTTTCATAACCTGAGCGCGCTTAAAATTCCGCCAATCAATACGATAACGCGTTTTCGCTTATCGCAAAGTTTAGAACTTTTTGTTTTAATGTATTTTCGAAACCTAACCAAAGGAGATCATTCCAGCAGATTTAACTTTTCAAAGGCCTGTTACATACAATTTAACTTTTACGGCTAAAAATGGAGGATCTTTCCTTTTCTATAGGATTTTGTTTACTAACTGTCAAGCGAATTTGACGTGCTGCTTCGAATTGCACAAGAAGGTAGCGAACCCTTTGGAGTTGATTTAATTTTGGATACATTGATTGATCGATTTTTGGAATACGAATTGGGTTTCAGTGGAAAGAACCTCAATCAATTTCATTAACAGGATAGTGTAGCGTCTGGAACAATTGTATAAAATATTAGAAATGTGTTGTCTAGCAACACTATAGTAAAGTTTCAAAAAGTATTTGAAATACAAAAATAAAGAGGCACTTCAGCACAGAACGGTCGCCTGTCTTTTCAATATTTTCGCGGATATTACAGATAGCTAGTAAGAAGAAGAAAAAGACAATGTTAATGCTAGTGAAGAAGACAATGTTTTAATTCGATAGGGTAGAAAATGTCGGAAACTGTTTTTGCTCAATTTCTGAATTGAAATTGTTTTTTTTTTCTGTGTCAGAATGACGTTTTTGATTTAAATATTTTTGCGTCGATTTGCCAATAAAAATGTTCGCAGTTAACAACCTCTAGATTTCACAGGATTATGTGACTTAGCTGGTAATTAAGACCCGAAAATATTTAGTGTCCTGTTAAATATTTAACCAGAAAAAATATTGTCCTCTTTTACATGTGTTTTACATTTTGTTGACAGCATAAAAAACAAAATACCTAAATTGAGCCATTTTCGAAAGTTTAAAAATTTGACTGCGGTGTCCCGTTTAATATCGAAAGTATGAACACTATCATTATTTTAATATGCCTGATCATAGCCTTTGAAGTAATTTTAGTAATATTTCTGAGCTTGCCTAACTAAATTGAATCATTTTCGAAAATTGCAAGACTTTACTGCGACATTTAATCGATGTCCAAACAATTATGAATTCAAACACCCTCACAGGACTTTCTTCAATGATACGAAAGAGAAAATATCTCAAACTCGGACACAAATGGACTCATTTAAAATAAAAATCAAACTTGCTACTAAATCTAAATTAATCCATGTTCGAAAATGTCGCATCATAGTTTTTGTGTGTCTAATTGTACACTCACAGCAAACTCACACAAAACGAATGGTTGTGAGAAGCTAGGCCACGGACCTGCTGCCTGGACTACTTTTAGAAGTATTTTCGAAATTGCTGCTAAAAACTTAGCCAAATTGGTTCTTGCTCGAAAATTTATAAAATTTAACAGCACTGCGATAGTGAATACATCACTTGAAGAGTAGGTCGTTGCCCACTTCCATTTACCACTTCCTTCACCCAAGAAATCATAAATTCGAAAATATGTTTATTCGCATTTCGAAAATTTTCGAAGATTCCACTGAAAGAATCACAAATTCACACACGATTTTTTTTATTATTTCGCCTATTTTTCGCACATAAAATGAGATTACAACTTTCCTTCATTTTAGTGTCGAGCTAAAACCTATTTAAAAACATATCGAGGCTAATTTCGATTGACTGTGAAGATGGAAAAGTGTATAAGTAGCTCTTATGGGGTTTGTTTGGGTTTGGGGTTGCTACAATATAGAATACTACTCTCGCTTGTGCTCGACAATCGACTCTAACTTTTCCTAAAAAACCTGCCACAATTTATGTTTTTATTTTTTTTATTTTTGTAAACGAAGAAGCGACATCTAGATATCGAAAAGAATACGAAAAAAAAAAAAAGTTTTACTCATGATTTACATTTTAATGCATCAATATGAAAATTTAGAGCACCACATTTATGTGGAAAAGTATTTTCCATAGTAACACATAAAATAAATAAATTAATTTATAGAAATAACTTCTAAAATTAAAAAAAAAAAAAAATGGTTGTCAACCACCTCGCAGATATATGCCCCGGAATTTAAATTATACAGTTGCTATTATAGGGGTAGGTAAAATACATTCTTTCGAAAACAGGTTCTAATCTAAGATGGTTTATATTTGAATACGTTACTATGGAATTAAATGCCACCAAATGATTCCAATAAAGTGATATGTATGCGTTTTGTATGGGGACTTGTTATCTTAATTTTACCAGCCTTATGGTAATTTTTTGTTCCTATGACAGAGTACATTTCGAATGATATCAGTTTCATTTTATTCATTTCATAATAGATACTAAAAAAATGTATGGAAACTTTGGATGTTTATTAATATTATGATGATGATGATGATACATCGATCGATGGGCACCGAAAGAATGATATCTTCATAGAGACTGATTAAATCTACGAAATCAGATACTGAGTCTTGGACGTATTTCGAACTAAAACCCTGACGATCTGAAGATTTGAAGACTCTTGTTACACTTGCGGTTGCGGGCAGTAAGTAAAGACTGATATAACCACACTTTTGCTGGCTCACTTTGAAAGTTTCCTTGAGTTTTCATCTTGGAAATCTTCAAGTATAGTTCACTGATTCTCAAGTTTCTCAAACTGGTAAAACCCAATATAAGAAATATATAAATATTTTGTATAATATGTTGAATGCATATTTATTTAAAATGAAACATCTGTCTCGTTTCAAAATTACAATTAAAAGGTGCTTCCATTTCTGAAATAAAAAAAGTGATGCCAAATATGTAATATTTTAATAAAGAATATCTTCTTTTGCTACATAGTACAATATTTACCATAAAATAAAACACATCGCAAACTCAATCAACATTTCATGAAACCCCTTCCGTTATTCTAAATTTATCTGCCAATCTAAATATGTAACTTTAATTGCAGCTAATCTATTTTCGGATACATTTTCTAAAAAAAACAACTGTGAATCGAATTTAGTTCATATATTTTTAAAGCTATCCCTTCTTGGAAGACGTCTTTCAGCTTTAAAAAAATCGTCTTTATTAAGTGCCGCATTACAGAACATTAAACGCAATCATATATATTCGTTTAAGGAGGACCATAAAATCGTAGACAGTTTCTTTTACATTTGTACGTTCTTAATGCGCCGCATTTTTTTTTTTTGGCACATTAAGTACTTTTAATATTAATAATAACTTTATGGTATCCGAAAAATATTAAATTGAATTTGTGTCGCTCTCTCTTCTTAACATCCCCGTGGAAAAAACCGAAAAATGAAACGATGTTTCAACTCCCAAGAAAAAAGCAAGTCAAACTTCACAAACTCTCAGCGCCGTCATAGTGAAAGATTGATGATCGGCGGGTGAAATGAAATTATCAGCTGTACATCGTATTAGCATGTGCAATTCGGCAAACAAAATTAAACAAATATTCTAATGAAGTAATCTATTTACCAGGCCACGAATGATATCTTATTTGACACACAAGGGATTCGAAACATTCCGCCAATCGACTGTCAGATTATGGGTAATTGGATGTGCAAACAATTTGATTGTGGCACATTCAAATTGTGGAAAATATGTGATAATTTTTTAAATACCACTATACACATGTCAGACGGTGAAATGGGTGCTAAATTAGTCTGACAGTTTAGAGTGAATTATTTCATTCATTTGAAATGGTGTTTACTTTACTGAAGCGCGCACTTTTCGAAATCGAATTTCTATACTATGTAACATGCAAAAATGACTTTCGAGTTGAGGGTCATCAGCGGATGTTTTTTTAAGGTTTACAAAATCGCATTCTGACAGATTTTAGCATACATCGCTCATTTTTAACGTTTGGCTGTTTCCCTTCTTATTATTTCTCTATTAACTGCGCGCAGACGAAAAATTTCAACCTGATGAAGGTCAAACCATTTCGTACTTTGTTGCCGCAAGATGATAAGAATATTCATCCAAATGATATACTTAATGTGACCTTCCTATTGCGGATCTTATCGCGTTTGCCATTAAACTAAGTACGAACCAATGTCGTAGACTGCAAAGACCCTACACTTAAATTCCATGAATCTGAAAGCTTTGGCCACGGGCGCCATTGTCATGTTCTTTGTCATTCAAAGCTAATTACCATAACCCATAATCCTCTTGTGATGACATCACCACCTACATACGAACGTTAAGGTACATTTTGGTTACTCAAAGCAAAAAAAAAAAATTTCTAAAAGAAGGATGAAGGAACCTAATAATCCAATTTTGGTGGGGAATCTATACCAAGACGTACTTAGCAAAATAGAAAAAGGGATGGCTATGCGCGCTAACCATCCCTGTTCAACCTTCTAACTTAGCTGCAACTACAAAGCCCAATGTACATAAAGGAAGAAAGGGTGCAAAAATGGAACAAAACAAGGTCACCAGCCACCCCTCACCATACTAAACTATACTGTAAATATCTGTGTTGCTTACAATTGAGCACTTCCGGGAATTTATTGTCTACCAATTGCGTGTCGGTTACAGAATTTAATGATTCGCTTTCAGAGCCTTTCCGTGATTTCCTAGGTGGTGATGAAGGATTAAATTAAGGGCGACTCGCACCACCCTTTTGAAGCAGACACACAGATCAAAGGGAACAAGTGCTCTGTACCTGTTGCATAACGAGACCGAAACCATTCTTGAGTGTGAATTTGTGATTACTTTTACGAAATGCGTTACAAATTGACATCTAATTAAATTTCAGCAATAAGTTCCTTTGCATTTCAAGAACGGGTACTTGACTCACACCTTTGTACAAAGAAGGAATTTGACAACAAAACGCAATTACGAGTAGAATTGCATGAATGATATTTTAAATTTTCAGATCAACTGTCAAAGAAGTGACATGCTGTCACAATCATGTTTACCGAATGAGATGCTAAAAGGAAGGAAGTTTTTACCTTCATAAATGATTACCTTTTATGGCATGTGGTAGCACTGCATTGAAAAAAAACAACAACAAATCGCGAAGGAACTACTATCAATAATATGCCATCTTTGTCCAAATATATCACAAAATAAATATATCCTCACAATATGCTGACAACATTGGAATGCGTGAACTTTCGGCGAGCTTTCGATAGGAGATGTCAAAGTCAGCAACACATTCATGGACAAACATCAGTCATTTTAAAATACCATTTAAATATTCGTGAATGCGGCCAATAAATTAGAAGATTTGACAAACACATGACATTCCAAACGTCAAAAACATTTACTTTGGCTAATAAGTCAAAAATAATTTTTAAAAGTACTTCTGCCTTCACATTAAAAACAAAAAAGAAAGCGCTCGCCAGAAATTGCGTTAAAATTGAATTATGTGACGTTCAAAAACTCCTGGCATATTTGCTAATATCATCTTTCGTTACTAACGTCAAAATGACAAGACAAATAACAAACAATTCATCCAACACTGGTTTATGTTTAAGGTTTACATTTGTTTCTCATGATTAAACTTCTTCGCTTGCGTTCTTTAAGTACTTTAAAGGATATATTAACACCCACTCGTCCTGTCGCTATACTTTATCATTTATTTTTGTTTTTATGTTTGTATGGTGTCCACGTCTTTATGAAGTGGTGGCGTTGTTTTCATTGTGCAGTGGTGCTGTCACATTTTATCATAGGGGATCGAATTTTTATGGTGTGGGACCAGAAAGCAAAATAACCTTGGGTTTGGATGATACATGTCATGATTGTTTTTGTTGCCATTAATTTGACTGTCAAATAAAGTATTACATCTCCTATACAAAAAGGGAATTTTAAATGCGAAAAAGTTTTTCATAATAAAACGATTTGTTTGTTTTTTTTTTCGACATAAGAATTTGAATGATGCATTGAAGGATATCTCCTCTCAGACGGTTTTATTTAATAAACACGTTTAATGAAGCGTGCACATCTCATTTATCATGCGTCGTTTTCCTCCGTCAACAGTGAGGTAGTAAATTTGACGTTTAAAACTGTTTGGAACTGTTAGAAAAGCGAAACAAAGTCCGTCAAAGAAAACTGTCACTAACGACATTAAGAAATACCAAGTGATCAATTGCTTGGTTGTATTAACATTAAGTGGGTCGATCGGCAACTGGTACCTATGAAATTTTGTGAATAAATTTTGTAAATATTGATAATGGAAAAATTCACCAATTCAATTCACCTATGTATGAATTTACTACAAACAAACAACTCTGATGTTGTGTCTGTTCATATCTTTTAGTTTGCATTGCAGTTAACAAATCAACGTTCTAATTTCACCATTCTCTATTGATTGCGTGGTGTACCGGAATTAGCGAATTGTAGTCAAACCGTGAAATGTCATTCATTCTAATGGAAATGTGATTTAGGAGTGATTAATGTTAATGTAAATAGAGACGGACTTTGCAATAGAAAAACCAACAAACTGACAGAGTATAGCGTCGCGTTCGCAGTGGATACTAGAATAGTGATATCGTTGACAGCTGAAAGAGCGAATACAAGTTTCTTGTCAGTCAGTTGTTTGTTTGAAGGTACATATATCGCTCCCTCCTGTGCAGGTGCATAATTAATTGACAATTTTTTTTTATTGAAAGTGAGTGTTGGTGAGAACAAGTATTTTGACGTGCAATTGATCTGTTTTGCCTTATAAAAGTTTTGAGGTTGAGTACAATTTGGTTTAGTAAATATTCCGCTCTTATTCAAACAAAAAATTCATTGATAAATTTTAAACTTAATATGAGAAATTCATTTTCCAAAACAAAGTTATAACTTTTAAAAGACACATTTATTTGTTTGTTTTAATTCGGTTAAATACATTGGAAGCTTTGCGAAACTTGACACTTAGCTTGATTCGATGAAAACAGAGAACACAAGAAGCGATGAACACAAATGAATCATTGAAATCGAGATCAAAAGTGGGAATATCGATTTCTATTCGAATCTCAGAATTGGCGTGATTATGTTATATTGGTTAGTTCATTTACAAACGTAGCGACCAACTTTGTTTTGCGAGTGGTCTAATTATTCACGTGATTTGTAATTCCTTGTAAATACAAATTCTCTTCTCCATTCGACACATGAAGGAGTCCTTTGTTGACTCTTGTAACGCAATTAAATTCACCGCACGTTCCATTTATCAATGGAATGCTTTTGCTTTTGCTATTTCACGCTTGATTAAATGACTACTAACTGGAATTAGCTACGTAGATATGTGTATCCTCTCATCTTTGATCGCAAAACTGGATTTTACGACTGAATCAAAATATGCTAAAATATTTTTTTTTTTTTTTTAATATACCTATCTGACGGAACTCAACAATAAAATTTAAAAATACGTAATATATGACCAATAGACAAATTTAACAGCAAACGATTTTAATGCCGATTGAAATTCGATAATAAAAATAAAAAAAAAAACCTTTGACAGGCTTTAGTCGATTGACATTATGTCTGAACGACGCCGATGATAAGTTTATGTATTTGGCGTTTTGGATTGGACACAGAAAAAATGTATGGTTTGACAAAATCATAGACATTTTCGGCAAAACTGACATTTCTATCAAAACATCCTAAAAAATGTGGCTATATACGCTGCATTTAAAAACTGTTAATATTGCTTGATATAAGATACTAATTATAATTTTTAAAAATATTGAACCTACCTATAAATTGACACACCAGCAACTACTTTACAAAATGCGCTTATGAAGTGTGCAAACATTTAGCTACCAATGAAAAAAAAATTATATGTAAAATCTGCCGACACAAATAAAATTAACGTCTAATACCTATATAAACAATATTTGTAAGTAGCCATTTTAATCCTAAAAAGGCAGAAATAGCGAATAATCATCAAATATGACAACACTGACCACATACCCCATTCAAATGACAGTTAACTCCACAACTTATACAATAATATTCACCGACATGATGTCTACGAATGTCGCGTGAGAACGGTTGCAATACAAACGAAAGATATGCTGATAAGTCTGTGGAGCGGACCTGCACAAAAAAAAGAAAAGAATTGTCGTTGTGATAACTTGAAGTAAAAAAGAGGCAGCGCCATTAACTGACATTACTGTCAAAACTGGACACAATTCCACTATGTATCGCAAAAAGTTGATTTTTAATGGAATTTGATATAAAATTCTGTTGCAGTATAGATACTATATAGTTTTAAAATATTAACGACGTTATTTTTGAATACAAATAAAATATACCTAACTATGCTGTTTCTTTTTGTGTGTTCAGCTTAAAATAGTTCGTTCACATAAATTCCTCAACTCAATCGTAGTTACATAATTTAAGTTAGTTGTTCGTTCAGACATCCCTGGACAAACAAAGGGAACAACTAAACCCATCGACAAAAATAACATTTATAGTTTTAATTAAAGCGTTCCCAAGAACTTGTTAACATATGGATTACCATAATCCACAATATTCTTATAACAGTTTTCATATATCCGAAATTTCGAGATCCATACGAACTCTCATTGGAACGAGATTCATCACAGGTATGTTACTGAGGAACTGAACAAAATCTGTGTGAAATATTAGGCGTTTTTCTTTTTTAGTTCAGAGCTGAGCACTGAACTGAGCTCGAGCATTATGAGCGCGCTCTGAACCGATCGTTCTCAGAGCGTTCTGATGTTTATTTGTTTTTCCTGTTTTTTTTTTTCTGTTAAATGCGACTGGAAGTGCGCTTGTACATGTGTAATCAGCTTTTCCCTCAGGCTGCTCAGTTAATTTATTCTGAGCTCCTAGAGCGCGCTCTGATCATGCTCTGAACGAAAAAAGAAACACAAATTTCAGCTCTGATGTGTCTGAGCTAAAAAAGAAACACGAACTTTTCGTAAATATAACAGTTCAGGTTCTGCTCTTAACTAAAAAAGAAAAACGCCTATTATTACCATGATTTTAGTTGGTACACAACATTCATCACGACATAGCTAATTGTTGGGTGTAATGTCAAACTGCAGCTAGTCGCACATGCATTTTCATTCCACGACTCATTCCACGACTCGTTTTCAATGCGAAAGTGCTTGTTAAATTGGAAGTTGTATTTGTTCTATTTTTATTTGCCTCTAAATACCCGTGCGATTAAAAAGTATGAGCCCACAGTTTGTTGTGAACACAATCCTCCATACCAAGTGACATTTAAAACGTCCACAAAATATAATTCAATACAATACGGTCATATCTAATGTATGAAAATAATACCTATTCCTACTATCAACCATTTCAATCTGAATGGAAAACATCCCTTCCCAAGTACAGCGTACTTTTAAAAGAAAAAGTAAAACGATATCAATGTGTATAACAAGACAACAAGTGCATGTGCTATCCACTTTAACCGGTTCTCCCACAAATTTCCAAGCGTCCACCCACTCCCTCATGAGACAAAATATTTTTAAATTTCGAATACCAAAACTGCGTCATTCCTTTCCAAGCTGAGGTATTCCACGAAAAGGGGGTATCTTCCGTGTTTAACTGCAAGAGCAAACATGCAGCTGCATCTCATTTTTCAGCAACATGAGGCCATCGTTCGAAACTCCTCCGAATAACAGGAGTCGAGTATCAGAAGAACAACAAAGCTAAAAAAGCTCATGGCCGCATATTTGGCTATCGTTTTGTATTTAACACCCTTTTGACGCCGCGCCTGGCTATGTGACACGCCGTGCTTGAATTTGAATTGTAAAGAACTGCGCATTTATTTCAACGGAATTTTTCGCAAAGAAAAAAAAAATATATTTTTGGAAACAAGAGGCAAAAATAACGAAAAACGCCGGGAGGTACGAAAAACAAACAACAACGAAGATGTGATATCAGAATCAGAGCTGTCATTACCAATACCATACTGTCATCTGGCATACTGTACGGTAAATGCTTCTCATTTATAGGCATTGATTTTGAGATGACAAAATAGGTGTACTCACGGTTTTGAAGCTCTATTCAAATCTTGTTCTACTTAACAGTATTAGCAGCTATTTATGCAATTTTATTTCACCTTATAGTTAACACACAAAAAAACGGCGATTTAATTCAAAACCAGCAACTTGCACTTGAAAAACCTGCTTTTCTATTTTTGTTACATCTAGCTGTATATGTGCATATTTTTTTTTATATTGATTAGGACATTATTGTAACACACAGGTGGTGTCAAATATTTTTACTCTCTAATTCATTTCACTAAGTAAATCTACGAAATTCATTTTGTTTAATCACAACAGTGTGGTGAACAATTCATTTACAATAATTCAATTCTACATAATATATTTTTGGTAATCCTAACGGAGATGGGCGAATTCAACATCTAATCGAACCGGCGAATGAAAGTGAACTGAAGAAGTGAAAAACAAAAAAACGTCGCCCAACTTACTAACTACGACATTTGTGTCTCACAGAGTCTGACTGATGGTGATGTACACCACTTGCGTATAGACGGATGTGTATGTGTAGTGGAAAACGTAGAAAACACAAGATAACAATGAGGTACCCCACCGACCGCGACCAGGCCTCATGTGCCATGTCTTGTTGTACGATAAGTACCTAATGTAAACATACACCAGCACATGGTTTGTTATATTTTGTACTTTGATTCCAATTGTCCAAGAAAGGTGTGTGAAAGATAAGAGCAAAATATGAACAAAATTGAGCTGAAAAATAATGAAAAAAAAGGAGCACAACAAACGCCGATTAGGAGGGTTAACAAATTATTCACAAAAAAAATAATAAATCAATAGCAGATAAATACGAATTCAAATAGAAAAACGAATTCAAATAGAAAAACAATAAGAAACATATGTTAAAAATATTGTAGCACAAATACAGCCATGGCTACATTAATTGGAATGACAAATTTGTATGAACACACCTCATACAGAGTTCGATGCAATGCAATGAAGAAGTGATGCCACTTTTCGGGAAATGCTAGTTTGGAAGAGGATGACACTCCTACGTGGGTGGTATTAAGCATTAAAAGTGAGTTCAACAGAACTTGTGTCCTCAAATAAGGCTGATGAAAGCGTTTTTAAGCGAAAATTGTTATGCCGCGGTAAGAAAATAGGAGTAGTTATAGTAAAAAGCGACACGAACATGAGTTTAGTATGTTTCGATATTCGTTACGTTCTTTTATTCTCAGACAGCTTCTGTAATAGGTCTAGTCGTGTGCTTTCCCGAGCCAAACACTTAAAATCTGTAATCTCTTAGAGAGCTGAAAATATACTCCAAAGTACGTGGATAGACTTCGAGCTACTTTGAGCCACTTTCAACTTTGACCTTTTTGCCACATATGAATTGTTCTAGGAGAACATTCGACCACCACCGATTTATTTTTCTGTGCAATTGATTTTTAAGACGAAATTTTGAATTTGTTTTTTTTTGTAAAAATTGTGCATTTGACATATTAATCAGTACTTGCCGGTTAAAATTCTCTGAGCTGTTTCGTACCAAGAGAGGAACTACTCGTTACTCGTCATTTTGTAAATGTCTTTTTTTCTGCCATTTTTGATGAGAACGTGTATAGAATTTGTGCGATTGCGATCGATTTATTTCGATTGCGTTCGATTTAAGCGTACGCGAATGAACATTATGTAAATATGTCTAATTCATCCAATTTGAAATGCAGTCATACATTTCCTTTGTTTAACGTCGAATACATTTGATCTTTATCTAACCCACTTCAAGAGCTACAATTGATTACTTTGAACAAGGCGATAAAAAAATGGTTTGACGTTTTACTATCACAGAACTGTTGGGGGGACCACTCATCTTCAGTTTGACTTTCAGCGCAAAACAATCATATAATCTATCTCTTCTCTTTTTGTCTACCTTTTAATAAATGCCTGTTCTTGCGGTCAAAATTTCGTAAAAGACTGCGAAAAACGTCCTCCACATGAAAAATCATACGATTTTTTTTTTGTAAACTGTCAAATGAAAAAAATTAACCGGCGTTTCCATTTTCCTTCTCAAATTTTCATTGGAGACGATTCTCGGAAAAACATTTTACCAATATTCTTAATGTCGAATCTATCTGATCGATACGCCTTAAAATGAAATCTGTTAGAGTTAAGCTCGGTAGATGAATAAAGTAACTAACTAACTTATAACAAGTTCAAGTCAGATGGTCAAAGATTTTGACAGTACGCGAAAAGAAGAATTTCTAGATAACAAAATGAGTAGGCCAAACAAGGGAGTGACTAACCTCATAGTTAACAGCGCCGCCCTTTAAAGCCCGTCAAGTTAAATATTGACTGATTTTAATTGGATTCTAATCTATTATTTAATACAAAGATTAAGTCGACACATTTTTCTTTTGTAGCTGACAACAAAGTAAGCCCAACCCAACATGAATTTTGTTCCGTAAAAGTAACTGCGCATTAGACGTTTATCACAAATTGGCATCACTGCATCTAACACCTATCTAATGTATTAAGTATTAACCTACCTCAAAGCTGAAAACACAACACAAGCAAACCCAACTGCGTTATACGTTTGTCTCATGCCGTCTCAAACGTTCAATACACATACATAATCAGCATCGCATTTTTCACAGCCACTGCTGGTGATTGTGATTGTACTGGCGACTTCCAGCAGTGTGGTCTGGGGTCGGGTCGGTGTTATACCGTAACCGCACACACCCATTTTTACTACATAACATGATACTAAGCACTAGTTCTACCTTCTACATACTACAAAGAGCGAGAGCGAATTAATTTCGCTTTCATTTCATTGAAAAAGCTTTTCCTAGGAGAAAACACGAATAGAGAGGCAGATGACAGCGTCTGGCGCAAAATAAAAAATCATATTAAAACGCATTTACTGCTCAGTTAGATTTGACAGCAGTTGTATGCACTCGGATTCATGTTGCCTGGGTGCGGTGCAACTGTTGCATTGCATTGTTCTTAAGAAAAGGAACTACGACGTTGATGTGACCGACGTCACGTAGGCCCACAATAGAAATAGTGCAGCTTTGATGTCTTGTCTATCTGGTTTCTAATTCTATTAGAGCGAAAAGAGCAGCAAGTATAGTAATGTATGAGAGTGAGTGGGTGGGTCTGGGTAGGTGGCTTCGGTGGCATTGACAGACTTTTTTTTATACCAAAACCAGTTTCAACAAACTATTTTCATAAATGATAAGCAATTGAAAACGTGGAAAACTACAGCGCCCGAGCAGGAACTGCAGTTTTCCGGATAATAAAAGTATTACGTCATATGATACCAAAAATGCAGCTGGCTGCTGTGTTCCCCCATAACCCTCATTCGACCTTGGAAAGTGAAATCCAAGCTCACACACACAAGCATACACCAAAAGTATTCCTACAGCTTTTAGGACAAAAGGAGGGCGTGTGTGGAGATTTGGAAATGTCCCTTGTCCCTTCCCTTTCAGCATTTTATTGTGCGCATGTTCATTTTTTTATCCAACGAAACAATAAACAGAAATTTTACCTCAACATTAAACGGGGGTGGATAGGCGAAGATGTGGAACCAAAACAAAACCGTGAAAACAAAAGGCGCACTTAAATGGAAATGCATCCAGATCGGGGGTTGATGTTATGTTTACATTCAGCCGCACAGCACCCCTGTTATTGCGAAGTAGTTTTGAATGATTTGGGAATGACACAGTCGAAGCGTAATTTTGGCGAGGCTCTTAAATGGGAATTTCAATGATGGTTGCAGTTGTTAATGGTTAAAAAAAATCTGTGTAGGAGACTACTTTGATCAAATGATATAGGTAGAGGGAGGTACCTGCCGAGCTATACATGTAAAGCTTAATAATCCTTTTATACACGGCTTGATTTTCCGATTACTATGCGCTTTTAGGCAAAAGAAGAAAATCGAGTCAAGAGCAGCAGCATTGTGATATCGACAAGTATAGCCCGTGTCGTGGTGGCACTTAATACCTCCATTTTAAATACACCCAGTACCTTCTTCTTCATAGATATCTAAAATAGTCAACTTAATAATTGCATTATAACTGATTAAATTCGCACATTCCCAAATGAACCACTTCAATAACTAACCATTCGTAGACCTTGAACGCAAACATTTGTTTACGGAATACAACCATAAATTGTTTACAAAATTAAACTACTACACTATCTCTGTACGATGTTTGAGTATATGTTACATACCTACCCCTTATCAAATTTAAATCAGCAACAGTCAAACTATCTGTCTTGCTTCTCTGCCACGGAAATTCCGCCGATAAAAATATAGCCAACAGGGGTTTGTTTTTCGTAACAAGCTGTCACTTAATGTAAATAACCATCAAGCCACAAAAAGAAAGTAGTAGATGATTAAGAGCAATTGCCAGCCATTACATTATTATCACAACAACCGTCTGACAGATTGTCTGATCGGCGAATGGTAAACATTTTGCTGTTTTTTTTCCCTTCATTTCATATTATACCCACTTGACTTTTGCTAATCAAAAGGGCGAATGACACTACACAAGAAGTAAAGTTTTCTTCGTACAAAATGATTGATAAGAATTTACAACTAACAAGACACAAGACGCAAGAATAATGATGACACCACAAATGACATCCCTGCTTTGTGATGTTTTTTCTTAATTGCAGGGCGGCGAACATATTTTTTTCGTTTCTCGTTCATCCGCAAACACTATTACATAATTCCTTTCATCTGGCTATCGTTCAAGGAACACATTACATAAGTTCCCCTTTTTTCCGAAAACCTGTTCCCCTTTTCCGCACGCTGGTTCGCGTTTGCTTTGCGACGTATTGCTGTTCGCTTTATGTTCTGGGTCCTCTGGTGCAAAGTCAAGGCCAGTTTTAATGCTACGTTTCCCTGACTATACTTGATGTGTTTTTTCTCGATTTCCTTTGAATGTTTTTTTTTTTACTTTATGTTTTGCTCTTGTATTCTTTGTTGGCCTTGAATTAGTTGTATGCCTCTTTTTGGAGTCTTGTTTGTTTTTAATAGGACACGGCGCAGCTGGCCTTCTGGCATAAGATATTGTAGTAATGCGCAATAAGTTTAAAAATAAAAAGGGGAAGAATGGGATCGCGATTATTTGTGTGAAAACGGAGAGAAGTTATGCGGGAATATGTTCGCTTATGCTTATGCAATAGTTGTGTGCAAAGATAGATTACATTTGAGATGTGGATAACAGTTGTAGTGTAAGCATTTACTCGTTAACCTCACTTTATTTTTATATAATAACCATCCCCAACCTAAACTAAGTGGTTAATACTAAGTGATTGGTGTATATATGCTCGTTTTTATATTTGTATGACACCACAACGATGATAAAATAGGTGTTGTCATTGGGGACGTTTAAGTCTAGTAAGTCTGACAGCTGTCCAACTTGATGTATCTTAGTTTGGATTGGCTTAGATCGGTCATATGGACAGCTGCCAACGAATCTAGTCAAGAAATTTGTGACTGATTACTTAGTTGACAGTTCGTATATGTGGCTAGGGTAGGAAAAGTGACAAATCTAGTTCTTGCGTTCAGGTTACATCTAGTCCAGACCAATCTAGTCGACTGAAGATAACAACATTTTTGAATGCGCCCTTTATTACACTGACACCTTGCCTACTGCCAACTTTCAACCATAACTTTTTCCATACACCAATTGAGGGCGCTGAGATATGCATGTCATATGAAAATGAGAATTATAATCTAAACGTCAGATTTGTCACTTGAGCCGATTATAAGAATATTAATCTGCTTTCTGTGCGACATTTTAATTATGTACATAACCAAATTACTCGTTTTTTATAACTTAAATAAATTCTGAGTTCAGATTATGCAAATTAATTTCATCACGTAGATTCCAACAAACAGGACTAAACCAATTTCGTATGTAACTAGAATGATTAAGGAACCCACTCCCCTACTCAACAAGAGCACTCACTATTATCTGGGAAAGTGTGAAATTCGTCGATGTCAATCTTATTGCACCCACGCGAAATGTTTATGGAAGTAATTTCGCATTGTCCTTGGAAGATGGAAGTAGAATGGTTTCGAACATAAATACCACAAACCTGACTTTGATTTCGGTAAATAAAGGCCAAATGCGTAAAGTAGGTCTATTTTCGTTCGAAAAGATTGTATTTGATTGATACGCTTATTTTTAGCAGTCCATACTGCGGTTGAATTATATTAAATGGTGTGTTAGAACAAAGGAGCTTTTGGGTTCCATTTAGGGAATGTCGTTGACCTTTTGCGGAGAGCGGGGTGGAAAATTAGTCTAAATGGCTAAAATAAGGCGTTGCTTACGTCAAGAAGATCGATCGATTTATTCTTGGAAACTTTACTCTGTGATTAACATCAATTACGAGTATGTCTTTGGGGAAATAGAACTTGACGAATGTTTTTCACTTAATTTGGGATCACCCTTGGTAATTTTCGTAGGAAAATAAAAGTCAAACTTCAGTATATTTGTATTAAATTTTATGATTGTAGTCTTATATAAGGCGACTGTGTTCACTTAAAGAGATTTTTCTTGTGCTCTTATCAATGAATAGGAACTTTTATATCTCAACTGTGGTTTGACATTCCTGGGTGAATGCCAAAAGGTATGTATGAAGGTAAGCCTCTTCCCACGAATTAAATTTGGTGATTGCCTGTTCGTTGAGGATGTCTACTAAAAACCCAAATCAATGTCTTCAGCATGAGCTGGCAACTGACGGAAGCTCATGCTTCGAGAGTTACATATGTTAGTTGTCAATAGGTCTTAATTATACCAGAGGAGAGTTGGCTGTACTAGATTTGTTAGTTAACCCTTTTTACACAAAAGCTGCTCATTTGATCAAGTTATTAAAATCAAAAAAGATAACTCACGACAATCAGCTGTCAGACTTGGCACACTAATGCTCCAAACGTACCTAAGCAAAAAATTAGATTTAATAGTAAAGGGGTTACTATCTTTGAAAAAAGAATCAAACTGTTACAGATACACACAATGTTTATCATGCGATTTCATTTTGAATGTAGATCACAGCTTAAACTGTCAAAAGAAAATGCCTTTCATATTTAGCTCATACATGTCAGAGATCTGAGTCGGAAATATTACTTTGATTCTTATGTCATAGCTTTACGTACAAAATTCATCAAAAATCTGCAAAACATATCCAAACCACCAGATAAATTTTAAGACTTGTTTTGTATCACGTAAATGTCATTGCGATCATGAATATATACTGACAAGCATATCAAATCTGTTCGTTTTCACGTTACCAAATGCTTTGTGATGTCTTTTAAAAAAAACGGGTCTATTTTTGTTACACAAGTAGTAGATTATATGACAATTTATGACATATCATCACAAATGTAATAAAAGATAGACTTTTGCTTATAGAAACATTCACCACATTGAAGTTATTACAAGATTCCAATCGTTTCCCTTGCAAATTTTAATTTTACACACTTAAGAATTAAAGTTCATTTGTCTAAAAATGTGCCAATCATCGTGTGCTGCTTTTCCTATTTCCATCTCATTACCGAGAAGCAGCAATGCTTGCAAAAGCAAAGTGCTCTTCCTGAAACCTCCAAATAGCTGCCAAAAATGCAATTTTTCCACCGAAGAAAAGTCTCTAAATCGAATTACAACTACGTGCTCGTGAACACACCTAAATGCTTAAGCGTCCTGTCACATGTTATTCAAAATATTGCTGAAAGAAGACAATAAATCATCATGATAATTACAAATAAAACTAAAACAAAAACTTGACATCTTTACTTGATTGTTAATATGTAAACTGAAAAAGAAAAGTCATTATTAACAAGAAAATTTAAAACCAACCTAAAAGGAAGGCATAAAGAATAAATTTCTGTGTTTCTTGGTACTTGCTATAATTTATATAACCTGCTGTCATTTAAAAAACATGCAGAGTAAAAATGTGTACTCACTTTGAACAGCAAGCTGTTGCTGATGCGCTGCAACTCGCTGTAAAGAAAAAAAAAGCAGAAAATATAATTAAATTTTATGACACATTGATGATTAGCAGGCGAATGAAAACTTTAATTAACAATAACGAAAGCTCTTGCGGTGCAATAACAGAAACCAAAACAACAGAAGTCTTTGCGCAGAGTTCAAGTTCATAACCCGCTCGATTGACTACGTACACGCATAATGTACGGATGGCTGGTTTCCATTCATAATAGATCGTTGGTAGGCTTGCCAGGTTGCGGGAAATCGGGAAAGTAGATTTTCAGTAAATTTTTAAAGAAAGCACCTATGTATATTCGAGGAGAAAGTATATTCCCAATTCGAAAATAAAACTATTTAGTTTTAAAAATATGCTGCATGTCATATATTTCGTTTGTTTTGTCTCCTGACAAAAACTCGGTAAATCTATTCCTAAAATATGGTCTTCGATCAATCAAACGTATAAAAGACGAGAAGCACAACGTTATGTATTCATGTATAGTTTTGACATCTGTGCAAAAATAAATGGCATTTAAAAATAATTTCGTGGGGAAATCATGATACAGTCCAACACGGATATGAGAAACATATAAAAAAAACAACGAGATTTGTTTCTTTTATCTGAGTTGTTCTTATATGAAAACGACGTTTATAAAAAACAAAGTTTCTTATACTGATACAAGAAACAAAATGTCTTATAAAAAAACAACCGATATAGGAATGTCAACACGAAGAGAGTATGTAGGACGATTTGGCGGGCTTTTTTACTGAAAGAAGCACAGTTGTCATTGTCATTGAATGGTGTGAAAGGTCTCCGTGCTTTCACATGCGTTTCTTAAAAGCGAGTTGTTCTTATGTGAGTGTTTCTTATATCCGTGGTCGACTGTAAAGGTATAGTCCTTGTAAAGGTAATAAAATCGGTCTTCTTTATGATGTTCAATTATAGTTTATGCAAATCGTCACATGGCAACTCTTTGCATGAATCTGAATGCAGTCCAATTGGGAAGCAGGCAAAATACATTGCACAGCTTGTTGCGCTGTCAATTTTCACGGTTGTAGTTATCTGGCCGCACTTAATTAGGCGCGAAAGCCGTTCATTCTATTCTCGGACAAAATGTAAAATCGTTTACAGAGAGAAACAGGATATTTTAATATATGTGGCTATAAATTTGAAAAACAAAAAATTAATATACATATTTACATTCTGCAACAATGATCGAACTCCGCTACGTTGTAATGCCTGAACGTCGAGCGATTGACTCCGACCCCGCTGTACTTTGGGTGGTTGTGCAGGCGCTGATGATGATGATCCTGTTCCACGTATCCATCGTTTCACAGCCGACATATTTTTTTTTTGTTATTATTTATTTATATATATCACAAAATACCAGCTTTTTACACTAACTACACTTTTATCGATATTCATAAAATATTGCACAAAATATTAAAAGAATCTATCAGTTTGAATTTTCCCGGGCAATTGAATAGAACATTTTCTTTCTTTTGTTGTTGCCGTCAGTTACATATCGATAGCTTTTTTTTTGTTTTCATTTATTGTTATGGTCACTGTGAATTGATTTGTGGAGAGCTTTTTGTGAGTGTTTTTTGAGCTTTGTTCACAGAAAAGTTTGCACAAACGTACTCAAGTTGAAAGTGAGTGTTTTCAGCTAGCAGCCAATAGAATGCGCTGCGGTAGTTAGACAGCTGGAAAGTTGCAAAGTGTATCTTATCGGATTCTTTTTTTATTGGTAAATTTAGGTGCAGGTGGTGTTAGGAGTCGAAATAAGTTTTCTATATCTGTCGAATCTAAGTAAATTATAGATAGTGGCGTTTTTAAATTAGTCGCCATTAGTTTGTGTGACACCGCTTTCTATATTCGCATAGGATATAATGATTTGCCGAAAGTGATTATTGATACTTGACAGTGAAGGTTAGATTGGGACTGGAATTTACTGACCAGAGGTGTTTGTTGACTTGTTATCGAGTGATAGCTGCGATATAGACTAATTAACAACTGGCGCACTTTAGCCAGCAGCTGTGTTTTACCCGCACATAAATTAGGTCCGTTCGGTCAAAATCAGTGACAGTGGAGTGTTATGAACAAAGTACAGATACGGTTATAAAACTGCATATGAGAAATTTCTGACAGAAAGTCACGATTTCCTGAGAAAGATCTAGAAAAATGCACAATTTCCTAAATGGAACAGATGTAATGATTTATGTGTTTTGAGGGACTTGACTCTTGACAGGTAATTTATAAATAAATCAACCAATTATGAAATAATGCAATCTGCAGGCGAGCAGCGGCTTAGCTGCTTGAAACGCATTCTTAGCTTAACTTATACGTTACACCTGGAGCTGGTAACTTAAAAGTAAATTTATATGACATTTGACATTAGAATTTTTCGGTACATTCAAAAATCTAGTTATGTTAAGTCGACTAGATTGGTCTGGGCTTGATTTACATACCCTAAATGAAAAAAACTGGATTACTGGGCGGTAACGTCACTTTTCCTAAATCAACCACTACACGAACTGTCAAATTATTATCCATTCACGAAATTCTTGACTAGATTCACCGGCTACCCCTCCATAAATGTCAATTAAAAAAAAAAAAAAACTATTTACGTGACCAATCGAGGCCAATTGAAACTGAAATATCTACATCAATATCAAGCAAGCTGTCATACTCTCTGAACTATATTCCTGAACGTCCCCGTTGACATAAGATTACAAAAAAATGCATCACTTCCGCATTGAATTATTAGATTTTACATTGAAAATCCACATAAAATACAACACATTCCACAAATCCAAAAACATGGCTCGAACTTAAGTTGTTTCATAGCTTTAACGAAGCGAAGCTTTTTCTGTGTTTTCTCTCTTCTCTTTCTTTGGAGAATAACGGTGTAGACAAAGGACAATGACATCTATGATGTCTAAAAACTGACGTTTGAATATGAATCGAACTCTGAGTGTAGGTAGCAATAACAAACAGAATACTGTTAAAATTAAAGAGCAAAATGCGTTCTGTTAAACTTAAATGATTTGTTTAGTTTGATCTTTATAAGGATTTTGTTTGACAACATCAATCCAGCGTATCAAAATAAAACTAGAAGGGTTTATGCTGGTTGAAATGTGAATACCTGTGAACATTTTTTTGTCTTATAACAAGCGCTCGTAAAGACGTTGTGACACTACTCTTATAATTTAGAGTGAAATACAAAGCGCGGTTCTTAGGTGTCACGTTATTTTTTGTTGGTTACCTCAATCAAGGTTCGTTGTTGTTAGCTGAACGCCTCTGTGAACAGTCGTTGTTGTTAGCTGAACGCCTCTGTGAACTTAGTTCAAACAGTTATATTTCTGGAATGCGTTCTTAAATATATTATATACATATACATAGTGTACACACTTATGAACTATTTTTTAAAAGTGTCAGTCTTTAATACGTATTTCGACTTTCTATGTGTGCACCCGAATACACGTCAAAAGCGCACACAAATAAACCCTTTTAAAAATCCATCTTCAACTGTCACAACAAGATATTGCTATGCAATTAATATGTCATCGCTGCGTTTGCATTATGTCAAAGTAAGAATTGTCAATGTCAAAATAAGATAAGACAAAACTGCAAAATTCCAACACATTGTCACTTATTTTTATCGTGAATCTTCTACTGCAAAAAATAGTATACAAAACGTGCGAATAATAAATAAATAACCACTATCAGGTGCAGATGGTGATACATCATTCCTGCACAACCGGTAGGTCATGTGGGCCGGTAGTCTGTAGTAGTGCGACAAAAACTGCAACCAAGCCGGGTGTAGTTGTACTAAATTAAATTATTTTCTCGACACAAAAAAGGAAGAAGCTGCTTGGTATAAATTTACTGATTGTGAGTGACGTTTTTTGTTTATTTTTAAATCATTCACTTCGTTCCAGACACAACTGGGTTATTGTTTTAAGTGACAATTTGTACAATTAACTTAGGACCGGTTATTTACTTCTATATCTTTTTACTGTGAGAGGTGACGAGTAAAAGTCATGCGAGTTAACACACGCGGTACGCACTTGACATTTGAGTAAACACATCTACAACCTTCAGAGTAATTGATATTTGATAATGCTTAACGAAACTATTCTCTTTCATTTGTGACCGGCTGGAATCAACTGAACTTCTTAAGTGGATTCGATTGATTTAATCTATTGGAGGCAATTTTGCTGATTTTCTTACGTGCAGTTGATGTTACGTTGTGAACAGTGGGGCCGGTACTAATATAAGAAATGAAAGGGTTGCGATTTGATTATTGTCAATGCTCTTACGGGCTGACAGATTCTTCGTTAAGATGGGGAAAGTATGATTTTTTTTTGTTGTTCAGGTTCTATTTTTTATTAAACTTAATTATGCTCTTTTGATAATGAGTTTCGTACAAACTTGAGGACTCAACCGGAGTACATTTTGCGCGTGTGAAATGATCGAAAGCATAAAAAGTAGAAACGCTATAATAGTTAGAAGCAAACGGAAGCTAATGCGTAAGTGCTTTCATTGGATCCAGTAAAGTAGCAGACAGTGAACAAAAGCGACTGTCAAGTTCTTTTGCCTGTTATTTTCTGTATCGTCAGCCGAGTTTTTCCACCTGAGCACAAATGATGGAGAACTTAACGAAACTGAGCCGCAGAAGTGAATAAGTGTAGTCAATTTTCAGGTACTTCCTCTATTTTGAATTTTAACCCGACTGCACCCAGAAGGAGGGAAATGATTTCGATTTTGTTGTTCGTGAATTGTTGTGTACGTCATTTTTTGATATGTTTAAAATGGATTTCCACGACATTGATTTCTGGGGGTCACTTGCACGGTTGCCAAATTGGTCATTTGTGACCAAATTTGGTCATTATTTTTCCTCTTGGTCACATTGTCATTTCGTATTCCATTTGGTCATTGTTTACGAAATGAAAAAAGACGTTCGACTTGAATTTGTATGCAACCTAAAGCGTATTGCTTTTCGTCTGATTCTTCTGTGCTTATAAATATTTTGGACTTAGATTTCTTTGGTCATTAATAGCATCAGTTGGTCATTTTTATTTCCAATTTTGGACACAAACTTTATTTTCATAAAAATTTTTTTCAATGTGACTTCGCTCGTCTTACTGTCAACTTGGAGACAACTGAATCAGAACCGCAACGAATGTTTTATAAGCTTTAGAGAGACTCTGAACTTTTGACTTCTGAAAAACTATTAAAACAAACAAACTAAAGTTGAAATTTATGTTTTCATTCCTATTCAAAGTTGAGTTCGAAGCTTACGGTCAAAGCACAATCTCGAGAGACTTTACATTCCATTTCAAGTGTCTCTAAGGAATCAAATAAGCTCTTCACTTAGGAATTTCGATAGAAGTCTTTAACCCTGTCGATGATCAACAACACTCTGTACTCACAAAATCGAGCATCATTCAAAGGTAAAAGTCAGTACAAGAAACGCAATGCGCCATTTCACAGTGGCGACACAAAACTAAATTAACAGCATTTGCATTCTTACGCTGTTTCCTAAATAGACGAAATATGCAAATTGAAATTGTAGCTAAACATTAATCATATCCCCATATACGAGTGGCGATACTTAAACTTTGCTTTAAATGTCGCATAACCTCAAGCCAATTATCTGCGACACTCGACTTTAGCTAAATAATAATTTTTATAATAAAACTGTGCTATGACTATAGGTACCGACCAACAGTGGATGAAACAAACAAAAAAAAAGTTCAACCCCTCGACACGCATGGCGCTCGCCCGAAAAAAAGCTCAACGTCAACTTTCAGATAAAATTCATGAGAAGCGAATTGATTGATTAACGTTTAATAAAGAAACGTTTAATAAAGAAAATCTTTTTTGTTTTTTTTTGCAGAATGGTTTATACCCCGACCGGCGGTAGTTGTATACAAAAGTATCTCAAATCTTGTAAACGTTTCAACGACGGGTAGGTACCTGTATTTAAAAAAAAAAAACTGTTTGTCAACTCAACAATTCACGAGTGTGTGTATCTATTTCGTAACTCGAGTTGCTTGTTAATTGATTAAAACAAAAATATATGCACATCCATAGGTGTGGGTAGGAGCTCGCGTTTAACTTCAATCATTATATTGTTGAAGGCAAGAATTCATGTTCTACATGTCGAACTGTGGAGAGATGTATGTACAGTTGGTTTCACTTATCTATCGACAGGAGGCTTGTAAATATTTAACCAGAGGCAGTTGAAGTACATATATAGGTATTTAGCTGAATGCAAGTGGAAAATGAGCTCATTGACTATATCTACACGAGGTGTTGGTGTAGAATCGTTTTAACAAGATTCGTCTTTTGTTTATCAGCTGCGGCAATAGGGTGTATCGATTCAAATTTGAATTTACGCGTATTAGCTGTAAGTTCACGATGCAATACTTTGTAGGCCCCACCTTGTAGCTAAAGCTGCTGATAGGTGCGGATAGCAATACAGCCTTGAATGTTCAGTATTACTGGAACTTTATACCTTTTCGGGACAGCACTAGGTCGGTCTTAGAGAGGTTGATTGCAATCAAAGACTTATTTGTCCATTTAGCTTATATAAAGCTGATTCTATTAAACCTCTTATGGTGTTTCGACATTTTTCGGAAACTATTTACAATCGCAATGTTAGCCAGAATTTCCAGAAAGAACTCTTCACTTGGGTGCACCTCAGTTCAGTAGAACCTTTGGCTTGACAACTTTCCAGCTCGTCTAGAATCTGCTGTTGTTTAGCGAGAATTTGTACCATCTAAAGGCTCAGGCAGTTGCCAACTTTCAGTTCGGTGGTAGTCCTCCGTTTTGACCTTCTTGAAAACGGCTTCGATTTCTAGCACCGATAACTCGTTGTTTTGTAGCGAACTTTTTGAATGGTAAACAAACTGGCGAGTAAAAAGCTGTCGCCACAGGGAAAGTTCAACTGTAATTGGCAGTGAGGCTTTCCAAAACTTTTAAAAATATTGCGGATAGAGGAATTGATCTAGATCCCTTTGGGGAGATTGGGCGGCTTTGTCACCACCTTTTCCACGAGCCAGAAGTAAAATTGAGGAGAGCTATTAAAAATCACTTAGGACAGTGGGGGGTCAATGATGCAAATTCTTTTTGAAACTTCACTTGTGTTCTATCAGGTCCGAGGGGCTCAAAGGTAGAAAAAGGCGGAGATCTTAAGTCTCTTTGCAGGACGTACTACTTTCTCCATTTTGAATACGGTTTTCGGCGGCGCTTTGGAATTTTCATATTAAATTTGTCGAAATTTCCTTGGAATCGTGAAGACTCCGCTGAGTTTAAGCTACAATTTTTTCTTAGCTTTTCAACGCCTTCTATACTGATTGAGTGCATTTGTCACTTGATATCCGCAGCTTCTCTCAGTTTTATGAATGTCCGCAGTTTTTAAAACACTTGGCGCCGAATTGTTTTAAGGAGCTGAGGAAATTTCTTTGCGACTACGGGACTATGCGGTTTGGTAAGCCTATCGGACAGGGCGAGCGGTTTTTGTTTTTCAGCGAAACGATGGACTGAAACAGAAGTGAAAGCTTGAATAAAATAGGGCTAAAAAGGTGAAATAAACAACGTCCTGATGATTTGTTTTCAAAGAGCAAGACTGCTAAAGACCATCTTTGTCAATGACTAAGATATTCTTTTTTAAACACATTTTTTTTTAAATATTTAATATTTTAAATAGATAAAGTCAAATGGCATTGATCAACTCATGCTTGTTACCTTGCTCCGCTGTCATTCTTTCGCTGACATTTTTCTTTTACATTGTTCTTCATCTGTCGAGCATATTTAATGCGTTGCTAAAGGTCCAATTCTTGATCTAGAGTCTGCGAGTATCATGGCGTGCATCAACGACACAAATATAAAATTGGTCCTTTGAGCCGCATATAAAGAAGCAAGCGAACGGTTCGGGTAATGAGTTCTTTGAATCTATTAAGCTGCGACTTTGACTTGCAGATATATTTCTCATTAACGCACTGAAATAAGGGTTCGAATACTTGTCGATTTTCCTGAACTTTTGAAGGCTTCCTTTAAAGTTGATGTTTTTACAACTATTTAAACGTATTATGAAGCTTCCGAGAACTGAGAAGGGTAGTTTTACCCTAAAACGAAAAATGATTGTGACAACTCAAGCAAAAAAAGACAATGGAGACGTCCGTCTTGCTGTAACCCCGTTTTATTAATAACTTCAATTCCTTCTTGATTCTTTTGACATTTATTCAGTTTCGTAAAATATGTACAATGTTTACCTTTTGGCAATGTTGTCACCTATTTCAGTTTGCAATAATTCTCAGCAACAACTTTGGCGACCAAAGCTGGCTTGGTTAGTTTTGTCTTGTCACAAAATTGGCAAAGTATTTCGATCCTACCGAGAATTGCTGCAAATGTTGAAAATCGAATCCATCATTCACATTCAGTTGTGTTTTACGGCTTTTGTGACGCATCACTTAGGAATTATTTTGCTGTCATTTATTTAAGAAGTAGAATACGCTCGATGGAGCTTTTACTATTTCGTTCGCAGCTGCAAAAAGAAGACAAATTAAGAAAATATTTGCTTTCGTAGCCCGAAACTAGAAAGTTTGCAATGGCTGCCTAAGATCACTAAAAAAATTAAATTCCTACGCACAAAAAAAAAAACAAATCTAGAAATACAAACAAATCGTTGCGTATACGCCCGAGTGTTTCTCTACCAAAAATTCCCTCAAATCAAGTCATATAGCACCATATTTGCGTTTTTAGTGTATACTCAAAAATCATCAATTTCCCCACAACCACAGGCAGTAAAACTTCAAACAGTCCGCCATAAAACTTAGCCCCACATAAAAACCTTATAAGCCCGTAAACAAATGAGCATTTCATTCACAATCTCTTATGACTGAGTACAAAATTAATCCCCCTGGAAGTGATAAGTTCACAATTGCACCCACCACAGCCCCCGTCGTCATACAAAAACAAAACTTAAGCGTTTTACGAAATGAGTGATTACGTGAGTGGTTCAAAATCAAAACAAACAGCATTGGACCGTATCCTCGACCTTATTTCCTCATACGAACACCCGATTTGCATAGTCCGCAAAATTAATTATTTTACTTGGACAAGAAGGATGTATAAGTGCCTCCACAATGCAGCTCAATTGAGGTTGTGTACGGCGCGGCGTAAACGTCAACCATAGATGCGAATAAATCAAGAAAAGTGCATATGATTATTCAGATATAAACAACAAATCACGACGAATTTTTCGCAAACCAGCGGGAAGAGACTCAAAATAGACAAAGAAAAGGCGGCCCAGAGAAAAAAACCGATTAGATATAATTATTATCAATTTGTTGGAAACAGACAAGTTTGAAAACTTGCCCCCGATGTGGCTCGAATTAGAAACAGAGTGCAGGCTGCATCTATGCATGATTCCCCTTGAAATGTGGTTGCACTCGCTGCTTGCATATAGGAGTATACGTCACCAATTAAGGCTGGCACAACAAACAAAACAATGAACACAAACCGCACAGAAACAGATAAATAATTTTATTATTTATTTTATTGGAGATCTATAAATGGAGTGCACTAGCCGGGAGAAACAATACCGGCAACAGTCGGTCCAACAAATGACCTTAGAGGGGGTTGACACACGTTACTTATCCGTCCGCAGTCACTCGGTTCAACTTGAAAGCTTTCATACAACACCGTTTGTTTGATGAAAACTTATGATGCAATGTTGGAGTACACAAGTGCGACCATATGTGTAGACACCAAGGATGATGACAGTGCGTGTTGTAGTTGCACTGTATTTTTTTTTTTGTATTCATTTAAGGAGCCAATTGCAATTTAATTGTAGTTCCGGCATGAGGTGGATTGCCCCCTCACTGGTGGGAAGGTTAAACAATTACTTAACGTGGAATGTGCTGGATGACCAAAGGACAGTGTAATCCAGCTTGAATCAAGCTTGAATGCGATAAAACGTTGTGCAAATTAAGTCATTAAGATAGGCGCTAAGTGAAGCTGAAAAGCACTGGCCAGATATCTCACGAGTTGAATCATTTCATTTGAGATAGCAAAAATGGTAGACGAACTGTGCGGATGTTACGGGCCAATAGCAAGTGCCGACAAGTTGCTGAACCGAGTGACCGTGACTCATACTGAATGGTCTGTGCCGCTTCTTACATTTACTCTTATCGGTTTTAGCTTACGTTTGATTTGTTAAGCGTAAACGTCGTTATCGGAGACAGGACAAATCGTACCGCATATGGATCGTGAAATCACTTTAATATCCGCAAATATCCATCCCGATAAGTAGACGTCAAGTGCTCGTCAAAAGTCGACTTTCTCTGACAGTAGGAGATTTCCCACTAATGCAATGTTTTATACGTAGAATATAAACTCAAGCTTAGAAGGCGATAGACAGACTTTTACAGTGAATATATTCCATATAAAACGACATTGATTTGGAACCTACCATTGGACAAGGACGGGCATTAAAATTGGACACATTTATTCTCGCTTTTTGAAATAAATGACTTATAGTGAAATTCATCATAGCTCCAGGAACGAGGGCATATTATAGAATGAAAATCGCGGCGCAATATACTTTTGTTTCATTCTGCGACATTCGTGTGGCCGTCTTTCCATAAAATGTTGATGTTTGTAGCAAAAACAATATTGGCAAACAAAAAATCTCTCTGACAGTTCACCGCGAAAATAAGAAATATTCAGATCACTTCAAATTAAGTTTTGTCTCTAATATTTAGAACACATGAAATAATCGGCCTTACTAATGATCAGATCAAGCACTAATGTCGACGATTAGTTGGCTGCCACATTTAGTAAAAATGTACAGCTTTAATGAAACCGTACCAATAAAGAATTAGACCTCCACGTTTCCTAGAACTTTTAAAGAATCTATTACATTTTTCTTGTCATGGCAGCACTTGAATTTCGTATTGTTTTCGTGAAGAACAAGGTCAATGGTTTATTCCACAACGAAGATTTTATTCTTAAAAAATGAATATATTAATTGCAATTAAATTTGCCCATCAAATGTTTTTTTGAAGCTTATTTTAAGCTAAAAATAAAACACAAAATATGAAATGCACAAAATATTCGCTGAGCTGTCAAATATCATAAATGCAAATCAGTAATGCCCTATCGTTCGATCGGGCACAATTGTCGGTACTTTTTATAGTACGCTTTCCTTTGATTTCTAATACTTCATGATTGATTTATGAGTGCATTTGTGGCGGAATAAGATCCCTTTCAAATTATTCAATAAACGGAACACTGTTAATTAGAATGCTTTGATGCAAATCAAACCTTATTGGTGGTCTAAAGATAACAATTTAATCGTTAGCAAGGGAATATTTTCGCAAATATAAATAATAGCCCGCTAATTCATAAGCTTTTTAAGAACTTATCGCTTCCGTTTTTGAGTTTCAATTTGCCAAGCAACGAGACAGTGCTTGCCAAAGTAAATAGATGTGTGAAAATGAATACAATTTGATCTTTTAAAATTGTATAGATTATTGTACTTGATTCGGGAAACTTAGAAAACGACACAATTTTAAAATCTAGCAGAAAAATATAAATCTGTGGACATTTTCCCACACGAAAGCTGTCATGTTTTCGTCTATTTGAATTCGCACATACTACCTATTATTCCCCAGAAGTTCCTAAATTTATTTGTCGCATGTATTTGGTTGAATGCTGATAATTCTATTCTTGTGTCTATATTTTCTCGGCGAACAAACTTTCAATTCAAAGAGTTTGGTTTGGTTGTAGCCAAATATCTGCCTGAGTCGCACAAGCTACTGAGTAAGTTAAGTATAAACAGATATTTTAGTCTCAAAAAAATCTTGGAAATATCCCAAACTTTACATAAAATTTATTTTTTTAGTAAACGTCCATTCGTTGCTTTCAAACTATTCAAAAAAAAAAAAAAAATAATAAACTAGAATACATTTACAACTTAAATTAATTTCTATATAAATGGTCAGGGTGAACAACAGCGTATTAAATTCGCTCCTATTACGAAATTTAACACCGTGATTTTGGACGGTTGGGCAACACTATTATTAAGCTAATGCCCGAGACAAACATGCCTTTCTCAACACTAACATTTAACCCTACATTTAGCGATATTCTGACAATTATATTTGTTTATTGGTAAAGGGATTTTGGAAAGTGTGGAGTCTTTGCGTAAGCTGCCAGACTAAAGTTGATTATTAGTAAGGCCGAATGTGACTACTATCTGTGGTAAAAGTGAATTTCTACAAGTGTTACATGCTTTTGTAACAAAGATTTACAAGTTCAATGCTTACAAAATTTGTATTCACAGGCATTTTTTAATAAAATATTTTTAATTATGTAAAAACCTTTTATTCCAAATTTGTGGTTGTCACTGGTCAGGTCACTGATTTTGTGACCACTATGGACAAATTCAACAATTACTTGGCTGACTTACGATTTGTCGCGTTGTTCTTAAGCCTGCTGTTTAAAAATTAAATCATGTTTCGTTGATATTACTATTTCATTGTATCTCCAATGGATGGCGCTGTTCTCTATGTAAGAATAAAAATGGCGAGTAGTGGTTTCACACTTTTGCTGTCACAAACAACAACCTGATTCTGTCTGGACACTCACAATTGACTCGTAGTCCCTTTTAAATGTCAATTTGACATATTAATGACGGTTGAAAAATTTTGTTTGATAATTGTGCGATTTTTTATCGCAATCTCTAGCAGCCTTCCGTTAACTATTGGAACACGTCTAATTTTTACAAACTACTATTATTATTACTTGTTACTTTGTTTTCCATTAAACTTCGTTAACTAACCAACTATATTTCATTTTAGAATTCAATTGCACAAACAAGCACATCTTAGCTGCCTTGTCTTGCCGCAAACATGCTAAAACGTTAATAAGGGTGTTAACACAATCGCTCAACACAAATCCTGCAGTGATAATTTCAACAGTAAACATACAACTTAATTTTTATTACTTGATAGTCTTCAAATATCCGCCACACTTGAAAATATAATTTTCTTATTAACCTATCAACGCGTTTAAATGATTTGTTATCGCCAATGAAATGGCAACTGTCAAATACAAGATGTCCGCATTACCAAGCACATAACTGACGTCCTAATTTTGTTCACTTACATAGTAACCAAATGATGTCATGGATTGTGTTTAGTCACATGACGAACTAGAGCTGTATTATACGAAGTCATTAAAATTATTATGCCGTGCGATTAGATAAATCATTATTATTTGCTGATATTTTGTGTACAAAGATTGAACAGAGGGTAATTATTTGAGAAAGAAATATGAAAGCTCAGCTTTTGAACACTGATTATGTTCAAGTCTAAAAGTTAAGTGCTCATCGATGTTTTGGTTAGAAATAGCGTGTGTAGGTAACGCAAGGCTGTCATCAAAATTTGACAGAACAATTAGAAATGCAAGCGAACATAGCTGCATTTCTCTTTCTAACGTCAACATTTTGAGGTTATTTTGACATGCATAAATTATAACTAGTACTATGCAATGTCAACAAAGGAATACTTATCGATGGTGTTGAGGATGTATAGTATATTATTCAGTAAAAAGACAAGTAAAATTGTGAAGTACAAATAAAATGCATTGTATATAAGGGCATAAGCTATAATTGACGTTTGTCACACTATTTGTAATAAAATATGAAAACAATATGAAACAAATGTCAGTGCATAATTCAATTCGCAAATAAAACAAGCTTTATAACGTTGACCGTTTATTTAAATAATGTTATTAATAACGGGAAGTTTTTCCATCTATTGTGCACAGTTCGACTTTGTGGATTTTCCTCACGGTTTCAGACAGATGGTTTATAATAAAATAAAAACTCTTTAACCTATAACAAACACATCCAAACACTTTTAAATGAAGCCTACAAATGACTGCTGATGTTTAGGACCAATACCTTCCTTCTTCCTTATATGAAAAGCAGAACTTAATTCACCAAATCACCTGTGAATTTTCATTTTCACAAAGCACGAAATGAATTGACACGTCCAACCGTCGTTTGATGCTCATTCTAATCGAGAGACCTTATGCCATTTTCGCAACTCGCCATTGTTCCAGCAGCTTTCAAGCATTGAAAGCTTCACTCCTGGGACATATTTCACACTTGCTAGAATTCATTTCTACAAGTGAGACAGCATTCAATTGATATAGTCACCTATACTGCTCGTGAATGCCAATGGAATGTACCTGTTGTACGGACAATTTAACCGACGAATTGTTGCTAATTGCCAAATCTATTTAGATGCCACCAGCAGCGCAAATGGGTCAATGCCAACACATTATAATGTCATAAGACTAACATTGATTTTACTGGACAGTGTAAACATTAGTACAAGTATGTGTATAGAGGTTTTTAGGCGCATTTGAGGAAATGCAGACAGAAGTTTTCATATCACCGAATTTAAGTTAAATATATTATAATGACAGCGGAATAAACAAACCGCGATACTAATAATCATTTTTAGTGTCCAGACTAAGTTTTCAAACTCACAATGGCGAAATTTTCATACAAAATCGCATATTGTGACCTACAAAATATTAAGTTTGAAGGTTACAAATGATCATTAGTAAGGCGCAAAGTGACAAAATGTTTGACAAGCTTCAACAAAATTTCACTTGCTATGAACCACACAACTGACAATGAATTATCCAAGTCCCCAAGTTATTAATGTCAATTCATAGATTGTATTTTCAAATGGAACATTTTTTTTTTTCAAATATACTTGTTTATATGAAGTTTTAACAAAGATGTCCTCTTAAGTGCGGGTTTTTAATAAAAACTTTCATGATATTTGCAATTTTACCAAATTTGGTGCCACGCAGTCACAAATTAGATCGAATTAAAAGTGTGCTTTATCTAACCGACTAAGATTATGATGAATTAACGGTAAGTGACTACAATGACTGAGAAAAACATTCATAACTCAATTCGATTTTTACACTTTATGTTATACATGAACATTTTTATAGTATCATGACACATTCTGTCAACGCTACAATTTCAACACATACCTCCATCACAGAACTTAAAAACAAAAACCCGATATTTGAGGCTTTTTACATCACAAAGCTGATGAAATTTGTTTTGAATATTTAAAGTGTCAACACTATGCCAGAGAAGACCGGGGTTCTCTGTCAATTTCGGAAATGCTACCATCTACACTTAAGAAGATATAAATATCTCATTTGGATGGCGATATATACGAGTACCTACTCAGCGCAGCAGCGCTAAACTTCAAAGAGTAAAAGATTGATTGTGCATTTGAATTCTACTCTAAAAGCAAACAACAATATGACACTTATTTATAACAAATACCCTCGTCTTCTTAATACGTAAAATATAAACGCACTTTTGAAACATGAAAACCAGACAGAACTCAAAAATAGCCCGGACAAATTATAGTGTCAGTGTCAACCAGAAAATGTCAACATAAGAAAATAAAGACAATTTTTGTTTTCTCTCTCTCAAGTTCAAGTTTACTGTCTAATAACAACCATCTACGCAAATTGTTGATCCGCCAAATAACACTTAATCTGTTGCTAAACAGGACAGATAAAAAAATATTTTTTAAATTAAAAAAAAATATCACTGCACTGGAAAAAGAATTCCGACAAAAATTAGAGTAAACATTGTGCAAACTTGAACGAACGACGGCGCGTTGAGACTATTTCGGGATTAAAACAATCAAAATTAAACGAGGTCATGTTTGAGAAATGCAAATGTACAGTCCGCTCGGGTTCGACAATGACTTGACAACACGTTCCACCTTAAATTTTTGTTTAAATACATATTTCTAAAAACTGTCACTCATTCGACAGACTATTACTCTCACACAGTTCATTTTTTACCGGCTTTTCGGTACACCTGATATAGCTCAGGTTTTTTTTTCACCCCGGCGCGGTCACGACACTCGTAGCAATGCGTACACTACCGAATGAAAATTGATTGTGAGGGAGCTTCAAGCTTTCATCGTTCCCTAGTCTACTCAATCGACGTACGATCACGAAAAAATAAATAGTAATTAAAAGCTTAGCGCTTCGAGTTGTGCCAAAGGGCTCACAGATATGAATACTACCTGTTGACTTGTTATAAAATCCATCTTGCTTGACCTCAATTCTGTCGATAAGAGAGAGAGAAAGGTTCTATCGAACTTTCTTATCAAACAACACAAGCACGCATTAATCACACGAAACACGATAAGATAAAAAAAAATAAAACCAGAAAGAGATGGAGAGGAATAGAAATTCCACTCTTCCATATGAAAGCTTACAGATAATGGAATTTATACTCGTGTGTGTGGTCATATTTTCCCACGCAAAAAGCTGCCAAATAAACAAGCATAATTGAAGGCAGAGACGATTCAACTAACCGCAAGCGGTTCGTTTTTCACTCAGATTGAAATCCATAAATTAAATAAAAAATATATAAAGCTTGTTGCGTTAATTGCAGCTAGTCGCGCACACGTCCAACCATGTTTTTATGTGTTGGGACAAAGTCTGCCGCAGTTTGTTCTTTTTTGGATATTTATGACACCTACATGGAAGTCAAACACGGAGGGATTTAGCTGAGCGACAATGTTCGTCATGAGTAACAAGAAGCTTAGAGATGCCATAACGAGGTGATAAGTAAAAATTCATTCTGTTGTAGCAGACAAAATCGAGGGTTCAGTTTCAGAGAGACCGATGACACACAGCTACGCATGAGATACTCTCTGAATGGTTATTCCATCGCGGAAATTAAATAGTAGGTCTGTTCCCTACGGACAATGCATTCGACCACATAAGTCAAATTTAGACAAACTTTGTTCCCTTCTGCCTTACTTCTGCGCAAGCAAATGACGTTTGACTAATGTGTTTGAATGCATACGAAACAGACCTCACATAAAGACCAATGGCACAACTGCTAGAAAGCCATCGTTAATGCCACGAATGTGACCAAGAAACACTTCTATTTGACGAACAATGTCGACGGTGCAATAGAAGCGATGGAGTAGAAAGAGTTCAGCATATCATTTCTAAGATTTGGTCAAGTTATGTCTACTTGTGTAGAATTGCATAAAAGTTATCAACTGGTGGCAATGTTTGGAATGCAGCTGACTAACTTGTTCGCTAGTGCGAATCTCAGATGTGTAAGGTGCAGTACTATAATCGAACCCGAGCAGTTGCACAACTCATCTCAAGCGAGAGATTTCTCACAGTCCGGATGTCAGAAACATCTTCAGTGAGATCAGGGTTCCAGTTACAATCACTTGGAGCATAAGTGAATTGCAACAAGTTTAGTACATTTTTATATAAATTATACTTGAGAGATGTTCGAAACAGACCACCATTTCCCAAAAAGACTAGTATCAACGCTAGCATCTACAGAAAGACGAGTTTACTAGTGCCGATCTTATCATTACTTGTCGACAATTCCAACAGGTACTTGCAATGCTGACAAAACTTGTATGTATAAAAAATGAGGAACCGATTGCGCTATTCCTATCGAACCTCTGGGTTAAGACTCATGCATTTTCATATCTCCTCAGAGTACGTATATTTAATTACTTAGCAAGTGATAGAGCGCAGACAGGGCTCGCGTTTTTGCGGAAGGTGACGAATCAATAAATTTAAATGTTCAGTCACACCTACGTCCGCATTACAAAGTAAATAAATTGAAGTTCAGCAAAAAGCTTCTGTTTTCTAAAATTCAGCTCCCTATACGATAGGTGCACACAACATTTAATTCTTAAATAAATTTGCACAATCTGCGGGCGTTTGTGAGTTGCTATATGAAAATAAGCAAAAGACTTTTGAATTCGACAACAATCTGTTAACTATTTGACAAGTAAACCCATCGAAATCTCTTCGGAAATACCTAATGGATAGCTAAAACAAATGTCCACAAACTATGACAAACTTTCCCAAACGTCTATATTAAAAATATTGCCAGAAAATACCACCAAACGGAATCAATATAGAGTTTGATCTCATTTTTGGAAACTATTTATTATTTATTCAGTATCAGCTTCAGAGTTCAGCTAAACCTTGTGTTGTTGTTGTCTTTTATTTACTGATATGACGTGGTGATTAGTAGAGCTTTTTTGTGCAATCGTCAAAAACTGATAATAATCGGTAAGCGAACTGCTATTTACAATCAACAAATACATTTTAATTTGTTTGGATTATTTTTTGTTCTTCTCAAAATAAACTCAAAAACCACTTGACCAAGAATCATACGATTTGCCGTTTGCCGATTTGTAAACGTTATTATCTATAAAAAACAGCCACTCATGTGTGTTTGTTTTATTTGAATGAATTTATTTCCAATGTTTACATTCTAATTTTGCCCCCATTGAGTGGAGTAAAATGACACGTAGGAAAATCTCGCCAAATGCCACAAATCAATTTGGGTGGTAGGCGATACGTGAGATTTTTCCGTTGCCGTTTTGTTTGCTGGGATTTGATTTTTTTTGGAAAGTTTACGCAATTTGTTAATCGAACTAGGGGTGTTTGGTAATTTTTAAGTAGGTAATAATAGTTTTCTTTTCTAGCTGAATAGCTAAATATATTTGATAGGACTCGCTCTGAATGAGAAATGTGTGTACATGTCGTTAGTAATTGCTTGAACGCTTAAGATTCTTGTTGCACAGAATTTGTTGAGTCAGGCTAGCATATTTCGCAAAAGAAATTACTAAAACAGAACGGTTTTATTTTTGGCGAAACTACAACACAATAATCAGGAAACTGATTGATGAATGATGATGTAGGGAAGATTTGTGCAAATACAAAGTACATTTCGCTGCTGTTTGTACTAATCAAAATATAAACATTTATTAGAATGTGCTTGTATTGAGTCAGTTAACGCTTAAAATTCAGCACGTGAACTTTGTCTTGTGCTTTCGTTATCCATTGGCAAAAAGAGCCGTACGGGAGAGTCCGGAATCGAAAAAAAAAACACTTCTGAAGCAGTTCCATTGGCACAAAAAGTACTCTTTTGCTGATTCTGAGAAGAGAAATTCGTTTCTCGATATGAAGTCAGAATCTACTCAAGAAGCACAAGTCAGCCGTAAATTATTTTTTTGGCATTTCACCAATAATTTTGTGGATTCAATCGGAAACAGTTTTCTTGTTCCATTGGATTATAGAATGAGTGGATCTCCGAGTGAAACCAATGGAAAACGACAATAATACCGAAGTCATACTCTCGACGCAACTTTTTAAATTTGTAAACAGTTATTGAAACACCAAACCGTTAGCAGCGCCATCGCTCGCGGAATAGCGCAACTCAGGGGCAATTTAAAAAGCTTTTTTTCAATATCTTTGCTCAACCAACTTAAGCTTTATATCCATGATCACAACCATTCGGTGACATTACTCCGAAATTGTCACCGCAAGCTTTCGCAGGTAGAATTAAAAAAATTTGAAAACCCATAACGAAACCGCCACTTACCGCTTTACGTTTATCAGCCTCAGACAGCCCCGAATTCGAACGATGCCTGAACAAATCCATCACTTTGGTCATTGGTGAACGTGTCACGTCCACTCGGCGAACTGCTGTCACTGTGTGATAGTACTGCAGGGGCAAAAATATCAAAACTTTTACAACTTTCCTTTCAAATTGTTTAATAACAAACCGACTAACCTGTGCATCACTGCCCTGATGTGGATGTGCTGAACCGTCCTTGTACTTAGGTGCTGGTGGCGGTGCCGGAGGCGGGTTTCTGTGCCCAATCAGCCCAGTGTGTTGCATTGCGGTTTTCACTGTTTGCATGATGCCGCCGCCACCACCGCCCGAGCCACTATGATTGCTACCAGTACTGCTGTTGTCGCGCTCCGAGCCGCTCACTGTTTTACTACCGCCCGCCGACGATGGACCAGCGGAAACAACCTCTTTGTCTAATCGCTTCTTGGAGTCCGATTTGCCACGCGGTCGGAAGACATCGAATATGGTTGGGCGGCGATTTGGACTGGCGATGCCGTGCACCGTCGACTGATTGAGAACAGGAGAATCCTCACCACTGCGCCTTCGCTCGAGTGATCCCGATCTGGGCGCCACACGTTCGGTACTGCGTGACAACTTCGCTTGATCTCGATTGAATTTTTCTAGTTTTGCTGCTTCACGCTCCAGACGGCGTGCGGTCTCACGTTCTATTTTGCGGGCTTCCTTCTCGTTGCGGCGCAGCTCCTTTTCTTGGCGGCGCGCCTCCTTTTCCATTTTCTTTGCGGTGCGACGGGCTTCTTTCGAATTTGGTTCCGCTGGCGCACTAGACGGGCGCGATCCTCCGGGAGTTTTGCCATCGTGTTCCTGAAAGTGAACAGAATGAAAGTTGTAGTAAGGATATGTGTACATTTTGGTCGACGACGAGAGATAAATGGAAACTGTGACCAAACGTGGGAGCAACAATTAGTTATATAACCCTTAGCTGTGGATATTGAATTTACTCAAAGACAAATTGATAGACTACGCCGCAGGACAGACTTATGAATAAGGACAGAGACAGAGGAAAGGAAAGAGGTTTCAGTAGTCGACCTCCCCCCTGAGTGTGAATTACTTTTGCGGTTCTGATGTGTCAGGGGGGATTATCTTTGAGAACACTAATCGTCGCTGCTTTCTAATTAATTGTGCGCAGGGTTTAATAAAAGAGCTCATATTGTTTCGATGCAAGATAAATGAGGCGGCGATTAATTTACGATTCGAATGGGAGTCGGTTGAGTTAAACTAATTTGTTAAAACGGTTAAGTACGCGGGGCTTAGTTGGTGTGCTCTGACAGCACTATATGTAGTATATGACGGCGCATGATTTATTTTCGGAAATTTTAACTTAAATCGTAAACAGAGAGGAGGAACGGGGTATTAGTTGCTATTTTTGCGGACACGTAAGTGGCGTAGATAAATTTTGTTAAATTAAAGGAACTCGCTGAATGTAAACAGACCCGTCTCTTTCTTGTCTGGTTTCGATAAGAGAACACAGAGTATGAAGAGTTTGCGATGATGAATTTCATTTTCGGTGGAAAACATATTGATGAAAAGAATTTTTTACATTGGGCGGTTTTTCCCCCGACTTTGTGAGGTTAAGACTCAAAAACTGGGAAAATATTTTCTTGAGAGAGGTTTCTCGTTGGCACCGAACCCGAATTGCGGTTGCGTCGGGAACATTTCGAAGTGAGGATGAAATCGCCATCTTCACGAATGCCTTTGTTCCCATTGTGACAAGCCGAGATGATAGCTTCGCTGCATGCGCCGATTTTGTTTAGTTGCAATGGAACTTTTTTGTGGCGCTGCATCTGTTCTTAATCAGTGCATTGAACAGACGAGCATCAACACATCTCTGGCGTTAGAGTTTCTTAAGAATCTCAACAAGTGTTTGACAGAAAATGAGCTGATATTGGCATCGTAACGTTCTTAGCTGCTCTCGTCTACATTACGTTCTCCTTGTATCCATTCAATGATCGAATCGACAGAATTACCATAAACATTATCAACAAAAATCTGTCTATAAAAATTAACATCAGCACATAGCGGCTATTTATTAATGAAAACTGGTTTTCTTCAACATCTATTCTCGACGTCATAGATGAGAAGTTAGCTGGCGAAAATATTACCAACTAGCACTCAACACAAACCAATTTCAACCAGTTTTGGGTATACAGCGCGAAAAAAAATAGGTTACCCCAAAGAGATCGTATAAAACCAGAAAGCCACACACAACGAAAACTATTAAAAAATAAATCAATAAAAAGTTCTTGCAAAAAAAAAAACATTTTCGTTTTTGGAAATCAAAACAAAACCGCAACGATGCGTACAATTTTTGTTTTGAGTTTCTCTTTCAATTGGCTGATGGCCAAAAATTAGAGATGGTCATGTCTGGTCGGACGAGCTGACTAGTTTCCTCATTGGAAAATGTTCGACAAGAGAACTATTTTCATAAGAATTTTCCTCGATAGATCGATTCAAAATTCCAATGCTGGCATGTTGCTTGTCGGAAAAGGACAGCTTTTGCTACTTTTAAGAGGTTAGAAATGAAAATGAATTCAATTTATTGCCTAATGGCGGGTAGATGTTTTTTTTTTTGTTGTCGTCTGCGTTTTGGTTGGCATGTTCTATTCGAATGCGGCTTTCGAGGTGGATCCGACTGTCATAGACATTAGACATTATTTTTTATTCCGTTTCGCGCGTCGGGCAAGTAAATTCGAAATACGTTTTTATTAGACGATGTCACGAAAGGGAATACACGAAACGTGATGTCATTTTGTCGAATGGGCTTAGGTTTGTCGTGTGGAAGTTTTACGAAAGAGTGAGAGTTTAAATGCGCTGTGAGTTGAAGGACATCTTCTAGTGAATGGGCTTATTTTGTTGATGTTTTTTGGTATAGGAGTGAATGAACTTTATTTGACCGCCTTAAAGAATAAGCCAAGGATTGTCGAAGCTACAAAGTAATGCCAAATGAAGTCGCGTCTATATGGGGTTTTTCTAATATTGTAAAATTAAAGAATTGCGCGAGTTTTTAGTTGGAGATTAAACAATTTTCGCATAATTTTACTAGAAGTCACCCGTGGCTTCGCCAACGTCATTTTTATTATCTGCCTGATACTATCATCATGTATCCGGAACCGAGGTAGTTAAATACTCCAACTACTTTAAAGGCAGAGCTGTCTATAATGACGTTTCGTCAAATTTGTCGATGTTGTGTGTTCGTACATCCACTGTTCGCACTTTTCAATATTTGCAAACTCACCAGTGACAACTGCGTTCAGTCGACGATGTCAATGGCGTCCACGTCAGACATTTCTTAAGCTACGATTACACGAGGTCATTTTTCGTGACAAATTTTCACTGCGACGTCACAAAAATTCGGCCATTCGGTAGTCATTCGTTTCCCTTTCGTGAGAGTGCGCTGCGACAGCCCGCGTGACCATACACTTGACCAGCGGTCACACGTAGTAACAAGTTTAGGGCAAATGTTTACGTCCTCTTCACTTGATTGGTATAAAATAAGTCTCACTGACCTCATAATAATAACATTAAAGCATTGAATACAAAAGTGGTGTCTTTAAATGTCAAACCTGGCTCCCGATTGACATCTGCTAGACACATAAAATATTTGAATCACTTAACTAAAAATACGTGCGGGAATTTGTTTTTGTTTCGTTGCAAAAATCAACAGAATTCCCTGACGTATGACACGTTCACGTTCGCAGCATTCACCCAGGTCCAGCAAATCAGAAGGCACAATAATAAACAATGTTGGGCGCTGTTTTGTTTAACTCTTTAAAATATCGAATTTCGTCATTCGCCTGTAAAAACATCGGTTTTGTTTTTGTGACAGTGGAGTATAAACAATGTATACAGCGTTCGTGTGTGCATTTCTCTAAGTTGTTTACTTATTTATAAATGTATTTGTATACAGCTGCTACTAAGCTGCCACTGGAAATCGTTGAATGTTCTTAATCGGCTTTTAATAGACTTGTCGCAGATGTTGTAGGCAGGAATCATGACATAGTTGTGGGCGATTTTAAGGCATGGACCACGGAAGAGTGACAGTTTGTTGACGAATCGTGGAAAAGGGGTTCTTTTTCAAAATATTTCCTAGGTTGAATATTGTTTTAGGTGAACTACAGACTGTTTGAAAAATAGATCATGACCTACCATTGTTCTCAGTTTTGAAAGTAAGTTCCTGTGGACAAAGATCTTCCGAACATCGTCATTGAGGCGATAGTTGAAGCAAGAAGTGTTGCCAATGAGTATATAAGTAATTTCTTAGTCCAGGACTGGGAAAACATCGACTTTCGAACCTAAGAAATCCGAAGTTGAGACCGGTATGTCACAAAACGTGAGAAAAATTCCAAAATTGGCAATCCCATGCCCAGCGAGATCAACTACCACGCAATAGACATCGAGAAACTGTTGCAAAAAAGCTTTCAAGTCAAGCGATCTTTTTAACTACATAAAGGATTTTGCTTAGATAAAGGAGGTTGTCGGTCCAAATATTTGAGTAGCAGTCACCAGTGGCTTCGCTCGGATAGTTTTTCGCTACTCGCCTGCTGCTACTGTCATATCTCTAGAGAAAACTATCAGCCTTTCCGCTGTTGTTCTCTTAATATCATTGTTATATTATTATATATAGTGGAGTATTTAAAACACAAAGAAGACAACGCTCGTCAAAGTTCTTTCTACATGTCCAAGCCATTTTCTTCTCTGTCGATTTCCCCCTCATCACAAGTATTCTATAAAGAGGACACTTCAATTTTTAAAAAGTTCTGATTATCATTTCCTTTCAAGAGTACAAAATCACCTGTAGGGCTTCAAAACATCAACTGCAGACAGACTTTTCTCAAGAACTTTTCGGCGACACCCTCAGAACTCCTCATTAATTTTCATTCTCCTTCTGAATGAATTGTTATAGAAAAATCGAGTAAACATCCCTTGATTGGTGTACTTTTTTACAGTTAATCTCGCTTCGACAACACTCACTTCCACCGCTGAGGCATTAAATTAAGCTCCACGATAAACCTTAATTAAATACACAACTCGAGATAAAGATTTAATGATCATCCACTCGTCTAGGTACTGTATTTCTAGAATTTACCTCAAGTGTCGTCTGTATCAAAGCAAATAGCATTTATTTGTATTCGTACGTTTAATGGAAACAAAGCACGAAATGAGGTCATTATATCGAAAGCCTTCGGATGCCTGAAAAATGTACACCACCCGCACGGTAGGCCCGATAACATCCACTACGCATTGTATTTCCCTTTTGAATTGTTCTCAGAGCACAATACCTTCCAGCCTTCGCAAGTTCATCATTTATCGTCTTCCGGTGGGACTTTTGCAAATTTTACTCCGTCGAATTGAAGTCTCTTTGCGATTCGACCGACTTACAGCGCAGAAAGTGCCTTTTCAATTTGACTCTGCCGATTGGCTTTTAATTGCGATTGCGATAATCTTTTCGTAATGGAAAAGTAATAGAACAATTTGCTGAACGTTTTTATTGTCTAAAATGCGGTGGTGTGCGATCGGTTGGGTTCGCTATTTGCGTGGAAATGCAAATTAGTTGTAATTGAAAATTGTATGACCAAATGTGAGGCTACATACGTATATCCGCTTTGTTGTTTAAAAGTGCATTTTAATTGGTTGTATTTTATGTGTAGAAAAAATGATGTTGCGGTTAGATGAAAAATGTCAGGAGAAATATAATTGGTTTTAGGAAAAAGCAATAAAAAAAAATAAATTGGGTTCTATGCTTTTCTTGAAAGGACAATTTTAAAAGATTGCAATTCCATTTTAAACTGCCATCGACTTCTAATGATGTCATCTCACTAAGGTTTGTTTGATTCGACATTAATTTTAGCAAAGCAAAGCAGATAAATGTTCAATAAAACATAAAGCAACATGAGTTGCTCCGAATCAGCCTGCAGGTATACAGGCATTTCCAGTAAGGTTCTGTTAACAGATTACGTTGGTGTGTGTCTCAGCTTTTGGTTTAGTTCTGAATTCCACTTACCCTCTCACTTGAAAATGACAGACGTTGCAAACAGTTGAATAGCAGTATCATTCATGATAACATTCTAACACGAACAAACATTTTTCCTAAAATTTGAGTTTGCCTAATTCACTTCTACTTGAACCCACCTACTTGGGGAGCAAGCACTTACGGTGAGTCCTTGAAGTGTCAAGCCGAATGTAGTTCTTGAATTAAATACGAAACTATTCACAAAAAAACAGGGGCGTCATTAATTCCCTGACAGAAATATATTCGGAGGTTTAATATATTCTTTTGGATCTTCGTTTGAAGATCCAAAAGAAGAAAAATCTCTCCGAGTCTATAGCAGAATCGGACGAGACTCTGAGACTGTGTAAATTGCTCTTAAAAGAGGCTATCGTTTCAAAATACCAAACAAAGAATTACGGAGCCTTGACCGAAATCTATAAGGAGGTTTGGGAAACCATATCGGAAATCTACTTTCCTGGATCCAACCGCTCAAAGGAGTTTAATAAGAGATAGTTGATCTTATTAAACGAACAAAAGTGTAGGGGGCTAGTCAGCAGTATTTAAATCTCTCCCTACACTTGTATCCCTACAAACCTACAAAAAATAGCAGTCAGGGGCCGCCTCGCTCACGCTTATGATTGTTACATGCCTAGGGAGACCAGATCCACGCTCACCAAAAAGAGGACACCTTCAAAAATTTCAAATGAAAAATTGAAGAACAAGAAACAACAACCAGAACAACAAAATATATAACTATAACTAAACATTTATTTTAATTCATTAAAACAAACAAAAAACATAAATTTTAACAAATTGAATAAAATTGCAAAAGAAATTGAGCTGTCAAATGGGTGTGCTCAGACGATTGTAAAAAAAGAGGTGTTGTGTTCAGATTTGAATTCCGGTACAAATATATTTTAGGTCTTGTTCACACCAGAAAGATGCAGAAAATTTCTGAATTAGTGTTGAAAGAAAAGATTTATTTGCAGTTTAGTGGTGTTGAAAAATTCCGCAAACCGAGAAATCCCAAAAAGAGAAGCAAAAATGTTGTTTCGATAAAAAGAGGACGTCTGGTCAGCCTATACATGTCTGATCTGAAATATTTATGAATAATCCTCGTAAGACGGGTTAAGGGATCATTTTCAAAAATGCCAAAATGCTTCTTAAATAATTAAAATTTGTTTACCAGATTATAAGTTTGAAATTGTTCAAGTTTTAAAAGCCCTTAAAAAAGTACAAATTTTTAACAAAAGAGAGTAGTTTTTATACTTCTCTATGAATGTACAAAGATTCAGTCGATCGCGAAATGGACTTTTCGGTGTCTTGTTGTGTTTCTAAATTTTTTTGAAAAGGAGTCCAGGGAAGGAGGGTAATATCCCAATAAAAGAAAAATCCATTCGAAGTGTTCATGTCTACTAGGGTAATATGTCAATCGATCCATTTGGTCAAATTATTAGAAATTTTAAGTAGATACTATTTCGGCTCACTGAAAAACAATACGGTCGAAGAAAATGTTTATACATATTTTAATTTATATATTGGTGTTAACTTCAAATTTGTGTTTTTTTTTATATTTCTTTAAAAATTCATAAATGTCAAGTCAATATATTAATTTTAATGGGTCAAATTGTCTACGAAACATATGAGTTCTTGGGAGAATTTTCGAACGGAACAATTGGCATAAAAGCTACCCATTACTTATATTTTAAAAAGTTAAGAACGATTTTTTTTCCAGATATGGCTCTTAGGTTTTTAGGTATGTAACTAAAGCAAACCAAATGCCAAACTTGCAATGAACGAAAAAGTTGCGTGCGACACAGTTGTGCACTTTGTTTATATAAGTAAGTAGTGCTTTAGGGTTCTTGTATTTGGTTTTAAAAATCGTTTGCTTTTAATGAAAAGAAGAATAAACCGGGTGAGAAAAGGCATTGCTTGTTGTATGCGTGTAGTTTGGTTTTAAAAAAAATGGTAAACTGATTTTATCTTGAAGTCAAGGAAAGGTCTCGTAAATTGCTGTTCATTTGAACTTTTTCTGATTCAAGATCTTTTATGAAATTACGGACTATACGAGTTCTCATTTTGTTAAGAAAATGTTTATTAAGATAGCAATGAGCACACCATGTTCTAAGTTTCAACTTATACACACTTCAGTCGGAAATGTTTCAGACAGACAAACAACGTTGCCAAAAACACGTTTCCTATGGTCAGGTAACAAAACCGAACCAGAATTTACAAACAGTTCGTGAAATCCAGCAAAATTACAAATTCAAATATTGCTACCAGTTTGTTGATGTTTTGAAATGGATGTGCAACAGTTAATATATACACACAATAACAAACAGGATATAAGGAAATTTATTCTTAGAACCATCACATGACTGAAACAATAAAAAAAAATAAAAATAAAAATACCCGATCTCGGTTTCTCTTCTGATTGGGGTAACATCCAAAGACAGAAGCAGGGTGCGAGGGAATATGGTTGCGTGCGCTCAAGACCACATTATTTTAATAGTGTCAACATTATTTCATTTAAGTTCGATCATCTGGTTCTTCTTTTGATGCAAAATTATTCACGTGACCGAATAAATTATTATACAAGTTGAAAGGCGATTCATACGTGAGAGATGCTTTTGTAGTGAGACTTATTTTCGAAGCGGATCCTTGTGGAACGGCAGTCGTGAAGAATTAGCTCTTTTAATAGCAATCTGCGATGCTTTTTGGGTCTGTTTTGCATAGAAAACAAGTCGAAAAGAAATTTGTGTTGAGATTTTATTTTTTGAAACACCTCACCACTGTTTGGATCGAAATTGACACAAGATTGACTCATAGTTATGGTTCACCGGGACCGCCATAGATACTATTTGTCAGCTAGCGTTAAGTGTGCTCATATGGCTCGATAATTTTCTTCCGACATGAGCTTTATTCCCCTTATCGCTGGCGGAGAGTTCGACTGGGGATGGCTTTATCGAGTCTCTTACCATTGAGGCCTGGGGAATAGTGGCCCCACCTACGAATAAGAATCACAACCGTCGATAGTACATTAGATTACAGTGGAGACGGTCGTAATTCTGTGTTCGCGGTATCAAAAACTGCATTTGAATCGAACCTTTCCTTGGAGGAATTCACTGGGCAGAAAGTAAGAAAAGCTTTTTATGCCTTTTGCAAAACTTTTGGAAAAAATTGCGATCTTCAACCAAAAACGGTTCTCTGGCGCAGACTAAGTAGACGTGTCTGATGAACTGCGTTAGTTACAGAAAGATTTAACCGGCCACTGCTGCGAGGACGCAAATGCGAGTGGAAGATGCATTCAGACCATCTTTAATGGTCTCTCCTCACCTCTCAGCTCAACTCAGCTTTAATAAGAGGATTAACGTCTTTTACGTCACAGGTTGGTTTTGAGCTACACTCCCGTTTTCTTCCCTGAATGAACTTCCTTTGAATGAACGTGAGTAATGTTACGTCTTCCGAGAGCCCCATAAGTCAACCAACAATACAGACGTTGTGGTGGCCAGGTTGGAGTGGTTAGTGTGTTCGCTAATGACCCAAGTCGTGTAGATAAGAACAGCAGCTGATTTTTTATACCGCTGAGCCCCCAATTTATGGCAAAAATAGACCCGATTCCACCCAAGTAGCTATGAGAAGCGAGGCTTAAGATCCAAAATTCCTAGTGCCATCTGTTGGCCTCAGAATTAAGCCAAAAGTTTCGGGGTTAGAGTCTTCGAAAAAAAATAGTTTTCTTTCATTTTACTGTCCAACCACATGAAGAACGAAATCCGCATGCATTGGCCTTTTGGTTGGCCCAAAAATAGACTCAATTGCCATGACACATTTAGACCAATTGCGCCATCTACTGACAAAAATTTGTGTCCTACTAAAAGATATATTTGTAACTAACGTTTAAATCCCAGTGTTCGAGGATTTAAAATGTCTCATTCAATAAAGAAAAAATATTTCCTGGATCGCTGATTCTTGACCTCCTCCAAAGGCTTAAACTAAACAAAAACAAAAAATGCAACTTACATCCTCATCCGACGGCACTGGTGGAGTATAATCATTAACCGATGGCGGTGACACCGATCTCTTTATCCACACCTCGTCCAGATGATTTATAAATCCGCCGCCCCTCGAAGACGCCAATGAGGTGGAATCGCAGTTCTCCAACGAACTACTACTTATCGCCGGCGAGCGCACTTCAATCAGCGACGTATCAAAGAACTTCCTATCCATATGCGGGAAGCGTCCCGAATTCCTCTGTCCGAAAAGATTCTGCACCGACGAGTAACCACCCGAGGTGCAGGGAAAACTGATCGTATGCGCGTTAGTTCTGGCGTCCATGTTCTTTAGATTTTCCGCTTCCGGTCGGAGCCTCAGTAAATCGGGTGTCTCAAGCGCTTTGGTTACAGTGAATTTACCCCTGTAGACGACCTTCTCCGGACTCGGCGTCTTAAGGAGTTCATCCTCTGGAGTCGCCGGTGCAACAACCTCAACGACTGGCTTTGGTGGTTCCTCCTTAGGTGGCAGCAGTTGTGCCATAATCTCCGGCGGTAGCAACGCGGGCACCGGCGGAGGAGGTGGTGGGGGCGGTGTCGGCGATCGCCTGTCCAACACCTGAGTTATAGCCTCGATATTGCTGGTATTGATGATGTCGATTTTCTGCATAAACTGCTGGCGGAGGCGCTCCAACTCGCGGAATTTCTCAGCATCCTCGAGTGGCAATGGCGGTGGAGGTGGCGGTGTCGGCAGCGGGTGTTTCTCCAACCGGAATTCCCCGTTCGGCTGGGGCGACAGCTTATCCCCGTCCTCCTCGTCCTCCTCCTTGCACTGGGAGAGACGACGCCGCTCCGTGAATGGCAATAGGAAAGGTCGCCCTAGGAAGAGATCATTATTTATTGGCTCCTTTGGCATGAAATTCGGCGACAAATTTAACGCTGAGATTAGTTCACAATCGTGACTTTCGTCGTCGCTGTCACTGCTACTGGCGTACTCGAAGGAATTGCTCCGGCGGAATTGTGGAAAGAAGACCGGACGCGTGCACGACGCTTCACTGGTCGATGGTTCTTCGTTGCCACTCTCCGAGTCGGACTCGTAGCCATCTTGTTCCAGATCGGCCATGGATGCGTCGAACATCGTTTCGAAGACATCATCTGCGATGGGAGGTGGTGGTAGCGGTTCATTCTGTTGCGGTTGTCTCACGTCGGTGGAAGTGACAGCATCGCTGCTCTCCTGATGCGGGCTGAAGCGTCCATGTTTCAGGGAGTCAATCAACTCGCAGTTGGTTGCCATGCTTGGGGGCGATCCTTTTTGTGATTTTCTGAATGAGTTTTGGTTCGATTTCTCTCGCTCTAGTTGGTCCGGAGTTTTGTGTACTTTTTTTAAGCTTAATTTGTACTCGATGCAATCACATTTGAGTTTAAAACTAAAAGCAAACTTTATTTATTAATTTTCTTGACACACTTTACTTTGCACGATAATATTTTCTTTTGAACGACATTGATGGGGTTTTCGGCGGGTCGTTTCGAAAGTATTCACGAGGCACTAACGGTGTTAACAGGTGGCGTATGATTTTTTTTTTTTTAATCTGAAAAGTGAAATGAGAGAATTTTTGGTTAGACATGTCGGTTGGGTGGGTTCAATTATGAATATACCTTGGATTGGTGTGACTTTTTGACGTTGGCGTATCCTATGGAAGATGGAACTTTACAAATTTCGAGAGCAAATTCAGCTCTAAGTTTGTGGTATGCAGATGGACTGTTATACAAATGCAAAGAACCATTGAAAGCTGTCAACGAGGGAGCGTTTAGTTCAAGCATTCAAATTCAAAGACAAAGAGCGCCCCATATATTTGTCGCACTCGCACACTCCCAATCAATCGACCACCAGATGGTGCGCTGCATTCAATTTTCCCAAAGACAATTACCCATCTAAGTTCTGTTCAATTGAAATGCGATAAGTGTACTTGGAGTAAACGTTCCCCCTCTTACGACACAAAGAACCCTTCACTTTTAATTGTAGTCGCAGGAGACACTGTAGCGGCAGCCAGAATTACAACAACCGATATGTAGCAATTATCTTCAATTAAATAGCATTCGCAAGTGAGTAGTGCATTATGGCGTATCGGTCGCCGCATTCCCCATCCCCAGCTGCGGTACAGTGTTCGTGTAGCAGCTATTTTGTGGATTCTACTTGTGTGACTTTTGTGCTGAGCATGTGTTCTTTTTGTTACCGAATTATGTTGGTGTCGTTTTGGGTTGCTGAAGATGGAATTAGAAAAAAATGTGTGGGTTTCAGCAGGTTCTGCTGGTAAGGATTAGTTTCGGCCTTATACTAATAATCAACTTTAGTCTGGCAGTTTACACAAAGACTCCACCCTTTCCAAAATCGCTTTAGCAATAAACAAATATAGTTGCCAGAATATCGCTAACTGTAGGGTTAAATGTTAATGTTGAGAAAGCCTTGTTTATCTCCTTATTAGCTAAATAAATCCTCCCTGAATGTCATTTTGAAGACAAGTGTTGCCCAACCGTCCAAAATCACGGTATTAAATTTCGTAATAGGAGCGAATTTAATACGCTTTTGTTCAGCCTGAGCGTTTAGAAATCGTTTTTAGGGTTCGTAGAAAAGCGGTACTGGTATCGTTCGAAAGGTGTGGCTCTAAAGTTTTTTTACCCTGAAAAAGTCTTACTATTGTACAGAATTCAGTACTCTTTGGACTTTTCCGAATACAGAAGTATTACTTATAAATTTTGTGTACTAATTTTAAAAATGGTTTATTATAGAAATACTTTCCGTTCATTCTTAATGCGTCATGCGATCATGCCCGTGCAAACGGAAACGACGCAACTAAACAGAGTCGACGAGAGACAAGTGAATACATGACTCTTCTCTTCACACGTTTTCACATTTCACTGTTCACAGATAGGACATCTAAGAGAGGGCAGGTGCGCGGGAGCTGACGGTCTATCCAATAGGTGAAGCTGTTGTCGATCTCCGAAACAGCTCAACCGATTTCCATAAAATTTTGTGCCTGGATATTGCTGGTTCCAGTTTTAAAGATAAGACAGTTTCAGACCCGATAGGTCCAAATGGAAGGCATGGGCAAAACCGGGTGGGTACAGCTTTGAACAAAAGAGACTGCCGTCCGTGTGTGTACTCATAACTCGAGAATGGATCGTTCGATTTTTACGATTTTCGGCTTGGTGGATTCGTATTGGCTCAGGGAAGGACATATGCTACTTTTTGTCCTGAAAACAAAAGTTTAATTGGATGAGATTGGGGATAGAACTTTGGGAACCGCACTTTGAAAAAATTAGACTGGATTGAAAAACTGGTAGGTCACTTCCAATACAAACAAAATTATATCAATTGTTTAATTTCTTTCATTATGTATGCTCGGAATTATTATTTTCATATCATTAGCGAATATGGGCGGAACGAAGTTCGCCGGGGTAACTAGTATTATATAAAACAAAGTTAGCTCCGTAAAACCATCCATAACTCGAGAACGGATCGTCCGAGCTGTCTTTTCTTTGATGAGTTTGTTAAAAAAATTTAAAGTGAAATTGGAAGTTTCGTAAAAATTGATTTTTCATAAATTTTTTACGGGGCATTTTCTGTTTTTGTAATTTTGATCGTAATACACAGTGAGATCGTATTTGTCAAAAACTCAGCCTGATTTTGATGATATGGGCGATTTTCGTTACAGAACTTTGTTTTTTCTATTCCTAAACATATTGGCCCTTAGAAATAGAAAGAAAAAAAAAAAAAAAAATTCAATCCTAAAGTCCACTTTTGCTAGTGAACTCTAAATTCCACCTAGCATTTCATAGAAATGCAACAAATCTAGCAAAAAGTCAACTTCTGTTAGCTTTTGTGACTCAATTGTGTTGTTTCACCAGAGGCTAGTTGTCGTTGATGTCCACCAAATGAACACAGTCTTTAAGTTTATAACACCTACCAGATGAAGACTTTCCCCGCGAGGTATTCTAATCAAAATTTGTTTGTGTTTACTCGTTCGCAAGCTACAACCTTGTAACCTCTTACAGAGTGTATTTTTTCCACCCTCTGATACGATAAATGTAACCAGCCAAAACCCCTCCGATGTGTTACCACTTCTGTATATACTGGACACTCGTCTATGACAAGGTGTTGGCATCCAGAAAATTTTCCATCGCTATCACCGTCGATAACCGGTGCCTCGACTGTTTGTTGGTTTGCCTCGAATTGTAAAATCATCCATTTGGATGGGCCTGTCTCTAATATATTGATTTACTGTCGCAGCCGGGGCGAGTATTTCTGATAACTGTTCGGCAGCCACTTCTGGCTCCATTTTATCATCTCGTTCCTCGGATGTCCATAATACAGCGTCCGCCACATAACTCCATTCAAAGCACGCGCACAATTAGGTGAAAATATTCAGCCTTCGACGGGCCGTTCATACAAGTCCCATACGACACCATATATGCAAATCATCAAACAAGTCGAAACACCACTTCGCAGTGCAGCGCAACACGACTCCATAGTGTGCCACAAGGTTACCTCACTTGTCCCACATTGGTATTCCTCGTTCACCTGAGGTCGTTACACTCCACTCATACCGATCGACTACTGGCAGTGCTCGTTACTTCACCAGCATTAGTGTCACTTAAGTCAATTGAATGAAATTTGCAAAAAAAAGCACACTCATTGTCATTATGTCGTCATGCGGCACAATTCCACAACCAACCGATATGTTCGAGACACATACTCGCGACGCGATTTCAAATGCAACACGTGATGTGCGAAGTGCGACTGTGCGAGCTCTCCAAACAAGTAGCTACACTTATGTACCGAGTGCAACTAAGAAAAACTTGTTCACACAATTGTGTTGGTTTCACTAAAAGCGGTATCCATCAGATGTACAATTCGAGCTAAACGACTGGTATGATGGGAATTGAAATGCGAGGCGTTGATGCGTGTGTCAGTGGGCTATCGATATGAAACGCTTGAGGGAAGCGTTTTTTTTTTTTGTTTTTGCACTGTGCGTAGCGTATGTGTAAACACGACTTACTGTTTAGTGCGATAGTTTTGAGCGGAGTCGCTTTGCAATTTTTGTGATTTTTAAGACCTTGACCGCCGAGGGCAATTAATTGCAAAACTGCATGACAGTTGTCAGCTGGCTTACACAGTTTAAATTATATTCTCTTGCCATTTATGGAGCAGGGCAAATTGCACTTAGCGAGAACTGAGTTGATATGGGCGCCCGTTTCTCTGCGGTCTGCCATTGTGGGTTGTGTCAATTAAATGATAAATTTTAATTGTTTTAAATTCTCTGCTGCGAGGTGAGAAGTCCCTGTGTTGAGTGTGATGTAATGGCTGTCAAATGGCCGTGGAGTTTTAACAATTTTCATGCGAATATTTCAATGGCGTCCTAGAAAAATTGTCTCATGATGGACGTTCAGAGGTGTGCCATACTCATTAATTGGCAATCGATAGCTGGACTCACTTTTGACATTTAGCTACCATCAGTTTCAGATTTGCTTGTTAATAAAATGTCACAATGACGTAAACTGTTCAGAGAGGTCTACACTTCACTAATGTGAGTAATGTCAAAATGACTGGAATCGCTTTAAAAAAAAAAACCGTTTCTCAGTTTTAAAGGCACAGGTGTTTGTTGAACCAAACGTCATTTAGCCGTTATTGTGTGGGTGAATGATTAATGTCAGTTTCCATTTCCATTCAGTTTTGAGTCACACCGGTGCGGGGGTTTAGTATGAAAGTTTTTGTTTTTATTGTTCCATAGAAAATCGCACCGAAATGCGTCGAAATTGTTGCGGTCTTTTGCTATTTCCGTACAATCATCTACAGCTGAGCATAATCTTTTCAGCTTATAGGTTTTCTCTTGCCCCTAGTAACCAGCAAGAGTGTTGTCAGATCGCGAAATTTTTTTATTTGCGGTGCTCCACGAGGTCAAATGATGTGCAAATGGAAGCCTTTGAGGGTGGTCTAGATAAAACTGAAAGCAACCATCTGATCGCTTCGTCTTTTAAGCGAAAATTGTCTGAGAATTCTTAAAAGCGTCAAGATATTTCTAAGACGATCAGTTTGAATGAGAAGAGACTCGAGCCTTTACCGCAAAAGTACATAAGTGTGGGTGTTGGTTTATCCTATTTTCTAAAGTATACAAATCTCGGACAGAGTTTTGTTTTAAGCAAGGTTAGACGTCAGGGCCCCCCAGAAGCAATAAAAGGTCCTACTTTGACCATTTTGGTTTTATAATCTGTCTTTTTGATATTTGATATTTATTGATATGAAACGCTGAACATCAAGATAGACTTATAATTAGTTCACGATATGCCAAAACAATGTTCAACGAAAGGTTAGTAATAGTAAACAGTAAGAGAAAATATAATTTAAAATGAAAACAAAATTTTAAGTTAAACATTTAAACATATTTAGATAAATGCGTAACCAAGGACAAGTAAAAGTTAATAAAAAAAAAAGGAAAAAAGGTTAATCAGTTCAAGTTGGAAAGATTCAAAGCAGACAGTAAGGAATTGTTTGTGTTCGATTGGGCAGATTGTTCCACAGTTTGACAGCACAAATGAAAAATAGCCTGCAGGAGTATGTGGCAGGTCGCAATACTTATGACGAACATGAGTCAAGTTTATTAAATAAATAGTTCGGTTCTTTCATGTGGATAAGTTTAAGAAGTTAAGAACCGCACCGATACTTGAAAAAAAAAAAAAAAAAAAAACATCCAGGCTACATCCGAGAAATTGACGAGCTTCAGATGAAATATGATCAAACCGACGGAGATTAAATACAAATCGTGCAATAGAATTGAAAGCGACTTTTAGTTTTTGAGATGAGACCGAATCAAGATCCGCAAACAGCTCACAGCCATATGACATTATGGGGATTATAAATGCTTTAACCAGTTTTAGTTTAACTTGTGGGGGTAAAATAATTCTTGTATTCGATAATCCTCTTTCCGATGCGTAGACTTTATTTATTATAGAATTAATGTGGGCATCCCATGTTAGTTTGTTGTTGAAGATAATCCTCAGATTTTTTGCGTAGCCGACATACTCGACCTGACAAGACTTTAAAAAGATATGGAGATTGGAATGGCTTTCGTTTTGTCAGGATTAAGTTTAAGCCCATTGCGTGTGGATCACTCAAAAATAGAGCTTAGATCATCGTTTACTTTTGCTGTAGCGCAATCAACCATGCGAATAGAAAAACTAAGGTACAGTTGGACATCATCAGCATTTATATGAAATCGACAGTGAGATAAAACGGAAGGTAGGTCATTGATGAACAGAGAAAACAGTAATGGGCCAAGAACAGATCCTTGAGGGACACCATAATTAATTGGAAGAAACGAAGACAATTTTTATTATATATATATTGTTTTTCATTATTAACGGCATACATTCCTCTTTAGTATGAAATAAACATCCGATCATTTATATCAAAAAATGGCATTTTTCTTTGGATACCAAAATAACACCTCTCTTTATTACATGAAACAGCTTGCAGGCGATTAGTCATATATGAATAAATTAATTTGCTACAGTGTCAGAAAAGTTGAAATATGTAAAATGTTTATCGCAGAGAATTTTATAGGATTAACACAGTCAAGTAATGTTATCACCGAAGTATGATTTGCATCAAATGCCTGTTTTATATCGTCAGTAACTTTTAATAATGCAGCTGTGCAGATGTGCAGCTGTTTTCAGACCGGAAACGTGACTGCAGAGGGTTTTTTTTTTATTTGTTTGCTGATGATTCAAAGGCTTTAGACAAAAAGGGAAGTACGGCTATGGATCTATGTTCTGAGTTTGTGCACTTTTTACAATAGCATCACAGCTGTTTTTCTCTCGCTCAGATTTATCGGCGGCAAGCTCAAGACTGTTGACACACTTTTTGAGACACTTTCTGCATTTGTTGTTCGAAAAACATTTTATTTTCTCTATCCTGTGCATTTATACGAGGCGGAGAGTTTATCATTCAGCGACTCCATCCATTTATCCAGTTTCTCTTCAATGCGTATCCACAGTTTGTCAGCTAAGCCAGCTCTATTGAGTGCACTAGTATCTCTCGGAGAGCTTATACACTGGTCTGTTGTTGAAGACGGCAACCTCGAGTATTGTGTGCGCTTAAGCCGTGATTTAATGTCAGGAAGAAAGTTTAAGCGGGAGACGAAATTAACACGTCTAGTTGCTTTGCATTATGACTGACAGTTCTTTTCAGCAGCCTTTCCTTACCTCTTCTTAAGTATTATCACACCTCACGAAAAAGTGAGAATAGTTTAGAAGAATGATGTTTTACAGGCTCTTTACTGATTGATTATACTTTAATGCTGTAAGCTTTACTCAGGACAGCGACGGATCGTACGTGAGAATTGTGCTTGGACGTAGAACCGTCTTTGGCTGTAGTTTCCATTGTGCCAACAATTTTGCTGAAGAAAAACGCCACAAGATTTACGAAGTCAGTGTTCAATGATAAGCTCTGTGAGTTGAAACTACGGTCTAGGATTAGCTCAAGATATGATTAGAACTGACATTAAAAGAAGTACAGACTTGTTGACGCTTGAGCAGTCAAGGTCGGTAGTTTGTCCTTTGCGGTGGATAGCACTTGGAGTTAGGTGCTATCCCACATCGCTAAGGGGACTTTATATAAGACCTGAATGACTCCTAGCTTTGTTCTATCTGACATAATCATGAAGCATAAAAGCGGATGAAGACATTCCTGGACGACTTAACGACGAACTATGCGAGCGCCTTAGATGGCTTTACTGGACCAACGCAGTGCAGGAAGACCCTGCGCTTAAAGAGGATCATGTTGACACCAACATCGGCCCTTAGAGATCTCGTTTAATTCATATGATCAACTCGGTATAGAAAAACCTCGCTCTAAAGTCGCACGCACAAGTATAATAGGACTTTAACGAACTTCACAATTCTGCAGCTTGTGGCCCAAGCACTTGGGAGACTTTATGCACATCATGCTTCCCAAATTTTCTGAGTCAGAATTCAAACTTCTCCTTCAGGTTTAGGGGATGTATTTGAGTAAGAAACTTCGAAACATATCACCAAAAACCCTCTGTAGCATAAAAGCTAAACTTCCATCGTGGCGTTTAGCGCAAGAAACTGTAGTTGACCCGAAAAATCTTTACTTGACAGAACATTGTCTGAATTTTTTAAATGTAACTTAGTTGCGAGTCATTTGTCTTTTACCAGTCTTTGTACCCAGGAGATTGAGTGTTCATTCGGAGTTTCAATCGTTCCTCTTAGAGCAAGAGCTAGCTGCGACCATCAGCCTTACATCATCCTTAAACTAATCTATTTCTTTTGCGGTTATATCTTGCACCCAAAAATTGGCGCGGGCTATAGTCTATTTGAGGAGTCTGTCCAAGACCCTTACAGACGTTTTAAGAGGCCTCTTGTTCAGATAGCAATTTTCTTAGTCCAGCGGAGTCCTTGACCGATAGTACTGCGTTCTGAATTTACTAATTGAAGGGGCCTACAATTTTATGCCGAGTCCGAGTGGCGGCTGAATTTAAGAAGCTGCATCAGATATACTAGCCGATGTTTGTAAGACGTTCACCGGAGTTGGCGCTGTCGAAAAAAAAAAACCTTAAGGCGCAATTTGTGTCATTTCGGGGGTCGAAACTGAGACCCCTCCCTCCCTCCAGGACGCGCCACTGTAGTAGACAAATAAAATGCACGACTGGAGGTCGGCTCACTACTCCGCCCCATAACTAGTCCCGAAAACGTTCGACAAATTCAACTTTGACACAGCCCCCCTTTTATGCGAGACAGCTTAACTGCAAAACAATCTTTCAGTCAAACGATTTGTTTATAACGTATTCCATGCAAGTAATTATTTATTCAATCGAACACAGATATTACAATAAAGTAGCTACACCCGATTACGTCACGTGTATTATAAATCGCGAGCACAATAAAATGTCACACCCTCCCCGATGGACTATAGGCGCCCAAACCAAAAGCCTATAATTTATGTGAATTTTTAAAGACAATTTCGCTGGCTCTATAGCTGGAAGTCTGCTTCTTAGGTTAGAGTGAGGCGTCAAATGAATTTTAAATAGCTATAATGTGGCGCAAGTGTTTTTTTTTCGTCGCTGTCGTGCTAAAGCCTAAAATGTAGACAGAGATAAAAGCGAGGGCCGGTCAAGTATATATTATTCCCCGCTTTTGTTTGTCTACAACCGAACCGAAGGTTAAGCGAACTTGTAGCTCGGCTTGTTATTTTCAGAGCTTGTTCGACTCTGCAAGTAAGTAAAGTATTCTACGCAGATAAGCTGATTTGATTTTGTTTGCATGAGTAGTTGAGCTGCTTGCCGAGATTTACAAAAATCGCCTGATAAGAAATGATTTTCAATCAGTTGGGTTTGATGGGTAAAGTCCTGAGAAGTAGGTTACTTGGGCGAGTAAATTTTTCCGCAGAATATTGATAAACTACGAGAGCGTTGGGTAGTGGATTTAATCAGTTGAGGGCGTTATACGTTTATAGGGCTAGTTGGCTGCTAGTTTGATTTGATTTTCGAAATGATTGACCGATATAGACAAAATAAATGTTATGCCTGTCGTCCACTTGGTGCGCAACAATTTTTTTCCAAATCGTAGGAAAGAAATAACAAACATTTCTTAAGCTCACAAAACTCATGTTCAAATTCAACATTTTGTGCAGGATCTGTTCAACTTGTTGGGCAACTCATTCACCCATTGAATGACTCCGTACACTTATCAACGTATCTGATTTTGGCAACCAAATAAAATCGGCACAGGTGGTCAACTGCGTTTTTGTTGTGGTTGCTCAACGAATCTTCTTCTACACCATTGTCGGGACAAATATTTACACTCTAAATTGGAAATAACAACCGTTAAACAATGCATGAATAGCTGTGAGTTAATTGATACCAATGCCAAGGCTCAGGGACACAATTTTCATCGTACCCAACACAACTCAAGTAAACAAAAAAAAAAATATTCAACAATTTGAGCAACTGGTTGAGCAGAAAATGTGTAGCATATTATTTCAAAATTGGTGTCCCAATGCAAAATCACGTTCAAAGACAAGTTCGTACACTACCCTCACACAGGTTGAGCAATGCGTTGTGCAACGAATGTTGAATAGATTTGAGAGCATCGTGCATTAGAGTTGAATGTGAAATTGTTGCGATCTAAGTGGACGAAGGACATTAATGTTTTGGAATGTGGCGTTTAGTAGATACAAAATAAAGCTTAACCAACTTTGAGAGGTGGCAAAAAGCGTTCTTACTGAAACAAATTGGCGAAAAGATTGTCGTCTGGGATTTAGAGTTGATGTTTGATTTTGTTTGATGTTATTTGAATAAATGAAAAAACCAGTGTGTTGGCTATTAGGCAGCAGTTAAACTTTAATTTTATTCGGTCGAAGGTTAGAAGACATAAAAAATGTTGATGACAAAAGCAGGACACTCGGGATGAATTCGAATTAATTCGCACAAATTATAACAAGGGTTCGATATTTTCATGGATAATAAAAAAATATTACAGGAACTCAACGAATTAATTCAGCGACAATTTTATTTGGAAATGACAATTGAACTGAAACAGATTTACAGATCAATTTAACAGACAGCTGATCTGACAACTAATTACTGGAATTCTATCAGTTCCAGTCTCTGTTTCATCTACGAGACAACTGAACCCAACTGGCCAACTCATCTTTCGGACGTTTGGCGCTCTGAGCTCGGTGCAATGGCTGCAAGAACAGACATCATCCTCTATGACTTTGTGCTTTAAAACCCTGTCTACGCAGTAATAGAAGTTTGATGAAAACTCCATGGATAAGTTGTCCTCAAGTTTAGTAGTCTTATGGATGAGTTGTATGGGTATGAAATGGAGAAGGATGCTTTGGATGTAGTTTAGTTCGAATTTCCCCTAAGTGAATATAGATTCTTCGCCGCAAGAAAGGCCACAACCCACAAGCTGGAGATAGTAACTACGTACAAGAGTTGGAACTGTAACAATTTTTCCCTGTGGCAAATTATCCAAATTTATCTGGGCAAAGTCGACACTACTTATCGCCTAAATTGAGTAACTTTAGTCACAGAAATCATTTCAATACCGTGATCCAAACACGCAACTCATCTTTTTGCATATCCCTAGTTCGACATTTTCACCGAAAACAATATCTTCCCTTATAAGACGAGTTTTGAAGATCTTAAAGCAACCAACAAGTAAGATTCCACTCAACCGCAATCACATAACCCAGACCACAATTCACATCCTCTTAAAGTGCAAAGAACTCGACAAATGTGCTTTTGTTGGGCGAAATTTATAACAACACAACATCCGTCATCACCCACTCAACCTTGCGAATTCAAACTGGAGCAAGTTCAATGTCACAGTAAAAATAAGGAAAAAATTATAAAAATTCGTCAACAAATACAGCATCATACGCACAACAATGGAGAGTGTCTGCGGCCACATAATAAGATCAACGTCATCCCATACGACACTAATATTTCTTGTTTGACTGGCATCAACTATAAAAACAAATATCTCCCTCTCTCTGCTTCTATTAGCATACAGCAAAAATGTCAAATGAATTAAAACCAGGAAGGATCGAAGACAAATTGATTTGTTTTGGTTCTGAAAGACCAAAAAAATTAAGCAAAAAAAAGAGCACAGCAAATTTAGAAGGGAAAGGTCACCGCTCTTCGGAGATGTATTGTTTTTTGTTTTCGTCTTATGATTGCTAAGGTTAAACAAAAAAAAAAAAAAAAAACTGTTGATAGGTACCAGGCAGTAGCTGTGCCGGCGAACCTTAAATGGCGGATGGAAATTTTTAAGATATCGTGAAATTTAAACAAACATACGAGCACATTTCGAAAAATGCGATTGAAGTTGGAGGTTCGACTTGAAGGGAGGTACAGAGGAGAGTTTAACAAATTTTGTTTGTTGATTGTTGACGCAACTCAAACAGTGGGCGGTTTTTCTCCATTATTTCAATGCGGACCAAATTGTTTTCTGTGTAATGTGATACACTAGGAAGTAATTGCGACTCAAATGGGATATTTAAGGTGTAGAAAGCCTTGTCAATTGGCGACCGATTGTAAGTCTTGGGGAATACCGTCACTGGACATAAGATTTGAAAAGAGGTCGTCAATTCCCGAAGTAAAACTAAAAATGTCTATTACCAGTTGGCGTTTTCACGGACAAACTTCGATGAAACTTTTTTTTTGAAATGCCTCTTAAGACTCTGAGAAGACTAGGATATGTCTCTCAGTGCCACGCCTACTTTTTGGCATCGTTTTTTGACCAAAATGTACTTTTTCAGACTTTACTCGCAATGAAAAAATGTCATTCCAACACTTCCTTCAATATTTTAAGCCATCATTCCTCATCCAAAAGCTGAGAACCGAACCAAAATCTATCATGATAAAATTGAATTGTTCGTCCAATCAAAAAATATCAGGAACAACGATTGTATCTCCTTGGTTGCGGCTCTTCGGGCCGGACTGTTGGTGTCCATTCGCTCTACACGTCCCAGCCATCTTAGACGACAAATGCGTACTCTCCTGGACAGGTCGACGTCGCACTACAAGCTGGTTGAGTTCGCCCTTAAATCGCCTCCTCCAAAACCTGTCAACGTAAACGGGACCGAAAATCACTCAAAGACTTTTGCGTTCAAAGCGATTAAGGAGATCTTTATACACTTTTGATAACGTCCATGCTTCTGCACCATAAACGAGGACTGGGATGATGAGGGTCTTATATAGAGTCTCCTTTGTGTTTCTCGACGAGCCCTTACTAATCTGTCTAACGCCGAAACAGCGGTTGGCAAGTATGATTCTTCCACTGACAAGTTTGGCAGGGATGCAAAAACTGGACATGGCTGTGTATAGCTGTCATACGCGGCTTTAAAATCGATAAACAGGTGGTGGGTATCGATTTGAACTTCTTGGGCATTTTCCCAGGATCTGTCGTAGTGTGAATATTGGTCGGTTATGGACTTTCCGGGCCTAAAACTGCACTGATAGGGTCCAATCAGTTCGTTGACAAATGTTTTCAGGAGTTCAGGAGGAGACTGCGATGCCTCTAGAGTTGGCGCAGTTTGGAGATCCTCCTTTCTTGTGAATCGGGCAAACAATCCTGAGGCTTAATTTACCAGGCATACGTTCCCCTGATAAAATCTTGGAGACGAATTGGCGTATGCTCTCTCCCAAGCCATATCCCGCTGCCCTGAAAAGCTCGACAGGTAAGCCGTATGGTTCAGCAACCTTGTTGGACTTTAGCTTGGATATTGCTACCCTCACTTCACTTTGGTCCGGTGGAAGCAAGTCTTGATTTTCATCGCCCAGGTTGAATAGGTTATTCTGCCTGGCAGCGGTATTTGTGTCGTCCACGCCGTTTAACAGTCTGTGATTCCACTTCAAGGCTTCTTTTTCTGTATAGGTTTCTGCTTTAATAGCGAAATTAACAATTACAGCAGTTAACCGGCGAATTGAAAATTCCTGCCGCGAACTGTCACACTTTATTCACAATCCACATAAGACAGTCGCGATCCACGAACCTGCGAATGGAAAATTCGTTCGAACTTAACCTTTAACAATGAAACCGATTCGCGGGTACCTGCGACTAAAAAAAGTTTTCATCTGAATGAAATTTAAAAACTAAGAATATTCGCTTGTCCGCAATTCGCTCTCATATGAATAGTCATTTAGAGATACTTCCTCCAAGACAAATATTAAAGAACAACCCCAAGTCCAACAAAAGAAAACCTGTCCCACCTAATATACCAATCCGTCCTCATTACAGTCGCCAGTCGCCACTCAAACAGAACATACATTCCGGCCAGCCACACAAACGCTACAGTCCGACATCGACAGTCCGACATCCAAATAAATGCATCTAAATTGCCTCTTACAATTTAAATTGATTGGCTATTGAATAAAGTGAATTCCTTTTCCTACAGATACAAATCCATCCAATAGAATACAAATTAATTGAAATCACACGCAAAACGAGTGAGAAACATAAAAATTGTGCAACGCCATTCGCGCCACTCTCGTCGAGCAAAATTTATGTTTTATTACTTACGAAAATGTCAAGCGAAGGTGTTAATCGACAAAATATCGAGTAAAATAAATTGGGGCACATTTTTCGGTGCAAACAATTTTTCAGTGGGAATTTATGTATCTGCCAGTGTGTCGGATGGAAAATGATTAATTACGAATGTGAGTTTGGTTGTTTTTTTTTTTTCTTTTCATATTCGTATTTCGAGCGCACCTGATCACAATTAAAACGAATACAAGTGACCGAGTGTGTACGGGTGAGTTTGTCGATGGCTGCGATTCGATGTCGGTTTTGCTAATTGGTGCAGTAATGCTGATGTTGTTTGAGCTGTTGAGCTACTGCTGACTACGTGCGGTCTCGATATAGCTGAATTACAAATTAATGTCGATTGATAGCACCTGAACTGGTGTACTACTAGAGAGACTACGGATAGGTACTGCCCTGTTAGCGCTGGATGCATGATCTGAGTTTGTGATACGCTTTTACATCTGCCTTATGTAGGTGCGAGTGTAGTTGGTGCGGTGCATGCGGTATAAGGAAGTGCGGTGTTGCATTCGGAAAGTTAATTCGCTATTAATTGCACAGCAGTATGAGTGGCGATTGTAATGTGACACTGATGATGCCTTGCGATGGGCATCGGACTTGATTTACTGGCAGCTATTTCCCCCGTCAAATACAGGGGGAAATGGAAGTAAGTTTAATTTATACCTCAGGGTGTATATAGAAATATAGAAATTACTGTCTACCGTTTGACACAATTACTGATGTAACTAGGGAGTGCTGGTGTCACTTGATTGATTTTGCGTATGAATAACACAGTTGGTAGCACTTGTCACTCGAGGTAGGGGCTTCATAGTGAGTTGTAAGTTTCCGTCGTTTTAAAGCTTTTAATATTTTCAATAGAAATAAGAATCAAACAAAAGAGGTGAATAGTTCACGAAGTCTGAGCTGAACTGTTCAGTTCTTATGTAGTTGCCCAGAAAATTGGGACTTTTGTCCAAATTCACTTTAAATTATGTTCAATACACGGTATATTTGACTCAGTTTTGTGTCGATCAGCTCCATTCCGATAAGATGGTTACTATTTGACATTTTTGTCCGCAGTACGTGTCTCAAAGGTACAAATGTCCTTTACTGTTCCATTTCAAAGCAGACAAAAATGGTGTGGTTGCTGTTTAATGTTACCACTTAACAGCTACGCGAATCGACTGCGCACAGTCTAAATTGTGACGACTGAATGCGAGCATAATATTTTGGCGCTGTTTTCTGCAAACAATTCTCACACATACCACGGACTAATGTCTACATTTATACTACAACCACATGCTCCTTTTAATGTAGGCGTGCGGCGTGCACGAAGAATTATATATGACATAGCGCACCAAGCGCAAAAGGGAGAACAGGGTGGCATGAAAATAAAAGCATCGTGAATAGTTAAATTATGAACAATGAATTTGTCTAAAAAGAATCGAAATGTGTACTTTAGGAATTTCATTATCTTATAATTAGTATATACACAAGTATTTATTAGTATTATTATTAATAATAATGTAAAGTGGCAACCCTCATGCTCATCTTGTAAAGAGTGATTTTTTAGCTGGTTTGGTTTTGGCAACACTGGTTTTGACAGCTGACGTGTGTTTAGTACCTTGTGTCACTGTCAAACAGCTTCAGTTTGGTTTGCAATTTAACCATGGATCGTCTTACAAATGAACAACGCTTGCAAATTATTGAATTTTACTATCAAAATTCGTGCTCGGTTCGAAATGTTCATCGCGCGCTGCTTCCATTTTATGATCGGCATTCTCGACCTTCTGAGCAGTCTATTCGGAAGATTGTGACCAAATTTCGCACCAAATTTACTTTGTTGGACATTAAACCACCAACACGTTTACGTACTGTGCGTAGTGAAGAAAATATTGCGGCCGTATCAGCTAGTGTGACAGAAGACCGCGAAATGTCGATTCGGCGCCGTTCCCAGCAGTTAGGCCTTTGTTACAGCACTACGTGGAAAATTTTGCGGAAGGATTTGGGCGTAAAGCCTTTTAAGATACAGCTGGTGCAAGAACTAAAGCCAGCCGACCTACCACAACGCCGAATTTTTGGTGAATGGGCTCTTGGAAAGCTGGCCGAGGATCCGCTTTTTTATCGAAAAATTGTGTTCAGCGATGAGGCTCATTTTTGGTTGAATGGGTACGTAAATAAGCAAAATTGCCGCATTTGGAGTGAAGATCAGCCAGAAGCATTGCAACAGCTACCAATGCATCCCGAAAAAGCCACTGTTTGGTGCGGTTTATGGGCCGGCGGCATTATTGGGCCATATTTCTTCAAAGATGATGCGAATCGCAGCGTTACTGTCAATGGTGAACGCTACCGAGCGATGATAACAAACTTTTTTTTGCCCGAAATGGAAGTTCTTGACTTGCATGATATGTGGTTTCAACAAGACGGTGCCACATGCCACACAGCACGCGAAACAATGGCGCAATTGCGAGGCGAGTTTGGTGAACAGTTAATTTCACGTTTCGGGCCGGTCAATTGGCCGCCTAGATCGTGCGATTATTTTTTGTGGGGGTATGCCAAGGCTAATGTGTATAGGGACAAGCCCGCTTCGATTGACGCACTGGAAGCCAACATCCATGCATTCATTCGTGAGATACCGGCCGATATGTGTGAAAGAGTATGCCAAAATTGGACTCAGCGGATGGGCTACCTGAGACGCAGCCTCTTAAAAAATCACCCGTTATTCATGTTGAACTGCCAAACCAAACTAAAAATAAATCACTTGACAGCTGACAAAATGGCCGCCAGTTACAATAGTTTTGACAACTTGAAGTTCTATATACCTATAAAAAAAATTGTATATTTATTGAAGCTATGTTCACACGATTGCCAGATCTGCCAATATTGTCATGTCTGCAAATGAAAAAAATGTCCCAATTGAACTGGCAATTTTTTCCACCAATAGTTATAGAAAAATCATTGTCAAATAATTGCCAGATCGCCATTGGACAATGAAATTGTCAGGAATCTGCCAATCGTCTGAACACCCAATTCTATCATTGTCAGACCATTGCCAGACGCTTAGGACATTTGCAGACTCATTTGCTATTGGCAGATCTGCTGTGGTTGCGACAAATATGAGACAAATATTTTTCATAGTTTGAAGTATCACAAATTTTTGTGCAGATTGGTGCAAAATGTGGGAATTAAATAATTTCAAATATGTACGTGGACGAAGAAGTCGATATAGGAACGGAAAGGAGCTAGGAAATTTTACAACCCTTTCCATTTTTAATGATTCTTCTAAAAGGATCTAGAAATATTTATGATCCTTTCTAATCATTTTTTGTTTTAGATATATTTTGTATTTTCCGTATTTGTGTTCTTCCTTGTAAAAGGATCCTTTCTCAATCAAGACTTCACCACCGAATGAAAAAACAAAAATGTTTGCTTTGTCTGAAAATGCCTGCAAAGGGATCTGCAAACATTTTGTAATCAAACATCTGCCAACTGTGTGAACTGGCAATTTTCTACCTGAAAACGTTGCCAGACAAATTATTTGTAGGCATACCATCTGCAAATGAAATTGTCAGAGTTTGGGATAAAACCTGGCAACCGTGTGAACGGGCAATTTGGTTTTGTAAAGTAGTTTGCTATTTGCAGCTCATTGCTATAATATTTGTAGACCTGACAATGTTGGCAGATCTGGCAATCGTGTGAACACAGCTTAAGTTATATCTCAGCAACCAAAATAGCATTATCAAAAGTTAGAGGCGAAAACATCTTAAAATTTGCAAATCCGTTTCTTATTATTTTCAGTAACCTTTTTTACATGTTCTCATACATTAAAAGTTAGAATTAAATAGAATGAATCATTTAAATATGCGACACAATAATAATAAACGCACACAAAACAACATTTCCTCAATGTATACGTACTGCATGCATCCTGTGATTTTTCCTACAGAAATCCATATGGCGGGCAGGATCCGTTATCAGAAAAAAAATAAAAAATAGTCCCTGGGAAAATAAAAGAAGCTTTGAAAATATATTGAATATTACAAATACTCAATATTTCTTGAGCGCGTGAGTTTTCGCCGCTACAACTTATTGATATTTATGGTAAACCTGACTTTCGTTTGAATACTTTGCACTCGGTTACGAAGATATGCAATTATTGAGTTCATTACCATTTTCAAGACATTTTGTTCGTTTAGGTAAGGTACTTTAGCATCCCCATTAAAGAGGGAAGGTTATGTGTTTACGTTTTATATTGGTATCAGTATTTCTATTTCACATTTTCTGTTTCGTGCGAACCATCTTACAAACACATAGAAAACAATTTGACAGCTCACTAAAATTCGGTTACAATCATAACCAAAATACCATCATATGTGTTTCCCAAAAAAGTAATTTTATGAGCTAAAACTTATTCCCCACTTTGGTCCACGTTCCATCCGGTACTGGAAACAGTACGCACTTTGATACATAATACACACTATTACTGCTAGGGAAACACATCTGAAATGCAGGAAGAGCGCTTACACTATAACCAACAATTTCTACTTGGGTGTGGCTTGAAAAAGCTTTATAACTCAGTGAACTGTGTAAGTTCTTTTAGTTCATATTAAGTTCAACTCCCCATTAAAATTCGGGTTTTTAAATATTATATTTTCGCAGTTCAACGGTTGTTACAAAACCCTGATCTGCACATCAACGATCCGTGACCGATAGGAACAAGTTAGTTCAAATAGAACTCATTTATTAAGCCCGCGAATTGTAAACGGTGGAGTGGTTAAAAATCCGCAGCGTAGCTCATGCGCATGTGCGATCCTCGAATAGGAAAATTCAAACTAAATTGAGCCCCCTCTGAACTTAACCAAGCTTCAAACAGATATTTTCGATTCTTTTTTATAGTTTAACAACATGTTGTGCCAATATTGATGAATTTTTAAGGACAAAATAAGGATCGTGTTGCGCTGTTCAAATTTAAGCAATTTTAGCAACCACAAAATGAATAACGGCAACAGCCAGACGGTCAAAATATTGCTCCCCAGACAAAACTGAAAAACACACAGATTTGGCTCTTTTTTCCAACAATAAAAAGCCCTTAATTTTTAACGATCACGCAAGTCTTAAAAGTGCTTCGCGCTTTATTTTTGAAACCAACGCTTTCTTGTGAAGGGATGAGAGCTACGCATAGAGCCCTTTTCTTCATCTCTCAATATATCATAGCTTAACATTGATAGCTTTTATCCCTAGAAAATAGCAAACACACAGACGTCTTTCTCAAATAATGATGGAGCTGAAAACCCCTCATTATCGAATTTGCTTGAACTTGAAGGGTTCTTTTTTACCTTAAGCAGTCATCGATATTTCCAGTGCTGTCATGACAACTTACGATGGTCTCCGTTTCCCCCTTCAGTCATAAACGTCTAGGCTGAAAGATGTGAGTACTTTTAATTGGCATTTAGATGTATCAGAACAAATGACGGTAACTTTCGGTATAAAATGATTTAAAAATAGGCCGTCATAACTTGGTTTTTCTTATGAACGTTTGGCTTCTCCACACCATAATATTTCGATGAAAGCTGACCTTTTAGCAAAGTTTTACGCTTTTCAATAACCTCACCTAAACCTTGAGAATCAAAAAACAACGAGAACAGAGCTCCGTTCAAATAGGAAACCACTAACAAATTTTTCATTCAACATGGATTGTTCATCTAGAGAATGTAGTAGAGTGGAGTTGAGTATTAAATCTGTAGCTGTAGAGACAGGCATTTTATTTATTTGGTAAATAGATTACAATTGCCAAAATCATGCTCTACAAGTGAAGCCAATTGCATCCAATCGTTCTCGTCCGGATTGTACTCTACAACTAAATTTTGAACTCCATAAATATTTCTTCCACAGCAAGCTACAAGTCGATTATTCCAAGAAACACATTTTAAATATGCTAACGCACTGCCCAAGCCTGGGTTTATTACAGTCCATGTGTTCGTCAAAGGATTAAAGCGCTCAACAGTTTTGCTTGGTTGGTCTTCATGCAAGCCCCCCACTGCGTACAAATATCCGCCAACTCCAGCGATGCCGAAATGTGTTGAACTCTCCTGTTTATGTGGTAATTGAGTCCATTTACTGTCAGAAGGATTAAAACATTCAATAGGAGCGCTGCCATCTCCCACAGCATACAATAGCTCGCCGAGAACTGTTACTTTTATGCGAGCCTGTGTTGAGTGCATAGGAGGCAATTTTTGCCATTCACGTGTAGGAAAGTCATACTTCTCCATCGAGTGTCGTGACCAACTGTTAACCGATTCCCCACCAACAACGTACAAATCGCCATTCAATTCAGCTATTCCAGGTGCTGTACGTGCTTGTCGCATTGGAGGTAAGCTTGTCCATTCCTTTGTGTTAAGGTCCAGACACTCAACGATATAAGTGGTAGTGTTATCACTAAGAACTCCTCCAGCGACTATTAATTTCTTATCCATGACCACCTCCGTAAACCACGACCTTTCTGTTGGTGAAGGTGGTAAGTCTTCGGAGGTCCAAATATTCGATTCGGGGTCAAAGTACTGCATTTTCAAATTATTGGTTTTTTGTCCACTCACAAAACCAAGTGTCTCTCTTTCCGCTCCATTTGCCCTCTTCCGTTCGGAATGACGTTTGGTCAACTTCATCCGTGACAAGTGCGATTCCAGCCCACTGAACAGCAACTCCAGACACTCGTAAGTTTTGCTTACTGACTGTCGGTTGTCGATGATAAATTCGGGCGTCAAAAATGAGAATCGCACATGTGCCAAGGGGCCGCTCATGGATTCCTCTCGAAGTCCTTTGTCGTGTTTCACCCAAGACACAACACTGTGGAACACCGTTTCCTCCGAGTTAACGCACAGATCGTCACTCGAAATGAGTTCACTCAATTGCTCCTCCGTGAGCTGCAGAAACTCTTCATTTTTGCACACCTCCTCGAAGTTCAGCAATGCAAACTCAAAAGCCTTCTGATGGAGCTCAGCGGACTGTTGTTCTTTGGCCATTGACGCGATACTTAGACAGTTAGTGGTGTCGATGGTTTCTCCAATGAATTCAGAGCAGACAACCTTCAGTGTGCTCATTTTCAGGACATCCGCTGCTACTAGTATTCGGGTGACGTTTTCCCAGCTAAGCTCAATCGTCCCACTGTACATGAAGTCGACGACCGCTTTGAGGGTTGCCCCATCGATTCCCAATTCAACGACGTCCGATCTAGCTTCCTTCAACGTACTGCATAGCATTGCCAGAAAGTAGTCACTCGATGCGGAGAGGACCGCACGATGAGCGTGCACCTTCAAGTTGTCCGTCTTAGTGGTCAGAGCAATGTCGAAGAACAGCTGATCCCGGTAGAAGGTGTGCAACTTGCTTAAGATATTGCTGGCATGTTGGTCGCACGCGAAGGTCTTTGACTTTGACGACATCTCACAGAATCTGATTGTGTATAGGTAATAGGACGTGTTCCCCTTAACTTCTGAGATGACTTTGCTTAGGTTCCTCTGGTTTCCTTTATGACCAACGTTTAGACAACACCAAGCTCTGAGATGAACTGACAAGTACACAAGTACTGATCCGCAGTTTATATGTTGCGATCCTACTACGGATTAGTCTCAGTTCTGATATGCGGTTTTCGGAGTTTTCGCAATTACACACATCCCCGCAGGTAGGTAGGTAGGTTCGCTTCAATTAAGGATAACTAATTTCCCGGAACAAAAATTATTAAGGGACTATCGTAGCTCAGTCCCAACAATTCGGTCGAAGTCTGTCCAAAGTGTGTAAGCTATATGTACTCCAGGTATAAATCTGGTCTTGTTTGTTTTAGGCTTGTCTGACGGGTTGTCATCAAAAAAGTAGAAAACCGATCTATTACGAATTTCCTAGAATTATGCAGACAACTTGAAATGGCGTCCGTATCCCTACCACTGGCATCTCCTATCACTTTCAGTCCTACAAATTCAATCGATTTTCTCTCTTTGTGAAAATATTGTCAAAGAAGAATCTAGGTAAAGTGGAAAAAGGATGCACAAAGGATGAAGTCATAAACATTCTTAACAGTTCATCGGAAGTTTCTAATTTACATAATATGGTCACGGGAGATAGAGGCGGTGCCGCGGTGGTAGGTAGTTACACGTGATGCCTGAAGTGAAGCTGATACCTGCGCCTGAACGGTGGTAATCAATTTTGTCTGCAGTTAGATGGTTTACAATGGGTTGCTTTATATATAGTTGGCGCAACAGGTCTGTAGAGACCCAAGGCCTAGCTTCTCACAACCATTCGTTTTGTGTGAGTTTCATTTTTTGGAACGAATGGAATTGCTTTGGGTTGGGATAAAACGTGGGATTTACTTAATAAAAAATCTGTTTCCTTTGGGGGTTTCATGGAAATCCTTATTATTTAATCAGTGCGCTGTAAATATTTTATTTTATATTCAATAAGCAGTTCTGCTTGTCAGCTGTATTCAGTTGGTATAGGAGAACTTTTTGAAGGTTGTGCTTTAATTACGCAAGCGATTTAATACAAGGTTGGTTTGAATCTTTTGCATATCATTGTTGTCGTCGTTTTAAAGAGTCTCAGTCAGTTGCAACATAATGCTGGCTCAAAAAGACGCAAAATTAGATGCAGTTATGTGGTGCCTACCCTTTTGCGTCTGGCATTATATTTGGGTAAGTTTACATTTGTGGAACTTTTCTTAAAATTCTTCAAAAGCTTACTAATAATGTAGATATCATCTGAGATGGCTCAATTGGTGCATTTTAGAATGAGACATGCCTCAGAACTGTTGAACTTTTCAACGTGTTTCTGTTTGGGGCGTTCGCCTTTTTTATATACGTCAGTTTTTACTTAATATCATTGTTAATCAGTCGAACTGACAGTTCATATCAAATACACCCTATTTACCTACCTAATAAATTTTCGAAAATATCATTCTTTCTATATTATACTTGTCAACGGCAATAATAATCAGCACAGCATTGCCAGACAGACAATATAATCTAACCGAGATATATCTGGAGGTTTTTCAGACTATATTTGACTATATTTTCAAAAAAAAATACCCTAACTTTTTATCATTATTTTAGCATGTACATAAATTTATTTTTTCGGCAAATAAATATAACGCAAATTGTCAACGCGTGTTGCATTTTGAAACCATAGTTTGAATTAACACAGCCCTTACGCAACTTTGATGAAATTGCTGTGAATGTTTTAGAAACTTTTACAAAAAGACTATAACTTCTTCCTTATGAAACTGGCATTTGATTTTTTTGAAAGACTTGTTTTTTAAACCAATATAGTTCAAAGATATTAGAACAAATAATTTTTATTGGAAGCTATAGCTTTGGAGGATTTAAACAGCATTTTAAAATAACACAAACATTTTAAGGTTACCAAAAAGGTTATATAAAAATATAATTTAAGGAAAAATCGCAGAATTCCCTTCATCGACCAAGAAAAACCCTATTATGTGGACGGAAAACCCCTAAACTGGCAACCCTGCATGGTAAACAGCCTTTTTAAGAAGTTGTTGTCTCATTTCTCTTTGCACCTCGTTAAGTCTCAGCAGCAGCTATATTCTTGTACATCAATGCACACCTTTGTAGAGAAAATGGAATTTGTCTTGCCCTCAATAAAAAGGTTATCGTGCTTCATTTAAATAGGATGTCCTTAATAGATGAGAGACTTCATCGTACTTATGTCGAGGAAAATGAGATGAAAGCCGAAGAGAAAACGAAGAGAGCGATTCAAAATAATCATTTTAGGTTGTCAGATTTTGTTTTCCTTTAAGTGGGCAAAAAAAAATTAGCCCAAAATCGTTGCCCAGAAAAAAATCGTGGAAAATTTTGGTATTTTTACCACTCCAAGAATTTTATTTGGTTTCTATTTTTTGCAAAATAAATTGTCGCTACACTGCCAGAGTGCTGCCAAGTTTGAAAAGTGCGGGTTTGGCCGAATAATATTTTTTTTTAGTTTTGTAAAGGAATAAAACAAACAAAATTAACACACACAATTTGTGAAACGATTTGTGGCCCAAAATTGTGTAAGGCCCTAATTTTTTCATTTCTATCGTTTTTTATGAAAAATACAGCCCAAAGTACAACAAAGCGCCCAATCTGAAAACCCTGCAAAGGACCGTGACATGCATGGCTCACTTTCTGCGAAGGGAAAAACTGATTTGATTTTGAAAAGCAAAATTCTGAAAGACCTACTCAAAAGAAGTTTGATGATGAATTAGGCAGCTTGTTAGATTGCGCCTACTCTGGCCTAAGTGAGGCTGCACTTGATGGGGCCTGCCACCCGAACCTAACCTCGCTCGAAAATAGCTATAGTCCAAACAAATGTGTTGCTGTTGTTCTCTTAATAACAATTTAATGTCAAAATGGTTTATGGCCCATGCTCTGTAAATAATTTTTTTTTTTTTTTCAATTTATATCGTTCTAGTGATAAATATATCGATGTGATAATTACAGAACATACCTAACCCAGCTAACAAATTGGAACTATCACAGAAACTTAAGCCAGGCAGCATTGCCATGGATGCAGAGGTTAAGCGGTGTGTGCTGAGCTAGAGATTGAAGGCCGAAGTCTGTACTATAGTAAAATGTTGATTGTTTACTCTAAGGTTCTATGCTATAAGAAGAACACCGACTTAAGCAGATATTGCGAAAAAAAATATTTAATCCGTCTATCTATATATATATATAATAATTGAGGCTTAAAATTGTGTTCGTATGTCGCCAATTCACGCCTTAAAGCATTTACAGATTTTAACCAAACTTTCACACATCTTTGGTATTGGTCTATATATGGTTTATGCGAAGTTTGGTTCAAATCCGAAAACGTATGTGTGTGTTGTGCGTGCGTGAAAAAAACACATGATTTTCAGTATATTTTGGGTTTTTCCACACATTAACATTGCGTATACAGCTCAACGTCATGAGCGCGATACACATAAACGTTTGTTGTTTCTTTTGCTCATTTTGTAGCTGTGTATTAGAAAGTTGAAAATCCGTCCAGCCGAAGTTGGGTTATGACTTTCTATTCAATTTTTGATCTTTTCAATTTTTGCCAAGTGTTTTTCGGCAAACTTTAGTTGTCATTGAACTTTATTTTAAAGAAATATTTCATTAAATATTAAACTATCATGTTGATAACTTTTATTACAGACAAGACGATTAATGTGTTTTTGTGAAACCAGAAGTTTATTTTATTGTTGTGTGTTCCACTCCATGAAACTGTGCCATTTTCAAGCTTACGAGTGCACTAAACTATAATAAATACACTTAAGAAGTTCTTTTAAAAAGTATATTTGCCTTGTAGCAGCCAAAAGAAACGTTTTAAGTGCAGCCATATGAGCAGACCAATCCATCATCCAATCAAGCCGAACCCCAAGGTACTTGAATGACTTGTCGCACGCAATATTAAAACATGTATCAGAGCGTGAACATTCCTCAAAAAATTGCAGTGGTTTCACTTCCGATATAGGCTTTCCTGTGACTATATTTCTTACAACTTGCAGATACATTAGAAAACATAATTTTTATTTTTGTCAATTATTGCAATTTTGTGCATTTTGAACCAATGGTTTAAGTTTTCCAGGTCATGATTAATATCTGCAGAAAGATCCAATGCAGAGTCATTGTGAAAATCACATGTCTCATCAGCGATCCCATTAACTTTGCTACGGCACAGCGAGTTAATACAAATTTAAATTAATATCGGACCAAGCACAGAACCTTGAGGAACTCCTAAAGAGATGTTACTTGTAGAGCTAAATTGCCCATTAATTTTTACTTAAAGTTTCAATAAACGTAAAGTAATTTCTGGAAGGATCACTTTCATTTAAAATATGTTCCCAGCATTCAGAACGAAGTAAATTATTATGCGATACATAATGAGTTGTTATGTAAGTAGAATAGGAAGATAAGTTCTTAGATTTGGTATCAGAAACCTAGTCGAAGCTCAGGCACGTCAAACAATGATCAGTCAATTCCAAATCAATAACAGAGCTACTGAGCAGGGGCCTATAACACAATACAACAAGTGCTTGTTAAACAAGTTAAATTCAAATTTTAAACAGTCGTTGAATTTCACAAGTTAAACAAGTGAAATTCAAATTTTAAACAGACGTTGAATATCACTTGTTTAACAAGAACTTGTTGTATTGTGTTATAGGCCCCTGGTATTTCGGTTTGTTAAAAAATACTCACATGGTAAATGCAAGTGCTCGTAGAGTCTGAAATGCGAGTTGGTTTGTTTATGCAAGACTCTAAGCCATAAGATGACAATAAAGAAAAGTTCGTTCACATAAAAGAAAGTTACTGACTAGTCATCCGTAGACGGCGCAGTGGCTTGGTGGTTAGTGTGTTGGGCTACTAAGCGAGGAGTTCTAAGTTCGAATCCCGAAAAAAAAACAAATTCCAACGTAATTTCTGTTTCCACTACGCCACCTCTCGCGAACCTCTGAGAAACATCGGAGAAGTATAACTGTCATAAAAGAGCTTCTCAATTGGCCATTAGCGATCGGCATAAAGTTGAAGATCCCTTCCATTCGTCTCAAAAATTAAGAACTCCCACAAAACGAATGGTTGTGAGAAGCTAGACCTAGGGTCCCCACAGACCTGTTGCGCCAACTGTTTATATTTTATTTTATCCACGGACAAGTGATCCACAGACGAGTCATCCACAGAAAAATCGTCCATTTTATAGCAAAACAACTCATCCATGAAGTACAACTTATCCACGGAAGTTTTTTCAACTTCAATAAGTTGAACCGAATAGTAGGACTTTTAAAAATGTTATCGCACTTCAAAAATGGAACCTTAAATTACACGTATGAAGTGCGACTACCCTATAAAAACAAAATCCACAGCAGTGTTATTATAACAACCACACAATCCTGCGCCATTTCCAACGTAGGTTCCACATTTAAGTTGTTGCCTTAAATACAAAAACTAAAACAAATAAACCATTTCCAGAAATATACCGAATTTCCTCATTCAAATTCTAATACAACCTGTATACCAACTGACATATAGTGACGACTGACTGTTGATTCATCTCAACATTCCCGCGCACATGACTGATGAATTTAAAAGTAAAATCACTTCTCGTGCGTAGCCCACAGATAAGAGCAGCCATTCTGTTATGTTTGGTGCTAACCAAGTAAGTTATTAGACGATTTTACTCAGTTTTATTACAAGACTTCAGTGGTTTTATAAAGGTTGATTAGATAGACTACATAATACATAACTTGAGTACGTATATATATTTTTACATAGAAGAGCTTTTACACTCACATCATAACACATTCAAAAGCGCAACCCTTGCCTAATTTTTCCCATCTAACAGGAGCAATTTGTTTGTTTGTTAACAAATTATCATTCCTCAAAGACCTTTAGCATACAATTTATATCACTTGCTCATATATTTCCTGTACACCAAACATTTGCATATCATTTATTTACAAAACAAATGCAGCCCACAGTCACGGGACTACACGGCGTATGCGTAACATTTTCTTCAACTAAAATTCGCACCTTACCGCGAGCGTGTCTAAAGCGCTCACCCAAACAAGCAATAAATTTTAAGCAAAGAAAACAAAAACATATTATGTTATAAACAAAAACAAAAAAAACGTAAAAACTTATCATAGGCAGGGTGGGAACGGGCTACAAGAAACAGTTAGCTATTTGAGCTGAAATTACTGTCAATGCATTCATGTTTTTTTTTTTTTTTTTCTGTTTTGCTTTATTCTCATTCGTATCTGAAAATCCACACTCGCATCGGTGTACTTAAGAGTTTCACACGGATTTGCAATTACATTTTCTGTTTACGTTTGCTTTGGTTTGGTATAGTGGTTCAATCGGGTAAAAGAGATCGATAAACAGTCACAATGTGATGCTTGGCAGACAACAATACAAATATACAAATCCATACGTGCAAAAGGGAAAAGAAAGTAAAACACAAACGAAACCACTTGGTCGGTTTCCAACAGCAACAACGCGTTACACAAAAGGTCACCAGGTGCCATGGTTTGACGCGGAGAAACACTTTGATGTGGTTGAGAAGCAGATGGTCCTTTGAAAGGCTTCACATCGATAAGGTAGCTGATATCAAAGCGATTGCTCTTTGACCGTTTATTGATATTTTGAGACGATAATAATTAACCTCAGTGCTACGAGTGAAGTGTCGGCAATTTCACATGAAATAGGAGATGTGCCTACCAACGCACATGAGTGTTTATATGTACGAGTAGTTTCTAATGAGTACTTTGCGTTATGGACACATTAAGTTGGTTTTATTTTACGATTTTACGACCCCATCCGTTCGTATGATGAATGAGCTCGCTATAAAATCGTTATACTCCTCATGAGGATGTGTGTCTTTTGATTCATTCATATTTTACTAGTGAATTTCGGTCCTAAAATTAAATCATTTGTCATCTTCCATTTATAGGTGGTGATAGTGACTCAAGTCAAATGCCACTTTTAACAATGCTTTTACTATTTCCTGTTGCAAATTTGAAAGTAATTTATTACGTTCTGATTGAATGATGTAAGTGGCATGACATCAGTTTGAAGGAACGGCCTGTAAATGTTCGACTCACTTTGTGCGGCAGTAAATATCTGTTCGGTCTTGTTTATTGCACGATGCCATTTATGGCTCGCACACCCTTATATTTATGTGTCGGAGAGGTCATCTAATCAGTGAAGTTTGACACAAATTTGTGTAATATCTTGCCCACAAACATTCCATGCAAAAAGTCAGTTCACTAATGTAATCGACGAGTGGGCAGGAATAGAGTGCACGACTGGGTCGCACGAAACTTTCTCGTTCATCAAAAGTCTGGTTCAGTCAATTGGTAGGTAGGTAAAAGCAACCGTACATAAAATGTAAGAATAGGTAGCGTTAAATAAAATTCACTTAAAGTTTATTCATTCGATATGACAGTAGGTACGTATATCAAATAAGAATGTGAGTTTTTATAAGTTTTAGTTCTCAACAACAGGCAATTATGGCAAGTTCTGGTTAGCGCCCACTGTACTATTTTATAGCTCTTACACTCTGCAAAATTTTGAGTAGCAGGACAAGCGTAGTAGAAGTTTCTATTTTTGATGTGCTAGGGCATGTTTTTATGTTTGATTGGAATAGATTTATGACGCTGATGGTTTAAGTTGTCAATGATTGGAAGTATTGTTCGTGATAGATCGATGTTTATATGTAACAGTACAGAGATTTGTTTTTGAATTTGCATTAGCAGTTATAAACTGAATATCCCGATGGGTGTGGGCGTGAAAGGGGTGCAAAAGAAGTTGGATTTTCTGATTGTGGAAGCCTGCAAGTGCTTGGCATTATTTTAAGGTGCATATTAAATATGGTTGAAAAAAGAAGTGGGTTATGTTTGTAAAAACGTTTTTCGTGGCTGTTATTGCATTTTTAATGAAAGTGCGGCACCTTTTGAGTTATAAAAAAATAAAGAACACAGATCGGTTTTTGGGTAGTAATTTTTAAGAAATAATTAAAAACTGATTTGTTCGAATTTTTTGAGAAAAACTAAGTAAGGGATCATATTTGAATAGTTATATATCTTTAGCATGTGCTAAAAATCATTAGAGCGGATTTTGTTAAATTATGCAGACAAAATAGTAGGTAACAAATATTGCAATCTTTAGTTAGAAAATACTATTGCTTAATTATTTAGCTGAAAACAGAGTACGAAATATTGTTTGGGATATAGGCATCACTTGCTTTTGAAAGTTTTATCCAACTCGAAAAAGGAGTTTTTGAGACATGAGCAGTTTCTAAAATTATCGTTTTCGGTGATTCGAATTGATAATTAAGGCCGCTATAATTTTGAAAATAATAATTTTAGTCTAAGTATGTATTTTGGTAAAAATCGTTACTGCCGTTTATAGGTTAAGTGAAGAAAACCAAGTTTTAAAAAATCCTTTTTTTCTAAAATCCATTGTAGACAATATAGACAAAAACTGAGTTAGAAATGACCATTTTACCGTAGGAATGAATGTTTGTTGCAATCGTATGGACCATTTTCGAGATACGTCAAACTTCTTTATAACGAACTTCCGTATAACGTAATTCTCTCTATACCGAATTTCATTTTGCTCCCCTTCCCCTTCAAATATCCCATAGATTAAAAAGTTCTTTATGACGAAATTCTCCTATTTTTTTTTGACCCAAAAGCACAAATGTTTCTTTATAGGGAAATGTCAAATTTGAAAAAAGCTTACTATGATTTTTTGTTCCTAATTTTAAAAGGGAACTCCCCGTTTCGGCAAGAATTTTCTCAAAGTGAATGTATGGATGTATGAACACTTGTTCATGTGCAGTAGTCATTTTACGCATACCAACAGGTCAATCGTTTAAGTTGCATTTTAAGTTCGTAAACCGTTTAAATACAAAAATGTCGAAGTGCAAGGCCACTTCACTTTCAGAGAAATGATTGATTATGGAAAAAGTTAAAAGGGGAGAAAAGAAAAAAAGAAGTTGCAGAAAAATTTTGTGTTTCATTTAGTACAGGGAACTTCCTTCAGACGAAACAATTTTGAATGGCATTTCATCTGAGGAATCGGATTCATCAGATGACAATGCTGAAATCGAATTTAATCGAAGACAACCCAACGATAGTTTTATGAGAACTGCAATTGATAATTTACGAAGTTTTATTTAAACAAGAGATGCAACCTCAGATGATGCACATTTGGACCTTTCTAAATTGCAAGATTTTTATAATAAAACAAAGAATAAAACTGTTCGTGTGCAATCGAAAGTTGATATGTTTTTAACGAAAAAAATAAAAGACGTAAATTTCTTTACAGTGAGTTATTTTTTCTAACAATTTTCTTTGAAAATTTAAAGGAGCTGTAGGTCCAAAAACTCCAAGTCCGAAGTTGGAAACATTTTAAAACATGTTAGGGCAGCCGTTCAGGCTGTAGGCATCGGAAGCATACGGACAGACAGACCGTTTTTCTATCATCGTAATGTCAGAATTGATTAACATCTCGAGATCGAAATTTTGTACGAATACAATATCTTTCTCTTACTACGTTATCGAGATTGTTAAAAATCGATCTTTTTTATCAGTAAGCAAGAACAAAGTTTGGTAACATCAACCACGGCAACCCTGAACAAAAAAGAAAAGTTGTTCAAGTTCAACTCAACATCAATATTATAGATTACAGGAGTCAGTTGAAAAAGAGAAATTCAGCGGGAGATACTATCCTTGGAAGCAGCGTTGCCGTTTGGCTCCTTTTTAAGCTTCAAGGCCCTTAGACCGCACTTTTCTAAAACTTATCGAAATGACCCCTTTTTTAGGTGAAGTACGATTTTGTTCTTTGTTGAACGAAAAAGAATGCAAAAATATGAAATAAAGTTTTTTGTTATGACAAGACTTGTTTTTTTGTTTTTTTTGCTATATTTGTATTATTGTGGTCCCTTTTTTTATTCGGGACCCTTTTTGTTACACTTTTATGAACATTGTCAGCGGCGCCCCTGATTAGAGGTAAAATTTTCCTTTGATAAATAAACTGTTATAAAACGTAACAAGACAGTTTTCGAGCTCATTTTTAAATGGCTAAACCTTACAAGCGTTGAACCTAATGTTGAAAGCTAGCAGCCTTCATTGCTTTTGTTCGAATGGAGAAATATAAGAATAACACACCAAAGGTGCTCTCAAACTTTGAATGGTATTAGCCACTATTCCTACAAACATGACACATGCAGAAGATCGTTACAAAAAGCCTTGATCTTCTTTCAAAGAAAGAAGATAAAAAAAAACAGCTCTTCATAGTGGACCTCCAACAAAAAAAAGAAAAGCAAACCCAAATAGCACACCCAGAAGCTCCAGCCTAAGGTTAATGTCACACTAGCTGCTAACTGTTAGGACGTTCCTGATGACATATACAGGCTTATAAAACATTGGCAATTCATTCGAATCCTCCACCCATATTTGAAGAAACATCGTTAAGCTGGAGTTGCATGCGACTTCCTCACATAGGATTCACTTCCAATGCTGGTCAAAAACCCGGTTCCCATGCAGGGTACCGCAAACAATATTTTTACTATACAAAAGTGGGTGAATGTAAAAAATTTGTAATGGAAAGGGACATACTTTCGAGAGTACGCAAAATATTTTCACTTCGTCATTCGGAAATATTTACAATTCTTAAACTTTTTAAAGCGCTTATAAAACTTCAGTTCTCAACGTCTTTCATTTCAACGGAAAGTCCCAATGGCAGGAGCTCTCAACTTGTAGAAAACACCAAACTCCTCCTTACTTCCTTAAAACCAATAGCCGGACACTTGCTCTTGACATGTTTTGTCAAATTACTTTGCAAAAAAATAAAAATAAAAACAAAACTCCAACCCTTCCTCCACTTACGTACAATAATAACAGTGCAACTTGAGCCAGGTGCTAACCAATAATTTAAACCCTATCACGCAGCCCAAAGAAAGAAACGAATGACAATGCAAGGAAAAATTTGCCACATGTCTTCCTTCTTATTTTTCCCTGTCAATTTAAATTGTTCCACAGGAGATATAGTAAAGGGGGCGTGGAAAATGCATGTCGGAATGCATATACTTACGTGATACTTAGGCATATCAATTGCATATACAGAGAAGCTCCCATTGTTTTAAGAACCTTCTGTCTCAGTCAAATGATAGTGCTTCATATAAAGTAGGCAAAACGCATGACTTTCGCACGCAGAAGGTTGGAAAAAATTCGCATCGAGTCTCCTAGTCTCAGTTTGTGCGGATTTTTTGAAGTGATTAGTACGAACCGGATGCGTGAGATTGAAGTAGAGTTTTTTAGATTCAATTGGCAGAATTAAAAATTAACCAAAATTAAAATGAAAGTGAATCGAAATAAGCTGATGGCGGTTTCGGGCGGTATTGCGCTTTTTGGCATTCTGTTCGGCTGGGTGATTTTTCCGGCGATTTTGAAAACCATGCTCAAGAAGGTGAGAAAGTGAGAGCGCTGTGGCTTAGTGGTTAGTGTGTTGGACTACTAAGCGAGGTGCGATTCCGGGAAAAACACAAATGACAGCTTAAGGTTTTTTTTTCCACTGCGCCACTTCTCGCGAACGTCTGACAAACATCCAAAAGTATAACTGTCATGAAAGGGCTTCTCAATTAACCGTTTGGATTCGGCATAAAATGGTAGATCACTTTCATTCGTCCCAGAAATTACAAGAAACGCACACAAAACGAATGATTGTGAGATGATAGGCCCTACCGACGTGTTGGCCAACTTTTTATTTACTTATTTATTTACTTACTAAAATAAAGGGTGATTTTTTAGCTGGTTTGGTTTTGGCAACACTGGTTTTGACAGCTGACGTGTGTTTAGTACCTCATGTCACTGTCAAACAGCTTCAGTTTGGTTTGCAATTTAACCATGGATCGTCTTACAAATGAACAACGCTTGCAAATTATTGAATTTTACTATCAAAATTCGTGCTCGGTTCGAAATGTTCATCGCGCGCTGCTTCCATTTTATGATCGGCATTCTCGACCTTCTGAGCAGTCTATTCGGAAGATTGTGACCAAATTTCGCACCAAATTTACTTTGTTGGACATTAAACCACCAACACGTTTACGTACTGTGCGTAGTGAAGAAAATATTGCGGCCGTATCAGCTAGTGTGACAGAAGACCGCGAAATGTCGATTCGGCGCCGTTCCCAGCAGTTAGGCCTTTGTTACAGCACTACGTGGAAAATTTTGCGGAAGGATTTGGGCGTAAAGCCTTTTAAGATACAGCTGGTGCAAGAACTAAAGCCAGCCGACCTACCACAACGCCGAATTTTTGGTGAATGGGCTCTTGGAAAGCTGGCCGAGGATCCGCTTTTTTATCGAAAAATTGTGTTCAGCGATGAGGCTCATTTTTGGTTGAATGGGTACGTAAATAAGCAAAATTGCCGCATTTGGAGTGAAGATCAGCCAGAAGCATTGCAACAGCTACCAATGCATCCCGAAAAAGCCACTGTTTGGTGCGGTTTATGGGCCGGCGGCATTATTGGGCCATATTTCTTCAAAGATGATGCGAATCGCAGCGTTACTGTCAATGGTGAACGCTACCGAGCGATGATAACAAACTTTTTTTTGCCCGAAATGGAAGTTCTTGACTTGCATGATATGTGGTTTCAACAAGACGGTGCCACATGCCACACAGCACGCGAAACAATGGCGCAATTGCGAGGCGAGTTTGGTGAACAGTTAATTTCACGTTTCGGGCCGGTCAATTGGCCGCCTAGATCGTGCGATTTGACACCATTAGATTATTTTTTGTGGGGGTATGCCAAGGCTAATGTGTATAGGGACAAGCCCGCTTCGATTGACGCACTGGAAGCCAACATCCATGCATTCATTCGTGAGATACCGGCCGATATGTGTGAAAGAGTATGCCAAAATTGGACTCAGCGGATGGGCTACCTGAGACGCAGCCGCGGTCAACATTTGCATGAAATTATCTTTAAACATTAAATTGCAAGGTTCAAACTATCGATTCAAATAAATATTTCATTCATTTTTTCGAATTTTTTGTGTTTTTTTTAAAAAAAAAGTTCTAAACCTCTTAAAAAATCACCCTTTATAAAAAAAAAAGTATTTGAACGGCTAAAGAAATTCTGACAAAAGTATTTATTACCATTCCATTTAATGCAGAGTGGACGACAAGAATCCTGGTTCGAGAAATGTTGTAGACCGTTTATTTTACCAGTGGCTTGAATTTGTAAATCAAAATGAGTTTTTAATTTTAAATAAAAAGTTAAAAAAGTATCGGTTTGGTAAAGTTTGTTCATAGAGAGTTTTGAAAAATTCAATTTGCGTCCCACTAATGCGCTGCAAATAAAAAATCCTTGCGAGCGTTTTTGGTGGAGTGTAATTTGGAAAGTTGATTATTTGAATTTGCATCAGTCTATTGTTTTAGTTTCAAACATAATTCAAAACTTTGCTTAAAACTCACGTCGAGCAGGTCTCAAAATTGTGGTAGTACTATTTAAAATTGGACTAGATTATTGTCCAATTGTATTGATTTTTTTTTTTATAAAATCGAAGTGATTACATGTTGACCGAAAATTATATTTTAATAAATTGTTTAGAGTTTGCTGGGTTGTACAATTGTACATAGAGGACATTAACAACAATAGTTTTCAACACTCACTTTGTATATTTTGTAGGTCACAATATGTAATTTTTTATGGAAAATTTCGTAACTTCTAGAAATTAGGCTGGACGCTGAAAATCATTTTTAGAATCGAGGAGTGAAATAAATATTTGGGGTATTCTCAAAACCATTGCATTGTTCAAAATCGAACACCGCACAGTTGGTACTGCTTTTTTAATATGAATATCTTCGACAATATTCACCTCGAAGGCTAGCGACTCAGTGTTAAATTTTGAGAACAGCAGTTTGTCCAATCACCAGAAACATAATGATATCTGTTGGTAATCGAAAAATATCCATTAAGAAAAGAGTCTCATTTTGTATGTCTACGTTAAAAGTTTTAACACAATACCTGTCAGAGGGCTGTCGCCCTAAGTGACTTCTAAAACGTTTTTGTGAATTCAATTTAGTTTATCGTATTTAAAAAACTAAAATTGAACGGTGACAGACTTTACTTTCTTCAGTTGCTCAGTCATTGAATAATATTTCGAGTTCGAAAAGTATAGACCTTTCTCTTACTTGGATTCAGAAATGTTAACAATATAATATAATATATACCATTTGAATAATTGAATCTCATCAGTGAGCAAAACAATAGTTTACTATTTGATTCAGCTCATTTGCCTGAAAGGAAAACAGTGTCGGCCCAATGATGGAACCTTGTAGCACCTCTGCAGTTGGGAAAGTTAATAATTATACAGTAGCTTTTCGCAAAGTGAAGTGCGACGGAACGCCTTTTTAAGAGTTCAATAGCTTTAAAAATATGAAGAAGGCAGAGTCAGGGTGGGCGGTTTTCTGACTGTAAATGACAGAGAAGTAGAAAAGCAATTTCAGGACCTATTTCCCCCACAAAAATCAAGTGGCACGGAATTTAAAAGCATTTGCTTTGGAATTGTCTTTTTCAAAAATGTAATTTTATCAAATAAACGGCCGACGCAGCAAGTCCTAGGCATAGCTTCTTCCAACTGTTCGCTTGTATGAAACGAATTTTCAAATACGTTGCTTAAAAATGGTTTAATTTCGTGACTTTGATCTTTTTTTTTATTCATACAAATCTATTTTTATAAAAATGGTGTGAAAAATTTATAGTTATTCATCAATTTAGAACGGCTGGGCCGATTTTGCCCAATTTTTTTCTCCAGTTGTTCGGAATTATAAGGAGAAGGTTTTTACGGAAGAAAATCTCGGGAAAACCCTCCGGAAAAGTCAGCAAACTGGAAAAATCGGAAAATTGATTTTTTTTGTATGGAAATCCGAAATGGCTTTTCGAATGGAAAAAAAAAATTAAGAATTCTTAGTGGAAAATTCGAAAAATGCCGGAAAAACGCGAACAATTTGATTTTTTTTTCGACAAATTTTGCATTCTATCGCATGATTTGATGTAAAGGTGGAAAATTCGTTGTGAAGCTGGTAGAATTTCGGATTGTGAAACTCATTGTGATAAAAGACATTTTGCGTCCATTAACATTAAATCGAAGCTCCTCGACTCAACGAAGCAAAATATGTAGTTTGAAAAATTTAAATCTAAGCAAAGCAGGCTGGGGTCCGCTAGTTACCTATATAAATGGTTTTAAATAGAGCAAGGAGCGGGCTGATTATTATTTTTGTTAAATTACTGAATAAACCAATCCTTTTGATATTTAAAAAAATATTTTTATTTAAATGGCTCCCGCGGTTAACTTGAGAGTAGGCTTCCGGCCGCTCACCCAATGTTGAAGTGTATTTTCGATGACTCGACGTTTATTTTCACGAATAACTCGATCCAAATTCTGTTCAAGTTCGTTAAAACTTTTCTAATAGCGTCAATTGAATTCGGAGCTTAAACGGCATCCCAGAAAAAGATGAAAACGCCAATCAATTTCAGCTATACGAGGATGTCAAGCTGCCGCAAAAAAAAAAAAAAACAGAAATATGCGAATTAGATTTTGCGTTACCATCAAGGGCGGTCAAAACGGAAGAAACATTGAGTGGTACTAATAATATTCCTTAGTGTCAGGGACATATATAACGAATTTCCAATATTACATAATTATCTATTGTGACCTACACAATATTTAAGGTGAAGGCCAGAAACGATTATTTGTAAGTTATTCAGTTAGCCAATTGTTTCAACAGTTTATGCTGTCGACCAAATTACAAAATTATTTGCCCTATCAATTTGTCGATGACATCTGTTTACATTTTCAGCAAATCAACCTCAAGCCCGGTTCGGACATTCGCGAGCTATGGTCAAATACACCCTTTCCGCTGCATTTTTATGTGTACGTTTTCAACATAACCAACCCGGACGAAGTGATTGCCGGAGGAAAGCCGAATTTACAAGAAATCGGTCCATACGTTTTTGAGTAAGCAAATGAATTGCTCAAGTAAAAATCTATTTTAAATAAAATTGTTTTAAGCGAATGGAAAGACAAATACGACTTGGTTGACGATGCTGTCGAGGACTCAGTGGCATATAACATGCGAAATAAATTCATCTTTCGGCCAGATTTATCAAAGGGACTAACTGGAGAGGAAATTATCACGCTACCACATCCGTTGATTCAGGTAAACTGTAAATAAATATTTTAAGAAAGTCATTTCTTAATTTATTATTTCGAAAAAGATTATTATCTCTGATATTTCCATTTAACAGTGACACAGACTTTTTTGACAGAAATGTACATTTATTTGTTTTGACAGTTAAAGCGAAAGGCATTAATCATTTGAAATGTGTATTTAATTTGTGTAAATAATTTTAGAAATAATATCGTTTTGTTTGATAATATAAAACTGTCTGATGTTTTGACAGTTTTGCAAAACAAATTTCGAACGAAATCCATGTTGATATAAAAAGGGAAATTTTGAAAGCTAATGAATTACGTTCCCAGCTAAACTGATAGAGCCACAGTGATCCTTGACACTGTCAATTTATCTTTGAAGTTGGCTTCACGGTACAAATTTCCACGACTTTCAGTCAGCGTTTGTGATTTATGTCAAACTAAGAGCAACACAACTTGAAGTTACTCAAGAAGAGAGATATAAGAATGGTCCCACGAGGTCGAATCCATCAAAGCAACTTTAAGTTGCCGTCGGTACGTTTTGAGTAACGGAATTGTGATCGAAAAGTTGCTCGAGCATACACTGGGCAACAGTTGCCTGCAGCTTTTGTAAAAATGGATCAAAAGTGTTTGTTCTTACCCACTATAAGGAACCACAAGTTGCCGGCGACTATTGGAATAGTCGCTCGCCGATAGTTGCCAGTGACGTCGTCAACAAAAGGTTTCCTAGACACAAGTTCATGTAGACAACATTAATCTATTTCTGTACCACGATAACTCTCTTTCTAAGATTCTTTCTCCGATGTTTCAAGCAGGTTTGACATTTTTTTGTAACAAACGAGTCACATGTGAGTTCCTAGCAATCCATTTCGATGGCATCAGATTTAAAAGAATTTCAAAAATTTCGCTTTTGTAGGACAGATTATCTTGGACCCCTTTCCCCGCCTGGCACTGTCCCCGTTTCATTGTTGGTGACCCATTGTGAACCAGTTTTTCCATTCACAGGGAATCTCCATAGTTGTCCAGCGTGAGCGTGCAGCAATGTTGGATTTGGTTGCCAAGGCTATTAAATTGGTATTTGGCAACCAAAAGAGCCTGATTACCATTAAATTTATGGACCTATTCTTTCGTGGATTCTACATTGACTGCTCGTCGGAAGAGTTCGCAGCGAAGGCTCTGTGCACCGCCTTCTATACGGGAGAGGTTCGGCAGGCCAAACAAGTAAATGCTACTCATTTTCAGTTCTCGTTCCTGGGAGCGGTAAGTCACCACATTCTCCGTACACCAGTCTGCCCCTCAAAACGTTTCCACTCTTTCAAGGCCAACTACAGCGACGCGGGTCGTTTCACAGCCTGTCGGGGTATTAAGAATGTCCACAAGCTGGGAAAGGTAATCCGCTTTGCGGACGAACCCGAAATGGACATATGGCATGGTGACGAATGTAATCAATTTGTCGGAACCGATTCGACAGTCTTTCCTCCATTTTTGACCAGGGAACAAGGTCTGTGGGCCTTTACACCAGACCTATGCAGGTCACTGGGTGCGGTCTATCATTCGAAGACGAAATATGCAGGATTGCCAGCTCTGAGGTACGTCATGGACCTTGGAGACATTAGGGTAAGTAGATCGTAGATTATCTTAAACATTCGATATGATTATTTATATGTTTCATCAAGTCCGATGAAAGCAAGCACTGTTTCTGTGAGGATCCTGAGGACATCGAGACCTGTCCCCTGAAGGGAACGATGAGTTTGAGTCAATGTGTTGGTGGGCCACTCATCGCCTCGATGCCTAACTTCTACAAAGGAGATCACCGGCTCCTCGAGAATGTAAACGGCCTGAATCCGAATCAGAAGGATCACGAGATTTTCATCGACTTTGAGCTTGTAAGTGCGTAAATTTATTTTTGTTTCGTGTAAACAAGTTCACTCCCTTTTAGACATCTGGCACACCATTCCGAGCGGCGAAGCGCATACAATTCAACATGGACGTGGAACCAGTACCAAAAATTGAAGTAATGAAGGACATGCGCAAACTCGTGATGCCAATGTTTTGGATAGAAGAAGGTGTTGCCTTGAATAAAACCTGGACCAATATGCTGAAGTATACGTTGTTTCTGTGAGTACACAATTTCTCGCACTACCGTCCGTTCTTCACAATAGCTGTGTGTCCTTTGCAGCGGCTTAAAAATCAACTCAACTATACGCTGGACCTGTCTGACAGTGGGAATGATTGGAGCACTCATTGCAGGCTATCACTTTCATAAGCAGAACAAAAGCATTGACATCACCCTGCCGGTTAAAGTTAAACCTGGAACAACCGAAGTCAAACCGATTAAACCCATCCAGCAAGTTTTACAAGATATACCAAGCCCGCAACAAAAGATTGAGGGTGCAGTGGAAAAGTTTTAATGCAGAGCTTGACTCATTTATATTCAAATTTAATTGCACTTAGTATTGTTTACAAAGACAAAGCGATACGTTGTTCGTGTTGAAGCAAAACCAATACAATTGTAGATGTCAATATAGAGTAGTATTTATTGGAAAAAAACTTTTGTTTTCAAAATGTTTATTAATTGTTGAAGTTGCAAGGATAGAGTCACCTGGGAGAAACTGATACGCGGAAATATGGGGGACATAACGATTTATCATTTTTTAGTTACTTGCAAGGTTATTCCAGATGAAGGTGTCACTTGGTGTCGCAAATGTCATCAATTAAGTAAGTTATTGGGCTGGAATATTTATTTCCCTGAATGAGCGACAAATAACTGCTATCTGTCAGATTTATTGCATTGTTTGGCAGCACTGTTCATTGAGAATATCCATAATTAGAGCGCCAAAAAGGTGCAGACTGTTTATCTGTTCATAAATTGTGTTCTTTCGGTCGTGTTCGTAGAATCACTTAGAATCGGCTTAATAGGAGAACCAAACTGTCATCTGTCAGATTTATTAAATATCCTGGCACCATTTTTTATCACTTATGAATAATTATACAAACATTTTGCGTGCTGTTTTTCTGTCAATAATATTAGTGTTCCCATAGTCGTTTTCGTTAAGTTGATCTAAGTGATGACACAAACTACAGGTGGCTGTCAGATTAATAGTAAAATTTGGCATCACTGATCATTGTGAATATCAATTATACTGGTGAAGATTTGCGAACTAATTCTCTGCTATTATTTGATAACTCTTTGGCTATTTACACATGTCTCCTAGAAGCACTAACGAAACTGAACGAATCATCGAATATCTTTGCATACTTTTCATAATTTAACGAAAGATACTTGCACAAGGTTTAGTAGTACATTCTCTTTTGTCAGATGTCGCGAATGCAACAAAACACATTCGCTTTTTAAAATTGGACTTAATCTTCGCTGCTGCATTTTCTTTCGTTAAAATATTTCAAAACTTTCGACCAGCTATTTGCTATCGCATTCAAATCAAATATGACAGATGGAAAAACTTCGTTTCTTTAGATGATTATTTTTATAAAGGATTAATTTGCATTTTTCACGGTTACCGTCGGTAAAATGGTTTAGAACTTGACTATAACTTAGGTAAGCTTGTAACCCATTCAGTCAAGATTTTCCTTTTTTAAGGGAAGGGTTTAGATTTTGGCTAGATTTTAGTTAAGTTCGCAGCCTACTTGAAACAATTTTGGGGTGAAATTTAATCAAGCCTATTTCAACTAAAAAGTCGAAAAAGCTGTCAATTTACATACAGAATTTCTCTCACCAAATTTACCTGTCGCCATCACAAAGCCCCTCTCATTCTAAATAAAACTAGCCTATCCGCTAATTCAATGAGCTGTAGGCATTATAGCAAATTGAAAAACAGAACCCCCATTCAATTTAATCGCAGGCAATAACTCAGAGACAACACACAAAGAAACAACCTCAAAGTGTTAATTAATCAAACACTACCCGTCTCCGGGTACTCTAAATATACACAAATGACATTTGCTTCAAAATCAATAAAACATATCAACAATTAGATAATTCTCCCATTCAATTCACTTCCATTCGAAAGTGGAAAGTTTTCAATTTTTCAATCAAGAGTACACAATACGCGACGCTTATCACACACTGTCAACTGTCAGTGTGACAACAAAGAGATTCGCAACGAGTAAAGACAAAACATGTGACATCCAACATAGACAGAAGTGTTCTCGAAAAATTTCAAAATTAATAATTCAGCACACACAAACATTACGTAACGTTTTAATTTTCAATTCAAAAACTCATTTGACACTCCAAGTGACGCAGAGCCATCGAACGAAACCGAAAACACAAAGCCATTACAGAAATGAAGATGTTAGCACGCCGACAAACAAAACGAACAGCATTCCATTTGTTGTGCTCTTTTTTGTGTTCTTTTGTTTTTTTTTGACAAGTTGCGACAAATGTAAATGCAAATGCCACAAATTAATCTGATGTATAGGGAGGATCGTTCATTGCACATGAGAATCGCTTGGTCTCTCAATATTATATATATATCGACAAGGTGCAAGGCACAGGCGCACATGAGCTCTCTAAGCAGATAGATCAATTGATCAGCGCACATTTCAAGATAGATCTCGTGAGGGGTAGGAGGATTTTAGCTGTCTGTGCGCTTGTTACGAAATTAATTGTGTACAATGACAAGTACGCAGAGTCATATGACTGGACAAACCGTAATTGATTGGGAGAGCTTGACTTTGAAGTGTTCTTCTCTGAATGTAGTTGGCAGAGTCAGCAATTTCGCGATGAGCGTGTTATAGCGTGCATGTAATTATTATCGTGTAAAGTACACTCCTTGACAGTGCTTAAGTTTGAAGTGTTATGTAAGTTGGCGAGTGTGTGACATTTGTGTACAATTACTGAAATTAGGGACACACAAGGTCTGACTGAGTGGTTAAATAAAGTCGGTCGTCGACCTAAGCCGCCAGTAGAGAGGCATGTTTCTGAAGTGTGTGTTAACTTTGTTGACGTCATCTGTCATATGAGTAAACGATTTTGCGTGGGAAAAAATTATAGAAAAGTAGTATATAAAAGACACAATGAAGTTCGAACGGTGTCTGTCGGCAATATGTTTAAACCAGGCTCCATGCTGGTTGGGTTGCTCTTCGAACACCGTAACAAACTGACAGTTTGTTGACAGATCACAAAGATGTCTCACAACGTTCACAAAAACATTTATACATGATTTATATATGATGACGAGACTGGGTATAGCTTTATATGAACTGGAAATCAACCTGAGGAATTTAATAGAAAAAGCTGTAAGGCAATTGTTAAAAGGCATATAAAGATATAAAATATATAATAATATAAAAAAATCATTCGAAAATCTACACATCAACATTTTCAGTGGAAGTTAACTTAAAAAAAAAACTGAGTATCGCAAGGAGGCATAACAACAACAATACCATTCCCAGATGTCATTCATGATATATTTTTATAGCAACAAGGGTAGTCAGCACGTTTTATAGCATATTTTTCATTTTAGTTCGAACGTCTACAAAGTTCAAAATAAAACGCCGATGTGTTCCCAATATCAATCACTGAAGTCTGGCTGACCAGCACATATTTCGAAAAATTTCGAAAATGTTCGAAAAAACTGCCCGAGTATGTTCGAATTTAAGATAATTCAGCACTGGTGCATTTTAACGGGAAATGTATTGAGGCAAAATTAAAGATGGTATGAATTTCTACTTTTTTGATACATAAATTTTTCTATGCGAAAATAAGTAAGGTTCGTGAGAACGCAGTGAAAATTTGAAAACTTTCAAGAAAAATCAATTTGTCGTAGTTTTCATTTTCTTTCATCTTCTTATATCGCTATAGAGTAAAATGATGTACGACAAGAACAAATAAGATGTAGAAATTTGCCGTACGCAGTTTTTTGTTTAATATTCTGACATAAACCGTGGAATGTTGACGGCGATTAGTCAATTTCGAACATGAATTCCTTCTTTCCTAGAAATAGGAGCGTTTTAGGAATCAGTTTGGTAGAGTGAGCTAGATGAGACTTTTAAACATGCATTTAGCAACGTCGAAAAAATCCTACAAAATTTCCGGCCAAACATGTTCGAACTTAAGATATTTCCCAAAATCTATTTTAGTCACTTCATTAAATGTCAAGTAGATCGAATATTTAAACGAGTCAAACTGATAAAACAAGATTTGCTAAAATTCGAATTTATTTCGAAACTGATGCATGTTCGAAAAAATTCATACAGTAGAAGTAACTCAAAACTGAATAAAATTTGCATAACTTCAAATACACAAAATTCATTTGACCACATTTCCACAACCATCAATGGCGCTTGCCGATGAATGGCACTAGAATTATTTGTATGGCACGACTCGCTATCAGTCAATCAGTGTGTGTTATGCCAATGTGGCAATTATGCGTTGCCAAATCACTATCAGCTGATAATAATTACTCAAGATAATTTACAAATGATCTCGAGTTGTTATTTGTTTTCGCTGTTCGAATTAGCAGTGCGTCATGGGGTCCCTTGTGGTGTGCCACATTCGAACAGACACAACAACAATGGGTCGTTGTAGTCTTTATCGCTGCCGGCTGCGTTCATCAATTACTTTGATAAATTTCCAATCCGACAATCAAAATGCCAGCTGACTGTAAATTTTACATTACTTCACTGCGTCGACTATCCAGTAAGCAGTTCAAAACACCACTTACATACCAATATGAGTAAATGAAGATACAGATACACATTTATACGCCACAACCAAGTGTTTTGTCATTTTGTGTGTGCGCCAACAATGAGCCGTCATTGTTCCTGGTACTCGTATATTGGTTGCGGCGTGGCGTCAAGGCAGAGTCCCGCATCCATTGTGCGACCACAAAAGCGAAAAGAAACTCTCCCATACGACAATTAACAATACGATTGTATCAAGATGCACTCTCTGATGGGTGCACGCACGCATTTATTGCTTCCTTAGTGCCACTGCTGGGTGCTGGCCTAATGCTGTGACGACGTTCGCTTGCGATGCATTCGGGAACAGTTTCCCATTATAGGTGACTTTCTTGTATCGCTTATGTCGAATTAATAACCTAGCAGCTGATGGTGAGCATGCGATAAATATTTTAAAGAAAGAGTGCGCCACTTCAAAGAAGGAAACGAGCTTGTTTGGCACACGGCTGCATGCCAATGGCGTGGACGTGAATTTGCGTAAACCATTCGGGTGCGTACTTGTGTTGTTTACTCGCATATTTAAATGTATATCAACGTGAATCAGTCAAGTCGTGTCGCTTCGTCATCGCTCGTCAAAGAAATAGAAGTGAGCTCATTGTAGATTAACCGCCCTTTCTGCAATCACTTCGCGGAGGTTTGAGAGCATATTTATTGGGTATTGCTATCGATCAAACAAAGGAGGGAGCGGCAAAACAAGCTTGAAGGTGGTAAGTAATTTTGGACAAGACAACTGATATTTATGTAGTAAGCACGTACTAAGGAGTGATTGCTTGCTTGTGCGAACTGATTTAATCAGCTGACGAAGTTATAACTTGTTTTTGAAATGGAAGTAGAGAGGGGGAGAGAGTGAGAGTGCTGTTTGAACCTAAGGTGCGTAAAAATTGAGTCTTAACTTCACCAGTTAACATATTTCAAGGAAGCGGCCAGTTATCTTTCATTCGTGCTAAAAATACAACAAGAACCAATATGCTAGAAAGAAAAAGAGAGAATAAGCAAAATAACGAGTAACGAGTAATTCGAATTTTAGCTCAGGTGGACTTTACCGGATTATAATGATAAACCTGCAAGATGAAAAAACAGAAAATGTAATGTAAATGTAAGAGAGGGAGGATATTAATTTTGAAAAGTAACGAGTAAGTTCGTTTTGCGAGTTTTGCGGCTTGTAATGATAAGCCGGCTGTTTATGTAAAAATTGTATAGATATGTAACGAGGGAGGACGGTAATTATGTGGGAAAAAGTAACGAGCAGTTTCAACCCTGGTACAGGTTGAATTTTCCGGCGTGTGCTGATACTGATACACCTGAACATTATGTTGTTAAGTTGTAACAAGTAAGTAACGAGTAGATAATTCCACTCTTGTCTTAAATAGAATTTGCTTGCTTGCACTGAAAAACCTGTTGAAAGTAAAATTTGTGGAGATAACAAGAAATGAAGGGCACTATTTTCGAAAAGTAACGAGTAGTTACACTATTGAAAAACCTGTTCTATGTAAAATTTGTATGGGTAACAAGGAATGAAGGGCACTATTTTCGAAAAGTAACGAGCTATTCCACTCTTGTCTTAAATAGAATTTGCTTGCTTGCACTGAAAAACCTGTTGAAAGTAAAATTTGTGGAGATAACAAGAAATGAAGGGCACTATTTTCGAAAAGTAACGAGTAATTGCGCTCTTAGCTGACGTATAACTGCAGATTTCTATTGAATGTAAGAATAGTGTAGAAAACATGGAAGAGAGGGCAAATTAAAAAAAAGTAACAAGTAAGACTAACGAGTAACTTAAATACTTAAATAGCCGTCACTTTTCTTTAAGTTGTCAAGTCAAGTATTTAGCTAAAATTCGAATGGCCAGAATTGCATATATTCGTCCTTTTGACATGTATGTGGACATTTTGAAGCAAGAGTTGTTAGAGAGTTGCGAGTTGTCTGATTCTTCGTACGTAGCTAGCAGACTTGTGGAATTTCGTTCTATAAATATTAATTTGTACCAAATAGACCTGATTTATACGACGCTGCAATGTGTGGGTAGAAAAATGCGAATTATTTGCGACAGCAAGTAGTGTCAAACTGTGTTCTCAAAATCTGTCGCACTCTTCGTTATGCACACTTTCCTGCGTAAAAACGTCAGCATCAATTATAACCACTCATAGCCGATTTAACTGGTTTAAACAAAACACCGCCTATACCTACCTATTAATAAAAACCACCAAAAGATCAGGGATTCAACGCTTCTAATCGAATTAACCGAGACCACATCCAATAAAATGGAAAACAAATTTACTACACACGCTAATTCAATTAAAACCACCGACAGAGCTCCGGCACCACCCCCAACCCCACTCTAAGCCGAATGTTTTCTCAGCCAAATTTAGCGCATATTACACAGAACGGCAAAAATAGAAATCAGCAAATGCTACCTTTGGCATGTAGAAGCAAATGTCTCTATCAACCGAACAGAGAAAACAAAAACCCCACTTGCAGGTGCTATTCATCAGAATCACATCATCACATCTGGGTGTGCTTTTTCTTTTCTTCCTTTCTACTCAATAAAATCAAACTGAATGTTTGCAGATTGACACACTGCCAGGGGCATAGAACAGAGAAAGCAGTCGCATGTTTCGATCTCATGACAGTAGTCAATGGTGTTCGCTGTTCAAACATGAATAGAAAGAATATCCGTCGCAGTTATACGCCTTTCTTTTCGGCCATTTTGGTTGGCAAATCGAATTCCCAACCCCTTTCATGCGACTTCCTGTTTCAGCCACCCACTCCTAACAGATCAATCGTTGTCGCTGGTTGGTGACACTTTGAAGTCGACGTGCGGCATTTTGTGGTGCCAACTCGTCTAACAGTGCACCACCTATGGCTGCCGCCCTTCCCCCCCTCCTCACAGTCTATCTGCAAGTATGACATCAATCAATCTGAGATTGGTTCATTTTATACACGGTTGCCTTGAACGGACCGAGTGAAACTGGTGTCGCTGCCAATTACAGGTAATATGCTTGGCTAGTGTTTTGCCAAAAAACCAAAAAACCAACCAAGTGAAAGGAAAACCTTTTTTTTTTTGATTCACAAAGAAAATGGGATTTCCTTTTATATAAATGACCATGTCAACAGTGTTTCTGCTGCGAATATGTAGTTTTTTTGTTATTAATGGATGAGTTCTTTCAAAGCAGCTACTAGTGTATGTCCAGCTTTTAGGAAGATTAACACAAAGTGTTTTCGATGGCATATCTGATCCGGGGGAAAAGTCGTATACATTGTTTGTGTTTGAGGAAACTATCTATAGGACGTTCTACAACATCTGGGACATTGTGGGGACTATGGTTGTAACTTTATGCTGACGAAGGCTATATTTTTGTTTTTAGATTCTGTGATAAAAATGTCAAGCTTGCAGTTCGGAAGGCGGTTTTTTTTTCTCTTTTGCAATTGGGAAATATTTACATTTGGTTGGTGGGAAAGGATTATATCGTACCGCTCTTGATGAGTGCCTTTTTTGTTTACATAGATAATTAAAGCGCTTGCAACGACTTTAGTGCCAAACAAACACATTTCGAGAACAATTGCGATGGGGGAACATATTATATGCGTCGAGATTAAGTGGAACGTTTTTTACTGCACTCAATTGTAGGGTAATTGACTCAGTCCATACTTAGTAAGAAAGCAAGATGGTGACAGCACTGCAAAATGTTTGTTTCAAACATTTAACCCAGCAAAGGAAAGTGCACCAGAGAAATGTATGCATAGAAAACTGAATGGCGAAATTGTATGTCCGCAAAAATCTAACAAACTATTTCAACGATTTACAAATTTCCTTTCTAAAAATGTATGAAATAAATATGTGCAGGTTTTTAAAAATAATATATTTCGTATAAAAATTATGCACTGGTGTGTTTGGAAATATATTGTTTAGATGCGCCAAACATGGAAATTAGGAAAATTAACAATCAAATCAGAACTCTGAATGTCAAAGTTACTATCCAACTGATAGTCACTCTAAATAGTTGTATTGGGCAGCTGCTTCACATAGATGACTTTTTAGCCAGCTCTGCTAAATTTTTGTTACCGCCAGCATTAAAAGCTACCAGCTATTTATTAAGGTGCGCACATTGGTCAATTAGTTCCCTGTAAATTTTTTTAATAACAGTCGTAGTCGTTGTCGAAAGCTCACAAAAGTGTAGTTTGAGCTGAGACGTTAGACGATTATTATTATTATTATTATGTGAAAGGGGTTATTGTACTGCGACCTTTGGTCGATTGTACACCCTGCTTACGCCTCAGAGAAGTATGTTCCCCCATAAGAGTTCCCTCATAGCATGATTCCTTTCGGAACCATTTGGGAGGTTCTTGGACTCTTCTTTCTCCTTGGCGGAAGAAATCTGTCCTATAGCACTCTCTCCAGTCCAGTTTCCTTTAAGAATCTAAGGATGAGAGCTGGCTCCAGTGACAGTATTTCCTCATCAGATAGTTGGTACTTGCCCAAGTATTTAAATCTTTTACCCCACAAGATCTCAGCAAGTGTTCTGGGATTTCACTGGACTCAACGCAGAATCTGCAGAGACCTTCTTCAGATATACCCAGTTTCCTAAGGTGGGTGTTCCTTGAGTCTACAGTGCCCCGTTAGGAAGCCCGTTATGATACGGAGGTTTTTTTTGCTCATGCCGATGCAAGCTTGGAATCTTTTCTGGTTGTATTGCCCAAGAAGTTTCTTAGCCTGCCTCATGCCCTGAGTGCTATTCCAGGTTCTTGCCCTGTTTTCTTTCTCTAGTTTCCTAAATTCTTCTTTGAGGGTGTGATCCCCTATTCCGCAGAATGGTTCAGGACCTATGAAAGTTTCTGATGCTCCCTTTCTTGCAAGGGAGTTGGCCATTTCAATCCCCTCTATTCCTACGTGGCCAGGCACCCAGCAGAGCGTTATTTTGTTTCTTCTACCAAGTTCATTAAGTTTCTGTAGGCATTCCCATACAAGTTTGGATTTAATGATGTAGGAATCAAGTGTCATAATAGCAGCCTGGCTGTCTGACATTACAGCTATATCACAGTTGACTTTGTTTCTGTCGAGGTTTATTTGGACACATCTGTCTATGGCATAGATTTCAGCCCGAAAGATGCTGGTACTTTTTCCCATTGATTCAGAATATTTGGTTTCAGGCCCAAAAACTCCCGCTCCAGTTCCCTCGTCAGTTCTCGACCCATCTGTGTACCACTTTGTTGTGTGATTGCTCAGTCTGTGAATTGTGGATTCATTGCTCCAGTTCTTTTTATTGATCAGCTTAGTAACAAAGTTCTGTTGGAAATCAAATCTTTTGATGATGTCGTCTCTAGGAAAGGCCAATAGTGGTTGTTTTTTGAGTAGTACGTCAAACTGTCTCAGTGTGATGCACTTTCCTCTTCCTATTCCCTCCTTGGCCATTCTTAGGATCGCTTTACTTGCACATTCCTCAACCACGAGGTGCAACGGAGTTAGTTCCAATAACACCTCCATAGCTGAGGTTGGACAAGTTCTCATGGCTCCTGTAATACAGAGGCATGCCAGTCTTTGCACTTTATTTAGTGTCTTCCTTGTGGTGGATAGACTGGTTCTTTTTGCCCATGCAATCGCTCCATATGTGATCATTGGTCTCACAATAGCGATATACATCCATCTGAGGATGGTCTGGCTACATCCCCAGGATTTGCCAGCTAAGCTCCTGCAAATCATTAAGGCCCGCGTTGCTTTCCTGGTTATCTCTTCTGTGTGTTTTTTCCAGACGAGTTTGCTGTCCAGGTTTAGTCCCAGATATTTAACTTTATTGACCGATGTCAGTGTTGTACCCGATAACCTTATCGGCCTCAGTCGTTCAAGTTTTCTTTTCCTCGTGAATGGTACTATTGTTGTTTTTGCCGGATTTAGGCTAAGCCCAGCCGTTACGCACCAATCTCGAGTTATTTCGAGCCCCCTTTGTAACGGGTGATTTTTTAAGAGGTTTAGAACTTTTTTTAAAAAAAAAACACAAAAAATTCGAAAAAATTAATGAAATATTTATTTGAATCGATAGTTTGAACCTTGCAATTTAATGTTTAAAGATAATTTCATGCAAATGTTGACCGCGGCTGCGTCTCAGGTAGCCCATCCGCTGAGTCCAATTTTGGCATACTCTTTCACACATATCGGCCGGTATCTCACGAATGAATGCATGGATGTTGGCTTCCAGTGCGTCAATCGAAGCGGGCTTGTCCCTATACACATAAGCCTTGGCATACCCCCACAAAAAATAATCTAATGGTGTCAAATCGCACGATCTAGGCGGCCAATTGACCGGCCCGAAACGTGAAATTAACTGTTCACCAAACTCGCCTCGCAATTGCGCCATTGTTTCGCGTGCTGTGTGGCATGTGGCACCGTCTTGTTGAAACCACACATCATGCAAGTCAAGAACTTCCATTTCGGGCAAAAAAAAGTTTGTTATCATCGCTCGGTAGCGTTCACCATTGACAGTAACGCTGCGATTCGCATCATCTTTGAAGAAATATGGCCCAATAATGCCGCCGGCCCATAAACCGCACCAAACAGTGGCTTTTTCGGGATGCATTGGTAGCTGTTGCAATGCTTCTGGCTGATCTTCACTCCAAATGCGGCAATTTTGCTTATTTACGTACCCATTCAACCAAAAATGAGCCTCATCGCTGAACACAATTTTTCGATAAAAAAGCGGATCCTCGGCCAGCTTTCCAAGAGCCCATTCACCAAAAATTCGGCGTTGTGGTAGGTCGGCTGGCTTTAGTTCTTTCACCAGCTCTATCTTAAAAGGCTTTACGCCCAAATCCTTCCGCAAAATTTTCCACGTAGTGCTGTAACAAAGGCCTAACTGCTGGGAACGGCGCCGAATCGACATTTCGCGGTCTTCTGTCACACTAGCTGATACGGCCGCAATATTTTCTTCACTACGCACAGTACGTAAACGTGTTGGTGGTTTAATGTCCAACAAAGTAAATTTGGTGCGAAATTTGGTCACAATCTTCCGAATAGACTGCTCAGAAGGTCGAGAATGCCGATCATAAAATGGAAGCAGCGCGCGATGAACATTTCGAACCGAGCACGAATTTTGATAGTAAAATTCAATAATTTGCAAGCGTTGTTCATTTGTAAGACGATCCATGGTTAAATTGCAAACCAAACTGAAGCTGTTTGACAGTGACACAAGGTACTAAACACACGTCAGCTGTCAAAACCAGTGTTGCCAAAACCAAACCAGCTAAAAAATCACCCGTTACAATGTCACATAGGGTTCCCTCAAATTTACCCCTGGCAATAATTATTTTGTCATCAGCATATGCTTGACATTTAATGGCGTTAGGCGATATTTTGGCGACTATTTCGTTCCCTGAAGTCATTAACCAGAAGTTGTTCTATTTCAATATTAGGTAGTGGGTGCTCTCCCGTAAATCGCTGTGCCCACTCAATAATTGCTAGGCTCTATGGGTCTATGATTTGATCAGACTTCACTCAAGGTATGAACACGGTTTTGCAGCCAAAGCCATCCTTGCAATAATCATTCTCTTTGTAGTTCGAAACTATAGTAATATTGCGACTCAAAACGGAGACAAAAACTTTGTAAGTATCCCGCATTAAGCTTGCCAATCTCTCTATTGTATTTAATAATTTATGGCCTACTGCTCATTGCCTAAAAGGGGCGAGTGGTAGGTGATTGGGCAGTTCCTGTATTTTTACAACGAACGGATTAAAGATTAGGGAGGCTTGTAAGACAGAACTTAAAGCACAGAATTTTTGGGAGCACCCAGGACAGCTTAATTGCAGAGGCAATCTTTCCTTCTGTAAGACTCGGTAGCCTTTGCAATTCCTATCGACTGTAGACTTAATGTTCGAGCCTAAGTAGCTGTGTCAAATATAGGTCACGCAAGTTGCGGTATCAAAACAGATCGATTGTGCAAAATTGGGCAAATCTACTTACCCACCAACCTAGTTCAAAGTCCACTGGAATCCTGATTCTGATAGAAACAACACTGACTCACATTTACCATAAGTCAGAGTCAATAAATATGATTGTCGTGATGGAAATTTGCATCTCAGCAAATAAGGTGGCACCTTGCAATTAACACATCAGTCTGGTTCTAAGAAAGCTGTGACACAATAAGCACTGTTGCTCCCAATGGGCATTCCAAAAGTTGTACATTCAAAGACAATCCACGCATAAAGAGGCTCAAAATGTCCCTAAGCCGCACGACCCGGCCTCTTTTGCGACTCAAATGGAAATCGAAATCTTTTTAAATCTCCTCCATATCTCATCGCTCACTTGATCTTATTTTCGTTAATTATTCCAAAATTTATACAGATATAGCTGGGGAAACAAAACAAACAGCACCAGTAACACAAACTTCGATGATGTCACTTGCGGATGCGCTGCCAGAACCAGCTTCATTCATTTTTTTGTCCACCTTTCACACTTTCTGTTTTTGTTCTTATGTTTGAACAACCTTTCAGAACAAAAAAAAAAAATATTTCGCAACTTATTGCATTCTTATCGAATTTTTTCGGATGATGTATTTTTCTTTAGGTCGCACGTACTCAGCAGCAACAATACAAAATGGTCTGGGCGGGAAATAATAAATTGCTATCACATCAACGGTTAAGATTTGCTTTTGATTTTAGTCATTTTTTTCAAATCAACAACTTCAATCAAATATTTTTATTTAATTTGGCTCTAAAGTCGGACAATATGTTTTCTATTCAGCAAGGAAGTCAATTAATTCTTTGAAAATTGTCAAGAAATCACTCAAACATGAAGAGTTTTGCATGAAAAGGGTTATCTTATCTAGAGAGTTTGCAAAAACACTTACGAAAGTAAATTGTTTTGTGTTTCTTTTTTTTTTTAATTTTTGTTTGCGGTATCTTTTCGTGTATATACAGAATTTAAGACAAGTAGTCAGGTTTTATGACTTATTTTCACTTTTTAATTAGATTACACTCAAAGTGAGAAGTTTTATTATTGATTTTGACAGCGACAGGTTTTGGGGGTGGTTGAGGTGTTTTTACGAAGGGGTGGAAGATGATATTTAAAATATGTAGTAGCATTCATCTTCGCCACGATAGTTTCACTTATTGAGCGAGACTGGCTTTTAAGTACCGAGTGAGTCGAAAAAATGAAAGCAATGTGTGAAAGCGAATGTGAAAACGATTTATTCGATTCATTCTTTCACAGAACCAGAATTGACTCCCAGGCTAGATTTTACAAACTCACAATGGCGGTTTATTCCATATAAAATCACCCATTGTGACCTACAAAATATTTAGGAACACATTCGTGTGTTATTGTGTAACAGCAAAAATAAATAACGGGCATTACCAATAAACATTTTCAGTTCCGACAGTAAATTTAAGTAATTCACAATGGCAATATTTTCCATACGAACTACGCAATTGTGAGCTTCCGCAAATTTCGAGACTTAAATTTATTATTAGTAGATATCTACTTATAACAGATTATAATATATATAAAATGTCATTTAAATTTGTGACTCAGACAAAGATTGTCAGAATGGGCTATTCTTTTTCCTTAATTTCCGACAATAAATTTAGAATGACAGTTCAAACCCAACTGAGCTTTATCTGAGCAGGTCTATCTTAGGCGGCCATTTTTCGAAAGCGCTTTTCACCCCCTTAAAATACTCTTAGAGAATTGTACGATTTTGCAATATTTTTTATTCAATGATTTTATTCATCGATTTTGACATTTCAAACACAGCTTCAGTTTTATTGTTTTTGTTTTTTTTATAGGAATGTGCTTATTTTCTGTAAAATAAATTCTTATGGAAATTTTAGACATATACACAAAATTTTTTGATATGGGCTATCGACTATATATTCGAAAACTGCCAACTGTCCAACTGCTCGTTGTTAGGTGGACAGAGAGCAACTCAAAGACAGAGAACAGTCACTTTTCGACGAGACTTGGAAGGCAATTTGGTTAGATGGACCTCTAATAATTAAATAATTGCGGTTAATACTTCAACATCTCTCAATGCGCCGTACAAATAACAAAAACTAGTACCTATCGACTTTCCGGAAGCTCACAATTGCAAAATTTGTATATAGCTATTTTGAATTACTAAAATTTAATGTCGAAACTAAAAATGTTTATTAGTGAAGCTCATTTTTAGTTTCGGCTTTAAATTTAAGTAGTTCACAAAAGCTTTATTTTCTATACAAAATTCGCAATTGTGAGCTTCCGTAGATTTAATGTCCAGACTAAAATTTATTATTAGTACGGCGCAATGAGTTGGAACCAATCGCCGATAAACTGAATGAATCTGTTCTTCAGCATTAAATCGCTAGCAGTTAAGCGAGCATCGGAAATTCGTAGTAGTTCACAATAAACTAGAAAATTTATAAACCTTTGCAAGAGTTTTAAATTGTTCATTGAAGAGCTGTGACCAGTTACTGCCCAAATGCGTTTCGATTTGACGTTTCGAATGAGATCATCGGTAAGCGACAACAACATATGATTTAGAAGCACTGTGGCCTATTCACAGTAACTTGTTGACTAAAAAATCATTCACTTTCGATAGTCATCGGGGAAAACTTATTTACTTACTAAGGGGGCGCTACAGACCGGGGTGAACCTGTGTCTCAACGTAAAGAGTGACCATCAAATGTGGTCGTTCACAATAGCCTTATTCAGTTCAATATCATGTAGAAAATAATATTTTCTCCATTGCAAGTTCATAAGTTTGAATATTTGCATAGCGTGTCTCAGTGAATAGTGTGTTATGTCACTAAGGCATAGATGTTGCAACTTCAATCCCTAAAACAGTACAAAGCCTGTTATTCTTTTTTAATGATGATTTAATAAAATAGACGTACATAAAATGGGGAGCATATTGCTGTGCAGGGAAATAAGACCACACCAGTTTTAGTAGATTGGGAACAATTTGACAGTTGAATTCGAAAATTGGCCCCCTAGGAGGATTGTGCTAGTTACTTTTACCTTTAGCCTGACACAAGAAACTTCTGGCCTTATTACTAATCACTATCGTATTTTGTCGTTCTCAATAGATCATTTTTATATGGATAATCTCGTGCCTGTGAGTTCGTAATTATTTGGAGGGAGACGTTATGTTTATAGGCGCTAGTTGATCAGAAAGATGGAAAAACTGCAAGATCGGATGCGATTCCTTTCGAAGTTTACAAAACTTGTACAGATGAGCTATGGGAGACTGCCTTATGATGCGCTAAAGTTCGGGTTGGACCTGGGCCTCACTTACCAATGCTAACATCTTTATTAAAAATAGCACTGGACCACGGAGTAGCTATCCAGTGGTTCAAAGAAGCTTTTATTGGAATGATAAAGAACGCCGGTTGCCCGCAACTTATTTACCCAACTGAGTAGAATTGCTTCTAAAAAAATTAAAGCCACAACAAGTTTAAGCTGAATTGTTTATTAAGCCTTACAATTTAATAAACAAAATTCATATTGCATAAACTCGCGTTCTAAAAACTGACCATATTTGTTTTGACTGGTCTTACCACCTTCATACATCTTTTTGATCAACTCAGTCAAATTCTGAATAGCCTCGTCCACTTAGTTCAAGAACTTATGGAATTTTGTCAAATAAATACGTTTCTCGAGGTCGTCAACAGTATTTCCGGGGAGTTATCGCAAAAGTTCATATCCTCTAATATTACACAAAGCACGATCGTATGTTTTGCAACGCGTTGAACCGACTCCATTAATAGCTCCAGTATTGAACACATCGAACATATGTATCAACTGCGATATCAGTGGGAGATACCACAGCTTGTGGCGGACAATTTTAGAAACGCGATGTGTAACTATTTTCTACGAACAATTGAAAAATGGGAGAACTGTTCCAGTCGTTGTCAGTCAGGGATGTGCTCTGAGTGCAAACTGATATTATTCGATTTAAAAAAATAAATTCGATCTTGTCATGTGCTATATTTTGACCTGTGGCTCTGCTTCTGGATGAAGCTGAAAGCTTAAAATATTTATGAAAGAGTTGCCTCCCTTCAGCATGCTTTTTGTTTTCTTTTATTAAATTATCATTATTCAAGTAAAAACAAGCTAAAGGCAGCAAAGTCAGAAAAAAGTACACTTTGGTCGAAAACGACACCAAAAAGTAGGCGTGGCAATGAACGATATAGCCCACAGTCTTCTCTCAGTTGTAAGAAACTTAAAAAAAAAGTTTGTCAAGTTGTTTTCACCCGAACTCGTCACAGGCGGAATATAGAACCCCTTCTACAGACTTACTATACACTTAGACTTATAGTTGTAATTTTTGACAGTAGGTTGGTGTGCTGGACTAAAAAAAAACACACCAATCACAGCTTAATATACTATTCTGAGACAGCTCCGCAACTCAGTAAGCATAAAATTGTATCTGATAAAAATAAGAACTCCCACAAAAGATTGCTTGTCAGAAGCTATTCCTACTTCCCTGAACTGTTAATTTACTTTTATCTTTGAATCGGATTCGAGACACAACCACCTTATCGTTGCCCAATCAGGAACGCAACGGATTCATAAATTCTTTACACATGTTATTTATTTTTTTATTGTTTTTTTTTTTGTCAGTCTGTGATTTTCTTGGTGGTGACATTTTGCAGAGCATATATCACGATAAGGAAATATCTTCCACTGGCGATAAAAATATCCGCCGACATGACGCAATATTTTATAATTACTTGTTTTTAGCGTTTCCCCACAATATTACGAGTAGAGTGTGCCACTTGAATGTGGTGTTCGTATTCTTCGTGTTTGACATCATTAAAAAGGATTGCGAACAATTTGCATAATCCTCAGTCAGGAATATGTACATTGTACACATACCTATGAACATTCATGCAACTGACCTTGACCAAGTGAAATTCAACCAAATGCGGCGCCATCGAAAAGTCGACCAACAAACCAAAATAAAAAAAAATAAATAAAAACAAAAACACAAAGATAGAGCCAATCTTCATGAAGCGCGGGTAAGCCTAGTCAGCCTTTAAACGCCTCTCTACCAACAAAATATTGTTTTACTAAAATGTGTTCATTATTATTATGCGGCGCAGAGTGAGTCAAGAGAAAAGGAAAATCGATTTTCTCACACAACAATTTTCGGCTGGCATTGGGAAAGTGTTTTCCATAACAAACAGAACTCGGCAAATGTATGACGCATTGCGGATGTGTATAGGTGTCACAGGAACAGGAAATCAGGAACTGCTCTGGGGGGTACGGGAACATTTAAATGTGTTTGCATCCACAAGTCCATTTTACAAATTTATTTCATTTATAACTTGTTCGAAATTGATTAAATGGTTTCATGGACTTGTGGAGCATTGAATGGGTCCTTTTTGACACAGAGAGAGAGATGATACCAAGCAACAAAGAGCCTCAGTGATTCAAACGGCAAAACAGACAGCGAAAACGTTTTTGGAAAGCACAACAGAAGGCATGGAAACGTATCTAGGCTGCTGATGCGGCCTCCGCATTTCAATACGTGGATTGGAAATATTGCGACAAAAGCGGAAAAAAAAGACAAAACCTGCAAGAGGAAGCACTTAAAGCTTTGAGCCAGTCACAGACTTCGTCTACATCGGCTCAAACTCTGGAAATGATACCACACCAGAAATGAAGCGCCGAGTTGTAATCGATGTTTTTTGGTCTTAGAAGGCAATTGGGGAGTTAAGATTTGTCCAAAAATACTAGGGAGACTCTATTTAAGAAGTTAGACCATCAACATTTCAGTCCTCGGGTCAGATTCTGTAAGGCGAAACGATCAAACGTTATCGTGAACGTTTCGCCTTACTGAATCTGACGCCTGCTCTCTGCCCATGAAGTATCCCCATTAGTAAAGAGGAGGATGACGCCTTGGCTGTTTAGAACGCAAAATTGGCATTTAAGGTCCCATTTTCGTTGCAGATTAAACAGCGAACTTTACTAGGTGAACAATGAATCAGTTGACTAAAACCGTCTGGACCGTTGAAGGTACACTAACGCTCCGCCCCGAAGTGTCCTCGGCTCTTATCCAGAAGGACAACGTACAAAGCCGCACTAAGGTGGCGGGCAAGTAGAAGGGGACCTCAACCAACTTGGAGTGCGCAACCGATATAGTAAGTAAGTCAAAGTCTGGTTATTGGCTTATTGGTTCAAGACACCTGTCCAGGCCGGAGCGTAGTGCCTCCTTAGTAAGGAAGAAAATTAGATCTTTCACTAGGTGAAACTTTTACGGGCGGCCATTTTTTGATATATTCTTAACATTTGCGTTCAGTATTGTTCGACAAATTGTCACAAATCGATTGGAAGCAGACAAAATAAAGGGTTCGAAATATAAGTGCTTTTTCTTTAAACCCACATCCTGTCGCTTTTGTTTGAAAATGAATGCCTATAGTGCTTAGAAGCCATCTTTTAAATACGCAAGAAATTATACTAAATCCGGGTAAAATTAAAAAATAAAAAATCACTTCACGGTGAACAACAAATCAGAATAAATGTTGGTAGAAAATAGGATTTCTTCCTCCAGTTGGATAAAAAAGTGTAGCATTCAAATTTCGATTTGTTAAAAGTTGATAGCTCAAGCCCTTGAATTTATAGTTTTTAGAAACCGTTTACACCGAATACTTTTTAAAAGTTATGCGTAGTATGCAGATCGAAAAGAAATATTCCGGTGGTCCCCAAATGGACAGCGAAATGTCTGCGAAAAGGCAGCGGAAAATAATTTGCAGAGAGTTCCATCAGCTGCTGCACAAGTATCAGTGTTGCCATCACTGGTGTTTATCTCCGATTTGGTTACTCGAACTTTTCGCTGGCTCCTTAAAATTGGCATTTGGTAACTATCCTTATTTAGACTATTTACTATTTACTATTTGGTGATTGTTAGGCTCCTTAGGTAATTATAAGAAAATAATGCAAATTTCAATTGCGAAAATTATCTTTTGATTTTTTTAACCACTTAAAAATAATGGTTGAGCTCAATCTTAAAATGTAGCTTATGATTTATAGAAATAGTTTATCCGTACGAATAACTTTATCCGATCAACTTCTCAGCTAATTCCACAAAAAATAAAATAAATCATTCCACTGAAATATATAATTTCTTTACTGTTCCATCTGACTGGAATTATTTTCTGATGGAATCCTATCAGTTTTAATTATTTTCGTTGGGAAGAATTTTTTCTGACATAATTTTTGCTATGACCGCCTTCTTTGAAATTAACATTGTCGTCTTTCAAAACAATTTAAAGTGTCCCAATGAATTACAAAAAAAATCATTTTTGATCTTCATTTTGAGCTTTGCTATTTTTGGCGCCAAAAATTTCCAATTTGTTTCCATACCTTCTATAAAAGCTGGCAACACTGCAGTACAAATGTCAAATTTTCGCCAGCAAATAATGTCCCGGACAATAAACGTGTGCGAAAAGAGCGTGGAGAATTGTACCAAGCAATCTACTACAGTTGCCCACTTTTCCGCCATCATTTCGCAGCAGCTCCGTACGTTGTCCCACTTTTGTATGGGGGTTTTTCGTTTCGGACCATCTGCGTACTAAGCTTGTAATTTTTTGAATTTTTCTTTTCTTTAAATTTTTAACTTCCCTTTTCTTAAATTAATTTTTTTTAGTAAAATTACGCATTTAATATTTAAATATTTAAATTTATTTTCAATATTTTTTTTTTTAATTATTTATTTAAAACAAAATTAACTTATCTTTTTTAGTAAATATATTTTTTTACATTTGTTAGTTGGAAGAAAACAGAATAAGTGGAAATTTATTGCTTTGAATTTGAAAAGCAGAACTGAAAAAGGCGGAATTTCGAAAAGACAGAATTTGCAAAGCAGAACTTCGAAATTTTTTCCACATAGTTACTCGCAAAGTTAGAAGATATTTACTATAAAATCTCACCCGAGAATAGATCTATGAATTAATAAAAAAAAAAAATCGTGTAAATTGGATCAGTGGTTTCCAAGTTATTGACGGACAAACAAAATAAAAATAACCAAAGATTTTGGTTTTTCCCCACAATTTTATGCCGCGTTCAAGGAACTAAACTGATAAGCTTAAACCGGACAGTTCTAGTTTGAAGTTTGTCAGACGTTCACTATGAAAAAGAAACGCATTAAAATTAAACTTGCCTTTTTCCGAGGATCGAACCTAAGACACCTCGCTCAGTTATCCATCTCGCTAGCTCACGTATGCCTACCCTACCTCAATTGAATACAAAATTCTGAGTGAATGCACTTCATATCACTTGCTAGACAATGCGGTTTACTTGGTCATGCGTCGTCTTCATGCTATTATTATTTACTTAGTTGACACTTGTTCACATAATCTATATTTACTAAAACAAACACAGTCACCTATCAGACAATTAAGTGCCGATTTTATCAGAGTTACGCAAGGAATGAACAAATTCATCATCATTATCGTTAGTGTGCAACAAAACCAGCCTAATCTGGTGACAATTTTAGGCAAATTTTCGCCAATTAACGCGATAAAAGAGTTTCGCAAGTATTTTATTGATCGAAGGTCTATTATACTAATGTTTCGCACTAATAAAAGTATAAGTTTTATGTGAACTTATCAGGAAATAATAAATGAAGTCGTAAAAGAAATTAAATCGAATAAAAATGTTTTGAGTGAATTTTTTAAAGCATTATGAATTTTTGAGAGTTTTTGTTTTCACGCGAGCGGATGTTGTCACATTTCTTGGTTAGCAATTTCGTTGACCTGTTTTACGATGGTGGAATATGTGACTAAATTGAAGGATTTATCACAAAATTCGAAGGCAAACGGGCTGTCAAAAATTGTGGCAGATTTATGTTTTAGGACGAAACAAATTACATTAAGGAAATTTCTCTATTTCACATTTAACACCTATCTAGGGTTTGGTAAATTATTGTGAGTAGACTTTATATCGACAAGGGATTAACAAGAACGCGTGCCATTTCGATTGCGTAGCTTTTGTACAGTGCCACGAAAGATTGACGACTCTACACATATGAGGGAGCACCAATTGGGCAAGAATCTTTTGCCACAACTGAATGACCAGTGTTTAAAATTATGACGAGGTACTTCCGAATTTTGACATTTGACACTGATCGATCAGTTCTTTGTTTTTAACTTCGAAAAGTGTTATTTGTGAGCTTTCCAAACATTGTTTTTTCAGTGCTCCCAGGCGTTCGGAAATTGTACCCATTTTTTGTTTATCAGCAAAACCGTTAAATTTTCACTTAGTTTGGGTCATTGCTTAGCCTTAATTTTTCTTCTTTTACCATATAAATTTGAATGCAAATTTCTGTCTCTTCGGTTGTCGTTTAAGCACTTTAATAGCCATGAACGAAAAAATGAAGATTTTCGGAAAAGGGAGCGTGGCACCTTCTCGAAAAGAAGCTTTTAAAACGCTATCTATGCCAGCTGTAGCTTTGAAAGTCAGGAAATATATACACATTTACATATTTAATGCATTTGGCAAAATGTGGGCGGGATTGGACAATGGGGCGTGGTGACATTCATACAGAAGATCTGTTTTAAACCCTACATCTCTGGATTGCCTGGATAGTTGCAAAAATTGGTAAGTCGATGCATGTTGCTTACATAGAAAATAGTTTGCCAAATGTGGGCGGAATTAAAGAATGAGGCGTGGCACTTTCCATACAACGAAGTCATTAAAAATGTGAAGTCTTTGTTTTTAAACTGCAAAAGTTGGTAGGCTTCATCTGGGATAGCCGGCTCGCTTTAAGAGGCGGAAGAACAGTGCAATCGGCTATAGATCAGCTATTACGACTTGAAGCTTCAGATGCTACCGCCTTTATTATTAGCACAAGTGTTGTCTACGCCACTGTACGAGTGCGCAATGATTCAGGAAGCTTTTCAAAGGCTTCTGCAAGGAAATCTTCCCCAAGAGCTGTTACAAATATTTTGTAATCTTTCAGTCAGCGTGGGTGTCAAATTGGAGAAGGAAAGCCGGCATCCTTATGTAAGGTTTGTTGCTCTTGTTAGGTATATAAGGCATTTGAAATTGCAATGGAAAAGCGCTTACTTATAATCATGGACGAGTTGTTTGGTTTGTTACCTCAGGAACCCGAATTTTATAGTTCCGGGAGTAAAAGACTTGCCAGCAGATTTCAAAGCTAATTAGTGAAGCGAGGGTGGTTCTGTAAAAGGAATTATAAATGTTGTCCAAAAAACTCTGCCAACTATCAGTGGCCCTAAGATGGAGCCTACATCAATGTCCAATATACTAACTGGACACCTTAATAAACAAAGAATAGCCAGTCATGGATTACATTTTAGATTTAGGCGAATGGTTGGAATTGTTGAATGGAAAATTTAACTTTTAACCCACACTCTTCATTCCGTCAAATTCCGTTGTGGAAAATTTATCTAAATTCACCTTTGCGACCAGAAATCTTATTACAAATTCATTCTTAATGCTCACGGCTTTAATTATTACCATTTGACGGTTTTATTTTTCTTTGTAACGATTTATTACTAACTTAGTGTCAGCATCATATTTATAAGTCCACAGCCAAACAAAAAACAAAAAGAAATAAGAAAAACACCTTTATTCCAAAAGTGAGATATGTATTTTCAAAGTGATGAGCAAGTTGATCTTCACATCTGTGCCACCGACACGGATAAAGAAAAATTCGCCCACATTGATCGAACAAGTTGCACGAGATCTCTCTTTGAAAGATTATTTTTGGTAAGCGGCCAATTCAAAGATTACCCACAATTCGCTGTGTGGAAAGGTAAACACTTTCTTTACATCGCTTCAAGTTTTTAAGTAAATAATAAAATGAATTTTTGTGGCAAATCTTTCAGTGGAACGAGTAGTAGCGGTTAAAATTAAATGGGATTCGTGGAAATTTCAGAATTGAAAACATTCTGTTGAATTTTACATCGACAAGAACAAGATTCGTCAGCATTAAGTTTTAGAAATTTTTGTTCATAAATTATATATAAACTAATAACAAAGTATTAAAAAGACCGTCAAATTTTGAAAATAATATCTCTCTTAGATTTCCTATCTGTGGATCTGGATACGTGTGAAGAGTCATGTATTAACTACTCTTATGACTGTAGCTCTCTTCGCCCGTCGACTCTCTTTAGCTGCGTCGTTTGTACGGGCATGAAGAACGAAAGCAAAGTATTTACCGGAATCATAGTTTGTATACAACTACATAGTTCAAATTTAATGTAGTAAAATTCAAATGCGAGAATAAGCACCCAGAAAATCTCCTTTTATTGACACTTCATTTGTTAAGATTGGTTGAGCGTCATAATATTTAATAGACCGTCAGCTCTTCCAACTTAAGAGAGCTTGCCTACAAGCTGTTTTCCGTGTTTCTATGGGCGAAAGTATACGTATGCCATAGTAAATTAGACGCACGCATACACTTGCACATAGCAACCTGACAGATGACTGTGACAGCTCATTCTGTGGTGACATTGGAAAAAATTCAAATAATGCAAATAATTGTGTTGTGAACTTATTACCTATTTATATTTCATTAAAACGAGTATTATGAGGACTTTTTTTATTTATTTATCTATAACTAAAGTTATCATCTGCAAAAATAAAATAAAATCAGTATCTACAAATAATTATTTGGAATTTTACTGATAGCTATACATTTTAGTTTCTTTTCTTTCACTTACAGCTTAAAGAAAATAAATTAATTTTCATTTTCATTGATTGCATCTATAGGACATTTTTGTTATTAAAGTGCAATGAAAATTTAGAAAAAAATAATTTAAGAAAGATGCAAATTTTTTTATTGTTCGTTATATGTACTTCATCTAAAAGATAAATGCGATGAATTGCTTTTCAACTACAAATTTGTTTGTAATGTCTTGTTATTAATTGTTAAGTGCTAAGACGGTTGTATATCATTGTGAAAGGTTACATTTCGAAAAGAAGTCTGCACCAAAATAGTATAAAAAACAACAGGCCGAATTGAATGAATAGGACAAAAAAGTTATTTTCTAAATAAACATTATTCATAGCTATTCTCGGCTGACTTAATTGTTTTTTGGTTTGAAATTCTTTTGTATTTTAAATTGTTTGAAATTTTGTAATAAATTTAATTTGTTATTTTTTCTTTTTCTTCTTTCTGTTATTGTACGGAAAATTCATGAAAATTGTACCCATTCCGAAATTTTCATATGTCTCACCTGAAATTCTTCAATTCAATTCTTCCCTTTGAATTCCGTTGCGTTTTTTCTGTCGACATTCGCCGGCGAAATAATTTTTCGCCAAAAACAACAAACGAAAACAGACACAATAATTATGGGAACAAAAATGTCTTATTTGATTTCCACGAAAGAGTATTTCTCAGTTTATTCCTTTATTTATTTGTTGATTACACTAGTTATTGACAATTTTGCAAAATACACGTTTTCGGGGTGAAATAAAACAACGAATTAAAACTCTCAGAACGCATCGATCAGCTGATTGAAACTCACCAAAAATACTAATCTCTGACAATGTTCTTAGCACTGTTTCTTTAATTTTCCCACGAAGCGTGGGCATTTTTCCCTTTTCATCGAAAGCAAATCCCCCCGATTTGTTTATTAAAAAAACCTTTATTTTAAAAGTAAAATTTGTATCATTCGGAAAAAGATTCACATCAAATTAACCTTCGGTATAAAAATCGCAGTTTGTTAACATTATAATGATTATTTCTTGGCACTAGAGATCGTTTGATAAAAAGCGAATCTCTTTTTTATGGATATTTAGTGTGCTGCAATGTAGTTCGAATGTTTTTTTTAGTCAGATTCCTGATATTTCCACAATTTTGTTGCTTTATTTCTGTTTTGCACGGAAGGTTTTTCGGGCATTAAAATTTCTATATAAAAAAACACCACGATGTAGGATGACTGCTGAGTGTCATTATTTCGTCATACCCCTCCATTTAGAATATTTTTTTTTATGCTTTACACGTATTCACGGATACGAAATTTAAGAGAATTTTTTTTTTAAATTTGCGGAGCGAATTGGGTAGTCTATTTAATACTTAGTTTACGCTATTGTACTGATTTCAGTACTCAAGGGTCCGCAATCTAACTTTTTTTTTTTTCAACTAGTGCTTATTTCGCGAATGGTAACACTTAGCTCATGTCTGATTTGACAGATAATTAATTTTATCCTTCCGCTGAACGAATATGGTTGTGTTTACGCTTGAACAACGCTGGGAAATATTGCGACATTACTTTGAAAATCATATTAATGTTGCAGAATGTGTGCGAAAATTGCTTACGAAATTTGGAAGAAGAGAAGCACCGTCAGCTCTGTATGTTTGTTATCTTGTGAAAAAAGTGAAAGAAACTGGCATCCTCATCGATAAACCAAAGCGTGAAAAGCCAAAAACAGTGCGTACACCCGAGAAAATTGCTGCTGTGGCGGAATTTGGTCCAGAGGCATAATTGGGCCATTTTTCTTCGAAAATGAACAAGGAGTGGCCGTTACAGTCAATGGCGATCGTTATCGGGACATGTTGATTGAATTTTTGTTCACGAAAATTGAAGAGGAGGATATTGGCAACATTTGGTTCCAACAGGACGGCGCTACGTGCCACACAGCCGAAGCTACACTCGATGTTTTGCACCCTGTTTTTTTAGATCGCATTATCAGCCGCAGAGCTGATGTCGTTTGGCCACCTCAGAGCTGCGATTTGACACCGTTGGACTATTATTTGTGGGGTGCCGTAAAAGAATAGTGTTACGCCGACAAGCCAGAGACAATTGACGCCATTGCTGAAATACGGCTGCACGCAATCGATAATGTGCTCAAAAACTGGACCGATCGTGTAGGCTACTGCATGGCCAGCCGAGGCAGCCATTTGAATGAAATTGTTTTTCATTATTAACCGGAAGGATTGTACTTTCAAATAAAAACATCATCATCACTTTTTGCCAACAACATTCCTATCAATCATTTCTGCAGTAACACGCAGTTTACTCAGCGCCGCCTCTGCCGTCTTACGCAAACACATTCCACTGCATTTAGACTAAGCCAACAACAGCCACGTCATTGTCCCAAATTAAGCGCCTGACTACGTCCATTTGTGCACATAATCCGAGGGCCCAGGTGACGCAGAGTAGAACTTGATGGATGATGATTAATTGACCAAATAATAAAACTTCCATTTAAATTGTGTGTTTTCAAAGACACAGCATTTTCTGTCGACAAAATTAACTGTACATATATTAAATGGACATTCATCCCTAGTGTACATTTATTTCTATTTTTGTTACGGACTAATTGGCGATTTTCGAACACAAATAGTTCAACAAACTGTGAAAATCTATTTAAATTCACATGTTTCTAAGGGAATGACTGCGTGTACACAAAATTGCAGCATCTATTTTCAGTTTGAATGCAGTTTTCACATAAACAGTGAGAGTTGGCGGGGAATTATAGAGGTTTGTTCAAAAATGCCTTTAGCGACTTGAGTTTGACGTTTACATTAACGCGATTGATATTTCAATTTGCTGTTTGAAAAGTGCAGACTGTAGGGAAGGAATTCTGCGAATGAGCGTTTGAGATGTATATATATATATATGCAGTGGTGTTCGAAAAAAGTATTCGAAAGTGTTTTTGGCAAAGCTATAATTCGAATCAGGATGTTTATTTACTTATAGATTTTGATATCCCCTTGGCAAAAATATGATTTATAGCTGTGGGCAGTGGTGGATGCTGAAAATTAGAAAATAATACTTCTGCGGGACTGTGAAAGGCAAATAGCTCCTCGTCGAGGGACAAACCGTGTGGCACCCAACCCCATTACTATTAAAGGTTTTCGACGGACCTCGTTGAACTCGATGAACAGGTTATTCTGACACAATTTGGCCATATGTCACTGGGCAGCTTTTGGGCCACACAGAAGAAATCGACATCACATGGAAACGGATTTCAGCAAGCAGCATTTGGTACTGTCATTGACACTAGCTCCAAAAATGTGTGCGGTTATTAACAAGGATAAAACGAAAGACAACCCCTACTCTGGGATGTCAATAACACCGAGGCAGTCAAGGACGCCTGGGATCTGTATTTATTTCTGCTTGTGCAATATCAGATGATCAATCGGACAAAAATACTAGCTAAATACTTGCTACTTTATAGCAAAAGATATTATCGAAGACACAAACCAGTTCTGTTGAAAGTAATCCTCGAATTTTCGAATTCCTTTCCTCGGCGAGTTATATGACTTACATTTACTGCGCGATACTAATAATCATTTTTAGTGTCCAGGCTAAATTTTTCGAGCTCACAATGGCGAAATTTTCCAAATAAAACGGCATATTTTAACCTACAAAATATTTCGTTTGAAGTTTAAAAATGATTATTAGTAATGCCCACTGAGTGTTAACAGTCCCCGGCAACGCCACTAAACAAAAAGTTACACTTCCTACATGTGCGCCTTAGGGGTGTCTAAAACTGAACTACTTTTATGTCAGCTTTTTCCTAACGACTTTCGACATCAGCCTGTTTTAAAGGAAGTGTCTAAGTCATGTTATGCAGATGAGTTTTTAATCACAATCATGAACGCAGAACATGTTCTAGGTCTTATTTTAATTCAGTTAAATTTTCAACTATAGTTCACCCATTTAGCTAACGACTTATGAAATGATTAGTAGGTTGTTAAGTCCTGATTAGCATTATGAATTAATCTACAGCAATCTCCATCAGGTCTTAAATGTACTGTGAGAAATAATCACTCAATGGTGCGCCATTTTCAAGAGGTTTAGAGATGAACTACAGGTCTAAATGAACTATTTAATATTACGGGTCCGTTTGAATTCGTTCCATTTTATAGTTGACTTGGCGAACTAGGTTCCGCCCAAGTTCGTTCAATAATATATTTTTAAAAAAAATTAATTAATTTTTGTGTACATATTGGAAGTGAAACTCCCCGTTTTTCCATCCAGACTATTTTTTCCAAAGTGCCATTCCCCATTCAAACTTTTATCCCCTATTTCATCATCTTAAAGTTTTGTTTGCGCGACAAAAAATAGCCCAAAATCGTAGAAATCCAACGTTCCGTTCCCGTGTTATGAGTACACGCACGGACGTCAGTCTCTTTTACATATATAGATTATTATGTTTCCAGCGCCTGACTGCTTAGTTCATGTAAAGCAGAAAACAAACGCGTGACGATGAGTCCTTAAATAATCGAGGTAAAAAACCCCATCGCCAACAGCGTGAGCAAGTGTAGACAGTACTGACACAGGCCACGAGCACCAAGTACACGCTCGCTCTATGCATTTCGCCCCGCATGTGCATTCAACTCACTTTCGACCCACCAACAATTACCAGTGTAGGAATAATATTTGTTTTTTTTTGCCAACCTATGATTTCTCTCAACAATATAATTCACACCCGCTTGCTGGTGGTAACTCAATGAGACCACCAGCAAACTCCCAAACAATCGAGCAAGATCATACAGTAGAATCGTACCAGTCTGGTGTACCGCTGGGCGCTGATTCGTTCCTCAAATGGATTTTGAATTGCTTGGAATTTTTTGTGCTTACCGGCCTGCGGGTGGTTAGCGAATTGACGAGTCCTCTGTAAGGTAGGTTTGTAATTGCCGGCACTGTCGCAAGGCGGACATGTAAATTGCCGGGACTGCGCCAAGACGGACCTGTAGACTGCCGGAACTGTTGCAAAATGGACCTGTAGATTGCCGGCACTGTCGCAAGGCGGACCTGTAAATTGCCGGCACTGTCGCAAGGCGGACCTGTAAATTGCCGGGACTGTGGCAAGACAGACCTGTAGATTGCCGGGACTGTCGCAAGACAGACCTTCCAATCCCGGGAATATCGCAAGACGGACCTATAGATTACCGGGACTGTGGCAAGGCGGACCTACAAACCACCGGGGCTATCGCACGCCCACCAGAACCCAGAGGATACGGACAGTTCATCAACCGAATTTGATGATATTGTAGTTATAAATTGTGAAATTTATAAATTTATTTAAATAAAACGTTAAATTCAAGTCGTTATAATTGTGCAGTAATAAAATAAGAACCTTTGGAATTCTCAGGTTTATTAATAAAGCCGAAATTTTAATTTAGAACCTAGATTTAAGAAATAAGTTAATAAATGAAAACTCCTCAAACTAAAGTTCGTGTTTCTTTAGTAAGAACCTTGGCGATCCGGCAAGCTAACCTCAGCCCCAGATAAAAAGCACATCACAATTTAAAAAAAAAGTTTCTTATCACTCGTTGTTTATCTAACAACAATCTACGGACATAACAAAAACAAACGAATGCCATGTGATCCACTTTCTTCAATCATATGGCCAAATTGACGACATCTACCTTTCGACGCTATCTCAACCCAACTTCTCTCGACAATTGAAACAAAAAAAGAACTGTTGGACTAGTGAAAAAAAAAACACACAACGTGAGAAAACATACAAACTTGCGCCGAGAAAGAAATAATAAAATCTATATTTACACTTTTAGCCGCTTTAACGCACAATTACTCTGTTTTTACAGCCCGTAACGGACATCGTATAAGTATTTAACTGCACTTGAAGAATTTTCGGGTACATCCAGACTGTTTATTGTTGAATTGTATTTTTGTTCCAACGAGTCCCAACCCGGTTACCGGCGGAATTTCATTTCAAATTCCAGTGATGGAAAATTTTACACGCGCTATTTTTAGTACGAATCGTTAGTTTGTGAAAATAATTAACACCTCGAACGTGATCAAGATGTAGAAAGATCCCACTGCAGGCTTCTGTCATCATTGGGCTAAAAATACACATCCGTGTAGTAGATTTAGATAATAGCTTAGTTAAGCGTTTTTCGTGCAGCCTCATAGAGAGTTATCGTGAAATATTTTGCAAAAAAAAAAAAAAAAAAAATGTTTGTAGATAAGTAGAAGTCAATTAATTTTAATTCGTAATTACTGATGACTGGTTCAGATGTGAATCATTGATTTACAGGAGCTGGAGGGCTGTCTTTCTTTTATTGCGCTCATGGTAGACATTTTGTCGTGTGACAGTTAAATTGGTGAACAGCGCAGTAAATATCATTAAACCCTAAACGTGTATATGTGGGTTTGTCCTTAGTGATTTTGGCATTTTTGAATTAGGAGCGAATTCAAAAGTGCACAGGACTTATCCCAAAGGCGATCGTAATAAGTTCACTTGGTGCTAAGTTTTTGGATTAAATTCTAGGCGAAAAAGTTAAAGGGTGAATCGAACTGCTGATCAGAATTCCGAGCACTGCGTGGTAAGTTCACAGTTTTTTTTTGTTGTACTTCGATAACGGTCACAATTGAGGTAGTTTGCTTAAAAAGACTAAAGTCGGGCTGCGGTCACGGTAAACCTGATACAGTTAACTCGAACTCGATCGATTTATGCGATTTCAGCTCACTACATAGCTTACTATGCCCAGAATTACACTGAACTAATTGAACTACATAGTTCAGTGCTTAGTATAAGTTCAAATCTGCCTCCTGAACTACGGAATTTAAATTTAGTCAAGTTTACTCACTGAACAAATGAACTGATCTCACCCCCAACAACATTTGTTGATCAATCGCAATTAAACGATTTTTCTGCGTAATAGGAATAAAACTGCAAAATTTTTATTAAACACCATTTGAGGCTTACTGTCGTTCGATCGTCTTCAACAAATTGTGACAGGTTGTAAGGAAGATGTCTTATTCGTGACAGCCGATCACGACAGTGACATATAACTATTAGACTTGCATTATGCGTGATCTTTTAAAAGCGATATGACGAACAAATATCTAGCGATCTCTCTGACGGCACTTGCGATCACTGTCTTGAGAAAACCCATACGACAGTTTTTTGAGCGCCAATATATGTCATATGTGCGGAAATTTTGCGTTAACCGTGTGGTTCAATTGTATGTAAGGCAATTATGGGCTAGATAAAACCCATAGCTCTGGTGGTCTGTGTAGTTGTGCCAAAGGATCATTCACGGTAACACGAATAGTGAATTTTCACAAAATGGTTGTAAGCTCTGCTAGCTAATCTTAGTGGGGATGTAAGCCACCAGTCACAATATAGTTTTCTACAATTAAATAAATATAAACAACTAGCGGACTCCCGGCTGCTTCTCTGGTCGTTTAAATGCGCGAAAACATAATTTTGTTAAATGAAAAATGTTGTATTATTAATACAAAAACAAGGATAAAACCTGCACATATTTATTTCGTAAATTTATCAGAAAGACATTTGTAAATCGTTGCAATAGTTCGTAAGATTGTTGCGGACATAGAATTTTGCCAATCAGTTTTATCTAAAAAAAATGTTCTCATGTAAATAACTTCCACATGTAAACTAGGTCAATGAGATAACAAGTTCATAATCCCAAAAGATGATAAGGAATGCAGGGTAAACAACTTTTATTACTGCCCAAAATGTTGCAGGTTAATGATTAGATGTACTCGAAATAGTGGCGATATCTAAGTAATTATTATTGATAAGAAACCTCCATAGAACATTTACCGATCTTGCTGATTCTATTTTAGCAAGAGAATTTAAAATTTATGACAGACCTGTTGTCTCAATTTTGCAATAACAAATTAATTCGGAACCATTGGTTATTGACGAAGCACGCGAAATTATTTTTATATTTATGTATAGATCACTGATCCTCTTGCAACGTTAGGAGCACCACTTAGTAACAAAAGAAAACTAGAAAAGTACACTTATAGCGCCTTTAGATCGAGCTATGACCCAGCAAAGACTAACTGTACAAATTCTTTTCTTCCCCAATTCGGTCGGAAATAACAAGATCACTGACGATCGGTGACTTTAGAATATGACAATGGGATTTCCAGTATGAAAGAGCTTTCTTGTCAAGCTTTAAAAAAGTTTTCTATCCAACCAATTTAATGCTGAAAATCTAGCCGACTTAATATGGAGATCACTGTCGATCGGTACTCGATCAGCTCCAAATTTATGACAGAGTACCAAAGAGCAATAAACTTGTCTAATAACAAGTTTTTAAGTAAAAAATGTTTGTTGAACTCTTTCAATCGCCTTTTTCCATCAACTGGTACAATTTATGTCTGCGCGATAACAATCAACGATCAATATTTAGACCCGCTTCCCCCACCATGAGCAAGGGACATCCAAAATGCTTAGGCTTACAAATTGCATCACTGTTACAAGACTGGTGATCCTTTCAAGTAATTTAAACAAAACAAGAAACAGACTTTTGGTAGAGGTGCAACGATCATTGATATTCACTTGGCTGGCCACCATTTATTCTCACAAACCAACGCCTTGTTTCCGGAGTCTCTATTTCTATGTGGCCAATTTTATGTTCAAAATGAAGGTCAGTCTTCCCGTCGTTGGCTAAAGAATATGCTATCAATGTTAAAAAGAATTGGGATTATCGTCGATCAGTGATCATCTTTCTACTCCTGGCGAAAATTCAGATACATGAACATGATCACGATCGCGATAAATGAACTTCCAAAAGATCCTTTCAATTGAATTCTATCTAATTCTGTAAAGAGATCAGAGATTCCTACAGGAGCTGCTACCTTGAAAGCAATGCTAAATAGCCTAAGTCTAAGCCTAACCCCCCACAGACTAGAAATTAGTCAAGATATGTACAACAATACTCACGACTGGGTTTTGTCGATCAGTCTTCTTCAGATTTGTTCATGGAAAACTTGAAAAATAAAATTCAAGTTCAAGATCGAGGAAGATTAATGATTTCAGTAGTGGCCTGTGAAAATAGGAAATTAATATAAAATGTTGTGTTCTGTAAAGAAATGCCACGATTAACGTTGATCAGTGATCCTTGCTACAAAAAAATAAATAAAAATTTAACTACCCGAAATCCGCCAAGACCCTCTTGAGTCCGAATCTTTTTGGATAAAAGGCAAATCAAGTGACTATCAACAAGAACAAACAATAAATTTAAAGATCATTGTAGATTAGTGATCTTCTTCAGATTTGTTATACCGAAAATAAATTTTCCCAGACAAATTGCAGGTTTTAGATTCTTTGCAAAGTGACTAAGATAGCCAGTGAGGATCTGTGATATTCTCGGCGCAGAGTCATAAGTTCACAAGCCAAAAGTCTATTGAGAACTTTGGTTCACTTCAGTATGAGTTAAATCACAAATCAATTGTGCCAAAAGTCCACACGAAATTCTTGTGATCTTTCGACTCATCTAAAATGACTATATCTATCTAAATGACTATATATCCAAGAGAAATAAAAGTTCAAGCGACAATCTCCTTAATCTAGTCCTTGTATACGGGAATATATTCAAGGACTGACACTCCACAATATTTTTGTATGTTTTTAAAATCCGTCCAGATCAGTGATCCTCTATTGTTGGTAACACCCCTAAGTCTTAGTGAAAAAATAAAGACCAAATAATTAGCTCTTGTATTTAATTTGTTATAAAAACTAATTCGAATGTAAAAAGCGAGAGTCGCAATTAATGTAGATCAATGATCCTCTTTCTAGGAAAAGATCACTTTGCCAAACAATACGAAAAATCAGACAATATCAGTGATCCTCTCTTGGAAGATAAATCGCAAACCCTATTAAAATCAGTTCAAATATATCTAGCAAAAATCACGATCAATGTAGATCAGTGATCCACTTCATGCTTTTTTATCCAAAACAGGATTCGCCGGTAAATACGCAGTTTACAAACGATCCCCATCTGCAAAATGCATATCATAGCAACTTCAACTACGATCGGTGATCGTCTATTCGAAAAACAATCCACACAGCCAAACAAGAGGAACACAAAAATGAATAATGATTTCCAGCTAATCAGTGACCATGTCTGTCCATAATATGATTAGTTATGTGTAAAATGGGAACTGAACTCGTCATCTCTCTATCTGCGATTCCTAATGCCAAATTAAATTGTACGAAGTTGACGGCAATTCGAATTATACAAGTACGAATACAAAAGCTCATACCGCTCGTAATTATAATATAGATCCACCATTATCTGGTCTCCCGTTTTCTTTTTTGTGCGTGTTTTTGTCGGAATTCAAATTTTTATTTTTTTGCATTTGTTGAGTGAATAAGGTCAATTATTCGCTTCGCTTTTTATTACTTTTTCTGTGAACTGTAACACATTCCGAGCTGAATCGCAATGAAAAAACCTTCCCACATTCAGTCAATTTGTGATATTCGTCGCGGCGAGAACGTGTTCATGTTAATTCGAACAAAAAATGTGGCGTATTCCGGTCTTACTAATGTCAGTTTCCCTTGTGAACTGTCAGATCAATTCAATCGTTCATATAAAAATCGACGACACCTACTGTTCGCAGACGATCTGTCGTAACTTCAGCTTTCCGTCGTCGAACGAGATAGTATCTCTGGAGCCGGACAACGACAATTCGCAAAGGAGCATCCGCTTTGAAGACACTGTGTTGAGGAACTTTCCGCTGAACATGTTTCTCGCGTTTACAAATGCAACCGAACTGGATATGAGAAACTGTTCCATAGCGCATGTGACATGGGAGAACTTCCTCTGGGCAGTGGATCTGAAGGTGCTGCTTTTGTCCAACAATCATTTGACCAGGATCGATGAGCTGACGTTCAGCTACGCATTAAATATGCAGTATCTGTGGTTGGAAGGCAATCTCATCCGGACGTTGGTTAGCGAGAGCTTTAAGGGGCTTACACAGCTCAAGTATCTGTCACTGCAGGGCAATCGAATCGTGTACCTTCCCGATGGTTTGTTTGACGATTTACACAACTTGGAAGTAGTTATCTTCGCCGACAACAAAATCAAGAACATCCAGGAGGATATGTTCACCAAGAGCCCCAAGCTGCTGTCGATCGACCTGAAGGACAATCGGATACACAACATCTCCGACGACAGCTTTCGGGGTCTGGAGAGCCTGATGAACTTGGACGTGTCCCGAAACAAACCTCTTCGCAGCTTGATTCTGAATGTGGATGTTTCCAATTTGTATGCTGAATATTGCTCCCTTAGGCAGGTGAATATATATGGTAGCGTCAACTTTGTCCTGCTGGCTGGGAATCGAATCCTCGAGCTTTACTTCTCGGCACCAGAGTCGCTGCAGAAACTCGATCTTAAGAATAACTCGCTAGAGCAGATCGCATCGCTGACTTCGGCGAAGAACCTCAACCTCCTCGACTTATCGAATAATCCAAATCTCAAATCTGTTCCCGATCCTTGGGGCATTGCCGCCCTTCAGAAGCTCGACATCAGCAACACAGGCATGAAAGAGTTTCCCTCTTCGATTCTCAGTCAAAAAGGGTCGCCGCTGCAGCTGAAATATTTGAACATATCCAACAACTCCATCAAGCAAATTGATCCTCGCCTCTATGGCCGGATGAAGAATCTTGCGAGTTTCTATTTTCACGCCAACGACTGGAACTGCTACCACCTTCGCTTGATGATGGAACTGCTGGTCAAACCAAACGCTATCGCCTTCAGCGGCGATCAATACGACGCCAGCTTCCCCGGCGAGTACATCGCAGGGGTAAAGTGCATGTTTAGGTTGGTGGATGATCGCACGGAAGAGCCACCACTCGCCGAGCTCAAAAAGGCACCCGACAACGCCATCGAAGAGATCGAACAACTGCGAAACGAAATGAAAACCATTGTGCGCTTCTATGAGCAAAAGTTCGACAAGCTGCTTGCGGTGGTGGAAGAGTTGAAGACCAGGTTGGATACATTGACCGCGGAGAATGCCACTGTTTGGCAGCACATCACCGTGACGACTTAGATTTTTCATTTTTCATTTTTCAAATGCTTATTATAACTATAATAATAATAAAAGTGTTCTATTGCTTGTTGAACATGTTGTGCGTTGTTTTGTTCGTGTTTCGCTCCAATAAACTCAGAGGTTCGGTAGACGATTTCTCTTTTTGATGCGAGCGTACTCGAGTACTCGAGCGTTGCATGACATCATTGTATGTATGGAGAAAAATCGAAAACTCATTGGGTAGTCTATTTCCGTTCTTGGATTTTGTGGTATTGGTGAACGACCTTGAACATTTTAAAATACGTCAAAGCTAGCAATGTTTGTATTTATTAAGTCTTTGATTTCATGGGGAAGAGTGAAATGCTGGCTTTAAAATGTTCACCTTTATATGGTGGGTTCATTAAAAATATATGCGCAGTCCTATATTAACGAATAAAGACCTTTGGAGGTTCGACGACCAACTCAGGGGGGAACAAAGAAAAATTTCCTAAAGGGTGATTTTTTAAGAGGTTTAGAACTTTTTTTAAAAAAAAAACACAAAAAATTCGAAAAAATGAATGAAATATTTATTTGAATCGATAGTTTGAACCTTGCAATTTAATGTTTAAAGATAATTTCATGCAAATGTTGACCGCGGCTGCGTCTCAGGTAGCCCATCCGCTGAGTCCAATTTTGGCATACTCTTTCACACATATCGGCCGGTATCTCACGAATGAATGCATGGATGTTGGCTTCCAGTGCGTCAATCGAAGCGGGCTTGTCCCTATACACATTAGCCTTGACATACCCCCACAAAAAATAATCTAATGGTGTCAAATCGCACGATCTAGGCGGCCAATTGACCGGCCCGAAACGTGAAATTAACTGTTCACCAAACTCGCCTCGCAATTGCGCCATTGTTTCGCGTGCTGTGTGGCATGTGGCACCGTCTTGTTGAAACCACATATCATGCAAGTCAAGAACTTCCATTTCGGGCAAAAAAAAGTTTGTTATCATCGCTCGGTAGCGTTCACCATTGACAGTAACGCTGCGATTCGCATCATCTTTGAAGAAATATGGCCCAATAATGCCGCCGGCCCATAAACCGCACCAAACAGTGGCTTTTTCGGGATGCATTGGTAGCTGTTGCAATGCTTCTGGCTGATCTTCACAAATGCGGCAATTTTGCTTATTTACGTACCCATTCAACCAAAAATGAGCCTCATCGCTGAACACAATTTTTCGATAAAAAAGCGGATCCTCGGCCAGCTTTCCAAGAGCCCATTCACCAAAAATTCGGCGTTATGGTAGGTCGGCTGGCTTTAGTTCTTGCACCAGCTGTATCTTAAAAGGCTTTACGCCCAAATCCTTCCGCAAAATTTTCCACGTAGTGCTGTAACAAAGGCCTAACTGCTGGGAACGGCGCCGAATCGACATTTCGCGGTCTTCTGTCACACTAGCTGATACGGCCGCAATATTTTCTTCACTACGCACAGTACGTAAACGTGTTGGTGGTTTAATGTCCAACAAAGTAAATTTGGTGCGAAATTTGGTCACAATCTTCCGAATAGACTGCTCAGAAGGTCGAGAATGCCGATCATAAAATGGAAGCAGCGCGCGATGAACATTTCGAACCGAGCACGAATTTTGATAGTAAAATTCATAAATTGGAAAGCGTTGTTCATTTGTAAGACGATCCATGGTTAAATTGCAAACCAAACTGAAGCTGTTTGACAGTGACACAAGGTACTAAACACACGTCAGCTGTCAACACCAGTGTTGCCAAAACCAAACCAGCTAAAAAATCACCCTTTACAAGCTCATAAAATAAGATCAGAAACTGTCAGTTTAATCATAGTCTTCGAAAGACCTTCTTTTAAAATCTTTTCTTGGGAACAAGGGACCCTACTATCATGCTTTATAAGCGCCCCGCACGAATATCAAAAAAAAAAAAAAAGAGCAAGTGACGTTTTTATCAGGTTTTAATGTTCGATTAGGCACACGAAATCTGAGGGCAAATCTGAGGAAGCCCAATCGAATACCATATGAGTTAAGATTTGACATAAGCATTAAGGATATGTTCAAAGTTTTCGTAGTGATGAAGTAAGTAGGACCAAAGTCCAGCCGACTGAAGTATACGGAAAAATTCGAGATCAAATTTATCTATTGATGGGAAAACGGAAAACTCAAATTTCCCTACTTAAAATTATTTTCAAACTTCATTTCATGGTGTAGGTCACAATAGGAACGTGTGAGTTTATTGGTTTTTAATTTTTTATACTTTACCAGCAAAACCTGGCAGACCCAAAGCAAAAAGTGAATATTCAGCTTTTTCACCTTGGTCACTTGGACCAATGCTTTGCGATAGATCGTAAAATGTTGTTGGTTTATCTGTCAGTTCAGTTGTTAAACTGCACGTGGGGTTAGCATTCTTTTGGTTTATAGTAGCAACCTACGTGTTTCAAATTGATCGTTTCTTGCCAGAATGTATGCTAATGTTCCCTGCGTAAACATGTTCCAATCAAAGCGATTGACGAATTTTTCGAAAACAAAACAAAACTGACGCCATTTTGTTTATTTTGTTAATCTTCTTTTTTTCCACACAGAACGTTTTGTGTATAAGAACGAGACGTAAGAATCAATGCGATGTGTCAAAAAGCGGATGTCAAAGAGCAATGAACATAAGCATTCAGTGCTGATCAAAGTTAACTAAAATGCAGAAATCTTTCATTTCATTTTCATCTCAACTGTCAAAAAGTTAGGTGCTCAAGGGGGAAGTTTAAGACGTTATAATGGAGACGTTCAAGAATCTAGTTTAGTAAGTTTGACAGCTGGCTGACTTGATGTGTTTCATTATTAATTGTTCTAGATTGGTCACATAAACAGTTCTTTCGGTTGACGTTTATGGAGTGGCTGCCGAGCTAATCAAAAATTTCACGACTGAAGGCGTTTTTCATTGAAGATCCTTAAATTCAGAATTGCTCTTTTCAGTGAAATTCTTTGGAAAACTTTTGCAATAGCGGTAGATTCCATTTATGCGCATCTTAGAAGACATAAAAAGAGCACTTCTAGATTCTCTCTTTTGATAGAAAGTGCAATTCTTTTCTTCAATCGAAAACGCCATAAGTTGACATTTCTTATACAAGGCTGACGTAGGAAAAATTGCGTTACTGACCAATTTAGTTTCTGCTTTCAGGGTACATCTAGTCCAGACTAATCTAGTAAAGTCAAGACAACTAGACTTTCGAATGTTCCCAATCCACTGCAAACTTGTGAACTGAGTAAATTGTCGGGATTTTTTTAGTAATAAATCAAATATCAGAAGTAAATTCCATAGTTTAAGTAACCGAACTGACGAATGGTCTGATGATTTTCTCTCTCCATTTCCTCTTGTTTGGAAATATTTGATGTTAAAAATGTAGGTTATCCAATGACAATATCATTTCATTGGACTTCAAATGTGTTTAAAAATTTTAACCCACGGCACAGTAGAATAAGAGTGGATACCTACTTCTGAGTTCCAAATTTATATTTGTAATGCTTAAATATTTAACGTTGATCCAGTTAAAACGAAGCGATTTTTAAACCGTCATCTGTCAAATGTAGTCCGGTGTTATTCGTTTAAAGCTTGTGTAACCATCCGGGTCTGTATCTAACGGTACCAAGTACTTTTCAAAAACTAACTTCTAAAAGTACACCTACCCAATTATACCAATGTCAAAAAGTTACACCAATCCAATCAACATAATGTAAAATATAATTAGAGTTCAATACTGACCAAAACGACAGTTGGATAATCCTTTCCACGGCCATCTGCAGCAATGCAGATAAGCAGGCAGACTAATTACGAAGGTGTTTGCTTGATGTTTTTTTTTTAGTGGCACAACGAAAACGCGACGACAAATTTCCGACAATCTTGCCACTGCAATAAGATAGAGCAGTCACCGCAGAACACGGCAATTTCTCCAAACTCTTCACTTCTTATTGGGTTTTCACGTTTCGCACTTTGCCTCTTGTTGGCTGTTATTTTTGTTGGGAAAATTCCATTAACCCCAAAAATATACAAAAACTGACCCCGAAACACAAACAAACAGAAAAAGAAACCGAAATTTAACCAAGCGCCGAACGAAATAATGGAAAAACGAAAATAAGAGGAAAATCTCACAACGATCAGAAAAAAATATCCACTCAGCCAGCACTCAGCTGTTGCTTTTTGTTGTCGAGGAAGGGGCTGGGGGGTGATTTCCGTATTTTCGAAGGAGAAAAATTTTCCTTTTCGAATTTTATATGTTTTTCCTGGTGGCTATTAGTATACGGTAAATAGATTACAGAATTGCAACACAATGACGACGGAGGCGACGACCACGACGACAACGCACGCTCGGAAATTTTTCTTATCTCCTATTTCGATGGGGGAAGAAGTAATTTTATTTTTGCTGATAAAAAAATGGAGAAAAATACTACTTCTACATAAAAGCACACACATATAGAATTTTTTCTGAATTTTATTTTGTTAGCTTTTCTCACTGCAATAACACTAGTTTGGCAAATTTTCCGTTGGTTTTACTTTGCACTCACACACACAGTTCTTCCACAAAGCAAACGATCGTTGTTTCGATTTTGGAATATTTTTTTGTACGTGCTGTGGATTTGAGAGAAAACTCTTGGACAATACTTTTCCACGCTAGCGGAAAGCGTATGCGAATTTTCTGCAAATCACAATTTATTGGAATACTCGACGAAAATGCAGAACAAACACGAACAAACAATACGCGAAAATAAACAAACACCGACCGATCTTCATAAGATGCGAATGCTTTGACAGCTAATCTTACACTGCGCGCTGGATGCGTTCGTTCTGCTAATGGCAATGGAATGGAGAATGGACAATGGATGGATTGGCATTTGTGGAATAGTATGGAATGAAGGGAAGGAAAATCAACCGAAAAAAAGCGGTGGGTGATTGTTGTTTGCTTGATTGGATGGAACTAATGGAAGCATTCTGGAGCGCGATTAGTGTATGTAGGAATTGTGGCTAGATGGCGCTGGTTAATAGTGTTGTGGAGTTGACAATTGAAATATTGTTGTTTTGTTTATTCCAATTGGATTTTAACATAAAGTGATGCGAATATTTCAAAGTGTTACAAGCGGATTTTAATTCTCTTGTTTATATCCGCAATGTTGATCAATATTAATGAAATTCCTATCTTCGATTGTCAAGAATAAATATACGAGAAGCATCGTTGCGATTGTACACTCATGTCAATAGGGTTAGGGTATAATTCGCGACAAGATCAGTGTCAATTGTCAAATAGAAAGAAGTAAAAACCAAGTGACAGTAGAAACTCGAAGGAAAAGAAAACAGATTTAATATTTTACATTTTTATTATGTGAAAACATTCCTGGAAAGTTTATAATAAAGTACAAAAAAACAGGATCAAAGCATTGTAGAATTGGAAAATGCTTACTATCATACGTATTTGATAAAAGCTGAGAAGGTAAAATAATGGCAATTGGGCACTTTTAACAATATTTGAGCAAAATACTACGCTGACCATTATATTAAATAGGCTTTGTTATCCTAGTTGTTTTTTTGGCGAGCCAAAAAATAGCCCATCTGTGAAAGAAAACTCTATTTGTGAGACATTCCGCTTCGGCTTTTACTGATGCCATTGCTATTGGTAAGACTTTTCAAACAATTTGGAAATGTCTTCACGAAGCATCCTTACTTCTTTAAAATTTCAATAAATTTGCAGAAGGTTAACGAAGAACTACACAAGTTTCGCTAATAGCTTATAAACTTTTAGGGTTTAGACAGGAAGATAAAAATGTCAAGTCCTTTTTTTGTCAATTAGCTTTATTTTTCCGTCTGTTAAAGTGACGTTTATTTTGCTTAGCTTTTTATTTAAGACTTGACTAATCTTAAAGAGTCCATACTGATCATACTGTTAACGAAAAAAGAATCTTAGGTTCAAAGCTTAGGTGAGCTTGAGCTAAAAAAAAGTAGTGCCATTGACATTAGCTGACTTCTAATTTTCGATAACCTATTTTCTTTTTATGCGAGTAGTAACAGATATCAGTATGACTACATCCTCTCCTCTAATCCCTGATGACACGACAGTAGTGGAAGATGGAAAAGTTTGCCGGTTGTAACTCAAGTACCACCATTTCGACAGATCTGCAATATTTGTACGTAGAGAACTGGCGTACCTAACGTAACATTGATAATAATTTCATGGTAACATATCATCATTTAGGTAGGTACATCATCGATCACTGACAGAACTGTCAATAGTACGTTATAAATTTGCTTAAACATATTCTTTTGATGTTTATGTAATAGGTGACTCAAAATCGGTGGTAGTAGATTATTATTTTTTTGACACCAGCCAATCTCATATTCCTTATTTCCTATTTAAAAATTGTATTCATTTGGTTTATTTTCAAAAGAAATCTTGAATAGATTTCCGTTTGAACCTTTCCATTTCCCTGCATGACGCATGAGTTGTGTTCGACATAATAAAGATCACATTCATCATGTTCTCTCGCTTGTTTAATCTCAAACACCGCACGTGGGGCACAATTTCCTTCTCATGTTGAAAACTTCTAGATATAAGAACACGAGTGTTTATATGCGATTAAATTAATTCAAACGTATAAGACGTCCATCAGCGTCTGACGTCGCGGATAAGTGGTTTCCCGCTATTAGTTATTTTGAGTGTTTGTTTTGAATACATATTTCTGTCTTAACATACGCATATCGCTTTGATTTAGAAAATCAATAAGCACCCTGAAAAAAGTTATTACATAAATAATTGCTGCAGCACAAACTCACCTGATCGATGTCAAAATCCCACTCAGGCGATGGTGATCGCTCCGTCCGGTCGGGTGGTGGAGTTCCCTGGGCGGGAGAACCATGCGGCTCCTCGGGAATGACAGCGAAGCGACCGCGTTGCAAGACAGGTGATATAGCACCATAGTTAGCTGCAATCAGAAAGACGTTGACAGTTGGGAATATTTTTGTTTGTCTTTTGCTTTGTTTGTGCAAAATATACATACGTGCTGGCATCAAGCGAAATCGCCCGAGTGTTGTTTCCGGCGGACCTGTCGATGCAGATGTGACACGAAAGCGACCGCGACGTGCGGCTGCAACTTCGTCATAACCTCCACTACCACCCGGCATTTTGATTGCAATTAAACTGAAAAGAGACAAAGAGATGTTATTAAAGTTATTTTTAGACTTATGGTAGCAGTTAGCATGCGTAAACTATAATTCTGTCACAAATAACAAAGCTTTAAATATGCAATGTTTTCACGAGTTCCCATACAAGGAAAAATAATGGATTTGCAAAACAACGAGTTGTGGCTTTAAAAGAGCTCAGAAACTTTCGCCCGGCTTCTATTTATTTCAAAAAAGAGACGTCGTTTTAAATTGTGCGCTATTGTTAAACTGGCAACATTCAGCTATCATAGTGCTGACTCAGGGTTGCCAGTCTTAGGTTTTCTCCCCCGATTTGGGAGCGTTTTGGACGAGTATTTCGCTAAAATACTCTGTTTGGAAACCTTAAAATGTGCTTCCACAGACAAATTATTATTATAGGCATTCTACAAACGTATAAGAAATGTAACTCAAACTTAGGAATGAGGTAGAGATTCACAGCCAAAAGATTCAAAAATGATTATGACAATGGAGGATGACATAATTGTGTGTGATATTCTAAAATGGTGTTACATAATCGATCGAAACTCCAAAGCTTTATTTGACAGTGAAATTTATTTGTTCTTATATCTTTGGAATATTCTTGTTTACAAAGCAAGTCATTCAGTACAAAAGTTCAACAGTTATGAGACATCTTACATTCTAAAATGTACCAATTAACTCTTTCAGATGATATCAACATTATTTGTAAGCTTTTGAAGAAACCTCACTGCATCTTATTTTGCGTCTTTTTGAGCCAGCATTATGTTCCAACTGACTGAGACTCTTTAAAACGACGACAACAGTGATATGCAAAAGATTCAAACCAACCTGGTATTAAATTGCGTGCGTAATTAAAGCACAACCTTCACCAAGTTCTCCTATACCGACTGAATATAGCTGACAAGCAGAACTGCGTAATGAATATAAAATAAAATATTTACAGCGCACTGATTAAATAATAAGGATTTCCATGAAACCCCCAAAGGAAATGATATTCTATTAAGTAAGTCCCACGTTTTATCCCAACCCAAAGCAACCCATTATAAACCATCTAACTGCAGACTAAATTGATTACCACCGTTCAGGGGCAGGTCTCAGCTTCACTACAGGAGCCCTCGGAAGATTGGCGTCACGTGTACCTACCACCGCGGCACCGCCTCTATCTCCCGTGACCATATTATGTAAATTAGAAACTTCCGATGAACTGTTAAGAATGTTTATGAATTTATGTGCATCCTTTTTCCTCTTTACCTAGATTCTTCTTTGACAATATTTTCACAAAGAGAGAAAATCGATTGAATTTGTAGGACTGAAAGTGATAGGAGATGCCAGTGGTAGGGATACGGACGCCATTTCAAGTTGTCTGCATAATTCTAGGAATCGGAGACAAATTCGTAATGGATCGGTTTTCTAGTATTTTGATGACAGCCCGTCAGACAAGCCTTACACAAACAAGACCAGATTTATACCTGGAGTACATATAGCTTACACACTTTGGACAGACTTCGACCGAATTGTTGGGACTGAGCTACGATAGTCCCTTAATAATTTTTGTTCCGGGAAATTAGTTATCCTTAATTGAAGCGAACCTACCTACCTACCTGCGGGGATGTGTGTAAGTGCGAAAACTCCGAAAACCGCATATCAGAACTGAGACTAATCCGTAGTAGGATCGCAATATATAAACTGCGGATCAGTACTTGTGTACTTGTCAGTTCATCTCAGAGCTTGGTGTTGTCTAAACGTTGGTCATAAAGGAAACCAGAGGAACCTAAGCAAAGTCATCTCAGAAGTTAAGAGGAACACGTCCTATTACCTATACACAATCAGATTCTGTGAGATGTCGTCAAAGTCAAAGACCTACGCGTGCGACCAACATGCCAGCAATATCTTAAGCAAGTTGCACACCTTCTACCGGGATCAGCTGTTCTTCGACATTGCTCTGACCACCAAGACGGACAACTTGAAGGTACACGCTCATCGTGCGGTCCTCTCCGCATCGAGTGACTTCTTTCTGGCAATGCTATGCAGTACGTTGCAGGAAGCTAGATCGGACGTCGTTGAATTGGGAATCGATGGGGCAACCCTCAAAGCGGTCGTCGACTTCATGTACAGTGGGACGATTGAGCTTAGCTGGGAAAACGTCACCCGAATACTAGTAGCAGCGGATGTCCTGAAAATGAGCACACTGAAGGTTGTCTGCTCTGAATTCATTGGAGAAACCATCGACACCACTAACTGTTTAAGTATCGCGTCAATGGCCAAAGAACAACAGTCCGCTGAGCTCCATCAGAAGGCTTTTGAGTTTGCATTGCTGAACTTCGAGGAGGTGTGCAAAAATGAAGAGTTTCTGCAGCTCACGGAGGAGCAATTGAGTGAACTCATTTCGAGTGACGATCTGTGCGTTAACTCGGAGGAAACGGTGTTCCACAGTGTTGTGTCTTGGGTGAAACACGACAAAGGACTTCGAGAGGAATCCATGAGCAGCCCCTTGGCACATGTGCGATTCTCGTTTTTGACGCCCGAATTTATCATCGACAACCGACAGTCAGTAAGCAAAACTTATGAGTGTCTGGAGTTGCTGTTCAGTGGGCTGGAGTCGCACTTGTCACGGACGAAGTTGACCAAACGTCATTCCGAACGGAAGAGGGCAAATGGAGCGGAAAGAGAGACACTTGGTTTTGTGAGTGGACAATGGACCAACAATTTGAAAATGCAGTACTTTGACCCCGAATCGAATATTTGGACCTGCGAAGACTTACCACCTTCCCCAACAGAAAGGTGGGAGTATAAGGCGATGGTCATGGATAAGAAATTAATAGTCGCTGGAGGAACTAGTGGTGGGGCTGTCACTAACATCGTTGAGTGTCTGGACCTTCACACAAAGGAATGGACAAGCTTACCTCCAATGCGACAACCGCGTAGAGAACCTGGAATGGCTGAATTGAATGGCGATTTGTACGTTGTTGGTGGGGAATCGGATAACAGTTGGTCACGACCCTTAATGGAGAAGTATGACTTTCGTACACGTGGATGGCAAAAATTGCCTCCTATGCACTCAACACAGGCTCGCATAAAAGTAACAGTTCTCGGCGAGCTATTGTATGCTGTGGGAGATGGCAGCGCTCCTATTGAATGTTTTAACCCTGCTGACAGTAAATGGACTCAATTACCATATAAACAGGAGAGTTCAACACATTTCGACATCGCTGGAGTTGGCGGATATTTGTACGCAGTGGGGGGCTGGCATAACAACCAACCAAGCAAAACTGTTGAGCGCTTTAATCCTTTGACGAACACATGGACTGTGATAAACCCAGGCTTGGGCCGAGCGTTAGCATATTTAAAATGTGTTTCTTGGAATAATCGACTTGTAGCTTGCTGTGGAAGAAATAGTCATGGAGTTCAAAATTTAGTTGTAGAGTACAATCCGGACGAGAACGATTGGATGCAATTGGCTTCACTTGTAGAGCATGATTTTCGCAATTGTAATCTATTTACCAAATAAATAAAATGCCTGTCTCTAATAAGAGACAGATTTAATACTCCACTCCACTCCACTACATTCTCTAGTGGATACAAATCGATCAAATAAAGTCGAAAGTTTTTCTTTTATATTCATTCTTATGGATGAACTTGTCAGTGGAGCTCTGTTCTCGTGGTTTTTCGATTCTCAAGGTTATAGGTGAGGTTATTGTAAGGCCTATTTTTAAATCATTTTGTACCGAAAGTGACAGTCATTTGTTCTGATACAACTAAATGCCAATTAAAAGTACCCACATCTTTCAGAGACGTTTATGACTGACGGAGGAAACGGAGACCATCGTATGTAGAATGTAGTAATGACAGCACAAGAAATTTCGATGACTGCTAAACGTAAATAAGAACCCTTCAAGTTCAAGAAAAGTAGATCATGATATTTTAGCACTTTTAAGAGTAGCATATTATTAATTAAAAATTATTGACTTTTTAGCTAGGGTAAGCAAAAGCAAAAGCAAAACGCTGCAGCGCAAAACAAGGGCAGCGAGGGAAGAGTATCTAGCCAGGAGAAGGGAGGAAAAAAGATCCTGCGGAGAAAGAAGAGAGCCTTCGCAGTATCCCAGCTCAAGGAGATCGAAGAGTCTCGTTATCGCAACAACATTCGGAGGTTCTATAAAAAAGCCAAGCAACTGGCTTCTGGCTTCAAAACCGGAACGCAGGCTCTTCGAGACAGCGAAGGAAACCTAGTCACCGATGCGCAGGGAATAGTAGATGTATTTAAGCAGCATTTCCAGCAGCTGCTTAATGGGCATCATGTTGAGAGAGTGATAGGGCAAGAAGAGAACCCACGTCCAGTCAATGAAGAACATGTTCCACCACCCAGTATAGAAGAAGTTGGCTTAGCTATAAAAAAGCTTAAGAACAACAAAGCCGCAGGCTCGGATGGCTTACCAGCGGAGCTCTTTAAATACGGTGGTGATGTTTTCGTAGGGCGCATGCATCAACCAAGTTTGGGTTGAAGAAAGCATGCCCGATGACTGGACTATCAGCTCCATATGCCCCATCTACAAAAAAGGCGATCCTATGTCCTGCCAGAACTATCGAGGCATATCCATGCTTAATGTCGCATATAAGATCCTATCCAACGTACTGTGTGAACGTCTTAAGCCGTTCTGCAACACACTAATCGGCACGTACCAGTGTGGCTTCCGGGCCCGGCAGATCGACTATAGACCAAATTTTCACACTGAGGCAAATCCTGGAAAAGACCAACGAATTTCAAGTCGAGCCACACCACCTATTCATCGACTTCAAAGCCGCGTATGAATTCGAATTCGGAATCCCGGCAAAACTGATTCAGTTGTGTCGCGTTACACTCGAAAACACACGCTGCAACGTTCAATTTGGAAGTAGCTCCTCCGAACTATTTCAAACTTGCACCGGATTTCGGCAAGGGAACGCGCTATCATGCGATTTCTTCAATTTCGTACTGGAACAGATAGTGCGCAGGGCAGGTGTCAACACGGAAGGCACTATCTTCAACAGGTCCGTTCAGCTGCTGGGATACGCGGACGATATTGACATTATCGGTCGGTCACAGCGCTCCGTGAATCACGGCGATTGAAGAAAAGGCGAAATCTGTTGGCCTTGAAGTAAATGAGGACAAGACTAAGTACATGCTATCAAAAAACAAACAAACATCTGTCCACCGCCTAGGACAAAATGTCACTATTGAAAGCAACAATTTCGAGGTAGTTAAGGAGTTCATCTACTTCGGAGTATAAACATGAAGTTCACGAATGACATCCTAGTGGAGATCCGGCGGAGAATTACCCTAGAAAACTGCTGCTACTTCGGTTTGGCAAAACAATTGGGTTCAAAACTCCTAACTCAAAGGACGAAATGTGTGCTCTACAAAACCCTTATCCTGCCAGTTCTGCTTTATGGCGCCGAGTGCTGGACGATAAGCAGGAAGAGAGAGCTAATACTGAGCTCCTTCGAAAGGAAAATTCTTCGTCGAATTTTTGGTCCTGTGTGCAAGGAGGGCGAATGGAGGACGAGATACAACCGCGAACTCTATGAGCTGTATCAAGATGTGGATGTAGTCCAAAAAGCCAAAATACGTCGACTACATTGGCTCGGCCACATCGAGCGAATGGACAATAATGCTCCAGCTAAGAGGATCTTCGAATCCCAGCCTCCAGGTTCGAGAAGACAAGGAAGACCGAACCTACGTTTCAAAGACCAAGCCATCGCGGATGCCAGAGCGCTTGGTCTGGACAACTGGAAGCAGCGTGCCCGGGATCGTAGAGGACGGAAGGCTGCAGTGTCTCAGGCAGACTCTCCACGGGTCGGGAGCCCGTTAATTAAGTAAGTAAGCAAAAGCTACTATTGGCAACAAGTGGACCATTAGGAAATGGTCTTAAAATTTTGAGTTCTGTGCTCAAATGTACGACAAGCTGTCGAATATATGACAGTCCACATAAGACGTCTGTCGTTCAGAGGAAAGGACAGAACAGAGTTCGAGCGATCTAATTTGATAAGTAGCTGTCATGAGACTTTAAATATACATCATGGGTACATTCCAAGTTTAATTATTTTACATAATCCAACAACTATTGTTTATTTAGTTATTTTTCATAAGCTGGGACAGCTATTGTAACTTGTCAGAGTTTAAGTTCACCGACTCGTAGGGTTTGCATGTATATGTTCAACAGCAAAAAATACTGAAGTAAGAACCAACCAACTGTAGTCTTGTCCATTACTTAGTTATTTCTCTCGAACTGTCACAACTGTCAAAATAGTAAACGAAGACGGATTTTGGAGTGTTACCTATTATTAATTAATTTATGTCGTTTTCCATTGGTTTTCCACTAGAAATCTTTTTCAGATCTCAGATTTTACGCTGCTAATGGAACATGCAACGAAATTGCTCTGCTTTTGTAAATGTAGCATTATCAGCTGTTCAAATTGCATTTGTTTTTGCAAAAATCACAAATGGATACCGACTTCAAAAATGTTTTCCCTGTTGTAGATACAAATTTAGTATTTTTTGGTGATTCGAAGTCTAAAGATGACGAGGAAGACTATGAAGATAATAATTCCTCCAAAATTCTATCCATGGCTATTTATGTATTTCCTTAATTTGGTTTTCACGAAACTTTGCGCATTTGGCTTGAAAGCAAATTTCTTAAAATGACGTAAACAGCTGTGCAAAGCATAGATATTGTTATTATGGCAGCATTTGTGTGGATCTGAAAAAAATATCGAGATTCGCAAAAAGTGCTCCGAATCGAAAAAAAGATTGATTTGTTTGCCCAATGGAATATGAAAAATGATTGATTTTTCTGTCACAATGGAAAATGACATTAGTTGGCTACTTGTTCTGTTGCTCAACTACATTTTTATACAGTATTCCCTGATTAGCAATCATATACTTAGCTGTCAATATAAGCTGTGTTTAGATTTGTACTCAATCTGCTCAATTTATTCTGAGCTCAGAGACTACTCTTTGATCATGCTCTAAAATAAAATAGAAACAAACATTTAGAGCTACCATAATATGTACGAATATTTGAGCTTAAAAAGAAATGCGAAGTTGTTTTTGACAGTCCATCAGAATCTGCATTGATCTAAAAAACAAGTTGTAGTGAGAATTTAAACACATCTATTCCCAAATCTGGTGACACCTTATCTACAGAATAACACCAGCAAGAGCATTATCACATTTGAAATTATTGGCATATGCTTGCCGATTGGCTGCAATTTTCTTAGTATAGGTACAACCTAGATTACGGCTAGTCAAGACCTCAGATCTGTGTGAACAGAACTGCAAATAAAAACCTTACTACATGGACAAAAATGCTCCTAAAGCGTGGCTGTGCAATGATGCCTATGAACGTCATGCGTAGCCCACGTAGAAATTGTTGGTAAAAGTGTAAGCGCTGTTCCTACATTTCAAAAGTGTTTATAGTTTATCAAAGTGCTTACTGTTTCCCTCCCCCTTGGCCAAAGTGAGGGATTAGTTTTAGCTCTTTAAATAACTATTTCATGAAACACATATGATGCCATTTTTGGCTATGGCTTGTAACTGAAATATGGCCGAAATTTAGTAAGCTGTCAAATGTGTTTTGACGTGTTTGTAAGTTGTTTCACACGAAAAATAGGTTTTGAGTGATTGGAAAAGGAATAACTTCCAATTCTATGACAACACAAACAATAGGTCTAAATTATGTGGATGAACTTCGAGCTACTTTGAGCCACTTACGTCTTTGACATCTAACCCATATCATAAATAAATATGTAACTTATGTGGTTTTAGCTCATAACTGTTAAGTCCCCCCTATAATGCCAATGAGCTTGATCTTAAAGTCAAAAATCTTACGTTGGCATTAAATAATGCGATGTCCTCCTCGTGTCCTCTTATTCTACCAAGGGGAAAGAAGAAACCACATTGGTGGACTTCAGACTTGGGACTGAGTAAGACAAAATGCAGAAAACTTTTCAATCGTGCCAAAAACACAAGAAAAGTGACCGACTGGGATTCCTACAAGGTAGCCCTTAAAATATATAAGAAAGATTTAAGGAAAGCCAAGCGAGTATCATGGAGACTCTTCTGTGGTAAAATAGAGGAATCCTCCAAGGCATCAAGGCTGAGAAAGATACTCTCGACAAACCCAGCAATGCCAAGTTGTCTGAAAAAGACAGATGGCGCTTGGACGACTTCTAGCGAAGAATCACTTAATCTGCTGCTCGACACCCACTTCCCAGGCAGCTCAAAGAGTATTGCCCACAAGGATCCAAACAGATCAAATTCGCAATCTATCAACCTACAAGGTCTGATTACTAGAGACAAAGTGCTTTGGGCGCTACATAGCTTCAAACCATTCAAATCCTCGGGACCAGACGGCATAATACCAGCCGAGCTACAAAACGCTTCGGATATCATCTTGCCAGTACTAATGATAATCCTAAGAAGCTGTTTGGATCTGGTATATATCCCAGTGCTATGGAGAGAAGTTAAAGTGGTTTTCATACCCAAAGCAGGTAAATGCTCTCATGTAAGCCCGAAAGATCTCAGACCGATAAGTCTTTCATCATTTCTCCTAAAAACTTTAGAACGACTGATTGAAATCCATTTACTCCAAAGCATTGACAAAAAATTCCTGTCAAGGGCGCAACATGCCTACTCTAAGGGAAAATCTGTAGAAACGGCTCTGCACACGCTAACGCGCTCTATTGAGGATTCCCTCCGTCATAAGGAGTATACAATGGTTGCATTCCTAGACATAGAAGGCGCTTTCAACAACGTCGACTCATCTGCGATTGCTGGTGCACTGGCAGCTCTGAACGTGGATGAATCACTTGGCGAGCTGATTAATTTGATGCTCAATAGCCGAATTATCAACTCAAGCCTGGGTGAGGTATCTACCAGAAGATCTGTCAGTAGAGGAACCCCACAAGGTGGCGTCCTATCTCCCCTTCTATGGAATTTGGTGGTGAATGAACTGCTGATATGCCTGGAAGCGGGAGGTCACAATGTGATTGCCTATGCGGACGACGTTGCTATTGCTGTGTCAGGAAAGTACCTTAATACTTTAAAAGAACTCCTACAACACGCTCTCAATGGGCTAATAACTTGGGCGAACAAATGTGGGTTGTGGGTAAACCCTCACAAAACTGAACTTGTCCTCTTTTCTAGGAAATACAAGATTCCACACATTGACCCTCCACATATTAATGGCACTAGATTGACATTCTCAAATGAAGCTAAATACTTGGGACTCATTTTTGATAGGAAGTTAACCTGGAAGCCTAACATCCAAAAAAGAGTTAAAAAAGCCACTGCGGCACTTTTCTCTTACAAAAAAGCCATAGGGAACAAATGGGGCTTACAGCCTCGTATCACTCACTGGCTATACGTCTCTGTCATAAGACCGATACTCACGTATGGCGTGGTTGTTTGGTGGACTGCTTTGGACAAAGCGATCAATCGTGATAAGCTAAGCAAAGTCCAAAGAACAGCTTGCTTGTGCATCGGCGGGGCTCTTCGCACTACCCCCTCTGCTGCACTTGACATCCTGTTTCATCTGGCACCCATTGACATCTTCAGTAGGCAAACGGCAGCTTCCGCAGCCGTACGCCTTAAAGCCACTTCACAATGGACCAGCAAAACAACTGGCCATGCTGCTATCCTGAACGATCTTCAGAACCTCCCAGGAAACATCGACTACACCACACCAGAACTTGAGTTCAATAAAAACTTCCAGGTCTCCATTCCCACCAGATTACTCTGGGAGGAGGACGCATTCCTGGGTGATGAATCGATCCACTTCTTCACATAATCGATATCCATTTGTGATTTTTGCAAGAACAAATGCAATTTGAACAGCTGATATTGCTGCCAAATAACGCACTAATACATTTATAAAAGCAGATCAATTTCGTTGCGCGTTCCATTGGCAGCGCAAAATCTGAGATCTGAAAAAGATTTCTGGTGGTCCCAACGGAAAACGACATTATATTTTTGCAACATATGAAACGTTCTAGATCAGTGGTTCCCAACCTTTTTAACAGCGTGCCCCCCTCATGGCGAATTAGACAGTCACATGTCCGTGTTTAACGACACAGTGTTAATACTACTACTAAAATGCGTATCGTGTATCTAACATATACGTTACATATTTCCTATTTTCATGAGTGCTTGCGGTACTTTTCCAGAAAAAATAAGCAATAATAAATATTGAAATCTTCAATATTGTTTTCCTTACATCAAAAATGTACAATTCAAAATGTGTCCACACCTCCGTCTTACAATCCCCATGCCCCCCTGTGAGCCGTGCCCCACCGGTTGGGAACCACTGTTCTAGATGAACATTCGACCAGCTCCTAATTTTCTTAATTTGACAGATTTTATTTTTCTGTGCAATTGACTTTTAAGACAGGTTTTGAATTTGTTTCTTGTCAACTTTTTGCATTTGACATATTTATCAGTAGGTACTTGCTCACTTGGTGGTTGATATTTTCTGAGCTGTTTTGAGTCCAGAGAGGAACTGCTCGTTACTCGTTATATTGCTAAACTACCTACTTTTCTCACATTTCCGATGAGAACGTTTGTAAACTTTGTTCGATTTAAACCGCGTACGCGAATGAACCTAAAATGCTTCAAAAATGACATCTAAGTATAGCACATCCCTTTAAATTAAATTCCTTTCCACATGCCACACAAAGAGGGATTACCTAATTCAACTTCCGCATTTCCCCATTCCATAAACAAACAAAAACGGTCGAAGAATCTGTTCTACCAGTAGGTACCTACATTGCAGCCACATTGTCTAGTGTCATTTGCATAGTCGGAAGACAAATCGATTAACAAAACTGAGACGATGCAAATATGTATATGTAAATGTTAAACGCTGCAATTCCGCAAATGCAGATAAAATGCCATCCGCAAAGAACAATGAATACGGAACACCATATAATCGTTGACTTTAAGCACACACACACACACTTTAAATTATTGTTGGCATTGCTCCGCACAAAAGAGTGACGCGTGGGAGTTCTTTAACCTATCCCGCACATCTATTAGGGGATGATAACTAGAGCTAAATTGAAAACTTCGCCAAGTGGCAGGGCAAGTTTCTACCAAAAGTCTGGAACTTCATTACCATAAAATCGATGCCCATGCATGGTCGACGCCTTTGAACTCATTCAGCGTCATCTCGGTCATAATGGAAATAAGTACATATATCTATGGCTAGACGAGATTTAACAAACATCTGTTATATAACAAAATAAACTTTGACTTACCACTAAAACGACTGGATATTCACGCTCGAGGAATCGAACACTTGTGCAGGTTATATCCCGACAGGCACTAACGATTATTACAATTTTATTTTACTATATTTAACTTTCACTATTTATTCACTTTTATTGCAAAATAAGCAATATTTTTTTTATTTTTCTATTTTTTTTTTAACCAAGGATATTCACACAGCCAAAATAAAACCAGGAAATTTAAAATTACGGCAACAGACCAACTTATGGATGTTTGCACAAAAACAAACAAAATTTATCAGCGAATTTTAACGGAACAATTACGAACATGAAACATCAACCGATATGAAATGAAATAAATTTTTTTCTCAATTTGCACAGTGGTTATTTTCATATTTTTCTTTTTTTGTAATCAATTGAGATTATTAATTTTTTTTTTTTTATTTTGGGTTGGACACATGTAAACTTGATATATCCATAATATTTTTCTTTTGCTCTGAAAGTAGGATAATATTAAATCTAAACAAGTACAGCAATCGAAATGAGCTTTTTTTCTTCCTCTGCAGAGGGAAAAACTCACGCGCACTTTTCACTGCGAGAACTGTTCTCTGAAAATGCTATTTCAGGTGAACACCGAGTAACGAGACCGAGATAGAAATTTCGGACGATGATGAAGACGACCGAAAACGGCGACGATGATTATTTCCCGAAATCGTTAAAGCTTAGCTGTGAAGAGAATGCAGTCATTTAAAAGAGCTTTTATTGTCATCATACCCTAATGTGTGGCTGTGTAGTGTATTTACTATGTGGACAAACAGTCTGATGTCGGTGCATACCTACGAGTGTACAGTGGGTAGAAAAATTTAGCGAAAGCGTTTTATTTACATTTAATGGCGATATTTGTTGGTTGTCATTTTAGTTTAGACGTCATTTGTCAGTGCAGTGGAGAAAGATGCTCCGGAACAAATGCTTACTTATAAGTGCCCCCGTTTCATTGACTGCTAGACTAGCAGCAAATCAAAATAATGTTAAAGTCTATATGGAACAAATTGACAGCTAGAACAAATTGTTAGACGCTAATTGAAATGGAATTGACATTACCTTAACTAGACTAGAATGGAACGTGTTCAATATCTTCAACTGTCAAATATATAAACTGACAAATGACAACCAAGTAAAATCATCATAAAACATGAAACCCACTTCAGAAGGCTCCCTCTTTCTGACATCTACAGATGAGATAATGTCTTGACTTTGTTTGACGGTTTTGAATGGGTATTTTGTGAAGGAGTTAACTGATTTTTATTATATACATAAATCAACATTAATTTTTAAGATGTATTGTAAAAAGACAAAGTTGTCAAAATATGGCAACAGTTCGGTGGCATTGCTTGCTGTTACTTTGCTTTGTTGAGATAGATGTTCAACAACACAGGCCTATTGTCCTGAAAACCTATGACCAAAGAGTCCGCTGACAGCTATATTTTACATTCGAAAATAATTGAAGCGTATTTGAGTCGGCCACCTTGTTAACGCGATTGAAATTATAGGACAGATTTATCATGCTGATACTCGTATGTTTTCTTATAAAACAAATTGGCTACTAGGTAGAGAAAGGACAATAGTTTAAGACGGGTTGAAAAGCTAGAGTGAAGCTTTCTAAATGAAGGGAAACAGAACCTATAAGTCAAGAGTCTTGATTCTTTTTATAAACTGTCTATGCAAGCTAAATTTGCCTAAAAAACAGGAGACCAGTTTTTTTACTTATACGGAACCTCACACAAGATTAATCAGACACCTGTAATGAGTCAGTAGTCAATGCGTGTCAATTAGTTAAGTTTGTTTGTTAAATTGTAACATCCGATGAATGTATACATATGTAAAACAATTGCACTCATATCTGTTCTAACAAACGCACGAAAACTTCTGTGACTTTCTGTACAAAGCTGAAAAATAGCAAACCAAACGAAATTTTAAGCTCCAGCTACTACTTCCCTTAGTGATGCCAGTGAACCATGGCAAATGCATATTCAATGCAGTATAAAAAGCTTTCCGAACTTTTTATCGCACCAATATTTTCTTACTCAACGCTTGTATTTTTGTTCCTCAAGTTTTTCTTATTCAAACTTGCCGGCCGGTTTTGTTGTTTTGTTTCTCCACCGAGTTCTTAAACAATGTCCCTACTGTCCTTGACACAGGGAGAGAATATAGTTTTTCGTTAACTTGTAGGCATTACCGACGGCATTACCTTTGTGAGCAGGCTGAGCACCATGTTAATGTAAACCGACTCGACGAAAGCGTTTTGTGTTTTATTTATGCACTTTTTTTCAGTGGCCGTTGACACAGCTGTCAACCAGAGAGAAGCACGTGAGCGCTGACTTTTGTTTTTATTTAAATTTATTTTTACACATAACATTAACCCCCCACTGTTTTCACATTCCGCTATTGGAATCTCATGCAGTTATTGACCGACTAATGCACAATCTTACTATGAGTATATCTTGAAAATGGGTGGATACGATAGAGCTTATGAATCACATGTCTGCCAAAAGAGGAATGTTTACATTGAGGATGATTTGAAATGAAGGGTTTGTTTTTTACAGTGGAAATGAGAAAAGCTTAAGGGGTGAGAAAATCGTTGGACAAACACACTTATTGATTTAAAATGGGAGCACAAGTAATATTTTTATCTACAAACGATATTCTTAAATATGAAGATTTAGAAGAACATTTCATCGTAAAACAACGTGACAGATAAAACGTCTTATATAGCGTTACTTCGTAGGGCTTTATGTAAATGACAATGCGGGAATGATGTTCCTTATGTCACTATGTACAGTTTGCAAAATTTAAAGTAGAATAATGGAATCGAAAATTTAACTACGACGTAAACGTCTTTTCTAGAACAGGAAATTCTTTGGAGTGTCATGACGCAACAACTTTAATAGGTAAATGCGTTTAAGTAATGCAGCTTGAGCCAGTGTGCTTATTGCAGCATTTTACCCAATTAAAAAATGCATCGTGATGAAGGTTATCATGTAGAAATATTAATTGGAGAGGTTAGATCTATACTAAAGCATTGTTAGCGATTTTTAAAATAGGATGATTTGTTCGAATTGGTTTGTTCATTTATAAATTAAAAGATCGTAAAGAGCCATAAAATAATTTAGTAATTTTTACAGTTGCAATTAGTGTAAAAAATAAATAATTATTTAATAAAACAGTAATTACATTTGTAGGATAATTATATAATTTATTTTAATTTAATGAATTTTGCGAATGAATTGAAATATTTACGCTTTATACTACAGCTGAATATATGAACATGACATCAGCTATTCTGACAAATAATTTAAACATAGTAAATTAGTAATCTCAAGAAAGAGAAAAAAAACGCTGTTTGCGTAACCACCACGGGCAAGTATTTAGTTTAGTAAGTCTGACAGCTGACTGACTTGATTTGTCACACTTTTGATTGGACTGGATCGGTGGTATGAACAGCTGTTTCAGCCGACGAAGCTAGTTCAGAAATTAGTGACTGAGTACCTACTTACTTGACAGTTAGCTGAGGTGGGAAAAGTGACGTTCCCTATCAATCTAGTTTCTTCGTGTAGGTTATGTCTACTCCAGAGCAATTTAGTCGACTTAAGAAATCTTCATTTTTGAATGCGCCACTCTCTTACAGAGATACATGATTGATCTATCAATCTGAATCACAATTTTTCTAAGTCAACTCCCAATTTTTCCTAAGAATAGTTTGACATTTCTACCTAAATTCCGGTCGAAATTTATTCCCCGGATCGTCTTTTGCAAAATAGTGCTTACAAAAAACCATGTATTCCGTGGAAGCATGTTCTTTCTCACGTGAATGACCGTCTAAGAGCCTAAACCGTACGGCGAAGCAAGAGGTTGTTCATAATTTGTCACACATATCAATTAATTCCGTCTCTAGTTTGAAAGTTTGACAGAACACATCGTGACTTGATTTATAATGATTATTTGATGAAAAAAAAAAAAATAGACTCAATTATATGTCAAAGACAGCTAGCGATTAATTAGCACATCAACTACGCTATACTTGACACTTCGAGACTCGCAGTAGTATTAATGGCGTGCTGAAAATGCTTCTTTACTTTGCTTTGCTGGGATCGAAGCTAAAAAAAACACACCTAATGTAGAATACATTTTGTACCTACTAATGTCATCTCATATTAAATGTCAAGTAAATAGGTGTCTAAATTAGTAAATGCATTGGTTATCCAGCCTGAGTTCACTTATTACTGCAAATTGGTATTATGTACAATACCTACTGTAGCCGTAGTTCGATACTGGCTCATTTCAACTGTTTGACAGAACCTAAGCGAATTTTTGTCAACGTTTAGCTCTAACTTAAACCACTTTTCATGTTTCAGTTTATCAGTTTACCATTTTCAATGGGGGCATTCGGATTCCTAGTTTAGTAATTCTGACTGACTAGATTATTTCAGTTTTTGTTGGCCCAGAGTGGTCGCGTGAATAGTAACTCCAATAGTTTGACAACTGGTGGAGGTTGTTTACATTTTCGTGAATTTTTTCTACAGCAAAGAAAGGCATTGCATCGGGTGAATCTATTTTCGTAAACTATTTGTGTACAAATATTTAGAAATCAATCGGGACGGAAATTTCGAGTGATTTAATATAAAAGTTAACCAGTGAATGGAAGCGCTTAGAAAAGTGTCGACGGCTACACATATGCGAATCGCACGAATATCAACACAAAAAAGAGCAAGTGACGTTTTTATGTTCGATTAGGCACACGAAATCTGAAATCTGAGGGCAAATCTGAAGAAGCCCAAACGAATACCACATAAAAATGCGAACCGTCGAGTCGATAGCGTTCTTGTTGCAACCGTGAATGAACTTAAAAAAAAAACAATGCTGCCAAATCCATCAGATTTAAACCGCTTCTACTTTCTGGGGAGCAGATTTATGAAGAACGTTTTGGACTGCTGTATATCATGCGGCTTTTCCGTTTTGCATGCGATTTCGATTACAATTGCCTGCACAGAATGGGTCTATTTGCATTTTTCAGCAGATTGTGCGTGACAAAAACTAATTTTCTGAAGGCAGATCCGATATTATATTCACTCACTTATCTTAAAACCGGAAAAGGTTGTTTATCTAATAAGCTTTAACGACACGTGTAATGAACAACTCTAAATAATGGCAGTGTTTATATATTGTTGGTAATAAGAGTGGAAGAAAAGAAAGAAAGTCTTGCAGACTTTAGAATCGGTTTCTGTTAAATCTATTACTGTCTTGCTCTGCCGCATATTACGAATGTGCCCTAAGCTTATCGCGTTACCTTAAACCAATACCTTATAATTACTGAATGGGAGCTATCTCAAAGCATGCCTATACATTTTTATGACAGGAACAACATCACCGAGGTATCCTGCTGACAAGAAAGTAATATAGAGAATGCATTGTCATGTGTCTTCCTTTATATATCGCACTTGAGAATATTGAGGGAAACACACAAGCCACCATTTTTATGCAACAAATTGCACACACGGATGATATTTACATCATTGACAGAATTCAGCGAGCTATCAGTGGCAAATCTAGTTCGAACATAATACAACACAACGAAAGATCAAGGAATTCTATCAATTAAGACCCTTGGATAAACTAATAGAATTCAGAAAAAATGCGGCGTAAATATTCTCAATCTAAAAATAGAAAATTGCCACTTTAGTTTGAAACGTTTTCAAACCATAAATTGCTGATTTTAATCACCTTGTGCCAATAAAGAAATTTACTTTACATACGCTAGTTCGAGTGAGTACATGCTACGCCATATAATTCAAAAAATCTCTAGACGTACCTATTCATCTATACCACACCACTTTAATTGATTTTCACTTTATTCTCAATGAATTTTCCATAAAAACCCGCACTTTGGTCAGACACAACCGCAATCGCGTACCGATCATCGTTCGAATTTAACTCTCAAAATATCTGTTGTTTCAAATATGGTGTGCGTTATTGCACTGATGAGCCGCGAATGTCTACAGCCGCCGTACCACAACGACCCGCAGCTCTTCTCACTTTCATATACAAGCTGATATGGAGACATACACACTTTCATTGAACGAACTTCAAGAATAATCCCACTTGCAAAAGTGAAATAAAAGTTAACCACAACGAGTCGTAGACATAATTCGCTGATTCTCACAATGCAATAAAACAATATCCGTTTAACTTCACAATACTGTTATCTTAATGTTGGATGACGAATTGAAGGCGTCTCTAATACATATCTATTAAAAAGTATTCCAAATAGATTCACACCACTAATGTGTAAAGTAAAAGAATACTTTTATTATTTTTTATTACGTTTTTCAATCACGAATCACGACCGGTCTCGTGGTACAGCAGCAGCGGGCTCTTTGTATTTGTGGCAAGCGAAATCGGTTCTTGTGAGGCGATGGCTTATCAAATTGGCCGGCTGTGGAGCACGACATTTAAAAACACTCTAGATAACGTAGCGAACAATATGCGCAAGAAAAAAAAAAATAAAACAAAATGTTAGAGTATAAAGTAATAATAATGCAACCAATAAAAGAAATTCGTTAAGGGATACTTATTTCCGGCAAAGGGACTGATGGCGATGGTGATGAATGTGTAGGTAGATTCGAAAGTGTCGGGGGTCGCATGGTGAGCTGATGCAAATATTGACTCGCAGATAGAACTATGGCGATCGATTTTTAATGGATATTTACACTTCTTGTTGTTCGAGCTTGTTTGTAAATTGGAGCGACGTTTCTCTATCGTTGTATGTAGGTACGATGGTTATAATGATCGATATTTTAGGAAGCCGTTGGTAAAAATATTCATATATCACATAATGTAATTATGGTTGGACCTTAAATTTGGTATCGGCTACGAAAAGGTGTCTACTGTATGTTTGATTCTTGTCCAGAATCGAGTACCTTTGTCTCCCACTAATTTAAGAAACTTTCCAAATGTGAAAAAATGTCTTCACATCGGAAGCGGAAACATTAAAATCAGTAGATGACAGTTAAGGAATCACGGAAGATTGACAAACAGAATCCTAACATTTTGCATTGCAGCTGCTTCGGCAGTAGGATGATCGAAGGACTGTTCCAGTGAAGGCAAGAGAACTATACAAGACATTAATGGCAGATAGGTATTCTCACAACTTAAAATCGCATCACAAACAAGCCTATTCTCCATCATATGAAGCAACTGTCATCCAACAATAACCTCAAATTTATATTTCACATGAAAACGAAAGTAAATATTCATTAATAAGAACACACCATCACCATTGCACCCATTGAAATTCAAATGACTTATGACAGTATGAGTCAGAATTTGACGTCATTTTCTTCACACAGGCGAAGCGCGACAATAGATTCGTATTTTGTGTGACAATATTAATTAAGACGGGAGCATTGTTTTCGTTAAAGAGTTTATTTGCTGAAGAAAACTTCTTTCTAAGCTTACTACAAACGCGTAGATATTTCGTTTTGTTTACATTGTGTGAACTGCTTTATATAGGAAATACATTTATATGAACTTCAATGGGTCCAGCCCTGAACTGACTTTATTGACAGATCGAAGTCATTGCCTCTAGTTCATATACCTACGTATATTATATGCCTTTCAATTAAAAAAGCAATTTAAAGGTCACATTTCACATCCCCTTCTGCAGCGAAACATTGAGGGTTGTTGTACAGAAATTGTCAAAACTGACAAGTATTTGTCATCGTGGCTGTAACTATGGACAAAAATATCGATTTGACATAAACTGCCTGGGCTAAGGTCTGTAGTCGATGCAAACTCACCCTCGGCTTGGTCAGCCCCCCAGAAGATTTTATTTACTTAAAAGAAAATCAATGCCACGAGAACGATACGCACAAAAACGAATAATTCCTCCAATTGCTGGTAAACTACACTGCTACCAACAAAAACGAATAAAACTGACACAAATTAATTAAAGAAACACAACGCTTATCACTCTACGGTGGTTTGACAGATTTTTCGTAGTCATGCTACTTTTAAATTTGTTCGCATTTTTTGTTTTATTTAACTAGCCCGCATCTCGCATATTTTTAGAGCAGGAAATTATGTCACAAGGCAGCAGAGCAGCAGAAAAAAAGTACAACACTAAAAACGAAGCATCCTTCTTGTCACATTATTTCCCGATGAACTCACAAGTGAATTGTTATGCGAATGACGGTTGATATTAGTAAAACACTTTTTATAATGACTGCACTATATTGTATTCCGTTATTCACCTTTCAAAACTATATGCACTTTGTAAAACAAAAAAATTAAAAATAGTCGAAAATAATTTCGAAAACCACTCTCACGAACGCGAATGAAAATTTCTCGGCAAACTGACGGATGAAGTGAAAAGCGCTCCCGCCATGCATACAAAAATGTCAAATCAGTGCGATTTCTTTTGAATGAAGCTTTTCGAAAACTCACAAAACCGATTTTCGCATTATTTTAACGAAAGAAGGAAAAGGAAAACTATATAGGATTTTGGGGTAGGTATGTTACGATTTTAGGAGTTGTTCTTTGACGAAGGACTCTGTGCGCACGCCTCAGGAAAAATCAAGAGCTTGTCATATTGTTGTCTTTTATTTTAAAAGCTATATTGGGATTTGAGAATTGAGAGAATTGACGATTGGTACATCTACGTATACGTATGTTTTGCCTTGTGCGTGAAAATTGTTTGTTTTGTTTTGGTTTGGTTTCATTGAGAAACGCTGATGAGCGAGAAGAGCAATTGCGGTAGTCGAATATTCTCGGCGAGTGGCTGCAGCGCGTATCTAGCTCCTGCAATAATTATAATGAATGCGCGTTTAATAAAGGTCAATGCACTGCTATATCGGAGCGGTTTTGATAAATATATTTGCAGTGGGTGTATTTCGGAAGAGATTCAAGCACTGAATACCAATGATTGTTGATTCCATGGCAACGAGGTGCTGTTTTTATAGCAACGAATTGACAAAATCTGATAAATTTTTAAGTGGAAGATATTAAGCTTGTGTTTATATAGTTTTGCTGGCTTGTACGCATCGACTCACGTCGGGAACAAATGTTTGCTGTCATCCTTATGGCCAAGACACATGTGCCCGAATTCTGGACGCAGCAGGCTTCACGGCAGCTTAAATTTTATGACAGGGTCTATGTTAATTTTGCATTGGGAGCGATTATTTCATTAACGTTTTTGAGCATTGCGACAGATATCTATCGTTTTTCATATTTTATAAAGCAAACAATTTATGCAGATTGGGTAGCACTACTCATGAAATGTAAATGAATGAACGCAAGAATTCATTTCCGTTTCCTTCGAAAATATTCGTTTTAACAGTTTTTCTTTTCTTCTTGCCAATCATTTATATCATAGACAACTATACCTATGCTGTCTATGATTAATACGACCCAAAAGTAAATACTAATGTCGTTTTCCATTGGTTTCACTCGGCGATCCTAATTGAATCCACAAAAGTATTGGTGAAATGCCATAAAATAATCTACGGCAGCTGTCAGCTGACTTGTATAAAATACATAAACTACACTTGTGTGAGTGCTTCACGAGTGAATTCCGACTTCAAATCCAGAAGCGAAATTCGCTCCTCAGAGTCACCAGAACGGTTTCAGAAGTGATTTTTTTGATTCCGGACGCTTCTTTTTGCCCAATGGAAAACGACATAAGCATGGCAGCTGGCATTAGTCAACAGTGAATTAAAATAACCGAAGCTCTTGGTAGCACAAAATCAATTCAATGGATTAATTTAAGTCGATTTGGAGAAAATAAAAAATACCTGCGAGCCTGCGACCTTCCCTAAATAAAAGCACAATCTCTTCGTCTGACATTTATTTTTGTTAAATAACTCATCACAATGTTGAATATCCTGTTATATAGGTTCGCTATACAAAAATTATGCAATTTTCTACTTAAATAACTTTTCCACGAAAGTTTCTACTCGATAATTAAAAAAAAAAAAATTATTTCTGAACAAAAATGTACAAATTGTATGAAATCTTTGGAGACCTTGTTTTGCTCTTCGACTGTCCGCTTACATTACTCTTCAACTTAAACAATTGATTCCTATGATAACAGTTTTTTCTTGTCATCCGGGAGGGGTTTCTTCAATGGTGCATTCTTTCCGTAAATCATATCGGCAAATAAGCCGACAAACACTAGCACCGCTCCAAACCACTGCCTGGGGATGAGAAGGTTTCCAAAGAAAACAACGGAACACAGCACCGTAAAGAATTTCCTTGTGGTCGTTACGACTGAGCACGCCAATGGTCCGAATTCAGCTACCATAAGGAAGATGAAGAGCTGACCCAGGGCACCGGCCAGAGCAAGGCTAGCTAAGTGTGTCCATAACTCGGGGTGACGAGAGGCAAATGATATGAAGTCCTTGCCTTCCCCTAGAAGTATGTAGTAACATATTTAACACTATTTTATATATTCAGAGTTTCATAGTGTGTACCTGTGACAAGCATTGCTGATCCCAATATCAGTGTACTCCAGAAGTTCATTGACAGCATCATCTGTTGACCAGAAGGTGCAGCTGAGGAACGCATGCGCTCCTGTACAGCGCCCGTCAGACCATCCATCGAGAGACTGAGGAAAAGCAATAGCTCCCCTAGACCGGTCTTTTCTTGGGCAAGATTTGGATTCACTTGTCCTTCCTTGTACATAAAGAGAATAACACCGGCCACGATGGTCAACACACAGCCATACCTTGTCCACGAATATGACTTTCTTCCAACTAGCACTCCAAGAATCATCACAGGAATCGGTTTGGCGGATTTACCAACCACCTGAGTTGGATACGGTACCCACCGCAGGGCCATATTTGAACTGACCATAGCAAGGAGGTATGTCAAAGAGCTTACCGCATAGTAGCCAGTGTGAGTGGTGTCTTCTTTTTGAGGTTTAGCTAGAAGCATTCCTAAGGAGCATCCGAATTATTTTTATTACACAAAATATATATTCACAGCAGAAGTTACCCTTGGCAAATATGTAATTGCAGAAGCACTGTACCCAGACTAAGGCCAGCGAGTACGTAAACCTCTCCCCCAATGTACCGTCATCGTTTTTCGAATCACCATATCGACCTCTTGTTATTTTCTCTTGAATAATTCCATAGTAGAAATAGCACAGGAAGATTCCCACAGCGAAGACGAGGAATTTATATTTTTCACTTATCATACTGCAAGCTTGTTTTGCTGATGTTTACAAGAAAGTTTCAGCTAAATGAAGCCACGTCGGGTAGTTTACACACGTTCAGTGCCGTTGCACTGGGTATTGGGATGGAATAAATTGAGTATTTACAAAGCGATTTGGTGAAGTGTGTGTTAAGGAAGTGTTAGATTGTCATTGCAGTTAGAAAATTATGTTTAAATGCTGATAAATGGATCGAAATATGTTGTGCAGTACACGTAAGTGGTTTTTGGGAAAAGATTGAACGATATGGCAGAAATGTCAAATGTGCTGAAAATTGTTTACCTCTCAACAGTTTGGTTCGCCATCTGTGAAGTGAAATAGACAATAAATTAGAGTGGGTTGTGTCTAGGATGATACCAATATCCGTTGGTTTTTGATTTATAGGTAAAAAGGGATGCAGAACAATTATGGTCGACGATACCTGTCTTCCATGGCTGTTATCAAAAACTTTTAGAATTTTCTGTAACAGTTAATTAATTCTTACTGCATCATCAAAAATAATTGCGGTCGAGCAACTTTACCGGCATTGTGGTGTTTGATTCTTCATCAGCAATCATAATTGTGAGTGTGCACCAAAGGAATTTATTTTCTCCACTAAGAAATCGTTCCAATTTTACAGGTTCTGCATACTTTTCCAAAAAATAGAATTCTTCCAGCTGTTCGATTCGTATACAATTAACTAGTATCCATAGTAACGCTTCTTTAATAGACTCATCTATATTATTTATTGAGCAATTAAACCAAGCATTTAGTTTTAAGATGTAGGATTCCGTGGTTTTAGGTGACTGTTGCATCATAGCATTTCTTTCAACGGTCTAAACTTTGTACCTTGACTTGATTACTTTATTCCATGCGACAGCTGTGCCTATGCCCACATGCTAGATTAGTTCTACTGATCACCATATCTCCAAATCCAAATCATTCAATCATTTTGTTTCAGCCCCTAGCCTTGCGTAAAAGTGAATGGTCACCTAATTGAGATAAATATCAGGCGGCTATTCGAATGGTTTTCCAATATGCCAATCGCCCCTCATCTACATAACTCTATATCTACATTCAGCGAATATGACCTTTAAATTGCTTCCAACCACAATTCAGATTCTTCAAAAAAAAAAAAAAAACATCCTGATAACAAGTGCACAATAGTACAACTGGTTAGGGGTAGAAAATAATTGCAGAGGGTTGACCCCTATCTAGAGCTGAAGCAAAGTGGCACGTCACCCACGTGTTCAGGATGACAATTCCAGGTGTTCAATAAATTTATGAAGTTATGATGAAAAAAATATTCCACACTTTGGATACTGTTCTCTTTAACCCTAGTTAACATTTTTTATCAGTTCTTTTGCCTGTGGCGTGTAATTTTGATGAAGGGTAAGTCGATCAATTGTAAGAACTTACAGGAAGAGAGGAAACACTACCCGCTATAGACAGGTGATTACAGTTTGCTGCGTGTCTTTTTTATTTCAGACCCTAAGTTGTTTTACAGTAATTGAGCAAGGTGAATCCTTGATGCAGGTGGTTGATTTATGGTTTGTGCATTTATTGATTTGTTTTTGTTTGAAGGGGAGACAATGCGAAAGTACTTTCTAAAGTAACATGTATGTATCCCTATAGAATTTGTTTAATGGTTAATAAACAAATTATTTTTAAGTGTTTCCAGTAGGTCGACTGTCTTTCATACTCAAACATCGAAAAGAGTAAGAGGTTTGGGGATATAAATTCGTAGGAGGGCCCTTATTGCCGCGTTTCAACTGAAAAATATAAATTTTGCGTTTAAGGGAAATCCACCCCAGGCAAATCTAGTCGACTTGAGTTTTAATTGTGCCCATTAAGATTTCACTATTTAAATCCACTGTTCGTTTGTGTATAATCATCCATGACATTTGCCATGCGTTTACTTGACACTTGTAGTTGTCAAATTTGTAGTCTATCACTCGTTAATCAAGCGAGAAAAAGCCGCGAAATTAATCAGCATTCCCATGTCGTTTTCCATTCCGATTTTAGATTTTGCTTCAGATTTCAGACTTGTCGTGCCCAATGGAACATAAAACGAGATTTTTCTTTCTTTGCATTTGTGGTGGTGCGTGCTTTAAAAGTCACCTGTTCATAAATTGTAATTGTTAAAATCCATTCAATTTATCTTGATATCCATTGCACCGACCAAAAGTAACTTTTTCTCTACTTTTCAAAGATTTGTCGTCTAAAAACGCAAGTAATAACACACTTTAAAGTTTGACAAATTATTACAAATGTTTTTGTGTTAGTGCAAGTAGGTGTAAATCTCGCGCTCAGAAATCGAGATTCGCAATATTGCTCTGACTCTGACTTCATAAATATTTTAGCGGCCAATGGAGCAGTAAAACTGCTCTGAATCTGTCCCAATGAAAAACGACATTAGTACGTCAACAACTTTTTTGAGCTACGATCTCAACAAAGCAAAGTAAAGTAGGGTTTTCAGCACGCAATTACAACAACTAATGCGAGTCTCGAAGTGCGTTGTTGTTGTAATTGTGTGCTGAAAATCCTATTTAGGTGCTTTGCTTTGCTGAGATCGAAGGTTAAAAAAAACAGCCTTATGTTAAGATTCGTGTTGCATTTATTTGATTGATATTAATGTACAAAGTAAAAGCCAAAAATGTATCCTGCTTATTGTGTAAGTATGAAAGTGCTGGGATTTTCGAACCGTTGTCAAAATTGAATGGATTGGAGTTATATTTCAGGATCCTTCTGTCACACTGAAAGTTTCTTTTTTTTGTATGCAGTGTGTTTTGAATTGGTTATACTTTTTCCTGTGACAGCTGAATAATGCTCAGTTTAGTTTTGGCGTCCAGATATTTTTAAGTCAATGAATGAAAGAGTGATCTAGATTTAAAAATACTGATCTTCTCGTATCACTAATGTAAACTAATGTAAAAATTATTAGGTTTCTACAAGACGGTGCTGCATGGCACACAGCGCCACCATAAATTGAGCTGCTCGAAAAAGTGCTCGAAAATTGAAATGACAAACTGCTTAATTTGAGCCATGTGTCCGAGATCAAGTTAAAAAAGGAGCGTGTTTATTATGATGGCATAATAAGTCGAAAGTCGAGCCTCAACAAGTTTTTTATCGATATATCCACGAAGGATAAAACATGTTAAGCGTCAGAGTCAGTCGATTTATATTCGAAATGAAAGACATTTCTGTAACGCGTCACTTGCTTTACACTTTACACGAGCCAAACACTAAAAATCTGTCAAACTTAAAAAATGTTCCTCTCTCAGAGAGGGCAAATATACTCAAAAGTACGTGGATAGACTTCGAGCTACTTTGAGCCAGAAACGTTCATGGAGAACATACGACCACCGCCGATTTTTTTTTATTTTCACGGATTGTATTTTTCTGTGCAATTGACTTTCAACACGGATTTTGAATTTGTTTCTTGTCAATTTTATGCACTTGACATATTTATCAGTACTTGCCGGTTGAAATTCTCTGAGCTGTACTCGTTATTTTGTTATTTTTCTCTTTTTCTGTCATTTTTGATGAGAACGTACATAGACTTTGTGCGATTGCTATCGATTTATATCGATTGCGTTCGATTTAAACCGCGTACGCGAATGAACCCAATGTCAAATTGAAAACAAGCACTATGTATCTACCATTTGTCACATAATTTTGAATTGATTTTATTCATAGTTTAAATTCAATACCTTTTACTATCTCTATAATTAAGAGTAACCTACTTATAAAATAAAACACTCTTGTAGTTTCTTTCCTTATTTACAGAGGAAACTTGAATATAATTTTAAATGTATACCACAGTTTAACAGGACTAGAATTTGAATTCCATACAAATGACTTTCGTAGCTCTCTTCTTTTTTTAAATAAACAATATAATAAATAAATAAATAACTACATCTTTGGGAATGCTTGTATTCTTTTAAAATTGCACAACTTGAAAAAACCTTCCAAGTAATACCTATATGACAAAAAAAAAATCTTTCTGTTACAATCCTCCATTTGAGTGCGGGAAGAGCGGTCCGCTGCCATTCGGGCTGAAGCTGGTCGAAGTCGGAGAAGGTGATTCGTCACTATTTCTACTGCTGTTGCTGCTTCCATAATGCCCACCACCACTGGATCTTCCACTCAGTTGATTCGACCTCGGATCTTCTGGAGTCCAAACTCGTGCATATAACTTACTGCCAGGATATCGATCGCCCTTTCTGTACCACGACAACGAGTGTGAGACACCACCACCTGTGGAAAAGATGATACAAAACAGATTCCATTGTCAATAAAAGGATGAATGTACCTAAAACCACGCCTCCTCAATCAACAAAAACTCAAACATCCATTAGCAAGGACATTACAACCCCATTAAGATTAAATAAAAGGAGTAGTAGCTCGCAACATCTAACCATCTAACGAAATGTGCGAAATGCTTATACAGCTGGATGGACTCACGATTGCCGCCGCTGTTGTTATGTATGTGTTTACATTAAATACACCCAAATAAGGGCGAACAAGGGCATGAGTACACAAAACGAAAATCGATGAGGTAGAAGGATACACTTAAAAGACAACAAAACTTAGACTGGATGAGATGCTGCTTCAAAACGAACAGATAGTGGGGTTGAATTCGAAAACACCCCAGCCAACTTCTCAAAAAGGAAACAATTTGTTAGCCCCCCTCGGTCAGTGTCAAGTGGTTTTGCGGGTTATCACTATACACGACAGGGAAGCAATTGTAATTAAGAGTGGTGTGAAAATTTGCCATACGTTGGAGCTTTTCGTTTGCATGAAACCGTTTCGAAAATAAAATCATTCGTCCTTGCATTCGAGTGATGGAAGACGAATGAAAATACAAAGCCCTCCCTTCTGTGCAAGGACTGTGGCTGTGGATTTCGTGTCGCACATCAGCTCGGCACACATCTGCTGGGGTGGAACGAATTTCCCACGGGGTGATTATATTTTGGTTCCGTATTATGATAGACGACGCACAAGCGAGTGTTGTACGTCTAAATATACGATATCCTCTGCTGGAGTGATGGTGTATGTTTTTATTCATAAATGCATGGTAAAGCAGAGGTAACAGGGGTCTATTATCTACATGGTAACTACGTATACATCGAATGTTGTATGAGGTTTACTATTGTTATTACTTTTACCTTTGGTAATAAGGTGTTCGCTATTCGAATATTGTATATACCCGTTTGATAAGTTATTTATTGATTGTACGGTATATTTAAGCTCATAAGGCTTAGGGTTATTTGGTCCAAAGCAATTAATTCGGGCTGCAGGACTGATTTGCATTTCATAACAGCAATTATTTCAACACTCAGCATAAAGCTGCCTTTTTCAAAATCGTACAATATATTTGCGTATGTTTAAGATATGAAGTCAAATCAAGACTGCTGCATTTATAACATCACAGATTCCTAACACGGAAGATTAAAGGGATGCCCAATAGACCGAAAGGGACAGCACTACCTAGTGAGACGTAATTTGGTCGGCCATCTTGCCTTCTGGAAGTGATGAACGGAATGAACGGACAATTATTTATTTCGTATAATTAACGATTTTGATATGTTTTAAATCAGAAATGGAAACGCTTTCAAGTGATTGCAGAACTGTTCGTAGCCGAAACTTGTTTTTATTTCCGTCGTTAATATCTATAATTATTATGGGTAGAACATGCATGAGACATTAGGCGTCTGATTTGTAATCTCATTTCTATGCCTTAGAATTGATTGCGGACAAATGGATATCTCTGTCCCGTCTCGTGCAAAAATACACGTGCGTAATGTTTTAAAAGCAACATAAACTTGTTAAAAAATAGCTTTAAGAACTTTAAAATTTAATGTATACTTTCATTTAAGAGATTTTAAACTTCTAAACGTCACCCTTGCATCGCTCGCTCCCTGAACGCAATCCAATTGTCATCTTAGTTCTATAAATTCATCATCACCATACTTTTAGGGCCAATTTATATTTGCAAAAGTGTAAGTAAATAGTTTTATATAATCAATATTTATGTACCTTACTAGACATTTTGATATTGGAAATACAATTTTCTTCCATCATAATGAAAAATATTATTGTTCCCTCTTTTTCTCGCATCAATAAACCACTAGACTTTTCTTGACGTTAGGAAGTTTATACAAAATGTTATCTTAATCTATTTTACAATCTGGTAAAACTACCGAATATTGTGATAACGAATCGCCTTTAGTTAGCAATGAAAGCAACGTTACTTTTCAAAACTAGACACTCAGTGCTAAAGCTTAAAGTTTAAAGAGCGGTTTCCTGATCTGCCTCCACGAATACAATAAAAACTGATTAAAGTTGATCAAAAGTCATTCAGAAAATAAGTGTTAAGGTCGTTCAAAAACGATTTTCACACGATCTTTGTCATGCGTGATCCGCACCTTGAATTCACTACATATCTAAAGAGACTCCAACTTCAAGAAGAATGACAGTCTTTGAATACAAATCTAGAATAGGGAACATTCCAAAATGAGAGTACGCTGCGACAGCCAGTGTGACCAGACGCTTAACAGACAATTACACGTAGTGACACATTTAGGACAAGTGTTTATGTGATAATGACGTCGGTATGTCAAAATTTTCCAAGCTTCAGTCATGAAATTCTTGACCAGATTTGGCGGCTACCCATCCGTAAATGTCAACTGAAAGTACATAGTTCACTTGACCAATGAAGGCCGATAGAAACTGGAACACATCATGTCAGACAGTTCTCAGACATATTACACAAGATTCTCTGTCTGTCGCGCTGTCAAAATTAAATACTTTCACCCAAAACCAACAGCCGTCTTACTTTAAGCAGTTTGGCGTTCGTTTATTTTTCGAATTCACCTAAATTAACCAATTTGTAACTTTTGACGGGTATCATGTTGGAAAAACCATAGTTTTGCGTGTATTTAATTTTGACAGCGCGATACGACACATTATAAAAGCTACCTCATTCGGGTTTGCACAGCAAAATTTTAAGGTGCGCTGATCGAAATGCTACCTACAAGTATGTACATTGGGTTTGTTTGACGTGTCGATTGAAAACCCTGAAAACTGGGCTATATATCGAACGCAAAATATGTTGCCCTGAAGCCTGTCAGTATTTGACATTAGAAAATATTTATCTTTTGGTGAACGAAGTGTGAAGACATAAAACTATTTTTTGTTTATTATAAAAAATGAGTGAACTCAATTATTTTGAATACCAAATTTATTTGTTTTTACCTTTATCACTATAAACAAGTGAATGACAGCGAAATGACAGCGCAACTCAGCACTGAATTCTTGTCACGACAAATTAACTGGGGTCAGTTCAGGGCACAACTAGGGCGCCCTAAAAGTCATGTCAAACACAGGTTTTTAGTACCAGGGCGAGTTCAGTGCTATATTATCACAAACCTATTATGTATATGAAAAATTTCACGAAACGTCACACATTTCTTCGCTGATGGCTGCATTCACAATCGCAGCTGAAGTGGAAACCCCTTGTGCGTTTTTCGACAAGATGGGCACAGCTCACAAAACATAATTTCTGTTCCCAAATAGTACCTGAATTTTTACTACAGAATTAACAAAATCTATATCGTTCAATGCTTTTACAAATTTGATTGCCTTTTAAGCTGAAATCACAATTAACTGCAAAACTTCGTGCGACCCAATCTTGGTGTTTAACCCATCAAAATTAAAAATCGTTCTCACATTTCATATTATTTAATTTTATATCATTAAAACCTTATTGGCTATACTATATTATACACTCTAGAATCGTCTTCTTTGGGTTGGATTGAAAGGCCCTGTGCTAGATCCTGGCCTGGGGAACCTGCCTCCAGAATTACGCTGATGCATGTGGCTCGCTTGCACTCCAGTAGTTAATGCAGCAATCAAGGCGAAAATAACCATCAAAAACACTTTTACGTTCATATTGGAATTGTCTTTATGTTAAGTTATGCTAATCAGTATATACGAGCACTATTGACTTGTTTATCATGTTGATTTAGCCGCTGGGATGAGTATTTATACGTTTTAAAGCTTCAAGCAATATTGATAAGCGTATACGTATGTTACTTATTATCTCCCTGAATGGAATAGAAACGATGCTAGTTTCAGTTTTGTAAAGTACATTTAGATTGCTGGGGGATTTTTATTGATGGTTTGCAATGTATTTCCCCCACGCACGATCGTAAAACTATTCTACCTTTTTTTAGTTTCCCAAACCTAGCATGGGTTTTCCAATAAGAGGTGTTATTTTGGTATTCAAAGAATTTTTCGAGATACATGATCGGATGTTTATTTCATAATAAAGAGGAAGGTATGCCGTTAATAATGAAAAACAACATCAGCCAAATGGCTGGAAGAAGTTGCAAGGTGTTAAATCACAAGATCTCGGTGGCCAATTGTGATCACCTCTTCGAGAGATAACACGGTCCGAAAACTTTTCCCGTAAAAGATCAATGCTTTCGTTGCTTGTGTGGCCCGTAGCGCCGTCTTAATGAAAGTAAACGTTGTCCAGATCATTACCATCCAACTCCGACCATAAAAAAATCATTAATCATCTCTCGATAGCGCAATCCATTCTGTTGATCCAACCTCATTTTCGAAAAAGTAAGGTCCAATGACCCCGCCGGACCATAAACCGCACCAAACAGTCACACGTTGAGGATGGAGAGGCTTCTCAACAATTACTTTTGGCTTGTTGACGTAGCCACCGAGGTGGAAATGGGCCTCATCAGTCAAGATGATTTTTCGATGGAATTCCGAATCATTTTCATGCATTTCAAGGACCCAATCAGCAAAGACACGACGTTGTTGGAGCGTTTATCGTTCCATTCTTAGTAATGGCGTAGTTTCTACTTGTCAAATGTCAAAGAATAAAAGCTTCAAAAGTGACAGCTACCGAAATAGCGGTTCAATCACAATAACACCTCTCATTGGAAAACCCTTTATATGGTTAAAGAGGTACCTACTGTATTCTGGATAACGCATCGAAGTATACTATACAATGAGGTCAGCTAGATGTTCTTTTTAAGCAAAAAAAAATACTTAAACAAAAATGTTAATTTTCAGATTTACTTCTTCGATATCCTTGTTTGATCTTTTGCAGAATTGGACAAAGTCAGCAGCATTGAATGCATTGTAAATATATCAAAACAGATATCGTACATATTCTTTGTTTATTTTCAAATGTCGCTTTTCATTTATTCGCATTTATTTCGCTTCGAAGTCCGGAGAAGAACTTCCCGAAGAGTCCGTCGCTTCGTCAGATACATATTTAGTGCAAAAAAAATTACTTACGTAAAAATGTCAACATCTAGAGGAAGTTTGCGAATGCGTACAGGAAGATTATGCAAGCTTATACTAGAGAACGATATGGAAACTTACGGAAGTGGATTGAGCAAGTTGACAGGAAAGGAAACTTTAAAGCATGTCCGGTGCGAGTCATTGCTCTGAACACTTTTATACTGCTTCCACAAAGCTATAAATTAATTTTCTTACTAGCGAGAGTTTCCAATAATGAAAAGAAAAATGTATATTCGGCGTTCCGACTTCAAAACCACTCAAAAGTCAGTCATCAGAGTTTTTCTATATCGAAATGGAATTCGACCGACTTTGACGAGAATATTCTAGTCCTCTATACCGTTCCGTAACTGAAAACTCAATTTCAAATAAGTGATTAATTTTGCTCTTAAAATTTTATTCCAGAAATATCGTTGCTGGCTTTGTTGTAATAATTTCAAAAGATATTTTCAGCTTTCTAAATATAAGATAATTTCGGGATGAAGTTATTCTGAATGGCAACACTGCTCTCAGCTTGCTAGACAAAAGCAAAAGCCCTGTGGCTTGATGCTGGGTCTCAGGCGTGAATATTTAAGCAAGTTGAAATTAGGATTGTAAACAAAACTCGGAATATGTAAATTACCCAAACAAAAAAATCCCCTCGCAAAAAATTAATAATAATTCATGTATTTCTTTTGAAGAGATAATCAGAAGAAACCCGAACCTAGCGAATTGGTTTGGGATTCCTATTCTTATCAATAACCTGTGACTGGCATTCAGTAGAACGTATAAATACTCATTCCAGCGATCAGATCATCATCATAAACAATCCAACCGACAGTGCTCGAAGAACACTCAATAGCAGATCTGAACATAACAAGAATTAAGATTCAAAAAATGAACGTAAAAGTATTTTTGATGCTTATTTTCGCCTTGATTGCTGCAACTGCAATGACAACTGGGGTGCAGGCTACCCTCTTGCAGCGCAATACAGGAGGCAGATTTCCCAGACCAGGATCCAGCACAGGACCTTTCAATCCGAATCCCAGAAGGCGTTTCTAAAGAAATTCTCCAAATAAAGTGCTCTATATATAAGTTTTAATGATAAATAAACAAAAATGGAAAAATGTAATAATTTGTTTAACATATTTGTAAATAAGCTTTCGCCACAAGTGCTTTGCACATTCTCTCAATTTTTGCAGATGAGTCACAATAGTCGAAGAAACTACGTCACAATGTAATTTATTACGGGTGTCAATATTTTAGTAACAAAATATAATCTACATGTGGCTCAACAAATTCAAATATCATTAGGATCAGCAGAATGATTCTCTTTACAAAGCCTTGGAACAAATTTGGTTGAGTCGTTGTATGTGAGTCACTAATCATAACATCATTTTGCGGTGAGCGACATTGCTTAACCAATTGTTTGGCGTATATGATAATGACCGAAAATTCGGCCATTTCGGGCTTGACAGGCGATCACATGTAGTGACAAATTTGCGTCATAATGACATCGGCATGTTACAATTTGACAATAAAAAGTGGCATGTGTAATCGCAGCCTTACATAACTGATTTATTATTATCAGTTATATACGTGGACGGTGGACAACCTACGTTAAATTTTCAAGCGAGAAGTGAGCGATGTGAGTTTTCCACCCGCGGGTATTGTTTACTGTACCATTAAGATCATTCAATTGAATATCTATTGCCGCTAAAAAAAAATCAAATGAAATATTCAACACGCAACTATCTACAATAATTACACTTTATTTGGCACTTCCTAAATTCCCCCTAGGTATCTATCCCAATCCCAAGTAATAATGATTTGACAGGGCAACAGTTCATTTTGATTTGCTCATGACTTTGCTAGTAAACTTCTTTCAGTGTAATTCATTGTCAGTGGGAGGAGAACGTTGAGTCGAGGCACACAATAAAATGCACCACTTTATCACTTATGTGACTGTGAACTGTTTTATTGAGCATTCAATAAAACGGGTTACCTTAAAACAATGGGGACGTTCAAGTGTCTAGTTTAGTAAGTCTGACAGCTGTTCGACTAGATGTATGTCGGTTTTGATTGGCTGAAATCGGTCATATGAGCAGCTGTTTCAGCTGACGTTTATGGAGTCAAGAAATTTGTGACTGAATACTAAATTCGCATATGTGGCTGACGTAGGAAAAATTACTTTCCCGACCAGGTTGCGTTCAGGTTACATCTTATCCAGACCAATCTAGTGGACATTAGATAACTAGATTTTTGCATGTGACCAATATCAATAACTCTGAAAATGACAATCAGACTGTTAGATATGTCATCCGTATATTTGACAAGCTCAAAATACCCACCAAAATGGTACAACAAATCTACCTAATCATTCAATTAGAAGGGCAATTCCCCAAGGTAAAGTCTAAAATACCTCAGAAATTTATAGATGTTATGTCAGATACGAGAGAAAAAAATAAAAATTAAATAAAACTCCAAACTCTAGCCATATCATCCCCTAATCCTTTAACCTAAACTCACGATAATTTTCAATCACTCATTCCAAGAACATGCACAGCACCAACAATCCCTCCCCTTCCAGTTGGTAAATCCTTTGAGTTGAGAGGGAACAAAAATACGAACCAAGAAAACCGTGACTAAAACATTTTTTATAGCTCCTAGGTTATGCGCACGCATATCGCTCTCTATCGTCCTTAGCCAATGTTTTGTCGATCCTTGTGGTTTTATTCATCTAACCATTTCGATAGGCATTTGGGTAGACATTCTGTTGCAGGAAAGTGTGAAAATCTCAATTAGTTCCAGGCAGCCGGATGAATTAAACACAATTGGCCCATCAAGGGGGATGGATGTGTCAACCTTGATGAAGATCCTTTCTGCGTGTTTCAGTGCAATTTTTGCGTGTTTTCGAATTGAATTTAAATAGAAAACTAAACGGTTCTTTTCCCGCTGACTCAGGCGGGAGGGCGAATGCTGAATACTCTCATCGGCTCAATGGAGAAGAAGGATAATTCATAATTGCATAATTTTCAAAAGGAATTTGTTTCAGTCGGGGAAGAACGATGAGTGGGATGAGCCTATTGTTCATCGCCAAGGTGATTGATTATTTCGAAACAACCAAACGCTTACATGCTATGGCAACACGATGAAATGGAGTAGGGGTGGGAAATTGGACCGCAAGTGTCTTACACTGAGTTTCGTAGGTACGAGAGCAGATTGCGTGCGTGAAATGTGGTCTATTCGGGGTAATGATACATAGTCCGGACTGTAATTAGGCAATGACCTGCACAATGTATACTTATTTTGAAATATCGTATTTGGGAAAGTACATTTTTAAGTGGTTCCGCTTAAATATAGTCGTTAGCATATTATTATGGTTTAAAAATTCAAGCAGGAGCCATTGTCATGCGTATGTGCGTACCATGAAGTACATGTCAAGTTGTGAATGGCATCAAAAGCAATCGCCTTTTGAGGTGTAGCCATCCAAGTAGGAAATTTTTTCAGTCGTTGTTGGTAATAGTGGGTCTTTTTAAGCAACCATTAAACATGTAAATCTCCCTCTTAATTTTACAACGTTACCCTAATCTGGTTGACACTTAAAGCCAGCTAAACTACATAGTAAGGAAGGAAAAATCAATCGATGTAAAGAAAAATCAACTCACTCCTGTCCCTCAGAATGATTTTCTTCGGAATCTCCTTCTGATAGTTTCGCTGCAGGCCACTCAGTCCCGTTTCGTTGCCATTTTTATCCTTTCGCACCATTTCGCCGAGGAACGTAATATAGCTGATAGCCAACTTCAAAGTGTCCACCTTACTCAGTCGCTTCTCATAGGGCAGAGTCGGAATATGTGATCTCAGTCCCTCGAATGCTTCGTTTATACTCTGCATCCTTCGGCGTTCCCTCAAATTCGCCGCCTGCCTCTGCTGCGCCTGTTGCGAAGCACACTTCAATCGTCTCGTTTTAATATGGCGACTGAAAACCAAACTAAATCCAACGGTTATTGCTATATGTTGCTTCATCTAAGCTTACCTCTTGTCCTCGTTGTTTTCCTGATCGCTATTGAATCCACTGTAAACGTCGCTATCGTCCGAGCTATTGTCATCGCCGAAGAAGAAATCTGAACTGGAAGTGGAGCCATTTGTCGCCTGGGATCCTTCGAAGAAATGTCGAGCCATTGTCGATTCCAAATCGAAGTTATCAATTGAAAACATGTTATTTTTGTGTCTAGCGGATTGGTTTTGATATGAAGTATTGATTGATTCGTGTTATCACAGAACTAGGACTAGAAAAGGATGAGTCTTATCTTGACATGTTTATCTTCGGGGGTGTATAACACTCCGGTCTATTATCGCCTCCTGCCCTTTCAGTGTTTGATGTTACACCATATACTTGTGGTATTGTTGGTTTTGTTTGCAAATAGCCGGTAATCAGCTAATAAAACATGGTAAACGTCGACGGGTGACCCGCACGTGTCACTGCCATTGTATAGATGGGTTAATACTTTTCGATTTGCTGCACGATGGTATTGCACTTGATTTTTTGTGGGTGCATATGGTGGAGGTTATCTGTTGGGGAAATAATAAAAATACGTGTAGTTATCATGTAATGTCAACTGTCAAGTGGGGATTCGTAATAAATTTCTCAACTATTTGTTGTTTGTCAATGTCGAGATAAGAACAGTTTGATAGCGGCCGTGCCTGTCGGCTATCATACCAAATGCAAACTTTTGGGTGAACCTACGTTTCAAAACCTTTTGCAAAATATTTCAATGTCGAGCGAAGGCGATTCTATGATCGACCAATTTAATTAAAAATACAAGGAAAATGTGACAGAGTAGAGCTTGTTGTCGACAAATTCAATAAAATTTAAGATTTATTGGCTCGAAAAAAGCATAGAAAGGGCCGTTTTGTTAAATGTTGCTTATTCCGCCGCTGATAGCCTTCGCATGTATTTTTTCAGCAAAGTGTCAAATGGCGAATCCACTGTTTGGTCAGATAAATCGATAACCGCTGAGGATTTTTCGCGTTTCAAATAATTTTACCAAGGATTTCCTAAAAATTCATAAGCTTTGTTTATAGACGGCGTGATATATCTGATACAACAACCTTTTTTGCAACCGAAAATGGGCACGATTCACAAAGCAAATCAAAATTATGTGAACCAATGAATAGAATCCGTCGCAATCGTTTTATCGATGTTTGCAACTGACAGATAGGTTGACGTTTTGGTATGCATTGCATATCACACATCAGATTATGGAGTGCGAAATATTCGCAACGCATATGCTGCATTATGACGGATGAAGTTGATTCAATGTTAAATGCAATTGCTTTCGCTGTGTTGTGACAGAGCAGTCAAAAATAAGTTCACAAAAAAAAACAAAATTCAAAACGATCTTCATTTAAGAATTTGTTAACTATGCAATGGTATGCAATGTTTTTCCACCATTAGTTGGAGTGTATTATGTTTTGACAGCCCGTCGAAACACAAAGTGAAGGAGTCTACATTGGTGCAGCAGTTAGTTTCTACTCTTTTTGTCCGATATCTGTCATCGGTAAAAAAATTGGGGACGTTCAATAATCTAGTTTAGGGTGTTTGGGAAGCTGGCTGACATGATGTCCCTCAGTTTTGATTTACCTATATCGGTCACATGAACAGCTTCTTATTCCGTTGACGTTTATTAGGGGGTAGCCGACAAATCTAGTCAAGAAATTCCTGTCTGAGTAGAGTACTAAGTTGATAGTTCGCATATGTCACTGACCTAGGAAAAGTGACGTCCAATCTAGTTTTTGCGTTCAGGTTGCATTTAGTCGAGACCAATCCAGTACACTTAAGATAATTAGATTTTTGAATGCTCCCATTCTTTTCGTCGAAATAATTTTCAAAAGATATTTTGCGCTTTTCGTTTCTGTTATCCGTATAAGTGTTATTCTATTTGTCAATTTAGATGATGACGATTAAATGCTCTCGTTTACTTTATCGAGACGAAGTAAGGAAAGATCTATGATTTTCGAGTTGCTGTCAAAAATATGCAAAGTGAATAAAACAAAAAACGGTTGTCAGTTCAAGAATATCTCTCTGTCAAGAGTGAATGTAAGATAATGAATCGAGTTCTTCTGATCGCATGCGAAATGAAGACGCGTCGTTGTGCGATTTTCGCGTACATCGTTTTTAAATCAAATGCGAAGAGCAGCATAAATGCCAAGTCCAATAGTCTGTTAAAAAAAAGTTCTCGCAACCGAACGGGACCTTTCCATTCATTTTTATTTTTTATTTTTATTTTTTCATTTCTATCTGTCCATCTAACGTTGGGGGGTCTACTTTTCGAAAATACTGATGCTCCGACCCAAACTTTGTTGAAAATAAGATCCGTCATAGGCTAGCGACATAAGTAACCAGACTTTTTCGAAAAAAGCTCCTTCACATTTAATACAGCTCGTGAAGCGATCAAAGACGTGAATGCGTTTTATGTCCGTTTACTCCAAGATTTGGAACAACGAACAAGAAGTTTTATAGCTACCAACAACAAAATTTAATTAACCTGTCTCACTTGAGATCGAGTCAACTTACCCCTTAAACTTGCAGATTATCCAATTGCAATCGTAAAATCTGATTTTCTAACCACACTTCCTTACACTACACTTATATGGCACGTGTCACTAGTATGACAAAAACACTGCTAACATATTTACACTGACACACAGTTCCCTTCCGTTGACAACTGTAATAGCTTTCCCTTGAAGAAATAAGACTCCTTCAACACTAAACCGAGAAAGACCGACGCCGACGTTATCTGAGCAATCTAATTCGAAAAGCGTGCACTCAATTACGACCGAGTGTAGATATTGTTCCGTTCGTACTAATCACCTCATCCGTCCCGGAAAAACACTGAAAAATTGTGCCTACGAATACAAAACAGATCCTTTCGCTCAGTATCATAATATGGTCGATGGTATAGAAATGAAACAACCCCAAGAGTGTCTATGGTAACAATCGCAGCACGACATGATGGTCGTGATATACAAAGAACATTAGGGCTTGTTATTATTTTAGAGGGTTGATTTGTCCATTGTGCGGTTTCTACCCTGCTGTGCTTTCAAGGAGATGCTGCATTGTCGAAGGCGTGGTTTGATAGGGTGAATCAACCAATCGTAGGATTTCGAGTGCGATAGCTCCACTTTTTTTCTTTTTTGTTTCTATTGTGGTGGGGCTGTTTTTCGAAAGTGAAAATGGTGGAAAGCTTATTTTAAGCAGCCATTTTGAGGGCGTAAAGCTTGTGTTAATTTTATTCCTCAATGAAATAGAGGTGAGCATTTTCAATAAGTTCAAGTGTCGAGACTTCCGACCTTCTGAGACTGCATAGGTGCATATTTTGATTGCATATGTTGAGGGCGCTGTTTTATTGATGATTTGCATAAACTGTTTGTTCCGTCTATTGGATGTGGATGTTTAATATAAATGCAACTGACAGATATTTTAACTGAATGAATTGCAAAAACAATTGAAAAATGCATTTGCTAATTAAAAACTGCACTTCAGACATTTGCGAGGGCAAAATATGTAAAACGCAGCCCTTCCTCGTTGTTGTTTGTTAGAAAAGTTGAAGAGCAACGCTTTTCAAGACGAAGGTGGCTGCCAGAAATAAATTGTCAATATGATCATGATCGTGTACACAGATTTGGTTGTCCCTTTGCAGCGATTCGATGAACGTTTATAATTTACGTAGCTAAATGGTGTCAGTGAGGGAACACAAAAGTTATTCGCGTGGTAACCAAGGGAAGGATTGCAGAAGTAGAGGCGCAAAGGTCAGTTTCGCAACACGAACAACTAATAGTTGATGTAAACGAACGCAGCCATTTGTGGAATTTCGTGAAGCGAAACTTATGACGTTACAGGGTCTAAGTTTCTAAGTTGGGAAACAGGAGCGTATCTAAAAGTGAAACGCAATATAACACCGCAACTGCAACCCAAGACTGCGGAGTTAGGCTGTCTCTCGCTGATCCAACTGCACCACTGAAAAGGCCGGGATACTGATTTCGCTAGTAATAGCAAAAGCAAAGATGTCATTCAGATTCAAAAATAGATATGTAACAAATTGTAGTCTTTTGAATGCATTTTTTTTATTTTGTAAATGTAAACAGACTGGAAGAAACCTGAGATAGAGAATAACATTGAAGTTTAGCCAATTGCATCCAATCGTTCTCGTCAGGATTATACTCTACAACTAAATTAGTGTAAGTCAAAGTAGGTATTAATATATCCACAGCAGGATATGAGTCTATTATTCCAAGAAACACATTTTATAGAACATAACTCACAGCCCAAGCCTGGGCTTATCACAGTCCATGTGTTCGTCAAAGGATTAAAGCGCTCAACAGTTTTGCTTGGTTGGTCTTTATGCCAGCCCCCCACTGCGTACAAATATCCGCCAACTCCAGCGATGCCGAAATGTGTTGAACTCTCCTGTTTATGTGGTAATTGAGTCCATTTACTGTCAGCAGGATTAAAACATTCAATAGGAGCGCTGCCATCTCCCACAGCATACAATAGCTCGCCGAGAACGGTTACATTAGTCTGAGCATGTGTTGATGTCATAGGAGGCAATTTTTGCCATTCACGTGTACGAAAGTCATACTTCTCCATCGAGTGTCGTGACCAACTGTTAACCGATTCCCCACCAACAACGTACAAATCGCCATTCAATTCAGCCATTCCAGGTGCTGTACGTGCTTGTCGCATTGGAGGTAAGTTGGTCCATTCCTTTGTGTGAAGGTCCAGACACTCAACGATGTTAGTGGTAGTGCTATCACTAAGACCTCCTCCAGCGACTATTAATTTCTTATCCATGACCATCGCCTTATACTCCCACCTTTTTGTTGGTGAAGGTGGTAAGTCTTCGGAGGTCCAAATATTCGATTCGGGGTCAAAGTACTGCATTTTCAAATTGTTGGTCCATTGTCCACTCACAAAACCAAGTGTCTCTCTTTCCGCTCCATTTACCCTCTTCCGTTCGGAATGACGTTTGGTCAACTTCGTCCGTGACAAGAGCGATTCCAGCCAACTGAACAGCAACTCCAGACACTCGTAAGTTCGGCTTACTGACTGTCGGTTGTCGATGATAAATTTGGGCGTCAAAAACGAGGATCGCACATGTGCCAAGGGGCCGCTCATGGAGTCCTCTCGAAGTCCTTTGTCGTGTTTCACCCAAGACACAACACTGTGGAACACCGTTTCCTCCGAGTTAACGCACAGATCGTCACTCGAAATGAGTTCACTCAATTGCTCCTCCGTGAGCTGCAGAAACTCTTCATTTTTGCACACCTCCTCGAAGTTCAGCAATGCAAACTCAAAAGCCTTCTCATGGAGCTCAGCGGACTGTTGTTCTTTGGCCATTGACGCGATACTTAGACAGTTAGACGGAGGACGTTTTCGCAGCTAAGCTCAATCGTCCCACTGTACATGAAGTCGACGACCGCTTTGAGGGTTGCCCCATCGATTCCCAATTCAACGACGTCCGATCTAGCTTCCTTCAACGTACTGCATAGCATTGCCAGAAAGTAGTCACTCGATGCGGAGAGGACCGCACGATGAGCGTGCACCTTCAAGTTGTCCGACTTGGTGGTCAGAGCAATGTCGAAGAACAGCTGATCCCGGTAGAAGGTGTGCAACTTGCTTAAGATATTGCTGGCATGTTGGTCGCACGCGAAAGTCTCTGACTTTGACGACATTGTACGGATTCTGTTTGTATATATAGGTAATCGGACGTCCTCCTCTTAATTCTGCACTAACTTTGCTTAGGGTCGTCTGGCTTCCTTTAGGACAATCGTTTACACAACAGCAAACTCTGAGATGAACTGACAAGTACCTGAGTGAATCCGCAGTTTATATTTTGCGATTCGGGTGCGGATTAGTATCAATATTCTGCTTTGCGGTTTGCGATGTTTTCGCACACACATGCAGATTAAGCGGGATTCGAGGATACCTGGAAGAAAGTACAACTCAACTGCTATAACTGGGGATATTATACACACTCATCACGTTGTATTTCCCTTAGCACCATTTAATCACTTTTATACGCTTCGGCCTTTATCTCAGAGTCAGAATACAACAATGTATTCCGCGAGAGCAATTAATATCGGCTAGGTCCAGGTATTCGTTTACCAAACGTCACGTCCTCATGTACCTCTACCTAATTTGAAGGGTTCCCCTTAAATCTAAATTACGTATTTCTTCGAAAATAGGTCCTTCTACTTTATTAATCCAACAAAACGTTGAATAGGGACACAGCGATGTATTAGCGCGGTACTTGTGACGTAGTGCATAGCTTTTCAATAATCAGCCGTAAAGCTATAAGGTGGAAGCCGCAAGTGTTTAAAACCCTCTACAAGTGAAAGGACACTAGACGCAATTAAAAAATAAAACGAAGCTGATCTGCTTGACATAATCGATCGACTCCCTGCGGATAGAAGAGTGGCTACTGCGTTGTGGATATTTTGAAAAAAAAAAAAAAAAAAAAAAAAAAAAACGATCAGTAACAGTGGCGAAAAATAACCCAGAAAAGCCTCCCAAGATGGCACAATGAGGGGTGAAAAGTAATCACACGAGCGGCAAGTCTTAAGATTTTCCACCACAAGTTCATATGTGACTTGGCTCCCCCTTCTGTCCCGTTGCCCGCCCATTTGCATACTCGCCAGAGTGCCTTAAAATTTGTAACACATTACTCTATCGTAGGCGCAGTGGCCTAGTGTTTAGTGTGTTAGACTACTAAGCGAGGGGTCCCAGGTTCGAATTCCGCAACAAACGCAAATTCCATATGCTGCAGCGCATATTTTCCATAATATTTCAGTAATGTCCGCCTGCGATTCTCAGTTGAACTAGACGGCGAATGAAGTGTTCTCTGGAGAATTTGAAGCGAACGAAATCGCATGATTTTCTGGCATTCCCCATTATGGAAAATAATGTTGTATTCGATTGGGCTTCTTCAGATTTGCTAATCGGACATAAAAACGTCACTTGCTCTTCTCTGTGTTGATATTCGTGCGATTTGAATATGTGTAGCCTTCTACACTTTTCAAAACGTTTTCCATTTAAGTTTTATATAATGACAATTCGAAATTTGCGTCCGGATTGATTTCTAAATATTTATAAATATATCAATTTTTTTTTTATAAAAATAAAATTATGCACTGCCTTTCTTTGCCGTACAAAAAATTCACGAACCCCTAAGTAAATTTGCGCTTGTGTTGGGAAATCTGAGGCAAATCTGAGAAAATATCAAGATTCGCAAAAGTGCTCTGATATCTGAAAAAAATTTTTTTTTTTTTTGTACCAAACGAACATACCACATAAGAGTGAAACATGCTCGGATCTGTGAGAGAACATTCATTCTGTCCAATTTAGTCCAAGCTGGACAAATTTGCCTTTGCGCATTCTTGTTCATTCTGACCAAATGAACAATACATCCAAATAACTTATTTAAGTGAGTCTAGAGAAAAAAATTACTGCAACGCAGTTATCGACTAAGCAATAATCTGATCAAAGTGTTAATTATCTCCATACCTTCATTAGAAGCTTTGTTATCCCCTGGTGTGCGTAGCTGCATTATATTTTTCAATCGCCTTGTAAGCTCAGCACAACCTTGCATCATTAATTGCCCATTTTGTACGATTCCACTTTTACAACTCAGAATAACTCTCGTGTTCGATATCAAGATCGGAACACGCAATCTTCCCCCAACGTGATAAATGACATGTTTTCGATTATCGTAAACAAAATACGCAACCAGCAACAAAATTCGTTGCACAATAATAAGGTGCATGACGCAAATCTGTTCGCAAACAATAAATGCCTACCAGCATAATTTTTCAGCATTAAAATCGAATGAAGCTGTAACGTTGACGGTTTTCGTATATGACTACGGAAATAGGAGTGTTTTCAAACTAAGAAAAAAAACAAAAGAATGAAATGTATTTCAAAATCAAATATTTGCACTTTTCTGAATTCCAAAATCCCCCTCGTGCTGCGAAGATTTGTCAAATAATTGCACCACCGTCACGACCACCATTAGGCAGTCTTAATTGTACAAGGGTGTCAAAATATAAATTTTTCAACTTTGAAGAGTAAGTTCACCCTCTTGTTTTAATTCACTGTCTCTATGGTGTTGTTTTTATTTTTGTTGCTCATTTTTTTGCTGTTGTTGCAGTCTAGAAACGAAAATAAGGGACACGACATGCGAATGCATTAAATGATGTTCGGTTGGTCCTGGCGCCGCAGCTGTGTAAACAATGATTTTAGAAAATATCTTCAGAGGTACAGTATGCTGATGATGATAGAGGTTTGGATGAATGGATGCATACAGGTACCTACTCAATCAGCGGCATGTTTTGCATTTATTTAGAGGAGCCGTCCAAAAATGAATCAAAGAAAACAGATTACACAATCCCGTAGGTCCGTCACTTTTGCGTGTTCATCGGAGTTCATCAAAGATGAAGTGGAAAACGAGTGGTAAAATTAAATTTGTTCATCAATTTTATTTAATGAGTAATCAGAGACTCTCCCATTGGGTAATTTTATAGGGAAAATTTGCTCTGGCTACCTTTCCGAAATTTCAGGTCTTTTTTCCAAAAAGTTTTCATGTATGGAAAAAATTACAGAAACGACAAATTTTCGTTTCCTAATAATGGAAAACACCCGAAAGCTGTAATGATGCAATTTAACTGTGTCGTGCAATTTAACAGTTATTGAAGTCATTATTTTCGCCGCAGTTTCTTTTGATTTAGATTTATAATTTAGTTTTCACTCAAAAACTAATGGAATTATTTCCCTCGTTCAAAAGAAGAAAGTGAAGCAAATTCCCAGCAATACAAAACAACAATAAGCGTTTAAACAGATACTTCAACATATTATTTCTCAATATATATGCACAATTTAACATTATGAATAATAATTAAATGCCAAATGTGTCGCTTGCAACCCCCCTGTTTGAGGGGTTGCAAGTTTGGAGGTTGGGTATAGCCACGCTGACCATCAGTCCTTTCCTTTTCAACGCTTTCCAGCATTGCTAGACGGTGAAAAAATTTCACTCTGAAAAAACCCAAGGTTTGGCTACTTTTTCCAAGAAAACCCCCAACTTTTTGTTATTATTTTCTTAATGTGTTTTTGTACGACTTAAAAGACGAAACTTCGGAATTGAAACGCGAACATGTAAGTTTGGTTTTCCAAATGCCAACTAAATGCAACGCATGTTGTATTTTCAAAACATGTGGAAAGAATTTTCACAGCCCTTAGCGAGCTTTGATGTAATTGTTGTTTTCATAATAGGATATTATAGCGAAATGTAAGTAAAATAGATTTTTAAAAAACCCAAGATTTCCCCCTTAACAATTTCTCCCCCCAGATTTCCCCCCAGCGACCACTGGGCTGTCCCATATTGTTTCTCTTTTTAATAAAGGACGGTATTTGTCGTCTATTTTTGAGATTGTCTTTTAAGATACTGACGAAAAATTGTTTTGCATTTAGAGCAAATAAAAATGTTCAGCCTCATTTATAAACCCAGCGTAGAGTCTGCTTATCTCTACGCACCCTCTAAAATGCCCTTACTCAGGAAAATGTGATTTACAAAGATTTTTCGAACCTAAGCAACGTTACTTTAGGGCTGCGTAAGTTTTGCCTGCGTATGGCTTACGTACATTTGTTTTTGCATCAAATGTCATTTGTTCGTGGTCGATTTGTAAGTAAACCCAAAAAGTGGAACTTTGTTTGTGCATTCATTTCGCACGTTGTGTAAACTCTGCGCCAGATACTTTTATTTGTGTAAAATGATTTTACTTACGAATCTAATCACAACTGATGTCGGTTTCAAATCAATAGATAATAGATTTCAGTGTTAATGTAATAATTTATCGAAATTCTTACCTTTTTAGACACAAACCACGTTTAGTAAAGTTACCGCGGAAAAATGTTTGTAAACAATAATTACAGGAAAGCCACGTACAGGCACGTAAATCTTTTCACGATGTTTGACTAAACAACATCTTAGAGGCGTCTCAAGGGAATCTAATAAATACGGCTGATTATTATTTATAAGTAAACATATCACATCTCATCTCTCGTACAAAAGAAAAAAAAAAACGTAATTTAATTGAAATTGTGGCCACCGAGTTCTAATGCACCAACTGCAAAAACTATTTTCAATCATGAATAACGTTTGCAGCTGTGCAAAATCGCAAATGAATATAAATTCTTTTAAGGCTATTCTTATAACTAAATGCAATTTCGGAAAAAAAACTGCTTAGATTTAAGCGCTTTTCTTAATGGAAATCAAGATGTTTTGAAATCTATTCACTCTTCTTAAAAATACGAAAAGTTGGACTGATTAGTATGTAGTTAAAACTTCTGTGGTATGTAGCTTTTAAGGTATTCAAATACCTACCTTTCACACTCTTTATGTGAATTTACCCAATTAAGGAAGACCGTATATTTTTGAAATAATATTCATATTTTGTTTTTAATAAATGTAATGTAAAGATTTGGAACCACTATTATTACTGTCCTTTATTTCCTTTCCACAAATATGATCACCGTAGGAATAGCCGAACATTCTTTAAGTGCAACTAAAACGGGAATGCAAATAACTTTGCATTCACTCTTCCTCGCATCTACTCCAGCCTCTTAACAGTGAATCCAACCAGGGGGGTTGCAGGGGGCAACATGCCCCCCATACATATTCCACTGCTTATGCATTGTGGTTTAGTATTATTTCTATTAATTTGTTGGCATTATTTCGTATTTTTATTTCAAAATCGACAGTGGAATTAAATCTCACTCGTATTTTTTAATAATGCCAGATTTTGTTTGTTTTCTGGTACTCGTATAATTTCCATTTTACTTTCTGGTGCTTTTTCCACATCAGTCTGGTCTATTTTCCGTAATTTCTGTCATATTTTCTTAATTCTACTATTTTTTCCAAATTTGAAAACAAAAACATTTTCCGGCGTTTTTTCCAAAACAAAAAAATATCTGCGAAATTCCGGCGTAATTTCCGGAAGCTTCCCCCTTTCTCTCTCTCTCTTTAAGACGAAATAACTTCCTAATTACAAGTGAATAATAGGAATTATGAAAGACGTGGAAGCAATTGCAGGTATCTAAAAATGTAAATACGTTGTCCGGTTGTCCCCAATTGTTGAAAGAAAAGGGTTGTTATTTCTAAATGTAATAAATAAATAACCAACACGTCAATCAAACTATTTTTCTTTGCTACACAAATTCGCTGCAAAAGCAGTTGTTTTCGCCTCACCCATATTTGGCACATAGAAGAAAAAATAATCGTACAGCAAATTTAAAATAACCCCATCTTCAACCTAACCTGTCTATCAATGCAATCCAAATACAAATAGAAAAAAAAAAACATTCCTTAAAATTAAAATAAAATTAGAGTAGGCTCAAAACCGAATTATGTCCTTTGCATTGACAAAAGGAATTAACTCAATACTCTTTGCGCGATTGGTTGAATGGCATCGGTCTATGGATTTATACACGCTCGAAGGGACAACTTTACAGACTAGATCCGGTTCAATTTTGGTCAGAGATTAAAGTTTTGTTCGTTGTGCAAACGCAACCCCTGATACGGATGCAATGGATCGCCGCCATTCATTAAGTGCCAACAGGATCAGTAAGGGATATCCGTTCTTATCTGAGTGTGCGGATCTTTAGGGTGTTATAAGCCTGCGATGTTGTAATTGAAAATCGTATATAGGTAGGGATGGAGTTTTTTTTTCCTGTTAATTAATCAATTCAACAACTGAGTTTGTCCTTTCGAGAGGGTTTGTTGGTTGCAGATATTTTTTTTTAATATCAGATTCATGCCATGCGGAATTAATTTAGTGGCTGTTTTTTGTATTTGATTTTATTAAAGGTGTACCCTGTACCCTGATTATGATTTCAAAACGGCGCCCGGGGGATTAAGTGTTTTGACGAGTTTGAAGTGCTTTTTAAATAGTTCGCTGATATCATCCGCAGCAACGCGATAGCGTTTTCTTTTTAAATTGATTTTGGAGATACCATTGCTTGTTGTTATGGAAAACAACGCATTGAAATTATTAAAAGTAAAGGTGATTTTTCGATGGAATTCCGGATCTTGTGTTTTAGTTCGAGATAGAGCTGGATATTCTGAAGAGAAGGCGAAAAGTTTATTTTAAGATTTTTATTTGTAATTGGTGCTCAAAAGATGAGGGCGCATTGGCTGAGTTGATCTATGTTAATCTGTTGGAGCTTTAACGCTTATATAGCTCGTACTTCTTACTTTTAATTTGCCCGAAAATTAATCAAGACCCACTTAAGGGATTAAACTTTAAAAAATTCTTTCCCATTATAAGTTTCTTACTCTTGTGAAGCTATGAGCCTTAACATTAAAAATGTGAAGTTTCGAATTTAAATTTTATCTATATTTTCCCTACAAATTTTGCAATTGTGAGCTTCCGTCACTTTAAATTTGAGATCTAAATTCGTTATTGGAAATTTTACATGCACAACCGGTTCAAAAAAAGTAAGATGAAGACTAGAAGCTCGAAAGACTGATAAGTCTTTGAAAACTTCGTCAGCCCTCTCTGTTCAAGTCAAATATTGTTAACCCAGGGTTAATCTCTCAAATGGCTCAAGTTGGTAGTTGCTGGGTTGATTGACAGCGAAGTGAAGTACAGGTTCACTTCCTGTCTGACGTATCGGCTGTCAGAATTTCAACAGTTCGAACAGTCGCTTAAAGTAGTCCACCCATGAATTCGTGGTGTTGTTTGAAATAGCTCGAAGTGCTGGAAGCAACTTCGTATTGGTATATCAACAAACCTAGCTCAGCTTAGGTTCTCAGAAAAAATCGTTCCCGAGCCTTTTTAAAGTGGCAATACAGTCATCAGAAAGTTTTCAAGTTGGGCAAGGATGACATTGCCGGTGGAAATACTTCGCCCCAATTTATGTTGATTATCCAAAAGTATAAATCCATAAAAGCAGCTCTGATTTCAGCTAGAAAACCAAATTATATTTACCTAGGGAGGAGGAGCAGTAAATTCTGGCGTCGAATCCTCCTATTCATAAACAAGAAGTACATGACGGAATTTAGCTTTGTTTCGTATATAAAATCGACGCCCGACTTCGAAGAAGGCAGTTGCACCCTACCCTGATTGGCCCTGAAGAAATCACTATAATTTATACGCATATCATGAATGAACAGAGGAAGCTGTTCTGTCTTGTTCTTAGCTTAAGAGTAACTCTGACAGACAGATTTAACCAGCTCCGGACTTTATGTCTTACAATAAAAAAAAAAAAACTCAACACCACATTAAATTTTAAGCGTAACTTTATTAATAAAATCAACTATACCACAACTCATCTTTAATATTTACCTAATAAACCTACATTAAACAAAAACTTTATTTTACAACTTCTTGACAGCAAAAATAGAATACACATGAATTGGATCTAATTTGTCTGAAAATTTGTACCCATTGTACTCGATATCTGTATACGGAATTCGCACGACGTTTTCAAAACCTAATTTTTCACCAATTATCTGCGTGAATTTTGTCGTGAATATCGAAGTAACGGCTTTCGGCCGTTTACCCTGAATATGTTGGGGAAAATCTTCATCCGCTAGTAAACCATTTCCGAAATTTCGTGCATAGTCAACGGAATACGCTGCCAGCGATCTAGCGATTCCTTTACGCTCGAACTCTGTTCTTGTTGATAGGAAAACTATTTCCAGGAGGCATTCTATGTTGAGTTGCTTGTAGACGTCAAAAGTATTTTCCATTAGATCTAAATATTTTCCAATGAACAGCATTTCCGGGGACTTGAAGAGTTTGAAGACCTCATCGATGTTGCAGTTGGATTTGGGCTCCTATAGTCAAATAAAAAAAAAACATGAGTGATTTGCTACATGATAAAATAAGAAGTGATTCATACATATATTTTATTTATACAAATACCAGCCAAGCGATTGCTCTCTATGTGTTTGGCCCCAAAAGAAATTCCATCTTTCAGGATAAAGCGAATTAGCAGTTCAATATCTGCAACAGCATCCTTGTTGGCTCGCAGGTTGGTGGCAATACAAATGTTTTCGTGTTTTACAAAATACTTTAGGAAAATCTGAAAATAAAGAAAAAATAATAATAATTTGAGTGCTGCCAAATTAATGTTTTTGTTTATCCATATGCGTATTATATAAAAACCCGAAATTTTGTCCTCCGTATTAATAAACAAATAAGCTAAGCTAAGAGACGTCAGTTAGCACACAACAATTTTGAAGCAGCTGCTGTGTAACTGATGACGTTTAAGCAGCCTTTATTTTTATTTGAGTCTGTTACTGAGGAAGTATAAGAATGTCTGTTGCTAAGTCTAACAATTTTCAATTTGCACTAAAAGCAAAAGTCATTTCTATACCTTCCGAAATTTATTTTGAAAAATCATGGACAGAAGTCGAATTTGCCATGAGTTCTATGAGTGCATTCCGTCTATATAATTTGCTTCTGTTATTTTTTGACAGGTCACATATTCTGAGACATCGTATATATGAATTCTATTATTAGGTCTATTTGGGTACATTCCCGAGCCAAAAAAATCTGTCGAGCTCAAAAATTGAGCGAAACTCTCTCAGAGAGCGGAAAATATGCTCCAAAGTACGTTTATATACGCACAAACATCGAGCTACTTTGAGCCACTTACATGATTGACATCTACTTGTGTCAAAAATAAAACAATATTACTGTCGTTTTCCATTGGTTTCAATCGGGGATCCACTCATTCTGTAATCCAATGAAACACGAAAACTGCCTCTGATTGAATCCTCAAAAGTATTGGTGAAATGTTAAAAAATAATCGACGGCAGCTGTCAGCTGACTTGTATAAATTACATAAACTACACTTGTGTGAGTGCTTCTCGAGTGGATTCGCACTTCAAATTCAGAAGGGAAATTCTGTTCTCAGAATCACCAGAAGAGTATTTTTTGTGCCAATGGAACGGTTTCGGAAGTGACTTTTTCGATTCCGGAATCTGGACTCTGCCGGATGCTTCTTTTTGCCCAACAAAAATAAGACCATGCAAATGCAACCACCACCGAATTTTCTTTATATTGACACTTTTAAGACGGATTTTAAATTTCTTTCCTGTCAACTCTGTGCATTTTACATATTTATCCGTACTTAGCTAGTTGAATCTTAAAATTATTTGAGCTGTTTCGGGCCAAGAGATTAACTGCTCGTAGCTCGTTATTTTGTTAGTTTTCTCTTTTTCTGTCATTTTTGATGAGAACGTAAATATTTATATCCCTTGAGAACGTAAATATTTATTGATTGCATTCGAGATATAAAGCGCGTACGCGAATGAACCTATTGTGTCAAGTGGGGTTTTCTTTGCATTTCAACCTGTGCTACTAAACTACTGTACAAGAATTGAGTTCGTCGTGCATCAGTGAAAATGTGTCTTTGTTAGAGAATGATGCAGCTTACCACTGAAAAGGATTACTTTGACGTACAAAAATGCCTAATAATCATTACTTCTGAAAAGAATTACTCATTCATTACTTCGACAAGTAGTTCCAGTGCATATTTTAATGACTTTTTAACAGTAATGTTAGTACCTATTTAAAATTAAAAAATGTAAACAGAATTACCGTGTTCTTATTATTCGAATTGTTAGAAGAAAATAGATTTGTTTGGAAAATGTTATGGAAGTTGATGCAATTCAGAAACAGCAACACTATTTCAACAATTAACTGCGGTGGATTTAACACGTAAAAGTGATTTAAATAGTTTTGATCTTCAAATCTACGATAACAGTCGATAATAGCTGTCTACTAAAGTGTGGCATTGCATTGCAGCTTTAAAGCATGTGCCTCACATTACAGATGCATTCTTTTGTTTTTGTTCTAAAACAAATTGACATTTCTACCCAAGCGTTAACATTAATCTAAGAGCACACTTAGCCACGTAGGAAGAAGAAGCAATCTGCTTAAATTGTTATGTGTTTATATTGTATTCCGCTAGAAACAATTTAACTCGAAAACAATTTAACTCGAAAATGTGTTCAACACTTTATCACCAATATGTTTTTCTATAATGCAACTACTAAAGTCGGTTTTTGTAATGGGATCGTAAATTTCATTGTACTCGCCTTTGATGAATAATGGTTCGGTTTTCTTTTTTCCCTGATTGACATTAATGACAGCCACATCAATAGAAACCGTTGATGTGCATGTCATTTAAAGTTAATCTGGGGGCAATGATTAAGCTTCCTCATGCAACCGACGTAACTAATTTAGCAATCTGAGTGCAAACTTTTTAGAAACATTAATCTTAAAATTATAGCTTCGTATAAGCTTAGTGTTATATAAGATTACAATTGACGCATCCAAGTGCAATATTCTGAATTCTATATGGAATGACCGGAGATACTCAAATTGGAATTACGAATTGTGAATAATTTAACTGCTGTCAAAATGATTAACAATGAGGCTCTGTGTGATCGCTGATTGTGGCTAGTTTCCATCTAGCTATGTGTTGCGTAGTTGCGTGAGAAAGTTATTTAAGCAAGCATTTTGTTCTGTAAAAGTTGTGGTGCACATTTTAAGCACAGTACAGTGCCTGGAAATTATCGTCGTTGACGGCCAGGCATATCTGTCACAAGAAGGAAGCATAATGATTAAAACACCCAAGTGTAAGTGTTCGAAGATATTCCATGTTTGACACGTTCCGTCCGTATTTAGGGTCATAATCAATAATGAAAATATGTCAATGCATTGCTCTGTATTAGATATTGCGCCATTTATGTTCCGATATTTTTCACAATCTGCCCATATACGGCACAATAAAAGGAATTAGTGCACCCCAATACAAGTTTCCATATACATACATTTGAATGTCAACATGAATTTGAGCTGTCAGTTATCAGTTGCCATCAACTTAAATTTCATTCACAGAGAGATATAGTAGAATTTTTTCTTTACACTTCAGATAACAGAGGTATACAACGTGCAAAGTTTTGTATACAACGTGCAAATATGTTGGCACAGCTATTTAATTTAGAATCAAATTGTTTGTTCTTTGTACAATTTTTGTGACATTTTAATTTGTTTATGAAAATATGAACACATCAAATTACTTCGCTGGTTGCTTTCACACTATATAACTATTATATATTAACGTTCCTTTTGGCGAGTTAATTCTAAGGGAGAATGCGGAGAAGATTTCCATGGGAATGAAATTGACTCAAAGAGTAAAGAAGTGAATTTGAGTCATCGTTATGTTGAGCAAGGTAAGGGTTGACTCATATATCATCTGCTCTGCAGTCTTTTCCGTCAACTGCATCAATTTTGCTGACTTCTTTAGAACATAGCATTCATTTGGTCTACTTATGCCATTATGCCATTGCATTTATGTCAACCCAGGTGCATTCTAGATTCCGTCGCGGTTAACTATTTTAACTACAGCGTTGACAGTTGTGACAATTGGAACGAGAGGACGTTAACTAAATTAACCACGGACAAAACTGCGGATGATTTCGCTGTCAACGGCTGTTATATGCTTGGTTCTTAAACAGGTTAAACAGAACCTTCCAACCTATTCTTTACAATGAACAGCCTTTCCTCATACCTACACTTCCCAAAAAAGATGTATTGAAGTTTCAACCTGTAACCTTTCCAAAATACTTGAACAATTACTGAATTGAATACAAGGTTATTTTCAACTACATTCAATTTACAAAGTATGTATAACCATTTTCTGTTTCTGAATTCAATTACTTTATGTCAACCCATCTTCAACTCAGTGCATGGAGGAAAAATCCTATGCGACTATACCCTGATCAAATTATTATACTCTTATTGACAAGACTGTGGAAACATTTCAAAACTGAAGCTCAATTTATCTGCCATGGAATTTCGTTTAGTTTTTCTTTGCTTACAATAAAGTTTATAATTCTATACATAAGTTTGCATGCGTCTTAATATCGGTTTATTTTTGACTGCAAGAGTGATGGATCGTTATTGGCTTGCTTTGTTTTTTTTTTTAAATTGAATGAGAAAACTTCATATTTATTGCACCATTTTATTGAAATAAAAGTGAATTTTTGTTTTTCCTGTTTTTTAACCGGAAAATCATTGAATCGATTCATATAAATAGAATTAAAATATTTCCACTTACCTCAGTCGCTTCATCATAATAATCCTCGGTTAATTTAACAATTTCAATTTCGCCTGCAAAATATCAACAAAAAAACTATTTTCATATTGGAATAAAAACATATAACACCACATCAAACTAGGTATTACATACCATCGCAAATAATTTTTGGCGCGGATTGATAGGCACTGTTTGAATTTGACATCTTCACGTAACAGATCTTGAATATCTACAAAATTGCTTCAATTCGAATTTGCACAAAAGACTACTAGACACAACGTCTTCGCTAAAAACACCCCACACAACTATTTCGACAGATCGCTTTTCGCTATACGATACAGTCGATATTTGAAGAGCCAGAGTCTACCCCAATCGTTTTATTCACACTGTAGTTGTTGTCATCGGCATGAGCATGAGCTAAGTTAATGGAACGTTTTTTTTTGTCGCTGTTCCATTTCGTTTGTTAAATGAAAATCTTTTTGATTGCAAAGCGGCCTGTGTGTTGCCTACCTCGGACTCTCATGTACGAAACGAGTGTGTATTGTTCAATTAATAAATTGAGCGCTATGAATATCAGTATATACATAAACATAATGCACATAAGATATCTAATCGTCATGAATGCTGATAGTAATAATTGAGAGGCACATTAAGAGTTCTTCCGGAAAACGGCTGTGATTCACCTTTTGTTATCATTTAACCCTGATAGGGACCACAATCAGTCGTGAGACTATCTCACCAGAAAAACGCCACATAATTTTGGCATTATTTGATAAGAACCAAAAGCTTATCTTGAAAGTGCGAGATATAATTTTCCACCCCTCAATCGGTATAAAAAAAAAATGGGGCTAACGATCGCATGATCCGAAAACACAGCGTCGATTTTATAAACAATTGAACTCGATTAAAAAGATGTTTATTTATAGAGTGTAAACTTGAAAGCATTGTTGGGGCTCTTTTCAATTTACATTTGGAGACTTTTATGGAGGAAATTTGCTGTTGACCGAACTGAGAGAGTATTATTGTTTTAAAATAAGCATTTTCCTTCGTTGTTATTTATAATGAATTGCGGCATGTTTTATTATTTATTAGTTTTTAGTGACGAATGCTGTTGAGTGATTACTTAATTTCGCCAAATCATTCCTGGTTCTTTAGGCTACAATTTATGAAGTTATTTCGCGAAGAAAACAGTCCCATAACACCTGTCGCATATCCGTAATAGAATAAAATAATTCAACACACAGACAGACAGAATTTTGATTGAAATTTCATCGACGTTACGCTTTAAAGTTTCTACCTTTGAATGCGCTCTCTCTCAATTCTCGAAAACTAGCAACGGATTCAACGAAAAGAAAAGGTAGTACTACCAACTCGATGGAATCCAGACTACTTCCGATTGTGCCTAAACTGGCCACTGAGCCACATTGATTGAAGCTTGATCACCCTCAAACGTGAGTTAAAATTGAGCCAACTCGTCTGAAACCCTTTGAATTGAACTCCGCTTTATTTGTTTACCGAATTGAATTCGTGTATATCCAATATTTGACTACTCGTGCTAGCTTCTGTTGCTAGTTGCTACCTCCATCGTGTTGAAATAGTAAATCTGTTTTTGCAACTACTCTAGTTTTGAGTAATGCTACAGCACTTCGATTTACGTGTGAGAATGCGTATTTTGAAAAGACAGTAGAATGTGAATTTATCGTGATTGTCTTCATTCTGCTTCACTTTTCGAATAATCACGTACGCAAGGTACTTTTCCTATTGTTTTTTTTTTAACTGCTTATTTAAAGTGAAATCGGAGCATTGGCAGCACTTACTTGCTGTCGTTAAAAATTAACCTCACAATATTTTTCTAACGTTTATTTCCAATCGATATAAAACCTGGGACTTAATGTTTAAACAATTTAAGTGCAAGCCATCATAATGTATATAGGTACTAACTGTTGCTTAATTTTCTCAATTATCTTTATTTATTGACAACAATGGCAAGTGGTAACTGGCAATCAGTTTCAAAGCCAAATGAAGTGCACAAGAAAGATCCTCCAATCATATCTATTCAAATTCAATTGCTGGGTTGTAAAGGTGTTCGGTGTTGTGTTGTATAAGTACCGTGCAACTGTCAATTGTATTTACAATTGCGCGCTAACATTTATGTGGTATTCGTTTGGGCGCTCTCAGAGCACTTTTTTTGCCCTCAGAGCAATTTTTTTGTTCGTTTGGTACCAAAAAAAGCAATCTTTTTCAGATTTCAGAGCACTTTTGCGAATCTAGATATTTTCTCAGATTTGCTTCAGATTTACCAATACAAGTGCATATGAGTTTGACATTTGGTGGAGTTTATTTACATTTGCGTGAATTTTTTCTACAGCAAAGAAAGGCATTGCATCGGGTGAATCTATTTTCGTAAATTATTTGTGTACAAACATTTAGAAATCAATCGGGACGGAAATTTCGAATGTTTTAATACAAAATTTAACCAGTGAATCGAAAGCGCATAGAAAAGTGTCGAAGACTACACATATTACAGTCGCACGAATATCAACACAAAAAAAGAGCAAGAGCGTTTTTATGTTCGATTAGGCACACGAAATCTGAAATCTGAGGGCAAATCTGAAGAAGCCCAAACGAATACCACATTAGTGTAAATGACTCTACAAAAGCAAAGCAACTTGTTCGCAGTCAGCGTGCATTGGACCGATGCGCTCGCTGTAGGCCTTCCCATTATACGAGAACTGACTGTGCGGAACACGGTTAAGAACCTTAAAGTTATTTGCTCGGCCCACTTTTTGCGAGAAATTCGATGTAAAAAGGGCGGTTACAGCTTTTGGCCGCTTATCACGAAGCGTTTTATTGATTTTCTCTACGCCAATGCCTTGATTGAGTCCCCGGCTCAGCTCTATAGAATATTTGGCGAGTGCATTGGCCAGTCCCTTTCTTCGAAATTCAGGTAAAGTGGCAAGGAACATCAATTCCAAGAGACAATCGATGTTGAACATTTCAAAAGGATCAACCATCTGATCCATGTCGATCATGTAGTTCATTAGATTTATGGCATTGGGCGATTTACATTGTTTGTCACGGAACCCAATAAAGAAAGGCACTTCCACAGTGTCGTCCATGTACTGTGGAAATAAAAAAGACACTACTTGTTGAAATGGATTTTCAGTATGGAGAAATATTACCTGTATTTTGTTGAATGAAACAGCAGCTATTTTGTTCGTTGATACGTGCCTTGCAACCAATGAGACCCCATCCTCACTTACGATCCGACATAGTTCACGTAATTCCTTGCGAGCTTGACCGCTTTCCGGTAGGTTTATTTCGGTACCGATGCAGATGCATTCATTGAGAAAGAAACTTTCAAGAACCTGCGGGGATAAAATAAGGAAATGAAAATATTTACTCCCTAATTTATAAATTTTAATGTGCAAGCTATTCAAGACCTTCTCTTATATTCAAATATTTGTTTTTCATTTAGGTATAAGATAAATGGAATCGTAACTAAAAATACCTAAAAACATGTCTTCCTATTCTTTTCGAACGAAAGCAGTGCAAAAATATAGTCTGTTCAATAAAAAAGAAAAAAAAATGTGCGTCGGCCGGGAATCGAACCCGGATCAACTGCTTGGAAGGCAACTATGCTGACCATTACACCACCGACGCCGATGAGAAGTAAGTGTCTGAAAATATATTTAATCAACACCATGAAGCAACAATTTTCCACAACAATATTCATAAACGCATCAGAAAGCTCACCTGATCTTGCTTATATTACTCATTCATTTACTTTAAGATCAGCATCTATGCAATGAAATGATCATGAAATGCGGCAAGCACAAATTGATGTTAAGAAACCAAAAATGTGAATAGCTTCCGAGTACCTATGTACAGTATGTACAGGGTGTGCCCATTTAAATTGAAGTTCATGCATTTGGGTGCGATTCAAAGCTGTTGTTTATTTCAGTTACCTGTATTTAAACTTTTAAAACATCCCTAATGGAATAAGAAGTATCAAACACAACAGGAGAAAAACCGAAGGCCGAAATAGAAGCAGCCATGAGAACCTTCTCTATATGCGTAAAATGTTAACTCCCATGCAGTGAAGTCTACAATGATAAAATTAAGCGAGGCAGTTTAGCAAAGCATGTATTCGCTTTACACGTAAAATTTTTAAATGTCCGAAGCCGCTTTTTAATGACATCTTGTCAGCCAGTGGTCGTTGAACTATTCGATGAATGAGCTACTTAGTAACTTTTTTTTATCTATTTTTATTTGTTATACCACCAAAACGAGTTATGTGACGTTTCAATGTAAGAAATCTTAAAAAAGTGGGAGCACTGTTCAGAATTCTGATAAAAAATCGTCATAGGGTGATATTTTGCTGTCATTAGTTATTCACGCTCTGACTCTCTAAACTTATAGGTTCGCTTGTTTTAACTTAGTTATGGCCACTATTTCGTTTTTTTTAATAGGGCTCCTAGCATAAAAAGCTAAGGCGCCATCATCGGCGGTAAACAAAATGTTTTTGATTTTATTTACGTTTTTTTTACTCCTAAGGCCCTAGTTATAGCATTCATTGAAATACATCATTGAAAATTTTGATTTACGATTTTAAGACGATTAATCAAACAATATTTGCTTTAGTTGGTATCAAAACAAAGCTAATCAACTGTGGAATTTTATTAAGAAAAAAATTACTCAATTCTGATTTAAACTTTTTTTTAAATCCACTTTTATTATTTCACTGATTGAAATCGATTTCAATGAACAGCTGACTTTCGTTTCTCTAATTTGGATCAAAATCGTTTGATTGATGTGTTCGATTCTCTTTTTGTTCTCAGCTGTCAGTTTTGCTTTCAATGATCAACTCCAACCTCGAAGCCTGGAATTGTTAATTGCAAGCTGTACTTTTGTTGCGCTTGTTTTGGTTGTCTTTGCTTTGAAATTTAATAAACATGCAACAACCAACTTTAAAAGAATTTAAAAATCAACAAAAAAGTGATATGAGAGAGTTCGAAACAAAATTAATCTCAAAAGTAAAAAATCATTGCTGCGTTTACGCAAAAAATACCCCGGAATATAGCAACCGTAGGAGCCGGGAAAATGCTTGGGTGGACATTTTTCTTTTTTTTTTTATTAAACTGAGCATTGTTAATGACAATAATAACATTTTGTTTCTTTTATGCAATCGCATAATTCCGACTGTTAAACAGTTTTACTTGCTTTCCGATTAGAGTTTTCTCTGTTTAATTTCACTGACAGGTCCTTCCGCTGACAGCAACTTTTCAATGATTGCTATAAGTTGACTTGTCAAAAAATGAAACCATTATTCCACTGATTTGTTCCAATGATGCATTTCAATGATAGCTATGACTGGGGCCAAAAGTAAACTAATTTCTCAAGAGAATATATAACATAAATTTTGTTAACTTTATTCAAAATTATCGACTAGCTTCACTTCCACTTTTGTTTTCTCTTTCGAAATTCGTTTTCTTCAATCGAATTACATTGACAGCTCCGCTGGGGCGAATAGGGAAATGTAGAAAAAGCATATTAAATATTTGGAAAAACGCAGCAAAGAATTAAAACACGAGTCCATCTAGTTTGACAATTGAACAAAGAGTAGAGATTTATTTCAGTTCTGTGTAAGAAAGAGATAAGTAACAGAAGTGTTTAGTTCAGAAGGGTCAGTAATTATCGGAGATATTTAATTCAAAGGTAATAGAAGTATGCTCTATTACAACATAGCAAAAAAAATTTTTTGTCAATAGCATAAATATTTCTTAACCTGTAATACCTACATATTTAGCGAGCATTTATTTGCGCCGTGTAATCGCTAAAATTAACCGCTAGAGGACTCAATCTAAAACTGAAGGACTGAATCGTGGGACTAGTTTTAACAGTTTATACAAATGGTTCGCCAAACTTATTAATTAATCTTCGGAATACGAATCTGGGTAATGCAGCGGTTTGTGCTTAGCTAATGGTTTAAGCTGCCAACTCTTAAAGTATCCCCGTAAATACATGATTTATATGGAACTTTGATATTTCCTTTTTTTTTCTTTACAGCAATAAATCAAGACACTAACCCTGAATTGTTGTTGAACAGGAACACCCTGTATAAAATTACTCACAATATGCTAATTACTTACATCTAAGGCCTCCTTAACATCAGCATCCTCCAAGCTTATGATTTCGAATTCGCCTTTGTTTCGCACATGCGAGAGAACCAAAAATAAGCCAAAACCAAAAATGAAATAAGAATTGCATTTGATAGCCGCTCATATTACTGTAGGTACTGATTACAGCTCCAAAGCCACCACGTTTACATATCAACAACAACATACCTTCACAAATGGTTCCCAAAACTCTTGGCTTGTTTGACATGACTAACACTTCAACTAGGCAAACTAATCTGACGTCAAATAAAAATTTGAGTATGAACAACCGACTTGTAACAGCTTCCAACCCCGGCTAAATAGAAAATCGTACTAAACAAAAACAAGAAAGACCCTATTGAAGAAACCCCAAACCCACACTGATGTCATATATAATACAAACTACAATTCAGTAGATGAATGTTAAGTTGAGTGATTAGCGTAGCGCTTTAATTGTTGTATAATAACTAACTGTGAGCCTTGTCAGTTCGCGTTTCGAACCGATTGATATTTTCCATACAAATGAGAAAAAAGAAACGTAGGCTTGCGTCTTGCTTGCGTAGCCGTAATCAGTAGCATATGTATAAAAAAGTATGTATGCGCGTATATGCGATAGCGAACTGCAATTTTCATTTTTGTGTCCGAATGATATTTAACTATACCTATCCATTTTCATTTAAATGATTGTCAGTTCAATTATACCTACTTTTCAAATATGCATATGTGGCCAGTGCAGGCAGTCAGGGGCGTAGGTGGTGAGGGGTTCTTAAATAGCACATCGCCTAATTTCATTCAGAGTAGGTCGATTCGATAAAAAGCCACTTAGTCCTTATTACCTACCATATACCAAAAAAACACTCCACGAAACTTTGTTTCGTAGAACCTGTGTATGGCGGACAGTGGAAACGGACACTGAGTAGGTATAGCTAAATATTGGTAACGTTCAAGTATCTAGTTTAGTAAGTTGGACTGCTGTCTGACTTGATATCGGTATCAGTTTTGATTGGTCCGGATCAGTCACATGAATAGCTTTTTGAGTTGATGTTATGGAGGGAAAACCGACGAATCTAGTCAAGCCACACTTACCAATAAACAAATATAGTTGCCAGAATATCGCTGTTGGGCAAATTTTAATGTTGAGGAAGCCAAGTTTGTGTCAGACATTAGCTAAATAAATCCTCCCCTAGGCGAAGATTGGACTGTATGCCAATTATGCATATGAATGCCAAAAGGCTAATGACCAGATTAGCTGTCAAATGAACAAAGTGTCAGGATTATCAAAACTGTTTATCAGACTATGCCAAAAAATTACTAGTATGGTCATGTTTGTATTGATGGTCATTTAAGGCATTTGGTATTTACAACCAAAAAGAGAACGAAAATGAAAATAAATTACAATTCCACGGACTCAAACAACGACGACAACAAAATAATTCCTGTTCCAATAATGCCATAACGAAATTTCAATAAAGTGCATATGGGCAATGCTGGCATTCGTGCTTATTGTCCGATTACACTATACCTATGCTATTTGGGCATTTTTATCTGTCAAAATCAGCCTGGTCATTAGAGCATATGAGATTTATCCATTACATCGTATGACCATATTTTGACAGGAGAACTGTCAGAAATTGGCATTTTATGACCACTAGGCATACAGTTTAATCATACCTTTGAGGAGGAGTGTTGCCCAACCAGCCAAAAGACGGTATTGAATTTCGTAATGGGAGCGAATTTAAATACCCTTCAGCCTGAGCGTTATTAATTATAAATTAATTTTAGAAAATTATCAATGTTTCTAAGTTTATTCGTTGGAATACAACAATAATTGTAAGTAAACCAAACACAAATTTGTACAAATAACGGGTGATTTTTTAAGAGGTTTAGAACTTTTTTTTAAAAAAAAACACAAAAAATTCGAAAAAATGAATGAAATATTTATTTGAATCGATAGTTTGAACCTTGCAATTTAATGTTTAAAGATAATTTCATGCAAATGTTGACCGCGGCTGCGTCTCAGGTAGCCCATCCGCTGAGTCCAATTTTGGCATACTCTTTCACACATATCGGCCGGTATCTCACGAATGAATGCATGGATGTTGGCTTCCAGTACGTCAATCGAGGCGGGCTTGTCCCTATACACATTAGCCTTGGCATACCCCCACAAAAAATAATCTAATGGTGTCAAATCGCACGATCTAGGCGGCCAATTGACCGGCCCGAAACGTGAAATTAACTGTTCACCAAACTCGCCTCGCAATTGCGCCATTGTTTCGCGTGCTGTGTGGCATGTGGCACCGTCTTGTTGAAACCACATATCATGCAAGTCAAGAACTTCCATTTCGGGCAAAAAAAAGTTTGTTATCATCGCTCGGTAGCGTTCACCATTGACAGTAACGCTGCGATTCGCATCATCTTTGAAGAAATATGGCCCAATAATGCCGCCGGCCCATAAACCGCACCAAACAGTGGCTTTTTCGGGATGCATTGGTAGCTGTTGCAATGCTTCTGGCTAATCTTCACTCCAAATGCGGCAATTTTGCTTATTTACGTACCCATTCGACCAAAAATGAGCCTCATCGCTGAACACAATTTTTCGATAAAAAAGCGGATCCTCGGCCATCTTTCCAAGAGCCCATTCACCAAAAATTCGGCGTTGTGGTAGGTCGGCTGGCTTTAGTTCTTGCACCAGCTGTATCTTAAAAGGCTTTACGCCCAAATCCTTCCGCAAAATTTTCCACGTGGGAACGGCGCCGAATCGACATTTCGCGGTCTTCTGTCACACTAGCTGATACGGCCGCAATATTTTCTTCACTACGCACAGTACGTAAACGTGTTGGTGGTTTAATGTCCAACAAAGTAAATTTGGTGCGAAATTTGGTCACAATCTTCCGAATAGACTGCTCAGAAGGTCGAGAATGCCGATCATAAAATGGAAGCAGCGCGCGATGAACATTTCGAACCGAGCACGAATTTTGATAGTAAAATTCAATAATTTGCAAGCGTTGTTCATTTGTAAGACGATCCATGGTTAAATTGCAAACCAAACTGAAGCTGTTTGACAGTGACACAAGGTACTAAACACACGTCAGCTGTCAAAACCAGTGTTGCCAAAACCAAACCAGCTAAAAAATCACCCTTTATATATAGGTACACGAAATTGAAAATATTGTTTTTGTTTTATGTCTAAAAACATATATCTCTGTGCATATATTTATTTATTGATTAAATTGAATGGCAAATGATTTCTCTTATTTATCTTGTTTAGCCCCTAGTGCTAGCTTTTTGATTGGTTGATTGGTTGTCTAAGAAAAATCAATTTTATATAAGTTTGGGACCTGTCAAGTTTAGAAACTTCTGGAGGAATTACAGGTAGTATAAATGTGTGAAATATGAATTCATCGAGGTGGAAATATGACAGCATAGCGCCATGGCTTTTCGGTTTCTAAGTTTTCCGAATTAAATATTCAGTTTTTTAAAGATCAAATTGTATTTATTTTTAAAAACGGAAGCGATGGGTTCTTAAGGCGCGTTTAAGTTCCACTTAAAATCGTATGTGACAGTTTATGACATAGAAAAAGTAGCTCATAGGTATTTAAGTAGAACTTAAATCGATATGAGTAGTATTAGCAAACGGGCCTGAAACGCTTATAGCTTCCTACGTCGGATTTAAATTTTTTTCTGAAATGAATTAACAGTCTATTACTTCTATTTTAAAAAATATTCAATAGTTTACGATTCAATTGGGATTTATAGATCAGCAAATATTCTTGCTTGATTTGCATCATCATCCTACGAATAAATCAAGACATTCTAATAAATTGAATCATTTGAAAGGGAATTTACTACGGCACAAATGTACCTACTCATAAATCAAACAAGAAGTAGTATTAGAAAACAATGGTAAGCGTTTAGTATAAAAAGTATCTACCCAAAATTGTTTCCGATCGAACGATAGGCCATTATTGATTTGCATTAATGATATTTGACAGCTCAGCAGATATTTTGTGCATTTCCTATTTTGTGTTTTATGTTTTGCTTATAATTAGCCTCAAAAAGCCTTTGAAGATATCTGTTGGGCAAATTTAATTGCTAATGTATGTATTCCTTTTTTTAGAATTAGATTTAGAATTTACATTTCTGCGATGACCACAAATTTATGTTATAAATTCTAAGAAAGTAGTCGGACTAGGAAATGTGGAGGTCTTATTGTTTTTTGGTAACGTTTCTAAATATTTGTATGTAAATAATTTAAAAGATTGGGTTTTTTGTACCAAACGTATATAAAAATCAGATAAAAATTGCTCTGTGAGCGCCCAATCGAATATCACGTAAGGCTTTCGAAATTCACCAGGAAAATGGTGGATCCATCCATTGTGAATTACTTCCTCAATCAATGAACACACCCCGTGAAATGACAACCAAATTCAAACAAAAAATCGGGAAAAACTCCTACACATGACACTTCAATTTTGTTTACTTGTCATTAGCGTTTTTTGCAAATGATTTGTCGTGCAATTTGATATTATTGTCTATACTGGCATTTCCCACTTTTCTACACCAATTTTCTTAACCTAATTTGCTGCAATTTGCAATTTGTGATCTCATCAAAATATAATCGAAATGCTTGCCTAAGCGAATTACACACAAATCTCTCCAATTACACAATCACAAGCTTGACACTGAAAAGGAACCCAAACCATATCATCGTTTCCATGGAGTTTAACAAAATAAACAACATTGCCATATTTTAGCGATAGAAAATTGCGTATAATTCGCACAGCAATCTATCTACTTCAATAAAGATGTTTATATTAAGCAGAATATTGCCGATTTTGTACTTCTACCTGCGACCTTTCATTAAGTGGTTCTTACATACGTTTACACGGCTCTGTGAGCTGCAGCGTATTTGCTATGGTGCCAGAGTGGGTGCTAGTCGCTCAAAGCAAGTCGAACGTTCGCTTGCACTGTCTCGTAACAGAAGAATACAGGAGTTCATAAGGGAACTCAATCAGCAAGTCGAGTACTGTAACGATGAAGAGTTTGCGAATATATCACGTCGGACGGTGGCCGTTGTCATGCGAGAGAAAGCCATAAAGCCAAGATGTCATCCGGACTTTCCAGCGCTGTTTGGGCAATGCGCCACGCAAATATGGGGCTACAAGAGATTGATGGTAGCTGTGGAGAATCTTCGGTCCGAACAATATGATGCGGAAAACTTGGATCACGAGGCAAAGCTGCTGGAGCTGTGGGCAGAGTTGATGCCCGAGAATCCACTGAAGGCGAGAATTACCAAGCAGTGGCAGGATATAGGTTTTCAGGTGGGTACCCAAAATCCGATCTCCCCACATGCACATGATCTGATGGTTTTTCTTTTTACAGGGCGACGATCCCAAAACCGATTTCCGTGGCATGGGTATGCTCGGTCTAGAAAATCTGTTGTACTTCGCCAAAGATTATAACGCTGCGGCACGTCATGTACTTTTACACTCGATGCATCCGCGCTTTGGTTACACATTCGCCATTGTTGGCATTAATTTAACTTCGATGGCATATCGAATGCTCAAGTCTGGCAGTGCGAAGACGCATTTCTTTAACTTCACCAAGTCTGCTCCGACGGTGCAAAACTTTCACAAGTTCTACAGCTACCTGTTCTTCGAATTCGATCGTTTCTGGATGGAATCAGAGCCCAGAAACATCATGGACTTCTCAGTGATTCATCAGAGCTTTGAGGCGACTATTCTCAATGCGCTCGAAGAAGACGATACTGTATTTAAAGCGAATCTTATTGTAGAAAATATATAGCTAGATGTTTTTGTTTTGCGTGTGCGTGCCATTTTATGTCTTGTTTTTTAGCACAATATTTATTGTAACACAGTATTGAGTGTGTTAAGATATGCTAAAGAAATAATAATAAAAGCGAAAGGAAATATAGCCAAGATGTGTTTTTATTTAATTTTTGTTTTTCGCATTTTAGTATGTTATTGATGATATTCGTATTGGCAGTTGTTTGTGTTTATGGAACATATGACTAAGATTTTGGAAGTGTCAGGATGGCCGAGCGGTCTAAGGCGCCAGACTCAAGAGAAATCTTACCTAGCGAAATAGGTGCTGAGCGGTTCTGGTCCTCTCTGAGGGCGTGGGTTCAAATCCCACTTCTGACAAATGCTTTTTTCCTGCTTAAGTTGTTGAGCACAGAGGACGGTAGCTTTAAGAATGAGAAAATATTTGGCGGTTAAGTGTATATCTGATGGAAGTGTTTCGATTATCGAAATGTTTTATGTTACCCACAGGCAATACTCGGAATGTGATGTTACGCCCCGATTCGCCAGGGACTCACCATTTTTCTGATGAATGCTTAAAACTTACGTTAATCCGGAATTCTCTTTTTTGGACGGGGCGTTGGTCCATGCACAAATAATGATTCAAGCCGGCAGAAATATCAAATTCTGAAGATTGGTCCATTATTGTGTGTTTTTGTTTTTGTTGGACTTAAAACAAACATTCTATCTCAGCGAAAGTAAAATACAACAACTAATGTCACCTCCTCCGAGACAGTCTGGTATTATGCAAGCGTTTGATTAAGTGCTACTTAGATATCTCTGTTTTGCTATTTTATCTCAATTTGGAGATGATATCTCGTGAATCGTGTCCTTCGGGCTCGACTCTGGGTCAAATATCCGGGTTTACTGGTAAATCCTTACACTAGCTCCTTTTTTTTTTTTAGTTTTCCCCCAATTAAGCTTGAATTTTTCTTTCTTATTATTTGTCATGGCGATTTTCGAGCTCTCCCGCTCTTTCCTAATTGCATTTAGTATTTCTATTTAGCTGTCGGTTTGTTGATAAGGGAATCGGTGTGCTAGCTACAGCGACCATTTTGCTTTTGAAAGGGTCCTTGCTTTAATTGCGTAGAGCATGACGCCCTCTAGAGAGTGTCTTAACTACAAAATTCCCTTCCAACATTTTTGGCACACAGATTCAGGGCTTATTTGTCACTCTTTGTTTGACGTTTTGTCTAATTGGATGGCTGTTCGGCTTAACACCGTTATGCACGTTTTTAGAGTTTGTTAAAGTACGAGCTTAGAGTAAGCGATTTAAGTAGAAACGCTTGAGAATACAAGAATACCTTCTGGTCAGACTATTCTCTTTAGTATGCTGCTAGAAAAACTTTCAATGACGATGTCGCTGTGGTCATGCCTTCCTTACCGTTATCGGTCAGCCACGGCTCACTCTTCAACAAAAGACAAATCACTTTTTTTAACTGCAATTTATTATTATTGAAATATTTATAATAAATGTATGTACGAATTAAATAGTAAATTTTGTTTGCGTAAATCACATGCGAAAGTACAAGTCAATTAGAAAAAATAATATATCCGTTAGCAAAGTTTGTTTGCTTGCTCTCTCTATTAGCAAGATAAATGCGCATACATAAAAAACCAGGTTACTACATTGCTAATGTTCGTTACTAGTTTCTTTTTTTGTATAAATATTTGTAAACGATTAAAAGCATTATGAATAATAACTCCAAGACTGCCAAAATGTTGTGTGTTTGCAAGGGTGCTGCGTTCGCATACTTTAAAAATATTAAGCTTGCCTAAACACTAAATGGCTACATGTAAATATTATCGTTTGCGATAGAAACTGTTGTTTGCGCGTAATATGTACCTACTAATGTATTTTGTCTTACGTCGGCTTAACTAAACCATTTCGGAATTAACTGCTTCGAAACATAAGATTACTGCGGCAGTTGTTCATAAATAAATTAAACTTAAGGAATAATCAAATTAAATTACAATTACAAAGTAATACAAAATCACATAACTAGCTTATAAAGAAATAGAGTCAATGGATTGTGGGGAATGAGAAGGGAGTTATGGAAGTCCATATGCGGTACTAACAATCATTTCTAGAATCCACCTTTGATGACGATTTAACTTTTGTGACCTACAAGGTGATGACTACATGTAAATTGTTATTAGAAAGGCTGCGATAGATGGCGCTGTTCAGCAATCGAACGAGATTTGTCCGCTCTACAAAGAAATCATCTCTAGCCTCGATTGTAGGTCACAATAGCTAAGTTTGCATGAAACTTTGGGTGGGTGCGTTAAACAGTGAGTTCATAAAATTAAGCCGGACAATACAAACGATTATTAGTACCACGATTTGACACCCACAACGACCTACAAACCACGAACAAAAGTCTTGATAGGTATTTCTTTCGAAAACCACCAAAATAAAGCAAACAGTTTAAATACATAATACAAAAATGCGAGTTCTTAAAACAAATAATCATCGAGAGGAATGTGTGCTTATCAAATACCGTTCCATTAAATATCACGAAAAGCAATTACGCAGTAAAAATTAATCAAAATACCCGTCGTCAGTATAAAAATGTACGTTGTCGCCGGTTTCTTATCCCATTTAGCGATAGAATTTCACCTCAGCTTCAACGCAGTCCTTCATCAATTCATCCAACTCGACAGTGGGAGTTGGATTCTCCTCCAAGTAAGTTCTAACCTCTTCGACACAAGATGCTTCGAGATTCTTGAGATCGCGCACGGCTTCGGGCTTACGTTGACTATGTAATTTGTGCAACAGAGTAACCGTTTCACCGTCAGGCACTTTAGTTAGAGGTGAGATTTTCGGATTCGGTGCGAATACAAACGGCTTGAAGACAGATTCACCTGGATTTGGTGTAGCAGTGAACCAGTGGCACGAAATGCCCGACGAAGAAAGTACCGAGACACTGCTGGAACGATTCGAGTCGGTAGCGGCGGAGCGTAGAGTGTCGAACATGCTCGTCAAGATGTAGGAGCCATCGCCAACTGGCTCCTCGCCGGACCAGTCCTCCATAGTGCCTGGCGATGAGAAGCACTGGGCAAAGTCCAAATCACCCTATATGGAATTAAAAAGGCAGTTAGAAGACATGTAGCATTTGTCAAGAGTTGTAGCGAGAGCAATGCTTTACATTTTTTTTTTTTTTTTTTTTGACAAATTAAACCCAAACCATTTCGAAAAACGATGGATGTAGTAAAGCCGCGAAGAAAGCCTTTACAATCCACAACAAAAGCAACAATAAAAAGAGCAATATACATAATTGACCTCAAGATATGACCCAAATGGGAAGAAAATGGAAATTGAGTCATCAAAGACTGCTGCCAAAAGTTGAACTGACAGCAAACAGATGGCGAAGAACAAGCAAATGAACAGATTTGACACTCTAGCAAAGGAAATTCTAAATCAACACTTTCATCAACAGACATAATCAGACATCCATCCTAATTCTTACAATTGCAACATAGCGATTGCCCTTAAAACAAAAACTCAGTCTCGGTGCCAGCAAATGTTACAATAGCAATTGCGGTTGCACGATGAAATAACAACCCAGTGCCTCGCACTTGTTAAAACCACTTAATCAACTGCCGATTGGAATAACAAAGAACAAAGCAAAATTCAATCAAACGGCAGTTGCTTTGTCATTTAATGCGTTCACGCAAGGTAGGCAACAACCGCAGAAACTTTCTCTAATTACCAACCAGCTAAAAATGAGGTTCGGGTCTCCTCTTACTTACCTCTCCGCTCCAAAGTCCAAGCGCCTTCAATGAGTCACCCAAAGCACCGCTGGATTTGTCGATCGCTGTTCCAACTCCCAAGCCGGCACTGGGCAACCGTTGGAATCCGCTTTCGAATTTCTGCGCTGCCCAAAGTTTACCGCCGACACTGACCATCCAAGCTTCACTTGGGTCGCATACGACGAAATTAAACTTCGCACTATCACATCCGTTACTCTCTACTAAGCTGCCAATACTATCCACTCCTTCCGCTGCAGTGCTCGATTTCTCTAACGCTAATCTATAACAAAGAGTTTAGCAAAAACAAGAAAAAAACATTCACATCGAGGAAAAATCAATAAAATCAGTAGCAGCACCACTCACCTCACTAGATCAGTGGAACGTAATGCATCGCCATCTGGTTCGCCGTCCGACCACATTACTCCAATGCAGACATTTTTTTCATTAGCCCCACACTCTCCACCCCAAATGGTGGCATCATTGACACGAGACTTTTGCAGAATCACCGCAAAAGTCGGTCCACTATCGATTTCAGCTCCGCCGTCGCACTGAAAATTGAATTGAACATTTTTTGCGTTTTCTTTACAACTCCGCGGGGAGTAACGGGTAGGTTACCTTGACTTTGTCCGTTGCTTCGGAGGAGGTGTAATACAAGACTTCTTGAACCTCGCCTTCGGCTGCGGCAGAATTTCGACCAAAAATTACAGATTTCTCCTGGGAATTGGGTGTAAGAGCGATGAAGCAATCACCGGCAACGATCGACATTTTTTTTTTTGTTTTTCGTTTCGCTAATATCACAAATTTGAATCACAAAGCTTAGGGGTTTACTTTATGTTATTAATTAATCTGCAAGAAGAATACACAAATAAACCGATTGACAAACGGCTAACTGGCGACTTACTTCCACCCGAGAAAACTGCAACGAATTTGTGTGGCAAATTTTCCATCAATTGATGTGAAGTGTCAAATTTCTTTTGATGAAGAAATTTCCCCTTCACTTGGGGTGAAAAATAATAGTGGGATTTGTGAGTATTCCTGTCGGATACGTTCAGGAATATTGGTAGAATTGTGCATTCAAATTCACTTGTATGGAGAAATATTAGTCAAGTTAATGAAAATGTTTCTAAGTAGAAGTGACTTGACGGACGCAGCTTGTCTAAAGACCTATTGTGATAATTTCATATCAATCTGCTAGTAAACTACGTCTTTTATCAAGCAAAACAAAGAAGAACTTTAATTTAAACTAAAAGTGAATATACATGATAGTATATATCACTTTGACGCTACATCATAAGGTACCAGCTAAAGCTAAAAGTCAAAACCTCAAAACTCATCGAAATGACGTATATGGATTTGTATGATATCTCTGAATCAAATCTTAACTACCAAACCTCAGGAGCTAACAAAACAGATAATTTCAATTTAAAATGCAAAATCGATTTCCAACATCAATCTATACTTGTTGTGAATGCATTTGAAATTTCAAGAATAATTATACGTTTTGAGATTTTTCCGAAAAAATTTTTTCTTCGTTTGGTAGACACCTTACTATTTACCCTACAGTAAATATTCCACTTCGCTGGTAAACTCCACAGAAATTTCCCAAAACAACGACCCACTACCGTCTATAGACATCACCCTCTCACAAGCAAGAAATCAGCCAGAAGGAAAAAGCAAGTACTACAAAAAAAAAATCATTTCTCAACCAAACAGAGATAGAACTACCACCGGAAAAGAATTCCCAAGAAAACAAAATGGTTGCTTAATGGGAATTTTATGTTGTCCGTCGTCGTTGATGACAATCAAACGATAGTTGGTCCGCACCGAAATTATTTTTCCATTTTTTCGTGTAAAAATCTATAATATTCCTCATCGTTTATAAGAAAAACCATCAAAGTGAATGTGCATAAACAATTTCCGCGTACCGATTGCATCAAAAATCAAAAAGTAAAGTGTGCAATTTTGAATTTTCTCCTCCATTTCGTGATGAGGGTGTAGTACAGAAAAAAAATTAAAATCACAGAAAAAACTGTTCATCCATCTTCCTCTCCACAGAAATATATAATTGATCTGTTTATCTTTTTCCGATTCTAATTAGAATCGCACTGGTGCGACTGAGTAAATATACATTCGACGGCAAAAAAAAAAAATTCACAAAATTCTGTCGGTTGGGAAAACCTGTGAAAATTTTCTGTGAAGAATTTACTAATTATATTCACCAAGCAATAACTATTTGATTGAATGGTGCAACTGTTTGGGAGTAAACGACAATTTACTAATTGTGTGGACTCTGATGAGGTTTGATAAGGTTGTGTCTTGTGTGTACGACGAAGGCTTTATCATTGATTTTTCTTTATTTGTTTTTCTCCAACAATTAGTAAGGGTGCTCTGTTTCTCACGTGTTTAATCGATTTCAAGAAAATAAAGAGCAAAAGTGAACAATCATAGGAAAAGTGAATTTAAATTCTTAAACATTTCTTATGGCTGAGATGAAGAAAGCTTTCTGCCAAAACGAGGACAAGCACAGGAGGGAAGACATTTTTCTTGGTTGTTCTGAGTTGTGTTCGGATTTCAGTAGGTATTCTATGCACACGAAAGTACGAAGCAAGCGGTGGAAGAAAAATAGAACAAGTTCATCGCGCCTGCATACGTTATTGTTTGTAGATATTTTCTTCCAAGTTCCAATGTTAAATTTTTTTTTGGCGGGGTTGGCGATTGCGAACCAAAATATGCAAAGAATTGCGATAAGAGAAAGAAACCCAAAAATTGATTGTCTAGAATTGGGTAGGTATGTACTTGAAGCATATGAAATGAGAAGGCAGATGCAGTAGTTGTCGGTTTGGCAAGATTTTGTACAGTGGTCGCGTCTGGTCAGCAAAACTATATTTAGAAGTTGTTTCTTCCGGTCGTTAAAGAGTTCCGCCGGGGTGTTTGGTAGTTTGTTCAAACGTGAATCGAGAAGATGAATAGCATTGTTTCGCAACAGCAGAGACAGTTATCTGCTTGCTGCTTGCTTCTTTAGCTAAGTGGTCGTTTGTCTGGTTTGCAAATGATACAATCGAGACGGTTGTGGTTTTTATTGTATGTAAGTATGAACAGATGCTCGTAATTATGAACGCGCTTGTTGTATCTCTTTATGGACGGAGGCAAATAGTTGTTTCGCTACATCCATGCACTATTAATGAACATATTAATCTACTTTTCAACCACCTGTCAATTGTCTTGAACCTTACAAATTGGCGAAACTGACGTTTTGAGTGACACAGCAATTATATATCTGAAAATTCTGCTTTGCCAAGCACGCCGAAAGTTTCTAAGCAGAAATTAGCTAAGTGTGCGCGTGAACACTTTTGGTCGAGTATTAATAATGTTCGTTCAAAGCCACTTAGTACAAGTATTTCTAACTACTTTTATGTATGTGTATTTCGTGTGTCATATGTAGGTAGCTAAGGATCTTCTTAAAACCAATAATTGATCAGAATATGTTCATTCATTCGAAGTCACATTGTTGGTCGAAAACGTCTCGAATTTGAGAACGATTTCGCGTTATTAGTGGTGTTTCAAAGGTCACGGGCAAATACTGACAACACCCACCCACCCTCTTTTCACTTTCCATTCGCTATTCATGGAAGTTACGATTTCAGGCCGTCAGGTCTCTTGCTTAAAATCAATGTCTCAAGCAAATGCAGGATAATTCGATTTTCAGACGGAAACCCGACTGCAGACTGTTGAGATTGCAGGCCACTTTGCATCCGGCTGCATTTGACTTCGTAAATAACTATATCCAGTAAATGCTGACTGCCTGAGTGATTTTTTTTTTGTTGATTTCGATTTCTTCAATTTTTCCAAAACTAATTGGAAAACTTATTCACGTCATTTCTTAGCAATCATTTTATTCCACATCATTGAATTATAAAATGAACTGAGAAAACGTAAGTCTTAATTTACATTCCATCACATCTGCACACCTTTAATAATTTTTTCTGTATAAACTGAAATAGCTGCCCGCATTCATAAATTTAGACAAATAAATAAAAGATCTTTCGCTCACATGCCACAACCAGTATACACACACGCATGATTGCTTGGGAGAGTGAGTGCATCCCCATCCCTATGCGCCCATACCCCTAATCTGGTAGCCTAGTTTTTCCACAGCAACAACAATTTTTCCCTACTTTGGTATGAGAGGGCACTTGTGCTTCCTCCCGATTTCCATTTCTCTTGACCCCATTCGATTTCAACGCAACGTTGTGCTGGCTGATGTTGGCGCTGCTGCAAGCTGAACATCTCTCATTTCAATTACACTATGCTGGAGTTTTTCATCATCCTCATCATTTGCCTGTGTACCCATTAAATACACGTTGGCTGTAGCCTCATCTCTCCATGTGGAGTGAGTGAGTCGCTCACACGTTAGAGACGCATATGTTTAAAAATATACACGAAAAATAAATTCGGAGAGGTCATTGACCGACGGTGTTTCTATCGTTTGACTTGTTTGTTCTTCATTTCTTGTACTTGTTCACCTTTTTCGTTTGTTATCACGCAATTATTGCTGGGGATATCATTTTGGAAATTGATCACACGTTAGAACATTATCTGCTTTGTTGTCAGAAAGATAAGCACCGTTCGTGGTATTTCTGTGTCATAAAAAGAAGGCATACACTTATTTGTTTGTAAATATTTATGCAAAACAGCTCTCCAAGCAAACCCATTATGTAATAATTTTGTTGTGGGTCGGTCGATGTGGTGTGTGCATTTGCTTGCCCTTGCGAAGTGGGCGGATATTTGGCAAAAACTTTCGTTGTCATTGTCGCACGCATGTGAGCAACGGCCGTGAGATAAATTTTATAATAATTTCGCCTTGAACAGCCTTGAACTTGTTAGTGTTTATTTTTGTTTACTTTTGCGCAATTTTGTTGGCTTTGCTCTTCTATTTGATAATATATGATAATTTATGTGAATTTCGTTGCGGCGATTTTATGCGAAACAAAGTTTTAGTCTCTAAAAATGGATCCCTGAATTGGACATAAGATGGAATTTTGCAGCCGCTTTAAATTTTGTCATCTACTACAGAATTTAAGTGTCGACACTGTGGTGTAGATGGGGTTTAAAAATGTTCCTTCTTTTGTTGTCTCGAAGATGTCGCGGGTGAGCGAAATCTGCGCCGCATGGGTTTCCTATTATTAATCAAGAGAATCGTAGCACCTTACCAAGTAATGCCAGACAGTGGTTCTGTCACACCAGACAAGGCCTTTCTACTCAATTTCGTTACTAGACCTATGGGACAATTCGTTTTTTAATACGGGGAATTGATTCAGCTTTACATAAGTAACTTGTCACATTGTTGGCAAAAGTCTCCACGAACATGGCCGTCTAGTCATCGCCATTTATAATCACAAACGTAAATTAAACCTCCAGCGATTGTTCACCAACCTGTGCTATTCACATTGCTCCATTTGAAACTGTCTCTACAAAAGCTTTTTCGGTGAAGAGAATCGCACCATACCTAGTCCTGTAAAACGAGCATCCAAACACTGTAAGCTCACTTCCTGTCCTTCCACTCCACTAATATCGATTGTTTTCTTTAAAATCCTGTTGTTCCTTTAAACAGGCTTTTCCATATCGAAATGCCTATCCTAACACACACGCTCATAGAACCATTCCCTCCCTGACTGGCATCTACACTCTAAGGGTTGAATGTTGAAGTTACTTCCGCGGAGTATTGATTTTAACTAATTTTTTCCTCCCCCTCTCTCTCGCTCTCTCGTTACAGCTTTAACCAACTTGGCCAAAGAAGAGCACGTAGCACGTGACAACATCCACCCCCCGAGCGCAGATAACGAACAAAGTACATCTGAAAGAGGAAGAAGCCGAAGCATCTTCCGCTTTTTTTTTTTGTTTTTTTTTTTTGTTTTTTCTTACCAATAAATTCAGAAGTACAGTTTAATACAATACAACATTTATGGGTCCGTATGTTATGAAGCGAACCAGATAAACATCTGAGAATAGGCCAGAATGAAGGAGATGGTCGGTGGATGTTGTGTTTGTTCAGACGAGCGGGGCTGGCCAGAGAACCCTCTTGTATACTGTGATGGCCAAAATTGTACAGTTGCCGTGCATCAAGCATGCTATGGCATTGTGACGGTACCAACGGGACCGTGGTATTGTCGAAAGTGTGAAAGTCAAGAGCGTCCGGCACGGGTGCGTTGTGAATTGTGTCCATCTCGGGATGGAGCTCTCAAACGTACCGACAATCTGGGTTGGGCTCATGTTGTATGTGCACTGTACATACCCGAGGTGAGATTTGGGAATGTTACAACAATGGAGCCGATTATATTGCAATTGATACCGCAAGAGAGATATGCAAAGAGTGAGTTCGAATATGAACGGATATGTGTGTATGGGAAATACTAATGTTTTCATATTTCTAGCTTGTTATATCTGTCAGGAAATTGGGAAGCCAAATCGAGCTAATGTCGGCGCCTGTATGCAGTGCAATAAGTTCAATTGTAAGCAGCAGTTCCATGTGACGTGTGCCCAGAGTTTGGGTCTGCTGTGCGAGGAGGCTGGGAATTATTTGGACAACGTCAAGTACTGTGGATATTGTCAGCATCATTATAGTAAATTGGTAAGATGGGCTGACAATTGCAACAACAAAGCACTTCCGGTAATAAATAATACAAGATCCCGATAAAAGATATCCATGTACCCCTGTTAAAGTTGGGGGGAAGTTCAAATGACTTGTGACATGTTATTCAATGCCGAGATTACTGTCGGGCTGGGGATTGGTAGATGGTGGGGCACTGAGTGAGCCTAATGGACTGTCATTACTATGTGGTGGTGGTAATCTCTCCTGGTGCGGAACTGAGTCCATTTGAAATTATTTCATTGGGGCGCTTAATTGGGTTTTAATGTACTGAACAGGAATTTCATAGATTAAGTACCAAATGTACACAACTGCTGTGGTATGGTACTTACATTGTACTTCAATGATACAGTTTACGGACATAGAGCTCGTCCGCTTGTAAGTGCATGCTACAAAAACTAAAAGGAACCTATACGCTTACGTCACCTTTACCTGACTTTGGTCAATTCCTTCCGCCCATCGAACCTTGCGAATACACGAGCTGGGGCCTGTAACACTTACCTATAACGTGCTTCAGAAAAGTATTACACTTGTAGAAATTCACTTGCTCTGACCCCCGGGGGCAAACTAATTCCGAAAACAGATTTGTCGACTTTGGGTTCATTTTATACCCATCAACCATATTATTACCACCTCTTTGAAGATGGATTCATCAAAAAACAAAGAAAGAGACTACAACTCTTTGACACTTCCAGGCAATGAGAACACGATGTTCTGGTACAAGGAGACACTTCGTCTTCAATGATTGAAATCTTTATTCTCTGAACGCCCTGAGATACAACTTGCTTTTCACAATTTTGTTTCAAATGTTTTCGAAGCTACTTTAATAAAAAGTGATTTTATTTTTCCCTCATCACGCATGCCGCTTTTCCCTTTATCTTAGTCCAAATTTTAATTATGGTCGAACTATTTCTGCCACACCATCACAGCCCTTGCATCGCACAATTAAACATTATAACATAAATGCGTGCATTGCTAGAATTCTATTGTCATTCCTTTCCAACTGTCCTTGTCATGCTTTTTGAAGGTTCAACTTGCCTTCTTCATTTTTCAAATGATTAGTTTCACTGCAATTCAGGGCTATTTCTATGTAGTAGTTCATTCCTTCATATTCGTAACACAACATGGTCCTGCCTTACATTCATTGTCAATGATACTGCAGTGCTTGTCTCAACTTCCTTTCCCTAAATAGTCCTATTGACGCTCAACATGTCTTCATCCTATTAGCAACTGAATCTTTACAGAAAAAGGGCGGCAATGTCAAGACGATTCCACCCTACAAGCCGATCACCCACGATTCATCAGGTTCGGATTCTGGCTCATCACCCGAAAAAGAAATTGACTCAACGGTTAGTGCAACAGCGTCGTCCACATCAGCGACGAGTATTAAAATAACAACAAATGCTGGTGGCAGTGCTACAGCCGCTACCAGCGGCGTTTCTGTGTCAGCATCCTCGACGAAGCAACGAAAATCTTCCACAGCATCAAAGCAGTCAACTTCTTCCTCTTCCTCTTCGTCGGGCATTTCGAGTGGAATAGGTAGTGCAATCAATGTTGCAGCAGTAGCCGGGCCTCCTGTTAATAACGGGCCGATGGGTCTCGGTGTTGTTCCAAACAATTCGGCTGCAGTCGGTGGTGGAGCTGGTGCTGGCACCAATTTAAATTCGAACAGCTCCAAAGCAAGCAATAACAGTACTGGCAGCTCCAAAGAGAAAGAGAAACATAGCAAAAGTGCGAACAAGATAAGTTCCAGCAAAGATAAGGAAAAGGATAAGGAATTGTCATCGTCTTCCTCGTCATCGTCGTCCTCCCGTGAAAGAGGAAGCAAATCAAAAAATAAGGACTATGGAGAACAAAATATTGGGCCTGGGGGAGGTAATGGAATTAGTGTATCAGGAGGAGGAGGGGGAGGAGCAGTCCCCGCGATGGGTCAAAATACTGCCACACTTGCTGTTCCGCCTGGCATTGGAGGTTAGCCTACTTACTGATTTTTAAAGTGCTTTTCAAACTGATTGCCTAATCTTTTTCAGTGGATCCGGTTTTGGGTTCTACGGATATGTTTCCTGCCAATGAGGCAGCTTCCAATCCCTCGCTTTCAATTGCGTCAAGCAAACCCTCAGGTGGATCGATGGCAAAGAAGAGAAAAGCCGAATCGAAGGCGAGTGTATTTTCCGATGCCATGGATATTAATCAGTAAGTTAAATGAATCATTTTTCTTTTGACGTATACAATTATGTGCCAATTGTACTTTTCAGCTCTTTTAGGGATATCATTAAGGATGTTTCTGTGACGCTAACGCCGTTGCCATTGGATAAGACATCCGATGTGGGTGATCTTGAGAAGAGCTCGAAGAAGGTGAGTGAAAAATAGGGCGAAAGAGGGATACTAACCACTATACTGTCGAGGAAAATCATCTGCGAAGACCTGGGAATACTAACGTTATGAAAACTATGTAGGGCAATTGTTATTGTAACGGAATACTGTTAAGTAAGATCTTCTTCTGAGGATTTTGTGAAAGTTCTACTGAACTCAATACAACTAAGAATTGATGGCTGAACAGTACCCTAGGCTTCCCGCCATTTGATGGTGTATCTTATATTTGTGGCGAATGGAGTTGAAGCTTTACAAGTCAGTCGCTTCCATTCGTCTAAACTGAGCGATACTGTTTAGTGAAACTGCATGTGCAAAATCATTGTAGAGACCATCAACCATTTCAAAACGGCGCTCATTGCGCTATTTGTGTTTTTCCCTCGTTAGGTAACGGGAAATACAGCCTCTTAAACCAACCATCTACCAAACCGGTTCGTCGTGTTGGATGAATTTCCTTTTGGTATATAGTTCCTCTGCGAAAAAGTGGAAACAATATCAGGAAGCTCATAATAGCCAAAACTGCAGCACTAATAATTTAAAACGTCCAAAATTGATAGTAGTTCAAAGCTGCACCATCGAAATTATACTACTCCCTCAAATAAATAACAACTTGCAGTGCAGATGGTATTTATGTAACTTTTCATAACCAGGATTTATTACATTTTATGTTTAATTGTGAATTGAATGGAGAATGGACAGTTAAAGAGCAACGCAACGTAAAGCATGAATAGCAACATGTGTGTTCCTTCAAAGAATACGTGCTGCGGGGATTACTGATGGCCTCGGAACAAGCTACCGAATTTCAAGATACAAAAGGCAGTTGCATTTACAGTATTAATGCAACGTTGCATTGTTTATCATTCTGTTAAAGGACTTTTTTATGTAATGGACTGCATAACTTATTTTTTAATACCCGGTCCACCATGGCAATGGGCTTATAATTTACCTGTAGAGAAAAACTGTTCGAAGAGGATAACATTTGTATGAAACTGTCTCATTTGTCATTAGCTGTTCAATATATATATGGCGAGTGTAGAAATTACATAATTCAATGATATGTAATATAAAGCCAGCAACTGGGGACCAGAAAGGTCTGAAAACGAAGCTGTACAGAAATCGGGAGCTCTGGGGAAAATGATTTTCTAAAAGCGCGAAACGCAAAAATATTATTCTTTTTTGGGTTAATTATCACCTCACTGCTTTGCATTGCGCATTAAAAGATTCAACAATTGGTGTAATATCACTTGCAAATTTCGCTTCTGCAAAGTAATAAAATGCGTTAGTGCATAGTATACTGTTTCAATTACTGATCGAATAGACCTCGAATATGTTACTAACTCACAAATGAAACTAAGTCGAAAAAAAAATGAAAGCACAGACATTTGCTCAAAAAATGTGCAAATCAAGCAACTGCATCGACAACTTACGCACGAAAACAACAACAGGATTTTTTTGTGTGCAAAAGCAGGCTTGACAAACAGTTCGGAGTGTTAATGTAGTCAAAAGGATCAGAAATTATTCTTTTAGTCCTTGGTTAATTATAATTAGAGATACACATGCATATGGCACGTGCATCCAGCTGTCAGCTAACGGCAATTGTCTGAGGAATGCAACCAATGGTCACCGTTTATAATTGAAGTTACGAACAATTTTTCATAAACTATTACAATTGAAATTGTAAATGACTATTACTAATTATTTATTATTTTAACATTTGTAAAGCAAATTCTCGACATAATTATGAAGTTCAACCAACAGCTGCATATCTAAAAAAAAGTTTCCATGAAGAGCTGTCTTCATTGCAAAAAAAAAAGTACCAACTCTAACCGCAATCCATTAATCATTCATTGCGTCTGATAATTTTCCCTATAATCACCGGCAGTTCAAAGAAGCACCCCAAAAAAAAAAAAAAAAAAAAATATTTTTAAAAATTTAACTCTTCGTACAATTGAATGAGTCGTAATTTTCCTTCTTCAAAACCCTCTACCCATATGCATATGTACTTCGAATATGCATAAGTATTCATTAGGAAAAACATAGTATAAGAATACAACACTGTCCGTTTAGCCGCCCCTTTAAACTTGCATTTGTATGTATCGAGTGACTGTGAATCCTTTGCAATGAATTGTTTCATTAAACACATCGTCCAAATCAGCATGGGGTAAAACCAAGCAGTAGCATACTCATGAGTGACAGTGTGTACGGTTCTTGCCGCTGCTGCTTCCGCTATGGTCCAAGTTATTGAATTGTAATCGCCATCTACACTCTGACATTGTGACGACTACGCCTGGCACGTATTCAAGGGTGAATATGGAAATTTGTTTATGCCTGCTGTTAAGGGTACACCACTGCTGAAATACGAGCATAGTTTCGCTGTGCTAATTATTGTTCCGACGAACATGCGTCTGCTACACGCACACGTTATTACAGCATTCTTCTCTTGATAGACTTACTTGCGTTTATTGGTGGTACAATAGAACATTTTGAACTTCAGACAGTGTTGTTCTTAGAAGGTCATTTATGGTGGGTTGAGAAGATATTTGCCGTTATGATACATCGTAAAATCAAATATTATTTGTTAACAGGTATAATTTGTGAGAGAATTTCAAGGAAATTTATTGACTTCCTGGAATTTGAACAGAACCACTTGCATCACAACCGAATATATTGGTTCCGTAAAAATGCATCGTTATGCTAAATGTGGATAAGTCTATTGTTCTGTTTGACTATTCGATTTTACACTTTCACGATAATTTAGTGCTTCTGTGAGTCCTGCAAGGTATTGAACTATTATAAACAAGGCAACTGATTTTTTAAGTCAGACGGCCTCCTCAACTTGCAATAATGCTATTGTTAATCAATTTTCATACTTAATCGACGTTTAATATCTAATATTTAGGCCACATTTCCAGTCTACGAAGGCACAAGCCATAATTTGCTATGATTTCATGTCAACCCTAACTGTTGCATATTAAATGACGAATAGTTTCCCTCTTTAGCTGTTGCACGGCGATTAAGTGAATTGCGAATATTTGATTAGATCTAAGGCATTTAGGTTCTAGATAGTGATACATAATATAATTGACCTGGCGATTAATGGTCCTGCCATCAGAAGGGATACAGGCGAATCGCGTGCAACAAACATTACAAATGCGGTAATTTGCAAGGAGATCAATCATGATAAAGGTTATCATGGGGTTGTCTTTGACTACCAATTTTCGGTGTCATTCGCTTTATTTAAAGTATTGCACCAGTTATGAGGTAGTGCTCTATCATTAGATTTTTAGCTTCGATCTCAGCAAAGCAAAGTAAAGTAAAATTTTCAGCACGCAATTACAACAACTACGCTCTACTTGACACTTCCAGACTGGCAATAGTTGTTTTAATTGCGTGCTGAAAATCCTACTTTACTTTGCTTAGCTGAGATCGAAGCTCAAGAAAACACGCCTATTATTGTTTGAAAGGAAACTTTTTTTTACTGAAACCTAGTACGAACGGAGTGTATAAATTGTAGGTCATCATTGCTCATGTTGGCGCCGAAATGTTTCACCCGTAACCCCTTTTCGAAATAAGTTTCTGGTTCAAATGTAAGATCGACATTATTCCATGTGGGTTACATACGCCATTTGAAGGGTTTCTAGTGCGTTCTTTTAGCACCATAAAAAAAGATCTTATATAAATGCAGCTAATTCTTGTGCTTCTATGTTTTTGTGGATAACAATTTGTATCGTATACATGGTGATGCTGACGATAACGCTGAAGAGTCTGCTGCATCCTGATTGACACTCAAGGCAATCGACTGAACATACGGGGGTAGAAACTTATATTTTACCTCCTACGAATTTCACTTTCGTCTGTAAATAATAACTTATAGCATTTCCAAAGAAGCAGTACGTCAAAGCTGCAGCTGCTGACTTATCTCGCCTCACGCCTGCATTACTTAAACAATGGAACTCGGTCGTATATAAAGCAATAAACTCTTCGCTAAGAGAATTCTTAAAATATATTGCAGGTTTATGGTACTGTAAACCATGAAATAACTTCTCCGGTTTGCTCAAGGTTGTCCTGTTAATTTTTCCTTACAACGCTCATAAAAAAAGTTATAGACAAGTACCTGGTGTAGAATTCACTACTACACTGATTTTTTTTCTGGAACTTGCGATTGTTAGAAAACGACGATCTTTGACTAAATCGGAGTTGTAATTCTTTTGGCTCATCAAAAATGCTACTTGAAGGTCATTGATGTGAGTATTTGATACTTCATCCCCCGTTAATATTATAATCAACACCAACATACAAAAAACTAAAATACCCACCGACAACTAAACATCTGTCTTTCTATAAAGTGCATATTTTTAATTCGCCTTCAGATGAACAAATGCAAAATCGTTCCCTTCCATTTACGAGTACTCCACATGTGACTACCTTCATAACGCAAAGCTACAATGTCACGTAACCATCCTAACATATCTTTATCGCACTCCTTCCACTTCCACTTTCAGGCCAGCCAGCATCTCTCACCTTTATTACATCGCATTGATTTAATCCCTATTCAACACCGTCCGACGAGACCAACGTTCGTCTATCATTCACTCAAAACCCCTCTCTCCACCTCACCATCCGGCACTCCGTTTGCCTGCTAGTCTCTTCTTTCTCACTTAATCTCCCTGTTTCTTTCCATGTTCTGTTTGTTTACCCTTTCAATTTGAAATTGCCTGAGAGGAAGTTGAGTTCTTGAGCTCGGTGTGTGGAGTTTATTTTTACTCGTTTTGGCACTGCCCTACCTGCCGTCTAGCAGTAATATTCGCTGGTCGTCCTTTTACTACTATGAAGTTGGTGAGACACCAATGAAGGGGACAAAAAGAACTCAGTTCAATTGTTTTCCGATTTCATCCCTTACTAAAAAAAAAAGCTATTGCCTTGCATTTGTATGTGTTCGTTTATTGCAGTGCATTTCGCGCCCCTTTCGCAATTTCAATGAAATATTTTTTTTTTGTCTACGCGATTGTATTGCGCCGTGCTCTGCATCCCAAAGCAGATCCTTCGAAATACACGGCATTTGTGCGTACTATACCGTATCAACCAGCCGTAAGACAAAGACAAAAACATTGATTGCCTTACCTCAGTATTTGTGTTTTGAGTTTTATCGTTGCATTTGTGTTTTGTGTGTGCCGGTCCCGGTATATTATGCTACGGCTGGTCGCTTGTTGATCTCTCGCTCTCCTCGTGCGTTTTTCTCTTCTTGATTCCAGACCTCCGGCACAACATTAGTTGGCCATGTCCTATACACCGAATTTCAGTTTTCTACAAACGTCGTTGGCGATGCACGGTGTCGCTGTATCGCGTCCTCCTATAACCTCGTTTTTTAGTTGTTTGTTCCTTATTTCTGCTCCCATTTTTGTTCTTTTTTTGTCGCTTTTGTCGGCTCTTTCTGTTGTGTTTTGGTTGTTTTATTATTTTGTGACGTTTTGTGTTGCTTCAATGAATTTCCTACACTTCGATGAGGAGAATACAGAAAATAAAATGGACGAGCGTTTGAAAGTTTTTATTCGTATTATCATTGGTTGTTTCTAAACATAAAAACGGGAAGATTCATATTTATATATAAGAAGAAGCAACAAATTTGAGAATTGATTGCTGTCTATTGTATGTTTGTGTTAACACAGTGATAAAAAAAGAAATTCAGTTTATTTGTTCTATTAAAATCGTTTTAAGTGTCAATCAAACGAAAATGAAACCGAAATCATCCCCCACTATGGATAGTGATAGTAACATGGAGCCAGCTGAGCGTAACAACAACATTGAAGTAATCGAGTACAAGGAACACCGAAAAAATAAAAAGAAAAAGCGCGAAAAACGTGAAAGGGATAAAGAGAAGAAATCACACCATCATCATCATCTTTCAACTGCTATTGCAGCGGTGGTAACTACCGCGGTGGTTACCACAACAACAACAGCAACTACGGCAACATCGTTTCCGCATAATTTGAAAATTCGCTTTCTGTTGTCAGGGGTAAATTGTTTAAATAAAATTTTAAATCCTTAAAACTAACTGACTGTAAATATATATTTTTTATTCAATTCACAAGGGATTAGATTAGGCTTTGTAGACGCTTGGTTGAGATGTGTACAAATGGCTTGCTCTCGGGGTTATGTCTGTTCTTTGAAGTAGATTTAGATGAAATTTAATTGCGAATTTGTCATGCGTTTTACATTTCATTAATACCCTTGACCAGATGTCGACTTATTGCTAATGGAGATGTGAGTATTTGCCTATCCAAAATTCTTAATAAAAAGGGGCTGGGACGGGAGCTGGTGTAGCTTTGCATGTCTCTGGTTGTATTTTGCAGCTGTCTGTGATGTTTCCTTTTCACAGAAAAGGTGATCTTAAGAAAACAAATCAAAAAAAGTTGTTCTTTCAATTTCCGTTCGGAAATAACCGACTGCTTACAAAGATTTCTAGCCAAAAATGTGCAATTTAAGGATGTGTGCTTTCGTTTCAAAAGTTAATCGATTTGCCTTTAGTTGGTTTAGGTGAGTTGAGGTGAGTAGTTCTACCCCCTGTTAACAATTTCGTAAGGTTAAAGATACATCCGTAAAAGATGTCAAATTGCTATTTTGAATTATTGGGGGAGGGCATTTTTAAATATGTATTGCTAGAGGTGGGATTGGATTTAGGAACGTACTTTTGTGAGATGAAAAACCTCCGCGCGACCTGATCAAAAAGTTGGGTTTTTTGATCTGGATCAGTCAGAGATTCTTTACTCTTTTACATATTCAACTGCATATGCCATACGCTGAACATAATACGACAGTTCTACTCGGCTATAGGCCTTGTGACCATCCAAAGTCTGTTGATTAAAGACTTTAAGTTTCTGGCCACAAGGCCGCAAAGTGCGCCTTTAAAACTTGTGTTTCGAACCTAATTGTGCCTTACACTTGTGCAATAATAAAATTTCCACCTAACTTATGATTACAAGTTGAGTAGCAATGAGTAACAAACTCAATCCAATGATTTTGGTCTACACGCACACATTTCAAATTGAGGATCAAATATACGCATACGACTCTAGCTATATAAATTCGTTGATGAATTGCGTATGGCATATCAGATGTCCCTCAATGCCGCAGAAATCAAACGAAACATAAAAAAGTCTTATCTACCCCCCCAGATATTTTTTGAGCATAATTATCTCAAAATGTTCGTGCTATCGGCGAAATACTGAGGAGCTTCCGCATAACCCAACTTCTACCTCCATGTGCCATCTGCCATGCATGAGCGTATGGCTTCATTGCCAAACCATCTTCGCATTCGACAATCAATTGTTCGCCTGCCATGAATTTTTGATTTCATGTCAGTCATGAGGAAGTCTAAGAATTTCCTGCAGCCACCAGATGTTTGTATTGAGCTGAAGTGCCGCAACACCTGTCTTAATACCAAATTATTTACAATTCTTTGATTGGTGAATACAATGGTGAGTAGTTTCGGATGGCAAACTAATTGTAACGACTACACAACGAGTTTATCATGTGTTTCCCCGTTACACTCATATACGAAACGCTTACCTATGAAAACTTATTCATAACTCAAACATGACAATAACGATTTCGTTTCCAAGCGCATAATAATAATGCAAATAGCTAGAGAAGGGACGAATTATGAACGATCAGAAATAGAAATAAATGTCAACAAACTTGAATGTGACACACACAGACACACTTCCTTCCCTTTTCGTGTTCACCTTGTCCTAGTCCCATAATCGATTTTTTTACCAGGGGTAACAATTTTTCTACCAACAGCTGTTTATTAAGAAAACCAGAGCAGATGCTTTGCTTTCTTCAGAAAACGGGAAAAAAAAGGTAACGGATGAACTGGTCATCGGTTACAGGATTAATGTAATTCGACATCCCTTTTCCCGTACCTATTCACATCTTCAACTTTAAGATTAAAAATCACATCAGATGTTTGATTGTTTCGAGAGAGAACTTAAATATTCGGACTTCCTGGGGTTGCCATGTGAAAGGGGTTCTCCTTCTCGCAGTTGTACATCTGCGAAATTTGCTAAACGGAAACATATTAACTTTAAGTTGTTCAATTAATTCATAGATTCTGAGTGTCATGCACACGAGTATAGTGATTCTGATAATTAGTTGAGGAAAGATGTCAGACACAAACCGCAATCGTTCACCGCGGGTGTAACCAACATGTGCTCGACTTGGTCCATTCATGCTGATTGCAGTAAATAATTCCTGTCGTCGGTGATGAGAGGAGATTTCTTGTTTCTCTTTCGTTTGCTTTTCGTCGGTTGCAATCCAGTAGGAGAATCCAGATGCTCTCATAGTGTTTCACTTGTGCGCGTCCATTAGATGTTAAACACTCGAGACATCTTTTAGGTAGCTAAACCATCAACTCTCCTCCATAAGTAAATATTGAAGTTGCTTCTTATATTTTTTTGTAGGTGTTTCTTATACCGGTGTTATTTTATGAAATAACAGTGCTAAGAGATTTCCATGTAATCCGTTTGTTTGGCGTATGCATTTGAACTGCTTCTTTAAGTGTTGGTTGACATGAACGCTTTTGTATGATTTGTTACAAATAATTGTTTGAGGTCTAATTTATAAAAGTTGAACCTGCGAGTTGGTGGAGAGTTCTTATTTACTTTAGACTTCACAGAGCATCGTGTATCTGGATGAGAGTTTAGTTATTTAGACACTTTCCTGAATGATGTTATCCATCATACTTTGACGGTCAGCAAGTTGCATTGGAATTGGAGACTTTTTTGTCTTCATTTCAACTCAATTAAATGCTGGGACGGAGTTGAGATTTTTTTTTTTTTTTTTTGTGTGTAGCGTGTAGGCATACCGGTTTAACGGAGAAGAGGAGAAACGAATAATGCTCACACGTGCACAAGGGCTAACATGATTCCCACTGATTTCATAGCTGTATTGAAATTGGTGCTTATGCTACCCATGCGTCATAATTGTTAACGTTTTTATTTGCAAATGCCAGTGGCGGTTGAAAAATATGCACCGTATGCAAATTTCTGAGGGCATAGAGCACAACGTGTTGTGTAAAAAACTTGAATTCAACGCATGCTTGACGTTATCTGCTTGAAATGTAATATGATTTATTGAGGAATTTTATGTCTCTTTTGGGAAACTTTTTTGAAGTGACAAAGAGTCACTTGTTGGTGGGATACATTCGAATTTTTAATTGTTTGAAAGAACTTTACTAATGTCGTTATATCCGAGACTACATTTGGTAAATAGCGCGTTATGTTATTTAGCGATTTTGCTTCTTTAATATCTTCCATGCAACATAAAGTTAGATTATTGGTCTGGTAAAGCACCTTGGTATGTGCTTTCTGTATTGGTTCGTATTGACAATTTTGCTTTTATTTGCTTTAAAAAATGATTTCTGATTGAATGCCTTGGTCGGATGTTTTGTGTACTCGTTCTATCTTTAGAAAAGCACAAACGTTTTCTGGAAAAGCATAGAGTTGCATGGTAGATAGAGGCGTACACTTGTGACAGTTGCCACTATTTCACTTATATCACTTGTAGGATCCATTGTTTCTACTATGAGAGGCATCCGTAAAATATCTTTTGAAGACATAGTTACTGAAAAATCTGCATTTTCTACTAGAGCCACTGATGAATATCAGGAATTATTATAACTGTGTTTTGTCGCGACCCTTCAGTTAGGCACAGAATTAAGTAAGGAAATTCAAGTACAAATCACAGAAGTTAAAATATTTTATGCCCTTGATTTAACTTCGATTCAATGGTTGCAATGATAGCCATGCTAGGCTGTCAGAGTTTCCCCTTCCTTGACCAACAGTTTTACTTCATAATTTGCTAACTACTTTCATTTATTTTCTTTATTTTAGCAAAAAACCGAGTTGAGTCCACCTACGCACCAATCCGCGGAGCCAAGTATCCCAAATGTAAGTCCAAAACACTTACCAACCACAAGGAATCACTCACATTCCACTGCTTCTCTACTCCAGTCAACGAATGCCACCGCACCAGTGGAATCTTTTACCTCATCCGCCTCATTATTGTCGTCTGCATCTGCCCATCATAAACAAACGAAAGAACGAGATGAAAGATTGCGCTCTACATCGCCTTATACATCGACACCCGGTGGCGTTGGTGTTGGAGGCGCCGCCGCAGTCACTGCTGGCAATGCAACAACTGGCGGAGCGCCCAGCCTGTATGTCTCTGTTCCACTTTCAACTGCTAATGTACCTGGAGTTAATTTGCCCACAACAACAACCTCGGGTAAGTATCCTCTCCTATATCGCTTTCTATTTTCTTAACCTAACTCATTACTGCCTTAGATCATCCCACACCCTCTCAATCGACACGTGCTGCTACTCAACAGCAGCAGCAGCAAATGCAGGCGACTTCTGCCACCATAGAACGGCAATCACCTCGAATTAATCATCAGGTTTCTTCATCGCCAGCGATGTCGGAACATGGAAGTTTTTCATCATCCCTGCAATCGCCTGCTCATGCAGCCATGCTTCAGAGTGCGAAGTCCCCATCGCCCAGTGTCACAGGTAGCCTAACTGCAACAACAACCGAAAGTGGTAATCTTAAGATCAGCTATGAGAAGCAAAATTCGCGAGTGGCGCAACTGCAGGAACAGGAATCAGCGCCCGTTCGGCGTTCGAGGTTAGTTTACAAATATACACAAATAATTCATCTTTACTTTTAAAATAGGAACATCTTGCTGCATGCTGCTGTTGCTTTAGTTTTGCAAAATTGTTTCGTTGCCATTTAACATTTATTTAATTTTGTTTCTAAAATACTTACTTTTCATCTTTTGTTTTTATTGTTTCTTTTTGGATTTTTTTTTTTTGTTACGCATATTTGTTGTTGATGTTGTTGTTGTTGTTGATGTCATTCGTCTTGGAAGTCTCGATGAGGGGATCAATGACAGACAAAATCGATATCGTCGTTTGATTATTATCTTTATAGACATGTAAACTTAAATCTCGGGGATGATATACATTTCATTTATTCATTGGATTTGGGGGAAGCCATCCATGCGGAGAAAGTTTATACATATATCCGACCGTAATGCTTTCGAAAGACAGTTGTGTGCCTGCCTATGGTTTGAAGCACCGGCACCAAGTTGGACACCACATCAAAGAAATATTTCTTTAATCGAATTAAAATTTTTTGAAAACAGAAATATGGCCATAACATTGAGACAGTCATTTAGGTAGCAAATTGTTTTGGAACGGCAAACTTCCTAATTAAAAAGGAAATACTTGTACGTATGTAACAATTATGCCTTCGCTACTTCCACACTTTGGTGTTAACTGCTATTCATTCAACTGAATATGATTTTTGGGATTAACGTTCACCAATCTCTTTTATTTAAGCAAAAATTGTAATTGGCATACAAGGGTAATCATTGAGGTTCGTAGCAGTGCAGTCTTCTTTCAAACTTAGCTGCATATGGAAGAGCAATTAGTTTCTTAAATCTTATGTCGATAAACCAGCTGCCTCCTTGTTGTCATTCGAGGAACGAGACGGAAATAATCTTGAAAACAAATTAAGAACAAATCAGATATGTCTCCAATCAAAGCGGTTTGTCCAAATTTCAGCGGGTTCAACTTACTCGATATTTTTCTTTTAAATTTGTAATGCACTTACATCAGTGCCGTCCCTTTGACGTTCTTACGCTAGCTCAAATTGGTGTGCACACTAGCACCCCATATAGAAACATACTCAAAATGCGACTGTTCTAGATGCAGTATTGCAGGAATTTTGATGAGGAGTATTGCGTGAATCAGTTATTTCTTTGTTGACTCTAAAAATACATATTGTGCATTCTGCATGGGCAGCAGTTACCAATTTGTCACTTTCATGTTGGTGAAACTTCCGAACTGCTCGCCGTAGTGATACGTGTAGAACGACAAAAATTCAGTTCTTCATAGCGGATACATGGATGATTTGATTTATTGCCAAGAGCCAGAAGGTTATCAGCCCGAACCGTCGCTAGTGTTTCGTTTGATATGAACTCAATAGGCGTGTATATTCACTTTTTTCTTTTGTTAGTCTAATGCATAAGCTTTTGGTATAATCTTGGTATCAGTTAATCGTTTACAAACGTCTGAAAATTGTTGTAAAAGCTATCTGCAGGCTTTTCAGACATGCACACTCAATTTCACCAAGCGAAGCCGTTACCCTTCGTAAAACTTTATTTTTTTTTTTTACGCGTAGTTCGCCGCCAAGCTCCAACCATTATTTTCAGCTGTTGGTCTATGAATCTTCCGAATTATACTTGATTACTATTGTTCCTTGGTAGGTACTTCTTTAATAACTTAGATGAGGTTGAATCCTCAAACAATACTGAGACCATAATTAAATTCTGTAGGGACATTGATTGTATGGGCGATTTGGTTTAGGTTTTTGCTTAACCGTAATGGTTCCCTGGGGTTTGTGATGGGCCGCTATGATCCCTGGTCCTGGACGATCTCAGAACTCACTCAAGTTAACCTAACCTAACCTAAAACCCGAGCAAGCCAATAACGCCAGGATATCTGATCCAATAACATGAATGCGAATTTTTTGTTTCGTTTAAAGTTTGGCAATTTTTTTTAAACTTATTCTTTGAGGGCAGATCTCGCTCTCGCCAATTTTAACTTTCATTTTCACAACTTTTTTCGACTGCCTTGCATTCTGAATTTTAATAACAAATTAATTGAAAATATAATAGTAGCAGCAAGCCAATCATTTTTGTATTTTTTTATTTTTTCAAATAATTTTCTTACATGCTTACCGCACCGTAAATAATGAAACTAAATCAATTCACGTCCTTGTAAAACAAAATGACAAAAAAACCAAACAACTTTGCACAATTTAATAAAATTAAGATCACGATCTGGAGAGAGCAGCAGCACAATGGCAGCAAAGCCACGCTTTGGAAAAAAACGTTCAGCGGCAGCAGCTTCGTCCACACCATTGGCGAAGTCATCATCGTCATCGTCGCTGCCAAGTGGTGGTGGTCCAATCGAGCAACAACTGAGATCAACAGTTTCGCTGCCGCTTCCGAGCCATATAGCAGAGAACTTCTCGGAGAATTCACAAAAGTCACAACAATCGTCGACACCTCCATCACCTGTTCAAATGTTGGGAGCACCGCCGCCACCACAGACTCCTGTTGTATTACCGACAAAAATCATTGAAATCGAGAGTATCGCACATACTTCGTGTGCTATTTTGAGCAATAGCAACATAATCACTACCACCACCACTTCCGCAACGACAAACAACACTACAAACAATAACAACAACAGCAACAATAATAACAACAACGTCAGCAGCAACAGTAATAGTAATAGTGCAATGAACTTATCTTCTTCCTCTTCCGTTTCATCAACTCCCCCACCACCACCTCCACCGCCGGCGCCTGCACCGGCAAGCACAACCACTGCATCATTCCCCCCTTTGTCTAATTTTTCCTCGTCTTCTCCTTCTTCTGTATCGTCGGCAAATTTCACTTCCACTTCATCTAATTCACCCTTGACAACAATGTCGTCTGGCAAAAGTAGCAGTAAAGGTTCTGGCATTAGTATTGAGAGTGTTAACACGATGGCATCACTCATCGGTAGTAGTCGTAGAAACAGTAGTAGTCCCATAACACCATCATCGCCGGCACCACCGGCACCATCGACACCAACCCTTCAAGCGGCGCCATCACCACAAATGGTTCCCAATGTTGCTGCAGTCAAACCTCTAAACAAGAAGTTGTTGCGTGCCCAGCAAACGCACTATCTGCAGCAGCAGCAACAACAGTTGGCCGCTTTGCAGCTACAACAACAACAGCTGTTGCAGCAACAACAACAACAGCATCATCAACAACAACAGCAGCAGCAACAACTGCAACACCAACAACAACAACAACAACAACAGCAGCAGCAGCAGCAGCAGCAGCAACAACAACAACAACAACAACAACAACAACAAAACCAACAACAGCAGCAGCAACATCAAATTAGCGTCAAACCGTTAGATACATTAGCTATCACTTCTCCACTTGATGAATCAAATTCCATTAACAATCCCCCTCCGACCATTTCTAGAACGCCCGACAGTGGAATCTTCTCCTCATCTTTCAACATAAGTGGCAGCTCGCAGAGCTCACTATCCGGTGTAGCTGCGCCAGTTGCAACGAATCCAGCGCTGAATGGTGGGGGCTTGAAATTCACATATGAAGCTCAACAGGGTGTAGCAACAGCACCTACACCGCCATCTATTGATACGAATCTGGCGAACGCCTTCAAAGATTCGCCACCCAGCTCACCCGGATCCGAAGCTGGATCGGCTTCGGCACGAAAACGTGGCCGAAAGTCGAACGACCTGAAAGATGTGAAGATTTTTCAAAATGGGGGCTGTACAGCCACCCCTGCTCCATCAGTGTCCACCACAAATGGACCAGTACACGCGACGCATATGCTGGGGAATCAACTAAATCCAACGAGTAGTGTGGCACAGAAGCTAACCGACCAATTGCACATGGAGATTCAGGATCATAGTGCGTATGGCGACCAACATCCGCCGCAATTTCTGGGTGTACCTTTTCCTGCGAAGCCAGTTAACAATGTAAGTTGCATCTAGTGGTTGTCTAAAATTTGATTTACTAACTCTTTCAACGCTTTCAGGTACGGAATACATCAAATGTTCCAAGCGGGGCCAATTCACTGGCGTCTATGTTCGGTGGTCATGGTGGCGGCTATGCGCCACAGTCACTGGAACAATTGCTAGAACGACAATGGGAGCAGGGATCGCAGTTCTTAATGGAGCAAGCTCAGCATTTTGATAGTAAGTTTTGATATATGTAATCTTTTTATATTTTGTTTTTGTTATAATCTGACCGTGGCCTTCTAAGACCCGCCCGATGCTCAATTGCAAAACATTGCAAGTGGTAGTGGTAGATTTCAACTCTCCCTATCAAAGTTTGGAACTGAAATTTTAATGAAATCAATCATTTCATGAGTCCAGCATTCTTATGAATGTAGTATTTGAACTAAAGATTTCTGTGGTTGACCCTGACTTTGCGGCGAAGTAATCAAAATTTTCTGTACGTCGCAGTTTGGATGTAACACGTGCTCCCGCCAGTGATCTGCTTTCTCTGTCCGCCTAGTCACGGTCTTTGCTAAGTAGATTTTTTAAAAAAAAAACGACTACACAATTCATCCATAGTTCTTGGAAAGTTTTTGTTTTACTCTTAGATTCAGTGATGTCCATATGTGAGTTTGAAGAGTGTGTGGACTTCCATGCAGCAGGAATCACATCGCTATGATTGGCAATCTCGCGCTCAAGTTCTTTTTGTACAGAGCTTATATTATTCTGATATTCACATCCAGATCCGTTTCTCCAACCTCCTTGTTCATTATGACTCTTAATAATCGAACTAACACATTAACCCACATTGTTTTTCTTTCCAGTTGCATCGCTTCTGTCATGCCTCCATCAGTTGCAAACAGAAAACGTTCGCCTCGAGGAGCATGTCAACAGTCTTATCGCTCGTCGCGATCATTTGCTAGCAGTAAATGCCCGCTTGGCGATACCTCTAAACGCCAATCTACCCCAGAGTCAAGGTAAGTGAATGCAGTGCAAGAGAAAACCAAAATAAAAACCAACAAAAATCATGCACGCGTCCACCTACCATCATCCAAATTCATCCATCCCAAATATACACACACACACACACGTACATATACCATACCCAGATCACTACTGAAATTACGTACAATTTTGTTTTTGGAAGAAAAACAAAACAAAATCCTTTCTGTTCTTGCAAACGCAACAAAATTCAATTGTTTTGTTAAAATGTTTGTATTTTTTTTTTTACATTTAATTTGATTTGTAATATAGTTTTTTTTTTTTTTTTTGATTTTATTATTTTGCTTCTATACTGATGCAAAGCGTTTGTACATATATACTTTACTTTTAATTATTCTAAGTCCAGCACCTGTATTAACCTTAAATAAACAATATTAACACAGCTAACCCCAACTCCAACTCCATCGTATAGGACTCCTTACTAAACTTACAATTTTCTATTTAATTACACATAGTTCTTAACAAGTATTGTATTAAACTCTTAAAAAAAACGAAAAGAAAAGAAAGAAAAAAAAAAATATGATATACATTATGGTGTTTGTTTATATTTTGTTTATTTCGCTTGTATAATTTAAACTTAACAATTAATTTATAAATAAATGGACATAAAGAAAGAAACAGTCAATTTTGAAGAGAAGGCAAACTGCACAAAATGGAACAGAGAAACCACATTTATTGTACAAAACAAACAAACCTGAAATTACTTTAATAAAAATTTTGAATTTTCATCGAGAATGATCGAGAAAATAAACTGATTTTGTTTTTTGTTGGGGTACAAATTTCGAATTTTTCTTTTTTGGAATGGTTGTCGGTTTTTCTTTTTCTTTTGTATATATTTTTGGTGATTGTGATTTGGCTTGAATACAAGAAACAAAATATCTAACGTTTTCGGTGTTGGAATTGGTTGAGCTAGAGAGAAAGGCGTAAACAATAAAATGGTGTTCCGCAGGTTTGAGTGGAGGGCGCAGTTCTTTTACTAACAATTGATTTACATATTTGGTTATTTTTGAGACGTTTGCAGAGATTCAGTGGTTATATATTTTTTATGTCTACTTTCTCTTATTTGTGTTGGCTCTTTTTGCCTCAGGCTAATTTAGACACAAACAAGCCTCCTTCTGTCAGTAGGTTTTTGTTTATCACATTCCTAAAGTTGCAGAAGTAGAAGCAAAATAGCACGAATGTATTTTTTTTAACACTAAAGCCTAACAATTTTTAGCCCAATTACTTATTTAAAAGTGACACATTTAAGAAAAATAATGAGCCTTAATAATAATAAATTACAAATTTGCGAAAGCTCACGGTTAATATAGCTGCACAGAGCTAGCAACTCAGTGCTGAAGTGAGGTATTCGAGAGCGGCATCCAGCTCAGTCTTGCAAAAGCCAAAAGTAAATGTAGATTATGAGGTTAGGTTAGGTTAATTGCACTTTCAGAATGTGCAATTTTCACACAGAAGTCATTGAGGCCCATTTTGATCACCCTTATATAGTACATGGTGGGCATGCAACTAACAAAACCATTCGGATCTGTTAATGAATCTGCTTACATTCGTTAGAGGTATCGTTGCTACATCTTCCAAGCCTTCGAAGAACCGTGCTCCCAAACAAGAGTAGGGAAGTTCTCGGAAGGCTGGACAGTGACACAGGAGTTGGGTCACATTTGTAACGATGCCCATCCTTTTAGCCATCTTTCCAATGATGCAGTGTCCGGTTATTACCCCGACAAGCACTCGGATTTGGTTTCTATCAATTGATGTTAGAATCTTTCACCTAATAGTGTCAATTTTGAGCCACAGACTACGAGTATTCTGTAGATTAATAAGGTCGATTGAGTTTGATGATGCTCAGGTATTAATCTTCAGTCCCATTAAGAGCTTAACGAAAGATTTTTAAAATCATTTTTTGCCTAAATCGCTTTTCAGAATATGCCATTTATTAGGTCGTTCCTTTTACATAGTCTTAACTATACTGCTTGCGATTTTTGTTTTTATAGTTTTATTAGTCTTAGCAGAAACCCCATCGTCGCGTCGGACTGAAGAAAAACCAAAAGTCGCATTCCAATCAAAACACACGTGGTTAAATAAAAGCAAGTCGCCTGATGATAGTTAAACTCAATAAAACAGACGTCGAATCGGCACTTTTGTGAGCAATCTACGCGTTCATGGAATTGAGTCAGTTCGTTATTACACTAATTAAATTAAAAACAAAATCGGAGCGAAGCGGATATCGCTGCTAGCAAATCTAAATTTAAAATAAGATCAACTTAAATGTCATTTATTGATACATAGAAAAGCACACATAGACCATTAGCGAAATCAGCCATGATGTAATTTTTTTGATAGCACAATGCGATCGCTCTTCACTTAGACTTATGTGGTATTCGATTGGGCTTCTTCAGATTTGCTCTCAGACTTCAGATTTTGTGTGCCTAATCGAACATAAAAACGCTCTTGCTCTTTTTTGTGTTGATATTCGTGCGACTTGAATATGTGTAGTATTCGACTCTTTTCAAAGGGCTTTCCATTCACTAGTTCAATTTTATGTTTAAACATTCGAAATTTCCGTTCCGATTGATTTCTAAATATTTGTACATAAATAATTTCCAAAAATAGATTCACTCGATGCAATGCCTTTCTTTGCTGAAGAAAAAATTCACGAAAATGTCAACAAACTCCACCAGTTGTCAAACTCAAATGCAGTTGTATTGGTAAATCTGAAGCAAATCTGAGAAAATATCTAGATTCGCAAAAGTGCTCTGAAATCTGAAAAATATTGCTTTTTTTTTGTACCAAACGAACAAATTGCTCTGAGAGCAAAAAAAAGTACTCTGAGAGCGCCCAAACGAATACCACATTATTATAAGGACTGCTGATAGCCAACTTCGCGGTAGTTCCAACATAAGCGCTAGCGCTCTTGGTCGGAGCGGAATAAACTGGAATCAAATTATAAGAAACAGAAATAAAGTAGGTTTAATGGGCTTCATAATCAGTATGAAGAACTTAAAACTAACTTTTTGAAAATCATTGAAGACAAAAAAAAAAACTTAGAATACATTTCGTCTTATAAGTTGAACAAACAAGTAAGTTTACTCAATAGCTTCCCTGACCTATATTTTCATAATTTGGACTAAATTCCATCCGATTCTTCAGCATTTCCTACGTTCAGTTGATTTGGAGCCTCCAGTATATCTTCCACAGTTATGAATCTATCCAAAATATCTCCAGAAAACTTTGTTCATTGAAATATGTGCAAAACAAATGTTAAACAACAGAAACAAACTTACTCGCCATCAATAAACGAAAATTGTGCAATTCATGGGGCAATAAATGCATTACAATACGATTTTTCATTCAAATTTTGTTACTTCAATCTCTTATTAACAACTTGAACTACAACATTTTCGATGCGACATCTATTGTAAAACATTCCGCAACTGACATCCAATAGGTGTCTCCAGCATTCTATGGAGATATCCAAGATGGTTGCCATTTTGTTACGCTTTTTATTCGCTTTGAATCAAGAGCGCTAGTTAGTTGGCGTAATTTTTTGGGCAGAGCTTGTATGGAACTGACATTTCACTAGCAGTCCATATATATTATGTCACTGACTGATCACAACAACAGAGTTTGGTAGTACTCTAGACCAAATGAAACCTCATCTAATGACAAATAGCACGGTTGCTCTTTAGGGTTACCGCGGTATAACAATTAAAAAAGGAGAGTACTTTATTTTAAAGTGAAAGAAAAAAAGGTTTGCTTTGAGTCAGAACACTAATTGAACAAAATTCAATGGGAATCATCTCCTTAGGTCAATGATTAATGATTTCGTTGTGTTTTCTTTGTCGAATAACAGTAGAGATTGGTAGCTATTAGCCGTATTTTATTATCAGCGTGATCTGATCCGAATCAGATTAAAATTCTATGTTCAAATATGCAACAAATAAACATTTGACAAACATTTCTGTTTTTACCGGTATCGACGCCGATTAAGTATTTTATAAAATGTTCAAAAAACGGCTATTATATCAAATCAAAACGTGAGTTTATATCGAGTGGAAACATTTCGCTAGTGGTATTTGATTGGGCAGAAAATAACACCTTCTTGCTTAAGGGAAATGAGAAGAAAAACCTGCATTATGACCTTACAGCTAATGCAATTTGTTTTGTGATGAATGATAGCATTTAAGCATTTTTAATATTTAAATTTTCGTCGTATTTCGTTTTGGCATATTTTGAGGCATATTTTGGGAACATGCCAATAAGATACAGCTCGCAGAGGAATATGTGTCACATATCAAGTGTTTGTCAGAGATTAACTGGCTTTCCTCCCATACTTGACCTCTACTAATATCGTTTTTTAAGTAGGGAGTATCTCGATATTCGAAGTACGACGATATGCCTAATAAATAAACAGTGTTTGATGAGCAGTCTTTTGATGAGTTCTTTTCAAACGTATCATTCAGTTCAAGTCGACGGTAGTTAGTATTACTCCTGTTGTTTTGGCACCTAACATATTTAGCTTCCATATCACCATATTCCACCACCATCTATCATAGACACAAATTCAAACTCTAACCTCCCCGTCATAAAAAAAAAAAGTTTTTCTTTTTTTTTTTACTCATCTAAACAAAAACAAAACAAAAAAAACAACATCAAACATTAAAATTCTAGTTAACCTAAATAATATCCACTTAAATGGTCCAACACCACCTGATGTTGCCATCACAGCAGCTGCATCAGCCGCGGCAGCTACCGCAACGGTGCCTACAAGCAATGCCAACTCATCAGCAGCACCGAATGCCACAGCAAGCGGCCGTCAACCTCGCTCGAGTGCGCCAGCAACTACTCAACTACCCACCATAGAAAATGGTATAGATTTTCGACATTCCACTCATCAGCCGCAACAGCAGTCGTCTTCGTCCTCAGCTACATCGACTTCAGCAGCAATGACATCAGCGCCGTCACCGTCGGCAAGTAGTTTGAGGTGAGTTTTTGTCCGCACTGCACTATGTTGAAATTGATGTTTATTCATATGCTGCATGTTGTGTTTTTCGTTTGTAAACCTTTGTTTTTTTTTTTGTCTTTCCTATTTCCTATGTTTCCTGGAACTTTTTGTAGACACTCATCTACTGCCCATCCAAATTTTTCCACAACAACCTCTTCCTCATCCGCTTCTCATCACAGCAATCATCAGCATCATCAACAACAGCATCAGCAGCATCAGCAACAGCAGCATCAGCAACATCAACAGCACCAACAGCACCAGCAGCATCATCCGCATCCGCAACAACCATCCGCACTACCACAACACGGCACAATGTCGTCTGCGTCGTCTTCCTCCACCAGCACTGGACCTTCTGCTGGTCGACAACCACAACAACAGCAAGCTCCACCACCGCCGCCGCACCATCACCAACCACAACATTCGCACCAGCAGCAGCCCCATCTTCAACAGCACCATAGTCATCACGCGCAGCAACAACAACAACAACAACAGCAGCAACAACAACAACAGCAGCAACAACAACAGCAACAACAACAGCAACAACAACAGCAACAACAACAACAACAGCAGCAGCAGCAACAACAATCGCTTCATCCGCATCATTCGCATTCGCAGCATCAGCCTCATCCGCTAGTGCAACAACAACACCCTCACCACCATCACCACCCCTCAACCACTGGCACCGCTGCGCCCCACCATATGCAACAACAATCCGCCTCCCATCACCAAATGTCAATGTCATCGAGTGACGGTTCAATACGAACCACAGGAAATAGCAATAGTGGTCCTGGGCGCAGTGGTAACAGTGGTGGTAGTGGTGTTGTTGGTGGTCCCGGTTCTATGCTCGCCGGACGATCTGCCCTCGGTGACAATTCGGCGTATCATCCAGTCTATAGTCATCAGGTATAAGTAGTTTAATGCCACTCCACACTTGTCACTTACTTCTCCCCTACAAAGAGAAATACCTTATACCAAATACACAGCCTCTCTCTCGATCTCTTTTCAGTCACAACTAAGACGAGATGAGAGCCAGGGAAAGCCCAGCTGAAAATCATTTCGGGAAAAGAATCTAAATGCATCAAAACCCAACAATAGTAGCAGCAGCAGCAACACCATCACCACCAACAACAACAAGTCTAGCAGATGTCTCGCCAAGAAAAGCAGAAATAGCTCTCAGCCAATCGCGACCACTGCTGCCATCTATGATGTTGACGATGATAACGATGACAGGTCATCATCACTGTCATCGAATTCACTCATGTCAGATGAAGTAGTGTCATCATCGGCGTCATCAATGTTGCCATCAGGCGATAGTAATCTTTTGCAAGTGCAAAATTTCTTAAATTGTTTCGATGAAACAGCCAAACAACACCAACAACAGCATCAACACAACTCTGATGAGTTGATCAATCTTACAAATAATCATAGTGGTAGTCTTAAACAGAAAATAAATACAAATAGTCACAACAAGAACAATAGCATCAGTCATAGCGGTAGTCTCTCAAAAAGCATCCATAGGAGTTGGTCATCGTCGTCTAAAGATGACAACAGTTACAATAGGGGAACACCATCAGCCCGGCAACCGAAATTTACAATTTCGACGAAATTCCTACGAAAATCCCGAAGTAAGTTACGAACAGCAAGTGGAAGTCAAAGTGCGGGAATGGCATCGGGTGGATTGATATCAATGTCTTCGTCAATAACTGGCGAATCGATGGCGGCAACAAGTGTCGTCATTGGTGTGAGCGATGATTCGAATGCCAAATTTAAAGACTTTTCTATTGATTCGCTTTTGAATAAGTAAAGTTAGGTTTTTATGGAACATTTTCTGTTGTTCTTGATAAATAAGAAAAGTGTTGGTTTTCTTAAGAGACACGTGGTTGAAAAGGATTGGCAAATTTGGGACAACATTGTGAATTGGAATTTTGAGAACAATCCCCACAGGCAATTCATTATGGCAATGCTGCCTTCATAAAACGTATGTATACCGTTTAGTAGACCAAAGCGATGAGTATTTAAGCGCTAGAGCGGTTTCTTCTGCGTCATGCAACACTTGGTTTGAGGTGGTGATTGTCGGTGGCATGTCAGGCACAGATTAGAGTTGCATCATCATTTTAAGTAACGCCTGATTCAAAATGATTTTTCTTTTTCCGTTTTGAATCGAATTTTAATGGCTTAAACATCCTAGTCCTGCATCTAAAACAAATTATCATCATCACAAGAAATCTCAAAACGTCGTCCTTTTTTGGACGGGAAATACAAACGTCACGTCCTCAAATATTCAGGCTGATTGATGGTGAATTCTCTCTCTGAAATCCCACTCAAGGATTGGTTTCTGTTTCACAGCGTCGTACTTGATTATATAAATTAAGTGCTCTAAGTGTTTTTTGAATATTTGACAAGAAAGCTATTCAGCTGTAAACAATTTGACAAGGTTATTTGAAAATTTCAAGTTTTCTTTGAGTTTTCTTTTTCGTCATTAGACGTTCGCTCAAGGCCTATTTTTTAATTATAACATTCTGACGATGTAAAACACACTTTTTTTAAGTGCTGCCAAATTTATCTTACGATTTGCAGTGAATAAAGAGAGGAACACCGCAAAATATATTTGATCACCACTCTCACAATTTTCAAAAACAAGACCGTAGTCAATTTCTTATCAAAATCAGTATAGAACAGTTTATTTAATAATGTCTTGCGATATACTGCAAAAGCCTAAATACTTCAACATTCAACCACTTTCAGTAAGAAATATAAAACACATGGTACGGTACCCACTTTTTAGTCTGGCAAGCTTGGCTATCAAATCGTTTTCAGTTCTCGACTTTTATTACGTGCAGTCATGTGGAAAATTGTTCCTCCACGTCAAGAGATGGAAATGTAGCTACTCCCAACCGTTTTCGTTAAGAAATCGAAACGTCAAGCCAGCTTTCAGTCGTCGGTTGACGTAGAAGTTAGATGGTTGATTACTATGAAATTTCGAACCGCTAATTTGTCTACAAAAATCGCTAAGACTCTCTCCCCTAACCATAAATCTCTTGAAAAAAATAACACACTTTTCTTTAAAAAAATCACCCTCATAAAAAACTGATTCCAAATTTTATACTTTAAAAATGTAAGACTTAAACTAAATTTAAATTTAAATTGTTTTCCCGCTAAATACATTTGTGAAATTATATTGAGTGACTTCTACAACAGGGACAAAATTGCAACGTTTTTTATTTCGAATATTCCTATTTTGACTCATTTCTTTTTATTCTTGTAAACAAAAAAATTGTATTTATTAAACAAATATAATATAAAATAAAAGAAAACAGTTTTTATCTGTTATCTGTATTAAGTTAGTAATAAATTAAAGAAAATAATGATGTAACTAGTTCGTAGAGTTCTATTGTACATTTGAATGAAAACAAAGTAATATAATATTAATTTAAATAGTAACTTTAAAACTAATTTATATAGAAAAGAAACTGAGTAATTTATTTGTTTAAATGAAAAAAAAAAAAAACATTTTCTATTTTATGGTGGCATTATAACAATTGTTCATTGTTTACTAAAAATACTGTTTGTCTTTTAGATTGTAAAAAAAAAGTTTATTTTGAAAAAATTACAAAATTTCTTATTAAATATCATTTGTTTTGTTTGTTTTTTGTTTATAGGAACGTTTTGCATTTGCGATGGTGATTACCAATTTTAAACGAGATCCTCTACCCTCTAGTAGGCGATGCGCAGGTCGTGTTGTACGGTCTAATTTGTTTCCAGCACTCATTTAGACAATATATTTGAGAAATTCAATCTGTGGATACTCACACTTGATGTATTAATGCGTCACATATTCTCAGCAATCAGAAATGTTTTGCAGAATTTGTATAAAAAACAGTTAATTACAAATATGTCCTTCATTGACAGGAAATGAAATGTGTACCGACTCGAATAGGAAGTTCTGAAAAAATCTAGTACCTTAAACATAACAACTCGAACTTGCTCATTGAAACGACCGTCGTGCTATAAATTTTGCATGGCCACCCTCCGTTCCCATCGACATTCAAAAAATCTTTGTAAAAATGAATAATACAATGCTCAGCTTGATGATTGTCCCCCTCTTCATATTTCCTTTCCACAGTCGGATATTCTCGAGCAAGTGTAAATACACACAATGAAATGATTTTGAAATTCCTTAGACCGTTTGAACATATTTGGTACGGCACCTAGTTGCCAAAGATCAAGGGGGTATATTCACGTCATAGATCTGTTCTTGCGTCATACTACCTACTTAATTATAGTCACTAAAAGTAAGGAAAGCCGTAACCGTATGTGGCTCCCTTTTTATTTCCTGTTCAGCGGAGGAACACAGCAAACTTTTTGAATACATACAATCCGACTTCAACACTTAGAATTGTCTAAACACCGACATCCATTCACATTAAAGCAGTTACTTTTCTCTGAGAACTACCTTCAACGAACAAAACAAACATGTCGGAATCGCGTGGCTATCTCTCATCAATAATTCGTATTTATAACGAGTAACCTCCTACGGAGTAATAAAAGTGTTTACATACACCCCACCCTTAAACAAACAGGACCGTACGATGAAACCGTCACATAAATAAAAGTTAGGCAGAAAACATTTTGTGTACTCAAAATCCAAAAATAGAAGAAGCTGACTCAAAACTCACACTTCCCCGTTTTAACATTTTAAATATAGTTATAATGAGCTGTGGAAAGGTTTACTAACAAATATTATAACCTAAAAAAAATCAAAGCAAACAGCATTTAACCGAAATCTAAAAAAAATCTTATCATATAAGTAAAAGAGAGAGAGAGCAAATAATATTATCTCAGGTAAATATGTATTAATAAAATAAACATACAACAAAAATATTTACTAAGTAAATCAGCAAACAGAAAGAAACCTTAATCTGTTAAATATATTGCAGTCTTGATTTTAAACTAGAACTAACCAAACGAATATTTTTTAACTAAACAAAGTAAAATAAATTTGAAATAAACTTAACTCATGACACTTGAACCAGAAAGTTAAACATTGTTTTTTCAGATTTTTTATTAACATGCAAAGAATTAAGTGCACAAACAAAATGTAAGCCACATTTTAAATAGTATTATTATGAAGTGAATAAATTAATAAATATTATATACCGTTTTGAAGAATATTATTATACATCAATATATATATATATATATATATTATACATATACTGTAAAAGAAATCATTAAAAATTATATATTATACCTACTAATTGAAAGTTAAGGAGTTTCATTCTTATTTTTATTGATTTGGACTCGGCGGAGGCTCACATGGATCTGTGAGGGGTTTCACTTGTGAAAAAGACGAGGTTACAGGTTCAATTTCATAAACTAGCTATAGTTCATATTTTGTGCTTTGAGTTCGCCTATTTTGGCACCTGCAACAGCTGATGTAGGGCTATTCGATTCCAAAGCTTTACAAAACCTATTATTGTAAGTCGTTTACAGATATTTATACTATTGTTCTACTGACAGAATTTTGCCGATACGTTTTCAGATCTATTTCGGCTTTTTCATTAACCCAAAATATATTTATTTTGACACCTCCTACAAAGTTGTCAAGTTTGGGTCTAGTTCTTTAAGCTATGTTCAGGCGATTGCCAGATCTGGCTATAATGTCAGGTCTACAAATGATCTGGCAATGAGCTGCAAATGATCTGACAATAGCGAAATGACTTACAATACCAAATTGCCAGTTCACACGGTTGCCAGGTTTTGTCCCAAACTCTGACAATTTCATTTGCGGATGGTTCTATTACAAATCATTTGTCTGACAACGTTTCCAGGTAAAAAATTACTAGATCACACAGTCGACAGATGTTTGTTTACAAAATATCCGTTTGCAGGCATTGTGAGGAAAATTAAAAATTGATTGAGAAGCACGTAGTAATAGGAAAAAAAAATGCAATTGCGATTTTGGCCGTGTACGCATTTGAGAACAGGTACTAGGATGAATGGCCACATAAACGTGGGCATGTTTGCACGAAGGATAGGCCGGCCCGACCAACAGCAGGAGGGACTTTACGCAAAATTACTCCAGGAATTGAGAACTGAGGAGCGACAATTGTGTGGCGAATGGCTGGATATGGACTCCAAACAATTCGATGATCACCTTTAGTGACTCCGCATATCTAAAAGCAAGTAACAAATATGCGTGCGAGCATTTCAGGGACTGAGCGGCTTATGTTGAGTCTACGATACCTAGCTACCGGGGAACATTTTGGGTCCCTGCAATATTTGTTCCGTAAAGTGCTCGTGGAAAATTATTTCATTACCTAATTCAATGTACACAAAGTACAAGTTGAGTTCTGGACGCCGAGAACACCAGAGGCCTGGGTTTCTGTTGCTACCAATTTTACGAACTTCATCATAAAACGGAAAATATATATATATACCTAAAACAAAAAGTGAATAGAAAGGATCATAACTATTTCCAGATCCTTTTAGAAGCATCGTTCAAAGAAGAAAGGGTTATAAGCTTTCTTAGATCCTTTTCGTTATTATATTCACTTTTTCGTCCACGTAGATAATTCAAATTATTTAATTCACACATTTTGAACCAATCTTCTGAAAAATGCGAAGAAAATAACACCCAAACTTCGTTTTGTTCGTTCAAATTATGAAAAATATTTGTCTACAAATAACAAATTTGTAGATGTCGCAACCACAGCACATTTGCCAACTGGAAATGAGTCTGAAAATGTCCTAAGCGTCTGACAATGATAAAATTGGGTGTTCAGACGATTGGCAGATATCTGACGATTTCATTGTCAGATAGGTAGACAAAATTGCCAGCTCACACGGTTGGCAGACATTTGGGACATTTTTTTCATTTGTAGACCTGATAGTATTGTCAGATCTGGCAATCGTCTGAACAGAGCTCTAGCGTACTTTTGTTCGAATCATCGGGAACTCTTAAGGACTGTATTGAGAGCGAATTGCGAATTGCGAACTGCGAACAAGCAAATGTCGCCGGTACCCGCGAATCAGTTTCATTTTTGTAGGTAAAGTTCGATCGAATTTTTTATTCGTGGGTTTGTCGATCGCGATTGTTTTATGTGGATTTTGAATAAAGTGTTACAGTTCGCGGCAAGAATTTTCAATTCGCGGGAAAATTGTTGTAATTTGAAATTTAGCTATTTAAATCAATTGAGATGCAGTTTTTTTGTTGATTAGATGTTAAATTAATTAAACTTAGTGCTTTTGTAGTCAAACAAATATCAATTTTCAATTCATAAATGCAGCTAACTTAATTTGTTCGCAATTCGCCTATTCGCATATCGCGCTGATGTGAACGGTCCTTTAAATCGACATTCACCTTTCCTAACGAAACTTGTTCGGACAGGGATTGCACTTAATTATATTATAGTACATCAAATAAATGCACATAGTCCTTCAAGTGGAAATGTTAGTGATGTCGAACAATTGTGACGTAAATATTGAATCCAATGCTTCATGAAAACATTTTGTAGAAACAGTGGCATCACTTTGTGAATGCTGCCACTTAATATGGAATGTTAGCAACTACGAAATGTAGCAAACAAGTTTAATGGAGAGTGGCAGCACAAGTGAGACTCTAAGTCCAGCAGCTTACTTTTAAGTAATTGTTATCATAAACCTTGAGACCTTATGGAACGTCTGCATCGTAAATCCGCCAACGGTTAGTTTTCAAATAAATACTTGTAACAGCATCACCCATTTTGTGACCGTCGTATTCAGATCTATCGTGCCACTTATTGGAGTGTTTTTAATTTAAATAATGCAATTGCAATGACTTTGCATAAACAAATAGGTTAACGCGTTGGCAGTTGGCACATGCCAGAGTGAAATGATAAACAATTTGGATGCAGTCTTTAGGCAGATAGGGGATCTTCGTAGACATTTTAAGCTACTATCTGAGTATATTTTGTTTATTCACTGCGATTAGGAGAACGTAGTTATAAATCAATCCACGTGCGTCATACAATTGAGACGTTGCGTTGTAATGACTTAGATCTAACTGCATATATGCGGTTCGAGTTGCTTCGAGTTTTGGCGGAACTATCGTCAGCTGAATGCACTGACCTAAGTTGAGTTGTTCGCCTGAAGATAATGTATATTCAGTGCGATATAGCTCCCCAAAACACAATTCATTTAAATAATACCACGGATGTAAAAGTTTGTAAGTTTTCTCCCTTTCACACAATTTTCCGCCATCTATTCGTAGCAGTCAATAGAGGAATTCATTTGAAAAGTGATTAAAACAGCCGAAGTGGAAATTTCAAAAACCCTCTTCAAACATACAATCATTGCAGATATGTAATTGAATCTGTTTAAACTTAGTGCCCCAGTTCTGCAAGAGTGACTTTCCCCGTTTAGTTACAGGAAGAAAATCTGTTTAGAATAATTATCTTCTTTTGAATCCACAAGAGTGACACCGAATTTATTGGTCAAATAATTTGTACAAATTTGTTAAATGGAGATGTTCCAACTAAGTCTGACAGATAGTTGACGTGATGAGTCAGAATTTTGATTGTAATATATTATTTGTGGAATAGCTATTTCAGTCGACATCAATGGACCGTGGCTCGTGACCGATAAACTAGTCATGAGTTTCTCGACTAAATACTTTGCTGATATTTCAGTTATACGCCTCACACAGGAAAAGTTAACGACATTTATCTGGTTTTTGCATTCAAAGAAAATGAACAATATGAATGACATTTAATAAGAATGCATACAAGAACGAAAAAAAAAAATTGACAGCTTGAGGAATCGAGCCTTAGGAACATTTTATTTTTTAATCTGTCAAAGTAAAGTTGAAATTTATGAATAGAAATAACTAGCGACCGCGATGTAGCTGTCAGAATAGTTGTTTAGGTCCCGACGCGATTGGTATGACCGGCGACGTTTTAATCGCTCATGGGAGGGATCACAAGTTGAGCTAAGTTAAGTTAAGTTGATGACACTCTTCAAGGCATTGAGGGAGTAGATGTATGATGATCTTCAACAACGCCTGTTTATGTACATTAACCGAAACTTTGTGGCAACATCTAAGAAAGCTTAGAATTGAATAAAATTCCCATGCTATATAAGGACTTATCAAGAAGCCTGTCCAGAATCCCATGCCTTATACTTATTTCCGGCCTACGCAAATACTGAACCATGCTATTATCACTTCCATCACGCACTTGACGCCCAAACCATCAAAGTACCGGCATTCAATTGTTTTGCTATGCAAATACCATCACAAGTGCCTGGCTATGTACGCAATTGAATTTAACGACGACCGCCAAGAAGTCCAAAAACAGGGAAACAAAATCCACAGCGTCCATAAACCTACAAAAACCATCAACACAAACACCGTTCTCCATCATAAAATGTAATCGATGCGCTGTCATCGTTGTTGCCTCCGACAAGGTAAGCTGAAGTGACAAACCTGTGAATTTGGTCGGAATCGCAACAACTGTGGCATGAGCACGCTATCGAGGAAATTGTGCGCTCTACCCACATGTGGGTGGTGATACTTTTCCGTGGCACGTTCCACGAGGAGTGGGTCATAAAGTTATTAGTTCATTAAACCCTGTCAGTTGATTGGCATGTTGATAGATACCTACATGGTGTGCGCTCATCAATGACCCTATTCGGAGCCATTTACCTGAAATAGGACGTCAGCAGAGCGCTGCGGAATAGAAATTCGAGAGGGTGCTTGATTAGATAATAAAATTTGTATCGTCCCTGTCAACATGGGGTGGGGTATACTTCCTCAAAGGCATTTGAATGCTGACGAGAATAGCATTGGTTCATGATACGAATTACACTGTTTGAAGTTGTTTGAAACACTTGTGAAAGCAGTCCAATGAGCAGGAGAGGTTAGAAAGAGAACAGGTGATCAATGGAACACACAACCTCAACCATAAGAGGTTCCCTCTGTACTCGTTAGACGTTATTTTACTATGCGTCCACCGATCACTGACATTAAACGTTCCTTTGCATAATTTGTCAGGAATCTTAATAAACATGCTGCCGACAACTTGAAAGGCGACACAAACATTTAAATGCGGACACATGTCCTGGAGGCGCTTTCCATCTAAGAGTACACTCAGCCGTCAATTAAATGGGCGTGATCGTTGATCGTGATGATCGTAACGCAAGAAGAAAGATCGATCCATGAGATATACCTCCCATTCGTGGGTACATAGCATCTTCTGCGCTTTTCTCGCGATTGTCTTGTCAGTGAGGCAACCGGATGCATTCCACCATGATCATTCGATGTGTGTGTGTTTGCAAAATCAATGGACACTTGAGGCGTGTTGACACTCGCTGGGAAATAGCGGTGTTTCTATTTTATAAATCGCTCTTCACACAGAATGCGATTATGAATATTAAAAATGCGTTTGTTTTAACGCTTACAAATGTCATAGTTGATGAAATGGCTAATACTAATTAAGAAACTGAACTTGTATGCGGAAGTCAAATTCATTTATTAAAATGGCAGCTACTTTATACCAAGGCGCAGTAATTAATTTAATTTGTTCGCATTTCGTGGATTGTATCCAAAGCACGTAAAGTTGTAACATAGTAAAAGTGATTGGTGTGACGTTAATGTCACAGTAACTTGCAAATTCTATTTACGAAATTTACGAAAGCATACCTAGTCAAGGAAGGAGATTGTAAGCTACCACCACCATTACAATTTTAAATGCCTGTACATGATACTCGAATTGGACCTTTCACGATTCTCGATCTTTCAAATACTGAATAACTGATCGGTTGTGCAAATAATCGCGTAACCTTGACTTGACCACGGCTACGTAAATCGAGTTCCGATTTCCGAAACAGTAAAAAGAAGCAGTCCCAGGGTGACTTGAAAGTAAAGGGTGATTTTTAAGCTGGTTTGGTTTTGGCAACACTGGTTTTGACAGCTGACGTGTGTTTAGTACCTTGTGTCACTGTCAAACAGCTTCAGTTTGGTTTGCAATTTAACCATGGATCGTCTTACAAATGAACAACGCTTGCAAATTATTGAATTTTACTATCAAAATTCGTGCTCGGTTCGAAATGTTCATCGCGCGCTGCTTCCATTTTATGATCGGCATTCTCGACCTTCTGAGCAGTCTATTCGGAAGATTGTGACCAAATTTCGCACCAAATTTACTTTGTTGGACATTAAACCACCAACACGTTTACGTACTGTGCGTAGTGAAGAAAATATTGCGGCCGTATCAGCTAGTGTGACAGAAGACCGCGAAATGTCGATTCGGCGCCGTTCCCAGCAGTTAGGCCTTTGTTACAGCACTACGTGGAAAATTTTGCGGAAGGATTTGGGCGTAAAGCCTTTTAAGATACAGCTGGTGCAAGAACTAAAGCCAGCCGACCTACCACAACGCCGAATTTTTGGTGAATGGGCTCTTGGAAAGCTGGCCGAGGATCCGCTTTTTTATCGAAAAATTGTGTTCAGCGATGAGGCTCATTTTTGGTTGAATGGGTACGTAAATAAGCAAAATTGCCGCATTTGGAGTGAAGATCAGCCAGAAGCATTGAAACAGCTACCAATGCATCCCGAAAAAGCCACTGTTTGGTGCGGTTTATGGGCCGGCGGCATTATTGGGCCATATTTCTTCAAAGATGATGCGAATCGCAGCGTTACTGTCAATGGTGAACGCTACCGAGCGATGATAACAAACTTTTTTTTGCCCGAAATGGAAGTTCTTGACTTGCATGATATGTGGTTTCAACAAGACGGTGCCACATGCCACACAGCACGCGAAACAATGGCGCAATTGCGAGGCGAGTTTGGTGAACAGTTAATTTCACGTTTCGGGCCGGTCAATTGGCCGCCTAGATCGTGCGATTTGACACCATTAGATTATTTTTTGTGGGGGTATGCCAAGGCTAATGTGTATAGGGACAAGCCCGCTTCGATTGACGCACTGGAAGCCAACATCCATGCATTCATTCGTGAGATACCGGCCGATATGTGTGAAAGAGTATGCCAAAATTGGACTCAGCGGATGGGCTACCTGAGACGCAGCCGCGGTCAACATTTGCATGAAATTATCTTTAAACATTAAATTGCAAGGTTCAAACTATCGATTCAAATAAATATTTCATTCATTTTTTCGAATTTTTTGTGTTTTTTTTTTTTTTAAAAGTTCTTAACCTCTTAAAAAATCACCCTTTATTTGTTATAGGAGCATAATCAGCTCTCTTTTACTGCTAATGGCACAGCATTCGGTTCGTTTTAACTAAAATGACAAAATTTGGGATACACGGAAATATTTTTAAGATCAAATCAAGCTAAATAAATGCAGAATCACGAAAAGTTTGTCTAGTCTTAGGGCTTAGCTCAGATTTACTAATTCACTTTTTATTCGCAGTTCTATAAATTGTACGAAGTGAAGATATTGACCTCCAAAAGTCGCGAATCACCACTTTTCATTATAAATAAAGAGGCGAGAAAAAGAAGGTTCTCATTTCGGTAGAAAATGGTCCTCGAATGGTTCTGAAGGTAGTACCAATAATGTACCCAAAACGGCTTTATGATATTTTTCAATTAGAATCGAATATTTGTTTACAAAAAAATCATACATACCTACTATACATTTTCAGATATTTGTTCAAATAAACACACATTTTTTAGTCATCAAAAAAAGAATACAAAATTTGAATTCAACGTAAATTTGGGGGAGGGTGAAGAGGCAATTGAGAAAAAGGCAACACTCGTTTTATTATAATTCGGTTGGGACCATTTATTTAAGTTCACTTTTAAGGTTTTTTTTTATTAATTAAGTAGTACCTAATAGTATAAGTAAAGTATTTAAGTTTGAATTTAGTGTTCTAGTTTGTTCTTAAGAATAGACTCAAGTTTTAAACGTATCGTTGCGTTTCGTTGCTCTTCATGACTGCTGATTCCGTTGACTGAGCTGTTTTTTTTTTGTGTTTGAGTTGATCTTGATGGGCACATTCTGCATACATAAATTGTTTCAGGTCATCTACAAAAAATAAAGGAAAATGGAACCTTTTAAGGTGTATATATCAAATTAAAAACAAATTATAATTTATGTAGTCCAATGTATAAAAATAAACGATAAAGAAAAAGTTGTATATTCCACAATTATTTTATTATTTAACATTAGAAAATGTAAAAAAAATTGATTTTTAAAAAAGAAAATAAAGAAGGTACATAATTTAACATTCATATAAAAATTCAATAAAGTGAGCGACTTTGTAGTTACAGATCAGAAAGTTCATGTCCTGGAAAAGATGTATCTAGTCCCATTTATAATATGTATAATAATGAAAATACTTACAAGTAATGCGCGTTTGAATGGTAGTTATGTACTGCTGCAAATTTAATTAATTCCATAGTGGGGTCAAATATGACAATTATAACTAGATCCTTACCAAACATTAGATGGTTATCAGTGTCTCTGTCTACTTCACGCCTATTCCCGTCTTTTGTTTTTACTTTGTTTAAGGTGGAGGACTGCCGATCAACAGAAGTTTGGAACGTGTGTCTTATAATTTAAGTCTGTTGTTACGAACAATTTTGGAAAACTAAGAAACCGGGTTATTGATATGAATTAATAAAAAGTAGTACGCGGTGAATCCAAGTAGTAGAGTACTCAGTTAGCAAAAATGTACTCAAAAAACTACAATTTTAGCACGGGAGGGAACGCTGTCTTCAGTAGTTGCAATTTACAATTTCTTAATCGTAAATTGAAAGTTATTTGTATCAATTTGCAATACGTATTTCGCAACTTACGATTCTTGAGTAGTAATTTGAGACATCACTATCTTAAATTGAAAATGTTTTATCGTGAAATCAGAAAACTTTGTTCTCAAATAAATCTTGTGATTTACAAAATTAAAATTTTTTTTTTTGTTAAAAATAAATCTCTTTGTTGCTCTTTTATCTTCTTTTTTTTTAGTATTTAATGTGGGGCCTCTTTTGTCGGCTCGGGCCGCTTTTTCAGCGGCAACGCTGGTCTCAGCCCATGATTGCAGCTGTCCAGCGCAACACCCCTTACAAAACAATCCATCCATAAAAAGTAAGGATTTAAAAGAATTTCGATACATTGACTATTGACTTGCTGTGACGTGTCGTTACTGTCGGCTACCTGTGCATAAATCCACGCGTTAGGTAGTTATTTCCATGGAAATTACAAAATATATTTTGCAACATACGATTCCTCTAGGTGAATTTACGTTTTCAATTTATATGTGATAAATAATTATAAGATTTTATTGATACATCACTCAGTGGTGGTAAATCACCAAATATTTGTTTGCAATTTGAGATTATAAAGTCGTGATTGAGAAACTGAAGTTTTAAATTGCGGCAAACAATGTCGCAAATTATTACAAATAAACGAAGCTCTAGTATATACTTCTAATCGTAAAACTAAACAAACAGAATTTGATATTCCTCGCCGTTTTCAATATCAAATTACGAATTTCCTTTCAATTCAAGAAAAAGTTGTGAGTTGTGATTCATGAATCGCATCTCAACATTTGGCAATTGCTGATTTACAATTCTTTCCGTGTATGTAGTAAAACATGTCAAGCTGCTTCTTGAAATTGTGCAAAAATGTATTAAGAGTATTTTTTTATCGAATAACTCAGACATAAGAGTATGGGACAGGCGGAACTTACTTCCGTTTGGTATATGCCCAAAGTTCCCATTCCACTTTAAGCGAACTTTAATAAACATGTTCAAAAAACAGTTTCACATTCGAGAAAATAAAAACAAATGAACAGTATAACAGTTTACGCAAACAAGAGACAAAATTCAAACAGAATAAACGCTTTCTCTCAGTCAGTAATTGAAAGAGAGCTTCAATGAACTAACTCTCTTGTGTATCGGTTCTATTCAAATGTTGCGAGGCACTGCTGCCCAACAACTCCTTCCCAGCCAAATGTTATCTAAAAGGATACATGAAGCTATGTGATTGTAAGACATTAAGACATTTCTAAAGTTAAATTCATATCAGGAAATTCATTTGTGTGGGCATTTGAAATTGTGCGAAATATGATTATTGTTGTTAATTATGGAATAAAATACGCAACCAAATTCGAAAACTAATACAAACCGTCTGCACATGTTGCTACGAGAATATGTTTAAGAGCGAGGGTAAATTCTTCAGTGGTCCACGAAATAACTATACCCTCCGCAGCTAAATTGCCAAATTATTGGTTGGATGTGACAACCACAAAAGAATTTTACCCGAGAGAAAGAATAGTTACAACAAATTAACATACCCTTTGGAAATGAGATAAGTTCAGAGCGAGAACAACTCGAACTATTAAAAACAACTTTTCCTTAGCTTTATCAAAATGAGGCTGACAAAATTGAAAGGACTGACGGTAGTGTCTTCATTTTCTACAAAATTGAAGCGCATGCAAAGTGAATTCCATTCGCCCAAAAAATAAAAAACCCACACAAACGAATGGTACCTATACGGACCCACGACTTATTTATGTGGTTTTTATTTAGCTATGTGAATTACCCAATCGATTTGTTTGCATTAGTTGGGGACAAGTATCAGCGGAGTAATTTTTTACTTGGGTCTTTACTTATAATTATTTTTAACCTCAAACTAAATATTTTGTAGGTCGCAATGGTTAGTTTTGTAGCAAAAAGTTCACAATTCTTTTCGTAAAATCTTGCCTGGACAGTTAATATGATTATTAGTATCGGGATTTGTATCAGTGACGCAAATATTATAGGTTTCACTTATCGCAACACATATAGATTTCGATAAACAAAAATGATAGGAAAATGTTCCGCATACGCCTTAGTGTATTTCACAGACGGTCTGTCAAAACTTTGCTTCAACCATGGTATTTAAGAATTTTTCGCCATAATGGGATTTGTTATAAGCTGCTGACGGTTAAAAGATATTTTGGTTACAATATCATAAAAATTCTCGAAAACTGAGCGTATCACAGTCGGTTGCAATTTCTTATCGTTTGAAAAAAAAAAAAAAATAAAAAATTTAACTCGTTTTCCATTCTTTTTAGATGGACCCCAACACAAATCAATGTTAAGCAAATGTCAACGTGGAAGTTTTAATGGCATCCTTCTGTACAATAAGAATATCTGTTATAAAGCAAAATGTAGATTAATATCCAGAAACGATTAAGAAAATGATTGAGCTTAAGAAATGTCATGACTTTTTTGAACGTATTGATAAATATGTTTTTTTTGTTTTTTCCAAAATAGAAGCAATTTGAAAATCAAACAGCAATCCATGGAAAAATAAGGCCAGCAAGGTGGATCCCCGCAATACAAACAATTTCAGCAATAAATCTATTTCACTGTTTCGAAAACCATCGTTGACAAGTTGACAGGCAAATTTTCTTACAAAACCATCAGGTATTATACATCACTATCGTACCTCTTATAGTGAGCACCCAATTTATGTGGATATAACGAACTGTAAGATCCGGTTGTCCCTTAAAGCAAAGCAAGAACTTAGTGGACGAGTCAAATAAGAGAAGAAGACAATAAAAGCTGTCAATGTCAAGTCATGGCACATTTTTGTAAGCTACATTTGTATGGAACTTTAGTAATTTTACTAGGCTCCATCTTCAACAAAGATGAAAGGAACAGTTTCGCAGTTTTCTTTAAGTCGTTCATCTGTTAAAAGTCGACAATATTGAACTTCGGCAGCGGGATTAGTTGAAACATTGTGTCTTAAAAAATATCAAAATGCATTAACCGCGTGCTAACCGAAAAAAACATCGAGAAAAGTCAAAGCTTAGTGGCTGGAATAGCGGACCAGTTTGAAATGAAGCAGCCAAAAAAATCATTAACCTGTATCAAAGTGTAATATCCGAAAATACGTCGGGTTATTTCGAAAGCCGACAAAAGATTGAACCACCTTAAAGGGCCGCCGGCAAAAGTCGGAAGAATTAGGAACTACTGTAGTAGTCAAAAAAAAACTCTCTAACCACGTCCAAGCGTAGCACGAGGAAAAGTCAAACAAATGTGTTGTAGCTAGACTAGTTGTCTGTTGTGGCTTTGAAGTAAAGAGAATTTAAAATCACGCGAAATAGTAGTGGCTAAAAAACATTCAACCAAATGGCTTGCAGTGTGAAACAAATATATCAATTTAGAAATGCCCTGTTGGTTTATGTCAATAGGAATTTAAATTGCGGCGCTTCGGGTCGACGATTGAAACATTGTGTAAATTAAATTATCAAATATTGGCTCATTATTTTTAACCAATTTAATTAACTAACTTTAACAGAATGCCGAATGAAAAAAATGAAAATTTTGGCTAGAAAGGAAATTCTTAAAATGCTTGACGAATGGAATGACAGGTTGAATCGTTGAAGGTCCAAACGAGACTGAGTCCGAATGAGAAAATATACAAAATGGTAGGTTGTTTTAACCATCGGTTGACTGTACACTGTACGACTCCTACAACTTCAATACAGAATCCCAAAAATAACAATTGTCACTATATGTATGCTCCGAGTTCTTTTCCTCAAAAAGAAAATCAACAGAGTCCGTTTAGAATGACTGTCGTAGAGAGAGTGAGAGAGAGAGAGAGACCTTTTGCTGTGATTCTTCATTAAACATTTCAAGCAATGATAGGCCTTCTCTCGCTCTCATCTCTTTAACCTTTGAAGAATGGACTTCCACTTTCATCTTTAATCTACTTAATGTTCGTCAACGTTTGGCAATAACAATATTTCCAGCGAGGTTTCGGAAGTGCCTAAGAACATCCGGTTGAAATTTATTGTCAAATTAATGCTTCAGAGAATGCCTGTCATGGATTACCCCATCGCCATTTAAATGAAAAATCTAGTACAGTCTGAGACTCTTCGATCTACCGTCCTTAGTTCACTCTGCGATACTACTGCTTGTCCATGACCAGTTTTCAAATTTCGAATCGCTTTTGCATGAATGTCCTTGTATTCTTTAAGGGAATCTGCCTATAATTTTCTGAGCCCTGGTAAACACAAAGGACTTACGTCACTTTTTCCATTTTATTTAAAACCAGAAGGAGACAAAAAGGAATAAAGGACCATATCATTAACTTGAAAAAATAATATTCCACATACGACCTAGTATATTGAAAAAGGGCGCAAAACAAAGAAAAAAAATCATCCTCACAAAGGGATTACTAGCCCGCAGCAACAGCTGTTTACAGCTATATTATTATCCCTGAATTTCCCTCAGCTATCCTATCAACATCCTTTCGACAACAACAACAAAATAAGAAGGAAAAACACCTCACACCCCAAGAAAACTTTAACATGTTCGAATAAAATGGAAAAAAAAATGTAATATTACCGTAATCAAACCACTGAAAAGGATAAAACCAACAGTTAACAAAAAAAAAAAAAAAAAAACAATGAACCAAAAACTAACATCCAACATCCTCCCTTACCGGATGCTTTTTCCAGCCGAGGAAGTTCTACGGCACCGTATAAAACTTTTCGCCGCCCAGAAGTCCGCCATAGTTTCACCATCAGCCGGGATACAAAATTCAATTGACCAAAAGAGTTATATCCTTGATTTTTTACTCCTTCAGCTGGACACGGTGTCCCTAGAACGACTCAACTACATCGGATCGATGCCGTATTGTCTTTATTGTCTTTTAATGCAATCTTCCGGTTTCACTTCGTTAGTTTAGATAAACTTATTTTGCACCTCCTCGGATGTGACGTACAAACCACAGCGCGGTATCAGCAGTATCAACAACCAACAATCGAATTTGCGGAGGACTTGCTTTTTTGTTTTAATGTAAAATGTTGTTATTATACTTTGTTGTTATCTCGCTCTTTCCTTTGTTTCGCGGGAAGCTTTTAGATCCTTCTTTTAAACGGATGTAATGTAACCCAGTGAGTTCATAAATCTCCAAGGATTTTACAGCGGCTTATGTGGGAAATTTGTTTTCCCTCCCCCGCCTGCCTACTTTTTATGGCAGTGAATTAATGAAGGCGATGTAGGTATTGGGGGCGCCACAAAAAAGGGTTCACCGACCATTCGTTTTGTATTAAAAATCAATATTCAAAGGACTGAAAACAAAATTCCCAAATTTACACTTCATTTTCTGGCACATAGTTGAGGACTTAGGAATATGGCCTCGTTGGTTCGGTCGATTTGACGAATTAAATTTGCAATTAGCATTAATTACGGTAGTCAGACGTTGCGGAGATGAAGGACGAATTGACTTTCAGAAATTAAAACGAATTGGAATTGTGTACTTTAATGCGATGGTGTTGACTGAGTGTGGAAATCAATTAAGATAATTTATTCCTTAACCTTAATTAGGCGCACAGAGGTTGCATTGGAAATTTGTAGAAGTTTCTTTTTGCTGAGAATGCGGAAGGGGACTTTTTCTTATGTAGGACGGCAGGGAATGTTATTTGTTTGTATTTTTATTTTGTTTTTTTGTATTTGAAGAAAGGGGGCGCATTTGCATTTAGGCTGCTTAAAAATGTAATACTCTTACCCGCAGGGTAGCTCAAGAGCATAGCACTCAACTTAAGAACAGTTTTATACATGCCGAGTAATTTCTAGACATTTGTGATGCATGCAGCGCCTCCAAAGCTTCCTCATAGTTTTAGTACTTTGACAGATGGTATCGGCAAAACCTCTACAAATATGACAAATTTTTCCCACCCAACAGTTGAGATCTGTTTCAATTCGATTGAATATTCTCTGAGAAATCATCATCGGAAGACAAATCAGTAAATCTTGTTTAAGATGTTTTTGATTGCGAACATCTCGATATAATTTATCCAGTTTTGGAATTTATACTTTTGGCGCTTCAGAACTTTTAGAGGTACGTCCTGTGTGAGATGTAGCAGCCCACTTGTGGTGGTGTACTTTTTATATTCCCTGAGGGATATCCCAGCAATAAAACGCAGCAAGTTTGTATCCGTATCGGCGATCTTATTGTCAAGCCCATTCCAAACCTCATAACCATGAGTAGGAGTTGGAACAAAGTTCGTATTAAAGACCAAAAGCTTAGGTTTGACTTTAAACTCCAACCTCCTGCTAACAGGTTAGCCTAGTTATCCCTGAGCTGACCTTTCCTGCAGTAAGACTAAGAACAGCTCTCGTGAATAAGACTCCGATGTGCTTGCCCTTCTCCATCGTATGCTAAAATGGGACTTTGGAGTCAGCCTTCATATCAGATTTGTTCGCGATTACTCAAACCACAGCTTCAGCACGACACAGATGTCTGCCAACATTTCAAGTATACAGTGAAGTAAATATATATCACGGGAGGACGTCAGGGTGATCAAGTCATCGGCGAAGACCAAATGTCTTAGCACTAGGTTCTTCAATTTGAAACGTGCTTTTCCAAGGCTACGCTGTAGCATCCGTATAAAGCGTGAAAAGGAGAGGAAACAACATGAACTCCTGATCGACTGATTTTCAGGAGAGAACTGTCAATTTAATGCTTCTGCAATGCACTCCAGAGCCGATCATTTGTCTTCTTCAAAATCACAAGCCTGACATATTCACAGCCTTCTCAAGTACGCAGGTCGGTTGTGCCTCTCCCCCGACTGTTGATCTCATCCCAAGAATTGACCACAGCTCTGAAACTATTGAGAACCTTTAAAGAGGTGCTCCCTGCATTTGTGTAAGATATTCTTCTGAAACAAAAGATGTAAATGTACATGTTCTTCAATGATATTTCAGATCATCCTTCTCCTCTAGAACGATTTTTTGAAGATCGTGATCCTAGCCTATAGCTAATCCATTTCCAAGACTCTCCGACACTCCGTGCTACACCATCCAATTTTCAAACAGGTATTAAGCGCCTCCATGTGTCCCTCTCTAGAGCCCGAGTCACTAGACAACGGCTCTTATTTCACCATCAGGTGCTAAGCCGATTATTTTCAGTGACTTGCTGAGAAAATGCTTCTCTAAAAATTCCAACACGAAAGATTTAAAAGCCTTTATATAAATAAATTAGTTCCGAGGGACCTAGGGCCTAGCTTCTCACAACCATTCGTTTTGTGTGAGTTTTCATTTTTGGAACGAATGGAAGGGATCTACAATTTTATGCCGATTACAAATGGCTAATTGAGAAGCTCTAAAGACAGTTATACTCTCGGATGTTTGTCAGACGCAAGAGGTGGCGCAGTGGAAAAAACCCTAAGTTGGAATTTTAGGTTTTTGCGGGATTCGAACCTGGGGCCCCTCGCTTAGTAGTCCAACACACTAACCACTAAGCCACTGCGCCTTAAAAGCCTTAAGATGTGTAAAAAAAAGCTCTTTAGTTTTGCAATAAACTCTGAACCTGTTCTATTTTTCGGAAGTGTAATAAAGCTTATCGTAAATTCAAAATAAGAACGGCTGAACCCTTTTTAATCGTATCCTTCTAAATCGATTATATTCCATTGGTCTCCAGCGAGTAAACTCATAGAATGCGACGAAAATATGTTTTTTACAGAATTATTCCATGTTATGTTAGTGACCTGTCATAACGCTTCAAACTTCCCACCAATGAATGTGCTTCATCTCAATTCATTCCACGACTACGAAAGTTGTTTTCATCCTCTCAATATTTCCAGCAAAGCAATTGTTTGCACCCAATCTGTTCTAACAGTCAACGGATTCCGTCATGCTTATTGCTGATGCCGAACTTTTGACAAGTTGGCGTAAATATTCTATCCATCTGTCAGTTAACGGATTTGCCAGATTCTATGTTTTCGATCCTTAACTTTTCACCAAACAAACGAACTCTTTATCACTGCCAATCATTTTGTTAAAGCAGATCATTTTTACTATGATACGAAAAGGTACCGATTTATTTTCCTGCTTTTTCCATTTTCTAGTGAGCGCCCAAAATACCTCACTTATATATCAGCCCCCGTCCAGTGTTTATGGCAAAGACCAAACTTCCCTAATAATACTTAAGACCAGAGACAATACTGAAGCGTCCAACTCATAGAATCCGTCGCGTCCGTTGAATACGCAGTAGCTTTTGGAAGGTGACCCATAAGCAGCGCACGTGCCGGATGCGACGGATAAAGTAGGTTTACTCTCTACTTTTCTGTTGACAGTTGGCGTGAGGGGAAGGCTTTTTCATTGGTGGAAATATTGAGAGCGTAAGAGAAACTGTCATCGGCTGTCACCTGAGCTCTTATATCGTGGGATATCATGATAATCAACGCATAAATGTAGATGGACCCCAACCCGCAATCCTTTTGCCGCTGGCCCCCTCAATTTTTATTCATATTCGCCTTTTTGTTTTCCTATCGGTGTTATGTCAATTAAGAATCCGCGTGACATGCCAAAACCTACAAAAAATATAAAATAAATGCTGCCAAACCGCTACCAACCGATAGAGTTCGGGAATACCACATTTTACAAGGCGAATAATATAATTTGTTTGGCCAATACTATCTAAATGAGATCACTAGAAACATATTAGGAAAAACAGGGTTGCCTATTTGCCGCTTTTAAATATCATTAACTTCGATTTTATGACTAAATTTTTCTTAAATAACTGAAGAAAAATTGCTCAAAATGTTTTTATTTTTCCTCAACCAATCTACATTGTTGATTTTTCATAAATATTTTAAGTGCACTTTTACACTTATTTCTAAAAAAGAAACAAATACTGTCCACACGTTACGTATAATTTCAAATTTAACGGATAAAAATCTATGAACGCTTACAGTAACTTTGCCTACAGCAGAAGTGCCATATGTTGGTGAGACGGAATTTTTGAAGTTACGAGGCATATGTCAATACGAATTTCTATGTAACAATGGGCACATTCATGAATCTCATCTTAAGTCGACTAGATTGGTCTAGATAAGATGTAAAATGAAGGCAAAAACTAGATTGGTCGGGAACGTCACTTTTTCCTACGTCAGCCACACATGCCAACTGTCAAGTAGGCACTCAGTCAGGATTTTCTTGACTAGATTCATCAGCTACCCCTCCAAAAACGTCAGCTGAAAAAGCTTTTCATGCGACCAATCTCAACAAATTAAAACTGGGATACATCTGACAGCTGTCAGACTTACTAAATTAGATACTTGACCGTCCCCAATATTATCGGACTTAGCATTTGACACCCCATAAAAATATAGCAGGCAACGGAAAATCGTCCGAAGTTGGGGGGTCGCAGTATTGCCACTGCTTAAAATCGCAGAGGGATTACACGAATACATAAAACACAACTTTCCACAACGGCACTCAGCATGCAAACCCATTGTTTCTACAAGTACTGCCAAATTGCCTGCATTGTCATGGGTGCTGCCAATCCTCGTATATCGGAAGTGCGATAAAGAGTGCCCTCGAAAATCCAATAAATCTTCGTGGATCGGCAAAACTTGAACAAGCACAAAACTGGTGAAAACAAAACGACAAACATGCGTTTGCAAATACTCTCACTCATGTATGCGCATATTGTTCAACATTATGTCACTCGCACACTTTAATTGGTGTTGTTTGTGCGCCATTTTACTTTTAAATTATTCCCTTTGATTCGAAATTTCATTTTTCCTCTCCCGCCTCTGTGCGGCTTCTTGGTTTAATAAACTTGTTGGCGCGGACGATATGTCGCTTCTAATTGAATCAGTGTCACTGTGGATATTATGGACTTTTAATTTCGTGCCATGCGAGTTATTTTTTTCAGATTCATGGTGCCACACAAAGTTTAACAAATTTCTGAAATTCGATTGCTCAATTAGAGCGAAGCTGGACAGATGATGAGAGATGATATCCTAGACTTGGTAGTAGAAATCGCTGAAAATTCCAAACTCGCCTCAACCTTGAACGTATCAAAAAGTTCCGTAACCTCGCATGAGAGTAATCAAAACACCGACTAAGTCTAACTGGGGGCAATTTCACAAATGTTTGTAATTGCAAAGCAAACGTATACCTCATAGTTGTCGAAAATTTCCATTCCATTTCGAATGGGAGTAGGCACATCACCATTCTCCCACCAACACATTTAATCCCTAAAGCCTGTAAATTATCATAAATAAGAGAATGTCTCAAAATAGACGCTAATATTGGCTTTGGCTGGCTAAATCTGGATAGGGAGACGGTCGCAACAGTGCCACATCGCACTGAAATCTTTGGCATTTTGAAAAGCCATTTCACGTAACCGCCGACAACAAGGGTGTTGGTACTGTAGGTACGTAAATGTATTCCATTCACGGCCTTGCTCTGGATTTGTATATAAATCTTTGGGTTGCCATGAGATTTGCACAGATCTCCAAGATAAGCAGTCATTTTTCTGGATCTGTTCGCATGGACGGTTTGTTTAGGTGTTTGCGTAGGGGTTTCTATTGTTTTCAGTTCTGCAGTTAAGACGCAATGTAAATATGCACGTACTTTTAATTACTTCAGTATGTATTTGATTTGACGGCGAGATAACATTTGTGACACCAGTTGTTGGTGGGGCTCCATAAAGCGTTTGATGGGTAGCTGATGGGGAATATTTTGTTCTAAAATTACTTTCGCTACACTGCTACACATGTTGGTGTGCCTATTTGTAGAGGGTTTCTGAGGACGCGAAATGTCGCAGTTGATGCTTTGCTACGGCGTTTGTTTATCATTAAGCTGAAAGTGACAATAAACGGGCCATTTCAGGAGAAGCTGTCAATAGCCTTTTCACACCTAGCTGAAAACCAGGTTTTTGCGAAATCACACGAAAACTTCATCGGAAACAGAAGTTTTCCCATACATATTTGAGTTTCCAAAACGAGTAGTTTAAAGTCGTTCTCTACGAAAACACCACGAATACTACTTCCAATCGGTGGGTTGTTGAAACAAACACACCTTTTGCAACATTCATCAAATTCAGCAAAATGGCTGACCGAACAAATGTCACAACTCACAACTTTGGATCATTTTGCACAGTTGATTGATGGGCTAATAAATAAAATGATGTTGTTTTTCATTATTAACGGCATACCTCCCTCTTTATTATGAAATAACATCCGATCATTTATCTCCAAAAATGCCATTTTTCTTTGAATACCAAAATAACACCTCTTATTGGAAAACACTTTATTATTTTTAACTGTACCAAATTCATTTTATTTGTTAATTAATGCGATCAAAATTTGTAACCAAAAGTTCAACGACTAGTGTTTCACACCTGATCGAAGCGTCAAACGAAAACTAGTTCGTGTTGGTTGTGAATGCAGCGGTTTTGAGCTCGGTGTTAAAAACATATTAGACTGCCAACTCAAGAAATTCTGTGAGTTTAATGCGCAACTCACAATTCATTGTTGAACGCGTGCGTTTGTCTCCGCCCTTTGGCACACTTTATCGAAACTTTACGATATGAAATACATGATTTTTTGTTTGTACATTTGCTAGGCATGAGAATAGGTTTTAAAGTATATTTTTATGTTCTTGAATGACAGATGGCTACGTCCGAACTTCAATTCATGCAAGTCATTCCAGAGTTGCCAGTCAGGGGGAAAATTTGGGGGGAGATACATATTGTTTAGGGGTAAATCTGAGGCTTTTTTAGATTTTATTTTAGTTCTATTTCCTTGTTATATCCTTGTTATGAGCTTCCGCAGAAGAGTTAAATTTATAGGCATTCTGTGAACAAAATTAATGAGGTACAATGAGGTACATGGAAATTTTTTTTCTGACAGAATTTTGGCTACGTAAAAAAACTCATTCTCACACTGTTCCAACTTTTTCGGTTGCATTTGACGTATGGCTATAACTAGGGCCTAAGCCGAGTTAAACCGAGTTGGAGTTATATCAAACCGAGTCGGCGAAAACCGATGGAACGAAACGAATCGGCCGAAAATCGTATAAAAAAAAATTCGCACCCGTTCAAAAAATCAAGTTAGTTAATAGTTAATACAAACCTAGTTAACCCGCACCAATTCGAGTTGCAGCAACCTGATTCAATTCATTTAATTCAACACCTGCATGAATCTAAATTATTTAAGAAGTACTTCGTGTGTACTTCGAAAATATGGCTTTTGAAACCATACGCGAGTTGCTAAGTCTCTTGCAATCAGTTGTGGCTGAAGCTTTCTTTTGAGAGTGCGAAATTTTTGGATCCTCCTTGTTCTTGGTATAGTGGAAGTAGTAAGAAAACTTTATCTTATACCCAGCATTAGCTTAAGCATGTGCTAGTTTGTGAGACTTTAAGAAATAAGTTCGGTGACCAACAAAAGGTAGCTGAGACTTTTAACTTACAGCGGACCCAGCTGTTGGTTTAATGGTTTGAGTGATGCTGTGGCAACTATCAAAAGAGCATCCATTGCACCCACCTTACTTTTAAGAGTTACTCGAATAATGATGTTAATCTTAGTCCTGCTTGTTCTGCTTTATGGTTGGGTCTTGAATGATAAGCAGAAATAAAGAGATAGAACTTTTAAATTGGCTTTTCAAAGACAAAATACTTCGACGGATTTCGGTCCTGTATGCGAGAAGGTCAAATAGAGGCCAAGGTACAACTTCGAACTCTATAAGCTCTACCAAGATGTCGATTACGTTCCCAAAACACATTTATTTGACGGTTTTTGGACTTTTGAAGATATAATCAACATCTTCGTGCAGCATAATGGCTCGGTTACATTGATCGAACACTCAGAAAAGAAAGCTTAACTTCACTGAGTTTGAATACCTATTTCCATCGATATAAAGAAAAACTAAATTCAGCGTATTCAATTTTTTGAACTTATCTTGTAGGAGTACTCGCAGCATTTACCTACCACGGCTACTTCGCCCTCACTAGCTTATAAGGGCGAAATAGAAGTGCACTGAGCAATTTTTTTCTTTGATTTTTGGCAAGTCCGAAGAACATTCTTATTTTTCAGTAACACACTGCAAGAAAAGCTAGCGTTCAACTTTCAATCTGATATTGATGTAAATTTATTGTGCGATAAAGTCTTAGGTCTACATCTTGTAGACAATCAGGCAACACCTATCGAGACATTAAATTTTATCAAAAAGCACAATCTTCAAGAGTTATATCCCAACACTTGGATATCGCTGCGTATTCTGTTAACAATACCAGTGACCGCTGCAAGTGGCGATCGCAATTCTTTTAAGCTAAAGTTGATGAAAACGTACTTGCGGTCAACAATGTCCCAAAAAAGTTTGGCCTCACTGTCAATTGAAAATTAAATTGCAGAAAACCTAGTTTTTGACTTATCAGACATTTTGCCGACAAAAAAGGTAGAAAAATAATATTTTAGTTTTTTTTTTTCAATTATTTTTTTCATTAAATGTTTCGTGACTAACTGACACACAATATAGGCTCCTCCATATTACTTCAATAATAAATATGGTACACAATTGAAAATACGTTTCTTTGAATTATAATGAAATATAAAAGGGCGACAAGTGCATGACTCGCCCGGGTCGCCTAGAACGTTAAGGCCGGCCCTGGGTACAAGAATAACAGAACGGACCTACAAGCTGTTAAAATTAACCAACGAATTCGATTCTGTAATCGATTGCTTAGGGCGTACTCACCTCCTGAATACTTCAGTAAGTTGAGACCCCCTTCGGATTAAAACAACTTTCGCGCGACTTTTCCTGGAAAATTAACACGAAGAGAAGCACTTTAAGAGAAAAATGATCTTTCAACATTTGATTAAAGTTTGAAACCGTGGAATGGTATATCATATGTCATTCATTCTGACTTTCACAGAGTACACACGCGAAAATGCCAATCAAAAACCTTCCCCTTCGTCTATACCGATTGATTTAAACCTAATTGCCTGCACCCATAATCACCCCCTGGCGCAGTAATTTACGACCAACAAATCGTCTGTCCTGCACACCAGGACACTTGACATTCACACAGAGCAACAGAGTGACATAATTAATCCACACCGTGTATATGTATCGGGCTATATAGCAACTGCAGATGCAGATGCAGTTCAATTGTGAATTCAATGGAAGCTGCTGGATTTTCTCTCTCCTTGGCGATGGAAAGATCCATAATCTAATAGCTGCTACTTTATTCAATTTACTGCACACGTACGAGAACTATGTGCTTGACATATCAGATACAATGCACGACCCAAGATACTCGCACACACTATGCCAGTGCGCACTGTGCCAGTAGTACAGCCACCCAAAGTGAATGTATCTAAATAAAAGTTGAAGAAATGCGCTCTATAAATAAATAAAATAAAATAAACACGATAATTCAGCTAAATGAATGATTATGATGTGATGTTGAATGGAAGCTGTGAACCAGAGACACACGCTCTGACAAAAGCGACATCCCGCGCTACAATGATAAGACAATAGAGTCGGTGTGGTGTGGGGCGGTTTCACTATGCATGATCACTGTCGTTTTAAATCAGTTTGGAACGGTAGTTTGCCGCAATAGCTACCTACATGCTCTGCATCGCGTTCGGAGTGTCTGTACAGAAAGTATATCTGTCGCGATTAACAGAGAACTGCTTGATTTCATCGTCCGTCCTGTTAGTACAAGTATCCGTACTTCATTTATAAACCGTGCGACAACTGCGACTTACCATTCACAGGGCAACCCCTCAATAAGGGCGCACAATTCGAACCGATTCCATCCAAAAGACACCACTCGACCGAAGCTAATTCAATCGGAATCTGTGGATACAGGAAATCCTTTCATACACACACATCCAGCTTGATTAATTCAGTTATTTTGCGTAGGGCACACGAAAAAATTACGAACTTCGGACACGAGGAAAAACACATCGCCTAATTGGTTTAATCGGTTCATTAAGCTCTGCTAACAAGGTTAATGCCCGCCGATTAAGTGGACTCAGGGCCAAAATGACAACGGAAGGATCGAGCGTGATGGACTCAATTGCCAGCACTGTACAATCGATTGCGTCGACAACTCTAAATGCCCTCACAAATCCCACTACAATGGACCCATTGTCATCGTCATGGAGTGCCGATACCACCACTGTGGGTGGACACACTACTACCGTAGGACATACATCAACCACAACGGTGGGCACAACACCATCAACAACAACAACGACGACGGAAAAAATGTTAAGTGTTAGTGATCTAAGTTCGTCCTTGCAACATTTCGGTTGGATGGACTATTTCGTTTTCATAATGATGTTGGTCGTCTGTTCGGTTATTGGCTTTTATTTTGGTTTCATCGAGAAGAAGGACAAAGGCAAGGGCACGGAACAGCGTCGAGGATCTGAGGCTTTAGATTACTTAGTCGGCGGCAGGAAGATGAAGGTGTTTCCGGTTTCGCTTTCATTAGTGGCAAGGTGAGTTTTATTGATTGTGGAATATTTTCTGGAAATCGAATGACATTCAGTGTCAATTGAGTGACATTTGTATGAGAAGTACCTACTCCTCGAGGTCGGTTTCGTTCACGGTTATACTTACGATACATCGGTTTGTTTTGCTAAGTTTGGACTTCAGTAAAGATTCGTGGAGATTCGATTCGATTTTCAACCACCAAATTAAAGAATAATAAAGACCCAGAGCGATAGAAACAATTTCTCGAAATTAAAATGATATTTTGTTATCTCGCTTCACTATTTATACGAACAAAACAAGAACTAGGACGCGGCTGGTAGTAAGAGTTCTGCGCTGCACTCTTCCCCATAAATTATTGGATTAAATAATTTCTCCGGACAGAGATGTGATAGATTTGAATTTCTTATCATTTAATCTCTTCAGCTTGTGCATTAGTTCGTCTAAAGCTTTGACTAGATTGCTTGACAAATAGTTGAATGTCAGACAACTGAAGAGCATAAATGCCGTAAATGAAATGTGACGAAGAAAATTTTAAGTGTAATTTTTTTTCAATATGCTGTCATTTGGAACCTTCACAGCTCGTTTTAAATTGACTTGTGGACTCGATTTACTCGGAAGGCAGATATTTTATGCTGAGCAAAGTAAGAAGAAAGCAAGGAAAAAGTAAAGAAATTTATTTAGTCTGTTTTTGTTACATGATCCTTTTTATCCTGTTCATAATTCAAGCAGCCAAATGCTCTTAAATCTGACAACTACCGATCAGGAGAAACCTTGAATAGCCTAATAAAAAAAATAGTTTTGTAGAGCAGTACAGATTGTTGTGAACGTCACTTTAACAACGTCAAGGACATTCATATTGACGATCAGCTGAGCACTTAAAAAGTTCTTGACTAGATTTGTTGGCTATACACTTGATCAACCAAGGCCAGAAAAATATCGGAGATTTCATGCAAGCCATGAGCGTGTACCAGAGGACTAGGTTTTGCACAACAGGGGAATGTTAACAA